>OY720637.1:86240300-87559076 GCA_963169105.1 Ceriagrion tenellum | reverse complement strand
CCCTTCCCTAACTCTAGTGCGTGCTTGTCTAGGTACAAGGGTGATTGCTCTCAAATCATGTAACATTTTTCAGGTCTAACAAATATAAATTATCAGTTTTGGAACATAAGTACACCTTCGGAAAACCTAGTAAGGAATTAATATCTATAACTTCTCCCAAAAGTGGGCATGAGATCGCAATCAATTATTAACGTAACGAAAATTATCAAATAATCATTTATATTTACACATAATAATGCATGTATAATATAAAGTGGTAGTTATGTAACAATTATGAATTAAGATGGAAGAAAATACAAAAAATATAATTTTTTAGCAGGGTTCAAATTTTATGTCATAAAGAGAATAAAAAGATATCTTATATTAACAAACCTATAAGAGTCTCTGTATTTCGCTACAAGAGCCGGAGGATTGGGCTTAACGTTTGTCATGATAGTATTGATATCCTTTTCGTTTCGATATCCCCATTCGTACTATTTGAGAGATCTTTTTCGACAGATTACCATCACCTTACCTAGGCCCTGTACTCAAAGACAATGACCTACTCCTCGAGTGCTATGAAGGGATGAGCCATAATTAGTAATATTCATCCATTGGTTGTTCAATCCTAAGATTGGTTGACTACAGCCATCCACCCGTCCCTTTCTAATGCAAGTCCCTTACCTCCTGATACTCCCTATGTACTTTCCTCTTTATTAGATCCATGAACTTATTCCTCTCCAGTAAAATATGTTGGAATTACTTTAACTTCAGATATATCGCGGGGAACACACATACAAAACATATGCGGCACAGCATTAAAGAAACTAGGTTGTGTTAAGCGTATAATGGGAAGGTCCTCTGTTGAAATGTAAAAGAGGGATGCTACTTCGCTCTGGTTAGGCCATTCCTCGAATACGCCGCGTGCATTTGGGACCTTGGTTATAAAGATTTAACCAAAAAATTAACAAAATACGAAGAAAAGCAGCACGCTTTGTTAAAAACTGCTACGAACGAACATATAATGTTACACAACTGTTAGAGGGATTAAGGTGGGAGCCCCTAGAGACTCGGAGGTTGCACGCTAGGCTTAGGCTGCTTGAGATATTCATAACTGGTGTGTTTCAGAACGACACAGAGAATATTATCATGACGCCTCATCACATTTCTCGGTCTGACAGATGCGATAAAATAAGACATACTCTGCCGAACAGATAGGTACAAAAACTCGTTCTTTCCGCTCACAATAAGCGACCACAATAAAAACTGAGCTCCTCTAAATACACTCCCATAATACACGTCACCATTTCATCTCCAAATATTTTACATTTTTACATGGCTGGTGACCTACCACCGGCTCCCACACGCCCATGCGGCGGCTCGTGGGGTAGTATGTAGATGTAGATTCCTGGGTCTTCCTCTGGGGATATTTCCCTCTATTTTTACCTTCAATTACGTTCTTCACAAACTCATTGTGTATAAGGAATATTTTGTAATATATTTCATCATTATCTACCGTTCTCTCTTTTCATGCTTCCAAGAGGTTAATAACACATCATGGACTCAGCTTCATGAAATGCGCTGTTGTTTGGACCGAGGGAACGGACAGGGAGCGATCGTCCGGCGGGAAGGTGGACGCACGCAATATTCAGGCGCCCTGCCCTTTGATTGGCCAAACGAGGAGGGACCCGTAGGCTTTAATCCTCCAAGTCTGGCTTGAGCAGTCCAAGCCGAACCCATGCCTTGATTTCACCGGAACATCTGAGCACATAAGCGCCGCTTGCATCATGCACCGAGTTCGGTCCTAATATTCGCGGGAATCGGCCGGACCGGTTCGCCGCCGGCGCGGTTGATTCCTCCTCCCCCCGCTTCACGTGAACCAAAGCGACAGCAGCCTCCAATCGACCCTTTAAGGACTTGGAAGATGACGTTCGACGGAGCGGAGCTCAAGGGCTGCATGCGTTCTCAGCCTTCCGGTTGCCTGAACAGCGGGCACGGTCGTGGATTCGACGGAGAGAGGCGAAAGGACGATTCATATTGCTTCGGTAGTGGAGGAGTGATATCGTGAAGATGGTACTCACTCGATTGGTTATTTGTGATGGTGATTGATGATCGAGGTCAGTGACGCCATTTAGGCATACGTGCAGGCAAGCCACAAAGCATGGAATGATCGGGGATGTAATTCCACTCCCGTTTCTACGCTTACCTTCAGCTCTCATCTCAAAGTTTATTCAAAGGCGTCCATTTTAAAGATAAAATTTGTACTCTTCTACACCTTATTAGCCAAGGATAATCTGGGATAATCAAGAAAGATAATAAAGGATTAATCAAGGATATAAACTGGGACCGATAGAGTGGATAGTGCTTCGTATGTGCAAAATAGGGGAAATAGAATACAAGTAGTAGTAGTTAGTTCTTTTGGGGTGCATCGACGGCTTGGGTCATATCGCACCGCACCTTTATCAATAAAATAACTTCTATATCAATAGATTTAAAGCTATTTTAATAAAACGTTTGCATATGATACTCTTACAGTATTTAAATGAGTCGGTAAATGTCCGCTTCCGTCACACACCTTTCAAACACTTATTCCCGGAAATTGGTGATATTAAGGATAATGACTGTGACATAGTTTAGTTTTTGAAGAATTACAGTACAAAACAAAAGTTACAGCAAAGTTGTTAAGCCACAGATTTTTGAGATATTCACGTTATAAAATGATCAATTTTCGTTGTTTTTCCGACTTTTTCGACGCCATTTTCTCAGTTTCGCGAAAGCTCCGACAGAGGGATATTTCTAACTTCACCTTTACAATATACGCATTATACGTCTCTACATGCCCACACCTCATATTTCCACCCTTCTAATCACCAACCGTCTCGAGGGAGATTTTTTTCTAGAAAGTATACGTCTCTACATGCCTACACCTCATATTTCCACCCTTGTAATCACCAACCGTCTCGAGGGAGATTATTTTCTAGAAAATATACGTAAATAACATGGAACGGGAGATGTTAGTAGGTAAACGCAACTCAGCGACTGTCGAGCCACGCTGCGATCAAAAGTGGAAACAGTGCAATGGCGGCCGGGAAAAACGTCACCTCAAGCTTTAAAAATTTCCTATTTATCGTACATTACTTATTCCCCAAAAATAAAATTATCACTAGATACCGGCATCTTTCTAGTTTTTGTGACATAAATTTCGCGGCGATACGCTATGTAAAAAGGGTCAAAAACAATTTTTGAAAGGTGTGTGACGGAAGGGGACATTTACCAAATGAGTCATAGTTTACTTATAAGCCCAGTAAAATTTATAAATTTAAGCACCTGAGTATGAGAATTGGGATTGTCTCCTAGGATCATCCCTAGCTCTCCTCTAGTTTTAAAATTCTCACGGAAAACCCTGTTTTTGTCGTATTCCGTCAGGAGATGTTTCACTGACAAAGGACAGTCGCAGCCTTCATACCGTGGCTGTAATCGTTCTTCCGTGAAGAGGTTTGAGTGGGTTAAGGCGCAGTGGCCTATCATCAGTCGAGTTATTGCGACTTCCTCTCGACGACAGCTCCTAACGGAAGATGGCCAAGCCGATATTGAGGGTTTTATTTCGCGGAATTTATTACTTAAACACGTTTGCCACTCCTGTCTCCACTGTTACATGGCTACGTTCCGCATGACAGCTTTTACATCGTCTACCGGTACCAGCGTCGTCATGAGCTCGTTATTGTACAGGGCTTCCTTCGCCGCTCGGTCCGCCTTCTCGTTCCCAGGGATTCCCGCATGACCGGGGACCCAAGCAAAGCATACGTCGATTCCCTTCATGGAATAAAAGCTTTGGACGGTATGAAACGATACGAAAGGAGCAATGAGTTTACAATAGGTTTACAATAGAATAGAGTTTACAATGTGACACCATGCCACTAATTGAGAGATTCACTTTGAAATCCTGGATGTCAGATGATTTTTACCTGACGAATGTTCTTGTGATGTTACCGCAAGTTGCATAAGGGCATGTGGCGAAGTACCGTTTTAAAATATTTACCCCATAGTAATACTGAGGTTATATAAATTTCCAGGTGTTTATTAACTCCAATTAATGTCCGCGCCAATTTTAAACATTTAGCTTTGATATCATTATTATTCGTTTGTAAGAATTAGCTTTTGGTGCCCACTTCGTGAAAATGTCTAACGTTCATGATGAGCGAAAATTAACGATTTTCTGTTTTCAATCTTGATTTATTTACCGACCAAAATTTCACTGTATTTCAACAATATCACTTTCCTACCAAACAAATGGTAAATGCATGAACATTACTACCGACAATTTTCGAGACAACGAGTTATAACTCTGATATTTCAGTTGGCCACGCATGTTTATGTTAATTGAAGGTAGACTTTAACCAGGTATTACCTTTATGGCTTCCTAAAGATTCCATTTTATATGTTTAAAAGAACTTGTATACATTTTTTCTTTTTATTTGTTGGAAATAATAAACATCAATATCATTTTTTTCGTAATAAAGCTCAAATACCTCTCTGTTTTACTTACTTATAAATCTTTTATTTACCCTGTTTTTTTCCTAAAAGATAAAAACGAGTATACAGAATTATTAATAAATATCCCAGAATTAGGATGGACAACATTAGTTAGTGAAGAATGTATAGCTCTCGGGTTTCTAACCGGGTGACGGTGGTTTGTGGCACCGATATTTCGAAGGCGTAGCCTGCCATCATCCTCAGTGATAATTTTAGGAAGGTGTTACTTTATATAAGCTCTGTGGATGGGCTCAGCTTACTTCTGATTGGCCCTCTTTTCCCGCTCTTTTTCTTATGAGACTCGTAATTGGTTTCCTCGCATTGCTTACATGGAAACCTCTGTCTCTGTTGATGTTGTCTCTGTGGTTGTTGATTTCCACAGCCTCCTTAACAATTCGGTGCCAATAACTCGGAGCGCGGTGAAGGAGTCAACTCATCCACTTTTAATTGCGCTTTTCGACCAGAAAACAGTTGACCCGTTTGAACATGCACTAAACTCCACGAACTTCCCGTACAATGACCAGTTCTACTAGCAAGCGGAAGAAGTTCCCATTGGGTTCCCCACTATCACCGGCAATCGCCATCTTGTTTATGGACGACTACGAATAAAAAGCATTGGAAACGTCCCCTCTTCGTCCTAAAAATTTCTTCAGGTATGTGTACGACACTTTCATTGTGTGGTCACATGGACCTGGATCACTGACCGAGTTCCTCGCTCACATGAACAGTACCCATCCGGAGATCAAGTTCACCATACAAACCGAAGTCAACAACTGCCTACCCTTTCTTGAATCCCCATTGAGAAGAAGAAGGACGGAAGCCTGGGACACAGTGTGTAACGAAAACCCACACACACCGACCTGTATCTACATGGAAGAAGTAGCCACCTCCCGGTGCAAAAAAAAAGGCGTGATGACCACCCAGTTCCATAAAGCCAAAGCAGCGTTAGATAAAGACAACCTTGACGCCGAAATCAAGCATTTGAGGATGAACTTTCTCGCTGATAGATATGGAGAACGAGATATCCAGATGGCCCTAAGAAGGGTCTTGAAGGAGAGGAATAAAGATACAAAGGAAGAGAAGGAACCAAAGTGTAGAGCCGACCTTCCTTACATCCCCAGGATATCCAACCAGATCGCCAGAATACTGGCAAAATACGGCATTACAACTATACATAAGCCAAAAGGAAAACTTAAAAACATCCTGGGGACCACATACCATGTGAATGCTGGAAGGTGTACATCGGCGAAACTGGCAGCACCATAGAAAAACGCTTGAAAGAACATGAAAGGTACATTAGGCTCTCCCACCTCGAGAAATCCGCAGGAGCGGAACAGCCTTGAGAATGGACATAGGATCAATTTCAAAGGGACCTAGATTCTTCACCACACTCCGAGTTATTGGCACCGAATTGTTAAGGAGGCTGTGGAAATCAACAACCACAGAGACAACATCAATAGAGACAGAGGTTTTCATTCAAGCAATGTGTGGAAACCAATCACGAGTCTCATAAGAAAAAGAGCGGGAAAAGAGGGCCAATCAGAAGTAAGCTGAGCCCGTCCACAGAACATATATAAAGTGACACCCTCCTGGCCAAAATTTTCACCCTGAGGACGATGGCAGACTGCGCCTTCAAAATGTTGGTGCCACAAACCACCATCACCCGGTTGGAAACCCGAGAGCTATACATTCGCCGGGAAAGCCTTAAATCTTACAACATAGAAGTGTTTATGCATATTATTGCAGCGAGAATACTTTGATGGTTCCTAAAAGAAATCAAGAATATAATTATATCGGAGAAGTAAATATATTGGGTTTTTCCACAGCTCCGAGAAGAATATCGCAATCTGGTTTTCATTCAGTTGAAAACTTAAATTCCAGACCGCACACTTATCGGGTTAAGTTGAACAGAATGCATGCGCGCTCGATAACGTATTACATGGCACGAACAAATCAGCCTCAATGTCAAACGCTTGCGCTAAAATCTCATTCTCTTTCGGGCAATTCAATGTTATTTTTTTGCTGACGCATGGGAGCCGCAATGACAGCAAAGCCTCTTCTCTCTCTCTTTCCCTCTCTCCCTCTCTCTCTCTCTCCACTCTCGGCTCCAAATCAACCCGCGTGCTCCAATCTCCCGCATCACAGGCTGTCGATGTCGCCCGCATCCGCCCACGCCTCGTTCTATCTCCGCTGCGAACGGCAACGCGCAATATTTCCGCATTGCACGCCGTGAAGTCTGGGAGATGACGCTATAGCGCTATATTGGATAGACACGTATAGCAGGATATATGGAGGGGATTTTATTTTTACTTTTATCCCAGGGTTTCCTCGCCTACGCCCTGTGTGATGCCTTCCCAACAAATATTGTGCCCTTGATGGGAAGTAAGCCTTCGATGAACCGTCACGCGATACACCCGATTTCGGCTTCAAAACCTTTTCTCCAGAGGAAGAATTTCTCGACATAGGCACGAATGGCAAAGGCTGTCACGAACAGAAGAAATTTGATGCGCGCTATCTCTCCACAACCGTGCTCTTACGGTATTTCTCAAACATTCGCCTCTTAAACTGTACAGAGCACGTGAAGTTTATGTTCATAAGTTTACGTTTCAAGTTAAGCCAGGTTTAAACTGGAGGGAACAAAAAGTCGCCATATTTTTACATACGCAGGCCCCTATTCCCGTGCAGGATTCCATTCAGTGATGATGAAACCCTGTTCGTAGAGAAATTATGGGCCAGCAGGCGTAAAAATACAGGGGGTTTTTACTCCTTTATGTTTAAACCTACCGTAGCCTGCTTATTACCTTTATAGTAATAATGATTTGCATAATACCTTGAGGTAAGCTAAGTGACTGAGAAAGTTAACGCTAAAGCTGAAACATAAAGCAAAAGAGAGAAATCTTTAAGATGGTTGGAGTGCTAATCGCGAGCCATTGAGTGCACATTTTAATAACTTTTCAAGTAAGACGAAAAATTATTCTCGAACCATACTTCACCGAAGTACAACTATTTATACATTGATAATATCCACATATATTACAATATAAGTGATACAAGATTTATTTTATACAATTTTCGTCTCAATTTAAGCATTGTTATGACTTGGGCTTACAGAGCGGAATTCAAAATTTAGACAAAAGTCGTAGGTAAATAGGTGCTTTTTACTCGGCATGATACCTTGATATTTACTAGCAACCATTATAACAATATAAAACACATTCTTGCGTTTAGGATAAATTTTTTACATAGTTCATCGAATTATTTCGAAAGATACGTCAACAGCCACAAGGCTACGTGCTAAAAAAAAAGCATTCAATTTGTAGAAACAAATCTGGATACATACATTTTTCGCTTTTTCCATGCCCACTGCCAATAGGAATACGAAATAAAAGTATCATGCAAATCTTTACATAAACGAAAATCGCTCTATGTTAAATATGCTTATTCTTTGATTTGAAAAGTTTTTGAGGGAGATGAGAACAGGTAGGTTGGATGGCAAGAGAAGGATTAGCAGAAGAAACCGGAGTAAGCGTGGAGAGAAACCTAGCGTTCGATTGTCAACTCTTAACAAAGATACCAAGGTTTAACTTGAAATCCTCTCCACAAATCACCGAGTCCGTTATCGAGACTGCGCTGAAAAACAACCGCCACTGTCGGTATTCCAACCAGTGCTCCAGCTATAGGAAGGCAATAAACCAACACTTACTCGATCACCATATTCTTTCAAGTCACTGAAAAGTTTGCGTAGATAGATATTATTGTAACTTTGAATCTTATTAGCTTCTAATTACACACATACTTTAGATTTTGCATATGATTTTAACTTAATACAATTGTTTCTCATTCGTCCTATTTCTTTTGTTATATTCCTGACATTTCCTACCTTATATTATCTTTGCATAAATGAGGAACGACACCTTCTACTAAAGAAATCGTTTAAAAACCCATTTAAAAAACTTTGTGCTTTCTATAACATAAAATCACATTGCGCTATGACTCACACATGGTCGGGTATTTTCTAAAACATATATCCAGGGATTCTCGATCAAAAGAGGTCACCGAAAAAATTATGCTAAATACGTAATTATTACTTGATTACAGATACATCAATATATCACCTAGAGTGCAGCACAGAGCCTTTAATATCTAAATATTAAATATTGGCCACATCTTGTCTTAATAAGGGCTTAAATGAGCTGTTTTTATCCATTAAATTATCTTTCAACACGTATGGAAAATTTCAAATATGTTCCATATTACATTGCCATTTTCATTTCCTATCGCTTCTCAATCAAGGATATCACTGATCTAATCTGAACGGCATCACGCAAAAACCCCGACAGCGAGGGTCACTCACTATCGACCTCACTTAATCGCATCGAAGATCGATTTCACGAGTGAAGAGATTTTCGGCGCATTATGGATCATTCCTCGGTTCGTCGCCAATCCCTCCCGTTTATAAATACTTATACGGAGCAAGAACAACTTTCTAAATTAAGGAAGAGGCAACAGTAGTCATTTGCCTACAGTTTTAACTAATATCTTAAAATAAAATTGCACACGTGTTTCTCATCAGAATATGTATTTGATCTACAGACTAGATCCCCAGAGACTCGAAGGCTACAAGCTAGGCTTGAGAAATTCAGAACTGGTGTGTTTCAGAGCGACACAGAGAATATTATCATGACGCCTCACTACATCTCTAGGTTTGACTAAATCGATAAAATAAGAGAGATACACTGCCGAACAGAGAGGTACTCGTTCTTTCCGCGCAAAATAAGCGACCACAATAAAAACTAAGCTCCACTAAATATACTCCTATAAAACATGTCACCATTTCACCAGGAATAGAATAGGAAGGAATATATAGGAATACCAGGAATAGGATCACCAGGAATATAATAGGAATATAATATATATAATAGGAAGGTCCTCTGTTGAAATGTAAAAGAGGGATGCTACTTCGCTCTGGTTAGGCCATTCCTCGAATACGCCGCGAGCATTTGGGACTTTGGTCATAAAGATTTAACCAAAAAATTAACAAAATACGAAGAAAAGCAGCAAGCTTTGTTAAAAACTGCTACGAACGAATATATAATGTTACACAACTGTTAGAGGAATTAAGGTGGGAGCCCCTAGAGACTCGGAGGTTGCACGCTAGGCTTAGGCTGCTTGAGATATTCATAACTGGTGTGTTTCAGAACGACACAGAGAATATTATCATGACGCCTCATCACATTTCTCGGTCTGACAGATGCGATAAAATAAGACAGATACTCTGCCGAACAGATAGGTACAAAAACTTGTTCATTCCGGGCACAATAAGCAATCACAATAAAAACTGAGCTCCAATAAATACACTCCCATAACACATGTCACCATTTCACCTTCCAAAACCTTTTCCCTTACATCTTACCCCACACACAGCTGGTGTCCTTAGACCCCATATCACACGCCCATGCGGCGTCTGGCAGGGTAGTATGTAGATGTAAAGGCAAATAACTTTGAAACATTTCTGTGAAAAGAGCAATTTGTACGCGCGTTCAAATCGAGAACTTTATTCCACATAATGTAAGTTTTTTTATTACGACTTTACATCCAAAAGGCCAAGCAAATTACCAATTTGGGATTTTAACTGCGACCTCAGGAAACAACAATTATGTTATCAAGTTACCAATCACCAATTTTCCGCTATTTGATCTCCACATAATTCAATGCCCTCTGGAGTTATCTTAAAGAACTTGGAAGATGATTGAGTGAAAGGGTAAATGGAAGCGAAGCGGAGATTATTTTTTGTAGTTTTGTTTCAGCAAAGTAATTAACACACAATATGATTATGACCTTTAATTTAACCTTTAAAATATTTGGCTTTCAGATCCTAAAAATCTTGTTTTGACTCATAATTTACCCATTTGACAAGAAAACAGGTAATGTTGCCCAAAAGCTTGAAAAAACGAAAGGAGGAATTTTTCCAAGTCATTTAATAAGCATCCAAATATATTCACGAGTTATCATTTTATTAACATTTCCAATACTAATCCTGTAATTAAAACTTGACTTAAGGGCATTTAGGTACGAGGAAATGTCAATGAATATTAAAATGAGGAAAATGAGCAAACCTACGCAAAAATTGCCGGTAATCCATGGATCGTCCGTATTTTCCTCTAAAATCCAGCTTTCCAAGTAGGCTAAGTATTTTCTTCTAGGATCGATATTTCTAATTGCAGCTTATAACTAATTATCAGCTCTCCTAACGCCCTTTCATAAAGATAAATGAATAAATAAAGAGGATTTTCGAGTTTAAAAGTTCCAAGAGACATTGACAAGAACGCTTTTCCTGTTAAAGCTCTCGCAAAATTTCCCCTGCGTAGGGGCAATTTCTGGTCACGGGCCAAGGAACTTTCAAAATACTATGAAACGGGGAGGGAGATTGTTTAGAGTGGAGAGTTTATATAAAACTGTTCTAAATATAGCCAACATAAGCGCTCCTAGACGTAGGATAACTCACCGATAGCTCCCGTCCCGTTTCGAGTCCTCTTGTAGTGAGTAGATTTTGAACCACTCACCTAGCCTTGACTGTATGTCTCTCGTGTGCTTTCCACGTAGAATCTTGTTTTCTTCGCTCTCTTTTAACTCTTCATTCTTATTCTTCGTCCCTTCGACTTAAATCTCCCCTCATTTCTGCAGATATGCGTCAGGAACATTACCAGGAGATGTATGAAAACAATGGCATCCATGAGATTGAGAATTACGATATATGGCAGTAACGTACCATTTAACCATTTAAGGGACTCTCAACTGGAATTAAGATATCTAACAATTCCATAAATTTGACTTGTAGCACAAGATAGGCAATTCTCAAGTAATTATATGGATTTTTTGTCTAATTTTTCAAATGTACCCATTTACAAAATCTTGAAACCTCACGCTCTGATTCCCCTTCTTAATTATATCTCCCTATCTCGACTTCGACCTTCTAAATATCACGAAAAATAACCTTACACATTCATCTCCATTTCTTACTTTCCGCTTTTTCCCTTGCTCTCATATAGTTTTCATCTATTTGCGAGGCTATCTTCTCCTCTCCTCCGTTAAGGTGTTAGTCCCGCCCTTCTTTTCCTTCCCCCAAAACCTCTTTAGGTTTCGTATCAATCTACTAAATTTATTGTCAAACCGTATAATGGCTATCGTTATCCCTTTCTCTTTCATGTATTTCTTTAATCCATGGCGATTATTACCCATTTAAAATGACTGTGAGTTCGTTCATTAGGTTACCCTATGCCCATCCCCAATATCTAGCCGGAGACCCCAACTCTCCATCAACTTATCTATGACATATGACATAATCGCATACATTATTAGTAGATATTCATGTGGCTAAAATATACAGGCAATTACTTAAATGGAAGTTTTAAAGACGCTATTTGTTTTTTATAACTAAGGTTGAATTTCTATTGACAAGAATCTATTTGTTATTGCAAAATGGGAACGCTCCATCAAAACAGAGGTTTTGAGGAACTATATTTAATAAAAAATATTCCGAAAACACGATAATTATATTTACACCAAGAAAGAGTATTTAATCTTTTGTTATTCTATCTTCTATTCATCTTCAAGCTACTCAACTAGCCGAGGGTAGAGGTAAATTGTGTTTTATGACGTGTCTTCAGTAGCATTTGCGATTATGTATATAGGAATTAACGTCGGTACGATTTTTTGTTAACTGTTAATGATCACTTTTACTCTGGTCATTAAATCCAACAAGTAGTTAAAATGCCCGGAGATAAAGGCCACGTCTTCATTCGCTCAATCATCGTCCGTTAAAATATGACAGGCGAACAATGAAATCTGCGAATTTAAAATTGCACATATAAAAGATTTGCTCTGATGCCGCATCCACATAATTCGAGAAGTCGAGGATCCATTTGAGTGCAGACCGATTGCAGTCACGTCAAAAATCCGCCAATCAGAAATTACACGTCTGTTACTTACAATAGAAATTGCTGAAGCAATAAAATATGAGAGAGGAACTTGGCTTAATGCAGGCTTGAAATAAATACAAGCCGCATAGGGAATTTGTTTCGTAAAAACACAATCGTAAGCAATTCTGGTTCTCAACACCATAATATCAACCAGCACCATCAGCATATCAGCAGCAGCATCAGCATCAGATAGCACCATAGGAGAGAGAATAACTGCTAGATCTTGAACTTTATGCTCTTTAATAATTAATTCGTAGTAAATTATGTTTCGAAAAAGTTTAGGTAATTAAACTGATCTTACAGTTTGATTCATTTAGTCAGTGAACCATGAAGTCGTCTTAGGCAAGCCCTAACATAACTTACTCCACATCTGGGTCGTCTGGGAAAACCCCTGTGAACACTAAATCCAGGTGATCAATGTCTGGTTAATGTTAACCAAAATATCACGTAGCAATGCAATTACTTGATGCTAACTAACAGCTAAATTACATCAGAGCATAGGTTTGTTATCAAGAGTATTATTTTAAGGAGAAAATATTAGCATTTGCTTTTAACAAGAAAATATTCATCCATAGGCTATAAAAAAAGCCAAAGAAACCTTTTTTTGACAAAAATTTAAGAGAATGTGATTTGATTTCATGTCGTATCTCAATCAATTAATCAATATTTTTTTAATAACACTGCATTTTCTTCAAACCACATCTGATGAAATGTACTCCAACCTGTTGGGTGAAATTTTTCTTCTTCACTTGGGCCATATTGCCTGTTGCGAAAACCATCTCACCCTCGGACGTCTAACACTTCGTTTTCCTCTAGGCTATTACTCTAAGGCAATTCTGAGGGGACAGTCCTGCTGGTTCTTGTGTGTTTGATCGCACCATTTGATTGTGTACTCTTTTATTCCATCCTCTAGTTTCAAAATATATCATTCTTGAATTATGATTTCATTGAGGATTCTATCTTGTAATGTACAACCTTTTACTGTTCTCAGGCACTTCATTTCCGCTGAATGAAATTTATATTTGTCTCTCTTTGAGAGTATATACGTCTCGTTACCATACAATGTCATTGAAACTGCCATCATTTCGAAACATTTTAATGTAGTTTCTTTTCTTGTTTCATATTTTAGAGTTCTATGGATTGTTCCGCTTATGTGTTTAAATTTGTTAAGATTGTTTTAAACACCTTGATCACCTATAATAGATATTTCGCACCCAAGGTTTTTAAATGTGGATACCTTCGCTAGGATTTGGACGTCTATCGCAATTTTTGATCTAACTGGTTGTTTTACCATAAATGCCATCACCTTTACTTTCTGCGGAGACATTATTAGTTCATATCCTTCTGCTTTATTTTACTTACATACTCCCCCTTTTAGGATATTTTCTTTCCGTTGTATTATCACAACATCACCGGAATATAGAATAATATTTACCATAATATGTGTAGATAACTTTATCCCATGTGTAAAGACTTGTTCCCATTGTTTGAACATAACGTCAAGATAGATGTACAAAGATATGAAAAAGATGAGTTACGAAGTTTGGTCCAATCAGTAGAGCAAATAGATTAAAAGACCAGATATGAAGTTTGGTGAAATTTTTCAAAATAATGTTTGACCGTGACAACACAACAGTCGCACACGGAGTCATGTTCAAATTATGTTAGGTTCCATTCACTTCTGCGAAAAAGGGATGTGCATTCACCACAAGCACGGCTTTTCTTTGTAACCTTAACAAAATCCCGATTTCCATTACCAAAATAAACATGGTGGAATATTCCCTTTCGGAAATATGAATACGTATCCGCAGATTTTGGAAGCGCATATCCGTCTAAAAAGCGTTAACTGCGCCCAGCAGAGGGACGTATTTGCTCAAACGACAGCTTACAATGATCCGTCATCCATCATTTCCCCCTTCACCTCCCCCCCGCCGCATGCAAACGATAATTCCCATTCTGGCCATCTCAAATCCCAAGAGTCCAAAAACTCCATGTCATCCACTGCAAGGTAATTGTGGCTTTCGAGAGAATACAAGGGGAGCTAAAACGCGATAGAGAAAGAGCCAGTTTCGTTTTTTATTCCAATGCCGCAGAAAAGCTCCAACGAGAGAGGGAAAGAGAGAGAAACCCCAGTGGCACATCAAAACCACGCCCTCATCATTCAAAAATTACAGTCGTTTTCTTTAACTCAATAATCAAGCTTGACGAGCAGCAAAAACTGTTTTGATGCCAGACATTCTCTTCCATACTCACTTGATATTATCCAGTTATTTTAATGTTTCAGCTAAATCAGGGAAGAGAAATTTGACCGTGGTATTTCTGCGGTTGACTGGAAGATGGATTGTTGATTCGTCGCCAAAAACTGCTGCCTTGAATTCCATATCTATACAAACAACTTTTTCGATTGAGTCGCCGTCTAGTGATAAAAGACGGCAGTGCAAACGAAAATATACAGTTTACAGATCGTAAATAATCACGTCTTACCGGTTTTACTTACCAGTAATCATAATGCAGTGGATAAAAAAATGTAGTACTACACGCGGGAAGTAATTACTCACTAATTTAATGCTGTCCGATCTACAGATATATTTAATTCTCTCCAAATTCAATTACACAAAAGCACAATTAACTTCTTAGCACTTCTTGAATATCGTTCTACGGCAATTTAATAATAATACGAGGTGAAAAAAGTGGAATGAATTAGATGACGGTTACAAGTACTATAAACAAAAAAAGTATATAAAAAAAGTAATATAAAAAAACATTCAAAACCAATATCCGACAATATCATCTATGGATAAGAAATTGCGTCAATAACTATCATTTTAATAACAAAAAAGGAGAGATTGTGGAACCCACTCCGAGGCCACACATGAATAGTAGGCTACACATTAACATCCACATCAATCTATCTAGATCATACCTTCTGATTCCTAAGGCTCTCAACAGGTAATAAACCAAAAAAAATGTAGCTGTAAATTAACAGTAAAAGATCCACACAGCAGAGAAAAGGCTTACGATGGAAGTTTCACATGTCTTATACACACTTCCTGTAGTAAATATTTCCTCTCCAGCGTTTACAAAGTAACTGTTAGGTCTCAAAAATAGCCAGCTTTTATTCACAGCATCAAGTAGTTAATATCTCTTCAATAGTTATTGAATATTTACCAAAGCTCTACGTTATCAGCAAGTAACAATGAGTAGACTGAGAAGACTTTTTTCTAAGTGGCGCCAAGGAATGGGTGATCTATCAGTGGAAGTTTAGGCAACACGTAGCCAAGGCAACTATTCCAAACATTTGAGTCCATTATGTATATTCATGTGGAAGATCTATGAAAACAAGAGTTGGGTGTTTGGATTCATGGATTCAAATTTAAGGACACACAAGTTGGTTTCGTATTAGTTCAATTATTTTTAAAGTACTTACTTTGTAATCGCTGTTACAAAAATTCTCATATTTTACTTCAAGTGCATGTTGAACAGGGTAAAATTCCTTGGCAATGAATAATACTCGGACTATATTTTTTATATAAGTTTTCGTTGATATGTCAAGAGAAGATACTAAAGGGAACGTGACATTGTTTCTTGGAGTTTCTTTTGTCAATTTCACTAACACGCAATTCTTTGTTACAAGCTTTTAACTTATTGCTTTGGCTGATTTGTCGTATGGTATAAATACCAATTAAAAACATAATGAGTTTGTAAAAATTTATGAACAATACGTATTCATTTTCGATAATACCCCGAGGGAGTGTTGCGGCAATTATAGTCGTTTTATATTTCATAATGCTATTTTATAATTCATAATGCTAATTATGAAAAAAGAGAGCTCACAGCACAGTAATTTGACAAAAAACTTAAAAGAATGTAAGAGGAGAAAGTTAACAAATATAATTTCCCAGCCAATCAACTTTAAATTGAGTCTTTATGAGAATTACACAGTAACTTAGGCTTTGATATTCCTGGAAACATCATTAGCGACGGTGGATTGGGGGGGGGGGGTTAAACTAATGGCTCAAGGCTTTCCCGAAAATGAAAATTTAGAAGTAGACCACTATTATAGCACGATTCGATCCTCGTGATTTCATTCTTTTCTTGGACTATCTCCATTTCAAGGATGCCGCACCACTCCTTCTTTAGGTGGGTGGCGGGAAAGTTGGGGACCCCAATCTCTTCTTTCCTCCTTCCTCGACGTTCAGGCATTATGTTCCCAATCCCATCAAGCAGTGGGTCCTCCCACGGAGGTAACAGTGAGCCCCATTTTGAGAGCAGGAAAATGAAAAGAGACGGTCCAAATTAGCCGCTTCCTAAAATGTAGTGCGTTTCCCGAGAGTGATGTCAAGACCTCAGATTCACGACCTCAGTGATTATAAAACTGAAAAGTATCGATTTCAAGTCTCGTAAAAATCTGTCAAATTTCTCCTTAAAAAATGAGCACCATTAAATTAAGTGACATCATTCCTTTGCCAAAGAAAATTTCACGATCATCATACCATGTTTTCGAGTAGAGCTGCCCAGTGAATCCAGTGTCGCAACGTAGAGAGTTGGACCATTGGTTCTGTGATAAAGCCAGTGAAAGACCATTGAGCGAGTCTGACCGTGCTACAGAATACTACAATTTTTCACGCATTCATTTAGACTTTTATTTCGAAAAACACTTCTTCACCACCCTTCAAATAATGATAAGTTTTAGAAAAAAATTGATTCCTACTTTTATACTTATTACTAGTGACTGGCATGACAATCGTGACCCGCAGCCGAGATTAAAATGGCTAAAATTCCCTATTCGGTACTTATAATGAAGTTTCAAATGATAAGTATGATCTTGGGCAAATAAATCAGAGGTGTTGACTTTTCTTCACCAATGACCTGCGCTTTCTTTCTCTAAAAAGTGGAAGTGAGCTTGGCTTTGCCATCAAAGCTATTTCTTTCTAGCTAATAGCTTTAAAAACCATATTTTTTAATAATTCACTTCAAAAAATCATTGAAAGAGGTAATAGCAATGAAAATAGTCCACAGCTGAGCTGTTTCGTCAAAATGAGAAACTTCACGAGTGAAAAAAAATCCCGCAAAATGCTTTTATTGCTCTAGAATTACCTTCAGGTACAATTTTAAAATGTAATGATTTATACCATATCAATCAGGTTGAAGTAAGAACTAAATTAGGTAACTATTGAAGTTATTTTAACGTCAAAGTGTTAGTGTTCCCCGTCAGAGGTTAATTCAAAAGCTCTCTCGCCCAATTATGTCAAAAAAGACTTTCAGGGTATATATCCTTCAAAAATTTCAAAAACACCACTAAAAATCCTCATTATTCTTAATAGTGCCGCCTCAAACAGGTTATCGTCGTTTTCCTAATCCCAAACTATTTGTGGGAGAATATAAGTAACTGGCGGGGAGAAATGAAAAATGACTGACATTTGTCACTTAGAAAGAAATGACTAATGAAAGCTTGAACTATAAGAATTTAAGATCATTCATCATCGAGAAAAAGAGCGCAATGGTTCAACTCAGAATGAATGAAACGCCCAAAAAAATAATTTTCATTAAAAGGCACTGAAAGCAATTCCAAAATCTCTTCCGGAAGTTCTTTACATGCATTGACCTTAAAGAAAAAAATCCGCCCATCATGCCACATGGAGGAAGTCCTCAATCTCTTTAAGGCGCACCTTAAAGAATCTTATTGGGGTCTTTCCACGGGATTGATAACAAGAATAAGCTTTTAGCCGCCTATTTTAAAAAAGAAATATAATATCAAGCGAGAGGTGACGGCATTCATTTCATCACTAAGGACCAGCCGTTCCAAAATCTGATTAGGCCCTTTAATTGGAAGTTCCGTGGTGTCATTATTCTTCCTTACAAGAAAAATTGTATTTTTAGACTCTAAAACTTCATTTTGAAGATTTATTAATCACAATAAAAAATAACGTAGTAAATAGATCGTAAGGAGAGGAAAGGTAGACAGCCAATCGGGTTCGCTGGGAACTGGACATAGTACCTTGAACTTGAACAGCAGAAAAATACCACATTAAAGTCAATGAGATTAAAAAGTAACACAAACCTCCTCGTTTAAGTGTCCGGCTTGCACCAGTGGTAGCGTGTTCAACTCACGTTCCAAGGTATCTCAAGTTCGAGATCCAGCGACGGAAAATATTTTTTTCTGGCTTGCCAACTACTTTTGCACGTCACCCGTGGCAATGGCGCAGGCGCAGTGGCAATGTTTCAGATCAAGGAGATTGGACCGGCATTAACAGCCACAGCTTTGGGCGATAGTGAAGTTCACGGAATTGGCCAGGGTACGGCGATGTGGAAGCGGTGAAACCACCGCATTAGTCTCCCTAGATGATGCAGCCCTGCATTCTAACTATATATGACATGATAACATCCCTCCCAGTAAAATATTCCTCAGGTAAAATAGTCCCTGGATCTCTGGGTAGGGACTACTTTACGTCCCTACCCAGGGATCCGATTCATTTCTGAGTAGAGACTGTCCTGATACAGAAAAAGTCCACTTATTTGACTCCTATATGCGCCCAGTATCTTGCGTATTGGAGTCTAATACCAACGCACGGTACTGGGAGGGGTACATCGGACAGGAAGGACAATCATTAATCAGGAAGTACTTATTTTTCTATTGGTGCTCGATTACCTAGATGAAATACATAAGTAATAGTTAATGAGATGGTGTTGTCTTCAAGGACGAATAATGGTTGGTAAGAGGGAAATGGAAAGAAACGGCTAATAAATTTGATGGATGGAGCGACTAAAGACAGGATAATGTCGAGCTGAAGAAATGAATCGTGTAAAGAGCTTAGTGCCACCGCATTTAGAGCGGGCAAATGCAATTACTTGTGCCAGATTTAGATTATTGTGACATGATTAGTTCATACTTTAAGTCAATAATATCATTAGGTAGTGAGTTAAATCGGGTATATTTGAATCCCATTCATCAAACTTTTTTTATAACTGATGAGTTGGTTACCACGGCTTGTTGACGCCTAAGGACTTTTTGGGGTGGGGAAGTCTCGTATGGAAAATGTGATGAAGAATATTTTCATGGGCGTTCAGGAAAATATTCTTCATCACATAAAAATGATCGTCATTAATCTGAAATTAAGTTCGGAGCTGCGGCGTGATCTTTTACGCTACGTTGTGATATTCGAAGTGTCATAACTAAGACATTTGAATCACTAAAAGTTAATATCGACAAATCGTCTTTCCAAATTATATTCTTTCTTTGAACCAAAAATTATTAAAATCAGAAATGGTCGAGCCTCGGCCTTGATTGAGTTTGCGTGGAATTACCTTATTAATATCTGGAGTCCGTCACTGATGTTAAAAAAGTATCAATGTTGCCGCTCAAGTGTAAAGTTGTTGACGGTTACAACTTATGTCCCTGCATACAAATTTTACGTGAGACCAATGAGTCTGAGTTGAGGCATTTTTTTAATTTACCATTAATTTTGGTCGGAAATGGATATCCGAGATTACTTAAGATTCATGTATCAGATGGTATAAAATGACGCTAAAAAGACAATACATTCCAGTAAATGCGGTTCAGTCATTTTCTCCATACTTGTTAACCCCATTATCCCTTTCCAGTTAATAATTTCTAATAATGAGTGTCTAGTGATTCATGAATCGTCATCATGTTCAAGTTATGGGTAGGTGATGAAAAACAAACTGGTGTACGTTAAAGGTAAATAGTACCAGATATACTATTTACGATTAAATTCAGCAGTGGATGCGATTAAAAATCACCAACATCATGTAAACCGTTCTTACAACACCAAAGGTAAGAAGCAAGAAATATGAAAAAGGCTCTATGAACAATATCTCTTGAAAAATAACGCCACGCGCCACCAAGTTCACGTACACATTGGAATCCTCCATCCAAAGGAGCCTCGTGTGGTAGAAAGTGAGAAATCAAAATAGGAACCACATGGAGGGTCTGATTATACTGGGAGATTGAATGAGGATATTGGATGCGCATCCAATCAGGCAATTTCAGAGGAGGAACTCTTGTATCGCCCACGTTGACGTAACAGGAACCGAGTCATCGGGCTTGCATCGTCGGAGTCCTTCCAGTCTATCAGTCGTAAATTGGAAGTTGGGATCGTCGCTTTTTCATCGGGTATCAAAACCTCCTCCACAGAAATACTGCTCGTGAAAGGCATCCCCCGTGTCAAATTATCGCAATTCACGACAAGGAATATTTCAACGATCAGAGGCCCGTGGGAGTGATTCAAATTTGTGATTCACATGGAGGTTCGATGGTGGATTTGAGCTAGAGAACAAATATTACATCCTACATTTTATTGGGTCTCGTTTACAATCTTTTGCTTTCACTAATAACATTACGTATTTTTAAAAAAAAATTTAAGTCATAACATGAGGAAGTTAGATAGTGAGTATTTTTATTCTTGCCATTGGAGCCGAATGCGCAATAACTTGCTGATAGCAAAAAGAGTTGACGCGGCATTTTTCAAAGGGTATTGTTCATAGAGCCTTCTTCAAGTATCAAGGTGCTTGTACTTTATTTTATTATTCTCAATTCCCATGGATATTTTGCTTCTTATGGAGGGTTTTTACGTGAAATTGGCAGCGACATGAAATATTAAAATAACCTCCTACTGATCTCACCCAGAAGTTACCTTTACTCTCCAACCATACTAAGACAAAACCAATGACACGCTTCCAGTATCATTGGCGCAATGACCTCAACGTTCTTATGCACTACCCTAGTGATTAAATTGCTCTAACTGCTCCAGTTTATGGCCTCCAACGTTTTGCTTTCCTTTCTTTGTCCTAGGAAATCTAATTTCTTTCATACAATCCATGGATTCTCGCAAAATTGCGTAGAATTTATGCATAGTGAAGAAGTAAAAAAAGAAGAAAAATGAACGATATATTTCTTCATCATTCCTTTTCGTTTCTTATGACTTAGTTGCAAATTTTGACCTGATGGGATTCTTATTTCTTTCAATCCAAAATTTTAGTTATCCAGTTCTCCATAATTCACCTGTAATGCCATGAAATTTCAAGCACAATTTGAGAATAAAATAGCGTAAAGAAGTGAAATTTGTTGTTTTTATCAAATAATGAACACGTTATTCTTTAAGTAGCCAGAGAAAGAATGAAACGACATTTAGGGTAGTTCTGACCTCAGGGTCACTTATCATATTTACTGAAAACCTCAATATAGCATCTTTGAAGTGCGTCTTATGCATTCCTATGAAAATAAAATAGTGTTTTCTGACTAACTTCACTGCAATCCAGCTTTGAAAGTGGAGATTTTTTTACATGGGCTCTTATGGAGATTGCTTACACTACAGCAGAAAAAATTGATTTACGACATATATTCAAGATTTTAATAAAAATTGTTTATAAGGGACGTGAAGTCTTTTTAAATTGAACAAAATAAATTATTGGCATCTTAATACTCATTCTAAAAAGTTATTAGCGAATTACTGCCATAATTGAAGTCAAAATGCGGTAGTTCCCTACAAATAGCGCTGAAGTCGGCTCCTAAGGCTGGACAAATCTGGGCATTAAAAATGTACTCGTCGAATAATCTGCATATTTTGTACTTTAATTTTGCCCTTCCACAAGTTACTCATTAATTAAGAAAAAGCAGGATTTTTCAAACTGAATAAATAAAAATGCGTATTTTTAGTAATTGTCTTGACTGACATAGTCAAGCCAGATCCGCCATAAGCGATTGTTCTTACAGCTTCCCCTTCTTTCCAATCAAATCCAATACCTCCTCGTTCTTCCCTCTCACTACCCAGTTCATCCTCTCTATCATTCTCCACTATCGCATCTCAAACGCCTCAATTCTACGTACATCAGTTACTCATTAAATAAGAAAAAGCAGGATTTTTTAAACTGAATAAATAAAAATGTGTACTTTTAGTAATTGTCTTGACTGACATAGTCAAGCCAGATCCACCATAAGCGATTGTTCTTACAGCTTCCCCTCCTCTCCAATCAAATCCAATACCTCCTCGTTCTTCCCTCTCACTACCCAGTTCATCCTCTCTATCATTCTCCACTATCGCATCTCAAACGCCTCAATTCTACATACATCAGTTACTCATTAAATAAGAAAAAGCAGGATTTTTTAAACTGAATAAATAAAAATGTGTACTTTTAGTAATTGTTTTGACTGACATAGTCAAGCCAGATCCACTATAAGCGATTGTTCTTACAGCTTCCCCTCCTCTCCAATCAAATCCAACACCTCCTCGTTCTTCCCTCTCACTACCCAGTTCATCCTCTCTATCATTCTCCACTATCGCATCTCAAACGCCTCAATTCTACGTACATCCTCCCTTCGCAACTACCAAGTCTACGACCCGTACATCGCCACTCTTCAGACTAGAGTGCGTCCCTGCTCAGACCACCCCTCATCAATTCCTTCCACTTTGAACATGCTTCTTTAGCCATTCCAACTCTGTGTCTACCAGAAAATCCATTCTCCTCCGAAACGCCTCCCAAATACGTAAAATGCTCGACTTGCTCTTTCAGGTCCATAATTATTCTCTCTCGTCCACCCCAGAGGCGTCATCAACAGAAATTCATATTTCACCAGCTGCTTGGTAGATCTTTGCACAGTTACCGCTGATGCTTCCTTTCTCGTTGTCATCTTTTACAGCGAAACACTCATCACCAAGTTCTCCCAACTTCCTCACAATTTCTGCCTCTCTTATGTCTTTCAAAATCCCCATCAAAAGCGGAAAACATAGCATCGTCAAATATTTTCGGTTGTAGATATGTTGTCTCTCCTCTCTCTTTAATGAGTGCCTTAAATGGAGGCTTGAAAAGAAGTGACCTTCCATTCCATCCCACATTGCATTCAATCTACTCAAAATTAATCCCTAGGATTTCGTGGTGGCCCTTGACATCTTCCGCGGAACTGCTGTTATTCGATTGAGAAGCGTTCATTCTAATCGTTTTTATTGTTTTTACTGTTTTTTCCACGGTGATTTCAAGGTATCAAGAGCAAGTAATATCAATCATTGCCCGACAAACTAATGAAATCTCTTTCTGCAATACTCTTCTGTATGAGGAAGGGATAGAAAATAAAATTGATGAGAAATCCAATTACCCGTTGTCGTGTCGTACTCAGAACTATCTCCAAATTTTTACCGCAAAGAGAAGCACAAAATTGCGAACAATATTCTTGCCTCTGGTACTTATTAAGTGCGCCTCGGTTTCATCAGCCTATAATTATATGTTAACCTTAAACCTCAATTCTTTACGATCCATTACTTTTTTTAAAGCAGTTTCCTAATTCTATGGATATATACATTGGATGATCGATAATTCGGAATTCTTAACGATTGTAACGGTATCTAAATGATGGATGGCTTTCAATAATTACGCAAACCTCATTTTTTACATCGCACTACGGCAATAAAGGCTGTTTAGCCGAGAAAAAAGCCACCCTAAAGCACTGCTTGACTTTATGCCAACCTCATGAATGCCACACAAAGAAAATAAATCGCGCTTTCAATCCACAGAAGGATATCTCATTCCGTTTTGTGAATATATTCGCTGGTGATGACTTAAGGTAGTTTGAGAAAAATAGTACTCTGATCATAATGGAGACCATATTTGAAATATTGTTTTGATTTTAGCAGCTGTAGAAAGCATGAATTACATACTACATTTTTAATAGTGCAATATATATACTTGTGTATGACTGAAATTCTGGGTAATCAAGTAAAAATATTCACATAATTATGTGATTTGACTCATTTTTTCTCGCGATACGTTCGAAACTCCTTCACAAAGAAAGGTTTTTTGCTATTCTGGAAAAGTTACTGTGATGTATGATTTGATGTGATGTGATGTGATGATGATAATGAATATAAGATTTATTTTCATAAATAGTCAATTAAACATACAAACTACACCCTGTTTATTTTTAACGAGATATAGGTGTTGGAAATGCCTCATTTTTTAATGAGGTCTCTCTGGAGTGTGTAACCTACCATTTCCATGCAAAGGGGCTGGTATGATTCGTCAAAAATCTCGGAAAGTAGTCCGGTAAGGGGTGATATTTTGGTATACTTGGAAGAGTAAGTTATTTTTCGTTAAAATGAGACCAGATTTATTGATTTACAGATGAAATAATGTTTCGCTCAAACGACACCTAATATCTTTGCGTAAAAATGTATGGTAATATTAATGTTTGTCCTTTACACTACATATATACAACTCCATTGGTCATACCATCTCATGCGATAACTTACAACACCTTTTTGAGTCGAACTAACTTCTTAAACAAATGTGATCAAAACACCGGAAATATCGTAATTCCGGAAAGCATCTGATCTCTAATATTTGGGATTATCGATCTTGTGCTGTTATTGGTTTCTTTGTGTTGTTAGCCAAGGGTATATAAAGCTCGCTCTTTATTTTCTTAATAGATTCATTTTTCTTGGAATCATGGCCGGCTAATCTGGAACTTATATCCCTGAGGCTGTATGTAACCTTTCCTCCTCTATTCCTCCGACAACTTCCTGGTTTTACTTTTTCCGAGTTAATTCCAAGTACTAACCAAATCCAGAAAATAATTTCTCAGAAATATGTCTTCAGCACTAAGACCTTGTGGTAGAGTTTCTTATTCGAAGGCTATTGTCAACATTACGCTGTCACAGAGAGGAATTGAAGCAAGCGAGAAGTAGGAGTTGTTCCATTTGGATTCCTATGATGGTTGTTCCAGTGGTCCAGTAACCGGGCGATAAATTGAAGTTTAGCAAAAATTCTCAAAAAATTTTATATATAAACCCTTCAATCTATCAATTACATTTCTTTCTTCACCTCAATGTACGCCCAATCCTTCTTCTTCCTGCCAATATAACATACATATACCATATATTTCCCTTCCCTATCCTTTCCACCGTCTTAAGCAATCCTTTGCCTCTCGCTACCTCATCCAACCACTAACTTATCCTTCTCCTGATCTCACCCAGAAGTGTCCTATCCCCGCCAACCATACCAAGACACAAAACTAATGACACGTTTCCAGTGTCATTGCCACAATACCCTAATTGTTCTACGCACTACCCAAGTGATTAAATTTGCTCTAATTGCTCCAGTTTATGGCCTCCACCTTTTTGCCTTCCTTTCTTTGTCCTAGGAAATCTCATTCCTTTTATACAATCCAGAGATTCCAACGAAACTGCGTAGAATTTGTACATTATGAAGACATTTAAAAATAAGAAAAATGGACGTTTTATTTCATCATCATTCCTATCGTTTCCTACAACTTTCAAAAATTCTGACTTACGAAAATTCCGACCAGATGGGTTCTGTAATTTTTTCGTCCAAAATTTGAGTTGTCCAGTTCTCCATGATTCAACGGTACTACTATGTAGTTTTAAGCACAATTTGAGAATAAAATGGCGTAAAAAGTATTATTTTGTTGTTTTTATCAAACATTGAACATGTTTTTATTTGAGTAAGCAGAATAAGAATGAAATATCATAAAATGTGAGTCTGGCATTAGAGTCAATTATTCCATATTTACTGAAAACTTAATATAGCATATTTGAAAAGCGTTTTATGCATTCGTATAAAAATAGTGTCTCTCGACTAATTTTACTGTGATTCAGCTTTTAAATTGGATATTTTTAGCATGGGTTCTTACGGAGATTGCTCACACTACAGCAAAAAATCTTGATTTTAAATTCATATTCCTAGGAAATCTAATTCATTTTATACAATCCAGGGATTCTAGTGAAATCGTGAAGTGTTCTTAGATAATGAATACATTAAATAATACATAAATGAACGTTTTATTTCTTCATCTTTCCTCTTGTTTCTTATGACTTTGTAGGAAATTTACGATCAGCTGTCATCAGAATGCCTAAAAAAAGATGAGAGACAGCAGCATTTACCGGTTCCTATTCCGTACGATCCTCTTGAAAAATAAACGGTGCCCCTCGACATTATGAATCAAAAAGGACGATTGCGTCGTCTGTCCTAGGAGACAACGCTTGACGCTATAAATCACGCCAAGCGCACTTTGACGTTTTACTGAATGCGCTCTTTTCGATAGAAATCCTCAATTAGTCACTCGTGGCTGTTGCTGGAACTCCAGTAAGCTCAAAAGTCACGTTCACTAAGTTCACTCGGTCTTTGTACACGGTCAAATGCTAGGCGCGATAAATTCTGCGAACGAAGCAACCAGAACTGATTCCAATAGAACTGATTCCAACTGATTTTCGCCATTTTCCTCTCTTTTCAAACTCCGACTTCAGACTCCAAGTAATTGTACATTATAAAAATTATTATTATTATGTTTCGTTACTTTGATAACTTTCCCGTTTCGAGTCCTCGGCAAGCATCGGGTTTCATTGCCGTCATAATGACCGAGAACTCGAGAGGGGCGGTGCAGAGTTCGTAGCCACTTCCGAAACCCATCTGCATCCCATCGAAAGCCTTCTGCATTCGGGCTGCAAGTGATTCCGCCTGTGCCACGCAAGCAGGAATACACTTGATGCTCTGTATCAGCGAGCCCTTGATCCCACCGAGCACACCTATGACTAGGACTACTAGTTTTACAGAGTGTCCCGGGTACATCTGCCGAAGTTCGAACAGCAGGTCTTGATATTTCGTCCTTATTATTTTTTTATAATATTATAATTATTTTATATATATATATATATATATATATATATATATAATATAAAGCTTCGTCACAGGGTGACACTAAACATAAAACATAAAAAAGCAAACTCACGAGTTGATTCTATCACTGACGAAGGTGCGGGCGACCCACCGAAAATTTTAAACTCGTGAGTTTGCTTTTTTATGTTTTATGTTTAGTGTCACCCTGTGACGAAGATTTATATTGTTTGCCACGTTCGTGGAGTCTTCGCAAGAACTATATATATATATATATATATATATATATATATATACTCATTGTTTTATATACATCTTCTCTGCCGGTGGGTGATAAGCAGCCCGCGCGCCATCTATTGGCCGCTCTCGTGGGTCATGCCCTGGGGAGTGTTTGTTCATATAAACCCCCCGCCGATTCCAGTAGTTTCTTAGTAGACTGGGTAGCTTGGTGGTCTGAGCATTGGACGCGAAATCCAAAGGTCCGTGGTTCGATTCCCGGTCCAGTCGAATTTTTTCTGCTTGGAATCGGCCATCATTTCATCTTCACACCACCATTGTGTTTGTAAATTTTATGTGTTCCTATCCACTTTCTTTCTACCTTTCTGTATGAACATTTATATGAGTATATTTGCCGCTGAGCGGTCTGAGTGAATGGATGAACGATTATATATATATATATATATATATATATATATATATATATATATATATATATATATATATATATATATATGTATATATATATATATATATATATATATATATATATATATATATATAATTTTACAAACACTTTATAATATTAGGTAAAGGTAGGTTTTGTTGAATCTCAGAGAATCGGCTCCGGGTCTTTTACACATTCCGGGTATTCCATACTATTACATTCCGGGTCCTATCCCCCTCTAATGTATCCTTTTTCGCCTCTTCATAAGATCTGCCCTTCTTCATCCCGTCCATGAAACCTATCCTCTTTCTTCCCCTTCCCCGCTTGCCCAACATTCTTCCCTCTACCACACCCTTCAGCAACCCATCACCCTTTATTACCTCCTTCAGCCATCTACCCTGCCTTTCCCGGATTTCATTCAAAAGATTCCTTTCCTCGCCCACCATCTCCAGCACTTCCTCGTTAGTCTTCCTTTCCGTCCATCTAACCTTCTCCATTCTTCTCCACACCCACATCTCAAATGCCCTAAGCCTATTCTTGTCCTCCTTTCTCAGGGTCCACATTTCTACCCCATACAACGATACACTCCATATCAAACTCTTCACCATCCTCTTCTTCACATCCTTACACAGTGTCCCCGTCATCAGCTCTCATCTATTACTAAACGCCTCCTTAGCTAGCGCTATTCTCTTCCTTATGTCTTTTCTACTATGCCCATTTTCCTCTAGCGTGCTACCTAAGTAATTAAACTGTTCTACTCGCTCTAGTTTGTCTCCTCCAACTTTAATCACAAGCTTCGCTTTCTTCGTCCTAGAGGATCTCATTACTTTTATTTCTTATGATTTATCTTCATTCCAAACATCCCGCACTGCACATCTAAAGCATTTACCAAAGCTTCACCTTTTATTACCTCCTTCAGCCATCTACCCTGTCTTTCCCGGATTTTATTCAAAAGATTCCTTTTATACCTATTATAATAAAATATTAGATTATTACCAAAATTATTATTACTGATGCCAGGTCTACCGCTATGGCTATTTTATGATTAACCCTTCCAGACTGCCCTTTGCTTTCATCCATCTTATACCCCAGTTATACGCATGCATTGCTCCGCATACGTAATGTCGTTCTTGCGACAACTGATCTTCTCTCTCCTAATAGTTTGATAACCATTAATTGGTAAAAGTCAGTAATTAATAGTATTTGAAATGCTATAATATATATTGCTTTGTTTAATGGATAGCTCATTTTCTTTTTGTTTGCTTACACCTATTCAGTTTTGTTTTTATTGCATATATGGTTATAAAATAAAAATACACCTAGACAACTACATCACTTTTGATAATAGAATGATAGACGAAGTCTATCTCCAACGGAGGAACCACTTGGTTGTGATCAACATCAATGCGGAGAACCCGCAATAGCGTGGAAACAGCATCGATGAACTTCGACAGGTGCCAATGAACTTATCGGGGAGGGAGTAGTCATTCCCTTCAATGAGTAGGTTTTTCTTACCGCGCACCAGATCGTGTCCTTGGTTGGAGGCTATATCCACCCCAGGCTTACTCTCACGCCAATATCCGAGGAGGAATTACCTTCGGGTGCGATGCAAAGATCCTTTGCCCCCGCGACACCTCTAATTCGATAATCGATCCATCGAACGCGCTTGTTTTCATTCGCGAGGTTCCTGGAAGGTGCAAGCAATTACTCGCCTCCGCGCCCGAGGTGAGATATTTTCAGAGCATTAATACCGGTGGATATTGCCTCGCTTTTCATACCATAAGGAAATTTATGGCGACAAATTGAAATGTGGCTTTCCCAGGCGAACGGGTGGTGGTTTGTGAATTTCAAGAGGTATCTAGGCACCTACTTATCAATGGATTCCGTAGTCTACGTACTAAATTCGCTAGTGGTTTCTCTGACAGGGGTTACACGCTGAAGTGTTTCAGAAAAAAGGTAATTTTTGAGGACGCGCAACATAAGATTTGTTCCTATGAATGCTAGTTGCAAAAAATTGCTCCAACTCGTATTTGCCTGAGCCAGTCAGTTTAAATCCTGTTGGAGGTACAATACCTATATCAATTCTTCTTTTTAGCAGACTCATTCACTTGTCCCTTAGAACAACTTCAAAAGTATTCACGATCGATCGTTTTTCAGTAGTCAGTAATATTTGGGTTCAAATGAAGGACCATTGGAATATTCTCATACTCTGACATTCTCACCCATAGCTGTGAAGACAATCATACTAGACGTTCACTTAATGTCTTGAAACTTGAAATTCATGAAAATAATGAGTACAGTAAAAATAAAAACTTTAATTTATCAGGTTCCTCAAATGCTAATGTAAAGAACTTTTCGTGAGGTACTGATTAAGGTTACTCATCACATAGGAAGTCATATTATGGATTGACACGCTATCAAATTTATTTCCACCATATTTCACCGCCGAACGAGGTGTTAAACTTTTTGTTTTTATCATCTTTTATTATTATAACTCCAAATTTCCATTTACTCGCTAGAAAAAAAATACCTTCAAGTAGTCCACGATTCCATTACACATCACTTCAATGACGTTCAAATCCTGCGTTCCCGGAGCAGGCGCACGATCGAAAATTCAACCCGAACGTGACTCACAATCAGAGTATTTTTTTCTCCAAAGTCAACTTCCGAAGTGATGTGAGTGACTACGCGTCGAGTTTCATCGAAACTGATGAGAAATACCTCACAATGCGGAAATCTGTGTTTGGCAACGGTGTTGTGATATAAAAACTGCGAGAGTTCAACTGTAATAATCATTTGCGATCTTTTGGGAATTAATGTTATAATTTCATGTTCCACCAATAAGTTATGTAGATACACTAAAAATGGCAAAATATCTGTTTTTTTTTTGTTTAAATGTTAAAATTATTGTAATATTTTTAGCACAATGATGTAAATACACTAGAAATGGCAACATCTTTTTTCTTGTTTTAATGTTAAAATAATTGTCATATTTTTGTAGCAAATGCTGTTCTTTATGTACAAACTTCATGTACGTCATAATGAACTACTCTGTTGCTTTTAGGAGTTTTGTACCCTAAGTAGTGAAATAAACTTATTATATTCTTTTCTATAATAATCAAGAGGGTTTTATACACGAGAGACAAGAATTTTTGTTGCACAGTATCACAGTCATTAACCCAGACCGTGTCTTTCTTAAGGTACTCATTTGATAATATACTCACCATCAATAATCCTCAGTAGCATTTTAATAATAAACTCATCATTTTTATGATTACTCCTCCAAAAATCACCTTTTTTCGCTGTCCCCCGTCATCAACTATGCTGATCTATTCTCTTATCCTACCCCTCTGTCCAAATATCGCCCCGTCAATCTATCTGTGGCCATGGAATATCAAATCTAGAGTCATTAATGAGCTCCTAATATACAAATCCATAAAGTACATCAACTTAAACTTAAATTTAATAAAAGGATGAGGAATCCAGGCTGCAAGATAATATGGGGGGATAGTGAAACCAATTATATGCACTCTCTACCGAATCGAAAAATTTAGTTGTAAAGGTAGTACACATACATTAGAGGTATTAGTGACGGAATTGTCTTAATTACAAAATTATTTGTCAATAAAAGTGCAAAATTGAAATGACTGCTTGCTCAAGATTACTCCAGAACTAATTTCCCCAGATCGGTGGTCGCACTAGGATAAAATATCGTAAAATAAATCAGGCATCACTTTCATGTTTAAACATACAATCATCTACGATCTTTAATATAGGGTTCTGCCAATATCTTCAAACCTTACCGCTTAAAGTAATGTTTATCTTAAACAAATATCACCATAAATCAGCTCTCATGCGTAAAACATCTACTTATGGACCTCTTCTAATTCATTAATACATATTTTTTATCCAAAATACCTATTCTTACCCATTATCATCCCTAAAAAATTTCCAATTTCTCAATTTAGCACCCAGGGATCTATGAAGGCGCTTTATAATAACTACTGAGTCTAAATTCCGCAATCAACTCAATCCATCCACAACCATATGCAATATCCCTTCGTTGGTATTCTCACCTGACTTTCCGCATCCACTCGACCAATCTTTTAATAACTATTAATCTATATTTACCCTCGGAGAATAGTAAATTGAAAACCTATTCCGCTAAACTTTATTATCTTCGCCAATATTGTCAACGATTTCACTTATCATTTTCTCTCCCTAATTCCCCCATGCCTAAAAAAATCCTCTTCTCATATATGGACTCCCCTCGATTCATTTTCCAGAGATTATCTCCTTAAATTTTTCCAGGTGGCCCCAGTTTTACCTGCGGTATTCAAATTGGATAAGTAAAATTCCTCCGCCAACTCAAATTCATGTCCTCCATCCCTTAAAGCTTGAACATAGACTTCCTCTTCATATTCATTACAGAATGGGTATCATTTAATGAGAGCCAAAATCATGTGACTTGGAATATTGAAATGCGCGCGGACTGTAAATACTGACACGAGAAATCACGAAAAACAACAAACGGGAGAAGGGTGACTGGGAGAATTTCTAAGGTAAACTATTGAAAAAATAAACACTTTCGGACTACGGCCAGGTTTTTTCCGATTTCGGAGCACAAAGGGTTTCTCTGTGTTTTCGCTCCACCGGGGACGTCGACGTCCATTTTGCCTCCCGGCAGTGAGCCAAGGGAACGGAAAAGACGAAAGAGGGAGACAGAGAGTCAACCAAAATGGAAATCCGATTGGGTTCGAGCCCGTTCCCTACATAGCAGGGACAAGGGATGATGGAAGGATGGAAGGCACCTCCTGTCCCTTCTCTCGACCCCAACGCCTAGGTGAGAGACTAAAGGAGCGAAGCAGAGAAAAGAGAAGAGGGGCAGAGTAACATTTTGGATATGACGTCCACAGTAGGCGTCGCCACGCCTCGCCGAACATGGTGATTTTTCGCACCCCGCCTTCGTTGACCCTTATCGTCGGCGCGGTTTCACTCCCTGATACGTTGCTCATCCGCAGCTGAGCGGCCGAGCTGTGCATCATTGCTCATGCCTTTGGTAAGGCCCTGTATACATTAATAGCTTTTTAACCAGGTTACCTCTAACCCTAGTAAAAGTTCGCCTTGTAAACGCAGGTTGGCGCTAACCGTAGTCAAGTTTTTAATCACGCTGGAGTTACTGGGGTTGCGCTGGTTACCATCATTTTTAACGCGTGTAAACGCAGGTTAGTTAGAATAGTAGTTAAGTGATCTAGTCCGCTTGCAGCATTCACTTGAAGCATACTATATGTTACGAGAGTTTATCTTGTCATATACCGTACCCATGCGTTCGTGCCAAATAGCTTGATGTATTCGAATGCAAGAGTGAATCATGAACCTTATTTTTAGTTCAAAATTTACCTTGAAAGCGCAAGCGAGGACGGGTCAAAGGCAGAACTTGGAGGAAAAAGTCTTTTATCTTACTGCATATATTGAGGCAAGGACTCTAAATAGAAGTTATTTATAATTCATGCATGTCAAGGTAACATCTTGAATTGTTTCTATCGATCATAAAAGAGAGCAAAAGACGTAATAACGTCATTATCTCGGGGCATCTTAATGGTAAAGTATAGCATGGTGGCTCATCGTTCTAAAAAGGAAATTTAGTCTCTATATTTTCATCTTTCGATGCATAATGTTTAGACATGAAGTGATAAGTGTATAGTTAAATACTAATGAATGAGAAGTCTAACCTTGCGAAACATTTGTATATTCAATCATTTTTCTCGCCCATACAAGTTTCGTGAATATAGCCCACAGCCCAGGAAACAAATGAAACGCAACTTGCAATGTGTGTTGGGCTGAGGGCTACATCACCTCCTCACTCTCCATCAGAGGCCATTAGCATTATTGCTTGCGTTAAAGAAAGCCGTGTAAATGCAAGTTAGTTAAGCCGCCATATTAACTATCATTCTATCCCTAGTAATGTAAACGGGGATAAACTCCGCAACATTAAACAATAACCCTTCACCTTTCATTCCTATTGAAATACATCTAGCTTAACTCGAACATTGGGTCATTGTTTCATCGTCACCTGACGCTGGAGGTGGATGCTTAAGGATATTTGGACGCATAAAATACGAAAGAAAGGAGCACAAAAAAGAGTAGGAGAGGAAATTACAGTATGAAAAGATGAACCAGGATGAATTGGGCACACACGGAGGCAAAATTAATTTGAATGGAATATGAATGAAGGCATAGTCCCTCGATGAATGCCAAGAGATTAATGCATAAATAAAATAAATATTTGAAAATCCAAATTAAGGTTAAAGAAAGATCTGACAGAGCTAGAGGAAACTATAATTCACCAGGGTTGAAATTTGCTATGAAAATATCATTTGACTTGACCGGGATTCGAATGTGATACTCCTGAATGTAACTGTTTTTATGTTGGTCAAACTGGACGAAGGTTGAATATAAGAATGGGAGAGAATTTTAAATCCAGTGTCAATGGTGACAGGAAGTCGGGTTTTGCAGAGCATTTGATTGATGAGGGTCATAGATCCAACTTTGCCCCGAGGCTGTTGCATGTTTGTGTAAGGGGGGGGGAAGTTGGACTTCCTGGAAAATTTTGAAATTCTATGTTATCACAGAGTGCACGGGGAGAGATTACATAATGACATAATCCCTTCAACCACCTCACTCTAGTTCTCTGTGCCAGTACCCTCACCTCCATCCCCGTAGTCCTTGAGCCTGACGTCACCACCTGTTTGTTCCTTCCCCTGCAGTTTGCCCAATCACCTCTCATTCCCCCCCTTATTTCAACCACTTACCTCTCCTTGAGATTTCATATGTAAGCTGTGCTGTCTTTTGGGGTTTTTATTCTGTACCCTTGATAATGGCCTGAAAAGGCCGAAACCGGTTGATTTGTGAGTTAAATACATTGGTGGAAAAAAACTAAGTGGTTTCATTCTTAACATGAATCGTTAATTCCACAGTGAATTCGCCAACCATTGATTTTAAAATTATGTATGATAAATATCTTATTTAAATGGCCTAAACTCTTTTTAAAAGTAACTAGCCTCCAACGGGTATGATACTGGAGGCCACTTTGTCGTTCCACACCTTCCTGGTCACTATTTAAGTGAGAAGATAGCGAGGTATTTCCACTGAGAAGAATGGCGTTGGACCAAGTGTCAGGTGGGGAGAGGTAGGGCACGAGATTATTGCGAGAGTGTGTGAGAGTAAAAAAGGGGGAGCAGGACCGGAAGGGTAGGAGTCAAAGAGACGGAGATGGAATCGTGAAATAGGTGGAGCGAGGAGAAAGGCGGTCCTCGCTGGACCGGGGATGCTGCGGTCATCGAGATCGACAGCTCTATCTCCAGCGAATGTGTCGGGTCCCTCTCTCTCTCTCTCAATCCCTCCGCTGTCTTCCTTAATACGACTGGGCTCCCGCCCGCCCGTTCAACCACTGGCGTATCCGCGCGGAAATGCCGCAAATTCGTGTTGAGGTTTGAGCGCGCGTCCGTATTCTGCAACTAAGACGCTCAGAAATGTATCGATACCGGTGATGTACACATATAACGAGTTTTATACAGCTTTTGATCGTCTGTCACACTCTATCTTTGAGTCTCTCTCTCTTTTTCTAACCCTCAGTTCCAATCTGTCTCTATCCCATGTCTAGGGTGATCTTGCTTCTTTGCATCACCCTGTATTTTGGTAGTTGACTACTCGTCTTCCTTTCAAGTTGTTAGCAATTGCGTTTCTTTTCAGATGAAAAGTGGTCCTCCAATCTTTCCTCGGGTTCTAACCATTGCAAGCAATTGTTTTCTGTATTTCTTTGGTGAATTTTTTTCTGAATCGTTCACGTTTATTTTCCTTCGAAATTACTTCTAGTCTTGATATTTTGCATCTTAATCAAAGAAAATGCCACCTTTACTACCACCAGTCTCTCTCTAGCCTTTGGGGGTGATTTCCCACGTTTCTGCTCTATAAATATGTTCTGAATAGTTATCATATATATTTGGTGCTTAGTCTCCATTTTGATATATTTTAACCATAGTTCACGATTTTGTGCATTAAGACCTTGTTCCGCTTGAAGCATTCTCTTTATAACTTCTGACTTACTTTTTTTTCTCTATTCGGTTGGTCACCCTTAAGTATTCGTACTCACTGCTGACTTCTATAGCCTTTCATTCTTTATCTAAATTTGCTTTGTCCTTGTTAAACTTGGCTTTTGTAAAATCTTTGCTCAAAGCAGCCATTATATATACTTTTACACTCCTGGACATACACTTCAAGTCATGTTTATTCCCAGCTGTTTGAGCCATCCCCAGAAGATAGTGGTGATACGATTAGAAAAAAGGCTTTACATTTCCTTTCCATCATCAAATACGTATCAAAGATTAGTAGTAGTACAGGGTGAGGTAGCATAATTCGCTGCCGCAGCAAAATTTGCGTTAGAAAAGTAAGCCTCTACCGCAAACGCGTGCTGTTGCTTCGTCCAACCCATTCTTGGTACTTAAGTTTTAGAGAGAAACCACTTCCCAACCCCTCGTTTGAATTGCCCCATACCCATCCTCGAACGGCCAAACCTCACTTTCTGGCGCCAATAATAAATCAGCAAATTATGTCACCGCACCCTGCATTTAAAATATTCTTGTGTATGCAAATATGGTTATTTTGTCCCACGCAAAAATTCTAAGTTGCTAAAATTCCGTTACCTGAACTCCAGATTGTTAAAGATAAGATCGGCTTCATAACTACGCTTAAAGATTTTCCCAGTATAAAACGCAAAGTTAGTACGTCAAATGAAAAATAATTCAGTAGGCACGAAAGCACAAAGCACGGAATATCAGTAGGCATCAAGTTGAAGAACAGCCTGGAAGTCACATAATTAACATAAACCAGACATATTACCAGGATGCTATATTTTACTTTATGATTAAATTTTTTAGGGTTTAAATGTTTTAAACAAGTCAATTTCGAGTAGAAACTTTAGAATTCGGCTAATATCATCTAAGACTACTCCTTGGTATTCCTTTTTGTGCAGCTTAGCACATCCATTCCAGTATTAATCGCATTCCGTCACGGGGTGTTACCGATTATACTCAATGATAAATAGAGAAGCCATGCGTATTGAACCCACTTGTTTTCACTTAAAATGTGTTGCTCAACTTCTCATAATATTTTGTCACAGTTTAGAAAAAAATACTAAAATGCAACTGCATCCCATTCTTTGATACAACTATTTTACGTAGAAAATATTTCAACTAGTGTCCATTTATTTTAAATATACCTGATTCACAAACAATGTATAGGTAATCAGTTCTTCGTATCTTAAAATTAATTGACATGTCAAACCAACCTAATCTGTTTAAGTAGCAGGTGGCCATTCTAATGCATTTCGATTCATTTTTAGGATAAAGACAGAAAAGATAGAACGGTGAAGTCTAATTTTATGAGCCATTGCATAATTTCTGACTTATCTATTTACACATTGTGAAGCTACCATCCGTCTTTCTATTTATTGCTGAAACGGTTTGATTCCAGGAGAAATGTTTTCACAACTACGTATTCAACTCCGGTGATTATAGTATTGTTGCATAAATTAGCACTGGATTCTCCAGTCTAGAGGTTTAAATGTTTTCTTCATCCATTCATTTAAATGCGTGTAACTGAACCTAATTCTATTGTTCTTCCTCTATCAAACTATGTACTAAATTTCTAATTCTTTTTATAATAATGATTTTTTTGCGCTGTACGTATTAAGGAAATATGTAAAAGGAATCGAAATATATTCTTCTTATCTAAGTTTGTACATACCCTAGGATTTAAAATACTACAATGTGACAAAGTTTGGTAATACTGAATACACTCAATATAATTTCATTAGAGTTACGTACAATTATGGTTGAAATCCGACCATCTCACGGCAGTGAATTAAAATTTTAAATGGTATAATTCCCATAAATTAAGTTAGTTGTAGTAATGGTAAATTTGCAAACAAATTGGAAGAGAGTGAAACACAACAAGAAAAAAGATACCAAGCACTTACATTAAAACATTCAATTATAAATAGGGCTATTATGTAATAAAATATAAATAAAGGAAGCAGAAACAGAAATTAAATTGCTGAAAATAGAGAAAGTATTTGAGAAAAAGGGCAGAGCAAAAGGAAAATTAGTCAAACCTAGAACATTGTGTCTCAGTTAAGAGAAAGAAAATTTATTTTGATTGACCATGTACGAGCTTAATAACTAAACATTATAAATTTATCAAATGGAAACCTAAGATTAATACACATTGACATTACTTTTCCTCCGTTCATTATGAATAAACATTGATTCATGGCGACACAATTTTGTTTAGCCACGATACGAAGCATCATAAAATTTACCACGGGACAGATTGAGTGTCAAATGAAACGGAGGAAGATGGCCTTCACAGGTGAGATGAGATAGCGGGACCGCAAAGTCGCGAGAGGTTAGGGGGAAAAAAATATTCGCCCCACTTTGGGAATAAAATCCGTCCGTACGACGAGAATCGGTTGGCCGGCCGTCTCTCTCGCCCACACGCCCCACATCCGTGACACATTCACAACGATGCCTCCACCGTCAAGCCCTTCCAACTACTCCCACGCCCGCGTCGCCCCATCCGCCAAAAAACCACACCCCCTTACCCTCCCACTCCCCGCCCCCCTCTGCCTGTCGAGAGCAATTCCGCCCAAATCCGCGGTTTCGCGCCCTCTGAAGTGTGCCTCCGTTCTTCCCACGCGCCGAGCGCAATGCACGTTCGGAGCGGCGGCGGGCAGGACCACAACACTCCCCCGATGTTTGCCTGCCAGCCCGGCGGACGTGTGAGGCGAGTGGAAAATAGAATAACATGTCCTGGTTTTCGCGGATACCTCGGCTCCGATAAGGCTGACCGGCGACAGAGCGAGTGAAATCAAGGACCAAGCATCTAACCTGTTACACATACGCCCCAGAAAAAATATGATGGCACCGGTGAGGGTTTTTTTTACAAAGAACGAAAAGTATGATGAAGACAGAAATGGCCCTTTTTCAGTTATTTTACCAGCAGAAAATTGAAATATCTCCATTCAATGTGCTTTAATTCCATCACATACCATCTGATATTTCTCTCCTTGTAATAAAAATGACATTTGAAACGCATAGGTGAATATAAAACCCAATCAATGTATTTCTCGTGGTATGATTTCTTCATTTGTGGGTACAGCCCACGCCATTTTCATCAATATATCACCCGAAATCAATACTGAAAATATGCCAAGTTGTAGTGCTAGGAGCAAACATCACTAAAAATGCAAGTTCAGTGCTCTTTAAAGTGTATAATCATATAATTTTAAAAAAGCAACTGAAATTCTAAAAAGAAATCTAAATAAAAATTGTCCGCATTATGCTCACTTTTTCCTGAACGCATTTCAGTTTTAAGCTCTCATCTTACTCATGGCTCATCTTGATAATGCAGCTCCATACACAAGGCTTAACACCACTATAATTCAGTACATTTCATTTTTCTCCTTAGCTTATCTCCGCAGAAACCTCATCTTATTCAAAACTTTTAAATTTTTGGAAACAAGCACTGGGAAAAAATTCAAGAATCAAGGAGAGTATGATGAAAAGAAAGGCGAAAACCCATCCATTTAACCTGTTGGTGACAGAGCGTAATTAATTGGCTCAGGTTGAATACTGAGAGCAGGAGTACACAAAAACGTACGAAAATTTTGACAGTGTAGGTAGGAACCAAATGCTCTGATTTCTACTAATCCTTTCCGCACTTCCGTTCCACTTTTGCAATCCCTTCCTAGTCAACCTGAGGCAGGTCATTCTCGGAAGCTGAGTGGGAAAGCTATAGAGAGGGAATATATGGTAGTTTTAACTACTACGTACTTCTTTCTAATTTGTATCATTGTTAAATAATCTTTTTCTGTTTTCTACAACACACTATTTTTTTAGCTTAAATAATGAGGTTTTAGAAGTTACTCATGATGTTAAAGTTATATCGGAAACAGTAACTTTTTCATTGCAGATAAAACATACCAAAAGCTGCGATTCTAAGATTGATGAGGAATATTATTGTTGATTTCATATTTAAATAATGTATTCTTTTCTTTTTCTATGTGAATTTAAACTGAAACACCTTTACGTTTTCCCACCGCTCTACGGGCAGTCATCCCGGGAAAAATGCAGTATATACATCTACGTACCACCCTGCGAGCCGCTGTATGGGTATGTGGCAGGAGGTGTTAGGGCACCAGCCGTGTAAAGATGTAGGAATTAGGTTTTGAGGGTGGAATGGTGACGTGTATTTAGTGTAGCTAATTTTTTATTGTAGTCACTTATTGTGCGCGAAAAAAAAAAGTTTTTGTACCTATCTGTTCGGCAATGTGTCTCTCCTATTTTAATCGCTTCTGTCAAACCTAGAGATGTAGTTAGACGTAATGATAATACTCTCGTTGTCGCTCTGTATCACTTATGAACTTAAAGTTGCATTTCTATTTACGGATTATTTCACATTGAGCTGAGTGTGAGTACTAATGGGGACTCCTTTCCTGTGAAATTCTCCATAAGGCTGAAGGTATAATGTCACCACAAGAAGCAGTAATATTAAGACATTGGTATAATATGCACTAACTGCACATATGCGAGAGAAACAAATAAACAATTCCCAGCAGTAATTTTATCTTAATTAGCGAGGTGTTGGAATTGGTTGCCTGCGTGGCGTTGAAATGATTACACGGAGCGTAAATTTGGCAACAGCACAGTCTATTAGGCCCAGACTATTAACTGAACGGGGAACTTTCCAAAGATAACACCGAGAGGCTGCGGGAGGAGATAATAGAGGAGACATAGGGCAAGGATGTGGATGGTATCACGGGAAGGAAACGCCAGCTGATCACTGTAGAATTTATAACGCATACCGAGAGCAATAAAAAGTATTTTAACTTTGAACTCAGCTCGTTAAACTTTTGCGCTCTTTTTTTCGCGCGATGCACTTCCCCAAACCTGTGTTCAACACAAAGAGGCATTATAAAAGTTACAATCTTTCTATGGGGGCATATAACGATAATATCCTGGGAAGGAGATGAATCGTTAGGAAAATGGAGAGTTTGGTAATTACGCTCCATGGTTTGAGGCTCAACAATGCGGATTGATTTTCAGAAATAAAATAATAACTTGGTTTCCTTCCACTGATTTATTTTCTCGGTACAACATGTTTCAACACAATGGTGTCCAGATGATGAAACCGTTGAGTCGAAACATGCTGTGCCAAGAAAATAAACCAAAGGAAGAAAACCAATTTATTTTTTTCATTTGTGAGGTACGAGTTAACATATTAATTACCTTCGTAATTAAGGGTATAAGTCGTGGCCAGGTCAAGGGATGTAAATCGTTGGAAGAAGAATAAATCTCTCTTAAATAGAAGAGTGGCCGGTCAAGTTATGTGGGACACAAATTTTTAATGGTAAGGAATGGGTGAGTAACAAGTGTTCAATACACGAAAACGTATTATCTGGACTATTGGCTTCCTCAAATTGATATATTAAAGTTAAACGAATCAGGCAATCATCATTGGTTTTGGTTGTTAAATCCTAAGATTGATTGTCTGCAGCCCTCCATCCTTCCCTATCTAATGCTAGTTACCTAACCTCCTGGTATCTCTTCCTACGTACTTTCCTCTTTACTTGGTCCATGAACTTATTCCTGTCTTCCTATGGGGACTTTTTCTCTATTTTACCTTCAATTAAGTTCTTCACAAACCAATTGTGTCCCAGGGTGTTTCCAATCCATCTGGTCCTTCTCTCCTGTATGGTGTTCCATATGGTCCTTCCCTCTTCTACATTGCTGTATACTTCATTTCTTATCTTGTCCGTTCATTTTATCTTCAGCATCCTCCTCCACCAGGCATCAGGTTTAAAAAGGTTCTAGTATTTTCTGGTCAGCCTTTCCAATAGTCCATGCCTCCGATCCTTGGAATGCTCCGCTCCACACGAATATTTTCACAGCCAGGCGATATCGAGTGAATATTGGCTAAAAGTTCCATGATCTCAAAAAAGTTTAACTTATTCCACACAATTTTTATTATCTCTCACTGACCTAGGCTTCAACAATACTACCCTTCACCTACCTACCTTCACCTTTAAACGACATAGTATTGTTGAAAAAGGTGTATGATAATAAAAATTGTGTGGAATTACAACAAAGTTCAACTTTTTTATCATGCCAGTTTGTTCTAATGAGTACATCTGCCGACCATTTTCTACACAGTATAAAATATTCGGAGTGAAATCAATGAATATGTTTTAACGAGTAACAAAAGTTATAATTTCGAGAATACTGGAACTAGCTACGGTATTATCTTTACTGAGTGATATCAAGTGCATGTAAATACGAAATTTCACAGAGGAAAGATCAATCGCCTTAACCGAAATTCGAACCCGGATCCTTCGATTTCCGGCCGGCTGTTTTCTCTAAAGGACTCCTCGGTAGCTTAATTGGCCAAAGTACTTATTTGGAAATCGAGGGATCCGGGTTCGAGTCCCTGTCAATACGTATGATTTTTCTTCTGCTGAATTTCGCTCAAGTTAGAAAGGTGTTTTTACAGGTCTGGACTTTCTTTGTAACATCATTGCCAAATCGTCGCAAAGAACCCAGAGAGAGAGTCTTACGATGAATCGTTTTCATATTTTCGAGACAGTCTGATAGATTGACTGTAGCCCTCCATCCTTCCCTATCCAATGCTAGTTCTCTCAGCTCCGGATATAGTTTCCTATTTACATTCTTCATTATTTGGTCCATGAACTTATTCCTGGGTCTTCCTCTGGGGACGTTTCCCTCGATTTTACCTTCAATTATGTAATTCACAAACCCATTGTGTCTAAAGGTGTATCCAATCCATCTGGTACTTTTCTACTGTATGGTGTTCCATATGATCCTTTCAACTCCTATCCTTCCGTATGCTTCATCCTTTCTTATTTTGTCCGTCCCAGTCCAACTTACGATACTTAAGCGAACAAGGACTTGATGACTCCATTTTCAGAGACGTCACCTGACGGCGAGCAAAGAGTAGAGCAGAGAGTAATGAGCGCAACAATCGAACGGCCACAAGTTCTCCGTACCGACGGCAGAGGGATTTTCTATTTTTGTGAACCTTCGTAGGCACGCGGTGCTGGGTGCACGGAGGCTTGGCCGCTCGGATTGCGCGCAGTTTTACGGCCAATTAACGCTTCGACCTGCACCCAGGAAACCTCGGTAATATACCAACATTCAACAGTTTAAATCCCAGCCTTCTGGGCCAATCCCGCGAGTGCGGTTGGTAATCTAATTTCATCATTAATTGCGATAATGCGAGAGGGCAGAATAAAATACGAGCTCACAACTTCCAACAGCCGTTCTGCATTCGATTATTTTCTCTCAAGAGAGGAATTTCCGGTGCCATTCGAGCGTTAATTACCACAAATGCGAAAATTCAATCGATCCTACTAAATATATACGTCACCATGGGTGTTTTAATTAGAAATCGAGTACCTATTACAACAGTTAGTACATAAATATGACCAAGCAGCGAGCGAGAAGCTCAAATGATATATGGCAACGATAAAGCAATCAGAGAAATATTTAGATTCTCTACGCCTTGACGCATTAAAGAATATAGAGGAAATGATTGACTACCCATTTCGGTTAAAAAATACATTTTATTATAATTTCCCTCACGCACCATTCGCCAAGTTCAAACTATCCTCTACCTCTTATTGAAAGCCAAGTATGCAGATGTGGCTAGGAAGACACCTTTGAGGCGCTTGCAGTGAATTTAAAAGACATCCTCTAAACCTGTGCATCAATAACACTATAGGATGCCTGCCATCGAACAGTGTTTCAGAAAAACACTATCAAAAGTGAAATAAAAAATTCAGTATAGTTATATATCTGTTCTGCGCCAAATTAACTTAGAAAGGGAAAACAAATAATGAACACAAAAAGATGAATATCATACTGAAAATTTTTAAATGACTCTACATCTGGTCTGCGGGCCAAATATCCGTAAGAGAACTAACAACATAAAGGAATTAATTGCCAATCTTAATACAAAGTTAATATACTATATTCGGACAATCTGTAATGAGACGAGCCCAGGGGTAGAGGAAGATGGCTCCATCTGGCCTCATTCCTCTCAGATTAAATAGATAATACATTAATCAAATCTGAACTTTCAGAATTTTCATATCGCAGAACATTTACGCCTTTTCCTCCTCGCAAAATAATATTTTATCCCCATTTCCACAGGAATAACTGGCATTAAATACATAACTCACAAGCATTCATATAACTTAAAAACAAAGAAAACCTTACCTAACCAGCATACACTGTAAATACATGATTAAGTAATTTGTATAAATTTTTTCCTCACTTGATGATTAAAAATTGAACTTTGCCAAAAACAAATTATCATGATCATGTCGCTGTTTGATTTTATACAATTTTTTTCTCTCGCTTATCTTCGAGTGTATCATAACATTGAAATAATTACCAATTTTAAGTTCCAAAAGAATTTATTTATATATTTTGTTAGTTATCCGTCATGAATATCTGGTGCCCAAAGCCACAAAAGCATTACTCCAGCGTATATTTTTGAAATTTTCACCAGGGCACACGCGAACCTAAGCACCGTCTTTTTTAAACGCGAAACATGTTTAACTGAATGGAAGATCTCTGTTTCTATTAAAAATTCTGAGGAATTTAATATAGAATCATAACATTTCTGCACTTTTTCTAATAATAATTAGTATTAAATTCGCAAAAATTAATTAAAATAATGGTATTCTAATTAGACGGATTGTTTCACTGATTTTTCGGATTTGTTACATGCCTCCTGTCTTGAAGTGTGAAATGGCAAATTACCACACTAGCAAATCACAAGAGTATTTTTCGTTATTTTTTTGGCAACAAATTATTTAGGTGAATCATAACACTATATCGTATTTATTTGCTTCTCTGAAGCGCAAAATTTTAAGTCCGGATTCATCATTCCATTGTTTTTATCCAGATGAGAAGTTAGCGGGCTTTCATTCATGCTTTCATTTATGACTGTGAAAATATTAATTTTCCAGATCCTTCTCTTCAATTGAATTGGTCGATAAGCAATTGGGACGTCACAGCCTTTTTTACGCATCGTGCCCGTTCAATTTCCTAAAAGAGTTGCCTCGTTTTAATCGAAGGTAAAATTACCTGGGACTTAAAGGGATAAACCTGGCTCAGGCAGCTTAAGCGCTTACCCCGCTAACGCTCACCAATGAAGGTGTTTTATATTCCAGTCATGGCATAGACGTTATTTTGAGGCAAAATCCCCGATAATCCAAGGACTTTGCGATCCCTCAGACAAGTTCTGAAAGATACGTTTTTAGAACAAACCGTAGGTAAAGAATTCATTTGACCGAAAAAAGCTGAATTTTTTCGACATAACCTATTTTGAGGTTTTGAAAAATGTCAACAATATTATCAGAAAATAAATATCCATCAAACGCACTCCATCACATAGTTGAGAGCATTTCTAGTCTTTCATTTCGTGAGATTTTTTATGACAAATCTAATTTCGACGAAATCGTTTCGTCGTTTTGAAGTACAAAAGATGTTAAGTATTTGACTGAAAGTAGTTATTTTATTTAGGAGAGCTCTTAGAGTTGAGAAAATAATTGAAATTAAATAGTCACGGTTAAAAATCAATTTCTTAATGCGGATTCATTTATTTTAAAATTTGATTTTCAGTGTACTTTTTTGAAACTCTCAGCCCAAATTAATTCAGTGGTTTAAACCTTTGACATTGAAAGGGTTACCTCAGACAATCTGTTTATCAGCAAAAGAGACATTTTTTGCCACTTTACCAGTTTTCCTTGCCAATTGCTTCATTTTTGAGGGAAGTAAAAGTTATTTTATGGAGTTCCATGCCTTTAAGGGAGTTTTATGTTAAAAGTTCCTTTCAGAATATTTTCCAATTTCTCGGAAACACCTTCACCGTGATGTCTATTGACTTGTAGTAACTTTGTGTCTGCAGTTGAAAAATTAAATTTTGCAATGATTGTAAAAATCCCACTGTAAGTGGTTTAGGTTCTGAACTAAATTAGGAAAACCCCCAGTTTTTTAAATATTTTGAAGGGCGTAGCACAGGATGGAATACGGAAAGAGGATATTCAACTCACCCAGAGTAAAACCATTTATATTTGCAAACAATCAATTAATATTTATGGTGTTTCCGCATTAGGGCACCAGGGAAAATAACTGATAAAAACCTCCATTGCTCTCGGTGGACCTGATGCAACGATGAATAACGAGCGAGGGTGCTGCTGATGTAGACCGTCGCCATTCCATTTCCGTCACCGCTATCTTCACGGGTTCCCCGCGGAACTTCTACAACCTCTATAGGCGCCGACCGTTAAATTTTAGGAGTTCGGAAGAAGAGGGTAAGTAGAGTGTAGTAAGAGGATGCATCTTACCCTCCGGGAAGGAATAAATTTAGGATTGAAATAAGGAAAATAGAGTAAACATAAAATCTTCAGATAGAGCTAAATATCTTGAAACTATTTTGTTTTCTGATATTGCGTGGGTATTACACATACAAAAGATGTGCGGCGCAGCATTAAAGAAACTAGGCTTTGTTAAACGTATAATAGGAAGGTCCTCGGATGAAAATGCCAAAGAGAGATGCTACGTTGCTCTGGCTTGGCCACACTTCGAATACGCCGTGAGCATTTGGGACCCTGGTCATAAAGATTTAACCAAAAATTGATAAAACACTAATAAAAACAGCACTTTTCGTTACAAACTTCTACGAGCCAACATAAAGTGTCTCACAACTTTTAAAGGGATTAAGGTGGGAGCCCCTAGAGACCTGAAGGCTTCACGCTAGGCTTAGCTTGCTTGAAAAATTCAGAACTGGTGTGTTTCAGAGCGACACAGAGAATATTATCATGATGCCTCACTACATCTTTAGGAGTGAAAGAAGCGATAAAGTAAGATAGGTAGATAAACATGTTCTTTCTGCGCACAATAAGCGATCACAACAATAACTGAGCTCCATTAAATACACTCGTATAATACACGTCACCATTTCTCCTCCAAAAACCTTACATATTTACACGGCTGGTGACCTAACACCCCCTGTCACACGCCCACGCGGCGGCTCGCAGGATAGTTTGTAGATATAGATTTGCAGAAAACCTCCAGAGAGCGACGCTCTCACCCAATAGAGGCGTTTTGGCATCAGGAGTCTCTCACGTCAGGATAACTGTCGCTCAAGGCAACAGTCTCCAGCAAGTTTTTGCGAAAACACCATAGCGTAAGTAAAATCACCGCTGACAAGATTTTGGAGGAAAGGCTATGGATGACAGAGACCAGATGGCTGCTTCTAGGAATTGTGACCTGGAGAAAGATTTATACATATCCCCATAGTTTGCAATGTTTCAACACAGATTTTAATGTTTGAAATAATATACTAAATATCTTGCTGATTACATGAGTATTGATAAATATTTACATTTTATTTATATACCGAGTTTTGTTCAATACCGAGTATAGTTTCTATATTTTTATACAGACCTCATTTTGTAAAATTACATTCTGGAAATTTCAAGTTGATGACATTAGTATTTAATGATTAATTTGGTATGGAAATCATGGAAAATTTGAGAAGTTGTGATGTGTAATCAAAATGTAGCTGGAGCATTTTTCTTCAAATAGATACAAGTGAAACTTTTTGTGCAACATCATGTTAGTAATATATAGATTAAGGTTATATATATATATTGCTATAGATAAAATTTAAAGTGAAATAAATATTAAAAATTTAGGAAAACGTCAAAAAAAAATTCTTGCATCATTTCCATGATTGCGTGATTGGTTACTTCCACCGCCTTAACAATTGTACTTAATTTTATTATTTTAAAATATTTGTAATTTAATAAAATTGATCCGACTAATTTTTTAACACGACCATTTTAATATGCCCTCAATGATTTACGATTACCATTCCAGCCACATTAGCAAAACCTACTAAAGAATATTTACAAACTGCTCGAGTTAACCTGAAAAAATGTGTCGTCATAATAAGTTATTAGAATGCAATTCTGAATTTATTATACTTCTGAAAGATCATCCTTTAACTTTTTTATGCAGGACGGAAACCTGTATTTATTTTCAATGCTACGAACTCTCCCGATACAGATCAAGGCATAGGGCTTGGAGCGCCCATCAAGGTTATGTGAAAGAGGAGGAAGGAAAGAAGAAGAATGCCTTAGCACATGCATAGTGAATAGAAAAAGGCAGGTGCTCTTAGCCGGCGATATCCCTTCACAAGCCTCCACTTGCAAAAGTACCAGCAGCGCAGAAGGATGCCGGAGAGCCCTTTCGAAGGTTTCAATTTGGAATCATGCACAAAGGGGTGATCTTAAAGTTCGAGGCCATTAACGCGTAAAACTTTAAGAGCAAAATTTCTAAACCGATAAGTAGATCCCGCTTAATTTTTTTCCACAGTCTTGTCAAACAAGATTAAAAAAGCTTTTTTTCACGTATTTAAATCTACAGAATACATGTTTCGTGAGGGAATTTCCACGAATCTCGAGAAAACTAAAGGCATTCAAGATAGAAACTAGGTATGAAAAATACATCGCTCCATTCGTGTGATTTAATAGAGCAATAAACGCTTTTTATGAAAATAAATGGTTATTTTTATATCTAATCTAAATTATTTCCACATACGTACAAAGTATGCAAAAAATATTATGCGTGTGCTTAGTAACTTAACACTCACATTTTAAAAAAAAATACTAAATTTAACTTTACATATACCTTTTAAGATCCCAGCAAAATTAAATTCCTCATACATACTTTGCAGTATTCCACAATGATTTCCACAATCCCACAAAAGCCTTTATGAATCAAGACCATTCCACGGAAGCTTTCACAACAAATAATTTCACTCTTTACCTGGCAATGCGATGCTTTGAGAAAGAGGGCTAAAACGTACTAAAATCAATTAACACTTTGAATTCCAAATAGGAAGATACGTATATCACCCTCAACTATACAACTCTGCCTCATACCTCGGGACAAATGTAACGCGGTCTTTTGGGCAAATAAATAATAAATAAACTATTTCTACACATACTACCACAAGATAGGCGCAACCATTTTCATTGTGTCATTTTTATGACGACAGTTTTGCTAGCGTTCAAGCTCACTTCTTCAGGTCTGATATGAACTTTAGATCTGAAGAACTGAAATTTAGATCTGAAGGAGCGAGCTGGAAAGCTCGCAAAACTTTCGTCATATTAATGACAAAACCCGGAAGCTATCTCGAAAGCCATCATGTATCAAGACCACTCCGCGGAAGCATTCACTACAACTAATTTCTCTCTTTACCTGGCGACGCGACGCCTCGAGGTAAAGGGCTAAAACGTTGTACTGAAAGCAACCAACGCTTTGAACTCCGAATAGGAAAATAAGTATATCACCCTCAACTGTTTCCTAACATACTACCACAAGATAGACAACCATTTTCAGGCCAGTGACAAATGGACACATTTTTGTTTCTCCTTTCTGACGAAAAAACGTGTGCGACCGAAATAACAGTCAGCAGACGCCACCGTCCTCCACTCTTCCACGACGAGTATTTCCTGTCCCTTCCACACGGTCACTCCTCAACCTTACATCCCTCTTCCTTTCCTCCTCCAACCGATTCGATCCTTTCACTTCGCCACGCAAGTCTTCCCGCCCAACACACACACCAATCTCCCGCCACATTCAAGACTCAACGAGCCCCGCCCACCCGACAACACGCCGCTCATACCCTCACTGACCACAAGCACGCGACTCTCTCCCAACGGCACGAAAAAAATCCGCCGAGAGAGAACCTCCCGACTCGCACTTATTGCCTCACCAAGCATTTGCCACGTCGCTCCTCGCCCACTTTTTTTTGGGTGGGGCCAACCCGGATATTGTTGGAAGCCATTTCGTCGTCGAGGAGAAAAATTGAGGGTAGAGGGAGAGATAGAGAGGAGAGTGCAGGGGTGGATGCCTGCATCCGGAAGAGTGAATGAGGAGGTAAGAGGGTGAGAGATGGAAACGGGGACGCCACAGGAAGGGAATGTCAGGAGTGGAAAGGACGAAAAAGGAAAGTGAGCGAGGGGGTGGTGGTTTTTTTATAGCCGCAGAGAGTTGCGTTGCTCTGAGAGGAGGAGAGTGGGTGAGAACTGTCTGGGAGGTTTGTGATGGGGGACTGGGTACGTGCGAGAAAAAACCTAGCAAGAAGGTCTGTCAGTGATGGGTATCCTTGAAAAAAATTGACGTTTAAATCGCTGAATTTTGTCTCGATTAGGAGGGTAAAAAAACCGATATATAATCTTTAACTGACAAAGAGAGAACTTATTGTTGACACAAATATTATTAAGAATTATTTCTGACATAACACCTCTCCCATCATTGAAAGCAGCTGTCCATACGAGAATTGATTTCTTTAATATTGACAAATTAAGTTAATTCCCTGATGAGGTTCAAGAAGTTTGAAAAAACGTCGGAAATGATAACTTACGTAATTTTATTAAAACTATAGACCTACTATATAATAGTCTAATTATTGTCTTCGCGACATCCATCATTTATCATCAAAAAAATAAACGTTAAAATTGCTGAATTTTTTTCTCGATCTGGAAGGTAAAAAAACCGTACTATAATTTTTAACTGACAAAGAAAGAACTTATTCTAAGCACTAATATTAAAAAACTCAGACAAACTTCTTTTGCCATTTTTCACATATGCTTTGTTTGAAATAAAACCTTTATTTCATATCCATTGAAAAATTAAGTTTAATCCTGATGAAGTCTAATAAGTTTGAAAAAATGTTGGCAATAGCTACTTTGATTGTATTATTAAAACTATAGACCTACTCTATGATACCCTGATTATTGTCGTTATGAAATCTATCATTAATATTATCTTCGTAGAGAAAAATAACTTATCAATTAAAACGTTCAATTTGTTTACAATCGCCTGAGAACCAAAAGGACTAAAAGTGTTTCTCCGTCGAATGGAGAATTCTTCCATGGCACAGTTACGTTAGGATTGTTGTGTAGCATAATCAACAAAATACTGAACGTATTCCATCTTGATTTTCTTCAAACATTCCTAACATCTTTCCATCCGTCAACCGCTTTCAGGAGGCTGCACCTTTGTAGAATGGGTCCAATGAGGTTGCCCCTTCTACTATGCAAAATTTTAAGTCGACACTTCATTTCCCCAAAATCTTTGTACGACTTTAATCCGTGATTCTCTTCGTATACTTAATCTTCATTAAACATTTATAACGCCACAATTGCATTGTTTCCAGACTTGTATATCCGCGCATTGTTCTCACTACTGCTATGTGGTCTGCTGTGCTTTAGGGCTGGGTGAACAAGTAATCCCTAACCTACGTATTTGTCATGCCGGCCTTGAAACTTAGGAGCATTACTTCATTATCCCCCACCTTGAATTGAGATGAATGTTGCATGCCTAGTGTGGAATCACCACAGCCACAAACTCTGTATGTGGCTTGCACAGTGCTTCATACATGTGGGTGTAAAAACGTTTGTAGCGTGAAAAGAGTGGTGGTAGTTATATTTCCTTTTTCTCCCTTGTATTCTACGGCTAATCAAACACATCTTCTTTCAACCATTGTATAAAAATGGCAGCCCACTCTTTTTGTGCTGAAATCTCTATTAAGTAGCATAAAAGTTGTAACCAATAGATATGTTTTACTATACATCGAATATAATAAAGTTATTTTCCTTCCTAATGAAATGGAATCAAATCGAAAGTAATAGAACTGAGTTTTATTCCTTAAACTAGGTATTATTCATACCAAACTTAAAACTTAGGTGCGTCATCTCCATCGAGTCTATTTCACCTAAAGAAGGCAATAATATAATCGTAAATTGCCAATACCTCTACATGGCTTGGTATTCTCAATCAATATTTTTTCGTGGATGTTTATCTTCCATGCTGTTGCAGTTAAGAAGCTATTGGAATTTGCATTACCGTAACTCACCAGAGTTTCATGCCAATGTCACCATTTAGTGGGCCATATTGAACTTAAGAAACTTCTGTTATGCGGTTGAAATATTGTAGTAATACTGATAATCTAGTGAAATGTTTTTGGTAATTTTTCGGAAAATCATAACCGTTTATGTATTTAGGTATTTATAAGTGAATTAAGTATAGAGTATACAGAAGAATATAGGAAGAAAGGACCATATGGAACATCATGCAGATAAGAAATATAAGATGAATTGGCCTCACCTTGAGACAAAAGGGGTTTGTGAAGAACATAATTGAAGATAAATTAGAGGGAAAAGTCCCCAGAGGAAGACCAAGGAATAAGTTTATGGACCAAATAAAGAGGAATTCACATAGGAAGAGATACGAGGAGGTAAGGGAACTAGCATTAGATAGGGAAGGATGGAGGGCTGCAGTAAATCAATCTTAGATTGAACGAAAAAAAGTGAATTAAACCATATAATATGGGAATGTAGTTTATCATCTTAGACTTGGAAAATTTCGTGAACTTCCGATAAAAGATTTTGTTATCATATAGAAAACTTTTTTGAATTAAAGCATTTTTTGCAATCAAACAGCATTTTAACACGGCGTATGTTCTTCCTAGCAATGTTTTCCAGTATTTTTTTATTTTGTAGCTCCAACTTTTTCCTTCGTTTCTCTTGGTGATTTAACAAAGGTGACCATAAAAAAATATCTTGCTTCTGCTGAGTGCTGGACGTGTAATTGAAACGTATTTGGTCACAAAATATTTCAGTACTTCTATCAATGTGTATTACAAAATGTAATTTATCATTTAAAAATTTTTTTACTGAAAATGTTATCAACTTTTCTAAAACTCCGCGTGAGAAACAACGCTATTTTTCATCTTAGTACGCTGGCGTTAAAGGTGGCTCACCAACTCAGCCTTAAAATAAGTTTTTAGTACTTACCTAACATTTCGATAAATAGCGTTGTTCCAAGTCATATAATATCATATTTTTCTCATTAGTTGTTTAAAATATTTTGTAGTATTTTTTTATTTTTATATAAAACAAAATTACACTGTCTAAATAATACCATACTTCTACAGAGTGATCATATTATTTACAACTTCAAATTTTCCCTACAAAACATAGCATTTTTTCTATCATACAACATCATATATCGCTTCTTGAAGAATCCAGATAAAATTCATATTGACTTTTTATAACACCCGCGCGATGAAGAACATTTATTTCTCGTTAATAGACCCTAGCGTAGAAGTTGGTTCGCCGAGAGAGCAGGGTACATCTTGTCACTCTCCTTTTCTTCCATCATCCGCCACAACCCACATTCTCCTTTTCATTCTCGGTTATGATTGCGTGTCAGGCGAGGAGGGATGGAATTGAATGGGCGACCCGCCCAACCACCCTTTTTCCCTCTCTGCCTCGGTTCACAGAGCGCTTTGGGGTGTCCCCGAGCAATCGTTCGCTCCGAAGCAAGAGTTCCGAAAGCAGGTTCCCCTCCTTTCCCGAAAAGGACAGAAAGTCTACGAGAGGCGCGGCACAATTCCCAATCATGGCCCTGTCTCGCGGGAGAGAAGAAGACCGCCAAGTGTAGATAGCCGTGAGAAAGTTATGTATCCGAGGGGATAGAGTTACGCTCTCTCCTCCATTACATGACCACAAGAAGCCCCATGAGTTGCGAAAGAATAAAAAAATAAACATCCGAACTTTGTTTTGGTACAATTCTCTTTCGATGATTCCAAAAACCGATTATAAATATTGTACTCTCTCAAGTGTAATATATCCACGAAAACATGTCTCTTCTGTGCATCCACTGCCATCGTCACAGGACGTATAAGTAAGGCCCCATTTTCATGTCCTACTTTCAGATACAAGCTGAGATTGAGGTCGAGGGAAAGTGTGGTCACCATCAGCAGCATTGTTGAAGCATGTGTCATCAAAACTGAGCGTCATATCCTTTGTAGGGCATATGAGAAAATGCAAACGAAATTATTTGGTCAAACTATCAAATAAATATAAATCATATTGACGCTTCAAACGTTCTGTTTTAAAATGTAATGTACCAAAAAGAGTGGTTAATGCACAAATGAAGCACAACTATGAACGGATTTTCACATTTTACTTTTAAATTCTCTCTAGAATAAACCAGACTATCAACTGTGGGACTACAATTAGTTTAAATGATAATACAAACTTTTAGTAGATGTTAGTTCACAGGATATAACTCCTGTAAATTATTGGTGTAACTTATGGATTCTCTTTGGAACAAAGCGGTTATAATGGATGTACAATAATAAAAATTACTCTTAGATGCTGGTGGAGGATAAATTTTTATAGGTATTATTACATTCCTTAATTGTACTTTTTAGGATATTTAATCCACAGCCACTTTTGTCGCAGAATGACTACACAACACTAAACTTTCATTTCAAATACATAATAGGATATACTTAAATTCACGACAAATAATCACTATCTTGCACGAATGAGTACAGTATGGACAGTTTGTAATATGGACTAGCATAGTTGTTCACGCTTGAATCATTTTGCCTTTTATTATGGCATCACTATTCCTGTGAATAATAATTTTATGTAAAAAATAAATTACAAAGATTAACTTTATTATTATCGACGATATAGTCAAAATTTCATTAAAATAAAACGATTGAGATATTCAATGGTTATTCTCAAATATTTAAGCTGCTTATGGCTCTAATAACCTAATATGTATAATGCACTGAAACCGTAATAAAATCATCAATGGTAAAAAATATGTACTAGCGACGCAAGTGTAAGAGTAAAATTGGTTCCTATCTCATTCCTACATACATCAAACTGATCAGTATCAAGGTAATCATATCCTGTTAATGGCTTTAGAGGTATCTGAAGAAGACTTGGAAACTAAATTTTGGTTTACGTTTTCATTCAATTTAAAGAAACGCGTTATCCGATTTCTTCTTGTCGCTGATTAGTGCTCCACGGGAAGTAATAGTTGTAAACGTATTGCGATACGTACCCTCTTAAAATCCCAAAAGGGTACAAAGTATTACCCAAATATTGTCTTCTCAAGACATAGATGCAGGAAAAGCAAGCTGCCCAATATTCATAACAAACCCAGACTAAGTAAATACGTTATTGCAACAAATTTCTTAATTACAAGTAGAACATATGTAGATATTTTGCTGATCATCACCATCCGCAGTCATCAATCATAGGATCAGTTTGCTGAATCTCTTCTATCCACTCTCCTCTCTGATAACAACTTCCCCCGGTGTCGGCGGGGTAAAGTCCTCACCTTCCAACCCGAGGGTCGCGGGTTCGAGTCCCGCCAGGGTTATCACTCACTGTCATTCACTGCCCAGGATATGGGTGTTTGTGTTCGTATCATGATATATTAAAACACTTGTAATTGGGGAAACCTGTAAGTGTTAAATAAATTGTTATTATTATTATTCCGACACTATTTTTGACTCCGACTTAGGCATCAGAAGTTATTTCCCTGGTGTACATCATTCATGATCTTACTCAGTGATTCTCCCAATTAATTTTCCGTCGATTATTTTCGTTAGTAGACTATTAAGTCGCAAAATATCGCGTCCACAGACGACATACAATCTTTCCTCTTCATTTGTGGTATCTGTCATCACAGATTTGAATTCGACCTAAAACTCATTTATATGAGCTTGAATTCTTACATTTTCGGTCATTAACTTACCTCAGTCATCAATATCACAGTGCCCTTACTTCCTACCTGAACTATCTCATTAATGTACGTCCCAACTCCAAGACGTTAAAGACTCCACTACTTGAACGTTCGCTCTTCTTTCGTCTCTCCTCCCCAATAAAGTCACTTCCTACTGATATCGATCCCTTCTCTCTACCGCCAAAAAACTTCACAAACTTGGCTTTAACACATCTTTTCGTAAATAAACAGCCAATCGAGACAGCAATGATCTAAACGGCATATCCAGGTCATCTAAGTTAAGTTTTTTTGTTCTTGATTTTTATATATGTATATCTTTTTTTGTGTTTGTTACAAGTACCCTTCAAATTGAAAAACTCGATACATGTGGACTATTTTATTTATAATAAGAATTTATATTACAATAAATATCTCCAATTGTTTCGTCTTATCTTTGTGGCAGTATTTTCATCATGTTTCTTTTCTCTCCAACTCTTTAAAGGACTTAATTGATAGGAATTCCGTCCGTCGATTCGACTTTCATCATTCTTTATGAGATCTTGTCTCCATCGCTTTCAAATTTCGTAGACAGCCAGTAAATATTTTTTGCCATTTGGGGGCGATGCATTTGGAGAAAGAGACGAAGGAGAAATGGAGAAGATGAACCAAAGAGTAAGGATGAGAGGAAGGAAGAAGAGCAGAATGAAACGTCGGATATTTGACGAGAGATTTCCGCCACAGACACTCATTGACTTTTATTTATACGCCCCCTTCCCGCACTTCCTCCCCCACCTCCTTGAGCGCGATGGATTTCCGGGGAACCCTGGGCTGTCATTGATCCTTGGACGGGTGAGTGAAAAGGCAAGAGAAAGGATGAGATGAGGGTACAAGGAGAAAGGTCAGAGGAAAGGAGGCTTAGGTGATGGGAAATTGGACAGGGGGAATTCATAGAGATATGTATTTACTGTTCAATTTCGTGGTGCGTTTCATTTACATTCCTAGTCTTTCGTCGATAGCCCGGAGCTGAAGAAATGAAATAAAACGCGGTTGACCGCACAGAGCAGTCTCAATTCCTCATTTCCGCATGATCGATTAGGAGTGTCAAACTTGAATTGAGATGGAAAAGTAATTGAAACGGAATATCAAGGACACTTGAAAGTTTCAAATAATTTATTCCCTTGGTCTGCAGTCAGTTATCACGATTGTAACGTATTCAATTAGTGAATTCCGGAATCAAAAATCGCAAAACATTATTGACTTATTTCAAAAAGTCTCTTAGACACAGAAATGGCTGAGTGAGTGGAGTATCATTATCATATATTTTTAAAAATTCGACTAATAAAACCTTTTCAGATTCGAATTAAATCATTTCCATCAGTCTGAATAGTTAATTAAACTTTGGCAATGATTATCTTACTTTATATTAACTGTGGGGTCAGTGCTCTAGAAGATACGTTTGTCTAATTAATAAATTGTGTTTACTCAGTTCTCATTTTTAGACATTGATGGCGATAAACAAGGTAGCTCCTACTTTCCAGAAAATGTTCCTTGACAATACCAAAATATATTTTTTTCAATTATATATGCATACATTTTTTTCTCGTAATATGACATGTACATTAATAATTTCTTTCCAAAATCATTCATGAGTGCACATCTTGAATAATTTAATGATGCTATCTGCAGACATCTCAAACGTGTACCCTAAAATACTAAAACTGGTGGATAGATGTATTACACCAACAAGATAAAATCTTATCTTAAACTGCATCAAGCTCAATTTAACTCCCTACTAAAACCCATAAGACTTCTGTCCTCAGTCATTTCGTTTCAACAGCTGTTCTTCGTTACCGCATTCCATCTTCTTCACCAACCACCGTATTTTATTCCCACGTAAGTATCAAGTACTTTCTACTCATAATCAGTGCGTTTAACGTTTCTGTATTAAGCTCTCGACCATTATCAGCATCTTTTTCTCCTCATTTGATCTATATGTATACCAACAACAAATTTATCTCTGCTATTGTATCATTTTTATGACTACCCTTGAACATAACAGAGCATTCTTTCTACGTATTCTGACAGCTAATTCTCATTACTTTTACCGTATACGTATTGTTCATGCACTCACAGCTATCATTCAAACTCGCCTTACAAAATTTTAGCATACATATATTCATCCTCATCATTTCATGCGAGATAACTTAGTACGTTCTTACAGAAATGATCATTCCTCAGAGCGACCACTCTCTTTCTGTCATTTTCTTAACTAATATACACTTTAGTTATTTCCCAATCTCTTTCCGCAACGTATTAAACATTATTTAATTGTTCAAACGGTCACTTTGAAGGAATTTTACGTCAATTTTCATATTTCTACTGGGGTTTATCACGTTAACTAAGTTACTCGAGGAACACATACCACGCTGACAACCAACCAGAACCCGTGTCCTTCCTCGATATGTTTTAGTGACACCACAACATGCGAGACCGTACCACTTCGGCAGACGACTTTGCAGTCGCCTGGTCCCCATGGTGAATTCCTCATTTTCCAAAGCATTGGGCATTAGTAGTATGGTTATACAAATAACTATATACTATATACTGTCATAAACGCTACACAGGATGAAATTTCTGTTCGACGTAAGTTCTGCAACTACAGAAGGAAACTGGACCCCACAAATAAATTCAAATACTTCGCACTCACCATCATGGATGTTTCAGAGCAAGTTTCAGAGTGTTTCGGAGCAACGCAGAGAATATTATCAGGACATCTTACTACATCTCTAGGTCTGACAGATGCGATAAAATAAAAGAGATACATTGCCGCACAGATAGATACAAAACTCGCTCTTTCCGAGCAAAATAAGCGACCACAATAAACTGAGCTTAGCTAAATACACTCCCAAAATACTCGTCACCATTTCACCCCCCAAAACCTTACGACTTTACACGGCTGGTGTCCTAACACCCCCTACCACACGCCCATGTGGCGGCTCGCAGGATAGTTTGTAGATGTAGATGGATATGTCCTAGTATTAGATGTTCTGATAGGATTTCAGGGTAACAACATATATTACGTTTTTCAAGTGTAATTCGAATCATATTATTTTTGCTCTAAAATTATATATTTACTTTTTGCTAAATAATTCACAATTATTATGCTAAATGCTGTACTGGGGTGATCAATTAAAGTGTGCTTCAAAAATGGAAGTCGACTTAGGTAGTAGCACAAGAAGACATTACCGAAACCGAGTCAGTCAGGTGGTTTCATAATTGTGTATGCAACCTCTACGCATTTATGCTCGTGGTGTTGCCTAATCATTAGGATATTATGCGCGCGGTAGAATGCCTTACTTTCCCGTATGAATTCGGCTTCTTACACATATTAGTGGTTATGAGAAGTACAAGCATCTGCGACGTTTACTGCAAAAATTGGAAAAAGAATTGAAAGATTATCTATCATTGAAAAAACCTTCAATCCCAACTACGGCTACGGCAACTACAGCATCATCACATTTTAGTGCAGAGTTCCAGGCAAAACAATTGTAGTGTTATTACGTCATTATTTCTCTTGGCATGTGATTTGTATTCATGTAGACATCAGGTTAATTCACCACTATTGAGTTCATTCCCATGTTTATTCTTGCTTTCGTTCTTAAGACGCATGTGCACCGTAATAAAACACTGAGGTTTTCTCGTCAAGTGAATGAATATGTGATTATCCTCCAGTATATGCATCATAGCCTCTTACTTTGTACTGCAGTCAGGGCTGTCAATGTATCATTCAACCGACACAATCTGGCTCTTTTTCCAGTATAAAATTGAAAGATATTATAATTATATCGTATGCAATAAATCGTCATCCCAAGCGATTGTACTCGATAATACTATCAGCTAATGGTTGTAAGATAATCGAAAGTGTGTTCTATTTAAGATTACTTGGTGATGCGAATAATTAAACATATTTGCAAAACTAACAAAAAATAATCTTAAAATTGACATACAGGTTTCGAAACTCTAAAATTTGGAAAAAGGCCCTTTAGCATATTTTACATGCAATTGCTTTAGGTCATACACCTAGTACTTCTAAGTAAAGCACTTAATTCATATGATATCAAAACAATGAAAACATGCATAAAATTTCAATACGATGATCATCACAATACAGAGCGGCAAGGTCCAACATCCCCTATCAACGTTCAACATCCTCTTTCCCCAACTAATACCGTTGTATTCACTATAGGGTAGCTATATATTTTAAAGTAGTTTAACCTGAATCCTTTAATAATTTAGGTGGGTAGGGAATTGTTTATCACCATGATACAAGCCTCAAACGGGGGTTTATATAAAATTTCTCGGACGCTCTGAAATAGGCATCTGAGCAAAATGAAATAAAAACTACCCGCCAACGAAAACCTTGAGTAACATAAAAAAATAATGTGAATGATATGACACCAAAGAAACATTTTCTCGTGGATCGAAGACCTCAACTGGAAAAATAATAAAGGCGCTTATTAAAACACAGCAATGGGAAGAGGCCGGCCCTAATTTTTAATCCTATCCAGCAACGTGCTCTATTTTACTTGGGTATTAACCGCAAAAGATAATACCTCTAGGGATGAGCAGTAATGAAACATTTTCCTTTTGGTAGCCAATTGAAACGAGCACCAATTAGATGTTTTTGCCAGCAAAATAAATCATGTTGGGCATAGTTATGAACAAATCTTTATAATTTGACAAATCTAAAGAGGATCAAAGCCAATTCAGTAAAGGTTATCGAAAATAATAAAATCCAATCCATTCCAAGAAACTGGAGATATTACAGATGATGGTTATTTTAAATCGATCAAGATTCTACCGGTTGAAAAGTTTTTGCTGTTTATTGAAATCACTGAAAATTATTTCAGTGATAAATACAAACTTTTAAAAACAAACAAAAGACTTCTTTGTTTTCTGCCATCTCAATGTCACCACCCAGTTTTCTCATTGACCACTTGGTCATCATATCCTATTCTTGGCCTTCCTGGTGGGTGCCTTCCTTCTGGGTGTCCCCTCCACTCTCTTCGTATGGCTGTATCCTCTTCTCTTCTTCTGACACAACCAAGCCATCTTATCCTTCTGCTTCTAACCACGGCCACAATATCAGGTCTTCTGCATAAATCTCTGAGTTCATTGTTTTTCTTTATTCTCCATGTTCCTGCTTCAAGATTTGGTCCATATATTCTTCTTAATATCATGTTTTCAAAAGTAAACAACTTTTTCTGTGTGTACTTTGTCAGTGTCCACACTTCTGATCCATACAAAAGAACAGGTTGGATAATCGCTAGGTATATCCTAAGTTTTGTATTTCTTGACAGAAGCCTGCTCTTAAATAATTTTGACAAACTCCAGTAACACCTATTAGCTGCATTTAATCTTCCTTGTATTTCCTGGTCCATCTTATTTTGACTGGCGATAGTAACTCCCAGATACTTGAAATCTTCAGTTACTGCAAATTTTTAACCCCTGACTTTCAGCATTGAGTTGATTGGCTCTGCCTCTCCTCCTATTTTCATATATTTAGTTTTTCCTTCGTTTACCTGTAAACCAACTTTGCCTGCTTCTTCTAAGAAGACTTCAGCTAGTGCTTTTAGGTCTATTTTATTATCAGCTACTAGGGCTACGTCGTCTGCAAATGCTAGTACATTGATTCGTCCTTCAATCTTTGCACCTCTTGGTAGGGCTTTTGTCGTCTTCAAAGCTTTTTCAAGGGCAAAGTTGAACAACATTTGAGACAATATATCTCCTTGTCTTACCCCAGTGCTGATTTCAAAGGTATCCGTATATTCCCGTTCAATTATCACTTTACCTCTCGAATCTTCCACACACATTTTAGTTAGTCCTATAATCTTTTCCGGGATGTTACCATGTCTAACTGTAAGTATCAGCCAAAGTTTTGATCTTATAACACTATCATACGCCTTCTTAAAATCAATAAATAGCACAAAGAGATCTTTTTTATATACCCAATATTTTGCAGCCAGCTATTTCAAAACAGATATTTGGTCCGTGGTTGATTTCCATTGCATAAACCCTGCTTGATGCTCCCCAATTATTTCATTTCCATACACTTTCAATCTATATAATATAATTTTGGAAAGTATTTTATAAGTGCAGTTTAGAAGAGATATCCCTCTGTAATTTGAGCAGGCTAGTATATCCCCTTTTTTTGAAGAGCGGTACAATCACTTCCTCCTTCCACTCCTTTGGCATTTCTTCCAGTTTCCAGATCATCACTATCATCTTGTAGAGAAACTGTATCAGTGGTCTGCCTCCATTTTTTATTAATTCAATAGATATTCCGTCCTCTCCAGGGGCTTTTCCATTCTTTTTTGTCTTTATCACATTCTCAATTTCTCCCAGAGTTGGTACTAGAGCCAAATCTTGATTCTCACTTTGTATTAACTCTTCTTGTTCGTTTTCTACACTGGTGTTATTTGAGTTAAGAAGATCTTTGAACTAGCATTTTCATGTCTGTGGGACTGTCGCTACATCCCTCACTACATTTCCATCCTTCCCTATATAGATATACTTACTTTTGGATGGAAAATTTCCTGCCAGGATCACGGTGGCGCATTTGTACGACACCGATCCGTGCGCCGGCGTAACTCCATTCGGCAGATACTAGCGACACGCAAGAGCTGTCGGTACCGTGGGGAATTTGCTGGTGCAAGGAGCTAAATGATATTATAGTAGTTAGGGGACCAAGAACAGCGCTGTCGCACATCAAATTTGCAAGATTCAGGACATTTAAGTTGTTGCGCACGAACAAAATGGCCGCCAGTCTCCATAGCCCCCCCTTTACCTCTCGACTGCGTAACGCCATCTCAAGGTGGTTCTCTTATTTAGTTGTACACCCGATCGAAAGAGGCCACATTAAGTCGAACTGCATATTTTGTCAGGAACCTATATAGTCGAAATGTATCACATTGAGAACGTTTATCGCCAATTCCATCCTAGAAACCCATTACCGATTTGATTTTAAAGACTCATTCAAGCCGAGAAAAATATATACATCAACCGAAAATAATAGCAGTGACGTTGCCGCCAGGAATGCGTATAATTGATTCTGAGCTCAATATTTCAAGAAACACTCTCGCATTGGACGGGAAAAAAATAATATGCCGAGGCTGTCATTTTCAATGGACGCTCGGTGTATTATTCCGCCTTCCACGTCGCTCCTCATTCCGATGGTTTTGAGTCCTCCACATCCTTCAAATCTCAGTCTCCGAAATGATCATCTGAAGAGACTAGTGGAAATTTCGCAAAAAGCCAATAGCATCCGAGCCACCAAGTTCCTCATCCGGAGTTTCACGAGAGCGATGCTTCGCGAATGGTGGTTTATGGACTAGGGAATGGAGAGCAGTTTTAAGCTCTTTCCTACGCAAAGCTGCCTATACCGGGCGAAAATTTATCGCAGTATAATTAAATTGTCTTTAACTATTTTTCAGTACCGTCTTCAATATGGAAATGGTCGTGAAATGCCCTTTCTTTTTTAAGAATAGATGTTTTTAAAATGGTTTAAACAGCAAATGATATCTTCAAGTATACCTTTACACAAATCGAAACACACTAAAATTACCAACTCACTACGGCTTAAGCAAATTGCACAATCGATTAAATACAATAATTGGCATGATCTTTTTAAAATTACCAGAGTAATAAAGGTAATAGTGCTGAGTTACACTTTCAGTGGACCATGCATATTGTTTATGAATTAGTTCTTCATGCTACCCTGTAGCCTCTGTATGGGCGTGATGCAGGGGTTGTAAGGACACGAGCTGTGTAAAAGTGAAGAATTAAGTTTTGGGAGGTAAAATGGTGAAATTTAATTTGGGAGTGTTTGAGTCGAGCTCATTTTTGACTATGGTCACTCATCGTGTGTGGCAGGAACGAATATCTGTACCTATCCATTCTACAATGTACCTCTCCTATTTTCTCACTTTTATCTGATATAGAAATGTAGAGTTGCGTTAAAATGACATTCTCACTGTAGGTTTTGAAACACACCTGTTTTGTATTTCTCAAACAAAAACTAAGCCTAACATGTAGCCTCCGATTATTTGACGGTTATAACCAAATCACTCTAAAAGCTGAAAAACTCTACACTATACGTCCACTCGAACCGGAACGTAGTTAAAACTATGAAAACGATCCGGTTTTTATTTCCGAAAATGAGGTTGATCTACGAAGCCCTCTCTTTGCTTTTCATACAACTGATACCAGACATAAAGTCATAATTTTGAAAACCTAAATCAAGTATATAACGACTGTGTTGTAAGCTGACCATTGGAAATATTTCAATTCAAGGAGTCATCAACTCCGAAAATCAGCTAAACAAAATCTATAGGTATGGAAATATTGAAAACGAATAAAGGAATAGTAAAAGAGACAAATTTAATGTCAAGGCACTTACATTTTATTTGAAAAAAAATGTAGGTACGAAATGAAAGTCACGCATATTGAACATAAAAAGGTGCCCCATTATGACAAAAAGTGCGGAAACGAGATATGAAATTGCAAATTAAAAGACTATTGGGAAGAACATAAATTTAGACGGTAGAAACAATTACACTTAACATACTTTTAGACTTAAATAATCCAGTCAATGAGGCAGGCAAATATAAAGAACATCATCGAGGGGAGCAATATAATGGAGAAGACACCAGACAACGCGCAGTTTAGTAGAATTACGAAAGACAGGCTACCCCGCATTATTAGGCCATTAGTGACGTATCCCATATCATGTAATATGATTGCCGGATAAATAAATTATTATTATCATTATCATATCAGAGATAACTAATTCCATGGTAAAGGACGAATGGGAAGGCCACCAAAATGATGGAAAGAATGAACAATCCACCTACCAAGGTCAATAGGAATTTTTATTTGAAAACAGCCACCTATCCTATTTCAAGAAGAAAAAATATTGAAAGTTGAGAGTGCTCATGTTCGATATGACACTTGGCATTCAAAATACTTGAATTGGAAATTGAAATTGAACGACAAAATTTCATGTTCTTTAGTTAAAAATGAATGGCGCTACAAGTTAGCATTGCATTAGTACACGCATTTACAAATTAGTGTATGCTAGAAAGCCGAGAATTAGTAGTTACATACAATCATAATGAGCATGACTACTATGCTCATGCATTGTTAACTGTACAAGGAAATACCAATACAACAAATTTAATATTCCACGACGTCATCTGTCGTATAATAATACAATGTTTTCAAATATATCTCGAAGTAAGGGTGTAGCATTAACGTTACCTTAGACCCTGGAGGGAAGCTTCATTACTGTGATCGCTTCGATTCCAACGGTAAAATTTCCACATTAACCCTCTCTCTTTCCTATTTATTTTCTTGTTTCTAAGGTAACGTAGTAGAAACAATGTAAAAAGTTTGTGGATTGATTAAAATTAAAAAGGCGTAATATGATGAAAAAATACTGAAATTTATTTGACAGTATTTGCCAACTTTATATCATCCTTCTAATTTAATGATTACATTTGTTACAAAAATCATTGATGTGAACAATAAACTAGAGGGAGGGAGGGTGGAAGAGATAAAAACAATGATGAACTCCATTTTAGGATATACAATCTCTTTTAAATACACAACAACCAACACTCAGTGGGTAAAAAAGGAAGATTTTTAACAAGGTTTCACGTTTAAGAACCTTGGGAGAGAGAGCCGCCGGTCGGCGTGGAAATCGGCGGTTGACCGTCGCCCTTAATCCGCTTGCAATCCCTGAGCCTCGAACAAACGAATGAAAAATCCAACGCAAGCCGCAGCAGGAGTTGTCCGGGAGAGGGATCCCTCTCCCCTCCTCCCTCCTCCGCGCCCACCTCGGTAAGTGGACCCGCCCCTGCAACGCGATAACCCTTTGCCGAAACAAAAAGCGATCTTCGAAAGAAGGACCGGGAGGACGGGAGAGATGTGGGGAGGAATGCGAAGTACACAGGAAGGGGAAGAATGGGAATAAAGGGCATGAGGAACAAGAGTGGGTCCAGACCCTTTTTTTCTGCAACGCACTCCACCTTTGAAAGGGAACCTCTCCCAGGAAAAGGATGACTTTTTTTATAACCCAGGTTGCCGTCGGAGCTTCGAGTAAACTGACCTTGGAGAGAAATCTGCAAGGGCACGAAGCACACAACGGCGATAAACGGCAGGTATTTTTGCAAAAAGAGAAACTATAAACAAAAGTGTAATATAATATGAAGATTCAGGCGTAATGTAGTGGAACAATTCCATAATTATAGAAACAAAATTTTACTCGGAAGATTAAATAACACCAAAACTAGTCGGAATGTAATCTTCCATTAGAGCAATACTAATGTATAGCAGTGGTATGGTGGTTTTAATAGAGCAATTTCTCATACGAATACTCTGCCACCTGGCTGTTATCTGTCTTGTGGTGCAATCTGGTTGAAGTTTACGGGTACTACGTTTTATACTTGAGACTGGTATTATATACCATTGACATTATTTAGCAACATTGGCCTTTATATCATCCTTCTGATAAATTGATTTCATTAGTAACTTATAATACACTCTCATAGGACATGTCACCATTTCACCTCCAAAACTTTTACATCTTTACACGGCTGGTGACCTACCACCCCTTGCCACACGCCCATGCGGCGGCTCGCGGGGCAGTATGTAGATGCAGATATATGCTGGTAACGTTGTATGAAGAATGCAAGCCTTTAATGCAAGAAAATTTCTAAAGACTTGCTTATGTTTAAATTCATACGCCCTCAACAGCAAAAAACTGCAAGTGCTTTGTTTGTCATTAGGTGGTAAAGCTTAAACCACACTGCGTATTGCGCCACACATGAAAAAATCTACATGACATTTTTTGCCTCAAAAATGAAGTACAGTAAATTTGTATACAGGCATATTGTCCCATATATGACAACCATTAATTAAGTAGAAAGAAAATACAGCAATATTTTAAAAAAGGTATTTTTATGGATTGGTCAAATGTAAAAAAATATATTTATTCTTGCCAAAACTAAAATATAATGCGGAGTAGGGGCAATGTAGATCGGCAGCATGTCAATTCTATAAGTATAGAGCAGAAAGGCTTTTGAGTGCGTCGACAACCAAGATCATATTCACTTTACTCAACTCTATCAAGAACGTAATTACATACAACATTCATTGGACAAATAATCGCTCAGTTTAACGCCTAACTATAAATAAAACTAAATCAAAAAATTAGAAGCAAATACATCTCAAAAAAGCTAAAACACTACCTAATGCTTTCCATGTCGTCATTCTGATTGATTTCAATGTCAACCCTGATGCCAAGTCTCTTTCACCTGAACCTATCTTTGTCGCAATTTACCAAATATCTTCCACAACTGGATAAAAGGTCACAGGTCACTGCTCCTAAATTATTAGCGTACCTCTCTACCTCGCCTTGTGTTGTGGTCAATAGGAATGAGTTAAGTAATAGTTCCCCTTCTTTCCTTTCTTCCTCCTCACCCTCGATAGCATTCCATACGTTGGAAGATTTAGGATGTAACACACAATCATATGAATTTGAAACTTGAACAAGTTTTATCTCCGATCATTTGCTCCACTTCATTAGTTTTACCCTTGATTGTTCATAGATACAAAAAGAAACTGCGCGCAAGCGTCTCGCTAATCGCACCCACCAGACGCCGGCTAATGCCAAGCTCAACTTGATAAGACCGAAGTATTCATGTTAACGGTGTAATTTTCAGACCTAAAACTTGGAAACTGGATAAGTACTGAATGAAACGCACAAAAATGGTAATGGTATATAACTTAAGGGGATCGGTTTGCTGGGTTGGCTAGAGTACTAGCTAACCATATGGCCAGGGTTCAAATCCCAGTAGAGGATGTTTTTCAGAGGAAACCTGATCCCTACTTGAGTGTCTTGTGGAGGGCACTTCAAGTATAGTACTCTGACTGTCAGATGAGATGTGAAACTGTAGTCTCCTTTGCGCCATTCGTTTAGAACAGGCTAATGCCGACGCCGGGTTCATCCACCCTTCCTCCCTTACCGGTCTAATAAGGCGCAAATGACCATAGTTGTCCGTCGCCTCCCCAAATTTTCATCCTATATAACGGAAACCACCACTTCATTCTGAAGGGCATAGCCGATTTCTGTCCCTTCTTCTGTCCATTAATTACGTGAGGCGTTTTGGGGGAGAGGGGGTCGAGCCGAATCTCACCCCATCTCACGTGGGGAGGGGGGGGGTCTCGGCAAATATCACGTCATTTTATTCCGCAAGAAACAGAGTAAAATTGCGAGAAAACTGGGTTAAATTAAGTAAAACATGTTTCTCCATTTCAATGTGGCTAAATCCTACACAATAATATTTATCGCGGTTATGCGAACGCCACAAAGTAGCACAATAGCCCCTCCATTGTTTAACCGCCACAGGACAGCCAAACGCGCGGCTCGACGAACGCTGCGGCGCAGCGTTCTTAGTAGTCTTAAATACTAGTCTTAGATAAAAATAATTGAGCAAATTATGTTTTTTTTAATAAATCCAACGCAATCAAGCACAGAGTAACGTATTCACACTAAAAATACGCATTTTGAAAAATCTCACGTGAGATAATGGAGAGGGGGGAAGGGGGTCGAGCCAAATCTCACGACATCACACCAAAGGGGAAGGGGGGGGAGTCGAAAAATCGCCAAATTCGCCTCGAGTAATTAATGGACGCCCCCAGATAAATGGTTTTCCATTTATTCTTTACATTTAACACCATCTGAGGTAAAACAGCTATCTATGTGAACCTCAATAACCTCATTCACTCACGCTGTTTCAGGCAAGACTTAGGCATTTAAAATATTCCTGTTAAATCTCTCTTAATCTGAAGCCTAGTGATTTACTTCACTTTGTTATTATATATAGGTTTACCTTAAACTCCCTGAAACTTGAAGACCAAAATTTTCCACTTTCATGCACAAAATGAAAAGGAATCACTTAGTTCTATTTCGTATAAATCGGTCTGACAAACCTCGATGAATCCTCATAAATTCGAGGAATTCAAAAAAAATTACAATACATGTTGACAGTTGGTTAAGCGCTGATTAGAACCTATAATTTCGTGAAAACAAAAGTTAGGATACAGTTTATGCTTATTTCCTATTATGCATTTTAAGTGTATGGGTATTTTGATTTGTTTTAAGCATTAGAGCCACATATTCTCCCCTTACTTGCTTGTTTGTATAGGTTGTATAGTTTTCATCGCTTGTTTGTTTCGAGACCATTCTCGCGTTTCATGCCTCAAAGTACATCAAATTTCACGGAATTATTTAAATTTTAAGACATCTACTCCACCCAACGTTTTAAATCAATTAATGTATGAATCAGCATTTTTTCATCTGGTTCATAGAATGTGTGAATTTATAATTAGGTAATCTAGCATAAAGTAATAGCAATATGAAAATAAAATGAAAATTTACAATCTACGGCAGAATTTGATTCATTGAAATAACTGCTGTTTTATGCCGAATGATACTGCAATATGTTGTGAAATGTGTGAATGAGGAATTATATATCCCTATGATTATTTTATGACCCGTCAAAAACTAGTGATTCGATTGTAAAAATACTTTTACGAGGAAATAAGTCTTCCTCGTTTTTCCAAAGTTTCCCCCCAATTTTTAAATATATCCACCCTCTTGTGTAGTCAACGGTAGGATAAACGGCTTCCACATTGCCCGCGATGGTGAAGGTGTAGATAATATACTTGAATACAAATGAACGAACTCCAAGCCCAAATAGTTTCTTAGATATAATCAGGTGAAACCCCAAAATAGTGCCATTTCAGACTAATTTTTCGCGACAGAAAACACTCATACGCCATATGTTTGACATATAGAGACCTACGCAACTATGAATCATGATGAAGGTCTTCTTGTAATCCACAGAGCACATGACGCTAGAAAAATAGACAATATTATTTCCAAAATTTCAAACTTTATTTTTCTCTTGTGTTTCCAGAAATGTCATAAAATTGGTGATTATGTAAACTATCATTCATAGTTATTTACATTCGGAACAAACTTTTTACTCTCACGAAATAGGAGAGCAATTAACTAATCACATGTAATATGAAATTTATACATCCAAAACCACTAGACTTAAAAGCGTTTGATGAATCCACTTGACTTAAAAGTTTTCCCTTTGCGTTCTAATTCAATTGCTGAAAAGACCAAGAAAGGCGCAAGAATGACCGCAGCATTTTCCATGGCCTCCAGGTGTTCTTCACCTCCGGAACAGACCGCCATTTCTTTTAGACCAGGGAGGGAGAGCCCCGTAATTTCCGGAATCCGACTCCCTTCGGAGCTCTTTCACGATGCCCCGGGATATGAAAAGGAATGGCAAAGGGAGCGAAATGGATGGGCCGAGGGCGGCGATGGGCGATGGCTCGGAATTCGCAACGAGAGGGGTGATGGGATGGGAGGGAAGTTGAAAAATTTAAGAGGCGCGAACCACCGAGGAAGGACGTCGCCAGTCAATTTCAGCGCAGGGTGAGAAAGCGCGCGAAAGGTTTCGCCATCGGGGGGAACGCTAAGCCGATACGGAAGGGTCAAATCCCGCAGGACAAAGGGAACAAGTAGATTGGAAGAGTGGCGAAGTAGCGAGCGCCTAGGAGCTCAGATAGAGGCGAGAATCACCTAGATGCAATTGGGAAAAAAACATCGACAAGCCTTACATGCTCAGAATTTTTGAGGCTCAGGAAAAACTATGGAAAGAATTTCTTTCTAAGATATATTCGTGTTTCCCAAAAAAAATTTTTTTGTCACAAAAAGTCACTTGAATGCTGAAATAAATTAATAATAATGACTCGTTGAATATGGTATGGATAAAAATATGAATACTGAGGATGCGTATACGCCGGGAGAATGATTTCTAGCTATTGTAAATACACAAAAGGAAAATAGAAAGCTAAAAGAATGACCGAAAAACTATAGAAAGCTTTTCTTTCTAAAAAATATACTTTATTCCCAAAAAGAAATTTTGTCACAAAAAGTCACTTGAACGTTGAAATAAATTACTATTAATGACTCGTTGAATATGGTATGGATAAGAATATGAATACTAAGGATGCGTATACGAAGAAAGGATACTTTATAGCTGTTGTAAATACAAACAAGGAAAATATAAACTCTAAAAAAAATGACCAAATATTTCTGACCACTAAAAATATCCTACGATTCAGCCAACTTGATGTGGAGCGCGAACTATGAAAAGTTAAGTATTGATCAGTAAAAACAACTTTTACACTCCTTTAACACTACACTTAAGAATATTTTTACTAATCATCCTTTCACTGCACACAGTTTTATTTCAAATCAAGTGTACAAAACTTGGTATTATATTGAACCTTTTTCATGTATTTAAAGTTAATAATTATCATAATTAAAATTTTTATTGGACTTGTTCACCGAATAAGGTAGGTTTCAATGGAAAAGATGAAAAACCCTCTAAATTTCTACATGCTCATGGCCTCATCTACCTGAACTATTTTCTTTCATCTCAACTTCGTGTTCGTGAAATAGGTCCATCGATAAAAAAAATTCCACCCCTAAATATCGCTATTTTAAACTAAAACTGGATAAAAATTATGTGCACCAAATGTACATTGTTTCGTTAGACAAAATTGTGGCCCATCTTAAAAATGATGGATATTAGTAGATGCTATAAAATAACATGAGCCCCAAAGATTAATTTATGACTTTTTTGAAACCAAATGTTTAATTTTTAGCCTTATTTGAATTAATATCAAAAATTAGCAGTGATCTCAAAAAAGGGATGTTTTGTTCTTTTTTAAACTACATCGACTCATGTTATAGGTCTATGATTTGCACCATTGGGTGGCAAAAGACGTACGAAATCGACCGTTGCAAACATTTAAACTCAAACTACAAGGGGTATAACGCCCATATTTCTCGACTATTGATCCCACGATAAAAGCGCCAAACTTGAAGCAAAGATTTGTTTTTTTTGTTTTTTTAATTAGATTAGCTCAAAAGATAATTAGAAAGATTCACTTTTGAATAGTTAGAGAAATACTGCTTTTAAGTATTGGACTCAATCTACCTTTAGCCTCACCGGCATAGATAATGACCATTTATACATTTTTCAGCACAATAAATCTTGTAATTTTCTTAGAAACTGTAGCGTGGACAGTAAATGGGTAGCTGTGTCTGTAGTCTTTTAGAAATACGTCTATATGAGTTCATGATGAACGAAAAAGAGATTTTAGGACGGGAATTTTTCACGTCTCTCTATAGGTGGTTACTGACTTATAAAGGGTAACTGAATTTTAACCGTCATATAAATTGAATTATATTCATCTTATTATCCATTATTATGTTTTCATTCTCCCCGTTGAAGGTTAACCTAGCGTGTACAAAAAATCATACTTTTTACGTCATTATAAATGTGTTAGAGATGGTGATAAGTCGTTGTACTGCAGTCTTGGCAAAGTTAAACATAATATAGGGTGATTCAGCAACTATTTTTATGCGTAAATTGACAGAAATTAGATTTTCAACTTGAGTGAATACGCTCATAGTTTCATTTAAGTGCCTAGAGCCAAATTGTAGCGTGAAACTGGATATCATTGGTTTGATTGGTTCAACCCGCGAAGAAAACAAAAAAATGAACGTATCGGTCGCCTCGGGCAGGTCCGGGTCACTCAGTGAAGACACTGCCATTTTCCATCCCCACTATCCCATGGGAGAATGTGCCGAAATGAAAAACAAAAGCATGGAGAGGTAAGAAGAGGAAGAGGGAAGCGGAGCAATGAATTCTTGACGAGCAGGAGGAGATCACGATTCCATGGAGACGAAAAAAGAGGTGCGGCCAAATGTAAAAATGCATGAATGCCTAAATTTCAATACTGAAAATCAAACTCAATGAAGCATACTCCAAAATGGACATTAAAAGTCTTGAATGAATAATAAGAACAACTCTGACAAAATATCAATGAAAATTTGCAGAAATTCTCTCGAGAAAATAAATCTACCTATCCAATCTAAAACTGTTGTCCTGGAATTCTTTTGGGTTTTATTAATTTTTACAAGGTTACAGCTATAGATTATTAGAGTGACCAGATTAACAATGCATCAATGAAAACTTGGATTCTGTTCCCAAAAACCTAAAGTAAGAAAAACATGGTTGCTCGACAGTGCAGAAACGAGTTATCGCTAATATGTATTGCGTTAGCCTTCAATCCCTTTCCAAAATTTTTAAATATATGGAGGGAGGAGCTAAACCGAATTGATTTGAACCATTTATATGTATTTCATTTAAATAATTCACATTTATTATTATATATTTATATCATTCAAAATATTGATTGAGCATTAAGTATATCAGCTTCACTAAGAGATTTATAGTATTGAAATTGCTTATTAAAAATCCTTACTTCACAAAATGGTTACCGTATAAATGTTTAAGAAGAAGAGAAACTGAATTTTAATAAAATACGGCGACTTAATAAGAGAAATTATGGATTCAAAAAGTTAAGTTTTTCTGCTACGTTTGAGATATTAAATCGATAGATGCAGTCAAAACTTGATTTAAAACTCGTTTGCTGTGTTCGACAACGACATGTAACAGCTTGTCCTTCGACCTCCTTAAACGACTAAGATGTCTCTAAGAGTTCAAAATTAATTACACCTCAATTTGGACGACGGGGAAGAGTTCTGTAACTTCCCATCTCGAAAATTATGAAACTTCTTTCCGCGCAGAAGATTGTCACGTGGGCGTTGCATTAGAGGAAAGTTTTCCAGAGAGAAAATTTTGACGACAGGTGCAAACCAGTCGGTAAACTTCGGTAAGAGGGAATTTGGAGTATATATCAAAAGTTTGAGAGTGGAGTATCTTTAACGATGACAGAATTAAGTTATTACCTCGTTAGTATCACAATTATAACTTCTAGCAGTGTTAAAAGTGTAAATTTGCAGAAGAGAGAGATATCATTAACTCAATAATTAACATTCCATCATAGATTGAATGAAATTTAGATAACTAACAAAAACCTGGCTTCTGATAGTGCATATGAACTTTCCACGTACACCAACCAAAGAATTGGGCATTTCACTCCTCTTTGCAATTTATTCAACAAAATAAAAGGAAAACGCGAACGGTTTAGCGTAAAAATGTTAAATAACTATTTATGATAGATATAATGAATGATTGCAATAAAACAGCCATACAATGCCTAATTCACCGTTGATAATTGGCACTCTGGGGTTGGATACATTATCCAAGCTTAATCATCAATTATCCTATGATACCCTCATTAATTCAACAAGAGCACTCGATACGTTCAAGATATTACAATTTCCAAACTGAATTTACATTAATGTACATTAGGATGCATATCACAAAGCAATTATGAGCTGGAATACTTTTACAGAAAATACTGAAGTTAAAAAATAACATACTCTTCTCCTCTAGCACGAATTCGTGATTCAACCAAAGTGGTTGAAATGCATTATGATTACGAGCAAATGATAATTATTACTTTGAAATGAGTATATTATGTTCCGGTTGGAGGTAAATTAATTTTCCAATAAATCTTGCAAAACACTATACCTATTTTATATTGACAATATGCTAAATTAATTATCTAGAATTCATATTACACATTAGCATTAATTTAGATAAATTAATGTCATGCATTTTAGAACAAAATGATTATTAGCTATTCGACTTGTACAAAACCATTTTTTCGACTAATATTGAGTGCAGCGATAAATGATGCAGAAATGACGAGGAGGAGTAAATGAAGAGAAAAGGGAAAGTAGATGAAATGTGGTTTTAGGCTTTTGAGATGTGGGTTTGGAAGAGAATGGAGAAGGTGTGACGATAGGGCAAAACGTGGAGGACGAATGAGGAATTGGCATGGCGGGTAAGGAGATGAAACTGCAGGGGAAGATTATCTACATCTCCATGCTACCCTGCGAGCCACCGCATCAGCGTGTGACAGGAGGTGTTAGGACACCAGCCGTGTAAAGATGTAAGGGATAAGGTTTTGGGAGGTGAAATAGTGACATGTATTATGGGAGTGTATTTAGTGGAGCTCAGTTTTTATTACAATTGCGTATAGTGCATGGAGTGAACGGGTTTTTGTACCTATCTATTTGGCAATATATCTCTTTTATATTATCGCTTCTGTCAGACCTAGACATGTACTGAGGCGTCACGATAATATTCTCTGTGTCGCTGTGAAACACACCTATTCTGAACTTCTCAAGCAACCTAAGCTTAGCGTGTAGCCTCCGAGTCCCAAGAGGTCTCCCACTTCAACCTCTCTAAATTTTGTGAAATGCTATATTTTCGCTCTTAGCAGTTTTTTAACGAAGCGTGCCGCATTTCTTTGATTTTATTAATTTTTTTCTTGCATTTTTATGCCCAGGGTCCCCAATTCTCGCAGCATATTCGAGGTGTGGCCTAACCAGAGCAAAGTAGCATTGTGATGAGGCAGAGTAAATATTTGGCATAGCTAACGAGAGGCGACGGATTTTTGAAATCTCTGACGAAGGGGAAGATTTTTGGCAATTTGGCAGGGAGAGGAAAAGGAATACGCTTTACTGGCTGGATGAGGAAAGTTAATAAAAAAATGAAGGACGCATACATACTTGCAGAAGGAATCATTACAAGAAGGATACTGTCTTGTGATTATTGATAGATTATCGAGGTGAATTTCCATGCATAATAACCGTTAAAAGAAGATTTACCTCAAATACCAAGTCATAAGAACTTTGTGATTTATGTTAGACCTAGGACACTGACTCTCCTTTAATAACTTCCCCTATAATGCCCAACCTCCGCATTTCTCTGTCACTTCTGTTACATTCATACATCGCTTCATTCCCGCACTACAATTCCTTATGCTTTTAATATTCCTCCTCTTAAGAGTATCGACGACTACATTCAGTAATTCATATATCAGATTGCGTCTTCTTTTCTTTCAATACACCTGGCCCTCCTCAATCACCCTCCCCCCTCACATAGGGCAAGTTACTATCTATACTCCAATAGCAGTATCAGGACTTTACTTGATTTCGAGTTCTTTAGTGGCTAAATTGTAATAATGTGCCAAAACCAGCCGTAAACATAACCAGGTAAGATAGCTAGTAGCCCAGATCCTGCAAAGGCTGAAAACCTAGCATTAATTCATTCCACATTATCGCTAACAGTGATATTGTCCCCAAGTCTGAGAATGCTTCTGTGTGTGACATACCACAATCACTACTATTCGCTAACTACTTTACAAATGTTGTTGCTAGCGCACTATTGTTTTCCTCTGAGCCTAACGAATGCAAAATTTGTCTAGGAACAAAAAATTGTAATAGAGGGAAAACTTATGCCTAGAATTATTTATATTTTTGTTCCACAAATCAGAATACACACCAAGTTGTCGCAAGCAATAGCCTGCGTTATATTTTCAACATAAATTTACAGCATATTTTTCCATTCGCTGAATCAAGAACTTCACCCAAAATATTAATTTTATATTATTTAAGTAAGTTCATTACATTTCAGGGCCTCTATTTAAACTTTTTCAAAAAGAAGATTCATTATTCCCTCATGGTATTTAGGATTATATACCGTCCATTTATTATGGTTTTCTCTATTTCCACGGCTCCTTTTGATAATATCTTACACGTCCTCCACCGCAGTATTTGAAAGTCTCTCACAAATTAATTCACCTTCCCAGTCTATTTAAAGGTTTTGTATTCATCCTCCAACTCTTTCCCATTCTGTAGCATAGAGAAACCTCGGAATGTATTAATTGATAAAAGATCCAGATTGAGATGAAAATAACATACCCATAGGATTATTCATGCGTTGCTAATGTCATGGGAGAGAAAAAATTGGCAAACATTTCCTCTAATTAATTCTTGTGTTCAACGATAACTGCCAGAAATCAAGACCTTCAATGAAGCGAAACGCTAAATTTCTCCCCTAGTTTAATCATTTGAAAGGAAAATAATTGATTTTTATCAGTATCGATTGGAATTCAATAAATCCATATGCCCGGCAACGTATTTGCTGAGCATTCCAGGAAGAAACAGAATCTCGAATAGATCTCGTATAAACAATCATTATCCAGGGAAACCTGTATAAAGCGGCCGCCACTGTACCCATGATATAAGAGCCGCTTTAGATGGTGAATGCTGAAAGGAGGTAAATTTACAATGCTTATATGCATGGTATATTCATTCCGTTCCCGAAAAAATTGGCCGCTTAGAGGGGTGACCGCTAAATAGAGTTGGCCCCGGAGGCAGGTTTCACTGTATTTTGTAAATTCCATAAGATAAACTCACCATACCCGAAGGATGTTTTCGACAGAAAACAGGATGCATTTGACAATTGCTCTCACTGAGCAGTACACAAAATGAATGAAGCAACATGAACTAAAATCTTTCCCGAAGTCCTTTCCAGAATTTTATAAGTAGTTTTCAATGCGATATTCCTACTATATGATATAATTAATTGAATTAAAAACTTTATTGTTCTGAAGAAATTTCTCTTTAAGAACAAAATTCGAAGTTAGAATAAATGGATTCTAAAAAAAGATTACAGTATTTTAATAACTTAGAATTATATATTATAAAACAATCTAATAGATGGAAACAAATAAAAGAAATACATAAAAGGCAGAAAATGCTAGAATGGCCGCTTTAGGTGGTGAGCGCTGAAAGGAGGGTAATGCACAATGTTTATATGTTTATGTCTTAAGGACTAATTCCTTCATCAACAAACTAAAGAAGTTGAACTTAACTATGTGTGGGGTGGTGGAATTTTTTATGTACAAATGTCCAGCTTACACGCTCGAGACGTACCGATTTAATCTCTATCTCCTGTTCTCACGTTCCATATTAGTTTAATATTAAGTATAGTTAGTCTCATTGCTATTTAATAATCATAATTATCACCAAAATAAAAATTAAGATTGCGGTATATCCGTGAAATCAACGCATCGAAGTATATACTGCTAATACTTCACTCGAAAATGAGCTTGGAATATATCAAGGTACGAGTGATTTATTCTCTTTTAACTATAACTGTTAAGTATTTTCCATACCTAAAGGGGGACCTTGACATATTTCCGCAAGAGCGTAACCTTCGACTTACTATTAACACTTAGACGGCCAGGAAACGAAATGCTCACACATAATTCCTCTCCAACATGAATTCCTTTAAAACTGCTTCTGAAAACCGTTCCGATTTAGTCTTAAGGGAACGACGAGAGCCTCGCGATATTTTAATGTGCTCTGGTAACAATGGGCCGAGCCGTCATCTCAACAAGATGGCGGTCGAATCACTCATTCAGTCACCGTTCGCGTCCATTAACATTTCGATTCGAAGCACAATTCTCACGCCACCCCCTTTCTCTCTCGCTCTCTTTTCTGTCACAAAACGTTCCACAACAAAAAAGATCCCTTTCTTCTTCTCGAAAAATCTTTCCCGAAGTCCTTTCCAGAATTTTATAAGTAGTTTTCAATGCGATATTCCTACTATATGATATAATTAATTGAATTAAAAACTTTATTGTTCTGAAGAAATTTCTCTTTAAGAACAAAATTCGAAGTTAGAATAAATGGATTCTAAAAAAAGATTACAGTATTTTAATAACTTAGAATTATATATTATAAAACAATCTAATAGATGGAAACAAATAAAAGAAATACATAAAAGGCAGAAAATGCTAGAATGGCCGCTTTAGGTGGTGAGCGCTGAAAGGAGGGTAATGCACAATGTTTATATGTTTATGTCTTAAGGACTAATTCCTTCATCAACAAACTAAAGAAGTTGAACTTAACTATGTGTGGGGTGGTGGAATTTTTTATGTACAAATGTCCAGCTTACACGCTCGAGACGTACCGATTTAATCTCTATCTCCTGTTCTCACGTTCCATATTAGTTTAATATTAAGTATAGTTAGTCTCATTGCTATTTAATAATCATAATTATCACCAAAATAAAAATTAAGATTGCGGTATATCCGTGAAATCAACGCATCGAAGTATATACTGCTAATACTTCACTCGAAAATGAGCTTGGAATATATCAAGGTACGAGTGATTTATTCTCTTTTAACTATAACTGTTAAGTATTTTCCATACCTAAAGGGGGACCTTGACATATTTCCGCAAGAGCGTAACCTTCGACTTACTATTAACACTTAGACGGCCAGGAAACGAAATGCTCACACATAATTCCTCTCCAACATGAATTCCTTTAAAACTGCTTCTGAAAACCGTTCCGATTTAGTCTTAAGGGAACGACGAGAGCCTCGCGATATTTTAATGTGCTCTGGTAACAATGGGCCGAGCCGTCATCTCAACAAGATGGCGGTCGAATCACTCATTCAGTCACCGTTCGCGTCCATTAACATTTCGATTCGAAGCACAATTCTCACGCCACCCCCTTTCTCTCTCGCTCTCTTTTCTGTCACAAAACGTTCCACAACAAAAACTCGAGGTTTAAATTTCGCCAGAGACGAGCCTGGACACCAGAACGGAACGGAAAAGACGTAGAAAAGGAGGTAAAGGGTGCGGAACGAAAATTTTTGGCGCGAGCAGCACCGAAGCGAGGAGAATGGCATAATGCGCGGGAAAAAAAACAATCGAGTCGCGGTGAACGGGCGCGCGCGTGCGCGCAGACTCTTTAAGTGCAAAAAAGAATGCGGGAGTTTGGTGTCTGGGGAAACAAAAAAGGTCGGAAAACCGGAGGGAGGGGAGAGGAGATTTGAAGTAGGGTGGGAGGGTATGTAGGTATGCGAGTGTGGAGAAGGAAAAGGAGAAAGAATGGTACCCAAGGGGCTTTCAGAGCTCACTCAAAACTCGCGCGGCGCACGGCTCGTTGCGACACGGATCTGCTCTTTAGCGAGTAGGGACTAGGACACGGCACCGAAACTGCCTCGCCTCCTCCTCCTTCTCCTCAGCCTCCCCTATTCCACCTTTCGTGCGATAAAGAAAGAGAAAATATGGCTCCGGCACATCCAATGAGCCCATGCACGGGAAAACAATAAGTCTGCATGATGTATGAACTAGATTGATATGGACGGTTTAATAACATTAGTATTTCAGGCTTTACTTTGTGCAGCTGGATCACGTTAAATGACCAATCACCTCGCAAGCCCCATTTTTTTTAATTTTGGTATTTTTGTCAAAGTAAATGTTTATTGATCGCTCTGGGTACAGGCCCTTAAGAACAAAATATACAAATATTTGCATACGTACATACATATATGGTCATATATGACACAAAGAGAATAATCAAATAGTATGTGTACATGTAGATTACAACAAAGATGCTATTACACATTTAGAAAGAAATCATGAATTTGTATTATTGAAGTATTCACGCAGCGGACAGCACTCGAGTTAGGCCCAGTGTAAGCGTACCGCATGCAGGGTCTCATTAGATATGACTCTCTCCTCTCCTCCTGGGAACCTGTCTCGGTAAGGAAAAAGATTAGGTGACCGTTGGTGACCAATGGGATCAAACGGTGGTGGTCACGAAGGGACGCGAGTACTGGCCGCGGCGTGACGACGCGGACGACTGGGGGAGTGTCGCGAGATTGTTGCTCTGTGTCGAATGCGTATGTATAACATGTTGAAAGAAACGCAAGGAAACCGAGCTCCCGGCTGATCCCTTATTGCCTTCCTGGAACCCGAAGAGACGATTTACAAACTTTACTTTTAGAATTTTCAATTGATTTAGTGTTTCTAACGTTTACTGGCTATGAGTTCCATATTTCGGTTGATGTTTCAATAAATGAATCACTGAATTTGGTGGTGCGATAAGCAGGAAAATTAAGCATCGAGGAATAGCTTCTAGTAATGACCCTACGAGAACTATATACAGACTTAAAAAATTGGAACAGATAGGCTCCCTGAATGAAAACAGCTGATGTAAAAAAACACTGCAAATACAACTGTCAATTTTTAACGGTGAGCCACTTTAAATAGTCTCTGTTGGGGGAAATATGATTTTGGCGGCGGATTCCAAAGATGTACCATACACATGAGTTTTGTACACGTTGTAATAAAACATTTAGTTTATCTGGAAGGTCGTTGAATACCAGACAACAATAATCCATATAAGGAAAAATTAATGTAGAAACTAATAGCATCTTGGTATGTACAGGGATTGAATTTCTATTAAATTTAAGTTGATACAATATACTGTTTCTTTTATTACAAATTGTGGAACTGAATCACGTGAAACGACCTATCACCTCGCAACCCCATTTTTTCTCTTTTAGTATCTTTGGTATTCTGCCTTAGTTTCGACATACAAAGCCATTGTAGTGGCGCTACAATGGCTCTGTATGTTGGAACCTTGGTAGATAAGGACCGATAAAATAAAGGTAGTGACGTTATGCAGAAATGAAAATTTTGCATTTATCCACAGAAATTAATTTTACTGCGCCCTAGGTTTCGATGTTTTTACATCATCATCAAGTGAAAAATGAAGATAAGTGTACACAGTTTATTCCTGCATAAAAATTTATTTCTGTGCATAATTGTAAATTTTTATTTCTGCATTATGCATTAATACCACTCAATATCGGAGGAATCTTCGGATTTTATTTATAATGATGTCACTTTTGTGTCTAAATCGGGATGGGCAACAATAATAAAGTATGGAATTTATAAAATGTGACAAATCATTTCATTCAAAAGATGAGCCACTCTGACGCCAAAAATATAGTAGCAGACAAAAATCAGTATACTGCCCTCGTATTAAAGTATCAAATACAAACTTATTTCCATATATGTTTTTTTTTTCAAAAACACAAAATTACTGCACTCGAGACATTGTGTAAGTAATAAATTGCAAGCCCAAATATAGAATAGCACAGAGAATATATAATCAATTATTACGAGAAACTGTCCAAAAAAAATCACAAACAGATATTCTGGGGCGTTTTACTTTCGATGGGGCCGTAGGGGAATCAATCGTTTCCATGGGTACCGTAGGGGAATGATTAAGGATGAATAGGAATGGAGGAATAGGAATGGATTAAGGTCGTGTTTTGGGGAGGCAAATTTCTACATTTTCAAGGATATGTGGGTTATGGGATACTGTATAACCACCTTTTTTCCTACTTTAACAGACACTACTGCAAGGACGGCCAGTCCCCTTCAACGCTCCCTATCCCATCTACGCCCCACAATGTCTTCTTTTCTCAGAAAAATAGAGGGAAAGATCCTCAGGAAAAGACCTAGAAATAAGTTCACGGACCAAATAAAGAGAAATATACATAGGAAGAGCTTCCAGGAAGTAAAACAACTCGCATTATATGGACAAGGCTGGAGGGCTGCAGTCAACCAATCTTAGAATTGAACGACCAATGATGAATGAAAGAAATTACACGAAGGCTGTTCTTACAAACACCTCTTCCTGTTTACTGTTCAGAGGAGTCTACCTCACTGAGATAGCAGCGACACACCTTTAACTGGGCGATATCGCTTGACGGAATACATCTAATTCCGGGGGGGTTCGTAGCTCAATTGAAGTTGGCGGTGACATTGTACGAATTCTTTCTGATGAAATTGTTATCTTCAACGTCAATCAAACTGGTTCTCAGAGGAAAGTACCGGTTATCAAACTGTAATTAGCATACTTTTCTAGTGTTGGGAGATGTTTATTGAATACAGTTAAGCATTTTTGTACAATAGATAGTTCCCAAAGTTCTTTGATAGTACGTGGAGCTGTATGACTTTAGTGTTCGACGTGTGCTAGCTACTAAACCTACTATTACTACCAAGGTAATCTACCATTTAAAATAGTAGTTAGTAAAATTTCCCAGTGTTTGTAAATATTTATAGAATACTGTTAAGTATTTTATTGCAATACATAGTTCCTTAAGTTCTTTGATGGTACGTGGAGCTGAATGACATTAGCGGTCGACTTGTGCTAACTACTGAACCTACCATTACAATGTAAGTAATCTACCAGTTAAACTAGGTATAAACATCCCTTAACATAATTTCTTCCTTCATCTCAGCACAAATTCTACCACTATTCAACCCGTCCATAAATTCTATTCCCTTTCTCCACCTTCCGCTTGAATAATATCCCCCCTTTTTCACGGCCACGGTTCACGGTCAAAAACCCTTCGTCGCTCATTACTTCCTCCAACCACCCACTCTGCCTCCTCCTATTCTTTCTCGTGATATTTCAACTCCTCACGCACCATAATAAGTACTTCCTCGTCTGTCTTCCTTTCCGGGCTTGGCAATTTCCTTATTCTCTCCACCACAAAATTTCAAACCATATCTATAACTACTCGAGTAATGGTGGGTTCAAGGACAAACTCGCTTTATAAAACCATACCTCCCAAAGACATTGTCTGTCTTACAAGACATCCCTCTAGAGCAGTAATAATTCTCCTACTTCAGGCACATACTGTAGTAAAACTTTTAAAATAAGTTTAACTCTTTTTACTAACGGCGAACGAAATACAGACCCCTCTACTAAGTACATCTTCTTTTTTTGTCAAATTCTATCCTTACCATTGTTACCTTCAAAAAGCGGCTGTTCTCCAGCTGCCCTTGACCATATTTTTTGCTTGCTTTTGGGCAAAAAATGTAATTCTTTTGATTAACCGGTCAGTTTCAATATTTTATAGAAAAAAGTGGAAGCAAAAATAATAAACTAAACAGCGACATAAAAAATATTTTGATGGTTTTCTCGCATTCATGGAGTAACATATTCCTTAAGTGTTTAACAGAAGGCTAATTTAATGACGTAAATAATAATTGAAGCTATTGAATGAATGTAGGCTTGCGCGGTCATGAAGCTGTTTTATAACACAATTTATCTCCAGCAAACATAATTTATTTCTTTATCCATGCCTCTTCTACGCTACCCTTAATCAAAATATTCTCCTTAATCACGGCTTTTATTATTCTACTGGCCCTTATAACCTGGTTTCCACCTATCTTGCATTTTGATTTCCATCGAAAAATACGATCGTTCTACTTCTGTGTTTAGTATCAACCTCTTTTAGGTAATGCGTAAAATAAGAAGGATGTAAAAAAGATTATTTAAAAAAAGGCAAGAATAAGCATGATGAAGGAAAGCATGGAGAATAGTAGACAATTTACAATAAGTAGAAATAACGGTGCATATTATCAAATTTATAATAATACCAGACATTTTAGTGAGTTGTTTCTTCCCAATCTCAGGATCCTTTGCCAGTGAAATTATTCATATTAAAAACAAGCACCTTCCTCTATTATTAGGAGATTTAGCTGTCAGGAGTAATACTGTTATTACGAGATTAAATGAATAATTTTACTTCCACATCAGATGTGTCTCATCATAATTAGTATGGTAAATAACCAGATGATTGTTTATATTTGTCAAGCAAATAACCACGGAAAACTTAAATTTAAAGCAATAAAACAAAACATGAAATTTTAGGTATGGAGCGGTTCATCGCTGGAAGACATTTTACAAAAATGAAAAAAATACGCATGAAATCAATTTCACTCTCTACATTGCAATTTCATTCTAACTCGATAATTTTCGCACACCGTTCCAAAGGTGTTTCACTAACTTTGTATCACGGTTAAAGCTTAATAAAGATGCAGGCTGAATGAACGAGAAAACTTAAATATTCATACAGTCTAAATGTATGCAACACAAATATCGTGGAATATTCTCACCCATCCACATTTCATCCGCCAAGTTAAATCAACACCTGTAAAGCTGTTTTACTCTCTACGCTATCGATATTATTTAGAAGGGGTAAACAACCTTTCCAAGAGAGGAGCCAAATAAAATTCTATTAGATACACTCGGGCCAGTTTTCTGATAGTTTTCACGATGGTCAAGATTATTTTACCATAAAAAAATTAAGAAATAAGAGTATATATACGTAGAGAATTTTATGGAAATTATAGTAAGCGTGTGTGTTTTCGTCCAAGTCACCATTTTTGTTTACAAGAAATGTGCATTTTTTCGAGATATGCTAAATCACATCTCAATCTTTAGGTAACTGGTAGCGTTAATATGATAGTCTCCAATATCATACATATGAAAATGAATGTTTTTTTGTTTGTCTTCTATGCGTTCCAATGCTATTCATCAGATTACAATGAAACTTTGGTGAGTTATGGTACGCGCGCCCGCTAAGGTTGCTGAATTATTGAATCCATTGTACAATAGGTGGAGCGCAAGTCGTTTCCACAAATGAGTGTTGGCACGCAAGCTTCTCACACAAGCGAGGAACGACAAGCAAGCATCAAAGCAGAGCATCATACACGCCCATTTGGCGGCTCGCAGGGTATTATGCAAATGTAGATATCAGTGAGACATAACTTTTGTGCTAAGACCAAATATATTGTATATCCAAAAGCACTTGAATATTTTTTTTCTAACTTAATCAAATACACAAAAAATCATCGTATTTCATTATTTTGCATACATGAATGTGTCTGCTTTCCAACTATATGTTTGCCTACTTAGAAAGGAAAAGAGGCATTGAAACGCATGCTGGGCACAGCTAGTATTTGATAAAATGAAGTACAACTCATCAGAATCATTTTGTAGAATATGCTTAGCTTTCATCAAGTTATGAACTTCCCCTTGGATGATCTGAACAGCCATTTCCTTACACCAGTCTTCAGGGAAGAAAATTCGTACGAATACCCAGATGACATCGATTTTACTCGTACTGAAAACGGTCCAATTTTATTTGATCATACATTATTCTCAGATTTCGATAGCACGAGGCTCTATTTCCCTCACTACACACCTGACATGCTTTTAAAGCAAGTGAAAGCTTTAAAATCGAATACTGTAGGTGTTGATGGAATCAGTGCAAAAATCTTAAAAGCTATTCTACCCGCTGTAATGCCAATGATACTCAACATCTATAACTGCTCAATAAATTACTCCTTTTTTCCTACCTTGTGGAAATCTGCCTTAGTTAGGCCCATAGCAAAAAAGCCTGCTCCCAAAGACATGTCCGACTTCAGACCAATAGCGTTACTATGCGCTCTCTCTAAACCCCTCGAGCGCTTAGTTCATACCACTACAGTGGAACATCTTATGCGGCAAAATTTCTTCGATGAGTATCAATCAGGGTTTAGAAAACACTTTAGCACACAAACGGCCCTCTTAAAGGTAACCGATGATATACGTCGATCAATAGACGAAAAGAAAGTAACTGTTCTGGTGCATTTCGATCTAAGCAAGGCCTTTGATTCAGTTGATCATGATATACTACTGGAACGAATGAGTGGACTCAATTTCTCTCACTCTGCCCTTAGCTGGTATCGTTCCTACCTGTCAAATCGTCAGCAAGCTGTTAAAGACGAAGACGGCAATGTATCAATTTTCAAACCCGTCTCATGTGGAGTTCCACAGGGTTCAATACTTGGGCCCCTTCTGTTTTGTATTTTCATCAAGGAACTCGCTAGGGAAATATCCCATTGCAAATATCATTTTTACGCTGACGACCTGCAAATATATATAGAGTCCCACCCTTCTGAAATTAACCACGCCATCGCGTTGGTTAACGAGGATATTAAATTTATTTGCGATTGGCTGTTCAAAAGTCGATTAAAACTAAACCCCAACAAGACAAAATCAATAATATTTGGAAGTGCTCCTAATGTACGCATGCTCCTCTCAAAAGACCTACCCAAAGTTAGTGTTCTAAATATTCAAGTTGACTACTCGAACACAGTCAAAAGCCTTGGAATTTGCCTGAGCAGTACCTTAGCCTGGCGCGATCAAGTCACTGCCATCTCAAATAAAGTTCACAAAACTCTCTACAAAATGAAGTATTTCAGGCACTTAATCCCAACAACACTGCGCCAGAGGTTGGTTGAGAGTTTAATATTTCCAAATTTTGACTATTGTTCAATTATATACTCCGATATGACTAATGAATTAAGCGTTAAATTACAAAGACTGCAAAATTCATGTATGCGATTCATTTTTGATATTCGTTTCAACGAGCATGTATCTCCCTATTACGCAAAGCTGGGTTGGTTAAAATTGAATCAGAGAAGAACAATTCAAAAGGCCTTAATGTTGTTCAAAGTACTGAACACGAAAACCCCTTCTTATTTATATGAAAACTTGATTTTTAACGCCCAAACTAACAAGAGATCGACCCGTATAACAAAAACATTTTACATCCCCAAATACCGTACAATAAAATATGAAAATACTTTCCATATCTCATCCTGTAAATTATGGAACTCGTTGCCTGATAGTATTAAATCTTCTAGGAATGTCACTCAATTTAAAAGAAGTATGGCTGACTTTTTGTCTCCTTAATGTTCTATCGCCAATATATGAGATGACAAAATTATATGAGATGACGTTGTTACTTGTTACTTGTTCATTACTTGTTCATTACTTGTTCATTATAATCATTTGCTGTTTTCTTTGTACACTTTTGTTTACCTTGCTCATTCTGTCTGTCTGACTTGAAAGTCATGACATGAAGTCTGCGGACTTGAAAGTTGTTTGTTCATTTTCCTATATTTGTAAGGCTTTGTATTTTGTTATGTTTTGTATTCCACTCCTCATGAAGGCATGTAAAAAATTCAATGTCCCAAGGGACTTTGTCCCAGGACAATAAAATTGTTTTCTATTTTCTATTCTAACGTCAAGCAACTTCAAACCCGTGCATTATAAAACAACCTTAATCGAAACTTACTTCACATTTTATCATCACCTTCCTGAACAGTGATTCAAATAGTTGGCAGAAATGGCCGCAAGGTTTTATCAGAAGATTAGAGTGGCAATTCTCTGCAAGTCTAGTGGTATTAAAAACTTAATATTACTAAACGCATAGGCTTATCAAATCCACTCGATTTAGAGGGAGACTTCCAAGAATTAACAATAATCCTAATACACTCGCGATTCCCGGCATTGTCGAGTTTTCTTCCGCTTTGACTTAACAAGCTGGACGTTGCAGGAGTCAAATTTTAGATCAAAAAATTGCAAAGGGATTGTTCCTATAATTCACGATCCAAGGGAAAAGAGGGAATTCTGAGCGCTCCTCAGAACGACGCTTTAAACATTGTATTTTCTTATATCTCGCTCGAGAAACGAAGTTATTTACTTTGTAAACTGGCTTCCGCAGCATGCTCGAGCAAAAAGGCGTTCAGGAAAACTAGTTACATGGTACGATCTCAAAGAGTTATGTAAGTTCATTCCTTAAGTTTAAATCGCACTTACAAACAATTCTTTTCATTTTGTTAAGGCGTCTATTAAGCATTGGACTAACACATCTATTTAAAATTTCCAAGCATTAGATTGATCGCACTGAATCTGAAATAAGAGCAAGTTTTTCGTTAAACAATTCATATGTACTGTAAAAAATTAATTATAGAATTAATAATATAGTGATAACAATAACCCCATTGAGTGTAATTCATTTTGCAAATGTTTTACCGCACGCATTTAGAAAACACCTGTGGGCCATTTTTCGCGCGTAATCTCAAATGGAGTAAAATAAAATCCATCCAGAAATATACTGATACATACATGATTACAGAAGTGAAAATGTCTCCTGCGCCGTAAGAAACTATCAAACAATTTTTCTGCGCCTTTTAATGGATATTACCAAATACTGAAGCATAATTTAACACCAGTTCCGTTAAAGCGATTTCACATTGAATGGCACAAACTTAAACGAGAGAAAACTTTTGAGCTAAAACTATCGACCAGCATTTCAATTCGCTGAAAAATCACCAAACTATAGTAACTCAAACTCTCCTATCTCAGCGGTACGTCTCGAGAGAGTCCTAATGACAGATCTCACGACCAATCTGTGCTTCTGATTCCAAGGAAACACCAAGGTTTGGAATGTAGAAGATCCGATTCTCTTCGAATTAATTAAATTATGTTCCTATTTGTCTAGCGGTTTATCTAGTTCACTTCAATTAAGACGCAGAAGGACGGGACGACATGGTTTTGAATAACATCAACCAGACGAGGAGCTCCAGCAATATTCGATTTCAATTGGAGGAGAATACCCACGGCGTCATCTACCTCCACTCTGAGCATTAAAAATTAAATTAATCCAAACCGTTTACGATATTTGTTTATAACTGACGAGAGTACCTTATACTGGGCAGATAATACGCTACAAATAACGATATTCAACATATTGCAAATTAGAGTATTTAATTTAGTATTTTGTTCAAATACTAAAGCATAATATAACAACCTAGTTCAATTAAAGCTGATGAATAATTTTCTGAAGCGTCCCGGAGAGCTTTTGTTTCGCTTACATCTATACTTATCACAACTAAGTATCCAAATTTTCACGCAAATCTATAAACGAAAATCACTCTAACCACTTAGTCTTTCTTCTTTCCATGTATCATAATTGACTACAGCAGAAATGGCGTTTTGTTAGGTGCGATTTGTGCTCGGTGTTAAATTCTAAGGAGAGTTCTACCATTTTAACTTGAAGATAAAAGACTGCTTTTCCATTCCTTCTTCCTACTTCCAATTGGAGCACATTATTTGGGAAACTCACGGATGGAAAGGATATCAAGTTAGCATAAAACTATTTACTTTCAGGAATCTTACTACCAGAGGGCTAGATTTCTGCATCAGAGGTTATTTGAAAGGCTTTAGCCTTCCGGTAGTTGGAATTTCAAAGGGTACGGGAAAGCATTATATATGAATTATTCTTACCCGCTTACGGAGAATCCACATATTCCCTATTTATAGGGTACACAGAAGCAAGAGGTAATCCCACACTGAAAATCACATCCGGCACGTGCAGCAAACAATGAGAGAGGAAGAAGTGAGCTCGCAATGCTGAAATATCATTCGTTTCACCTGCGAGGATCCTCCCCACAGGGGCAGGTGCGTGAAAGGTCATTAGACCGGCCATTGATCAACGATCTTTCTCATCGTTCGTCACGACATGGTGCTTCGATTTGAAACCTCTTTATGCCACTGCGCATGCGCGCGGGCTTGAATTGGCTGCAAATTGAGACGACACGAGTTTCCGGAAATCACGCGGCCGAAAATAAGAGATTTTTGATGAGCCACTGAGAAACTGCGCCGCTCATCGTCAGGTCCTGAAGCAGAATGCGTCATCATAATCCAGCGCCGAAAATGAGTCGGTTATAGAGCGTCAACGCCGACGAGGAATCGTTTTTCCCCACCGGCAACGCGGTTTCGTCCTGATTGAGGTTGTGTGAAATTTTCAGCCGTCCCGATGCGCTCGGCGCGAAATTGTTATTGCTCACCTGACAAACGTGCTTCGCAGTCGAGAGGCAACTGTTTCCTCGCGCCTTCACCACGCGTGATGGCTGCGCGCGGAATCGCTGTTTCCGCGTTAATCATACGGCATGAAAACGCAGCGGTGCGAACTGTTGCCCAACTCCCGAGCTAGTTAATACGCAGCGAATCACTCGGTGATCAAAATAAGCTTTAGCTGATGCAACGTCGTCTACACGCGCGTCTCTAAATCAAACAGCATCATCCATCCAATTACTGAATCATGGCGAGAAAAACGTATTCGCATCCTTCTCACCAAGTGGAGTATACGTGCTATGTACATTTTCTGCACGAATTACCCCAAAATTCTTCATGTGTTCAACCAAGAAAGAGGCTTTATTGAAGCTGTGTGAAATATACAGTATATACATGCAAAATTCATACCCTGAATTGTAATGCATAGAAAGTATAGTAGAAACATCTACGACCGTAAATCGGAGCTACAATGAGACATTTTTTTATGTTTTTTCAGTTGCTAGGTGAATATGTGAAAGGTTTATTTTAGATATTATGTTATTGGTCACAATAATTCTAATTGCGGAGGTCTTATGACTAACTTTGTATTCATTATTTGGACAGATAATATTTCAAACATGGCGGGTGAATTTTTGCCTTGTTACCTTGTATCCACCAAAATTGCCATAGGAATTAGGAAGCGTAGTGGGTAGTAGTGGTCTGCGCATTGCACCGGCAAACCAAAGATCCGAGGTTCGATTCGTGGTCCAGGCCGAATTTTTCTCATAGCAATTTCTTCAAAGATTCCGTTAAAAAACTGACACAAATTTGCCCAACTTGCTGCACAACATTGTGACGGATTTTCCTCTATTATTGTCTGTACTTTTTAATGTGTCCCACAGTTGAACACGATGTGGTAGCTGTAGGACTCAGGAGGACAAAAGAAAACGAAAGTCAAATAATATTAGTAGATTTGACCTATGGCTTTCCTCTTGGCTCAGGAGCATTATCCCTACTCACGATATCTTTGTCTTGATGTCAGATTTCGTCCTCCTCATCACGCCATCTCCAACCACTGCCTGATTGATCCATCATGCTAAAAACAAGTGCCTTATTTATCAATTTTGATAATGATACCTTAATGTTTTTTACCTCCAAAAACTACAAAAATATAGACCCCCTTCCTTTTCATCTGATTCCTTGTTCGCAAGAACGACATCGCCTTCCGATTCAGAATTTATTTATCACCATCTCTAATCGAATTCTTTATACACTAAAGACAATTTGAGCAACCGATTCACAGGATTTACCTTGAATGTCAGAATTTATTAAGCTGGGTTTCTGTTTAAGTCATAGATGAGGGCTTCGCTGTCAAATTATGGTGATCCGTTCCTCTCAGGTCCAGAGATACATGCACTGCCATTATCCAAATAACCGAACCGCATGTAAACTCTACATTGATCCTCTAACTGGATTTCAACCGAAATATTAAAAGACAGCAATATTTTTTTGGTAGAAGTTTTTCATCCTTCACTTTACATCACCTTTCATTTCATCTCTTCATAATTCCTGCACCCAAAAAAATAATGTAATACAAAAAAAGCAGCACGCTTCGTTAAAAGTGGGGACTAGAACTTAATCTGAGCAAATGCACGGCGGTGCATTTCTTGCGTTGGTCGTCCAACTATCCCCATGTATATGTTGTGGATGGCGTTAGCATAAATGCGACAGATGAAGTTAAATACCTGGGAGTTACGATAACTTCGAACCTATCGTGGGGGACACATATAAGAAATATTTGTGGCAGAGCCCCGAAGAAGCTAGGATTTGTCAAGCGTGTTGTGGGAAGATTTTCGGATGATAAAGTGAAAGAGAGGTGCTATTTCGCACTCGTCCGGCCACACCTTGAATATGCGGCGAGCATCCGGCGGAGAAAGACCTAGTCCATGAACTTAATAAAATACAAAGGGAAGCTGCGCGATTCGTCAAAGGCTGCTACGGCCGTACAGAAAGCGTTACACAGATTTTGAACGATTTAGGGTGGGAGCCACTAGAGACTCGGAGGCTACGCGCTAGGCTTAGATTGCTTGAGCAATTGAGAATGGATATCTTTCAGAGCGACACGGAGAACATCATATTAGAACCACATTATATTTCCAGGTCCGACAGAATCGATAAATTAAGAGAGATATTTTGCCGAACGGATAGGTTTGGGAATTCGTTTTTCCCCCGAACAATTAAGGACTTTAATAAATGCTAGGCGGAACTTTTATTTTATTTTTTTTTGTTGACGGCTGATGTCCTAACACCCCCCCCCCCGCCACACGCCTTTGAGGCGGCTTGCGGGGTATTATGTAGATGTAGATGTAGATGAAAAGCTGCTACGAGCGAACGTATAATGTCTCGCAACTTTTTGAGGGATTGAGCCCCTAGAGGCTCGGAGGCTACACGCTAGGCTTAGTTCACTTGAGAAATTCAGAACTGGTGTATTTCAGAGTGACGCGGAGAATGACGCCTCACTACATTTATACGTCTGACAGAAGCGATAAAATAAGAGAGATACATTTCCGAACAGGTAGAAAACACTCGTTCTTTCTGCGCACAATAAGTGACCACAATAAAACTGAGCTCCACTAAACACACTCCCATAATACTCGTCCCCATTTCACCACCCAAAACCTTACATCTTTACACGGCTGGTATCCTAACACCCCTCGCCACACGCCCATGCGGCAGCTTGCAGGGTAGTATGCAGATATATTGTCCATTCCACTCTACATTTAGCAGTCGTATTCCCCTAGATATTTTAGCATTCGCGCGTACTCCAAGTATTTGAATGAACTTTCTCGGGTTTCCAGTAGGGTGAGGAATTCCATTATCGCTGGCGTTTCATGGTCGACACGTTTATCGTCATTATATCCATGAAATCAACCGATACCATTAATCATAGAAACCATCATAAACAAGAAACTTCATCCGGATAATTTGCCGGAAATACGCAAGAACCGTTATCCCTCTAGTATTATGTAATTGTTATTTCATATGAATGAATGAATGAATTTATTACTCCAAATTACTTCAATGTACAAATTTTGTTACAAAACAATGAAAGGAGCTTTAGGTAGCTTCAATGGTTAAAAAACCAGTGTGGAAGCTACCATCCTGAAATTTAATGCGAGGCTAGTTACACAAAAATTTAACTTTTTTATTATAAATATGCATCATTGAATATAACACGTGGCAAAAACATATCTTGTGAGAGCAAATAAGAAGAGATAAATACAAAGAGCAAACAAGATTTTTTTTACATGCTCGTTTCAGAAACTAACAATAAACAAATTAAACATAGTACAAAATATAACTTATAGACAAAGCATGACTTTTTCTCCTTTAGACAAAAAAATATAAAGTAAATATATGTATGTATATATATGTATAAATATTTATGTGAGTATATATATATATATATATACACATAAATATTTATACAGAAAGGTAGAAAGAAAGTGGATAGGAACACATAAAATAAACGAACACAGTGGTGGTGTGAAGATGTAAAGATGGCCGATTCCAAGCAGAAAAAATTCGACTGGACCGGGAAACGAACCACGGACCTTTGGATGTCGCGTCCACTGCTCAGACCACCGAGCTACCCAGTCTACAAAGAATCCACTAGAATCGGCGGGGGTTTATATGAACAAACACTCCCCAAGGCATGACCCATGAGAGCGGCCAGTAGATGGCGCGCTATATATATATATATATATATATATATATATATATATATATATATATATATATATATATATATATATATATATATATATATATATATATATATTTATTTATATAAATACGTTGATGGATTGGAGTCAGCCATGCGGCGATGAACACACGATGTGGATAGGATGGAGGAGATAGACACACAAAAAAAGAGACGATCACACTTACATCGCTAGCTTTCGGAACTAGTCCGTCTTCAAGGCGTATCACGGAACAAATGTCGTGTGCGCTGGTGAGGATAGGGGTAGGAGGGGCGGTAGGTTAGGGGAGGGGGTAGGGGAAGGGGTTTTTCCCAGCGGTTGACGAACGGTTCTTGAAAAGGGGAAATTTTTACCAGCTCGTGTCTTGGCCGGAGAGAGCGGAAGGGGTCGAAGTGAGGGTGGGGGGGGGGGGGAGGGGGAGAGAAGCGGGTAAATGGAGAAGAACGGGAAGCGTTCCATTAATGTATTTTATTTAATCCGGGCGCGGCGTACGATTTTAGCAACCAGATTATGGCTTGCTCCTTCTGGCGCACTTCAATTAACGGGGCGTCCGGGGGAAGGGAGAGCAATATTGCCACCTCAAAGCACTTGTCAAAGGACAAGCCATGTTTCCGCACATGAGTAGGGACGGGGAAAGTGGAATATGGGTCTTTACAGGTGCACCGATGGTTATTCATTCTAATATTAAGGGGTGTAATACATTCGCCCACATAAAAACCGGGACATAGTTTACATTGTAACACATAAACTAAGTTGTGGGAGTCGCAAGAGCCGGAGGCTTTGATGTCGAACGGCGTCTCTGTGTTGGGACTCTGAAACGAGGATAGGGGGCGAAACATGTTGCACGTTTTGCACCGTGGTTTGTTGCATCTCTGTGTGGTGGGACGGGGAGTGTCATTCGATGTACCCTCTAGCGAAGAATTGGAGCGAAGAAGATTGGCTAAGTTAGGTGGACGTCTGAAGCATACTGTGGGGCATTTGGGTAGGAGATTGGCTGTCGATCTGTTAGTGTCTAAAATTGGGAATAAGTCTTTGAGGATGGTCTTGAGTTTTTGGACGCCAGGAAAGTATGTGATGTGAAGATTTAGGGCGTCCAGGGGGGTGTCTTTTTTACGTGGGGTGAAATTAGCAGAGGAGGGTAAAATACGTTTTTTTAGAAGTGGCTCAGGATAATTTCTATTGGATAAAGAGTTGTGAAGCTTATCAAGGTATTCATGAAGTTTTTCTTTGGAGTTGCAAATCCGGTGGCCACGGATCGACAGCGAATAAGGAATTGAGTGCTTAGTGTGTTTGGGATGGCAGCTGTTGTAATGCAAATACAGTTGTTTGTTGGAGGGCTTGATATGGACCGAAGTCTCAAAGGTGTTATTATTTGTGATGGAAATGTCGACGTCGAGAAAGGTGATTTGAGAAGGAGAAGTGGCCGATGTGAAGCGAATGGATGAGAATTGATTTAGAGATTTGAGGAAGTTCGCTAGGGTATCCTAGAGGATATCTCCTACCCAAATGCCCCACAGTATGCTTCAGACGTCCACCTAACTTAGCCAATCTTCTTCGCTCCAATTCTTCGCTAGAGGGTACATCGAATGACACTCCCCGTCCCACCACACAGAGATGCAACAAACCACGGTGCAAAACGTGCAACATGTTTCGCCCCCTATCCTCGTTTCAGAGTCCCAACACAGAGACGCCGTTCGACATCAAAGCCTCCGGCTCTTGCGACTCCCACAACTTAGTTTATGTGTTACAATGTAAACTATGTCCCGGTTTTTATGTGGGCGAATGTATTACACCCCTTAATATTAGAATGAATAACCATCGGTGCACCTGTAAAGACCCATATTCCACTTTCCCCGTCCCTACTCATGTGCGGAAACATGGCTTGTCCTTTGACAAGTGCTTTGAGGTGGCAATATTGCTCTCCCTTCCCCGGACGCCCCGTTAATTGAAGTGCGCCAGAAGGAGCAAGCCATAATCTGGTTGCTAAAATCGTACGCCGCGCCCGGATTAAATAAAATACATTAATGGAACGCTTCCCGTTCTTCTCCATTTACCCGCTTCTCTCCCCCTCCCCCCCCCCCACCCTCACTTCGACCCCTTCCGCTCTCTCCGGCCAAGACACGAGCTGGTAAAAATTTCCCCTTTTCAAGAACCGTTCGTCAACCGCTGGGAAAAACCCCTTCCCCTACCCCCTCCCCTAACCTACCGCCCCTCCTACCCCTATCCTCACCAGCGCACACGACATTTGTTCCGTGATACGCCTTGAAGACGGACTAGTTCCGAAAGCTAGCGATGTAAGTGTGATCGTCTCTTTTTTTGTGTGTCTATCTCCTCCATCCTATCCACATCGTGTATATTTATATATATATATATATATATAAATTATTTATACTCTTTATCTGTTTAATTGAACAAGGTAAATTATTAAAGATTTTAGGCCCCAAATAAAGAAATGATCTTTTAAATAAAGAAAGATTAGGCTTAGGAATGAAAAAGTTACAGTTCCTACGTAACTTATAACCATGCTCGGTTCCAGAAATTGCTGGAAATCTCGCAAACACGCAACGATACGCTAAGATAAATTTCCGACCATTTCTTACCTCATTTATTTTTATAAGGACGATTTGAAATGTCAAGTTATTAGACGTTTCTAGCAAACATCTAAGTTACAACATGTACCCGGGCTAACCCAAATGTACGAAGTCTGTTTGGCACAGCTTCAACGAAACCTCTGTTTCTGATAGAAAAATGCTTAATAATTCCAGGTTTTGTAGAAAAATTCACCATCTCTGCTGAAAGTAAAAAATTCAAAAGCTTTTTGGTACTGTACGGGATTTATCTCCGTGCACATCACAGCCAACATTTCAGCGTGAGGATAGAAACCGTTGACCACCGAGTGAGGATGGAAATATTTTAAAGGTATTAAATACAAAAAATGGAAAAAAAATTGCTACGGTAGCTCAGTAGAGTTCTGTGCCTCCCATTAATGAAATTGGATCAGGTTAAAAACTAGCGCTATTTCTTGGAACGAATAAAATCTTGAATTATACATGACCAGCCGGATTGAAACGTAAATAGCTCAAAATTCACTTACAACTCCAGGCTCGACAATCCCGGCTCTAATTTTCTTGCGTCACTCGAAAGAGTGACGGGCAGAAAATCCATAAAAAAACCGATCGATTTGCTGGGGAAGGAATCATTAAAAATTGATCGTGCAGACGTGAATTGGCTTCCTCAATCCTATTCCCACGTCGTCCACCCATCACAACGCTTCAAAAAAAGTTAATAACCGAACTATCTTACGGAAAAAAAAGAAGACACTGTCTTTTCTTTTCCGAATATCCACCTGCCGTGGACGAAACGCCCATATCCGGTCGTCACTGATTCGATCTTCCATCACAAATTCTCTTCCCCACGTGAAGGGTTGTGAAACAATGGCGAAAGTGAGCGATCCGGGAATTCCGAACGATTCTCCCCGAAATACGCGCCATATTTTGCCGGAGTGACGAGGAGACGCACGACGCCAAAACAAAATAATAAATATAAACGAACGAGGATTTGAAAAAAAAGAACGCAGTCTCCCGCAGACGCTTCCATAAGAGAGGAAATCCGACGCTCGTTAATTGACTCATCTGTGAGCATCCCTCCGACCCGACCCTCTTAACTCGAGAGAGAGGAACCGAGAGGGCGTTTGGCCTCTTCTTCCAGGTGGAGGAATAGGAATATGCGAGGTAGGCGGCAGAGAGGGGGGGGGGGATTTTCGGGATGCTGTGCGGAGAGAGAGGTGGGTGAACGGTACATGAGTGCTCGTTTCCATTTACACTCCCCCGGGCTCCGCCCTTCAAAATCATTCCGAGGATTTCCCACCCATTCCGCGTCTCCTGCTCCTCCGGCTCCGCGTCACTAAACCAGCGATCCTCGTCACGCCTTGGGCAAGCCAGACGTGTAATTACAGCCCGGTTATTACACGGAGTATTTTCGCCTCCGAATTAGAAGCCGCTAAGCATAAATCGCTTTTTGTAATACTGTGTGTTTTATTTATACGCTTAGCTAGCAACGACATTTACTTAAATCACACACGCCATTCCTTTTGCTCAGTTTCCTTTAAGAATTTAATATCTTAGAGACTATTTTTTTTCCACTGTTAGCAAAAGGTTTAAACGGACTGTGCTTGGTAGCATGAGTCTCCGGGGTAACTTTTGGAAATTTTTAACATCAATCATTATTAAATAATGACCACGTTGGGGTCCGGTTGGTGTGGTGGCTAGAATACTGGCTAACCGTGCAGGTGGCCAGGGTTCAAATCCTGCGGAGGAGGATATTTTTCAGATAAAACCCGATCACTACTTAACTATCTTGTGGAAGGCACTTCAACTACAGTACTCCGTCTGTCGGATGAGACGTTAAACCGTGGACCCCTTGGCACCTTTCGCTAATGCCGGAGCCGGGTTTCTACCCACTTATTCTCCCTCACCTGCCCCCTATTGCGCAAATGATCTTAGCTGCCGGTCGCCTCCTCAAAGTCCAATCCTAATGACCACGCTATATTACACCCTTTTATTTAACTCACAACCGACCATGGTTTTGGTTCAACGTACCATTATCAATGCTGCATTACCTCAACAATGGCACGTAGTGCCGACCCCTGAGCCAAAGGTGAGTTAAATAATAGGGCGGGATATAACGTGGTCATCCATTCACAAAAAGGTGCAAGTGCAAGAAAGGCCTTTTGTGAACGCATGCAAGTTTTCCACACTTTGCAGTACTTGCACCACGAACAGCTTTCCCTTCAATTGGTAACAGCAATCAACTGGTCAGGTTGTATACATTTTCGCCAGCGTGCAACTAGAGAAATCATGAAAAACCAAAATGCCTTGGAAATTTTTTTCTCTGTTTTATTTTTCACGACCAGTTTCATCGTAGAGACGACATCTTTAGATACATTTTTCCTTCCGGTGCCGAATATATCCAACTTGGGAAGGGGAAGAAAGACAGAAGGTGAGGGTGGAAGGGAAGGAGATAGGGAAAAACTAAAAGGCGAAAGGAAAGAACACCATTCAGTTTTTCCCTATTTCCCTCCCACCCTCATCTATCCCCATCATCATGAATATATTGTGCATTGGACGATAAATGTGAACCCCATCGCCAATGTGATGAAATCAGTCTTACAATATATAGCAGTGTGAGAAAATTACCACGGCATATTGATTTTTCATAATGGATTTTTACTAAGTAAAGCCCGAAACCATCGAATTGATAGAGAAACTACCCCAAGTAAAATCTTAGGCTCGCTTGCACTATTCACCAAGCGCTAGGTTCCGTTCGAAAAGGACAAGTTAGTTCCTAAGCCTAATCTTTCTTTATTTAAAAGCTCATTTCTTTATTTAGGGCCTAAAATCTTTAATAATTTACCTTGTTCAATTAAACAGATAAAGAGTATAAATAATTTTTGTAAAAAGGCTAAAGATTGGTTGTTATCCCATCATGATATAAATGTCCTTTTTTGATGTGTGTGTGATTATGTATATATAAATATATTTACTTTACATTTTTTTGTCTAAAGGAGAAAAAGTCATTTATTGTCTATGAGTTATACTTTGTACTATGTTTACTTTGTTTATTGTCAGTTTCTGAAACGAGCAAGTAAAAAAAATCTTGTGTGCTCTCTTGTATTTATCTCTTCTTATTTGTTTTCACAAGATATGTTTTTGCCACGTGTCATATTCAATGATGCATATTTATAATTTAAAAAAAATGATAAATTTTTGTGTAACTATCCTCGCATTAAATATAAGGATTCTACCTTCCACACTGGTTTTTTAACCATTGAAGCTACCTTAAGCTCCTTTCATTGTTTTGTAACAAAATTTGTACATTGAAGTAATTTGGAGTAATAAATTCATTCATTCACAACCCTACTGCCTCTCTTCCCTGTTCATCATCTACCACGTACTCTTGAGGTAGCTTGCAGGTTAGTTTATTGATGTCCATGTAAAAGGACTACGCTGAGAGCCAGCATACCTCTTCCCGAGACCCACAACTGGAAGGTATACGCGGAGCACTGACACCCCAAGACGTTTCACTATCTAATTGCCAAATTATGAGTCAATAGGCACATGGCCAGCAGTAATCTTTTGGTCAATTAGATTAGAATTTAATATTCTATAAAATATTAGGAACAAACAAGTGTTGGTTTGTTACATTATATCCCTAAGTAGAGATGGTCAGAAAAGGTTTAAAGCGAATATTTACAGCACATTGTAAAAAGTGTCCAATATTTCACGCTAAAATATCATAAACGAGCATGACAAGTTTGATTATTTTAACTTAAATAGATATTAAACCACTCAGAAAGAACACAGAGATCAATTTAAATAGATACCTTTCCATTAATTCATTTTGCTACGTCGCCTGTAAAAATAAAGAGTAATAAGCCCAGCTGGCTCAACAGTTTTCATGAAAATTCTGGTGTAGTGTCTAATCCGAAAGGAACCTCTTGGTAAGCACAAATAATACAAGAAACGTGAATGCCTAAATATAAAACTATGAGTGATGCTAAAATTGGCGACGAGAAGAGACTAGGTCGCTTACCTAACCTAATTATAATAATCCCTGTCAAACAAAAAGCTGAAGGTTAAGAACATCTAGCCACCACCCTTAATAACCCCCTGGTAGTACATTTTTGAGTGAGAGTTCATAGGAAAAAGTCATAGAGAAGGTAGGAGCAGTAAGTATTGTACAACAAGGAAACTTGTCCAAATTTGAAAAAATTTAAAGCGATACAGTACAAAGGAGAAGCTTTTGACCATATCCCATTGCAGGTAACCAAACATTATGAGCCAAAAAGACTCCCGCTCCTCATTACGTCCTCATAATTATCTATATTGAAGAAAAATAAAGGTACTCCGACTGCCAGTTACTATTAGTCTCTCAAAAGTTTAATACAAACATACCTTTTCTATCTTCCATATTCGATCTATACATTCAAAATAATAATTACTAACAATATCTAAGAATTTCCTCTCCAGAATCCTCAGAAAAAGGACGAGTACCTAAGCTAAAACAAATATAATCCCTCTTTCAAAAATATACTGACACATAGTTGAGTCATTTACCTAATGTGATTTATGTATTGAAAAATATGTCTTTATCATGTTTTGTCGATGAATTACTGTTACTAATACCACTTTTTATTTAAATTAATTTTTATTAATTTTTTATTTTCAGATCTCAATTAATTCCTGATGATGGTGATTATTCACTGAAACCCGAGTTTTTAATTTAAATACCTTAACTTAAATAAAAAGACCTTAATTTAAATAAAAAGTGGTATAAATAATAGTTATTCATCAACAAAACATTATAATGGAATACCACAAAGTTAAAGTAAAGATGAACTAGTGAATTATGTCTTTATCAATTTACCTTCATAATCCTTAGAGAAAAATAATGAGGAAACTAAGGAAAATGTCATTCTTCTCTTTAAATACTTAATGCTACTCTATTATATTTCCCGTGCGATCTAAATTTACAAAACAGCTCAATGGTTATAATTTTTTCCCTAATTTTTTTATGCATTTGCGGCAAGTAGATACGCAACGACGCAATGATTCATTATTTAGTAAAATATAGTTTACAGAAAAACTAGGGTGATTTATTTATTTGTTACGCATTTAAAAGACTGAAAATCAAAACCCTCCATGCGCAATCCAAAACGTGGGCAATTTTAACTCATTAGGAACTTATCTGATATCTGAGCATCAGATCTCTCTCAGTACGAGAAACTGCAAACCCTTCACATCGATCGGATAGCTGGGGGTGGGGAACGGGCTTCGGTCTAGCCACAGACGGGATAAGTGCCTATTAGCGGTCTGAGCATTACATCCTCAACTCCATTTCGATGTCTCTTAGGTAGGAAATAGCCCAACGGCCCACTTCCATTTCAAGCACGGGGACCATTAAACACAATAAAATATCTCTGCAGTGAAACCAGAGGATGATGATTTTTCTCCAAACTGGGTAAACTCCAAGTATTCATGAATTCATGTACTTCATCCCCATGGTTACTTGAAGCAACCAAAATGATTCGTAATTCAGGTTGGAATGGATTCAAGAATGAAATGTGTCATCACCATAGTTAGTCACAGCAAGCTAAATAATTCTAATTGCAGGTTTGAGCTATTTAAATTGACAATTGACTGAATGAAAATTTTATAGTCTTTAGCTTAGTTTAGAAATATCTTATGAGTATTTATTATTTCTCCATTAGAAATAGTCTTCCGAGCAATATATTTATGGATGGAGAAGTACTTTTATCCAGGGAAGCATCAAAGTTAATTCTTTAGCTTTCTCGTAATAATTATTTAAAGCGCAAACCGATATTAGTGGAATGGTCTCCATTAATTTCCTTAGAATCCACCACATCAATGACGCCTATGAATTTAGGGTTCTAGTCCAAATTTTATGGATAACGATCACGTTTTTGTTCTCATGAGCGTGAGTGAAAAATAAAGATAAAATGATGAACCCGTTATGGGGACCCGTGACCGCATTCCATCAATTATTATAGCTCCTGGTACCTTCATTCCCGCCCGCAATTTCTCTCTCTTCATCCCATTCATGAAGCTTCTTCGCTTCATTTCTCGCTTGCAAAAACAACCATCCCTCTATCACTATCTCCAGCATCCCATCGCCCCTAAACACTTATTCCAATCAAAAATACAGCCTTCTTTTCATAATTTCCTCCAGAAATTCCCTCTCCACACCCAAAATTCACTTGCTTATTCGTCTCCTTCGTCACCCACCGCAAATTCTCCATTCTCTCATTTCAAATTCTTCTAGTACAATCTCACATACTATTCTAGATACATTTAGCATTGGCACCAGTTAACCAGGACAGGACGAGGTACTGTGCTGAAGGAGACAGAGCTACTGAGGTGAAGATACAGCCATTAAAAAGTTATGTCTGAAAGGTAAATATGGGGAAAATGTTGAGTTAGCGTCACACAGTGATTTTGCACTGGTTGGTTTATTGCAGAAGTCTCTCGGAGTAAGCAATTCTGACGTCAACTGCAAGAGTAAACGGGCCTGAAAGTTGCCTGAAGAACTTATGTTTTTCAGTTTCTGCATGTCGTTGGCAGAAGCGTACGGGCTGTCAATGTGAACAGCTACCAATCTGTCTTTCCCCTACTTTGCGAAAATCGTTTTTTTTTCAGAGTTAAATTCGCCACAAGCTCTTACGGAAGAAACTCGAGGAAATAACCTACCCCTGTAAAGTAAACCCACTCATATAGAGAAAGGTTTTTGGGCAGAATGAAGTTCGGTATAGGATGTAGATAATTTGAAAGGAATCAGAAAATGAATAAATAAATCGGCATGCAGAAAATTGTTTTCTCTACAAAAGAACGAATTAGATTTTCACGTTGTGGATGGAAAAACGCGAGCGTGTTAATGCGCAGATTACAGTAATATAGAATATAATTTTATTTACTTCAATCTGTAGAAAATTACATTCACAATAATGAAACACATCAATGGAAGCTGTAGGTGGGCTCCCAGGCCAAGACTTGAATTGAGTCATCATCAATGTTTAACATGTTCCCTTCACATTCGTTTAGCAGTGAAATAATGTACTTCTTACTTCAGAAATACCAAATCAGGACATAACATTTAACATCTTCGTATAACAGAACTTTTAACCATTTACAAAATTTCAATTTACATTGGATTTCGGTAAAATAGTGAACTTTTGAATAAGTAGAATAAAAACAAATAAAACATGTGAAAATTTAAAAAACATTAACAACTTTTATTTGACAGAAACTTTCATTGAATATTTTACAAATTTTACTTTGCATTTGGTTAGTAATGATATAAAATAGTGCATAATAGTATAAAATATATAGCAATAATATGTGTCAGCATTCTTGTATCGCTCGAGTCAGCAAAAAAATAACACCCAGCGTAAACAGACTACCACAGTAAACCATTTCAGTAACTATAGAGATCCCGAGAATGACTGTAGCACAAAACTCATCTAAGCATACGGTAACCGTTTAAGACGAAACTCATTAAAAAATTCACGGGACTTCTGATGATTTTCTCTGACGTATCTACATGGAGAAAGAAATGGCTAAAGAGCAAGAATGGAGATGATTACGAAGCATTTTAGAAGCTACTAGTTATTCAATAAAAAGTTTTGTACTATGAGATTAAAAAAGGTCTCATATTGCTGTTAATGATGGTTCTTTAGAACGTACAGATAAAATTCTCCTTTGCTCAAATATTACGATATTTTAAGCGCCAAAAACCTGAAAAACCACATACACATGAAAAGAATCATTACCGTAAAGAAAAAGCCACTTTTAACTAAAAGACTACTTTTTGCTAGGGGATTACAGGCACGGTTGTCGATGCGCCAATTTTCAAAAGTTATTAGAATTTATTAGTTATTAAATAAAGATCTATAAACTAATGAGATTAAAAATGGTTTGATATTGCTGTTAATGATGGTTTTTTTAGAACGTAAAACTATTATTCTTCTTTGTTCATATATTCTGATATTTTAAACGCAAACAATTTGGAGACCCCATATGAAATATAAACAATTTTATTGTAAAGGTTAAGTCATAGAATCATCCTTTTAGCCAGAGAATACCATCCTTTTAGCCAGGATTATATCACTGGCATGGCTGTCCATGTTCCAATATTCAAAATTTGTTTATAAGGTATAATTTATTTAATAAATATCTTTACATACTGAGATTCAAAAAGATATCATATTTCTTTGAAGGCTTCCGCGAATCATATACTTGTTAATATTGCTGTTTTCAGGTATTCTCGTCGTGTGTTTAGTTTTTCTGACAACATTTTCTCCCCTCTTCCTGGGGGCGTCTTAAGGTCCGTTGGACATTTTGTCATTATTGTTGCAAGTAATATTAACAAGATAACATATTGTTGTTAATGATGGTTTTTAGAACGTAAATATATTACTCTTCTTTGTTCAAATATTATGATATTTTAGCGCAAACAACCTGGAAACCACAGACGACGTGAAAAAAAATTATTATTGTAAAGAGAAGTACAGACAAGACTCATTTTAGCCACGGTTAACCCTGGTTATATTTGTTATTGGAAAATAAAAGTCAAAGAATCATCCTTTTAGCCAGGGAATTATTGGCACGGCTGCCCATGTTCCAATATTCAAAAGTTTTTAAAAGGTATTAGTTATTCAACAAAGATCTTTTAACTACTGAGATTAAAAATGGGATGATGTTGTTAATAATGATAACGTAGAAGACTCATTTTAGCCAAGGTTAACCCTTCCTGCCATTATATGTCTCCTCTTTGTTTAAAAACTATGATATTTTGAGCAAAAACAACCCGGAAATCGTATACAACATGAAAAAAGTTATTATTTTGAAGGAAAATTCATAGACTTCTTTTAGCTACGGTTAACTCTGGTTATATTTTTTATTGTAAAAGAAAAGTCATAGAATCATCCTTTTAGCTGGAAACCGCATACAACAAGAAAAAATTATTATTTTAAAGGAAAATTCATAGAAGATTCCTTTTAGCCATGGTTAACCCTGGTGATATTTGTTATTGTGAAAGAAAAGTCATAAAATCATCCTTTTAGCCAGGGGATTACAGGCACGGCTGTCAATGTTCCAATATTCAAAAGTTTTTTCGCAAGCACTATTCTGCTGTAAAACTGGATTATAGGCACAGCTGTCCATCCTCCAACCATTTTATTTGGCAGGATACCTGTGATGGTGATGAAGCCGGAGTGTACAGAATACAAATGGGTAATAACCCTCTGAGTGATTCGGCTTTCGAGTCCTAATGGGTCCACACCAAAAATGAACCCGCTTCGAAATCGCATCAAACGAGAACGTACCCGCGCCGCTGGACGCGTGCAAGAGCGGCGGATATCCGCTAACCGGCATCGCGGTCCATTGGGCAGCCCCGGGCGATGAAAAGAGAATCCGGGGAGTATAAGAATGGGGAGGAAATGAGACTAAAACGGCATATTGAGGATGAGTCCAACGTGTTATCCGCAGGTGCTAGAGGGGTTAGGTGAGGACGCATATTTGGTAAAGGGGAACGTGTATAACGTTTATTCTTCATGCTTGAATATTGCACGTGACGGAATTTTTTTTAAAACGAACCTACGCAAATAATCCATATGAGAACGAGCCCAATGCTGGAATTTTTATCTGCCAATGAAAAAGAACATTCCTAATAATAATCCAGCTTCAAAATATTCAAAAAGAAGTCAAGTAATCCGATACAGCAACTCCATAGTTTGACGTCACATCGTGATAATAACTACTATGATATACATGTTTTTAAACATATAGGAACTAGTTACAATGTGCCTTCCAGGAGGGAAATAAAATCATTTTTTTAGTCAAAACAGAAATCAAGCTGAAAGTCTCATGGAAACGCACCATTTCACTGGTAGTGATACCGCTTCGGGACGTCATCTATCTGATTCGCTTTGGCATTGTGTGTTGGATCTGCCAAGGACACGTAATATTCAATTAAAATATTTTTTGCAAAATGATGGTTGTCGATAAAATTGACATGAACACAAACTTCATGGAAAATTCTCTTGAAAGATTATACAAGTCTCACATTCCAAGCTGTCTCGACTCCCGATGGAACATAATATCGACTTGGAGGCGAAGTATATATGCTGTTTTCAATATTGTGAACAGCATTTGATATCCTTGAGTCAAGCAACAGAGATGTTAACCCGGGCTATCATTTTTTCTTGGATAATGGAGGGATGAAAGGAGTCGGATGATGATGAGTCAATAGGGCATGTAGATAAAAAAGGCTTCCTCATAATGGAGACTTTTCATCAACGCATTCTCAGTTATGTAAGTATTGTTATATAACCCGCTGGTTAAGGCATGTCCAAATGAGAGTAAATATACCCTTGATTTTAAGAGAGAGTATTGACACTAACTTTGTGGAGCCTACTATTTCCATTTTCTCAAAGTTTTCTCGGGCTTCCATCCGGGTGAGTGAGTGCCTGTTGGACGATTTTTCGATGCTCGACTCAAAGGTGAACGCCATGACTGGTGAAGGGTCGTCTACGTATACTGAGGGGGAGGACAGGCGCGAGATCAAGAGGTCATTGGCCGTTGGGTTTTGGCGCAGTTACTCCTAATAATAATCCAGCTTAAAAATATTCAAAAAGAAGTCAAGTAATCCGATACAGCAACTCCATAGTTTGACGTCACATCGTGATAATAACTACTATGATATACATGTCTTTAAACATATAGGAACTAGTTACAATGTGCCTTCCAGGAGGGAAATAAAATCATTTTTTTAGTCAAAAACAGAAATCAATATTACTCAGTTTCATAAAAATAGGTTTCCAAGAGTTGCTTAAGTAGCACGCCGAGTCGCGATTAGCAGTGTTACTGCGTATTCTAATTTCGATGGCCTCCTTAACTATGCGATCCCACTAACCGCGGGAGCGAGCAATCAGCTTGGTATCGTCAAAATTTATGTCATGGTCCGTGACGATACCGCGCTCGGCGATGGCAGAATTTTTGGGTCAGCCTATGGATTTCCATATTTGAAAAGAAACACTGGTACAATTTCGACATTTTAATTCTACGTCACCGACCATGGTTTCCGCACATTATGCCATGATCATCACCCTGATGATGATATAATGTGCCAAACCATGGTCAGTGACGGAAAAATATAACGTGGACATCGTACCAGTGTTTCATTTCAAATATGAAACTCTCGATTTTGACAGAAGCAGGTCCCTGTCCCCAAACACGAATTATTCGAAGTACGAAAGGCACCTATATCTTCATTCAAGGATATTTTCCTTCCGCCCCCACCCAGCGTACTCAATATTCTCCATCAATTACATCCTTCATCGTCCCTTCTCCTCTCATTACCTGCTCCAACCCCACCTACTCTGTCTCCTCTTGATCTCCTCCAGAAGTGTATTCTCCTCACTCAATATTCGAAGAACTTCCTCGTTCATCTTACTTTTGCTCATATTGATTAAAAAACGCTTTGCATATTCCAAACTTTTTCATTTACTACGTCCGGTTCAGATATTCAAGTCATTCTCAATCAAAATTTGATCAACATGCTCAACAACTTCCACAAAATGAACTCGCCCACTATCAACTTCCTTTTTGCCCACCGAACTTTCTTCATTCTCCTCCACGCCCACATCTCAAAATCCCGTATCCCATTCTTGCCTGTTGTCCTCGGAGTCCAGGTTCCGGCGCCATGCTACACAACGCACAGAATTATGCTCTCCAACAAGTTTTAAAATTATCAAATGCAAATATAAAGTGTTAACCGCAGACCAATTAACAAAATGGGTAATTATATTGGAAAATTATTACAAATAAGAGTATAAAATTCCATGTAAAAACACACATTGCATGTCAAAAAGAAATTTCCCTGTATTGGAAACGTACAGATATTGCAATTCATACGGTAAAAGGTTAGCAAAATACTATGTACCACACACTTTTAATTACATGCCAAAACACCTTGATGATCTTAAAGGTATGGCAGTAGTGAAGAAAAAGGTACATGCATGGTTACATGATGAAATTAAACATTTTTGATTGGTTATGTTCTATATATTTGGCATGAATACCTGTGTATTCAAAAATGTGGAATACCTAAATCTGGCTCTGTTCTCAAGTTGTAATATTATAAATTGTTGTAACTTGTTTTTTTGTTTTTTGTATACACCATTTTTTTATGTGCCGCATTGTATGTATACGTGCTGGATCCTTCTGACAAGCCTTATGGCTTAGAGGGACCGTGTTTGTTTACTTATAATTTTAAAAAAATCACTAGAGGAGTTAGTTCAAATATGGGCTACATGATTCATTTTAAGGTCTACTTTGATGACTTATATTATTTATCAAGATGTTAATCTTTTAATTCAACCTACAACAATTATATATAAAATAGGGTAGTAATACGCACTTAAAGCCTTTAACTTTTTTTCAAATGGGTTCATTTCAAAAAGTTGTCAAAATGAAATGATTTCAAAAAGGGGTCAAAAGATGAGCTAGTAGGCCACTCATTTTTTTAATGTTAAAAAAAGACAAAAATGAACTCAAGATGCTGAAACATGTTAAAATTATCCAAAAAATATTACATGTGATAAAAATAAGGTAAAACATATGCTCTTAAACGACGACAGAGTAGTTATTTATAGAAATCACACTCATAAGCTTCTTTTTCTGTCCCCGCACACTCTGTGTGTGACCAACTCCGGCTCATTATACACTACACCCAAGGTTTGCCTACTGTGTCCCCAGAAAACAGTCCATCAAAGAAGACACAGGTTGCATCATTGCCGTTAGGGCGGTCTTCTGAAGATAGGTTCAGGTCGGCGTCATCAAGCAACGGTTCCCCATGATCTTCCCCGGAGTCTGAAGAAGACTGGCTCTTCTTAGCCCTCTTTTTGAGCCACTCAGTTTTCTTTCTTGCAAGTTTCATCTTCTTGGTTTCCACATCTTCGCTTTTTCGTACTTGCATCTTTGGTTAAAATCCAGAATGAGAACTAATAAAATATTCAAATAATGAAAATGGTAGGCCAATGAATGATGACTGGAAATTCTCTCAGAATAAAAAGATCAATGTCCTCGGATTTAGTCAACAAGTATTGTAAACAATACCATAAAAAGTACACATAAATATAAACGAAAAAGGTTGTTCGATTTTTACAAGCCTGAAACAGTTACGGACAATCATCTCAGGAACTTAACTGCTCACTAATATGCACCTTTACACAACTCACGTTACTCCATGGAACGCTATTTCAACTCTAGTAATCTGATGAATACGAAAGCTCTTGGAACAATCACACAGGAATCTTGACGACTGTAACTCCTGAAAATGAGAACCAATATCCCCGTTCAGATCATCAAATCGAACTGCTTTCTTAATAGCAGCGAATAACGGCTGGCCAAATTTGTCGCAAAATTACCCACAAAGCGGTACTCGCACCATCATCCGCATTGTCACACCGAGGATGACTATCAAACTATCGGCCAATTTAAATCATCGCCATGCGGGTAGTAATCGTAAAAATTATTGTGTACGTAGGAAGTTTGGGGAGGATATCCGGGAGATTAGGTGTAGGTGGACTGTAAAAGCATAGGCATTGATGATTCACCACAATGATATTTTCATTATTAATTGTTTCATTCGCTTCAAAAACGATTTTTATTACTGATGATTAATTTGAGCTCTAGGATATTGAATCAAATGATTTGATGTCAAACGGAGTAAATATTTCAAATACATATTAGGTCATACATGATTTTAAAGGACTCAATATGGGAGCACACTGACGTTACACATATCCTCGATTTGATTGATTCAAACTCTTCTTCGAAATACGAGAGACCTTTACTAAAGGAATGCTAGAAAAGCAAGGAAGATAGAGGAGAGAATAGCGGGTTTTAAATAAACGTATGGCTGAGGAAAACTAAATTACATGTCAGTGAAGAAGAAAAGTGAAACAGTGAAAGAAAAAAGGCGTTTTGAAATGCTTTAGTTGAAATAAAGTACTCCATTTTTATAGGTAGAATACCGCTAATAACTTTCAAAATCGCGATACTAATGGGAAAATCAATCCTCACATTCTTTTTTCCGAGTAATTCACTTTGACACATAAGATATTTTTAATAGGAGCCTGTTAATTGGTGAAAAACGATTCACCCAATATGGCTACGACGCTAAACATTCTTTCACCAGGAATAAATGCATTGTGTTCATTTTTCATCAAATTTGGTTCGAGAATACTTATATTAAATATCATTATCTCGGCGAATATTTTTGTAGAACTACGGTGTTCTTCGTAGTAGTAGCGAACGAATATCATCCCCTCAAAATGGCTGAATACGCATTATAATGGCGTCGAAATTACCCAGTCCTAATATATCGAATTGTTCATTGTTTATTTTAAGGTGCTTTTTAATCACCTCGCGTAAATTATTGCACATTGTTGTGCACTGAAACACACGAGCGTACATTAAGCCGACGATTGGAATGATTTGAACATAGTGTTTACAACATGGCGGGATGGCACTTAACGTCTTCAGAGAAAAGGTCTACATCTTCACTGCATCCACATACTACCCCGCGAGCCGCCGCATGGGCGTGTGGCAGGGGATGTTAGGTGTTAGGACAGCAGCCGAGTGATGATATTAGAGATTAGGTTTTGGAAGGTGAAATGATGAATTGTATTATGAGAGAGTGTTTAGTGGAGCTCATTTATCACATTTTGGTCACTTATTGTAGGCAGAAAGAACGAGTTTTTGTACTAATCTTTTCGGCAATTTATCTCTTATATTTTATCGATTCTGTCAGACCTATAGATGCAGTGAGGCGTCATGATAATATTCTCTGTGTCGCTCTAAAACAAAATAGGATAAAACTTTGAATAAATATTTATCACTTTCAAGTTCTCATTATAGTTATGTTGACTTTTGAAGATCTACCGCCTAAGTAACTACATATATGCGTCATTGCAAGTATCCCTACGGTTAGCATGATGGGAGAAGAGCGGGAGCTTTTGGATGAGACAAGGAAGAGGACTGGTAAGTGGTTGGATAAGGTAATGAAAGGTGAAAGGCTCTTAAGACTGTGATAGAGGGGAGGTTTAGGGGCAACAGGGAAGAGACAGAGGGGTAATTGGTTTTATAGACAGGACAAAGAAAGTTAGGAAGTATGCTGAGCTATGGTTGGTAATCGGGACCCTGTACATGCAACAATCTAGAGGTATTTTTATTCAACTCCATCTACAACTACCTTAACCATTGAATATATAATAATACATAACCAGTTTCACCTGTTAACACTTGTGATAACGCAGGAAAACTATGGTAAAGATGTGTTTCAACCTGCTTAGCGTTGATGACGCCACAAAAGTGTTATATTGGAGAGGCTGTTTTACAAGTGAGTACCAAAGTTATAACGGAGATTTCTGAGGCATATGTTGTGGTAAACTTTGAACCCCATGCCTGAGTTAGCTGCCAATAATGATGCGTCAATGCGTTAATAATTGAGTTCTCGATTGCTTAAACAATAAAAATAGTTGTGATAAATAATAGACTCATAGATACATAAAAATTTGAAATATTATGATTATGCCAGATTAATAATGCATGAAAATTAGTAGCACCACCATTTTTTCAGAATTACGATAAAAAAATAATTTAATAATAAGTTTTAATTCAATATGAACAAGCGTTAAAACGATCCCCTGGAGGTCGTAGGGATTGGGAAACCTCGGCGGTTCCAGTTCTAAAAGATTTAAGTCAAAATAAATAACTGAGGAAATTACTTATTTTAAATATTTAAGTATTTTTGTCCAATAAATAGAATCTTTTTCCCCACAGATCACTGAGTTTTAGTCGAAGAAATGGCAAAAATTGGCAATTTGCACGCTCATCGTAATTCGGTCATAATATTGGGCTGAGACAGTAGTGTTTTGTAACAAGGGTGAATAGATGGAGGCCAAATTCGGCAAGTATCGGCTAAGGTGGGGTGAAAAAGTAGGGGAGGAGAGGATGGTGGGGCCTGTGGTGGGTTGAAAGAGAGCTCTTGTACGCTGATGAAGTACTTCCGAGAGCAGGCGTCGGCCAGGCCCGGCAGAGTGTGAATGGGCGGAAAGACGTTGCGCCGGCGCCGAGATTGGTTGAGCAGAACGAGCGGAGAAGGGGGATTGGGTTGGTCCCAACGGTTTCGAGAGCGACAAAAGAAGGGAATCACTCGGGAAAACGAGGAATGGAGATGGGAGTGTGAGGACATATTGAGCGATGTAACAGGTATAAAAAAAAATATCTGGGAAAAGAGGGATGGAAACAGCTCGTGAAAAATAAGTCGGTGTCGAGTACAAGGCACATTGCCGAGGTCTCGAGAAGCACGTAATTTCCACAAGCACAGGCCACTTGGCAGGGATTGGACGCATGCCCAGCTATTTTATCAAAAACAAAAGATCGTTTTAGCGTAGAAAAGCTTATAAAATCAGCGCTAAAGATATCTCCTGATCCCCATCGGCTATGAGACGATCATGGAATCCCCGCAGAGAGCGTGCTTTTTCGTATATTTACCCAATGGAATGGGCAACATGTAAACAGAGGCACTAATCTTTTGCCAAAACGATCGCTTCGCTCTTATCTCTAAAACGTCCACCGTCGGGAAGTCAAGATATAGCTCACCTTAAGGCGTGGTCTTTGCGCTCAGTATGATGCTCTGGCTAGAAATAAATCGTCCTTAATAATAATCGTCGGATAAAATAGTGAATGCAAGTACGATTTTCTTGCTCCAGCTACGCCCATACGCCAAGTAAAGCCAGAGGTAGTTGCTAGTATGCCGAATCGATGACACGATCTCATAGAGATGCGGTTTAACCCAAGGAATCGTTTAAATCAATCAAACGCCATGGAATATTAGGGTGAACACCTAAAATGTACTAAAGGGCTCAATGTAGGAAAATAGACCACGAAACATCAAAGGGCCCATAGCTAAATTTTAAATCCTGCTGTAACTTATGGAATGACTTAATTATTTTTTTAACGTTCAGTTTTTTCTCCAAGTTAAATTGATACTACTGACTGCCACCAATACGTCCTAAAAGATATCAAATCAAAGCATCCTTGAGAGAATCCATTATGTTAATCACCAGTTGAAAGATCATAATTTAAATTATACAAGTTCTTTGTTAACTTTATGGTATTCCATTTTATCTTTCAGATGATTTAATGGTTAGATTTACAAAACCACAACTTAAAAAACACACACGACCCGGGTTTCAACGCTTGAGCGTCATCTTCAGGTCTGTACCACAAACACTGGTTGTTAAAGTATATGTTGAGGGACGAAATACGTTTTTTGATGGAAAGTTTCCGGTAAAGTTTAACTTGGGTAGCTGTACTACCTTCACGAATAAATAATACAATACAATATAATACAATAATCACCTGAAGATGACGCTCAAGCGTTGAAACCCGGGTCGTGTGTGTTTTTTAAGTTGTGGTTTTGTAAATGTAACCATTAAATCATCTGAAAGATAATTTAAATTACCAGTAAGTTACCATCAACGAGCGGCATATCCCTCAACACCTTCACGCATTGCATGCTAAATTTTTCGCCCTCTATCAAGCACGTAATACTGAGAATATCCATAATTGAGGCAGACAACAGTAGAGCCGTGGCATTCAGGGAATGTGGCTGTGGTTCATAACCCCTCTCACAATGGAGAGCTTCGTCGGAATGAGAAATTTTATTGCATAAAAGACTCCATTTGGACGAAATGGAGTGAGCGAGTATCTGATTTCACGTAGCAGGAATGCATTAAACATTCCAGAAGACCACACCTCCAGTGACGAAGGCTCGTCTGTGGTGCGTACGATTCGGGCTATTTCAAAGCCGCGATTAGTCAAGGGTGTCCTCAATTCCTCCATGTTCCACCCTCATTCACATGACCTGTTCACACGAATAGTTTGCTTCAGCCTTCACTGATAGTCACTGCACGTGTCGCATCTCCGCAGAATAGAAATTAATGGGAGTTCTCTGAGTCTCAACGGACACATTTTCAATTAGAAGGCATGCCATCATCTACGCTACGATTCATAGCTCTCATTCTGTAACAAACTAGCTCTAGGCAGCTTTTACATCATCATGTAGAATCAACCATTACTTGATAGCGCATAGCATCCCCATTGCTTTTGCTTTAATATCGCACTAAAACAGCCAGAACACCTGCACACTTTAACCTGTTTTTCACTGTCATTAAGCTTGTATTCACTACAGAAAAGTGACTATTTCGCCAATAATTTCAACCAGAAATTGGCTCTTGAGGGTACCTGAGTTTATTTGCTGTTCAAATATCCTTCAATAGTAAGGAATTGAAAATCAATAATCCCTCTTCGACGGTTTTTCGTTCCGTGATTTCCCTCCAATAAACTTTTAAAATAAATATGCAAGTTTCTTTAGCCATTGACAGCCCACCTTAGAACTTGGCAGAATATTACCCACGCTTCCAGTATAATAATATTGTAGCGCCGTCATTAAAAATGTAAACCAACACAGAACGTGATACAGCCCAGTGATGTAACATCCATTTTCTTAGGAGGTGAAATTTTAGAAAAGTTCTGACATTTCTTATCATGAGGAGCAGAGCACTTTATGAATTTTATCATAGGATTGAGAGGATAATTTTATCTTGCGATTGATTGGAGAGCGAGTTTAATTTAAAGACTGCATCATCATACTTCATTCAATCCTATTATTGGTGACTGAAGCCCTCCTTTCTGCCATATCCACTGCTATTTCCATTACGTCTTTTCCGACATAACTGCACAATAATATACTTCTACTTTATTTCCAGTAAGCCACCACAAGGGTGGTTGGCAGGGGGTGACTTATCACTAACATGAACTAGGGTGAAGAAATTTACCTTCACCAACATGCACCACATAATGCACAACAAATGCTACATAAATTACTAAAATAAGTGATTATGTAACAATATAAACATGACACAAGATTCATTCAGGAAACATGCAAAACATGGTGTTAATACTACACGGCAGATTTAGAAACATGCATTAGGGGGAATCTGAATTAATCAGCCACACTACGTGTCACCTAACCTATTTCAAAGTCTAAACGCAGCCATTATGATCTCTTATCGATCACGTAAAAAAACCCATTTTAAACCTTTATGTTCTACAATCTATTTCCCTCATTTTATTCTCATGATCTGATCTACCGTAGTATGCTGTAGTTCGTACAATATTGATATGGTACGCAGTCGCTCGCACGGGTCCAAAGACGCGCAACAAAGAGGGTGAAATCCGCAATAAATTTGACTTGACCGGGAGCCAAAATCAAATCTCCCAGTTAACCAATGCCACCCTGGTTTGTCAGCCAGTTGTGTCGGGTTCGCGTGGAGGCCCCAGTTAACTGGCACGCCGGAAAGGCAGCGGCGCCAAGGACGCGGAGCAGGCGATGAGCGACTCCGAGGAACTATAAAAGGCCATGTCATCATGCAGGGAGAGGAAGTTTTACTGTGACCACCTAATTGTACAGTCGCTCGGGCTCGTCCCTAATAAAGAGGCCAAACCATAATTAGTTGGTGTTAGTTATTTCGCGGCAACAACACACCAGTAACATAAAAGCCATCTTAACTTATTGCGAATATCGGGGGGGAGTCCGTCTCCTGTACTACAATATAGACGGAACGAAAGCAAATAGTTTGTATAACCCCCGCCGAAATTCGCCCAGAAGTATGACGGCTTGGTGGCGTAACTGGTTAACACACCTGAAAGGCTCTTGTGAGATCCATGCTATAATCCCGGTCAAGTCAAACTATGTTTTCAAGACAATTTCCACCCTTTTTTGTGTATAGCGTATTTTGTGTATGACTCAAGTCTCCTCTCTTTTATACTCCATTTTCGCAGGCCTAATCATTTGTCTCTCAGTCTTCTTCTTCTACATCTACATCTACGAAATACCATGCAAGCCTCCACTAAGCCACCACTAAGGTGTGTGGCACGGGGTAAGCAAGCCACCACTAAGGTGTGTGGCACGGGGTGATTCCACACCAGGCATGAAGTACCAATTCCAGCTGAAATCAGAACCGCGCTCGTTCGCCTGGATGCCAAGTGGAGGCCAAAGCAATCAGGATAACAATGAGCGGTTAGACCAGAAACTAGTAGAGTTCTAAGTGGACGACCATGCTACCATGCAGCACACTACTTTAGATACAACTACTGGTCAGTATTATTGATATGACAGATATTCAGCATTACAAGTTACTAAATCATACAAGAATATATCATGCCGGAAATTACTTGTGAGGTTTTTAGCTAATATTGATATTAAGATATTTCCCACAAGGACTGTGTTACCCAGTCAGAGTCCAAGTATCTTGTAAAGAAGAAGATAATAACTTTTCAGGTTACAAAATACAGTGAATTAAGGCGAATTCATAGCTTTAGACAGGCGAGGATACATCTTTGAAACGCTTGGCAAAGAAAGAAGTGAATCATAATCGCTCTTGTCGAAGCCATTTCAATGATTACGTTCGATTTATTCGACGAAACGAGCACAATAACTTTTGAAGCTAAAGAAGAAAGTGAATTTAGACAAACAGGCTACATCGACGAAACGTTTTGCGATGAAAGAAGTGAATCACTACCGCTCTCTCCAAAGGCATTTCTTAATGATTAAATGCGAATTGTTCGACGGAATCACTTCACTTCACAAAAGAGATCTGGAAAAGCGCGGGGATATCCTCCACCATCCCCGTCCCTTTGAATATAACTCCCGAGACGACAAGAGATTCCACTGGGGACGATGCAGTCTAAATTTCGAACGACAAGAACGACGCCGGAGGAAGGTAGCGGAATCCTCCCCCTCTCGCTGATGAGGCGCCACCTTCACTCATCGACTCCGACGGCAATTCCCCGCCAAAGCGACAGACACATTTCCGAACACACGGAATCATCTTTTATTCACGCTCCTTTTCCCCCTCCCTCTCCGTTGAAGTACGTCCCCGGGAGAAGATGAAGACGAGCCGGGGATCGATACGGATTCCCGAGACCGTTTCCGCTCGCCAATGATTGGCGATCACATTGGGGGAGGAGGGGAATGGGAGGTGGTTGGGTTGGCACTGCACGAAATGCCGATACGACGATTCGTGTCGCTTAAATTTTTCATCCAGAAGGACACGTGCGGAGGGGTTCTCGTCCGATGCTGCCGTCAGCGATTGACGTTCGAGGGCGGCGCCTGGCCGGGGTCCTTGCGTGACCACACTCCGGAGACGACACCTGGGGCCCCGTCAGAAGTCTCTCATTCTCCACTTCGGACACACGGATCCGCTATTCATAGAATAAATAAAAACTGCTGTTGTGCTTAATCGAGCCAAACTCGTGAAACACGTGTTTCGGCTGTCACGCATACATCATCAGGCACAACGTTATTATACCTGAAGGTTTTGTACCTAACGAAACACTATAAACACAAAGAGTTCGGGCGCTACTTCGCGGAAATTCTAATTCATGATCTAGAGGATTTAAACTGTCAATGAAATCACGAGTCAAGAAGGTTTGGGATTGGTAATCAGCATCCATCCTTTGAACCACGGATATAACTTCGGCCCCGGTGGCGGCGGGGTAAAGTCCTCGCCGACTAACCCGAGGGTCACGGGTTCGAATCCCACCTAGATAAAATATTCATTGCCCAAGACATGGGTTTTTGAGTTCGTCAAATGATTTAATTGTATGAGAGGGCAGTACAGACCTAATTCCTCTCATAATAATAGCAAATTATTACTATTATAACTGGAATGTTGTTCACCAGCCAGTCGTTGACGACAGTTTGCACAAGTGAACTTCATTTTGGAATTCTTGGACTTATTTGGCTTTATTGCACCATCTAACGTAAACATCCTATCCCAAAATTTCCTACATAAAAGCTACAGCAATACTCCCTTTGAAATTATATTCCGTAAGGAGGCTTCAGCGGTGATTTGATGAGTTCAGTTAACTCGGGTTTTTCCCACGCTGATTCATAGTTATGGACAACAGTTTCGCTTGCACCAGGGTTGAAATTCGCTATGAAAAAATCATTTGACTTGACCGGGATTCGAACCCGAATCTCCCAATTGCCGGTCAGGTGTGTTGTTCCAATGATTTTATTTTATATCAATATCATATTACAGTACATTCATTAGCATACAGGACAAAAAAAAGATCCGCTCCAAAGACATTTATAATACATTTTTGTTTAAGGTATTTTTTAGATACATACATGAATATATTTTACATATTTCAGTTTTTTTATCTCTTTTTAACATAAAATACTATTAAAAGACGTTTAGCAGCCATGCCTTTTCATGCTCTGAGGAGGGTAACTGTTTATTTACTATTTTAATTTTATCGCTTAAAGCCGATCTTATATTTTTCTGACCTATTTGACTTTCCACGAAAGTTGCTATTAGTTCTGTTAAGATTATACTTTTCTTGGCAGGAAATAATTTAAAATTTAGTGTTAACAGATTCTGTTCTCCAGTATTTCCATCTCCGAATGTGTCGAAGTCTCTAAAAATGTTTTTAATTATTTCCCATTCCCTGTTTGGTCCATTACAACCTAGTATTTTGTGAACTACACTGTCTATCCTTCTGCATTTAGGGCATACTGGGCTAACGCAAAGTCCAAGTCTGTATTTCATTTCTCCCGTTACCATACAATCACTGCAAATTTCGTACATTATACTTTTATCCTTGATACAGTGTTTTAACTTTGCATAATTTGTCCAAATGGTTTTTTCGGTGTGTTAGCCAGTTACACCACCAAGCCATCTTCCTTCAAGGCGAATTACGAGGGGGGTTTATGCGAACTAGATGTTCAGGCCTCAAATCTACATTGTAGCACATGAGACGAAGTCTTGCTTACAAAGCCACTGTCGCGGTGGATAAACCCAACATTGTCGTTATTAAAACGACGAAATTGACAAAGTTCCAAAAATTGCTGCGTACAGCTAGTGTTGTTAAGTCCTGCATTCAGGACCTGACAACGCCAGCTGTACCGCAAGCAAAAATTTTGTTCATAAAAATGAATCAAAGCGGGAAAAACCCGAATAAACGGAACATATATATATTCCGAGTCGCTTGGAAAGCCACATTTGCACCTTATCGACCTGTCTATTGAAGTTTCGCCATCTATTTTGCTCGTTCCAATTTATTTAAAAGCATTAGTCCGGAAGCTTACACTACAATTATTTAATAATACCCCAGTTCAAACAGTTCACCTGCTCTTAAAATGAGGAAACAAGCAAAAAACAATGCTTCTCGCAAACAGGAAAAAAATTAATATAATTAATGGTATCCGTCGCATCCACGCTACGAAACAGTCTGCATCAATAAACTGAAGTACTCTGCTGCATTCCTCACGGTCCTAATTAAAACTTTCCAGGGAAGATCTGGCGAGTGAGCCGAAGCCCGGGGACGCTTCACCCAAAGCAGCAGCATTAAATTGGTCCTTTAGGTGACTGCTTAAGTTTTTTAATAGCTTCATTCACCGGAGAAATTTAATCTCCTAAGTAAAAGTCATTGTTAAAAAAATCCTAAATTGGATCTAATTTAAAAGTTTCTTGCTAATTTTTGGCTAGGTTAATTTTAGAAATAGCTGCGGGATTAAATGTTCATTTCTAGAGATTGCGGAAAGTTAAATGACCCAGGTAAAATAATTTATATTTGGACAAAGATTCTTCAACTCAGGGCGTAATAGTTACCTTTTAACAGAGGTAAAGAATAAAAAGCAGCAGGTTTAGAACATTTTTATTCCTTTCAGCCCAATTATGCGTAATTGTAATTATTGTAATAATGCGTAAAATTAGTAATAAAATTAAATAGTAGAAATTGTAATAATGCGTAAAAGTAATTGGTGAGCATTCGAGCAACTTTAATACGATGACTGCTCATTGTATCAATCCATTTCGTTATTTTTAGATACAAAACAGCATTCATTAATTTCGTTTAATTATGAATGATGAAGATATTATTATGTTTTTATAAAGAGGGAGAGTTGAACAAAATGGGTACACTTTTTTCGATTACCATCGCTTCCGTTTTCATGATTTTGGCAAAGCAAAACATCAGAATGGAAAAAGCGCATAACGACGTAAGGGCGACGCATCAAACCCGCCCGACCGGTTGCACTTGTCATGATTTCTGACCCCAGATTTTTTGTGAAAGACTGATGTCATCAATTTGAAATTTTCAGAGTGTATGTAATAGAAGGAGACCTGTATCTCAAGTATGACAATTTTATTTGAAGTCAACAGTTTCGGGGTTTTGCGATGTTGTGGAACTGCATTATCAAAATGAAGAACACTGTACTGTCCACTATTTTTAATACTCAAAACTTTTTTTCAAAACTCAAAACTTTTTTTAGACCTCCAAAACTCCATTCCCCAAAACAAACATTTCTTTGCTATATACCGAAAGCCCACGTATACAGACCACGTCATTCCTTCCGATTCCTGCCACCCAATGCCTCACAAAATGGCGGCGTTTAACCATTTGATCTACAGAGCCCTAAGTATTCCACTTTAAACAAAAACTTTGGCAAGGAAGTCAACATCATTAAACAGAGTACGGTAAATAATGGCTATGATACCTACTTAGTTCACAACATCTTAAATAAGAAACGTAAAAAGATGGCCTTACAACGCATTACAACGCCAAATCCAAGAGAAAGATGAAAGAAAGCGGAGATGGGTGACGCTCCCCTTGTTAGGAAAATGGTCCTACCACGAGGCGAATACTTTTCCCCGAAACAAGTAGAGAGTTAGTTTTTATACGCCGAAGACTCACTGGACCCCATGAACAAGTCCGGGGTTTACGAAATAAAGTGTGAGGCAGTGTATGCGGATCACACAGGAAGGAATTTTAGAACTCGTGTGAGAGAACACATAAAGTGCCTGGCCGAAGGGGACACCAGATCCCATTCGACAAAACACCTGATGGAAGAATCCCATCACACTGACTTCCGAGTGAACATTTTAAGAATTCAGGGCAAAGGACGTTGCTCGGATGCCTGTAAACAATGTGAAATCATAAAGAGAAAAGGAAAGAAGGTCAAATTGTTAAATTATATTCATTTTCAATACCACTCCCCCATTCTAAACCCTTCTTACCTTTTTCACCAGAACCCAAACACTGAAACCCCCGCTACTGAACATTCATTCCCCCACCCACTTGACCAGCGGCATTGGGATGACCTAACCAACCCACTATTATGCACCCATTTCCTCCTCTTTCTCTCCCTCCCCCTCAATTCCGCCTCAATACTGATAATCCCAACCGCCAAACCTTCCCTTTCCTTATCCTTCCCTCCCCCTCTCCTTTCCACTAAAAATCATAAATAAATACCCACGGCATAACTGGAATTTTCACACTGTACCTGATGATGGCCAATAAAGTGCCGAAACATATGCAGTAAAGTTTTGAGTATTAAAAAGAGTGGACAGTACAAAACCTAGTGTTCTTCATTATGACAATTTTTTCTCGGAGCATAGATACACCACTGGGAAAACGGCTCGATATGGATTATATGGAGTATATTTAAACAAAATCTAGCAAATTTATTGAAAAATCGTAAGCTTAGGGAGATGTTTCAATCATTATTCGATCATAATGCTGAGTAACAGTCTACTTTTCATGAAAGAAGCCAAGGCGTCCAGAGATTGGCGTCCCGTTTGACGGACGGCGAACACGCAGTCCTCTCCATGTATCACCCTAGTACGAATTAGAATTTTTACCATTCACTCAACACAACTATCGAGATTCTAACCCAGACCCTCTGGATAGGAAGCAAATACACTACCCACAACACCAGCCCGACCCTCGATGGGATTTTATCGTAGTGGGTGAGGGAAGGCACTTGTGAAATTCGGATGGAATTGAACTGATAATTTCAGAGGCGAGGAACTTGGTGAAAAATGTACTGAAACCAATCAGTATCGCTAGATCAATTATGACGACTTTGAGGATTCATTGTATCAAAATGCAACTCAATTTAGTTTATTCTCTACCGCTCAGAGCGATGAGGCTTTGGAGAGAATGTTTTTAATTCCACAACTCTCACCAATTGTAAATCGACACTCCACCGATCTATTTTGCATTTTTTTTGCTTTCCGACGTTTCTTGTTGGCCCGGATGTCCCTGGAATCCCAATGGGTTGCTAAGCCTGTCATCAGGTTTTCCAGGGACCGGACCAACAGAAATGACATACACCCATGCCCTGGGTGGTGAAAAACCCACCCAGGCGGGACTCGAACCCGCGACCCCAGGAATGTAAGTCGAGGACTTAACCCCTCCGCCACCGGGGCCGGGTTTCACCTCCAAGATTCAAACTCAGACCGTTAGTGTGGAAAGCCAGTACTCTAGTCACCACGCCAAGTGGAGTACCTCATACCATCTTCTTATGGCTGATACTTTCCCCAGTATAAAGGAAGTACTTTATAATTTTCAATTTCAGAGCAATCATGATTATCATTAATAAGGTAATCCGCCGATTAAGATAGGTTTAAATGGATCGAGAGTAAGAAACTTTTCTAGACCTTTTCTCCACATACGTTCCACCACTCTTCATCCTGTCTATTTAACCTATGACCTTCCTCCCCCACTCACCTAGCATACCCCTACGCAATCACGGTCTTCAGAGGCTTAAAGCCTTGGTACCTCTTCCTACTGAATACCCTGCCACCTCCTAATCTCCTCCTTCTACTTAACTAAAATGGAACAAATGACGTGTCATTTCCGCAAAGAAAACTAAACACCGTTTCCTAAAGGCCGACACTACAAACCGAAGTCACCTTAGTCTTCAAAGCCAGCCATTCGATTGTGATATCGATCTAAAAACCACGTGAGGTACTCGACTTACAAAATTGCTTCCCTCTTCGAACCGATAACCCCATGCATTTTCGCCACAGCCGTGTGGAAATTTCATTTCACGCCCTCCCGGCGAGAGGTTATCCCGAGGAAAAAAAAGCTATAGCAGCCTTGCACAGCCAGCACGCGCAGCTGACACTTGTTGGTGTGTGACGGAGTCCCGGGCCAATCCTTTCAAATACGGAGAGCCGCTTTTCGGGAGCTGGTGCTGCTGTTCCCTCTCCCTCTCTCTCTCTTTCTCTTGTTTTCTTTTTTCATTCCATTTCAAGGCCTCCGAAAACACCCTGGCCAGCAGCTCTTCAGCCACCCCCTACCGCGCCGGGCTCAGAAAGGGGACTTCCCAACGGCCGGAGAGCAAAGATAAGCGTTCCTGTTCTGCGGCGCAATTTTCGACCTCCGCTTGCACCCGAAGTACTAAACGTTGGGCAAATGGTGAGCGTCTTTAGGTGTGTTTCCGCGGAGAGACGAAGACGTGGGGAAGCCTCAATGAGTTGAGGTCAAGAGGTCAAACGTTAAGTCGCTGCTGGGCATAGGCATGCCTTGGTTTTTCTCGGTGCAATCACCCATAATTCGACGAGTTATGTTCATGGCTTGGAAAGTAAACTCAAGAGTCGATTCAGACAATCCATAACTTCCAAAAAGATCATAATGAATCAGTAGGAGCATATTCTTCCCGCGGGCGGGTGGGAAGGAATTTATCAGCTCTTTTCCCTTATTTGTCAATCTGCGGATATTACCCGTGAGGCAAATGTATGTTTATTAGGTCTCACAGTCATTTTACATCCATAGTGGGAATAGTCCAAAGGTATTGGAAAATCTCATGCCTACGACTTACGGTCCAATCTGTCATATATTTGGCCAAAGCCAAACCTAGCATTGTATAAACGATGTTTTATTTATATGGGCCCAAACTTTTAAATTATCTTCCACAAACAATTAAATCTACAAATCATTTTAAATCTTTCTTAAGCTGGTTAAGCTCTGGTTGTTGACTTCAACGAAATTAGTGCAAATACTTTCGCCAATCGTTGTGGCCTTCTTTCGGAAATCTCGTATTTAAAATATGTTTTGTATAAATTCTCATAATGTTACATCTGTAGTGATAACTTTGTTATGTGTATTGCTTCTTTGTCTTGAAGGAGCTCCCGACAACAGGCAAATGCATTAAGAGTCAACTAAATCTCCTGTAAACTATTTTTTCTATGTGATTATGTTATTCTTGATCATGTCAAAGGGCAATGAATCATTATTATTATAATTTTAATAAAAACCCACACCCCACCGTCGTAGGTCCTCATAGCCTGTTAGGACTCCAGGTATTCGCTAAAATATCTAATCGGCGTACGATTGTCTTGTCATCATGTAGCGGATTAGTTTGTGGCAATTTCTGGTCAAGCTCCGGTCATCAAAGCTAAAAGTTCAAAAAAAAGCGTGCCCGCTGGAAGAATATTAAATAAAGACAGTCAATAACCATGTAATGAAATGAAATAGTTCTCCCGATCTTAGCATTGCGATTTGGTAATTTCACGGCTAACTCTACCAAATGTCATTCGAAGAATGGTTGACGTTACTTGAAGAATGTCCCTAAAAAAATCACCAAATCTTGACATACACCATTGCATTTTGCGTATAATTGTTTAGGAGCTCATGCTTTACTTTCCTTCTTCTGAATAACCGTAAAACCTTGGGAAAAAAATATTCACTGCAATTTTCTTTACGTGAATTGATGTCATGATGAAAAAATTTATTCATAGTTGATAAATTAGATTGATTTTCGACTTCTATTTGCAGTACATTATGATATATGTAGTAGGCCTAAAACTACCTTAATATCTCTAATATATTATTAAGTTCTCCTACCACATACTTCTCATATCTTTGCCTCCTAAATTTCTCTCAGGAAAATCAAAACTCATAATGCATCTATGTTATCTGAGAGAACATTTACATTTAAATAGTCAAGGATATTTTGTTTACCACTTACTGCAAACTTGAAGATATTCAAATTAACGAGATGAAATTATAGCCTTTGAAAACGAACGAAAAAACTGATAAAATAGGCTAATGAGCAACTTAAGGCTACCAATGGTAGAATACACGTTCCATATTTGGAGATGCATAGTAATCAAAAGAATTTTACAGGACTAGAAGGAATAAAATTTTGGACGTGCCCCATTAAATTGTTTTAATAATGGAAGTACAGGTCAATATTCCACTTCTATCAGTACAAGGACTGATTGAAGTGGAATATTGACCGTCGAGAAAGTGTATTCCGCACAGAGAGTATACCTATACGTTTTACTGCAATTTTATTTACGCGAATGGATGTCATTTAGTCAATGGATGTCAAAAATATATAATGAACATCAAAGCGCGAAGTGCTTTGATGTTCATTATATCTTTTATTTTGATAACATTATTCACAAAACATTTTCTGCGGAGCCGAAGATCACAGAAAAACACAATCCTCCCACAAAAGCTCAATCATGACGAAAACAAAGGACTAACGTTCCCGCCCAGCAAAAAAATACACGAATCCTGAAAGTTCTGACACAATCTCTTCAAAATGCTTTGATTCAAACGATCGCTTGCGCGAGTGCACAGCCAACGGCATGGTTTACGTAGTTTATGACCCCGTGAGCTAGGTGAGTGAGATTTTAAAGAATTTTAAGGGTTGCTCCCGTAAACACCTGGAAGGTAGGCGAACGTTTCTCCTCCAATGCCATTTTGGGTCCCAAGCACACAATTTCATTTCACAATAAACTCCTCCCGAACTGAAAGCCATTGTTTAGCCAGAACTCTTCGAACACCCTTCAGGCGATTCAAAATAACAAGGGCATCGAGCAATATAAAAGCCATCCCCAGAGTTGGGGATGGGATCACATCTCTCCCGTTTCCCTTCCTGGCCCTTCGCCGCGGGCAAAAGTTGTCTCTCTTTCACAGTTCTCATTCCATTATTCCCAATCAATCTCAATCTCCCATTTGCTTATCATCACTCTCCATACCTCTCCATCTCTTCATCTTCTCATTTAATACCGTCCTCAATCTCTCAATCATTCTCTAACTTAAATATCCACTCAATATCCCACCTGATCTCTCCCTCAATCTGTAGCTCTAACTCCCTCTTAATCTCCCACTCAACCTACCACTTAATATTCCACTCAGTGTTACATTAAGCACTCCACTCCAAATCCCACTTAATCCTCCAATCAATCCCTCACTCGATCACACACCCAATCTCCCACTCAATCTCCTAACCAATCTCCCAGCCAACCATCCAGTTAATCCCCCAGTATTTGTCCTTGGTATTACCCTATTCAATCTCTCAATTAATTCCTCACTGAATCTACCAATCAATCTCTAACTCAAATTTCTCACCAATCTTCCAATCAATCCATCACTTCTCTCTGTCAATCGACAAATCCATATCCCACTCAATCGGCAACTCAATCCACCATCAATTCACCACTCAATTCATCACTCAATCCACCACCCAATAGACCACACAATCCGCCACTCAATCCACCACTCACTCCACTACTCAATCCACCACTCAATCCACCACTCAAACCACCACTCAATCCACCACTCACTCCACAACTCAATCCATCACTCAATCCACCACTCAAACCACCACTCACTCCACCACCAATCCACCACTCAATCCACCACTCAAACCATCTCTCAAGTCACCACTCAATCCACCACTCACTCCACTACTCAACCCACCACTCATTCCACCACTCAATCCACCACCAATCCACCATCAATCCACCACTCAATCCACTACTCAATCCGCCACTCAACTTCCTGTTCAATCCTCCTCTGATGTCCTCTCTAATAGTCTCCAACGCAATCTTAGACCAAGGTGAGTAGAATAGGGACAGAATAGGAGTACATATTAGTCTAATCATATAAATGTGTCCAAAATCTCACTTCAGTCTTCATGAGCATTTTGTGACGGTCAGTTATCTGTCAATATTATTGTATAACGAGATGTTACTAATTTGAGAGAAGTCTGTAAAACAAAATTAACTATTTAATGCCATCAAAACGCTTACTCGACACATAACGACGTAGGCGATACAACAGTTAAATCGCAACCATAAAATCGTGCATCATCCATTGATATATTTTTCGGGGTACGCAGTGAAATTTTTTGAACAATGTTTGGGAGAAATAGACTCATTTATTCCTATGACTTCATTAACCATTATGTACTGTGAATAATTAAATAAACTACATTCATAAATTATTCCAATAATCTTTCATTCTTCGTATAAGACTAAGTAAACATTAATCTAAAAAAGGTTCCGTTTTCCTTGAAGCGCTCTCGAGGCACTATTCTTTTAGCTCTCTCGAGGCCATACTTCTTCGAAAAACATTTAAAATGAAATTTGAATTTAACTGCATTTAGTGCCAAATTGGTTCCATTGCCACACCTACGAAGAATCCGTAGCTGATTAAATATATGCTGCTTTTCGACTCGCCTTCGCCGTTCCTGCGCATCTACGTATGTATACGCTGCATTGCCCCAGGAACCTTGCGACGTCACGCCCCGACGTGCCTAACAGAGAGTACCCGCTATTTTAGCTACTTTGATCTTAGACAATCTTCTAATTTATCTCCCTCTCACGGTTTCACTCAAACTCTCAATTTTTCCAAATGATGACCTGAGTGTCGAAACCTAGGTAGTGGAGGAAAAAGAAAAATTGTGTAAAAATCAAGTGTATTCATTAATATTATAATTTACTCAATTTTTCCATTTAATTTTTTGTTGATCACTCTTCTAAGCACGACTCTCCATCCTCTTTCCTCAAATTTTCTTAATCTTCTAGTTTATCATCCCGAATTACTGAATTACAGTATTTATCTCAATGTCCCTCTCCCTGTATCCTAATTTCTCTCTCCATTCACTCGGCCTTAGCCTCTCATTTAACGTTCCTCTCGGTTTTTCTGTCAAAATCTGTCCTTCAATCAAGGTTTTTCAATCTTTCTCGAAATCCGTCATATCCACTCGCCTTTACTCTCCTCTTTCTCTACCAAAACATCATTTTGCCACATAAGATCGATAGATTTTGTATCGGTCTCAAGACTCATTCTCTTTCACGGGTACTCTAAAAATCCAATAACTTCTTCTTCAAGAGTCTCCCAAGTTCCTCATACCTTCAGCCTCTCCTCGTCCCAAATACACATCCTGTTTCATAATCTTCCTTGCTTGCCCACCGTCCTTCCCTCTATCGCAATTTTTAGCAAACCCCCAACCCTTAATACGTTTTAAGTACATTTTATCCCCTTTCTTAAAACCTCAGACACTAACATACGTTTTTCACTCACAACACCTAACGTTTCTCACTGCAACATCCTAGCTATCCATGAATCACACCCTAAAAGATTTTTGGGCAAGACTTACAGATTTGAGAGATTGAGACACCAAATATCAAATTCGATTAATTTGACCTGATTGCGAACAAAACCTCGTATATTAAATAATACCAAAATATCATCCACTTAATATAATACTTATTGAGAAATTTGCAAGATTTTTGCAAAGGGTACGATTGTTTGCCACAGAAGAATGATGTTTAAAAGAAATGAAGCTTTAACGCACATATTGCTTCAAAACCGTATTGCTATTACATTTTCTCCTGTTATTTATCAGAATAAATTAATGTGTACTTCACTGCAGTACTTTATAAAATTGCAGGAAAATATACGGTTGTGATCGCATTTTGAAAAGCTGGCGAGAAACAAATAAGAGTTAAGTAAAGGAACATAAACTCAAGTTCTCAGAATTTAGTTCAATAAAATCAATTTTTGGTTTCAGCAATATTCCCTTATACGCTCAAAACTTCTTACCACTGTTTTAATTGTTGAGTCGACTCCGAAAATAGTCTTTCTGATAGCCAGAGAAAAATCTGGCTACAATTTCCACTCCCAACGATCCCTCGCTGAATCTCAGTCCACTCCCTATCTCTGCGGCCCATCTCACCCACCAGTTCATGCACCTACTTCATCCATATTTTCTTCTCTTTCTTTACTTCTCCACCATCCCTATTTCATTTTTCCTCCTTTACTCCAACTCCCAATTACCCAGCGGTGATACCAATTGGCGCCTCATTCACTAAGGGGTGGAAATAGTTCGAACGGAAACGGTTTCTTCTAGCCGCGAGGCTGCTAATATCGGCTCAGGATCTCCCACCTGCACTCAAAGCGTAGGATCCTTTAGAGAGGAGAAAGTGTTTGCCACCTACCAAAGTTTTTGAACCCATAGGGTTCGTTTGCTTCCAGATAAAATCTCAACTTTTGTTTTTTAATAAAAGCATTTCGAGTTAAACTGGCTGGAGCACCTGACTGGCGATTGGGAAACTTTGGTTTGAATCCCGGTCAAGTCAATGATATTTTCATCATGGATTCCTCCCTTCATGATGAATTTTTATGAAACAAATTGATGGAGGGGAAAAATTACAGCTGAAAATTTTCACACTTCCAAATATTCATTAAACCCTTCGAAAGGAAGTACCGTAAAATGTGGAGAAATTCTAACGAATTGTTTATTCACCCTCATCCGCACGTATTTCTTATTTTCCACGACCATCGTTTCGCTACATAAAAACATTATCTGGACCCCGAGAAGGTCAGACTCTCATTCTCAGAGACGAGAGTATCCTGAAGGAAAATGAAATAAGATGTGAAAAAACTGTGTCGAAACTTTGTCAAATTTTCTTAGCATAGAAAACTTCCAAAAAGCTACTCCCAAAACCCTATCTTGCACTGTCAAATGCTCAGCTATTTTTATTTGTCGCATTATATATTTTTTTGGCTTTTAAGATCAGACGAGATTAGTTCGTCCTACCTTGCTCGGCCTACCCAATCGACTGCTATGCACGTTAGCCTCATGTACTGTAGACACTATCCGTGGGCACCCATTCAGCGATAGGGGCTGAGCTCAACGATGTTTAGCCGCCTATATCTTGAGTACTTGGTCAAAACTGTGAGAATATATGACAATATTAGGTACTTATGTTAATTTGAGCACACATCCATCAGATTAGTGAAACAAAAAAATAACTTAAAGCTGATTATACCTCCATGACACTCTCAGGAAGGAAATCGAAAAAAGATACCAAAAATACGGTGTTTGCCGACGATCAACTTTTGGCTGCTTCTCCAATACCTTATTAACGTGAATATTGAGAACTTAGCCACACAAACATAGATTGCAAGAAGTACAAATGAAATTGATGAAACTAACAGAATATGTTATTTAAATCTCATTCAATTTGTTATACTAGGTCTCCAACCTCATTTATGACTGGCAGTTGCTTAAAATCTCTTATTAAGAGAATCTAGATAGACTTTGGACAATCAGACCTTTGCGCGAGAGAAATCGAGCTTATCTTGTGTCAAAATACAAAATCCAATATTGAAAATTCCATATTGATATTAAACTGACGACATTGTTTTGACGAATGAATTGCACTTTTTGCAATTTTTAACAACTGGCCAGAAACAGGTAAGAGTTAAGTAAATGATTCACATGTATGCTAAAATAACTAAACTACTAACAAGAACTAGTATTGCACAATATCTTATTGATGATTCCTGGCGACTGCATTCATTCATTCATTGGGGATTCAAGAACTACAAAATATTGTTTACCATTGGCGGCAAGAGTACTGAAATCCTAACGAAAGAAAACACTTAGAGCCTAGTCTCAGTATGGAGGCTTTAGAAATTAAATAACGTTACAGTAGCATTGGTAGACACAATCGCGATGGAACCTCCTCAAATTCAGAGCCGATGGGGACTGCAATTTCCATTGAAAATCTAATTGAATCATCTGCCGGTAGAGAATAGGACAAGGAAACTGCGATCAGCATATCAGGGCGCACGGATTAAGTAAGAGGGTGACTCGACCAGGATCGGATTCGATAGAACTTGGTCCGTCCACGTCACGGCTTAGGTAGATACGGAGAATCAAATGCGCCGTCGAATGCAGTCGCCAGGGCGGTAAAGGCGTCGACGGGCGCTCCATCTCACGCCTCAGCGGGCCGGCCGCCGTCGTCACGAGCAAGCGCCGCCGACCGGGCCCTTTCACACGATCCCGCCGAAACGGCTCGCTTCGGGAGGATGAATCCCTTTGATCCCCAGGGTCTGGCGCCCGCTTCGCTATCCTCGCCCACCCGCACCGCCCCCCTGCACGGACCACTCTCATTCCGAAGCCCTTGTGCTATTGTTTATTTTTGTAGCGCCCCACCCTCGTGTAAACTCTATCAAGAGTGGAGTGCGTCAGGGTTCGGCGACTTCGCCCCTCAAAAGGGACGAGGATCCGACGGGAGATTTAGGAATAAAAAAGAGGACCGGCAGGGAAGGTGATACGATAAAGGGGTTCACCATGATGAAAATGAGAAAAGTCTGCACAGTACCACCTTCATATAGTCGATCTATCGATTCCAGCGGCCAAAGAATGTTCAAGAAAAATTTTAATCACTATACACTGATCATTTACGCAGAGATCACTACTGTAGCAAGAAATATTAAAATTATATGCCACAAATTTTGCATATACAATAAAATAGTGATTTCACCTTGAAAATGACGTCATAGATGTTGCGGTGGATTGGTAAATTAACAAAGCATGGAATAGTCGAAAGTCGCCATAATAGGGAAGATTTTCAACATCCAAAAGGTACAACTCTACTGTTCATTAAGGTTCATCAAGGTTATTTTCAAAAATAATTAAGAAAACATAAACACTCTACAAAGTTAACTTTTGACGGGATCTTGGTATTAGAAACTCTTCATTTTTTAAATAAGGTCTAACTGGAGTGCGTTCACGTACCAATACCCATGTAAAAAGCCATGTATTTTTCGTCCAAACATCTCGGAAAGTAGTTCAGTAAGTGGCTGATATTTGGTCTCATTGGAAGGGTAAGATATTTCTTTTTAAAATGATACCAAACTCATCGGTTTCTAGGATAAGTAATATTTAGCTCAAACTACCATAATTGGTTGTAGCACTCGTGGCTGATTCGGGAGATCTGTGTTCGAATCCCTAGCCAGCAGAATGATTTTTTCACTATGAACCTTGAGCACAAGGACGGGTGATTCTAACAGCAGCTACCAATTTTAAATTATACTAAGAATACATTATGAGAATCAAGAGAGCGAGTAAATTCGTAAAATAAAAACCCTAACTTTCATAATGATACTAAAATATTGAAACGAAGAGTGAAAATGATTTTCGGCTTATAATTAAGCATCATGAACGTAACAATTTCCACCGTGTTACGCCTCCAAATTCTTCTAATAATAACAAGAAGAATCCATCGGCAATTCGCTAAGTTAAAAGAGAGAGAAAAAGCATTATTTCAAGACCGTACTTCCTTCAAGACTGCTTCAACACATGCATGCGATATCTAGAAATAATGGACACAGGAAAAGAAGTTTTTGATGGAAGCACGCGAGAACCAGGTCGATTGAAGAAAATAATCTTCCGGGAAAATTTAAACATAAGTTTGATTCAAATCGAAATGTTTGAAAGAAAATTAAAAAAAAGGAAAATAAATCTTTGGCGTACATAAGATATTATTATTATAGGGTACTGTATGGGCAGCTTTTTTATGCCCTCATCATCTCCTTATTTATTCATCATTCATCATATTTTAAAATTTTATTTCATTTTTTTCATCATTTTATTTTACAGTCCCTATTTTTAAAAATTACTATTAACTGTTTTTGGTAATATTCTCCGTCTCGATCCAGGACGGTCTCGTGGGCTGGCAGGCGTCAGGAGGGTCGACCCAAAGGGGCTGGATACCACAATCTCTCGACCCCTAGCCCCGCCGTCGAAAAGCCCCACTCGTTCTCCTGGATCGGGGGTTGTCCTTGTCACTATTGTCTCCAAATTTCCTCGTTGAAATTTCCTTCTTCCGTTAGTAAGATATTACTTTCTCCCCATATGTCTTGAAAAATTTTCAACGTATTTGTTATTTTGTGGTATGCTTTTTCTTTTTCAATTCTCCGTCTCAGTCTTCTCTCCATTTCCTCTATATATTTTGTATCTATTTTCTTCTGTCTATTGAGTAGGTTGATTTCGTCATATATGGTGCTTTTTGCTACTGTCTGGATGAAATTAGCAAGTCTAAATCTTTAGGATATATAGGACATTTGAGCCATGAAAGCTGGATATGAAAGTATGATTTTGAAAATAACTTGAAATATAAGTACACGTATGCTCAAGATTTCAGAAATATTTTTTTTCTTGCAGTATTTCCTACCTTCCCTAATTGTTCGTGATGCCAATCGTCACTTGCTTCCGCTTATCTTTCTTGAAGAAAATTTATGACGCATTTCAGGACTAAAAAGAAGGAGTAATTGGCCATTATCAAGTCCTGAGATGATATCTGACTGTATTTTACTTGTTCGTAAGCTAACCTAACGATTACGTACCACCCTTTTCTGCCAATAATTCCGCGCACCCGCGATTTATACCGAACAAAGCAACACAAGCTTTTAATAAAACGAAACAGAAAGCCAATAATGACCTTGGAGTTTTCGTATGAACTGATTTAATTTTAGCGGTTTTCTGAATGAAAAATAAATCCTTAAACCGGAAAGGCAAGAAAAATATTGTTTCATTAAGCTGAATTTTATCTCATCTAAATTTTATCATCGTAATTTAATATAAGTGAAGAATTCAAGAGTTTCCCAAGAGAAGAGCTATACAATCACATTTGAACCATTTATTAAATGTTATGCGGTTGTATAAACAGATTATTGGACATTTTTGGAAATAATTAAATTACGAGAGAGTAGCACCAACAGGCGTTGGTGATAGCATTATTAAACAGCGAGATAACTCTTCAAATATCGATCTTAAATGGGGGAAGGTCATTATTAAATTGTGAATATAACCTAATTTAACATACTGCAGAAAGAACTGTTTGATCTGTTCTCTCGCTGCTTCCATCATAAAAAAATCATGAAACTTGGCGAAACACAAAATAAATTTCTAGACAGGCAAGTAATTAAAACATTTGTTTCTCTTTCCACAAATTACTTGTTTGATAAATAATGCCCTAAAAAGTTTTGATTAATGGCGGGAAGGAAGTTAGGGTCTTCTTCTGGTGCGGCAAATCATGCAACGCTTGGAGGAATCATGTCATAAATCATAAACTGAAGCAACCCACGACAAAGAGAGAAAATCATTTTCACGACGCCTGCGACTACCAGCTGCCATATAAAACAATCAATAACTACGTAATATTAAAGACTTACAGTCCAGACGAGTATGCATGCTGGGAAATTCTTCTCGTCGTCTTCAAATAAACTGATCACCCGTGGTGTAAATTACCCTTGACTTCACTTGAAGGTGGATTACCCTTGATTACCCTTGGATAGTATTTTCTACGTCAATTATAAGCTTCAGAAACAGTTGATTGTGGAAATATAATTGTAAGATGTTCCAAATCCATTCCATTACCTTCTATTTTCGTATACGTTACTGTATAAGAAAATACTTATTACTTAGATTACTGTAAAACCGTAATCAATCTGGCAACATCAGCACCTTCAAATTTCTTCAATGCATCAACTACCGCGTCAAAACTGTGGTTTTAACAGTCTTAAGGTTTAATTAAGATCATTTACAGTCCATCAGCTCTAAAAAATTGAGGAAATATCTCTTAGTAAACCAAAATTCTCCCAACCTATAGGTGACTTTGAGCGATAATTAACTCTCCATGTGACACCATTAAATTGGCCTCATTACAAAGAATTATATTTCGTAATTCAAAGGGTACCTACTAAGTACAACGACTTTCCTCTTAATGTTTTTCTTAATGTGAACTTCATCTACATTTGATCAATTCCAATTCATCGAGTATAACCACTTGATTCGAATAAAAATGTTACCATTACTTGGAATTCCATCGTCAAAACTTAATTTTAATTTTATGAAATTCTACGAGTAATAGCACCGGAACAAAGATTACCAGTTTTTTAGTCCAGATATTAGTTTATACGTGCAACATACAACAGATTTAAATTCAAATAAGTCTCCTGTGTTTCATAATTATATTGCTACAACTGATGGTGGTTCACATAAATTAATTTTTAATTATTCTCAAACTACTAATAAAACTGAGCAGTTTGAATGTAATAAATGAGTAACAGGATAAGAAGTTCGCAGAATCAGTTTTAGTGACTGACTATGATTCAAGTTCGCTAAGATTCAATTTATATTCAGATGCATAAATCTAACATAAAGTATGCACTTAACTGTGATTTTTATGAATTATGCTCATCGTAATCAATTGTTGTCAACCGCTCGAGCGTGGCTTAAGTGTAGACTCGTGTGATAGTGAACTTGTCGTCAGAACAGTGTAATAATGGGCAACTTATGCCACGGAAAAACGTGATTCAAGTGCAAATTTAAGTCACGCACTGCTCTGTTAGTATTAGTACACTTATATCATACTTCTTCCATCTGCCTAAAAATTTAAAATAAAAGCCTCAAATGATCTTCACCAGGAATAGAGAAAAATTTTCCGAGGGATACCTTAAGGATACGATCGTGATTACTTTTTTCCATGCATTCCGAAGCTCCTGTTCCAATATTCATTTTTCCTCCAGCCTGACGTCCACTCCCTCACCGCTCATCCTTCATCTCCCTCCGTGCCTCCAAAAAAATGTTTTCCCTGCCATATTTCGTAATTCACCTGCTTCCTTTTCTCCCTCGACAGACCTAACACTTACACGATTGTTTATCTTTCTGTCCGACTCACTTCCCAAAAGCTCATTCTTCCTCGAATTTCTTTAAGTCCTTCACCTTGACTTTCATCATCATTGACACCGTTTCATTGCTAAATTGAATCTGCGCCTAGGATTGCGCACTTCAAGTCGTAATGCGACGCTCAAATTTCACCCTGCTATATTCCCCAAATTTACGAGAAATATTTTTATTATAGAGCAGGTTTCTGATGCAATTTAATATTAGGGCTTAGCGATAAGAAAACCTAACCACTGCGATTATCTCCTTTATATATAATTAGTTAGAGAGATATTTTTCCCTAGTCACAGTATTCGAATATTAATTTAAAGACACAATGTTGTAATAAGCATGAGATGAAGCACTTTTATATGGATGATGAATAACTTTGCTTATCATGTCAGAAAAGCTCACTAATTAGCTATACATACATTTTTGAGCCAGTAACTTAATAAAGCTTTAATTTCATACGCATGCTTACCTCGCCAAAAAGATACATTTGCGACAAATGGTTTTTTGCCATATTTGCAAATCATTACCCCGAGAAATGAATTTATTCTTGAAAATCATTAAGAAAACATACGAACCACCCACTGTTACATATATGACCTGATCTGTGCGTTGTAATCCAGGGCTCTAGTTTCTCTTAGCTATATTCCACAAAATTACAAGAAAAATTTCTTTTCAGAGAAAGTTTTCGATGCAATTTAATATTCGGGGGATTAGCGATTAGAAAACCTATCCAATGAGATTATCCCCTTCATGAATAATTAAGTTATTTTGAGAGAAATTATTCCCTAGCCACAATATTAGAATTTCAATGTAAAGTTACAAGTTGTAATAAGCATGAAGTGAAGCATGAGTATGAATGACGAGTAACTTTGCTTATCATGACAGTAATTCTCATTTATTTGCTATACATACATTTTTGAGCCAGTAGTTTCATAAAGCTTTAATGCCATACGTATGCATATCACGCCAAAAAGATTCATTTGCAACAGACTGTTTTTTAGCATGTTAGCAAAGCATTACCCCGAGTAATGAATTTAATCTTGAAAATTATCAAGAAAACATACGAAACACCCACTGTTACATATATGACTTGATCAGTGCGTCAAAACTTCCGAATCATTTAAGCAATCCGTCTCCGGAAAAGACATACCATATCCAACAGCCTAACCATATTCAATGGAAAATGACTTCTATTTCCTTTATATTATATCAAAAATCAGAGCGATGTGGGGCTAAAATGTTCCCCAGTATCATCAATTTTCCAAAATATGGCATCTAATTCTTAACAATGACGTTGAGCTCATTAAAGTTTTAGAGAAATAGTGTTTTCTCATTCTACATAAATGTGGGATCTTCCGTCAAACTCGATAAAACTTTTTATAAGACACTCATTATTCAACGGCCTTCATCCGCCCCCATGTTAAATTAGCATTCTATACCGGATAACACTGCTATGGGAATATTCTGGGCAGAAATGGTCACTCCAGAATAATTTTCCTAGCCATTAAACCCGTAATAACAAAATCGCTGGCCGAGTAATGATGAAGGACATGGATCGGCTCACTTCAGGTAATGTCGTCCCGTTAAAATTTTATAGCTGAAATGAAACGTCCTAAATTCACTCAGGGTTACCAGAGAGATTGGTATAACGAATCCAGCTAGGTGAGAATGCGATTTTTAATCATTTTTCTCTTCCCTGCGCTTGATGGATAGGTGTCCCACGAGAAATGTTTTAACTCCCGATGAATTCCGGGAAAAGTTCGCGGTTTCGCAAAGTTAGCGCGGATTTTATTTATCACTCCAGCATAACCCACCACTTAAAGTAATAATTAATGCTATTGATTTAAACGAGCACACACAACCACGTTCATGAGGTAGAACAAAACACACCGATGCGACGCGCGGAAGGATAACTGCAACCTAAGGTTAAGATGCGAGTCCTTTTCTCCTACGTCATCGAGGCTGATATAGAGCTGTAATTATCTAAAGCCGAGTATATCACACACCTTTTTGCATATAAACACATCTCATGTAAGGAAAATCATTTTGGAAGGCCTCAAAGATGTCAATTCAACGCATTTAGGGAGTCATCACTAAGCTGAACAAATGTCTCCCATTTCTTCTACCTCATGAGTCGAGGGACCTGTTTGTGGTGAAAATTTTTCTCCGATGTCGTCATTCTTCAACAGTGATTTTGATATATTTTCTTGCTATTTTTATTTCATTTTGTCAATAATTTTGCTACATTTTAATTCCACTTTTCAACAAAACTGCTAAAGCAAAAGATCATTGGTAGCATATTTGCAGTGGATCATCATCTTTTATTTGTACATAAGTACAAGAAACATGAAAATAATACATCTGATGAAACCACGTATAAACTGCAGCACAAAAAAAATCACAAAATGTAAGATCGAAAGATTATCAGCAACAATTTCCAACACGCAATACACCATCGCACATTGATATATATTTATCGAAGTGGTGTAGAATCGTTGTCATTTATTATCGGAATTTATTCCGATAAATCGAATCGAATTTCCGCCGGAAACTTCAAATGATATGATTGCACACGATTTGGTCGATTATTTCGCGATTTTGCTTAAAGGTAAATAGTTGAATTGGTTAAATTTCGTAGTTAGTTACATCGCATTAGTTATTTCGCAAATCAGTTTAATTTTACAGAAACTTCGTGATATCGCTCTTTGCGAAAAACGGGTGTCTCTACTCATGAGTATTGCAAAATATGAAAAAATGCTCCGAGAGTCCGGGTTCAAATCCCGGCTTCGGCGGATATGAGGAATGTTGATGGCCATTTGGGTTCTACGTGGAAAATACTTTAAATAAAACACCAGGGCTGTTAGATCGGACGATGAGCTGTGGTCACCTACGGCGCAATTCTTTAAAGAGCTGGATCATCCTGACACTGGGTTTCTCTCAAATCTCTATTCCCGAACAGCTTTTTCCTACCAAGCACTTTCCACTGGCTTTAAAAGCGAAAATGACCTCAGTTATAGGTAGCCTTCCCAAATAACCATCCAACCAACAAAATAAGAGAGATGCAGAGATGGAGAGACGAGTATAAAAACTCCATCTCACTATAAAAGACGTGACAAAAAAAAAGAGATACACCAAGCGGCTAAAAATGTCTATTTGTTCAATGTTACTTATCCAAGTTACCTCACTTCCATAGGACAGGTGTCCTTACACTCCGTGACACACGCCTCCGCGGCTGTTCGTAAGAGAGCATGTATATGCAGATTACATTACGCCTTGAGGAGACCACCCACCTCCATGTTTCCCTTTCCGGGACCTCGCATTTGTGTTCCTTTGGACTTTCTCGCGGATCCATACCTATTATTCGAGGTTTCTTATTATGCGCATGCTTCTAAAACAATCATTGTTTCATGACATGTAACCAGCTAGTCAGCGAGTTATTTATTCCCCGGCTTTCCGCAAAGAGGCTCGAAGCGGCTTTTCACCTCTCGCATGAACTTCCCCCTATACTCATTTAATTTGTTCATTTGACCTTTAGAGATCGCCTCCGCCCCATGATTTGAGCTCTTTTCCCTTCCCTCTTCAGTGTGTTTTTCGACGATTTAAGCCTCCGGTCTGTATAATACGCACCCATGCGCAACATCGTGGGTAAAATATTTACAATGCCGATATGATAACACTTCGTAATTCCGAAAAACCTCAGGCCGCTTTGGGTGAGGAAAAATATATTGCTCTGTTCCGCTCTAAGACGCGAGGTGGTCAGTTTCTTTATTCAGATACTTCATGCAGCACCAGTTAATAGGGACGATACTTCGCTGAGAACCACTTAGTCGGAACCCAGCGAATCAAGAGCAATGTTTTCCCGTGATGTCGAGCAAATATTCAAGGTGAATGCCGTAAAAATTTTATCAATGTCCTCGACCTCTAGTGTTGAGACAGGGATGTCGTGGTTCTTGTACTGCGCAAGGATTGGTAAACACTGAAAATGAACAGACCTGATTGGTGTGCGGGGTAATGGAGTAATCAATGTTTGACAAACTAATCAATTTCCTCAATGCCGGAAAAAGAAGGATTTTTAGAAGAATAGAAGAGATAAGTAGAGAAAAATCCAATATGCAGAATTCAGCTACGAATTCAGGGGAAATTATTCAGGTATTATCCATTCCTGAGACCCGGGTACGAACGCCAGAAATAGTACAGATTTTATGATAGCATCCCGATACCTACTTCGATACTATGTTCAGAGCACTTCAACTGCAGCGCACTATTCATCGGATGGAACGTAAAACTATGGCAGCTGTTATGCCGTTTATTACAAATAGATTAATGTCAAGACCTTGTTTCTGTATGCTCTTTCTCCACTTCCGAATAAAGTATTGCCTAACCAAACTACCCACTGATACCTGACGTTTTTGATGACCTGAGCTTCGTCCGCCTCCCCAAAACAACCAACTTTAAAATGGGAAACTTACATTAGGGATTGCATTAGGGATTACATACGCTCGTATTTCCCCACCTCCGACTATATGGAAACTGAATTAAATATATTATATATTTTCTCGACATTAACTTTGACAGGAAATATCGCACTGATTAATTTAACATCATCGTAAAATTATTTGTTTTCGGTACCAATTTTCCAAGAGAGGAATTTTCCAAATTTAATCAACTTGATTACATAATTTATTATATTTAAAATCGGTTAGATCATTTCCGCAATGCCTCCCACCGCGATAACATCACGTGTCTCTCGCGCACGTGAATGACCTTCAGTTGCGTTTCCCACTTTTTCAGAGAAGTTCAATCGGACAAATTTTCCGCAAGGCAATCAAAATGACCACCGCAGCAATAAGCGCTTGATTAATATGAAGGCGGACAGTTTCGGCTTCTTTTCAAGAGACCATGAAGCATTAAAAAGGTGTTTTTTTTTAACATAAACTCGTGTCCTGACGGTTTAAGATGGTAAATGAGCGGGAATAAAAGATGCTTTTTTTGGTTGTTCATCGAACGATTACAACAGACATATTTCATATTAAGTTAAAAAATAAAAGTTTATAAATTTCGTGCCCATTGGCTCCAATTTACTAAACTACATCTCACTTTCATATGAACGCATAAAAAGCTCAATTTAAAAAAAAACAGTAATGAGTGAGGTCAACTCGGTGTACCAGTAATTCCACTGCAAGAATCCATTAATATTTTTCAAGTGAGGTTTATGAATAATCACTACCATTGATAATCATAATTATCAGTGACAAAAAGTACGGCTTTTTATCTTTTTGTATTTAAATATTGAACAAAAACAGAAATTAACGTATATCATGTGCAGATAGAGATAGTATAGCCGCCTGTAAATGTATTCGCGCAAACTTTAAACACGTAAAACATTGTGAAGATTCCTGTTTAAATTGAAGGACCAACTAAAACTTTTTTCCATTGTTTTACCAAAGACAATTCCACTTTCTATGAAATACTGCTAATAAGGCAATAAAAGAAGATACCAATTGGTTCGTTTCACAGTGAAAATACTGTAGCGAGTTGAAATTAATATTTCAGTGTAATCACAAAATTTTCTGCGCATTTAAGCCACCTATCATAGGTCTACTTCGCCTAAGGAGCCAACATATATGAATAATTCCTCGACTTTTTTTACTTTAAAAATACTGTAAATTATATCGGACTTTCTATGCCGGTTGACCATGGTTGGCTACGTGTCTACATAGCAATCCACATGTCATGGTTTGAATTGAAACCTCGGGTAGGATCTTCGATCGCTTCTCAAAACATATTAGCATGAAACACTAGAGGATATTTCTCATTCATATTGCTGGTAAATCAATTATTTGGTTTACACAATCACTAATCCACTCACAAGGTCGTTCACGCATGAAATGTGTAGGCAAAACATTAATACGATTTTCCTCATAAAGAGAGTTAGCACACAATATTATGTTTGCACTGATTGTAAAATAAAATGAGAATTCCGTTCCCGATAAGACAAAGATTAACTCTGGTCAATATAAAAAGCCCTATTAATAAGTGGCCTTACTACTAACAGCCATGAGCTCGGCTAACCGCTACATCACCCAAATAATCCGTTGTTCTAATGCAAGTTCTAATCATGTCAAGATAGTGAGAAAAGCCGTCAATGCTAAAATTTATGAGGCGCATTTATGGAGTTACAAATTACCTACTAGGATTACCAGGAATATTACTAGAAACCGATTCTTGTCTCTCAACTATGACATGCTACGTGGACTACTCTCAGATCAACGCCACCATGTTTTTTTATTCAGAATAATTAAGGCTATCTTTCATCTAATCTTGATGAACGCCCAATCTTTTTTCTTTTCCTTCTAAATATGCCAGGTTCTGCCCATATTTATGTCCAATAGCTTAAATGTAAAAACAAATATATCAAGTAACCACAAAATAAAAAATCTATGTAAGATATTTGTCCATATATTTTTGCTCTAATCCACAGAGGCTGAATACAGTTTGAAATTACCGCGGGTTCTACTGATTATAATAACTTTTAAATGGTCGTGAAAGTTAGTTTCAGCGGAGAGCGGTTCCGGAAGGCTGGAAATGCCGTTGGTGTATATTTCATACGTTTATTTAACATGTTTTTGAGCGTTATGGGTTTTTAAAAAATTGTTGAAATGAGTAGAATTCATTGCTGGCATGCGTAAGAAAAAAGAATACGTTTGGGTGCAATTTTGAGAAATCTTGGACTTTTTATCAACTAGACCATGTCATCCTTCAACTTTTTGTCACTTATGGCATAAAGTTAATATATCTGTCTTATTGTCGATACCTCCCATAGTTATTAATATAAACTAGCCCTACATGGTAATACAATGTCCCCTCGCAACTCATTAGCTTGCTAGGTGTGTCAATTTGCGTCCGTCAAATTTCCTCCAGATTTCGTTTCTTACCTACTTTTGTTCAGACCTTCGCATTCTTTTCTTTCTCTAGATCTCATTTTTTCCACGATTTTCGCAATCCTAATCTCAAAAATCCTCCAAATTATTTGCAATTTTGGGCTTCGTCAAGGTTTTCTCGTTTAAATTAGATTCCTTTTCACATCTGTACATTTAGTAAAAACTCTACAGAAAGGTCATTCCTGTTCAAACTAACGGTTTGAACATCAATGGAATATCTAATATTTTCAAAATTACGACAAAATGGCTCAAAATACGAAGAGTAAGGCACTTTATGCTGTCAGTCACTCATTTTCAGACACAAAGCACGAGTAAAAAGGAAACCCAAGATTCGGAGAGCCTAAATCAAAGCCGATAGACACCTTAATATTCACACGTAGGCAAAAGAATTTCATCCCAAGGTAGATAAAAGCAGTGTCAAACCAAGATTAGGAACAGGAGGCCCAACGAAAACGTTAGCACGTTTATCGAGGGGTCTCCTTGCCCGAGTGCAGCCGATTCAATTCGTCCACGATTCCTACCTTCGGTTGCTCGTTCGAAAGGGACTGTTGAGGACGGAGGAGTGATTGGCAAGTCAGCGCGAGAATGCTTTGAACGGAGTTACCGTTTTGCAGAAAATGTGGATTCGCGTCTCTAGCCACCTTGCAGCCGTCCAAAGAAAATGAGCCAACTTACCTTTTCTGGAGTTAGAACAGGAGATCTTCGGCGAGACGAGCGAATGGATTAGGAAACAAAACAGCGCAAAAACTTCGGAAACTGGCGGGAACTTCGGGGAAACCCTTGCGCCGCTCAGCCCGGAGGAGGAGTTATGACGATTCACCCGGTAGACTTCCTCTAGCCTTCCCGGAAGAGTTTGCCGATGCACATGGTTTAAAAAACAAAACTCACTCGTCCTTCCAGACACAGAAAGTCGAAAACAGAAGCACAACACTTTTCAGTCGAAAACTTATGAAAAATAAAAAAGACAAAATGTTGAGGTTGTAGTTACAGGGCCCGCCCCGCCCCGGGCGGGCGGGGGCGGAAGTTGTAACACGGGGGGAGCCGGGGGAACCTCAACCACGCTGCGAGAGTAATAAACTCTGGGAGAAGACAGGGGTAAGCAGACGAATAATACAGCACACGGTGTAGGAACGTAAATTTGGTTAACTTGTTGAATAGAATTGTGGTGCTGATGTCGGTGACGGGCGCCCTCAGAGTGTCGGGACCCGACGTCTTTCTTCTTCGCCGAGGGACAAGCCTGGCGCCTTCCCGAACGGCCCCCGGAACCTCGTCACAGCTCCACAGTCGGGATCGAACTGAGTCTCTCACTTGGTTCGTTGGTCCAGGCAGGCCGCCGACGGCAGAGCCAAACTCTACCCCTCTCCTCTCTCCGGCGCCCTACCCCACGAGCCGTTTCGCACCCCCTCCACACGCTCCCGCCCCTCCTCCGGCCCTCCCCGGAGTCGCACGCACCTTCCGCGAGTCCGACACGAGTGCCGGAGGAGGGGAGTGCTCAGGCAGACCCACCCCCACATCCAACACAACCCGGGATTCTCCTAACCATCCCTCCCCCCCTCTCTCTTACGCCCACCCCGCTCCCCCCCGTTCCTGGTCCCATTCATCCCGTTGCAAGGCCCCCAATTCTCTTTCCCTCCCTCTCCCACTTTCGCACAACCGCTTCCCCGGTCTTTTTTTCCGATCGTGGTTCCCGTTCGTCCTAGCTATCTCCCTCTCCGCCTCCACCCAGCTAGGAGGAAGGTCGTTCAATCAAACGTTTACTTAGAAAATAGGAAATGCCCGTGTATAGAGCGAAACTTTGCAGCATTCAATTGCGATGATCATGACGTCAAGGAAAGGTAAGCACGCAAGAGAAGGGGAACAAAAGAGAAGGGTTCCTTTAGAACACTCCGCGGGAGTACTTCGGTACCTCTGTACGCATGATACATGTACTATCATTGACCATAGGCTGTCCACAAACATAAACCCTCAAGTTTTTCTACGCTTACACTCGAAGTATTGGAGTTCCTAGCGCTCCAAATGCTTGGTTAAGTTGCACTGATTACTAAATAAGCTGTGCCTCTTGCCTAAGACCGCCCATCTAATACTTACCTATGTGACATAAGCCTGATGGATGTGAACCCGCGAATTTTATTTTTGGATTGTTTCACAAATTTTGGTTTTGAACAGGGTTGTTGCCGCTAACGTGGTTGAAAAATTAAAAACAATTTTACATCTAGGGTGGTATATTTTTTTCGATTGAAATGTTAATGATGAGTAATAAATACAGTTAAAGGAGAGGAGGGTATTATGGAATAGTCGGGAAATACGGAATCCCGAGGTTTCGGCTCTGTTTGGTGCTGCTTTCACGTGGAGATACCATGATCTACTAAGGCAAAACTACTATGTTGCAGTTCAGTGAAGTTGATCGCTTGCTGTCGTCTTATCACTTGCTACAGAACGAAGTGTGTTTTGTGATATTCAAGAGTTTTTGCAGGTAAGTTTTCAAACATTTTTAGCCACTAATACACATGTGACTTGAACATTGATGTTATACATAATGTACACTAAAAGAATTTTAGATTTTAATACTGTGGTCGTTTTTTTGCTGATAATGTTTTGTCCATCAGTTTAAAGGTTCATGTTTCAAGATGGCGTGTCGGGTGTTATGGAATACTTGGTATTCCATAGTACCCGACGTAAAAGTACAGTATTCTATATAACTTGGCAAAAATATACCGAAGTTATAAAATGGATTTTGAGTATAATACAAAGACGCTGAATGTATCTTCTGCAATGGAAAATTCTCCGAAGATCAACGAGGGAAAATTTGGATTCAATGCTTGAGCTGTTCTCTGTGGGCTCACATTGACTGTACAGGAGCAGAGACAGAGGATTACATCTGCGACTTTTGAAAATAGACTCGAAGCAGAAATGTCAAGGACATTGTCTTACAAAAATATGGTTTTATAGCTAAAAATAACTATGTTTTGTTAATTCAAATTAGTTTTTCAATGGTTTGAACCACCTATTCCATATTACCCGACTATTTCATATTAACCTCCATTTGTAACTTTTTTCAATAAAGCTTTTTATAACAACCAAATAAAAAGTATTTTTTTTCACCAGTGACAGTTCATTACTACTAGTTATAGTATGTACTCATGGTGATTTGGGAATTTTAATTAAAAAACCTGCAAAGTTATTTTTAGAAATGTAAATGGTATTCCATAATACTCTCCTCTCCTCTAACACTAAATATAAATCAGCAAAATTTTTCTTTTGGAATCGGTTCCTTTTTGAGAGACGAGGAATTTGTTTTTAGAATATGCTGAAATTGTTAGTTTTTTCAGCAAACGGGATTTTCACGTGTGTATTATTCCACGTTCACGTCCGCGTATTATTCACGTCCACGTATTATTCCAAAGGTTTGTAAATAGACCAGGTGAAGGGACCTCGAAACAACATGTGGATGGACAAAAAAGGCCGTTTTTGAAGGTTGGGTGGTACACTATGACAATTCTGGAAGGCAAGTTGGACGTAATAAATGCGTGTTCGTACAAATAGAATACGCTGAGGTGAAAATGAAAATTTTATGGTGAAAGGAATCACTTTAATTCAAATAGCTGACTAATAATTCAAATGGCTGATTTCATGAGGAGAGGCAAGTATTTTAGGAGATTTATTTGGGTATTCTACCAGCTGATTGACAGGTTTTTGGATAGTTTTTCTCCAACTGACGCATCTTTCCGTCTTGGCTCCCATGAATGACCCGCCATTAGATCCCTCTTGAATTCCTCGCATCGTCTCCCTCTTCTTATTACGTCCAGAATTCCTATCCTCTTCCTTCCTCTTCCCCCATGTCCTCCCCTCTATTATTCTCCATTGCATTCTTTCTTTCCAAACGTCCTCCACCTATTCCTTCTGCCAACTCCGGACCTCCGCCACTAGCTTCCTCCCCTCTCAAACCGTATCCAATACCTCCTCGTTCGAGGAGATATACCTGTGTAAAATTTCTGATAATGGAATATCAATAGGTCCGCACGATGCACTTAGCCTTCCATCTAAAAGCTGAGTCTACGGGACACTAAAGTGTCCTCAAAAGTATCCACAAGGAATGGGACAGCTCGTCGCAAGCCGTCTTGGCGCAGACCCGTCTCTGCGCGGGCCATCTCGACGCATGCCGTCTCGGCGCAGCCGACTTTTCAGTAATCACTCGGCTAACGACTGGTCTAAAACTTTATTTAATATATCTAACGGTCACGCTTCACAGTGGAAAGTTTATAGAACATTTTCTATCATTGTTCTTTATTACTAGTGTGGAATTAGTGACTACAGGGTTGGTACAACTAAGTTTTCCTTAAATTTTAATGAAACTGTCATCTAAATAAATGCAGCACCAGAACCATACGGCTCAATATAGTTAATAGTGTAATTTCAGATCAATTTAATATGTATAACAGCCGCGTTGCACAATGGAAAGTTTATATAAACATTTTCTGTCTTTGTTCTTTATAATAAGTGTGGCATTAGTTACCACAGAGTACTTATAACTAAGTTTGCCTTGAATTTAAATAAATTTGTCATCTAAATAAATGTATTTCCGGCACCAGACCGCTCAATGTAGTTAATAGTGTAATTATTGATTAATTTAATACGTCAAACGGCCGCGTTTCACAACGGAAAGTTTATGTAAACATTTCATATCGCTCTTCTTTATAATTTGTGTGGAATTAGTGACCACAGGTTAAATACAGCTAAGTTTCACATCACATCCACACACCCCCTTCATTGACGGTATTTCCCCGCCACGGTCCTTACCGAATAACCTTTATCACCCAGTGGGTCACATGGCCCCAGGTTGAGAACCTCTCTATCGCAAACACCCCGCTTCTCCCCCCCGGTCGGTTCACCTCCCTCCCCGTGGACACCTCCCGGGAGCCCTTGCTTTCTCCGTCCTCCCCCTTCCCCGAGCCCGTTGCGGCAAAATAGGGGGGGGGAGTGAAGGACTTTAAAGGGGGTAAGGGAAGGACCTTGAGGGTTTTTGGGTGCGGTGGGGTTAGGATCTTTATCCACTCGAGGAAGGGAAAGATCGCGAGAGGGTGGGGCTGGAGGGTACATTTCGGATCGACTTGAGATAGGGTTTGCCCTCGTTAGCAAGACCCCGGGACTTTCAGAGAGGGGAAAAAAAATGTTTTATATCCATTCCTACCAAGTCGGGGTACTCGTGGAGATTTAAAATGCAGCGGGATGCTCCGATTGGACTCACATCTCATCCGGAGAGGGTTATCACTTCGAACGGAAAAAAGGAGAGCGATCCCCAACGGTGCGTGCTAGGTAGGCAGTATAAGTACATCTCAAGTGTAGTGTATTAACTTTGGAGGACACTGGAAGGACATTTAGCCTCTAGAGAGACTAAAGAGGCTAAATATCCGTGTTTAGACTCAGTCTACGAAGGTAGCATGTCCTCAAGCTCGTTAAACCTTCTGCAAGGCTATACAAAACGTATCTAATTACATTGAAATGAATGAGTTCATATACCTTTCCGACATCCGCCGCTGAACGTAAAACAGAGGGTAGGTGAACCTCAGGCTAACTACTAGGTCTATTTGAAAGTCTTGAAAACAAGGAGATTTCATCTATCGTTAATAACAAATGGGGTGTGAACGAGAAAAAATTGCCCAATCAAAATCAGATCCCACGTAAATTGCTCCAGGAATAAGGTTTCAATTGGAAAATTCAATTATATAGAAAAAAAATACTAATACATAGATCAAATGCGACCAGGATTGCTGAAATTAAAAACAGGAAAAAGCTTGGACTATCAGAAAAATTCAGACCACGCGAATTTCAGGGTGGCACGGAGCGTAATATTTTAACCCCAAAAATGTTTCACAGCGACACAGAGAATATTATGATGATGCCTCATTATATCTCTAGGCCTGACAGAAGCGATAAAATAACATTGATACATTGCCGAACAGATAGGTTTCAAAACTCGTTCTTTCCGCGCACAATAAGCAACCATAAAAAAATCTGAGCTCCACTAAATACCTATAATCCCATAAAACACGTCACCATTTCACCTCCCAAAACCTTACATCTTTACACGGCTGGTGGCCTAACACCCCCTGCCACATGCGCATGCGGCGGCTAGCAGGGTAATATGTAGATGTACATTTCAAGGAATGGCATTAGCGACAAAGGCCGTATTCCAGCCTATGAAAAGTCATACTAGCCATATTTAATTTTCCCCTAATTAAGGAAAAGGTATCACCGTTTCAATCGCGGGCAGCCCTGAAGGCGATGGGAGAGACAACTGTTGAAAATTTAACAACAATAGTCTTCCTGACCCGGAGAGAATCCCAAGGAACATTTCTTTAAGAGGTACGCGGTTTTTCAGTATTTTGAGCATTTGGAAACATAACTAATGATATTTGCTAAAAATAACCAATTGGTATTAATAAAAAAAGGTTTCCTTCAATCATAATATTTTTTTTATACTTTTTTTTTCTTTGCCGGCCCCGGTGGCGGCGGGGTAAAGTCCTCGCCTGCTAATCCGAGGGTCGCGGGTTCGAGTCCCGCCTGGGTGGGTTTTTCACCACCCAGGGCATGGATGTGTGTCAAGTTCTGTTGGTCCGGACCCTGGAAAACCTGATGACAGGCTCAGCAACCTATCGGGATTCCGGAGACATACGGGCCAACAGAATTGTCCGGCAAGCAAAAAAAAATAATAATAATGAAAAGATTAAAAAAAAAAAGATTCAATTTACGGTCGTAACTTTACTGAGATTGCTCATGAAAATAAACCCGAGCCTAAGTCGCTGGTTTACCTGGTGTATATAAAACCGGAAAAGTTCTCTCATTCGCAACCTCCGTCATCTCATTACCAAACGTCGAGTCATTAGCATTAACGATTCAAAAGAAGTAACTATTAATAGACGTTGATAGGTCCAGTCCAGGGAGGGAAATTGAATTAAGAATATTAAGCAGGCAGAAAACTTTCATCGTTTTCTCCTCGTTTCAAATTTTACGACCAATTTATGCCGTAAAATGAATTTTAAGAAGCGGAATATTAGAGTTCTCTTCTCTCTCCCCCTTTAAAGAACTGTTCAACAGCAAAATAAAAAGAGAACGAACATCGGTTCCTAAATCGCTTTTGATGACCGAGTGTTGCGAACTCACAACGAGATTTTCATGCATAATTGGGTTAGGCTTCAACTGTATTATTATATATTCCATTGTATCATAAAAAAACACTACTTGAAATGAAAAAAAGTCTCATTTATCCCTTTAGCCAAGGAAATGGAAGCGTTCTTTGAGAATTCAACGCTTGTAAGAACAAGAACAGGCACACTAAAGAGTAGATATAATGATAAATGATGTTACTCCCATACAATATACATGTAATACAATCAAGAAGATAGGGAGTTTTAGGTAACCTAGAAGGAGAAATTTCCAAACATTGCATGTAACAAGTGATGTGGTACGAAGTCACTCGCACGGGTGCATATACACCTGTTGTGTAAACGGCTAACACACCTGACCGGCAATTGGGAGATCCGGGTTCGAATCCCGGTCAAGTCAAATGATTTTTTCATAGCGAATTTCAACCCTGGTCCAGAAGGAGAACCTGTATTGAGGTTACCATTAAATATGTAAACAAATGAATGACCATACGTTGTTATTAACCATGAAAAAATATACCAATATTAAGAAAATAGTCCTTCACAAAATGTCTTCAATATTTTGATAATTATAAATAGCTAACATCTTAAATTTTAAAATGAGATTTCGTGTGATGCATTTTTGCAGGTAGAAGGTAGTAAATTGTACGATTTTGGCCCAATATAACAAAATTCGAGTGAACAAGGACAATTTGGGCCTGTGCAAGGGTTTCAAAACTGTACGTAGGTCCCACAAGCGTGGCCTACTTGAAACCGGTATTTTTGCACCACACCTCAAGAAGAACAGTTTACGTACTTCATATACATACAAATGCCTAAGTGGGAGCAATTTTAAATGTTTAAACAGCAAAAAGGAAGATTTACTATGAAAGAATTACTAAAGATTATTCTACGCCAGTAAAGCTAGGTTTTTAAGGTTTGACTTCACTCTTCTTGCCTATTTTATCACGTCTATTTCTTCCGGAATTCATCTCTCCGAATGAAATTCTTCCTAAATCTCCTCACTCCTTTAACTATGCCTATCCAGTTTCTTCGCCCTTTCCCGAGAAATCATCCTTTACCGACGTATCTTAGTATCGTCTACTCTCTAAGCACCGGATCTCTTTCCTGCTAATCTCCACCAGTGACATCGTTTCTCCCCTACCATCATTCTTCCTCCTTCAGTTGTTTCCCATTATGCCCATTTACTGTCGGCGCAGAAATTATGTGCACTCGAGTTTTGGAACAAATAAAAAAAATAACGAGAAGACCTACAGAAAAACTAATAACATCATAAGAAAATCCTTACCGCACCTGCTCATATCGAGGTCTTGCTGTAATAGACACTTCCCCCTAAATTTGTCCACAAAATCATTCCTTCGTCGTTATCTTTATAATTCCATTACACTCACCAGGAAAACTGATTTAGGAGAGTGGGATGCTGTGAAGCCCATCTGAGCTAATTGGAAAGAGGAAATCTGGAAGGAAAGATGGAGGAGGAGATCAGGAATTCCTACCCCCCTCCGTACTACCCTGTTACCTTAAGCACCAGGAGTGCGGCAGGTGTTAGAGCACCGACTGAGGAGATTAGAGGTCACATGAAAAACGGAACAAGTAGAGGGGTGGGAAGAAAAGGTGGGTTTGTTTCTGTGGATGAGGAGGTCAAACTATGTTTCTTTCCAATGAGTACGATATTCTTAACCTTAGCTACCAAAACTGTGATATCAAGGAAATTCAACTTTACGATGAAAATTTAACAAAAGTAACTTATTTATAAAATGAATGAAGCAAGGGTAAATTTTAATAACATGGAAAGTACTTTGGAGGAAAATGCTCAAAGTAGCAAAGAAATTGGAAAGCGAATCGCCCTAGCGAAAGAAGCGTTGAATTATATGAAGTATCATATGGTGGGTAACTTTGGTAAGAATGTTGATGTGGTAAGAGAACGTAAAAAGTCGAAAAAGGATTGTAGCGTTGTGTGGGGCAGGCAGAAAGTAACCAACGCCGAAGGCGCTCGAGATGTGGGTGTGAACGATTATGGAGAAAGTGAGGTGAACGAAAGGGAAGACGAACGTGGAAGTGCTGGTGGTTGCAAGAGGTAAGGAGGGATGAAAAGATGCTGCGGAACGCAATAATAGGGAAGCTGATGGGTAAGCGGGGAAAGGGAAGGAAAAGACAATTTGACGTGATGAATAGGGGTAGGACGTACGCTGACATGATAAAAGAAAAGATAGGGGTCTGCGACTGTTTCAAAAAAGGCTTTTTTTTTTGCTTTTTTCAATTGAAACTTAACCAGTATAATCCCCAGATAACAATAAAGATTATGTATTTTCTATTCAACAATACTAGTAAGACAATGCAAGGCTACAGAGCAGAATAGCCCAAGCTAAGAAGTAGTTCATGGGCAAAAAGGCACCTGCCGTGCTCAAATAAGTTAGGACTACAAACCAGGAAACAGTATGGGATGTGAACTCTCTAGGCTTAGGTTGTTTGATAAATTCAGAACTGATATTTTTCAGAGTGACATAGAGAATATTATCGTGACTTCTCACTACATCTCTAGGTCTGACAGATGCGATAACATAAGAGAGATACACTGTCGAACAGATAGGTACAAAAACTCGTTCTTTCCGCGAACAATAAGCGGCCACAATAAAAATTGAGCTCCACTAAATACACTCCTATAATACATGTCACCATTTCATCTCCAAAAATTTACACCTTTACACAGCTGGTAACCTAACACCCCCTGCCACACGCCAATGCGACGGCTCGCAGGGTATTATGTAGATGAAGATGTGAAACCATTCGGGTGGAGCGTGGCACTCTCCTTCTGTGGAGGATCAGAAGCATGGACCATTGGAAAAGTTGACCAGAAAAGAGAGGAAGCCTTAGAAACCTGGTGCTGGAGGAGGATGCTGAAGATAAAATGGACGGACAAAATAAGAAATGATGAAGTGAACAGAAGAGCAAAAGAGGAGAGGACCATATTGAGCACCATAGTAAAAAGAGGAACAAGATGGATTGGACACATTCTGAGACACAATGGGTATGTGATGAATATAATTGAAGGCAAAATTAATGGAAAGTCCCCAGAGGAAGAGCCAGGAATAAGTTAATGGACCAAATAAAGATGAAGGACATAGGAAGAGATATCAGGAGGTAAGGGAGCTAACATTAGACGGGGTAGGGTGGAGGGTTGCAGTCAACAAACCTTAGGATTGAATCTAATGATGAAGAATAGTCTCAATGAGCCAATGAAGAATGTAAACACGTGGTTCATATTTCTACACATAGGCTTCATAAAACTGATATTAACTCTTCTCTGAATAATTTCCCTTCAAAAATGTACATGCTTTGGTCAGGCAAGGGCAGTGACCGTTGTTAAGCTGTGGCCAAAATATTATTCCTCGGTAAAAGCTTCGCGAAATTTGGCTTATGATCAACAAACATTTCCATGGGGTAAAAAAAATATATAGGATGGATAGGATTCCGCTTCAAGATTTACAATCACTTCTTTGCAACTCTCACTCCACAGAATTGTGAGCTTCGTAAATTATTTCACTTCTCGTATATTGCTGGAGGTTATGAATTAATTACAGGACACCCATACAACACTTCAGCTGCGTCACGGAGACAACTTAGTTCCGCTCTGACGGCAATGTTTGTTAGATGATCTTGAAGCAATTATAACGACTAAGATTGCGTTCTCCCATTTCTCAGCCGCAGGTTACACGGAAAAGGAGGCACATCTTACGCGCTTCCACTAACGGAAATTCTGTCTGAGAAAGTGGGGCCAACAGGCAAGTGTCCCGGAGGCCTTGTGAGATGGACTGCGCTTTAAGAGCTCAAGAGAAAGGAAATTACATTTGAGTAGCCATAATGGTTTTATTTAACCCACCCAAGTCTTGAATTCAGATAGCAAATTTCAAGTTAGCCTATGTCCAGTGCAAAGAGGAAGTGTCTGTACTACAGCATGTATTAGGTAGGAAAACATAGAGGCACTTGCGCAGATGACCTTTCTCAGTTGAAGTGTCTATTCTTTACAAACTACCTCTATCTGGGAGAACCAAGTAGTTTCAGCTTTTGGCCACCAGAGGTCCTAAGATTCCTACATTTTGGCTGCCACCATAAAAATTTACATCAATTAAAATGGAATTTATCCAACCACCATTTCGGCAATGTACATTTTTAATTTGATCGCCTATGCTAGTTCTAGAGATGTTGGGTGGAGTAATTTTTATAGAACTGTACAATTCTGTCTAGTACTTTCGTTAGTTTGCCGGAAGTTAAATTCTCCGCCACTCAAAACACTTCCACTTTCAGCAAGTACTTTAAAATAAATTTACCGTTGATTAAATCACCTTCACTCTGGCAAATGTCTACTCATTAAAATGAATGGTAGCGCGTCTAAATTTTCATTATACTCGCCGCTTCGAAAATTTATCCTATCTTCCAACACGCGAATGAATGCATTTTATGGTAAAACTCTACATCCCGTAAATTGAAATCGATAGAAAAAATTTAATCATGACTGAACTGACAAAAATATAATAAAATATTCACTCGTTCCAGCACCACCATTTTACGTGTACCCCTTAATAAGGCACAATGCTTTACGACCTGTCGTTCCACAAAATCGCTCCATGCTAGATTACCCGTAAGTTCTTCCCTTGGGCTCGTAACCTTGGAGACTTCTTACAGGCCTTCGAGGAAGAGAGGGGGGAGAGCAGTTTACGGAGCTCGCGGTCAAATTGCGCCACATTACGAAGAGGGCATGGGGGGGCGACGTGCGGGCGTCGAATGCCATCGGCTCTCCGAGTAAATAGGGTACTCCCAATTGATCAGGGAAGCGGAGGTGTGAGGCATGGGAGGTCGATCGCTGGAGAGGTAGGAGGGATTTTGAGACACGGCGCTCTGCGAGAAGACGCAGATGGAGAGCGATCGGAAATTGTCGCCGCTTCAAAGATGATAAAAAAAAGGTTAGGGTAGTTTGAGAGAAATAAAATTTCCCATAAAATTACTCGAATTTGGCCTCATCATGATGGAAAAGGTCTTATATTTTGAGTGACACAAGAGTATCAACCAATAATCGTAGGTACTACCACAGAGTAATAATAATACTCTGTGGTACTACTTTTGAATAAACTTGCCTCAAAATAGAAGCCATATTCGATGAGATGCGATACAATTGTTAAGAAAGTGTTACTTTTTTTAATGAGAAAGTTCAAACGCATTGATCACGCAAAAAACTTAACAGCCACTAATTGGTATATTTTCTCAACTAGTGGAAAAAAATATTCGTATAGCTCACTGATTTACTTCTCGAAAAATAACAAAAAAAACTTTCGATTGACAGGGCGCACTCGCCGTGTAGCAAATGAGTCGATTTAATGAATACTTGGTCATTACTGAGAAATGCCTCCGACAGAGAGAAATTTGCCTTGAAATAATCAATCGACTTGCCCGGGATACAAGCCTAATTCTCCCTCACGCCGGTCATGTTCACTGATCAGTTACACCACCAAACTTTCTTCATCCAAGGTGAATTTTAGAGGGGAATTATTCGAACCAGACATTTTCGTCTTCACCCTACATTATAGCAATGGAGAAACGGGCGTACATGATATGCAATTTTAGCGGATGATAAATTCAACATTGCCGCTATTGTGCACCCTCAACAATTAATAACGTAGTGAGTTTAGTATTTCAGTCATGTAAAATAGTTGTTTTGCGCCATACTCTCTGAAATATCTGTTTTCTTTTCTTCCTGCAGTTGTTTCAATTTCAAAATATAATTCGTAAACGCCTTGTGCATATATACACTCATTAAACTGAAAGGAGGCGCGTCTAGATTTTTATCCGAGACGCAGTAACAAACCAGTCTGAGAATGAAAATTAGTAAAGATTTACATTCAAATTTCGTCATCCGGTCTACATTCCACTATATGCATTTTGCCAGATAGCCTGAGAATACACGCGGATGATTACATTTTGTGGCAAAACTCTAGATCTCGTAAATTTAATTCGACCGAAAATTCCATCTCTATTATGTCTAGAGAACAATTTGGCTAGTTTTAGAACCGTATATTCTTAAATTAGTAACATAAACATTTCTCCAGACATAAAAGAGACTAAGTTGGACTTTTGTTTCAATATTTCCATTGGTGTCTTGATTGGGAGGTGACTAACAGCTGAGGTCATTTGTGCTGTCAAGACCGGTTGCAAACTAAGCAAAAAAAGTTGAAGACTAAGAAAAACGTTGTGAACGAAGCAAAAAAAACCGTATGGGCCATCTCTCCAGGAAACCAACCAACTAACTTTAACAGATGCAAAATATGAGTAAACATTAAAAAACGATGTGTACAATCCGGAATAGTCTACGGACAACGAGCAAAAGCGGTAAAAATGTACAGTTCAAATAAATTTCAAGATTCTCACAACAGGAACCTCGGGAAGAAGTAAAGAGAGGACAGAATATGAGGTGAAACAGGTGATAAGGGAAGAAGGGATAGTGCACACTGAGATAGAGGGAAGAAGGCGGGTTAGGGGAAGAAAGAGAATAGTTTTAATGGACCGGTTGGAGAGAAGAAGTACGTATACTGAAATGAAAATTTAAATCAAGAATCAGCGGGGAGTTTAGTTTGCAATTTAAGTATGGCGGACTGTAACGCTTAACCAACTAAAATAACATTACCCAGAGGATCATCCTAACAATAATTTAAACGAATTAACCCGCATCCTCCATTCAGTCTACAGAAATCCTAGTCGTTCCTTGCGAAGAGATAATATATTCTCGGATTTTTAAACCATCTCAAATAAGTTTCCTACCATTGAAAACGAGTTTTCTACGGCCTAAAAATAGAATCACCTTCATCTTATTCAACGGTAAAAGTATATTCTGTGAACGCGCATTGTATAAACGATATTCAAACAGCGCGCTCAGCTATTTCTCGAGTTACTGGAGACGTAATACTTTGCCTAGGAAAGGAAATAAACCGGCCAAATTCGGCATCGCAGACGTTAAACGATAATTTCCAAGCGTTACGACACAGTTAAAGAGATATTTGTATATCATATATTCTTAGGTTATCAAGGATTGATGACGTACCTTCCCGTTCCTAAAGCATGTAGCGCTCTACGCTCACCAGGGCAAACACCTAATTCCAGACGCGCGATACGTCCATCAACAAGCAATTACATGCAATCAACAACCACAATCGGTAAATGTAGCGGAACTTGAGGCACTCCCATGCATAAAGGTACATACATAGATGAGTGATGGGCCCACCACAGTCTGCCTGCGCCACAGAATGGATATCGTAGGTGGTTAAGCCGTATGAGGACGGGGCTCACCCACACTACGCCCCAGGGCACGCGAAATTCGCACGTCCTGGCTAAGTAGATAGAAGCAACTCCTTCCCCTTGTATCAACATTGGTTTCCCAGGTAGATCCCTTGCCTAGAGCGTGGAATAGCTTCAGTTTAACCAAACGCGTTCCACCCGGGACTGCCTAATTAGCAGCCGAACATCACATGGCGAGCGATTAAAATTAACCCCTCAATTGAACAAGCAAATTTCAAGTTCGTGAATTTTTAGTAGGTTCTCAAAATTTTAAATAGGTTTTGAGAAACTGATCATTGCACAATATTTGATAACTTCAAAAAAATGAATTGGATCGGAGTACTTAGATACTCTCAAATTTTTATTTTTTCACTTTCACAATATTGTTCTCATCACCAACCCTCTAACAGACGATATAACACCAGTTTCTGTGGAAATATGTTTGTAAAGAGATTTTATCATAAGTCTAGGAAGGTGTCAAGGACATTGAAATAATTGGGAAGAATCGCTATCACAACGTAGATTAAAGAAAAGGCTTAACGTCATGCGCAAATTTGATGATAGTTACTCCTTCAAACAACCAAGGAGCTATTCTAAAAAATCTGCGTTAGTAGAGCAGGTTAGATTAAAATTCAAAAAATTAGAGAGACTGTAGGACGGAGAGGTTAAAATATTTTTTTACGCGTACAGTTTGGGACCACCACATAAATGTTGGATTCCGCCAATATTTTATACGGCAACGATTAATACCTTTCCATTTTGTTAGGCGAGACATTGCAGAACAGCATAATAAATGATACTCAAAGGATATCGTACTGTCTACTTTAAAATCCAAATGTAAGTTTACCAGATGATGACTGCTAGACAGTTGAAACACGTGTTGTACTAGTTGGAATTATAGTATACAGTACGATATCCTTTGTGTATCATTAAAATATTTATTTTTATGCTCTTTTTCCCAAGTTCTCCATGGTATTGAGTCTGTAACTTCGTAAAAATTTTTGCGTTACAGAACAACAGAACTCTAGCAAATGGTTCGCGTGATGAATTAGATTATTATCTATTTCGCTAGAGTTGGAATCTGAATTGCAGGCACAGTCCCTTCCACGTTAGTTGGCTAACAAAAATCCATATTCGTTACAAAAGTAAATAACAGTATAAAAAGTTGTTTGGCGGTTAGAACATACCTGGTGTGGAATCATCCCAAGCTATAAACCTTTTTAGGTAGCTAGGAGGATAAAGCGAAGACAAATTCATGCAATACGCGTCTGCGTTAGATGCAAGCATCTTCTTTGGCTGCGTGAATTCTACCGGCATAATCACCCAGTCCTTGGCTCAGAAGATATCAGGGTAGGCGGCACGGTTATGTTTTTCGTCCGCTCAATCCATGCAGAGCTGCGATGTCCCCTTCGTGTCGTAAAAAAATCACTTCTGAGGAAATCCCAAATCCCCAAGATAAACTTGAAATACGTGACTGACTCACGGCGTCGTCCACGGGGAGGAGAGGGTAGTCGAAGACGTGCGTCCCCTAAATCGACGCCGGAAGGTGGGGTTGGGTGAGGGTAATCCAGCAAGCAACAGCCGCCCAGGGCGGATAAAGGATGGAAACGTAGCTGTCAGCCAGAGATTCTTTCTTCACAGTCGCATCGACCTAGAGAAGTGAGTCGGTCTGGATTTTCATGCAGATGAACATTCGGATAACATGCAACCGGCACTCGATACTTCAATCAAACTGAAGAGACGGTTTTTAACAATTAGTCCTCAACAAAGTGTTTGATAGATTTTAAGCTATCCGGGACTAGCCACGGAGTTCCACTTTTACGGAGTCACCCGCAATGCACAACTGTGCGAAATCCCACAGAGAAAAAAATCATCCAACTTGACCGGGATTCGAACCCGGATCCCTCGATTTCCGGCCGAATTGGTTAGTAGCCAGTTGAGCTACCGAAACGTCCTCTTTCCCTGTGGATTTTTGTGACCTTTACGGGACCAGATGTTCTTGTATGTTTGGCCTTGGTAGCTTAACTGGCTAAAGCACTCGTCCGGAAATCGAAGGATCCGGGTTCGAATCCCGGGTATTAAGGCGGATGATTTTTCTCTGTGGAGTTTTGCACAAAGTGTTTAATGTTTGCGGACGATAACAAGATATATTAAACGTTTAAAAAAATTGAGAGACTGTTCTAAATTGCAAATGGATGTAGATAATTTAATTTTGTGGTCAGAGAGATATCTTCTTTATTCCAATGTAAACAACTTTTCTGTCATAATTTAATCAAGAAGGAGGAGTATAATTAAGTATAATGATACGATGAAAGAGCAGAAAATACAAATAAAAACCGAAATAAAAGATTTTAGATTAAATCTTGACGCAAATATGACTTTTAATAATCATATTTTATGTAATACCATGCCTGCATATAAATTAATAAGTTTTCTGTATCGTGTTTCCAAATGTTTTACTGATGAGAAAGTGGTTAAAATTTGTACTTTTCAAAGTAAGAAGCAACTTGGAATATTTTTCTATGATTTGGAAACCGCATTTGAAGAAATCTGATATAATGATTGAGAGGATCCAAAAGAGATTTTTGAGGAAATTATATTATATAAGCTACAATGTCTAGCCTATGATTGAAAATTATGTAGACTACAAAACTATGTCGGAAGGGTTTGAACTTCAAGCAATGAATGAAATAAGAATAATGAATGATTTACTTTTCCTGCATGATATTATTAACAAAGAATATTACGTAGAATTAGATGGTATATTAAATTTTGTAGTCCCAACTAAGAAAGGGAAGCAAAAAAGGACTTTTTACATAAGAGATGTAAAGGCTAATTATTATGAGAATGCATTATTAAATAGAATATGTGCTTATTACAATACAATATTGTAAAGAGGTTAATATGAACTTATGAAAAGTTTTGCAAGGATATACTGTCAAAGTCATCAAAATTGTAAAATAGTTCCTAAGAAAAAAATTATCAATTAATGTTATCAACATTATTATTATGTAAAACGTTAACATAATATTCAGCCAGCCTTGACTGTAGTACTTTATTTTAGGATTTTACTGTGCATGATGCAATGGTATCATATCCAGTGCCTTCACGAATACCAGTCGTTTGCGCGTTTATTGCGTCGCGTGTTTGACTGGAGGGTTTAGGGTTGGCAGCCCTTGGAGTAGTTCGGTCGGTTGGCAGCTCTGCGGGAGGAGTTTTAACTAGGAGTATTGCTACGGTTTGAGTGTGGAGTGGTGGGGGAGTATTAACAATTAGGTGGCATCGATGAGGTTGTTGGAAAATGGGAGAACGCGGGGAGAGTGTGTAGAGCCAAGATGTAAAAGGGTGTGATGTTGAAATTGCGTGTAAGGAAAAAGAAGTGGGAGAGAAGATGGCGTACCAATTCAGTGTAATAGGCGAGGCATTGCTGCTGCCAGGAGTCTCTCCGAGGGATGATGGATTTGTGTGTGGGGCTCGAGAGGGTCCACTGTCAGTGGGTGCCACGTACTGTTGTTTTTCCATTACCCGGGTAGAAGTTGGATTGCTGAACATTTAAATTATAACAGTTACAGATTCGTATCCACAGCAAGCATTTTTAACCCCTAGAAGAGGAGAACGAAACTAAAGATTTGCGACTAGCAAATTGTATAATAGAGTCAATACATAGCTCTGATGTTTGTTGAGTGTTTTGTCACAGAATGTATCCACATAAAAAATGCTGAGAAACTCAAAATAATATCTCAAATATAATAAAGTTACTGTGAGTTTTCCCTATTATGGTTTATCATGTTGGGTGAACAATAAACTTATCAAATAAATAAATAAAAAAAGAAATCAAATGCAGACGATACAAACAATGAAATACAGAGTACTGTCGTCGGAGTTAAAACGAGTGAGAACAATAACATTTCCGGTCCGTGACATCGAATGCTAGGCCAACTTGTTCCAACCAGTATATTTCTCCAAAAAAAATTGAAGTAAAAACCTTCCAGCTCATTGCGTATTCGTTTAACTTCACATTTTCTGCATCATATTTAAATGCATGAGTTAATAAGATATATAGTTAAACAGATAATAAGATATATAACTAAAAGTAAACAATATGAGCTTACATACCCATTATTTGATCGACTTAAAATTATTCCCATTGTATATATGTTTATTTTTTAGGTTCTAAATTTTTTTTATTTGAAGAGTGTCAGTTATTCCCCGGTTTCTGAAAGCGACCATTCGCATAATTTAAGCAAAGATAAAATGTGGCTTCCTAAACCAAATCTCACTTTGTTTAAGAGATCCTTTGTATACGTGGGCCCTATAGTTGGGGCCGGAAGGACTCACGAGGAGGTATTGGATATAGTTGGAGAGTAGAGAAAACTAGTGGCGGAGGTTCGAATGCGGCAGAAGAGATGGACGAAGGGCGAAATATTTAAAAGTTTATAAAAGTTTATTTGGATTAAACTATGAATTTTTAATACTGAGATGATACGACGTTTTTATTTTCCTATAAGTTTACCGTTTAACTGTTGAGTTCATAAATAATACATATATATTTAGATTCAGTATTAAGCCTCTTTTACTTCAAATTCAGACACACTATTGTTGACCGCAAACAACCAGTAATTGCATCGCATACGACGTGAATAGCAAATTTCGCTAAAAACTCTTTTCTACGTTCTGAATCGTTACTAGATATCTCCAAATGACAAATTAGAGCTCAAGTCAGTACACCAACTCAATATCCATAAACATAATTGGTAAAATAAACATGCATTAAAAACTATGCGCCATGGCATTCATTATGGTAAACCTTAGGAACAAATCCAACGTCTGAAATAAGATTGAACAAAAAGCAAACGAAACTGCCTTTAACAGAATGAAGCTCTCTTGGCTTTGATAAGTTTGTAGGTATCAATAGCGGAATAAAAAAGAGAATGGTGAAGTAAAATTCCAAATAGTTACAGAGGAAAACAAAGGAAAGACTACGGAAGGAACGAGTTGTGTTGCTTACCTCTTTCCTGCGATCATGGATAACAAGCCGTCACAAGACGCACAAAAAATGGGTTGACTTGACTCTTTAACGTTTCTCGTAGTAGTGCTCCCATAAAACATCCTTTTTTGCTCCCACCAGTCACTCTCTTCCTCTCGAGGATCCCTCCCCCATGGCGTGACAGTGAAAACCGCCCGAAACAAATACGCGTCATTATGCCACGTCACGGTTAGGGGAAATTCTAACGAGTAAACAAACCAAAATGACTAACCCCGGCCTCAACTGCCTCCCTTTACGAATTAGATGCCAGATGAAGGTGGTAGTTGACTACTGGTAATTCCTTTACCATTTCTCAACGGTCAAACCAAGGCTACGTCGCTTGCTGCGATATATCGTATGTAGTGACCTCAGCGTCATCTACTTCAGGCGCAAATTAAAAAAGATCTTTAAATAAGACGATAATAGGTTATTAATTTATTTGTAATTATTTTAATAGTTTATACTCAGTGAATTTGTTAACAAGAAACTATGTTATGATTTCGTTAGGAAAAAGTCACATGGCCTGCATGGTCCGTATCAAAATAACAAACATGGCGGCAAGTCGTGAATGTGAGAAGCGACCCGGACAGCATTATTGCTCAGCCAGTTGGTGCAATAATTTTTCTGGCTGCAGATTAGATAAAAATTGCATTTTTCAACTTCCCGAGTGATTTAGCGAGGTAAGTACGGTGTGAATAAGATGGTTAGATGTTTTATAGGCATGACTGATGCCTGCTCTTACTTTTGCATTGACATCTAATTAATTAATTTGGCCTATGGTCTTATAGTATGGCTGTGCGAGGATTTATGTGATTTTATTCCAAGTTTGAAAATAAATTCCACTTCATTGTTTCAAATGTTAGGTTGAAGTTTTTGTAATAATGTAAATTGTGTCTTCAGGATCATTATTCACAATAAAGTTTGTGTGAATTTCATTTGGTTTCTTTTCATTGTAAATTATGTACCAAACATAAGAAACAATATCAAATATCAGGAGACCTCGTGAATTTTCATCATTTGAATCAATATCGGAAGAATGCAGAGGCCATATTATAAGCTATCGCTCAAAGTTTCAGTGCTCCGGTTTAAATTTGGCGGGGTTATCGTGGTTGAGAAGCGCCTGGCCACTAGAGTGCTCTGCTAGTAAAGCATTTAAGTTGAGGGAAGGGGAGTGTCGCGGTCTAGGGTCGAACAATACGAAAAGCATGTGAATTGCATAAAAGCTTACCTAAGACTATAACCTTGGTATATATAGTAGGTGTAAGCCACCTCGGCCTTTCCTACTTGAACTGGACTGAGTTCGAACTGCTCTCCATATGGATATCTACTCCTGTCATAGAATATATAGATCAAGGGGAGAATAATTGAAAACCGCAAGAAAAAAAATCATAGCTTTAATAAGCCGTTTAAAGAAATTATAAAGGGACTGAGTAAGTCGGAAATAATCCTATCGATTACCAAGCCTATGGTTCAACGGTGGTAACGCAATGCATCTGTCGATATTGGGCCATTTTTCAAACGCAATTCAGGCTAGCATTGTAAGCCGGGCATTTGAATCAAAATAAAAAACTTTGATGTTTTGAATTCTTAATCACCCTATTCAACTGCCTTTTTTGGGTCTTTTTAACCACAATTTTGTAGTAATTTCACTATTGTTGTCCTTCACCCAATTTCTGATAGTGAAAAGATCTCCCTTTTTTCCTCTCACGGGAATAAAATTTCCCCTTACGTAATGTCCTCATACTAGAGTTTCCTAGCCTGTCTTAATGCCTAAGTTTGATCAAATGCGATAAAAATTGTCATCTTATTATCTTTCACGACCACAAAAAAATCAGGATCACGAATGCAAAGGGATAATTAGCAGCTCAGAATGACAGTGAATTATACCTATATCTGAGAGTATGTTAAGGAACTTTCGCCGATAGGAGATATCGTACGACACCATCATTGCACGAAAAGATAGCGGTCGTCGAAAACGATTTTGAGGATCTTGTGTGATTTCGTACGAGAGAATTCGGCCACTCTCGGGAAAAAATCGCTTATCAAAAGTGTCAAATAAATACAAAGGCCCTGCGGTGACGAAATAACTGTGACAACAGAAGAGCTGAAATGGAAATGCGGCAAAATAGACCTTATCTCGAGGAAGAGAGAATCTTAATTATTTATTTTCACGAGTAAAAGTCAAAATAATTTCTTTGTTAAGAATACGCAAGACACATTTGAAAACTGCACAAATGTGCTTCCTTTTATCTAAAAAATGGACAGTCTCAACGAAACCTTTAGTAGACTTCATTTTTTGCCGTGGAAAATAGTGACGAGTCGAAAGTTAGGCTATAGATCCAATAAAATTCGCTTTAATCATTTAGAGAGAGCTGACTCAAGACTATAAAATATAGAATTAATATCTATGTCTAAAGGTACATAAACATATTTGTGTCTATAACGTAGCAGCTCAGAAGTGTTCATCAGATATCAATAACATAATAGGTAAATAAATTTAAGTATAGCGTAATTCCGATTCTTGTGGTGGAGATGGTTATTGCATCAATAAATATACATTGAAATCATTTAAAAACAGTCAATCACTTCAGCAGAGTAGAGTATAACAGTTTTGTATCACATCAGCCTTCAAATTTTTCCGTTACTACCCACAATGAATCACAAAATGGAACTTTGACATTCAAGTCACAGTAGGTAAAAGAGACGACCATCACGATCAGGTAAATATTTATGATGAGGCATTTGTTACTGATAAATATTGTGGTCAAGTCATAATTAAATACGTAAGTACATCTTCACTCGGCGTAAAAGTGATGCACGCATTTCCCCAGTGTAGGAAGTTTTCAGTGAAAAAAATGAGGGGTAGAGAAAGCCATTTAAAAGCGAGTGACATCTTGAGGAAAAGACTGAAATCGTTTGTGAAAAATATCAAGGAATGAGTGCTTGCCGAGAGAGGCGAAAATCGTAGGTTATATAAATTTTCTCACCATCATTTACAGTAACGATAGCTGAGTTTGCAATAATCATAGAGTAGGTTGAGTGAGCATCCTTAAAATGAAAACTTAACGTAGTGAGCATGGGGAGGGACTTAGTGAGTATTTGCGGCCAAAGTAGGATAGAGTAAGGAATGGGTCACGAAATAATATATACATCTACATACTACCCTTCGAGTCGCCACATGGGTGTGTGGCAGGGGGTATCAGGACACCAATCATGTAAAGATGTAAGGGATAGGGTTTTTGGATCATGGGAGGGTATTTAGTGGAGCTCAGTTTTTGTTGTGGTCGCATATTGTGCGCTGAAAGAACGATTTTTTGTACCTATCTATTCGGCAATATATCTCTCTTATTTTATCACTTATGTCAGACCTAGAGATGTAATTAGGCGTCAGGATAATTTTCTCTGTGTCGCTCTGAAGCACCCCAGTCCTGAATTTCTCAAGCAACCTAAGCCTAGCGAGTGGTCTTAGTCTCTAATATGAGTTGGATGCTCGAGTAATGAATATTAATGAATGGAGTACGTATTTTTGGTTTTTTCATTCTAAGAAAATGGTTAATGGTCGAATAATGAGACAGGTATATTATATGTTGGGACGAGTGGTTTGAAATAAAGGGGTAGAATGGAAAGCCATGGAAGAATGAGGTTGAGAAAACACTTCAAAGAATAATTATTAGGTGTCTTAAGAATAGGAATACAAGTATGAAGCAAAGATTGAGAGGAAGAGAAGCATAAGTGATATGCGAGGACAGGGAATCATGGAGGATATTATGAAGGGAGCCAGTCTCCTAGATCTAACATCAACGACTGAGTTTTGTGATCTTGCCCACCTCGAATGGTTGTTATCAGAGAGTATGCACACGTGTGTATGAAATTTTTAAAGCTTCCTGTGCATTTTTTTGTAAAAGCTCACGCATGGAAAATAAAATAGAACTTCATTTTATTTCACTTTCTTGCTCCCTTAAGTGCTTACTTAACTCAAAATGATGCGAAGGATTTTTACGGCGCCATGGTTTGCCTTAATTAATAAGCTATCAAGCGGTGTAAATACTGCCTGCATGAAATAAAGGCTCATGATGCCGCCAAATAAAACGTCATTAATTGTTTTGCCTAGATCCAGGCACTTTTGTCATATGGCCAGGAAATAAAATGCTCCTTGTAGCCTCTCAATTATACGCATTCTGTTTAAACTACTCAGCCCATTTCATTAAATAGCGCTCTAGAATATTTGCCTCACGGACCCTACTACCTTCATTCATTCAGAGCGGAATGAATTTTCATTACAGAGGTTGCTTCTGGAGCCAATGAATTAATGTTCTGTCTAACAATATTGTGAAATATTGTGAACAAAATCTAATTATTAAGAGTCGTAAGGGTAATTAAATTACATTAAATATCAGATATGCAATGCAGAACATATTACGACCTGAAACGGAAAGCTGAGAAGAGAAATGAATCTGCTACCAACCAACTCAAGGGTTGAACAGGAAGAAGAAGAAATATCAGATATAGTTCTAGGGCTCAGAGGTTATATGCTAACATAGTAATAAGTGCCATGAATCATATTAAGCAAATTTGTCTGTCCAAATGCCAAAATAATCTACTAAGTATCAAAATTCTAACAAGGAGGTTTTGCAGATATGAATTATTGTATTTTTTCCATGGCATTACTCAAAACCAGAAAGGAATAGTTTGCAAATTTAGCGGAAAGTATGTGAGCTTCAATGTAATCAGAATAATATATAAATAATATAAATGTCTTGCAGGTTATCAAATTGTTACTTTGAGTTTGCAAAAACTACTGTATCTTATATTGCAATATAAATGAAGGCCAAACTTATACATGCTGAAGAGAGAAGGCAGATATCACGAGCTAATTTTAAAAATGTCCCGTTGCATATCCCAACTTAAATTTTTGTAATTAGTCGTCGCATATGCTGAGGTAATATGATCATTCAAAACATAAGAGCCATTATTGCTCATGACATTACGGAGGGATCTCCTGGTAGCAATATCCTAACAGATATGTAACGAGCTAGAGTAGCGTAAAGAGAGCGTTGACCGAATGGGCTCTTCACGCTTCCATTTCAGTAATCGAAGATTGAGGGTAGCATAAGAATACAGAAGGGAAACGACAGGATGTAAACATAGAGGAGGCGGACAACAACACTGCGAGTGCCGTAAAGAAGTGCTCCTGAACCGTGGTGAAGCAAAGAAGGAAATGTCGCTTCCATACGCTTCACCAGAGCACAAAGATTCGTGAACTATACGGAGTCCCGCTAGCTGAAGAGGACGAATGGCTCTCTAGTTTTGTCGCCTCCAGCAGCTCTAGAGATGTTGCGCGGGATAAAAATAAGATCATCTGTCACTACGTTTACCAATCGAACACAGATCGATCTGAACTCAGACCGATCTGAAAATTACAAGCTAGCCGACTCAGATCGTCTGGTTTACCAACACGGACTGAAAATATCGATAGTGAACAATCGAATCTATCAGCTAAGCACGGTTGACCCAGTGTGTAAACAAGTGCAGAGTTGGATATCTTCTGCCGCATTCCGAGTGAACAAAATTGCTCAATTGGAGGTAGAATTGCGAATTCCCACGATATCATCAACGTCACTTCACTCGCCATTACTGTACTCTAGGTACAACTAGTTAGAACACTCGCCTTGAGTAATAACGATAATATTTTGTCTCCCAATATAATAAAGATCAGCCAAAAGAATATCGAGAAGCGTCACAGACCCACTGTTTCAGATCGAGTTGAAATCACAGACTGGCTGAGCAAGCGGGCTGACGCGGCCCGCTTCCCAGACCGATCCCACATGTCCGTTGCGTTTACCATACCAAGTTTATCCAGTCAGATCGATCTCTTGCCATATCCGACTATCAAGTTACCGATGCCTAGCGTACAGCGAGTCCAAATTCATTACGGCTTCCAAGCTATTCCAACTGAGTACCTAGCACTTTCTATTTGCCCGCAGTGGTTATAAACGAAACGTTCCACTCTACTGTTTTATTTACTTAGGAAGGAAGAAGGAGAATATGTTTTCCTTCACTTAGCCTCGTTTATTAATTATTAAATTAAACCATTCCCTCGTATTTCCTTTTTATTAATTTACCCCAGTGATTATAATAAAAACCCAACTCCAATGCATCTCAAGAGCTCCGTTATGTCATTCCTACCTCCCCGTAAATTGAAGCCATGGGATGATAAGGAATTATTTTCTATTAGGAAAAACAACTGAAATTTTGCAATGAAAAACCAACGGGAAATCACCAATTATGGTGATTAACCGTTGTTAAGGCTACGGAAAAAAGTACAGGCAGCCAAAATATCAAACAGCGAAGTCCTAGCGCAATTTTTGAAACATTTGATGGTCAATAATTATTTCACAAGTATCAAAAATGTGAAATTATCCCTGCCGATAGTATAAAATTCATTTTAGTCGAATAAAATGAAAATAAATACCAAAAACCTTGCTCTCAATTTCAAGAATCAATCAAACTAGCTCGCCCTACAAAAACCGAATTCCTCGTCACATTACTCACATGAAGTATAATTCAAATTGCCTATTTGTCATTATGTTTATTGAAAGTTTCATGCTCGTTTTCTTTTGACAATTGATGTTGGCTGACATTAATAATTACAAAGAATTAAATATGCTTTTTGAATTACAAAACCAAAAACGCAGTGATTGGAACGAAACAATAAATTAAATATTCTGTTTCATATGCTATCTTTCACAAAGGAGAGCGTAAAATTATTGCCATTTATATGAAATGAATTCTTTTTAAAACATAACTCCGTTGATTATTTAGACCATTAAGTCTTTATGACATGCTAAAGGAAAATTTCAACCATAAATACCAATTCACCTTCTAATAAGGGATGACACCAGTGGCGTGCGTTGACAATTTTCCTTGCGTAAGCTTTCACACATCAAAATGGCACTCATTCCGCACAGACGATCAATTATCTGTTAAGTCGTATGGAAAAAACTAAAAAGCTATAGCCGAGATTAGTATTTGAATCCAACTATGAGATCGTATATTAAAATTGGTTCATTAAATACATGAAATACCAGCAATACTCAAATAGTCATTTTAACGGTGCTTTCCTCTAACAAAAAGTCACGCACTCCCAAAATATTACCATTCTAGAAGGTCGTGCGCAAAATTAGATGTATGTCGTAATTGGAGCATGTTGAAACAACTAACATATCTACGTGAGATGCGACATTGTAACCGAATAAATATATTATGAGCAAACAGCTTTTGGAGTGGATGACGGGACAGTATAGCAAAAGAAAAAAAATCAAAGAATTCGTTGATTCGCATGATACTCGTATATGCGCTCACATACATCTACATCTACATAATACCCCGCGAGCCGCCGCATGGGCGTGTGGCAGGGGGTGTTAGGTCACCAGCCGTGTAAAGGTGTAAGTTTTTTTTTAGATGAAATGGTGACATGATATAAGGAGTGTATTTAGTGAGCTCTCGTAGCAGTTTTTAACGAAGCGCGCTGCTTTCCTTTGTATTTTATTAATTTTTTTGGTTAAATCTATTTGACCAGGATCCCAAATGCTCGCGGTGTATTCGAGGTGTGGCCTAACCAGAGCTAAGTAGCATCTCTCTTTTACTTTTTCATCCGAGGACCTTCCTATTATACGTTTAAAAAAACCTAGTGTCTTTAATGCTGCGCCACATATGTTTTTTATGTGTAATCCCCACGACATATCAGAAGTTAAGGTAATTCCAAGATATTTTACTGTATCTGAAGATTTTATGTTTACTCCACCCACAGTAGAGGTATGGCATTTTTGTGATGACTTCCTCAGGAAGTGGATTGTGGTGCATTTGTTGGTATTTAATTCTAACCCCCACTCCTGGCACCACGAATGAACGTTGTTAAGGTCCGATGACAGAGCTTCAAAGTCCGCGTCTTCGTTCATTTCACGGTAGATAACTGTATCGTCTGCAAATAATCTCATTTTACTGCTAACTCTAGAACTTAGGTCATTAATAGAGATAATGAATAATTGCGAGGCGAAAAATACGAGGTGAACGAAGTAAGGCTAGGCATAGAATGCAAGGGTATCGACCTAGATTTAAGCCCTCAGAAGTGGTTTGGCATGAGTTACTTATACTTTGCTTTGAAGAATATCATACACTAAGGAATCAAGCATAATTAAATTCACTGGCAAATGGACCGTAATCATTATCGTGCAATAAAGTCTAGACACTCGGTAACAATTCCCCGTGGTCTTGATCTAGCCTTATTAACTTCTCGGTTGACATTTTCTCAGCTCCATGCATTTTAATAGAAGAATAAATAACTCACGGAGAGGCAACTTTCTCGCAGCCTTCGTTAGAATCTGAGAGAGCAATGACATTAATCTTGCTTCAGCAAAAATACCTCGGAGTTCAAGCGGAGATGCCGATGGGCGAGCATCTTGCCCAGACAAAGGTCATCATCATCTCACCTTCGAGTCATCTCGTGACATCAGTTGTTTACTCCAACGCTAACCTCGAAGAGGGAGCACCATTGCAATAGAGTGCTTTAGCAAAGGAACTATCATAACCTGTTTTCCTTGGGAGTATTTCAACTAACCCGAGTATTTTTACTACAATCCAACCTCCGTTACCACAAACTAAAAAAAGGTCCCATGATAGCTAATTAAAAATTGCGGAGAGGGTTGGTGAAAAGTATGCGACTGAAACACAATACCTTGGTTGATACCAATCAGACTTTTTGACAATTTATGTTTACTTAGAACTGTTCAAATACCATTACCACCAAGGGAAGAATGCTATCTATACGAATGAAATAGACGTTATCCGACTGAATACGTCTCAAACTCCAACGAATTTATCCTGAAAAATTAAGGACGGGAAACAAATGAGTGAGACCCAATGGTGAAAGGGTGTATTATGTGTATTTTCTATCCAGAATTGAAAAATCAGAGAGGATTCAGAAAGTTCACGTCGAAAGAAATGAAATTAATCTGCAGGAAATTATGCAGAAGCATAACGTGAACTTACAAGGGGGTCGTGACATTCCAGTTGTCTGCACGGCTTATCCACTGGTATCCAAAAATGCAACCGCTATTCACAGATAAAATTTGAAGTCATTTAAATGCATTACAGGGAATAGCAATAAACATACTAAATATGTTTTCTGATAAAACCATACTCAAGCATGATGAAAGTCGCCGGTGAAGTCAGCCCAATAAGACCCCGCGCCACTCCTACTAGCGAAAGGTACAAGGAAGCAGCAATATGGCATTTCTTTATAAACAATTTATTTTCCGAACAAATCGGTTCCGGTCGGCTCCGGTGACGGCGGGGTAAAGTCCTCGCCTGCTAACCCGAGGGTCGCGGGTTCGAGTCCCGCCTGGGTATAATATTATCTACCCGGGACATGGGTGTCTGTGTCTCGTCCGTTGTTACTGTTGTTCACCCGACGTAAAATTGCCTAATGTGCTGTATTCGAGGCAGTGAAAATAAATAAAATAAATTTTAAAAATATCTTTACCCTTGTGCATCATCATAGCGTTTATCCAGTAAGTTCTTCACATCCATCGAAAAAGATGATATGATGCTTACTACTTCACTCGATTCAGTTATACTAACAATCAGCGAAATCCACTATTATTTAGTATTATTTAGTGGATTTCGTGGACAGAATTTAATGTCGCTGTAGAACAAATTCATTTGTTTTTAAGCTGAAAAAGTTTATTTAATTATAGAATGCGAAAAAGTTTCCATAAATCAGAAGGATACTTTTTATCATCAGTCCCTAGAAAATTAAGACGACCTACAACGCAGCATGACCTCTAAATAGAATGAGTATGATTTATCGTGGATTTCAAGGTACCTAATTGTTTTCCCTCTTAGATTTCAAGCCTTCGGACCCCAAATTAGTTAATGGCCGCTAATTAATACCGATTTTGGTCCAACCCCTTGCAGCAATGTACGGCATCATGTCTTTCCGAACATTCAATTTTCCTGATGAACATTAAAACCGAGAGTGGGAGATGTTCAATTCTGACCAAATTTATAAAAAAATGTAAAAATGAAATGTCTAAAATATAAAAGCAAACTCATATAAAATCAATATCATATTAATCATGGAAAACGCACACTTTTTAATCAAATTTACAACGTTATGGTCCTCCAAAGCCATCCGTGGCTTATCAGCAAGTGCCTTTTATAATGTATCAGTAGTGTTTAAATATCACTAGCAACATAATTTATGTGCATAACAACCATTCCTTTGTCCTCCTAAATTCCCTTCTATATTCCATATTTTTAAATCATCACTCAATTTATTGAACAATTTGGGAACATAAACACTTAATTGCCTGCATTTCTTGCGCGTGTAATATCTTGGAACTTCATATTAATAAAATTTTCTAAGTTCAGTATTTTGATAGTACACTCTTTTCTTTTTATATTTATCACTGAAATAATTTTCAATGATTTTAATATACTGCAATAACTTTTGAACCGGTAGAATGTTGAACTCTTTAAAATAACCATCATCTGTAATCGCTCCAGTTTCTTGGAATGGATTGGATTTTATGATTTTCAATAACCTTCTCTGATTAGCTTTGATCCTTTTTAGTACTTTAACTCCACCTATCCCCCACACAGCGAGGCCACATCTCATAATACTTTCTAAAATAACGTAGTGCATCATTTTCAATACATCGATTGTATTTTGGTATCTATTTAAAGCATGAAATTGGTTCATACAAATTTTTATCAGTGACGTTTACTTAAAATTTGAAAAAAAAAGAAAAAAAACACACATTACAAATCCATGCACACGTTTACTATATCCAAATACAGAGTTAAATAAACATGGGGTGATATCACAAGCGGAATTGCATTGACATCATCTGATGAGGTGTGGTGATGCATTTCCGAATGTCGCTGCATCTTGTGTGTATTCCCCATTTACCTTGATAACGTTTTTGGGATCGCCTACGGCCGGCAGCTCGGCTCATCGCGATTAGCTCTTTATCGCACAGTGTGCGCACTCTCGCCCCAGCGGTCATCGGATTAGTATGGAAATACTACCTTTTGACAGACCTGTAAACCGGTTAATTAATCCTCCTGATGAAAGGATGATTTGTGCCCAAAACATGGTGGTGATGATAACCCATTATTCCTTGTTAAACATTGCTTCACCATCGGTATTCAACCGAATGAATGATACGTGCATTGACTGTCATGCCTATAATTGCCTCGCGCTTAGAGCTCTTCTCTATCTTTACATGCACCATACCCTATACTTTCCAATATCAAATCCCCATAAACCACAGTGCAGTTATCTATTATGGCAATCTATCGTTTAAGTTAGGTTTAAATGAAGGCGTGTTAATCTCTAATAAATTTTTACCCGGGCAAGACCGCACCAGCCAGTGCAGGTTATTTCATCACATTAGCATATGGCGAAGTTTTCGAGTATGACTACGTCTCGGGCATTTTTAGCCCAATGTTTCACCCGCGTTGCAGCGAGGGTCTTCAGAGGTGTGAAGAGATTTTGCTGAGAAATTGTAGCTGCTTATTTATTGAGGAGCTGCGAGGTCTCATTTAACGATCTTTTTGTTGAAAAGTCACTGCTGGTCACGGTGGAGTTCGCTGCGTCTGATTTTCTGGCTAGGAGGGTTTTACAAGAGAGGGAAAGCGGGTAGCCACCGTCGCGGTTATAAGTCCTTGTTCTTTTTGCGAATTCTATCGATTCCCAAATCAATCAGGGCAGATATAATGCTCAACATAATAAATCAAAATATAAATGACAACAATTTCTCAGCAAAATCGCTTCACCCCTGAAGACGCCTGCTGCAACTCGGAGGGAACGTTGGGCCTAAAATGCTCGAAACACAGTCATACTAGAAAACAATTTACTTCGCCAGTACCTATCAACAGCTGCGAAAGCCTACACTCCAGAGTACCAGCATTAGTCCTGCCTTACTTCATCTTGCCGAAAACCAATTCTCCTTCTTCCTCCACATCCCAGCATCCTCTCCTCTATCACTACCTTTAGTAACTCGTTTATCCTCACTTCCTCTACCAACTACCCGCCCAACCGCCTCCTAATCTCCTCTAAATGTTGCCTCTCCTATCCTCACCCTCCGTACCAAGCGCTTCCTCGTTCGTATTTCTTTTCGTTCATCCCACTTTCTCCATAGTCCTCCTCAGCCACATCTCGAACGCCGGCGGCCAACCCTTGCCTTGGAAAAAGTTTAAAGAATCCGGCGATACCTCGTGGAAATCGAGTATAGAAATCATACACTCAAAATAACAGGTATTTGTTAAATTTCCAAGTTTTACTTCAGCTCACCGACCTAGGTTTCTACACAGCTCATGTCATTCTCAAGGTCAATCTTGGTCGGTGCGGTTAAATTAAGTTATGCGGAAATTGAACAAATTTCCATTATTTTTGAGATTATGGTATCAACCCTTATTCCTTCCACATAGATCAAGTCGCACGCCCTTGCAACGCTACACTCCATATTTAACCGACATAATGTAGGTTAAGGCAACCTCTAATACTCATAAACTGGGGTTTTGCGAAAGAAAAATACGAGCATATTATTTTTCAAGTATGTTAATTTAGGTTTTGTTGAATGCCAGAGAAGATTTTGCTCTAGTATATCCTTTTTCGCCTCAGAATACGATCTGCCCTTCTTTATCCTGTCCATGAAACCTATCTTCTTTCTTCCTCTTCCCTACTTGCCCAATATCCTTCCCTCTATCATATTCTTGAGCAACCCATCACCCCTTATAACATCCTCCAGCCACCTACTCTGCCGATCTCGAATTTCATTCAAAAGTTCCTTGCCTCGCCCACCTCCTCAAGCGCTTCCTCGTTAGTCTTCCTCTCCGTCCACCTCACCCTCTCCATCCTTCTCCACACTCACATCTCAAATGCCTGCAGCCTATTCTCGTCCTAAACATAATTTACGGCCAAAACATTTAAAGGTATTTCAACATTCCATTTTTGTCACTGGCCTGGTTGTATTTATTTCCACTACCTATCCGACCTTTAACATCGGGTGAATAAACAATGGACGAACACAAACACCCATGTCCTGAGTGGTAAAAAATTCATCCAGATGGGACTCGATTCCGCGACCCCTCGGATTGGCTGGTGAAGACTACCCCGTTACCACCGGTAAAAACTAATTGGTGTTAACCGCACGATTCTTTCCGTTTACATAATGTTTACTGAGAGTTCGGGTTTTTTAGAATCAGGTCCCAGTCAGAGTGTCAGTTAATTGACGGTAGGGTTATCGTTGGGTTAATGAATTAACCCGTGACCACAGACACATTTTTCTAAAGACTCAATAAAGGCATGCGGTTCCACATACCATTTATCTTTACTTGCCAATATTTTGTTAAATAAATGCATTTGGTTAATTATTTGACACATTGGTTTGAGTTAAGCTATGAGATCTATGAGACCGCTTTTCTGTGGTTAGGGGTAAACTTCGGTTTATTTACCGAAAGAATGTTAAAGCAGATATTACTCAACCGGACCTTTAGAATGTTGTAATTTTCCTCCCAAGTTTCCTACTTCAAAATCCACCTCGCTCCTGTTCTGCGCATAAGCCCAATCAGCAGCTCTATCCCCCAGGGCAATATACGGCCAATATTTCTGCATCCTTCAAATTCTTCCCAATCGGCCTCCTTCCTCACACGCCACATCTAGCTGTTCTTCCTTAATCTTGAAGTCGGCAGGGTAAATTTATCTATATTCGATTTTTTAGCGTTGTACGACGCTATCCGATGTCCAAACGCCGTTACTCTCTATTCACCCACAGGCCTTCTGGAAACTGCTTTTCTCTTATGGCCTTTTCTATGCCTTCTCTCCAACTAATTCTGGTCCTTCCTCTTTTTTCTACCTTGTAGATTTCCTATTAAAATTTGCTTAGGTAATCTCTCGTTCGTGATACATATTTAATGTGACCATACCACACAATCTATTTTTTTAAATGTCATTGACTATTGTGTGAGAGACTCCCATTATATTTCTTAGTCTCCCACTCGTGATTCTCTCCCGTCTGGACATACCCGCAGATTTATTGCCTGTTAATTGATGAATGAGTTGACTAGGGCGTAAAGAAAACGATGGGGAACACTAGTAATATGGATCGAGGCATTGTATGAGTCGGAAATTTGGCGAGTGCGAAGGGAGGATGTAAGTAGACTTAAGGCGTCAGAGATGTGGATGTGGAGAAGGCTGGAGCGGGTGAGCATGAGGTGGAGGTACGAACGAGAAGGTATTTCATACGGTTCGAGAGGAGAGGAAGCTGTTGACGGAGGTTTGGAGGAGGCAGACGAGATGGAAGGAGGGCATTTTGAAAAGAAAGGAAACGCTGAAGAGGGCAGAATACTGTGGATGAGGAAGGAAGAGGATAGGAATTCTGGACGAAATAAAAAGAGAGAGACAATATGAGGATTTAAAGAGGGATCTAAGGTCGGGTGACTAATGGAAGGGAAAATGGAATGATATGCCAGAAATTAGTACGTTAGGATTGGTACTGTTCAAAAACCTACCGATCAGCTAGTAGAATACTCGAGTGAATGAATGTATCCTGAAATCGCACGTTCGAGCCCCGTCTGGATGGTTTTTTCCACCTTGTTTGTTCGTCAATGTAAATTTAGGACCGGAAATAGGAATTTTCATTCCAATGTTCTCTCACTCATAAAGGGGACAAATTTTAATTAGTTAGTTTTCCAGCTACCATGCTAACACTTTCTACCCTCCATCTCACTCTCATCGGAGAAATTATCATTGTATGTTCATCCTCCATTCCGCACTGACCAAGTTTCTGAGCCATACCACGCAACGCTCCATATTAAAATGTAATGGGCCAATTTTCGAGTGCTCAACTCATACGTTTTTCACCAGTTTCCTTTTCCTGATTAAGCTTCTTTCCCTCAATCAGTTCTTCACCTTGTTTCTGTGTTAGTGACATCGTTCTTATCAGAATTTTCACTTGATATTAAGACCGTTCCATTTGGTCTAGCATGTGCGTTTCAAATGAATCTCTCATTTTATTACATTGGCTCTACCAATTTATTTTTTGTAAGAGAGCTCTCTGGATAAGTTTCGAATTCTGAATTTCATGGCTATAATAAGTCAAATTGAAGGCAAAATAAATCTCCGGAGACATCACGGATGACTATTTTTTCAACACCAGTCCTAAAAAATAAGCTTGAAGAGATGGACGAGGGAGAAACGAGGATGCAAAACTATGAATTCAAAATTTACTTCACAATTTTACTTTTTACAATCGAGTTCCACAAATCAACGATGGAAAAGTATGGATAAAGCCAATGTTCAACGCACAACAGAAATGCATGGGGGGAAAAATAGTAGCCAAAGATTACTTTTTTCAATCCATCAATTCTGATCACGTCGGATTCTGTTCAAAACTCATTCATTTCATTCAACTTTAACGCAGTTTCGAATGGCGCACGTCATTGCATAGCTTTCTATTTTATGACCCTGCTTATTATTAATTAATCCGGGCGATATGGAATTTTCGTCAACAGAAGGAGGCATTTGATTAGTTTGAAGTCAAATTGATAAGATTAAAGCACCACAGGGCAGCAATTTAATAACCGGCAGTTCGTACTCAATTATGCAGCGAGCCTGGTTATATCAACATACAGAAACGAGAGAATTATTGGAGGGGAAAATTCGACGAAGCATTGAGAACGTACTCACTAATAAACTTGGAACGATATAGGGTTCATTAGCCAATAAACAAAACATCACCTTATGGTTCGTTAAAGATTCAGAAAATTGAGTGCTGTACTGGGAATAAATGAACATGTATAACTCTAATGTGCCACCCTGGGTGTCCAAATACGAATCCACCAATCATCCGTTGCGCATCAGAGTTTAAGGACTCGAAATTTTGTAGATTGGATTGCTCGTCAATATATGCATGTTCCAGGCTACGTTCTAAGATATGCAGTATTAAGATATATTATCCCTCTAAAACATACATCACCTTTGTTGGCATCGGCTGGAGATATGGCTTTCATTAAAACATATGACACGTCAACTCAACTATTTTAGGTAGTTTGAGCGAGATAGTTCCCTCGTCATAATATAGTGTCCATATTCGAATTATACGTTTTGATGTCAGCAGCTACGGGACACATGAGTAAACTATTGCATTATTAATGGTGCAATGATATATTTTTAAATGACAGAAATTGTAAGTAGTTGAATGAAAATATCTAAATAAGTCTTTCACTTGACCCATTTTTCTCATGCAATACGTTTGAAACTACGTCAAAACAACCTATATTTGTATCCCGAAGAATTCTCTGCGGTGAAAATATGATTAATTTAAAAAAATAGATGAGAAATCATACAAACTACACACTTTTGAGTTTCTGACGAGATATAAGTGAAGGAAATGCCTCATTTTTTCAATAAGTTCTCTCTGGAGTGCATACACGTACAATTTCCCATGTAAAAGGGCTGGTATTTTTTGACAAATATCTCTGAAAGTAATGAGGTAAGGGGTTGAATGTTCTGTATCATAGGAAGGGTGATTTATATTTCTTTCAAATGAGATCAAATTCATTGATTTCTAGGTGAAATGATATTTCGCTTAACTACCTTAAAATTTCGGCTGGCAATGAAAGCGTGCTCACAAGCCAAAATGATTCATATTTTGGTGTACGAACAGAATTGAATGGCCCCTATATACGGTCACAACCTCGTAAACTGTAGATAAGCTTCTCTGAATTCTATTTATAATCTCTTCAGTGAAAATTCTAATTAGTAAGTCACGGGAGACGAATTCGTTTTCAATGAGGAGCCATCCACAATAGACAATAAAAACACTTCGCGCAATTACCCTCAAGGGTAAGAGTTAAAATTATTATGTGAAGAGATATAAATATATTCTTAGTTCATGGTATAGTTCACCACGAATAAATATTTGACAAGATCCGTTTCCGATCCCAGTTTTCAAAATAGCGATCAGACATCGTTATTTTCAAAATCTCATACAAAATGGTGTAGGTAATTTGTAGCAATCTTGACTAAATGAGTCAAAGGGAGTGGATATGACATTCTAAAAGTGTCTTTTTCGCAAAAGCATGAGCAGGTAGGTGATACAACTGATAACCTCAGCCTCCAATGGTGGTTTTTACAAATGCTCTTGACAATAATCTTATCGTGGAAGCAGCTCATCGTACTGAGATTCGAACCCGCAACCCTCACGTAGGCAGGCGAGGACATTACCCGGTCGCCACCGGGGCCTGAATATCGATTAGATATTGTTATTTTCAGCATTTTATTGATAAAGGTGTTTTTTTTGTTCAATATTGACCACAGAAGTCAAAGGTAAACATGTGAATGAATGGTAAAAACGGTAAAAGTGTAAAGATGTGACGTTCTAAAAGTGACTTTTTCCCAAAAGCATGATCAGGTAGGTGATATGATTGATAACCTCAGCCTCCAATGGATATTTTTACAAATTCTCTTGACAACAATCTTATCATGGAAGCAGCTAATCACACTTGAAGCGAAGTATCGTCTCCACCATTGTCGCTATTCATTATTGATTAATAAAAACTGAAAAATTGATGGTTGAGTTTTTTTCGCAGGTTGGGTATAAAGAAGATGAGGATAATAAAAACAAAAGAAGATTTTCTTAAAATGTCCAAACTTTTATTAAGCTGCGTGGATTATTATTAACATAACACAAATGAGCCTTTTTCTGACACTACCAAAATCATTATATCCATGTAGAAACAATTGTGCCGTTTTCAAAATAATCATAAGAAACGATAAACCATGAAAAATATTGATGGATAAAGATGTTCACAAGAGATGTTAAAGACATTGGCACACATGGCAGCATTGGGACTACTAATTTGTGAGTAGGCAGGCATGTCTGATGTTATTTGCTATCCTTTAAATCTTGAAGAAACAAAAAAATTGAGGCATTGTCTTCCCTTAATCAAGCCTCTTATTTTGAAATCATACTGCCGGACAATGACTTTTTTTAAAAATAAATCCTTCTTTGTTTGCGCAGAGAATAATTTTTTTTTAACAAACTCAAGAATTTCGAAACTGGTCACTTTGAAATGCTTCATTTAGTTTCGCCAAAACGTAAGTATCTGATTGACCTCCGGGGTGAATCAAAAAGATACTTAAGTAATGGCGAAACATTTCGCTGAGATATCCACGTGGAAATTTCATTTTCTTTTTTTTTTAATAAGGACTTGAGTGTTGGTCAAGGCTTATATATCTACTCTCAGTATGATATACAAATTCCTGGTCATCGTAGAGGGTGGAGCGGGTCGGGAGACTGGGATGTGTCAGCATGGAAGACTGGTAGGGTTGACTTCTCTCCTTCGGGTGATGATGGTGTATAATGATGGCGTGTTAGGTTTTCCTGGACGCCGTTTCCGAATAGCATCGCAAATCTGCAGTGGTAGTCTGTTGAAAGTCTTCCATTTGAATTTCCCGCCTCGGTGTCAGGATGTCGCTTACTGTTGCTCGGTGAGGCGGAGGTGGGCAAAGTCCTCGAAGACAATGTTGTCGTCATCATCGTTGGTGGCCTTAGCAAGAGGCTTGGCCTTCTTCTCGGCAACGGCATTCTGCTGCTCAACTGAGCCTGGAGGTGAGAAACATTGTAACCATTGAGTAGGTTCCCTCACGAATGCGAGAATCTAATTAAATGATAAATGCCACCATATCATTTGTGCCGCGTAATAACTTACTACTCTCACTAGAGACATGCCTTCGATAGAGTAGATCAAAGGTAAAGGTGTCATATATGAGACGATGAATATATCTAAGATATAAAAATGAATGTTTGCTTGTTCGTCTTCTATGAGTGCCTATACCATTCATCAGATTGCGATGAAACTTTGGTAAGTTGTTGTACGCTCGCCCGCGAAGGTTTCTGATTTATTAAATCTATTGTACAGTAGATGGAGCTCGAGTCGTTTCAAAAATGAGTATTTGCACGCGAGCTTCTGAAACAGGCGAGGAACGACAAGCAAGCAACGAGGCAGATCCTTTACGAGTCGCTCAATCAGGTGCATCAGAACCGTATTAGAGAGACATAATATTCCATGCATCAGAATCATATCATGAGACAATTTGTGTTAAAATGTACGTAACTTATTTTTATGTAGAATAAGATTTGGTTCAGTCTCTTTGTTTGCATTTTTTAATTCTTGCATTTGATTTTTGCATACGCTTTTTCCTAAAATTGGATTTTTATGCTCGAAAATCATAAATATTTGCACTATTTCAACAATAGATTATTTTATTTACTTGGAAACCCCAGCATAGGCATGGAATGGAAACATGCGATCAATTGTGCATTACGAATTCTTGTGAAGGTGCGAGAAATTCATTGTACTAGGTCTCAAATTCGTTTAGGGACCGATTTTGACCCAGAAAAATGTATTGCAACGCATGCCGGGCACAGCTAGTATTATATAATGATCGGTTGTTCCAGACTGAAGAGTAGCAAGGTCGTTCCATATCGATTGAATTCTTCCTTCGATACAGGTCTCCGCAACATGAACAAGCCCGCCAATAATGTGCTTATTTCGGTGTATTCTCCATAAGCATAGCTTATGTTGTTCAACGTTTTTGTTGATTTGGCAGTGCATTGGTATCCGAAATGAAGACTTGCGCCGCATATTCACTGATTTTTGTGGGTGTACTACGCCATTAAATGCTCAGTGAGCACATTAATAGCGGCCGTGCAGTGGAAATGGTTGCTAAAACCTATGTCGATAGACCTACGGGTATTTTGAAAAGAACAACCCTGCTAAAGTAGCTAACTGCAGCGCCATTCTAAGTAGGTAACACAATTTAGCAGCCATTTTCTTATGAATCAAAGACTAAAATGGTGAGTATCCTTCTTTCTATTACCATTTAACTTCCCGGAATAGTGATGAATTCCCAAAAATAAAACCGTTAACTTAGAACTTAAACCCTCACCATATCCTTAAGAAAAGTTTTATCCTCTCTTTCCCTGTTTAATTTCTGCTCGTAAATCACAGTTTTTCATTGGGCGTGCTGGATCCAAAACTCAAGTTTACAACGAAGATGGACTGCCGAGATTAAATATCAGTCTTATCTTGTTTCTCCGCGGTAAGAATCCCCGATTCCGCTCCCTTAAACATAGCCCGAGTATCGAAGTGGTTTCGCACGCGCCGGTCTGACCTGCGCGGACTTACATGCACGTGAAGTATGCCCGCTCCCATGGTGTAGCAGTGAACTCGAGCTTCCTAGGCACTTCAAAAGCAAAAGTTGCTCACAATCGCAGGATAGTGGACCTCCATCCTGTGGTAATCACAGCTAACGTCCCAAAGATGGAAGGCACGCGTCTTCTTTTATTCTCACTGGACACGCGTTTTTAACGTTGATAAATGGACGACATCCGAGCTATCTTTAAAATATCTTGAAATATCTATAGGATCTTTACCAATATCTAAAACCTGCAAAAAAGAGTTTTTTTCTAACAGCTCGAGTCATATAGACAATTTTTTTTTTGTCATAAAAATCTGTATCCTCTAACTCAGGAGTCGCGAGATTTGTTGCGTAAAAATGTTCACCTCCACACTAAATGGCCACTGCTACCATTTGTTTCCATCCACGCTTCCCGTATTAGCGGAGTTAATATTCATGCTCATATTTTAGTTGTAAACACATTCGGAAAATACAGCATCAGCCTCGATTGTGCCAATAAGGAAGAAGTTACAGTGCTGTAACGAGTCACCATGCAAGCCAAGTGATGCTGTTCCCCTCCTGGTACTTTCTGTGTCCATCCGATTATAAAGACGAATTAGACGTCAAAAGGACTTAAACAGTATAAAACGAAAATGTTACCAAAAAGGTCTAAGAAAAGGTTTGAATTCGCGAAAACGACTCACCTGGAGCTGGGTGGAGAAGCTTGAATGGCACGTCAGTCTGGAGTTCGCCTCCAAGGGTGCCGCAGTTCAGCTTGACTCGGAGAGAGTAGGAGACGACAATACCCATGGCATCATGTGGAGCCAATCCCTCAGCCACAAGAGTGGAAGAGGCAAGGTTCACATCATCATCCTGAAATCGGCCAAAATCGAGGAAAATTATTGGCAAAATAAAAGCATATACAGGCTTTGTGCGGGTCGAGCTTTTGGGTTGACCAAATTGCTTGGTATGTATTCAAACTACCAATTAAGACTGTTCATTTAAAATACGGACATGGTCTCATCTCAGAGTCAGCCTAAATAAAGAGGAAAGTACATAGGATGAGCTACCAGTAAGTAGTGGCCATAGCATTAGATATGGAGGGGAGGAGGGCTGCTGTCAACCAACCTTAGGATTGAACGACCCTTGATGATGAAGCCCAGCAACAACAAATATGGAAGAAGGTTCGTCAGGCGTGTTTGTGGAGGAGAGGAAATTGGTGGTAAAGCTTTGGGAGAGGGCAGTAACATTTAATGGGGAAATTACAGAGAGATGGCGAATTTGATTGAAGACGATGATGCAGTGAAGATTTCGCGACAAACACCGAGGATATAGGAAGAGGAGAGAGATATTGAAGGGCATCAGGAGAGGTATGTGTATAATGAGACATAATAACAAAAATACAGGGTTAAATCCACATATTACCCTGCAAGCCACCGCAAGAGTGTTTGGCAGGGGGTGATTTATCACCAACATGCATTATAGTTTCAAAGTGATTTTCACCAACATGCACTACACTAAAGGTATGCTACCGAGGCTACAGAAACTATTGGATCAATGTAACAAAGATGACTCCAAAATGGCAAAATCAAGGCTGGGCTCGTCCAAAAACCAACCAATTAACAGGCAAATTATGAAGACTAGACCACTTATAATAACAACACAAGCCTCAACCAACCTTAAGGTGTCCATCAAGAGCGATTCCCTGCTTGTCCTTGTTGGAAGAAGCGAGTGGCACAAGGTAGAAGGTCTTGGTGAGGGATGCGCCAGGAGTGATGGGGCAGCCCTCCCTAGTCTCCAGATCGGCCACAACGCGGGAGAACTGCATGTTCACCATGGTCACTTCGCAGTGCTGGACAACCATCACCTGCGAGGGCAAAGAAGCATAGAGCATTAAATTGGGTCCTTTCTCGATCCTAAAGTCGGTCGAATTCAACAGAAGGTTTCAGTTTGTCCACAAACCTTCATGTTCTTCACAGCCTTGCGGGAGTTGTTGCTCACAATAACGTTGGCGGAAACCTTCTCACCGTGGTAGTAGATTTCTCGGTCCAGGGTGACCTCAAGGTTGATCTTGCCCTGGGAGAAGGTGAATCCCTTGGATGCAAGGGAGCTGGGAAGTCGGTTTCCCCTGGATGGTGGAGAGTACTGGATCTGTTGAAGTTAATTGGAAAGTTAAATTAATTTCACTTAAGTTGCTTTTATGTACTTCATTCTGAAATCATAAAACTAAAATAGAAGCATTGATCCCGCTTGGCATCAATGCTCACCACGATGCATTTGTCGTTCAAACCCAAACTAATTTAAGCCAAAACCACTGCTAATCTAAAGAAATATCAATTGTTTGTGTTTTGAATTGTAAGCATTTTATAAGTAATTACTACTAAGAGACATTATCGTTTTCAAAGGAAAATTAGCCCATAAAAATTTATATCAAAAGTTGCTTTCAATAATCTCTGCTATCGGTGAAATATCCCACTTACATTAGCAAAAACTTTTCAAGATTCATGATCAATGATTCTTTCTTCTTCTTCAATGGTTCTTTAAACATAGTTTCCTAATTCCCATAGCGATGTCCGACCCTATGTTTAACCCTCCAAGGTAAATCAAGGACCGCTCTCGAAAGAAAACAAAGATCTTTTAAAATCCTTTTTCTGGATAAAAGAGACCCAATAACATCTCCGTCACGATTATTTGGCCAGCTTCAAATTTATTTCACGACAAACATATTATTCACTCTTTCGTCTTATCCTTGAATGCACCTAAGGTAATCCTAAAACCAATCATTAGACGCGAACTAACTGGAATGGCTAATTACCTTCTTGATGGCGAAGGTGACGGTGGATCGCTTGTGGGTCTTGTCGTTGGAGTGCTCCCCGACGTAGGTCTTGAAGCTGTACTCAACTCCGAGAGGCTTGCCGGTCTCATCGCCAACAGTCTGCAGCATCACAGAGGATGGGGCGTTCTGGGGGAACTTGAAGGTGAAAGGAGTGGCATTGGCTCCGAACTTCTTCACCAGGCGTTCCTATTCGGAATATCAATGGATAAGTTCTACTTACTTCCGTTTTAGGGAAAATACTTCCGAAAATTTGATGGAAGCAAATAGGCTCCCAAAACCTTTCATTGGGAATCATAAATTGGGAACCATATGGCAGGAAAGAGGTATGGTAGGTGTGAAGCGTATTACTCTACGTATCGGAAGCATGGACCATTGGAAAGGCTGACCAGAAAAGACTGCTGTCAACCAATCCTAGAACTGAACGACCAATGAATGAATGGTAGGAGATAATCGGGTAGACCAAGAAGTTGGATAGCAGGCACAATAAATAACTTGAGAAATGGGACAGAAGGAGGATCCATGGTAGGATAAGATAGGTGGAGATTGGAAATCGGAAGATGCTGACCGAAAACTGTGGCCAATCGCGTCGTTAAGGACCGGTGGAAATTTAATGGTGAATGGATTAAATAAAAAGTGGAGGTTAGATGAATAGACACCCACAATTTTAAAACAGGTTTATTGGAGCCCATTCATTAATGATCAGACGGCAGAGTGTTGAGCCTGAATTGCTCTCCAATAGCATTCAAGTAGGGTTAGAAGAGAAAAAGTTTGAAGACGTGAGGATGCTCCAAACAGGTTAGGCAAGGAAGAACCAAGGAAGGTAATATCCATCCAGTATCACATTGGGAAATGCTAAGGAGAAAAGAAGTAGATAGCACTCAAGTTAGGATTGGCACTCCACTTCCACTACCAATGCCGGGACTCGAACCCGAGTTTTCAGGAAGGGAAGCTAGTACCTACTCAAGCCAGCGAAGAAACCCGGTTCCAACAATTATGAGCATATAATTTCATCGCACCCATTGAGTTTTTTTATTTCTGGTCAACTGCAATCTTTAAGCGATAAGCAGCAGGTGACCCGGCAGGCGAGGACTTCACCTCATGTTAAGCCCTCGCTGCTAATCCAAGAGTTACTGGTTCATGCCCCGCCCAGGTTTTTTCCCAATCATATTATGGGTGTATAAGTTCCATTGATATGTACTTGAAAAATATGAGGACAAGTAAAGAGTGGGCTGTCGGGATAGAAGGGACCCTAAGGGGACTGAACACCATGCCGTCATCATGGAATGCAAAAAACATTTTCTCCACACAGTGTCACCAACCTGGATCGGAGTGAGCTCATGTTCGTCCCTCTGGGGAACCATCTGTCCGGAAGCCACCACCATCTCCTTGCTGAACTTCACCCCCATGACCTCATCTTCTTCCCTTCCGAAACGGTAGGTCGCTGTCACCTATCATAAGAAATTAACAATCAACTGCGAGGTACTATGTTGAAATGGTTGAGGTGTTAATACATGGTACTTGGTATGTAATGTATGCAAGTGGCTGAACGCGTACTGAGGTGATGAAAATGCATCACTTACATGGCAGTGGGGCAATAAGCCTTGGAATCAAGGGCATTCTATTTTACCCGCCTACGTAGACGTTTTAGGGAATATTGTACGTGAAATGCTACCACACCTTAAACGGTATTTAAACTGACAACTTTGGATTTGTCATTAAAATTCTCGGTCGATTTTAAGTTGGTGCAAGAGCTGTTTCAACGAATACAATTAGCTATCTAGAATTATCTCGTCAATTGAAGCAGACAAAAGAATATGCATTATTGATTTGACAATCGAATATATTGATTGGCTTATCCGAACAATGCATTCTCATCGAGTTCAATGATAATAAATCTCATGGCTGATTATACAGCGTACCTACTCCCAAGAATACTTAGTTTAAGTCTTAGTAAGAGCATCGGGAGATCTTATGGTCACTAGGCAACTTTTTTTATCACTTATACTTATTAATTTTCCGGTGTTCACAGCCGGTTCATTGGCTTATTTCATAAAAATTTTAAGCTCAGTTAATAAACTTTTGATTGCACGGAAGGACATAAAGTACGATCACATTAAAAACAAATAAAATTTTAAGTCATATTCCTGTTTAATTATGAATCAGTAGTTAGACAAATAACGACACAAACAGTTTATCTCATTTCTCCCCTAAAGCATCGGCATCTCTAAATAGCGAAGAAATTTATTGTCGCCAATCTTTTCGTGCCCTGTCGCATTCGGAGGTTTTTAACACGTGTTAGATGCAATACAACTGAAAGTTTATTATTCAATTAATTTAAGTATGACGTTTGCATTAGAACTTAAAGTGCTTAACCAGTTTTTGAGCACTTGCATATTCTTTCAAATGCCACTGAGTTCAATTGATTGATCAGAATTTTTTAAAACTGGCACATACAGTCGCATTGTCACGGGTAAGAAATGCAGTGTTCTCACAATATGGGTTATCATTACGCACAAAATTCATTAACTTTGCCATGAAAAGTAGTTTTTAGTAAAAAGATAATCAAAAGTCGTTTGAATAATAACCCATAGAAACATAAGAAAGTGTAAATAACTTCTCATCTCATTTACTCACCTGGCCGTAGACCTTGCGTCCCCTAAGGTAATCGCTTTCAACCACGACAACTCCATCAATGGGGTCAATATGGTCGAGGTGATCCACAAAATCTCGCTTTCCCAGGTAGATGGTGACCTTTCCTGTAATAATAAAGCGTACTTTGCTGAAAAACATTCAACTTAATACCAGGGAAGCAGAAGAATGAGTATAGGTTTTATGAAATAGATGGAGAAGGGTGGGATGTAGGCTGAGATAGAGAAAGGAATTTTATAGTTAGATAGAGCCTAGCGCATAAAAAATTGTAGATTTTATGCACCTAAATTGAAGCCTAAATTAACCGGTATATTACTTCAATAAATAAATAACCACCATTGATAACTAACGTGGCCTATATCCACACCCATACATAACACACGAGGAAAATAAGTTAATTATTGACTATTAATGAATTCACGGTCCCATTCCTCCAAAGTGTCGAAAGGACATTTGAAATGTCGTAATGAATGATGGATATCCTTGATTATATTACAATTTTTGCAACCCGAACCATAATTTTGAAAATCAAGTAAAGCGGAAAGCTCAGGGAATGGAACGTTTTCCGATAATAATGCAAAAAATATTTTTCTATGCTGCATGCTCTTTCCAAAGTAGTTTCCGATTTCCTTCAACACACTTAAGAACGGCCTGGTAGCAAGAACTCTCTGGAGAGAAGTTAAATGATATTTTTATAGCAAAAGACTTCTCAGACCATGCAACAGTAGTACCGAATCCTTAAATCACCCAGAATAAATCAAAGAAACCAGAGCAGGAGAAATCCCTAGAAAAAAATGGGGAATGAATTGTACCCTAATACTGCAAGGAACCGATGTTATTTATGACTGCGTGTAAAAATGTTACATGAAGATAGAAATATTTGCTTTCCAACGATATTCTCGGTTAGATTTATGGTCAGTAAATACAGCAGCGCACGGCACACGCAGCATAAGTATAATTTCAATTCAAAATTGAAATATCCTCAGATTCACTAAATACCCCCACGCACTTTTTTCATATTCTTCTTATTTAGGCACCTGCATTCAGTAAAGAGATGCGCAAGGATTCAGGCACGTGTTCAAATACAGAGGGAGAGGGTCGTTAATAAGATTTGATGAAAATAAATTCAATTTAAACTCTTCATTGGACTCTTAATCTAAGCAGCTGAGAGCATACTTTGATTCCTAGAGCATCTTTTGCTCCGGGCTCTGTCTTGCTTGGGAGAAATGCCACGTCTATTTCATCAGTCCAAGAAAGAGTAATAGCTTTACTCCAAGTAAATGCGTGCAGCAAAACTAACCCCAAAGTTATCCCCGAAGGAAAGAATTTCACAAGGGAAAGGCCATCACTCGCTCGTCAATATCACAGTGACTTGTGAGTCAATCGATTGAATAGTCGGACCGAAAGAGTAATCAAACAAAAACATATTCTGCGAAATAACTCCCAGAGAAATTATACTAATTCTAAAACGAAAACATTGCCCACCAAAATCGCAATCAATCGAAAAATTCAATCGTGTGTATAAAAAAGTGAAAGAATCAAGAAGCAAAATCATTCACAAACCATTTGGAGTCGACTTCTTGAAGACTTTGACTGCGACTACGAAGACGAGGAACAGAAACGGTATCATTTCAGGAGGGTTTTGATTGCAAGAGTTGCGGACACAGAAGGAACGAGCCCAAACGACGACTGCTCTCTACACTCCCAAGCACAATTCACTCAGGAACACTTAAGGCGAGCACAAAATTTCACAAAGCGGAGAGTTGAGAGAATCGTCGTCCAGGAGTTCCTTCCGCGTCTCAGGTAAGGGTACCCCACAAGTCCGAGAAGTGCCCGCGCGTCCCTTATATACTACTCCTCCAAGAAAGATTTTTGCGGGGCTTCCTTTCGTCACGTCCACCCCCTTCGAAGAGACATTCCTCATCCCTCCAATCTCTCCTTTCTTGTCTTCTCTCCTCCTTTTTTCCTTAAAGATGGGGTTAGTGCGATGGCTACCGCATCCAAACCAATGGGCCTGTGTTCGAATCTCGGTGGAAGGAGGGGATTTCTCTGAGGATACGTGAATCCAGCTTGGAAGGGATTTGGAGAGAACATCTCCTCTTCCACTCTGTTCGTCAGATGAGACGTAATATAATCGACCCCTGGCACCTTCGTAAAGACAAGTCTAACGCCGACGCTAAGTAATTATCAACCTCAATAAAAATTAAATAAAATTAAACATTAAGAGTTGTACTGTCCACTTATATTTAATGCATAAATATTCACTACACTGTTTCAACTCACGTTAGGGCTTCATCATCAGGCATACCGGACGCACGTGTAGTGTATTTTTATAGATTAAATATAAATGGACGGTACAACTTCTGCCATTTAATTTAATTATTGAAATGCTATTCCACCACCTAACGCCAAATACAGTTGAACTTAATAAAACTTACCTTACTTTTCTACACAAGTAGTTCCATAAAATTTTTAATAGAAAATATTTCGAAGTCTCTATTAAAACCTTCAAAAAGCCACCCTTAAATATACACATAGCGTTTCCAGTGGCTCTGGCCCTGGTCAAACCATTAATTAAAGTACTCTTCCATGAAGATGTAGAAACATTTAACAGCAACACAAAACTTTCGAGTAAGTTAATTCGTAGGCTTTCCGTGGGATGTGACTGATAAATGGTATAGAAAATAGCCAACTGGCTTCAAAGCGGCCTGGGTACGAGTCTACGCAGTGTGGGTATTTTTTCTGAGGAAACCCGAATCCTGCATGACTGTCCTGTGAAGAGCACTTCAATTCTTCTACTTAGTCCGGCAAAAGAGACGTAAAACTACGGGTATTGAGTTTATATCGTTAAAAGAAGACATTCCGATGCCGATATTTTCTCTCGTCAAATAAACCATCCATATATCTTCCAAAATAACTATATATGGATGCATAAATTATCTCCGGTGTCGGTCACCTCACCAATTACCCAGCTGACCTTAATTCATCGTCCGGTTGTGCACCTCTCCTACTCGATACGGTATCTAGAGTGAGGAATCATATCACATAAAATTCAAATATAAGGAAGAAGATCCTACCATTTTTCTATCTTTTCTGATACTAAATTATATCTAGAACTCTTTGCATTACTTTTAGAAATATTTGACTAAAAATACAAGCCGTTTTTCATGCAATACAGTACGGCTTTGCGCTAGAGACAAATCGATAAAAATAACTAGAACGTTTTCACTATCAGATCGCGTTAGAAAGTTAGCGTTGAGTAGTTCATAATCCATCTCAGTTATTTAAAAAAATTAATGTATAGTTAATCCAATCACTTTTTCTAAAATCGCGAAAAAGTCGTTTTTGAGGCATTTTTCGGCGTATTGTGTGAAAAAAATAGTCCAGTTAAGAATTCAAAAACGTATATTCACCTAATTAATGGAAGGTCCAGTCAAATTAATCCACTATGGGTAAAAGGCACAAGTCTCACGTACTCAAGGCAAGGGGTTAAAATCACACCCATTTTCAAGGTCAGTAGAATATACAGATGGCGTAAAAACGTGTAAACAATGCGAATTCCCGATCCGGGCCGCTGAAGACTGGCCTTTCGCTTGACGTCAATGACGTCGTAGTTACAGCCGTCCGAACCCAGTGCTACTTCGAAAGAAGAAACAGAAGTGATCACTGGTCTGCGACGATTTAGTTATGACTCGAACCGGTAATTTCAATTGAAAATTTAATTTGAACTCTAAGACTCAAAGCAATGTAAATCTTTTCCCTCACATTTCAAAAAAATCTTTTGAGTCTTGCGTTATGTTTTTTCGCGAGTCTTTTTTAGAGGGTTTATGTTGTTATCATCATAATAAATATTGAAAAATTATCAAAAGAAAGGTATTACAAAAGATAATTCATCGGAATGAATATGAAAACGGTATTATTTATCATTCATATTTCAATATACTTCAATGCGGGCTTGTCTGATAAGACGTCAGTGACGTCACAGCAACAGTGCTGACGCTAGCAACCATTTCGATAATTTCATTGACGTACAGTAAGCAACTCCGGTTGAGGCAACTTGTATATTCTACGAACCTGGACCCATTTCAATGACTTTTACAGGAACACTATCTGGAGGTTTCATTGTGAGACGAGTCATAATGGGTCGGCAGATATCGGTGTCATTACACTTCTTGAAAAGCTTGTGTTGGCTGCAATTAGAAACGGTTTCTGATAGACACTTAGCTCCCTAGCACTTTGCACTAAGCTAAGCGACTCTCCTCTTTAGTTTCGAAGAATTTTTCCGAAATGTCATCTAAGCAGTGCCATGAATCATTGCTAGAGTTGCACAAACGACCATGCTCTTCAGGGAATATCCACCCAGGAGGGAATCGAATCCATGACTTCAGGATGGACAAGCGAGAATCCTACCTTACCACCATCACAGCCGGAGTGAGCGGGAGATTTTGATTGCCTTGATGATGAGAAATATCACCTCGCTTCGAAAGTCGATGTGAGGTGCTCCAAGTATACAATAAAATATACAGTGAAGAATACAGAAGACATTAGTGTGGACCAGGACACTCTATAGATCGGAAGCATGGACCTTTGGAAAAGTTTCCCAGAAAAGACTAGGAGTCTTCAAAACCTAGTGCTGGAGGAGGATGCTGATGATAAAATGGAAGGACAAAATAAGAAATGATGAAGTGTACAGAAGATTAGAAGAGGAAAGGACCATATGGAACACCATACAGAAAGGAAGAACCAGATGGATTGGACACACCATGATACACAATGAGTTTGTTAAGAACATAACTGAAGGCAAAATAGAGGGAAAAGTCCTCAGAGGAAGACCCAGGAATAAGTTCATGGCCCAATTAGGTGGACAGTACATAGGAAGAGATGCCAGGAGGTGAGGGAACTAGCAATAGATAGCTAGGTGGATGGCTGCAGTGAACCAATCTTAGGATTGAACAACCAATGAATGATGAATGTTAGACCCCCACCAGCCGCCTTTTCTCTCCATACACCATGATACACAATGGGTTTGTTGAGAACATAATTGAAGGCAAAATAGAGGGAAAAGTCCTGATAATAAGACTCAGGAATAAGTTCATGGACCAAACAAAGAGGAAAGTACATTGGAAAAGATACCAGGAGGTAAGGGAACTGGCATTAGATTGGGAATGGTGGAGGGCTGCAATCAACCAATCTTAAGGTTGAACGACCAATGAATAAATGAATACAGTAAAACCGCGGCCACCACTCTAAAGTGGTCAATTTTCTAAGCGGCCAATTTTTCCGGAACGGATGAAATGAATTTTTCGTAAAAGCAATATCAATCTTCCCTACCTTCAGCGGTCACTTTCTTGAGCGGCCATTATTTCACGGGTCCGAAGGTGGACGTTTAGTACACCTTTCACCATATTTCCAGTTCTGTCACTGAGAGCTTTCAGTTCTTAGTGCCAGAGCTGGGTCTTTTAACGAGAGGTGCAGTTAAATAAAACCACTCTGAGAAAAAGGCACAAGGCTTACGTACTCAAGGCAAGTGGTTTAAAACCTCACCCATTTGCTTTCGGAAGGCTATCTGCTAGGATTAGGTTGCTTGAGAAATTCAGAACTGGTGAGCGACACGGAGAATGTTATCATGACGCCTCACTACATCTCTAGGTCTGAAAGAAGCGATAAAATAAAAGGATGCATTGCCAAACAGATTGGTACAAAAACTCGTTCTTTCTGCGCACAATAAGCGACCAGAGTAAACACTGAGCTTTACTATATACACTCCCATAATCCACGTCGCCATTTCACCTTCCAAAACTTTATCCCTTACATCTTTACACGACTGGTGACCTAACACCGGCCACACGCCAATGCGGCGGCACGCAGGGTAGTATGTAGATGTAAGTTCCGCTACAGCAAATTTAACGATTACCAGTCGATAAGCCGTATTACAGAAATGCGTTGGCGGTAAATGAGATATGTAGGAGAAGATTTAAGTCCTCTATGAGCTAAGGACGAGTTACAGCTTAAGGTATACGCTATTGAGCTGGACGTCGACGAAATGCCGGATCTATTCATCACGGACTTTCCTCGTGGGTTCCAACATCTCAAAGGAGAGGATGAAAGAACGCACGTGGAAGTCCTTTGTTTTTAGAATCGTTTCCGGGTCATGACAGCTGCAATGAGTTGAGACTCGGCGCCGTGTCTCGTGGAAGCGAGGATATGAATTCAAATGCGTTTCTCGTGACAAGAATAATAAATATTGCCCTCGGTGTCCTGTGCTAATGCTTCAAATGGAATTCAGTTTCGAGGAGATCTTGGCTGGGAATTCCACATAACTATTTATAATTCACCTTATACGTCATTGTCATTTTGCAAATATTAACGTATCCATATCCTCTACGATGAAGAAAACTTACCAGGTGACAAGTCGCAATTTTATTGCCCCCTTTTTTCCAAATAAGAATAGTCATCAACGACCTCTTGATATGGGCGAGGAAACGTTTAAAGGCAATGTGTCGAAACAGATGCATAATACCGACCTAAAGGCATTTTCTTTGAAATGTTTGCAGAGGAATGCCAAAGGCATCTGATGATGTCGGAACGCTAATAAATAGGTGTCAAAATAGAACATTAAATGCTATCTCGAAACATGGATTAATAAGATTAGGAGTCTTTCTCCAAGAAGGAATGAAAAAAGCTTTCAATCTGAATTTTAAAGGAGATTGATTGATACACTTTCTATTTCCTTCTACTCCAATAGTAAGCCTTGATGCCTTTGCATGATTAAGTCTCATTATTTTCCCACCGGCGTAATCATTAAGAATGCCAACGGTATTATGTTAGATAACTGGACCGTCAAATTACATACATATGGGTGAAATGCTTATTTTTTTCTAATAAATTTCAATACTTCAGTATTTGGGTGAAACCATTTGAAGCTTCCTCTGACTACGGAGCAGTATACGCGTAGTAATCCAATACGCAGTATTTCTCAAGACATGAGCGCATTACTCCCAGCCTGAGTCATCCGTCACTATGAATAAGAACTTACGACTTTTACGCGTGAACCATTCACGGGATGAATTTAAAGTACCTCAGGGAGGAACTGCAAATATGATGAGTCGTATTAGTCTCAGCAATATTGATAATCCTGGTAAATCTGTGGTTGACTAATAGATGATTCATTGAAATTGGATACTTTGAGGAGGGAATATTTGTAATGTATTATATTTATATTGCCAATAAGAGGAACACATTGTGAAAGGGTATTACTCATGAGCGACACAGAGAGCAAAGGCGGTTGGTGGGGGTCTAACATTCATCATTCATTGGTTGTTCAATCCTAACTGGTTCACTGCAGCCATCCACTCCTCCCTATCTATTGCTAGTTCCCTCACCTCCTGGCATCTCTTCCTATGTACTTTCCTCTTTGTTTGGTCCATGAACTTATTCCTGGGTCTTCCTCTGGGGATTTTTTCCTCTATTTTGCCTTCAGTTATGTTCTTAACAAACTAATTGTGTATCATGGTGTGTCCAATCTATCTGGTTCTTCTTTTCTGTATGGTGTTCCATATGGTCCTTTCCTCTTCTATCCTTCTGTGCACTTCATCATTTCTTATTTTGTCCGTCCATTTTATCATCAGCATCCTCCTCCAGCACCAGGTTTCGAAGGCTTCTAGTCTTTTCTGGTCAGCTTTTCCAACAGTCCATGTTTCCGATCCATAGAGTGCTACGCTCTACACGAATGTTTTCACATACGGTTTCCCGGTTTGTAGCCATGAGTCTTACATATGTGACGGCAATTAAATACTTACTTATATAGCTAGTATATAATATTAAAGTAATCATATACTTAAATAATTGTACAGGATAACTATCAGAGAAATAGCAATAATATTTTACGCGTATTCAATGTACAAATTAGCAGAATCAACAGAAAAGATCGCGAATGAAAAATGCTAGGAGGAATAAGTGAAGTAGGGCAAGAATGAAGTCAGATAGAGAAAATAAAAAAAGAAAAGGGGATGATGAAGGTTCTGGACTAAAATGAGTTTAATAAGGTCGTATTGCATAAAAACTGTTGAGTACTAGAAGAAAGAGTGAAATGAAAATAGAGGTTTTAATAAATAACAGGAAAAAGGAAATAAGTAGAGCTAAACAAGGAAATAGCTACGTAGGTCTTCTTAGTAGTAGAGGAAAAGGTTGAGCACTCACACGTAAAATCAAATATAACTGAATTTACAGACCAATAACAATGGTTATAATGAAGACAATGTGGCAGTAAATGGTAAAACCTGCAGGCAAGAAAATGAAGTGTGTTAAATCTTTCATAGGATAAGATGTCTGAGATGGAACTTAATGCGCATCAATGAATCATTATAAATAAATAAAAATCTGTTAAATTCAATTGCGGAAGGCTCTGTTAAGTTCAGCACCGAGAACTGAGTTTGTCATTCTTATGTCAAATCCTATTTACGTTTTTTGCCATCTCATTCAGTCATTTATCTCAATGCAGATGAGGCTTTCCGACGCAATTTCTCAGGGCACATCCCAGACTGCTCCTTTTAACAAGATTCCATTCCTCATAATGAAGTCGAGGAAATGGAATGTTTTCGCAAACGGCGAGTTTCTTTTTTTGTTACTTTAGTCCGAGTCTCAAGAGACTCGGATGGAAAGAAAAAAAATAAAGAAGCTTTCCTTCCAAAACGATTCAAGTAGACTTAACAATTCCACTTAATTTGGTAAACACTATCTCAGCCCCTGGGAAAAAAACCTTGACTATTGTCTCGTCATCAAATTAAGGAAAATTAATCGTTTTGAACTGAATGTAATAGCTTATTTCCGAAGTAAACTTTTTCAATCTTCAAAAACCCAAAACCTATTATCTGAGTTTTCTATTTCCTCAGAAGATTTTTTTTGGGGGAATCACAAAATTCGAAATAGCTTGGAAAGTGATTTTTTTCCGCAATAAAAATGGCGATACCCGCTGGTGGGAAATGTACGAGGTAGTATATAAGATAAAGGGTCCAAAATTGAGGCAATTTTGGTATGGTACTATACTTATCGGAAAATTTCACCATATTGCTGAAGTTTTTGCATAAAATTTCACAATTCTAACGCCTTGCGGATGGTGATTTTACCAAATACTTCAAAGCATAAGGCTCACATACCCCGATGACTTATTTACGCGTTTCGCATAAAAACGACAGCTTAGAAAGAATCGGTTGACGAGGCAAAGAGACGAGGATGAAGATAGCTGAAAGTAATCATTGATACAAAGAGAGAAAATACAAAGAACAGGCCTAGGAATAATGGATGAGATCTGCCTGTAAAAAGCAGAATACAGATGATGATTCATAATAGGCCACTGATGATGAGCTATCATTCGGTTGCAAATCCTCTAACTGTTTTCTTTGTCCTGCACGTGTTTGACTAAATATTTTTCCGAGAAAATATCAAATGAACCCTAGCTTTGAGCATGGAGGACAATGAATTTTACCAGGCAATAGATCATGTTTTAGTTCAACTCATGTATCATAGTAAATCATAAATAAGAACACGAAATTACTTTGTGAACCAGAAACTCAACGGAGGCTAATTCACAATCGCAAATCATTTCCGCTGTCATTTAGTCTCTCAATTAGCTGAGTAATGATTATACATGTTAAATTTTCAGGCTTTCAATTGTTAATTTACATTATATGACCTAAATTGTTTTTCCCTTAGGGTCTATCTACTTCGGCAAAAGAAAAGTTTACAATTTGCTCATTTCAACGAAAAAGTGAAAATGTTGAGCATATAGTGATGTAAACGAATAGGATTTCACGATTGGTAAAAAATATCTTCAGCAGGGAGTTTTAACTCGAGGGAAATAACCCCCTCCCTTGAGAGGCTTAAGGAAGTTTAGTGGGGCATGGGGACCATTTTTCAACACAACTTGATGGCCAATAAATGATTAAAAATCGGGAAATTTTTTGCATGTTTTAATCTATTCTATGACGTTTAATGAATTTTATTACATGGAAAAGACTAAAATCATTGAACCTGCGCATTTCATTTTAAACGTATCTTTTGAGCGAGCCTTTCCTGGTAAGGAGATATGATATGCTGAGCTAGAGTGAAAGATGTGAAAGGATGAATATAGAGAAAAGAGACAGGAAGATAGCTCGAGGGGCATATTTCATCTTTAACAAATAACACCGTTATCCTATATATTCTTATCCGGCGTAACAATATTCTGCCTCAGCGAGCGGGACATTTCTTGAAAATTGAACATATTGTTAGCTGACTGGTTAGAGGTTTCGGGACCAAGGTTTAGCCACGCTGTCTGTAACCTTCATTTCAATTGATGCACTTGGACAGCCTCCTCTTGCAGTAAGTATGGTTTCAGACCGAGATTTTTCCACCAGCGGGAGGACTTGGCTTTGGTTACAAAAGCGATTTAATGCTTATCGGTATTTTTAAAGGTCGCTGAGTGGAAAATGCTTCAGCGTAAGTTATGATTTACTTCATGCGTCAATGCTCTTTTTAAGATGACAAAACCTACTCGTAGAGGAAAGCATAATGTAATGCCAAGGCTGTAGTGTAATGGTTTTTCTAGCTGTGTCGAAGATCGGCAATGCATAAGACTTTGAATGTAATCACAAGCATACTTTCAGAATGAATATTTTAGATTTTAACATAGCCACCATCGCCTTCATTTACTCATCCACTGCCGTTCAATACCTGAGTATTTTCCAATCCAACCGTTCACTCAAAAAACACTCATTTAAGGACAAGGCTACAAATTACAGAACGCCATCTCTTGAAGATAATCAAAGTCTTAAAATTTTCATATTTTTCATCGCAATAATATAACATTCAATATCAAGTAAAAGATGGTAGGTTCATAGTCTAGTGTTCCAAACGCAAGCCATTATTTTTTCCGATATAAAACCTCTCATAAGCCCTTCTTATCTCTGCCCTACCTTCACACCGTTTAATGTTCCTATTCTTTTTCTCCCTCTCCACTCTTACCCAAAGTTCTTTCCGTCAATCACCTACGTCAGTACATTTTAACTATAAATGGGTCTACAGCTAAATGGGTAATATTCAATTAGTAAAAAATAATGTCCTCAATAGGTCCTACTTTCATTTTTTGTCTCCTATGAATTTCTCCCACCAGTCTCCTTCCCTCTATGATGTTATGAACAGACACTGCCTCATTAACTTCCACACCTCAACTTACTTGTTTTTCCATCATTTTCCTCACCCACATTTTAGAGGTCAGCGTGACCTCTTTCACTTCCCTCCGCAAAACAATAAAAAATACCAGTGGTAACCTTGAATCCAAAAATGAATTTCACCAGTTGTAATCAACATTATTTTCTTAAGTACTCCCAAGCGGCCATTTGCTTGGTTTGCATACCTTCACCAATTGACTGCATGATAAGAGGGTTGAGAGTGAACGCTTGAACAAGGTGGGACTGTGCGCACGATTTCTGAAAACTTAATGAAACCGCATCTTTAGCAGAACGTTCCCTTAAACATAAAATCAGTTACATGTAAGAAAAAAGTAAAATTTTTGCAGAAGGATAAACAGTGGTAGTAGGTATTTAAAGAAGAAACTCTTCATGAAAGCATTAAATTGTCTTGTTTTGCTCTGAGTACTTATAACTTTGAGCCCTCTCCACAAGGTGAACTTTTAGAACGTATATTGTGAATGAAGTAACTTTGTTATTCCACATAAATGTCATTTAAGACGACCCAGGTTTCGACGTGGCACGTCATCACCTGTTAAAACCTGATGTTTAGTTATGATTTACTTCATGCGCCAATGCTCTTTTCAAGATGACAATACCAAATCGTAGAGGAAAGCAAAATGTAATGCTAAGGCTGTAGCGTAATGGTTTTTGTAGCTGTGTCGAAGATCGGCAAAGCGTAAGACTTTGAGTGTAATCACAGGTATTTCTATGAAGTAACGCCTGAGACCACTGGGTATTTTATAACGTGCCATGAATTTGCAAAAAAATGGAAACAACTGAAGGTGATTTAATACTGATTCATTAGTCCTTTAATCCACACATTTCTCGTACTAACACAATTATGAAGAGTGTGTTCAGATTACATCGTCGCATTTCCTCACATGCCTCTCGCAAGCATTTCAACCCCGTGGATTTCTTGAAATATAACAACAAGTATTTGATTACCAACCAATATTTTTATATTTATATTTCATGAAAAGATCACGTTCAAAACTCGCAAGCCTCCAATAGAACGACATTCTATTCAATCATAAGATATCGATTCCTCTTTTTTATCTCCAATGACACACGCCAAAAAAATTGTAAAGTAAACAGAGAATTCCGCTTTCATTTTTTTCCGTGGAAAGGCAGAAAAATTTTGTGGGAGTTATGGATTCGATGCCCACCAAATGCGTTGCTTGAGTACCGCAATGTATTATAGGCATGCTACTTTTTTCCGCAAGATGCATTCGCATGTAATTTTTTTGCCTCTTCAAATTCATGCCTGCCGGACAACACAAATATATCTTATTCAAAAGACTCTGAATGAAGTTATTCTCGCCATGGCGTCTGCATAGATCATCCATACTCCATCACGTAACTTTTTTTTCCCATACGACGCTTAGTCGGTAAGAATTTCAGTCGAAAACAATTCTTTTCATTTTCAAGCGCCGAGGTTTCCTAAATATTATACGGAGAATTATGCAAAAATGGAGTGAGAGCGCAACACCGTACGGTTTCTCGGAAATCCTAAGAATTACCTCAATACCTTATATTCGATTTACCAACCCGGTGAAGACACTGCTTGTGAGCAGGTAAGAACATCAGGTGAGACCAGCCGTTTTAGCAGACGCTAAAAGTAGACCCGCGAGAAGATTGATTCTTTGAAATTTACGTTTCTGAAGCCAGCCACGCCTCTTTCACCCGAATCGTGAAACACTCATTTTCGTTCTTTTTGGACGGGATAGTTTATGAGACAGCTAAAGCCACACATTTTCAGGAATGGGCCAAATAAAGCCAAGGCATGGTGAAAGCTAAAAAAATTAAAACAGGGCGCTCAAGATATTATACCTGGAAAAATCAAGAGATCAAATTTTGTCTGAATCTGTAGTAAAACGCAATAGAAAACGAGTACAACTTCATACTCCATTCATTAGAAAGTACCTGCGTTCCTTTTTACTGGAGCTATAACATTCCAAAAACACTTACTCTATGATTCCCTCGCATTCATAATCTCATTCAGCCATCCAATTTTCTGTCTTGTACCACCCTTTGCACAACAAAATAACTTTTTTCCCCATATTATGAGATAGAGGAAAAATGTTATCTTCACATTATGCAACCCACGTCTGCTCCCCTACCATGATAGTAATAATCCTCATTCCTGGGATATTTATAAACACAACGAAACGATTAGTCATGCCCTCAAGGTAATACATTGAACCAAGAATGTACTCTCCCCTTTTCCCATTATTACCAAAGTTCCATGCAAAATCTATGTACATTCAGAAAAGTAAATTTACATAAATAAAGGCGAATTATACGCGCCTCTAGGGGCTAATAATTTCTAAGGAAATTTTTAAAGCAGTACATATAGGGAAGAACTTCATGAAGAGAGATGATGCCTCCGAAAAGGACAAATGGAATTTCGTAGCCATTATTTTATTAACTGGAAACTTCCCAGAAAAATTACGTAAGTCATTTCTTATAAAAAGATATCACTTTTCGTGAGGCTCTTAAGAACTAATTCTCACCGGTCTCTTCCAAACAGAGCTAATGAAGCTTTCCATACCATTTGCCACTAAAGTATTTATAAATTTTATTCATATCAACTATATTAATCCTTTATCCTGAACCTATGTGTTTGAAATGAAGCATACAGCGATACGTTATAATTTGGCGGAGGGTGGATTAAGATTCGAATAAATATAACAATTTATTTTCTCCGATGAAGAAATTTGTATCACTTTATTTCATTCTCACGATTAACAATTGAATCTTGAGGGAAATAGGAGCATCTTATTACACTCGTTCGGAAATTGTTTTAGCTTTTCTTGTTCCCTGCACCCTAGTTACAATTCTTACACCATATTTATTGTGTATTTGCTAAAATCTCTGCGTTTGGCATGGTGCTTTGTTATCAGAGTGAACAAACACAATAACAAAGCACCATTCGTAAGACTTGAAAGTATTTCTGTGACCCTGAGTCAAAACTTGTACATTAAACATTTAAAAAAATAAAAATAGGTCAATTTTTTATAAACATTCAATGATTGGGATTCAATCCCTTTTAGGTTTGTTAGAAAACGTGGCCATCTCTAAAAGGATATCTAGGTTTTATTGAATTGTTAGATTAATTATAGATTAGATTCGAAAACATTTCTCAGTTACGATCTGCTTAACAACTACGGCCGCACAACTGCTGTCCATTCATTCGCTCCCGAGAGAATAACCCAGATAATAAATCCCAGCAGCATGGAGGCCGTCTCTAAATGGCAGTGAGTGTTCCTATTTTCTTTGAAAATCCGCCATTGAAAGGTTTCCCTATATTAGCTTACCGAGTACAGCACGGAATGCATAAAACGAAGTCGCACTTAGATAAGAATAACGTTCTCTTTTCTACTCTTGTATTTTGCTTCAGTTATGTATGGCTTAATTGTATAGAGCGACGTAAAGTCAACGAGTTCCAGGATGAGGCGTACTAAAGCATGTTCTGTTTCTCATTTTGTGAATCTAGTTATGGAAAATATAACATATGTATACCGCTAGTGATACACTCTTGTTTCCGTCATTTACCAAGTTGCATAACGTTACGCAGGGAATGGACATTTCTGGTACTTGCTCGCACCAAGCTCTTGCAGAATTCTCATGTGAAATATGAATTCATTGAAAACTGTGGTAAAATAATTAGACTTCCATTCAAAGTCCCGAATATTGTACGTCCAAAATAGTTTAACCATCGACTTAACTAACGCCTTCCCCTAATGAAGTCGAAAAGCCTGCCTCAGCTAAGAGTGTCTTCAAGGCAAGGGAAAATTGATACACCCAGTGTTGGACCCCGTTCAAAACATAATAGTGTTGCACGAATATCCACTAAATAGTGATATTTCAAATAACATAGTCACATGTCCTTAATCCCCGGTATTGGAGTATGTCATTTGGAGAGTGACTTTGGAAGCAACAAACAATGTTTTAGTTTTACTAACAACTTGTCGATTAAAAATTGAGCTCTCATCATCCATTTTCTGCATTCTATTCCAGAAAGGTAGTTCACAAGAGATCTATCGCAGACTATGCTGGTATTTTTGCAGATGACTATTGTTAACTGCTGCTCATTATAGCCCAGCCGGCCAGCTAAATGTTCACCGCTTAGCTACTGCAATTTTCTCAGTGACAACTCTTTTTCAAGTAGGACCAGCAAACCCCTTGAAGATTCTTATACTCTCCAATATTCTGCCATAAATATCCAAATGGTAGTAATTGCTATGCATAAGCAATATATGGTGTACTTTTAATAAATAATCGGAAATCCCATCAATTAGCCCATTTCCTGTTCTTTCTGACTTGCTCTGCATCATTATTATACGATTTGTTTGCTAGTCGTCCTAACTTCTCGCCAAAATCTTTGCATCGCAATGCCTCTCAATCGCGATGGATAAATATATGTTAAACCACGTTTTATTTTGTCCCGCATATCAGCCGATAAGGTCTGGTTTAATTACAAATCTGGGTGTCTTATACTCTGTATAAGCCCTCTGAGCTCTCATTGTGATAATGGAATCTTTTTCATGATAGGTCTCTCAAAATAATTTCTATGATCACAGAAGGTCGTAGGCTACTTCGTTTTAGGGTTTGAATTTCCCGTATTAACCCTTCAAAATTTGCCAACCACTAATTTCAAGAGTATGACCATTTCATTAAAATTGGTATAAACATTTTAGTAAATGTTAACGTTAAAAACAGTGGTGCGATGCATTTTCTCTACCAGAATAAGGACGTTTTGATAGATATGAAAAAAGGAAAGGATAAGTCATTCACAGCAATAATTGTGACATTCATCACTTTATTATCTCCAAAAATACAAAAACCAATTTCTCTTCACAACAATAGTAACATGATATCACTTCATAACAATGGTGCGAGATATAATTCAAAGTAAAATAAATTATTTAAAGTACGCCTTCTCAAATTGTGAATGGAAAAATAGTTGAGTACATAACAGAGACTATTTTACACTTAAGGAACATTTCATCATGAATTTGGCACTTTTTACGCTCAGAAAAAAGCAAAGTGAAGAACTTTCGAAAGCCTTCAGGCGTTCAGCACGCAAGGTGGACGATACTCTCGAAGATATCTTCAATAAGAAGCGACATCAACATCACTGACATCCATGGACGGAGAGGATAAGTATTTTGAAACTGCACCCGATTTGAGGACGGCATTCGGAGCAGTGATGGATGAAGCATCTTGAGCATTGCTTTAGGTATGCACGTCGGACTGCATGGAAAGCCGGCGAATCCCGACTGCATGCAGGCTGCCCTCCACGTTGTAGCAGCTACATTCGTAGAAGCACGTCAGTCACCTTGTGTCCCCTCCTCACCACTTGGCGGCGCCCGGATCGAGGAGTTTTTTTCTAAGCAACTACGCTGTGCGGGGATTTGTACGCAAAAGCTTTTTTTAAGATTTTTTTAGAAAAGTTTCCGAGGATTTCGCGAGTGTCAAGGGGTTTGCAAACTGAAGAGAAATGGGTATTTAAATTTTAAACCGGTGCATGGGAGCGTTTTGGTATTTGGGGGGGACCCTTGGAACGGAAGGAGAATTTAATAAAAATTTCAGGTTTCCGCCACAGTGTGGCGGGGACCTAACCCAATGAAAAAGAAGCATTTTGAATTTTTTCCCAGAAATCCGTCCGTGGACCGGAACGCAAAAAAAAGAACAAGAAGCAGATCGGATCGAGTGAAAAAAATGAAAGCGTGAAAGCGTAAGTATTTTTTTTTTGTTTTTTTTTACTAGTTTATTTCCGTCATGGGACGAAGGGATTGTTTGGCAAATTAAACTTTGTTCAACTTAAGACGGCCGGACATTTTCCTGGGAAGAGAATAGAGAGAAACTTAAAAGAGGGTCAACAATTTGATCTTAATTGGTAGGGTGATCTCGTGCTTGTAATGTCTGGCCCTCTTCTTCGTCTCAGCTCCGTCGTTTACTCAGGCTCGGAGAGTCGGAGCCTGGAGAAGTCTTCGAAGACAATGTTTTCGTCGTCATCGTTGGTGTAGCAGGAGTTCTCATAGCGAGTGCGCTCCAGAGACTTGGCCTTCTTCTCGGCGTTCATGCTCTGCTTCTCCATGGTGCCTAACAAAAGAAACAAAATATTGCGGCGTCAAAACACATCGCATCGTCAAGTGTTACTAGAATACTAGAGAAATTAGAGAATCAATCCTGTTTGCATGTTCGGCGTGATCTGACACTCATAAAAAACATAGGACTATCATCTAAGATAGTTCAGCGAAAATTTATCTTTTGTAAGTTCCCTGAGCAAGATGTCACCGCTCCTCACAATAGCCCTCCAAGCACAGCGCACCGTCTAGAGCCAAGCTTGAGAAATAAGGGTTGAGTTAAATCTGTAAATTAACATACGGAACGTCACGATACTAACTCCCATTAATAAGTAAAGTGTATCTGTGACACAAAATGCCGGCAAGTAATGGTTGTTTTTATCTAAGTTATTTCGATTAGGCAGAGGTTTTCAAAACTCGACTGCTGCGAATCATCTTACAGTAAAATTTCAGTCAAAGTTATAACCAGCATGACTTCGACGAACTTTAGCGTATTTTATTTGACTCTGATAACTTTATTACTTCTCAGTGGTTCGAAAAAGCCATAATTCAAACTCATTGAGTCGTAAGTTATGAGGCTTAATGCCAATATCTTTCTACGAATTAGCACATGCAAGGACCTTGTTTTGATATCTATGTGAATTCATGCGGAGCTGAGATCACATTTTGAGCAATGTCATCCGTTAATAGCGATTCTATCAGCAGCTCAAGTCCCACGGAAGATGAATCCGACCATAGTTTCCTCCATAATAGTTAGTACCCCATAACTTAAGTCTAGATCACGATTGACAAGTTTCCGCGCAGTCGATGACACTTCAAAGCAGCTGAGGGCACCAAAGTTTCTTGGATTACACACCTGGAGCCGGGTGCAGGAGCTTGAATGGAACATCGGTCTGGAGGTCACCGCCGAGGGCGCCGCAGTTCAGCTTGACTCGGAGAGAGTAGGAGACGACAATGCCCATCGCCTCATGTGGAGACTGTCCCTCAGGAACCAGGGTGGAGGAGGCAAGGTTCACATCATCTTCCTGCAATGAAATGCCAACGAGGTTATTATGGAGGGCGAGCGAGATGTGGGCAATGAAGAGTGCGCGATGGATGGAAAGGAAGACAAATAACGAATTAATTGGATCAGAGGGTTAGAACAGAGGTTTACTGAAAGAAATTAGGAAAATACAGACTGATAATTATTGAGTATATTAAAATGGAGAGAAATCTATATGCCAAGATAGAAGGGAGGATGTTAGATGATGAGATCAGGCTTTGTAGAGGAGATGAAGAGGAGATGTAGGACGTATACAGCACTGAAGAAGGAAATTGTATGAGAATAGGCCAAGTGTTATTTAAGATATTAATAGGAGAAGTATTATTCCCATCTAAACTTGCCCTTATCGGTGGAATATCCCTTACGATAAAAACAAAAAAGGTACCGATTTTTTTCATCATCAAAGAAAGCACTGAGCAGCACTGGCTTGACTCAATAGCTTTAAAAGCGTGATGTTGTTTTGTTACGAGTGTTACCGCAGAATTAACAATAGCTCGGAGGCTTATTCAAACTTTTTGAGCACAGTTGCCGTAGTCCTCAATGTGTGATGGCTAAAAATAAGCAATCATGCCCCTTCCTTCCATCATCCATCCCATTCCAGCCCGCGCTTCCAATGCGATCAGGAGAGATTAATCGAGTCACCCAGCCGTCAAGAATACGGTGAAACCTATAATATGATCAAGCTTATGATGTAGAAGGCAGTTAATATCGTTAACCCAAATTTTCTCTTCATTGAAATACGAATTTAAATAAATCCTATTCCCGTGGATCTGAAAATAATTCATCTAGCCCGTATGCATTAAACTCTGAAATATTTCCCAAGTAAATCCTTAATGGAAGATGATATCCCATGCGATCCAAATTGAGGCTACGCTAGGAAGAAATGGATTATCGCATAATGTATCACCTAGAAGGATTGTTCACTGTATATGCTTAACTCAAGCCGATGACTATTTGCTTAAAATGTAGCTCGCTTGGTCAACACTTTTCCAAACACTTTTTTAAGACTCCAATAAATAACTCCTCTGAAAAGTTATATAGGTAGCTCTAATCTATCATTAACTCCTCGCTTTGGGTAATAAATATATTACCACTTAGATCTTGACGACTGGAAGCATTTTCTGAGGAAAGAGATTGAATGAACTTTTGAGCTTTAGAAGAGGAGTTCTCAGGTTTGCCACTTGGTAATGAAGTTGATCTGCATTGAATTTTCGATGGCGTAGTATGCCATAATCTTCAGGATGAGACAGCAGCACCTGGTGGGTGACCTGCGAACTCTTCATCGTTAGCATTCGCTACGAAAACTTCAGGTCTTTTGCTGAGTTTTTTTATCGAGAGAATACTTATTCATTAAGTCAATGCTCACTACTTGACGGAGTACAAACCTTGAGGTGTCCGTCAAGTGCAATTCCAAGTCGGTCCTTGTTGGAGGCGGCCTGGGGCACGAGGTAGAAAGACTTGGTGAGGGAAGCACCAGGGGTGACTGGGCAGCCCTCCCTGGTCTCCATCTCGGCAACGAATCGGGAGAACTGGTTGTTGACCATGGTGACCTCGCAGTGCTGCACAACCATAACCTGTAGGCAAGGTTAACCACCATTAGAAATAGATTACCGGCTTCCGGTCCTTTAGATTCAATTGGATGTGACATCAAGTCTACCTCGCAAGCTTCCCTACCTTGATGTTCTTCACAGCCTTGCGGGAGTTGTTGCTGACGATGACATTGGCGCAGACCTTCTCGCCGTGGTAGTAGATTTCCTTGTCCAGGGTGACTTCGAGGTTGAGCTTGCCCTGGGAGAAGGTGAATCCCTTGGAGACGAGAGAGCTTGGCAGGCGGCTGCCACGGGATGGAGGAGCATACTGGATCTGTAAGCGAAAAGATGATGGCCGTTAACAGGTTTATCCAACTGCTTGGTATAGTAATCGTTCAGGTATCCCAATATGATCAGAAAAGTATCTCAGAGACTGCATTCCCTTGAGTGCAATAATGGATTTGGTTTTTAGTGCTTTTACTGCTACGTTAATATCGCACGGTCTATCCTTAAACCGGCATCTATGCCCGCAGCTGGATTTAAAACCGAGAGCTTTTGGCTCACCAGACCATCTGCTTATTTGCCAGGCTATGCCGACCTGCTTCGCTTATTCCAAAAAGGGTTTTACTGCCCTAAAACAATTTTCTTTTTTCTTATTTGAGCTAAACAGAATAAGATTACAGTGCGGAGCTCATGGATTCATTTAAAAAGCAATTATTGGTGTATTACACGTTCACCCAAAGGTTGCTCTCTCTTTGATTCTAATCAATTGCTGAAAAATCAGTGTAAATGAAGAATTCACCACAAGGAAAGTTTTAAGCGGAATCCTATATTTATAGTGATTGTATGGATATGTTTAAACAAGCTTGAGGTTATGGTAAAGTTTTAGTTTGGAGTTCTATCTTCACGTTGAGCAGTTTAAAATTGAATACCTTCTTGATGGCCATGGCAACGGAGGATCGCTTGTGGCTCTTGTCATTGATGTGCTCTCCGACGTAAGCCTTGACGCTGTATTCAACTCCAAGTGGCTTTCCGCCATCGTCCTCACCGTTCTGGATGAACACAGAGGATGGGGCGCACTGGGGGAAGTTGAAGGTGAATGGAGTAGCGTTGGCTCCGAACTTCTTCACCAGCTTCTCCTGTGGGGAGAAAAATTATCGACTCCCGTGAGTAAGTCTCGCAGGCAGCACAAAAGACGGAGTATATTCATAAAGTGAGTTGAGAAAGAGATGGTAATGCTTTCCACCTTTACGTGGAGGAGCGCAAACTTTTTAGAAGGAAAGTAGGTCGACAGACATTTTATATAGATATTTCAGGTTTCGCCCGCAAAGGCATAATTAAGCGGTACAAGTCAGCAGTCTTTCCTTATCTTCTGGCAAAAATGCCAGGTAACATCAGGAGCAACGATTGAGCTGTTGCGCTTAGTGCAAACCTCATTCCCAGGCAAAGCTGGCGATGAAAGTTTAAAATTTCCATTTTAAGAGCAGAGTATACATTCATCGTGAGGAAAAAGTCAGGCTGTTTTTAAGTAAAGCCCACTTTGGTACGGTGACTACGTTGACTTAACTACAGTAAGAAAATTGAAAATGGTAGCCAAGTAAGGAAAAAATTCTTACGGGTTGCTTTTTTGGGACTTTTATGAGATTTGCATTTACAGACAATATTCCATTAGTGCAATAACTTTAGTTTTATCTCTACTATCAACTAATCAACATCAGCTATTACATTTCCGATTTGGCGGATTTTTCACTTATGATAGCGTCAGTGATTTCGCATTCCATCTCCTTTATATCTAGCATCGCCACAGGTACAAAGGAAGGAGAGTCAAACCATTTCGTATTATCATACTTGCCTGGATGGGAGTCAGCTCCTTGGAGTCCTTCTGCGGGACGATCTGTCCGTTAGCGATCACCATCTCCTTGCTGAACTTAACTCCCATCACCTCATCTTCCTCCCGCCCAAAGCGGTAAGTCGCCGTCACCTAGAAGCCATAAGGAAGAGAGAGAGAGAGAACTATGTATAACTCTCCCTTTCATGGATGAAACGGGATGCCAAATTCTGTTGGAGTTAATAATTGAAAAACATATTGGTTTTCGATGAATCTGGACATAAATTTCCACACACACTCGATTTTATTTCATTTCTATGCACTAATGTGTATGAATAGCTTAAACTATTAAACTCCAAAGAATTACATTGCGTAAAGTAGATTATTTCACCCATCAAACAATTGCAAACTATTCTGATTAGGCTGCCATTTTAGAGGTACATTTCATTAGAACAAAAAAGAAATTTGAAAATGTAGTACTTATCTTTTTTGCCATTAATCAACACGGATTGAAAATAATCAAATATTTCGTCAGGAATCTACAGTGATAACAAATCATTTATAGAATGCAATATCACGTTAAGATATCTTATGTTAGTCTTTAAGAATAATAAATAAGATCGCTTCACCTCAAACATAATTTCATACTTCTTGAGAATTTATTCATGTTGGCTTCATTTTCATGAGAAAATGGGGATTACAAAGCTGAAAGCGTTGAATGAAATCAATATTAAGCGTTACAAATTGATGTCGTCCAGTCGTTCGGGGCTCAAAATGTCATCGGAGTTCCACTCACCTGACCGAAGACCTTGCGTCCGCGCAGATAGTCGCTCTCAACCACGATGACTCCATCGATGGGGTCAACATGGTCAAGGTGGTCCACATAGTCCCTCTTGCCGAGGTAGACAGTGAGTTTGCCTGTTGAAGAAAGTATTTAAATTTTTAGCATTCTTTCCCGGGTTGTAGACAGAAGAGCTGTAACAACCAACTGGGATCCTCCGAAGACGGCATTATCATGTTAAGGACTAAACCAATGTCCAGAGTGAAAAGTTAATCGCCACCTATAAAAGCGTTCCTTTATGCGATTTACAATGTTTTGCGTCATGCGACCAGTTCGCGCCACTTACCACAGCATTTTCTCTATGCCGTGGTAAGCTTGGTGAAGAACTGCTTACCTAAGGGATTTTTTTCTCTAAGAACCTCAGCGTTGAAGGTTAATGAGATAAGTGACCACCGTCAAAGGAGACTTCCCGTCAAATTTTGTCAGGATTCGCACTCAAATCCTCCCATATAATCTAGAGCACAAAGACGAGGGACTTAATTTTCCAACACTTAGCAAAAAACAGGCAAATATAGCAACACAGTAAGAGCTCGAGGTAACACCGAAACGCAATTTTCTCTCGACTACGAGGAGAGATCTTACAAATCTCACCAAATTCTTAATCATTATACATAGATACGTATTTATTGATAAACGAATTTAGGTCTACTTAATGCTGAATCTACTCAATTCAGTTCCTTTCACTGGAAACGAGAATAAAATATTCCCGAGAAAAGGTATTGCCGAGTAAACTTATATTTTAGCACTCCCGAGGACTCTTGAATATTTCGAACATCATGGAGTGAATACGATGCGCGATAATGCATAATATGGCGTTGAGAAATATTGATCGGTAAAAATATTTGCAATTCAATCTAATAAGATCCAGATAAATACTCGCCTGGCGTTTCCGTTCTTACTTGAAACTATAACATCTATCCTTGTCACAAAATGCGTCCAATACTTGCAATAATATGTTAACTGATGCAAATTAGCCTTGAAAGAAATGTTGAAAATATTTTTTTTTCGCGTAACTATAACGACTTTTATCTTTCATGAGGCGCATATAAACGTTAAACGCTGTAAATTTTCGTACAGTGCTCAAGAGTGCAGTTTTTTATCTGCTCATCATTTTACATGGTCAGTTCCTTCTTTTTATTTTGCATTGCGGTGAACTCTTTGGTCAGCAAGGGAGATGTAGATTTAATTCTACCGAAAGCATGCCATAGTTTTGCTACGTACGTCTTTCAGTGCCTGAGAAAGCAGAAACCCAGACTTGAATAACCAAAGTTATGCTTGTATTTGCAACCTCAAAAGAAAAATTTTCCCTCAAATTTCACCAATGGACAGGATTTTCGAAATTTTGAGCGGTTCCAACGAGCTTTGTTTTCACTGCAATTTTCCACGTGTGTCAACAAGTAGATTAGCAACTATCATAACCACATGATCCCACGCCACTAGCCCTGAAACTTTTCGAAAGAGGAAATTTAAGGAGCTGAGCATAACGAATAATTCATCCTTACTCTAGCAAGTGATTAATGATGAATAACAAAGGTGATTTTTTTATTGTTAGTAAGTCAAACATGCACAAAATTCGGAGAAATGAGGTAGTTATTGATAATTCCAGGAAATTATGAAGCGAAAGTAATTATGTCCCATTTATTTCGCACAATATATTCCGACTTAAATTATTCGTTAGAAAAAACTAAGTTAACTTAAAATTACGAATAATTATTCGAGCCTCAAATACTCGGATGACTTAAAAAACTTTCCAAGAGAATTTCGCACAATATATTCCGACTTAAATTATTCGTTAGAAAAAAACTAAGTTAACTTTAAATTACAAATAATTATTCGAGCCTCAAATACTCGGATGACTTAGAAAACTTTCCAAAACAATTCAAACTGCACGAATCAGTGATTGAAGAGTAACCAGAGGTGTAAAAATGCTGAAAATTAGAGTGAAACCCCCGTGAAATTGGACCTAATTGCAAAAGAACCCCTCCCTCATTACTATGGATCTCTATTCCTCATGTCCTAAGGTTAGCCATTCAGAAAGGAGCGCGGAGGAATTTGCAGCTCGAATGGTAGGTACTCACCATTGGGAGTGGTTTTCTTGAAGACTTTAACCGCGACGACGAAGAAGAGGAAAATTAACGAGATCATTTCTTGTTTGCCGACTGCGCTCGGAAGGAAATACTGGAAAACGAGAGGATGGCTTCTTCACTCCGCCTCAACTGAAATACCGTCACAAAAGGGCGACACTCCACTATCTTCGGAGATTATAGGCCTCCTTCGCCTACAGTTCCTTCTTCGTCGCAGGCAATAATACCCTACAAAGGACCAGTGGTCGCCGCGACCCTTATATACTCCATCTGAGTGCACATCAACGGCTTCCTTCCCCACCCTCCCCTATCCCTGCCTTTACCCTCCAACACCACCCTCCCCCCTTGCGTTCTCCTCTCCGCCAGTAAATATTCAGACCGCATTCCTTTTTGTGGCTGTACCATGCGGCAGATTCTTCGATTCTCACATCAGGAATGTTCTTTCGACGTTTGCAACAGCAATGTCGAGATTTCTATTGGACTCTCTCACGAACTTAAAAATTACTAATATACTGATTACCCCGAATGACAGGGAATTAAATCGACAATAGGGCGATAGAACGAGTATTACATTAGAACTGTTCAGGATGATGTTATAAATAAACTAATATAGACAATAAATATAAGAATAATCGTTAATATACAGTAGTTACCAATTCGAAGATTAACAATTTATTAACCAAACTTTTACAATGCCACATCTTGTAAAAGAGACACTGACCCGGGTTTCGACGAATGATCGTCATCATCAGGAACTTCGTCGCAACATAGGCTGTGTCAATTATAAGCTGTGGTATTGTAAAAGTTTGGTTAATAGATTTGTTAAACACTGGATACCACCGAGTGTCACCAGATAAGAGTTTTATTTAATTCAAATACTGGTTTTCTACGGCTCCCAATCAACTCCTCTCTTTGCCAACTACTTCAATCCTGCATTATTCTTTATTCTTTACTTTGTCACCTTTCATTATTTGCTAGGTATATTCTATTTTTGGTCTTCCTCTGTACTTTTTCCCATGCATCCTTCCTCCCAATATTGTTTCCAATAAGCTTTTGTGTCACAATATGTGTCCAATAAGTTTGTGTCTTCGTCTTCCCAGATTGATTCCAATAATTATTTTCATTCCATCTTCTTGTGCGACTTCTCCTTCGGTGATTCTCACCATCCATTTAATCTTTATCATTCTCCGATAACACAAAATCCCCATTGCCTCAAATCCTATGTAACCTGTAGCTTTTAATGCTCAAGCTTCATAATAAGCAAGACCATAGAATAGTTCATAGTACTCCAAAAAAATAAAATACCTCTTTTCTTCCAAACTTGTGTTACCAGCTTTTCACAGCTCTTCCGGTAAAATGCCTTCTATGCTGGGGCTATTCTGCTCAAAATGTCTATATTGCTTCTTCCATCGTCGGTGATCTTTTTCCCAACCAGCGAAATTCTCCCACTTGCGCAAGTATACACTTCCCAGGTTTACCATGATTTTATTTGATGTCTTCAACAGAGCGTCAGTTTGGCTGTTGTTTCAAAGGATATGTGGGACCATCGTAAGTACTCTAAGAAAGAAGGCCAGTAAAGAGACAAAAATTAAGCTACATAAGGTAGAGGCACTCACTCCGACTGTATTTCCCCTATAAATACGACGAAAGAGCCTTTGAGACCACACAGAGATTAGGTTCATAGTGCAGGTGTTCGAGATGGTGTTGAACAAGAAGTGACGATACACGAGATACGACGAGCTTCATTAGAGGTCGAAGATAATACTAAAACTTCTTGGCGCAACAGCCTGGACAGGCATTATTCTTCGAAGCCACTTGATGAGAGTACCGAAGAGTAACCTCATAAAATATACCACAAGAGGGAAAATAAGAGTGCATTGGCATAGGTAATGAAGCGGAACAGGCAGAGATGCCTCAACCTGGCGAGGCAGACGACGACAATGGAGAATGCTGGGCACTCGTGGACAAGGGAAAGAAGAGTAATCATGGCATGTGTAGTAAGACAAAAGATTGGAGGGGGTTGAAAATGTTTCAATATGGGAAAACATTGTATAGGAAGGAAATTTCGAAAAAGATTACCATATTTGTTATGGCGGTACTGTGCAAAGAACCACTATTTACTTCAAGGAGCACCTTAATTAAAAGCTAATTACCAGAGATAACCTGCAAATTAACTCTCACAGCCAAAAAGTACAGAATTGAATTTGATTATCGCGCGATAGGACACAGAGAAAACTTACATTTCCAGTAATCCACTTTCCTTTGAAATGAGTTATACTCTTCTTTTTCTCCAATTCACTGCCTCGAATACTAATAAGCTATCGTAATACAAGATTGTTAAGCTTCTATACGCAAGCGTGAAAACTCTGAATTTATTATCACCTTTATATCCAAACCTTTAGAATAAACGTAACAGATACAACTGAAAACATACATTTGCTGAAAGCTAATGACTAAAATACATTCAAAGGCTAATCTATTTAACCACGAATTTGCTCATCCTGGCTTTTAACGACGACATTCCGGCTATAAAACATGGTACGGGTCATAGTTAGCGATATGAATCTTTTTCATTCCGTTGCAGTAAATTAGTGCCCTATATTTAATACTGCTGCTGGGAAAAACTGAAAATAATAGTTGTACTAGGCTTCAATTGGATCTAAACTGTAAAGAATACTCAAACATCAGAGCACAGTATAAGAAAGAAATTTTTTTCACAAAATCAATGTGTTAAGCAAAATTAGCTAATTATGAACGCTGTTTTCTTTCCACAGTCTAGAAAGCTAGGAAAGAGGTAAATGACCTTGTTAGTCCATTAGTATAGAGTTCTAACCCGGCCATGTTCAAACTATACTCACGCAAGCAGTCCTCAACGAGATTAAACCAGATGCGTTTTAGCGGGCAAGAGACTTATATTAAACTGTTATTCAGAAGTCAGAACACGAGTGATAACCTTTCATTTAGTATTTTTGCATTTAAAACTACACCTATTGAACAGAATTGCAGTCATCTACGTGGCGATTGATATCAATACCTATACCAGGACAAAAACAATTACTCGCTCAGGATACCCCAAGAGAATCTAAGCTCTTGTAGACAGACTTGTCCTAAGCGCTGAATAAGTATCTCAGATGTTTTCAAGGTAAATTGAAATTGAAAAATAAGTTGATTGCTCTAGGACCATTTGTCCACAAAGCACAAAATCAATTTATATAAAATACAAAAGTCTGGAAAATACACTACATACAGTTTTTCGCTGTGATCGAACACTCAAAACATTTTTTAAAAACAATAAAAATATTATAAGTTTTACCATGGCAACAATAAATATAATAGCAGCATGCTACATTTATATAATCGATGAATTACAAATAATAATATTAAAGGCATTGGCATTCAAAAAGTAATATTCACGATAGGTTCATAATGTATAAGTTATTAGAACAGTTTAAAATTATATAAGAACGATTACAACAATAGAAAAGAGGAAATACGAGGAAAAACAAAACCTTTGTACACACGAAAAATGACTCAAAATGAGTCGCTAAGTAGAAGACAATATATATTTAAACATAAATTCACCATATATTTCCACACACTATCCTGAGAGAAGCAGTGTGGGCGTGTGGCAATGTGTTAGGACACCAGCCATGTAAATGTGTAACCATAAGTCTATCAAACATAAAATTCTCACAATTTAGGGATTATTAGGTCTCCGAGGTATCGTGTTGCCGACAATTCATTACTAAACCATACGCTCAACCCTTTAGGCCCCCACACCTTCTGGTTATGAAAGTTATCTAAAATTTGCGCGAATACGAAGCGGGGATATCTTCAGCTCCATTCTGTTACGCAGAGTCCGTGGACTGAATGTGAACATCGAAGCATTATTGTGCAAATTATTCATGTTCATCAAGCAGTTATTCACAAGGATTTTAGATAGTAACTATTTCCAACAAAGGATATTTCCTTTTCTTCGAAGAATTTCTAGCGCAGCCGTAAATAGAACCCTACGTAATTAAGATCCAACAGGCAACAAGCTCAACTGTGATGCCGCTACTCCAGTAAATTCCCTATTCGGAGTAGAGGATGCACTTTTTTCTCTGCCCCACCCTCCAGTTATCATTTTTGGATATCCCACCAACAAGCCACACACTAAAACCCACGTCAAGTGTCTTTTTGCAGCCGCCTCACGGAGTGAAATTCATTAATTTTTATTGCCTCCAACCCTTCGAACTCTCTGTCATAGATGAATAATAAGTAAACATAACCAATTATCATAACTTAAGTTTCCTCAATGCTTTGAATCATCAGAGCACAGGAATCCTTCCACCACGGAAGGGTCCAGGGGTTAGGGCCCCCTCGGCATGTTTCATAAATAAAATTGACTAACTGCAAAATTGATAAGTGAGCTCCCTAGAAGGCCACCTCACCTTCTCTGCTTGCATTTAAACCAAAACTGATAAAAGAACAAATCGTGCCGTGCTCTGGGGATAAAAATTAGAGACAGTAAATGCTTACCCGATGCGACAGAAGTATTTACTTTCACTCTGGCAAGTTTCTCGCACACCTGCCTCCTGCCTGTATTCAGCTTAATCGGCACCGTCGATGAAGTGACCGAGAGACAATCAATGCCGTAAAAATGTGAAGTATGGCTTCCAAGATTGACTCTAAAACGGTTCAACCTCTTCCTAGACTTCACTCGTTTGTTTCCACAGGATTGGCTTCCAGCAAAGTATATTTCAATCAATGTTTACCTTTTCTCTTGTATCACGACCGTAAAATAACACAGGCTGCGTCGCAAGGCTGTAAAAGCGCCGGCCAGGCAGCCGCAGGGTGACGAGTTCGAATCCCGTCCTGAATATACTATTTGCCGCTTTATCTTAACAGAGAGACGGTGTGGTATCAACTTTAGCAGTTGTGGCACTAAAAAGTATATAAATAAACAAATTTAATTCTTCTCAAACTACCGATTAGGTTCAACTGGTGAGTATTAGATACGATTCACCTCGTCATCCTTCAAGAAGATTGAACGAAAGTTGAATGAAAATTCCATTTATTCATTCAGAAATGACTCACAGCTGTGTAACATAAGTTGATACTGAGATGTAGGCTGATAGGCACAAGAAATAGTCTTTTCAAGCTGAATGAAAAATACGTGGAAAATACCACAGATTTATTTACTGGCACGACGCGTTTCGCCACGTTGTGGTATAATCATGTGCGACGTTCTTCGGTTAGGGTAGTAGATATATAACCGTAGTTTGAAGCGTTGGGAAGGGGGGCTTTTTCTTGTGCCTACCAACCTCCAAGGGGGAACTCAACTCTTCCATCTGGGGCTATATATCTACAACAATAACCGAGGAACGTCGCACAGGATTAAGCCACAAGATGGTGAAACGCGTCGAGCCAGTTAGTAAATCTGTGGTAGATTACCAAGTGTTTTTATTCAGGATGAATATACACAACTTCCACCACGTCCATCCTGAAAGTGTTAAAATGAGAATGCCTTTTTGTAGTACCTATTTAGTAGTACCCATCATCATCAGCGTCAGGAGCAAGCACCAATCCGAAGACTGGTTTGCCGTAGATCTCCACTCCCCTCATCTACAAGTCAACTCCTTCGTTCCTACATTACTCTTCATTTTTATGTCCATCTAAATCTATATAACGTGAATTTAGCAAGGCCAGGCAAGATGTGCTGGACCAGCACATTCTAATGATTATAACCTGCAATTACACAGTCCAATTTTTAAACAAAAATGTACTTCGTGTGTTTCGTCACTGAAAAAGTCTGGTGTATTTCTTTTTTGGTTTCCCGCTGTAATTTTCCCATTTGTAGATCCTTCCCTCATCGCTTTCAAGCGGATAATGTGCAGCAAAATGTACCCAAAAAGTTTTTCTTTCTAAGATTTCCATATACTTCTTTTATCTACTCTTCGTAGGACTTCCATTGATTGTAGATTATCTTCGTCCCTTTGGCGTCATCATCCTTTAATGGCATAGCGCTACGCCCTACTATAGTATCTCTCTTCATGGAAGCCGTAGACAGAGTCTAATTGCATATTTTTGTCACATCACTCACTCTAGAGGACGGTTCACATCGAAAAAAGGGGCAAAACTTGTGGTTCCACTGTAGAATGGCTTAAATGTCATTAAATCCATATTCTGGCTACTAATTAAACACGTGTATTATGTTTGATAAAAACGAAAAAAATTCTACCTCACAATTTTTTAGAAAATTGACAGTGAAATTACACAGTATTACACGCAAGAATGAGTGAAACATGGAAGAATATTGGGCAGTTTTTCCCAAGGACATATTCATATTTTGCTATGAATTTTACTTTTGTAATAGTGATTGGAAGCGTATCAAAAATTTATTTGCGAAAATTATCCATTTACATGCACGCAAGAGCACAGAGATGTCGTGGATAGGTCAACAAAGTATGGACCTCTCCACGACTAAAATCTAGCCATCGCATTCTTTTCGTAATTCAACTTAATCCTATTCGGAGGAGAAGTAGTCTTCCAATAACTTGAACAGCGATCACGCGAGAGGATAAATCTCGGAGTAAATGAGGTATGTCGCAATAATAGGCAAGGTCGCCTGCCTAACCCTCTGGAGGTAAATGTCTAGCGGTGCAACACTTACAGAATGCATTCCGGGACAGAAAACCCGCAAGTGCAGAGTATTTTTATCTCACAGCCGATAGCAAACTCGTGGCCATCAAAAAGACATTCCAATCTAGGTATTCCACGATGGCTATCACTTCGATCTTGATGCCATATAAACCTTCTCCTTATTCCAAGTCGAAGAATGCTTAAAAACAAGTCCTTTTGATATCGCCGCCACTTTTTGTGTTCTTCCAACCGAGAAGTTACGAGGAAAACACGCTTTCAGTACGGATTTAGATCATTATGGAAGTAAATATCATAGAGCAAATGCAATATTTCGCATTAATTGGTCCTTACAACGGATAACCTCCTGAATAGCGCTCCTGAATGATAATTGCCTGAATAAGATTAGAACCCAGGCCACGAGGACATTAGGCTGAGCGGACTCGAACCGAGACCATTCACCAGGAGAGTAGAGGCTATTATATCGATATAAGGCAAGGAGCCTGTTGCTTGTGTGTCATTGGGACAATTATATTTCATTGTAATTAATTATCAAGGGGATATAATTTCTGAAAGGAAAATGTGATGAATATAGGATAAAATAAATGCATGTATAATCTCAGCAATTGATATTCTAATTTCAATACTGATGCTGAAAACGGTTAATGAATGACATTAAGGGAGATTTATCTTACCTCTGATAAATCTCCATGGCATTTATTTATTGATCATTTATTTCATGTGTAAACAGGGCAAGGGTATACGTGTTTTGTGTAATAAACCCGTTTGTTAAAGGATAGTTAAAGTTTGTCATCTCTCTCGAATTTTCTAGCTGAGCTGCCGAGATAAGTTTTAGGGTGTCCGCGACGCTTCTTCGATAAACCCCCAACGAGCCACAAGCTATTATAATTTAATTTTTGGACAAGGAAGAGTCTTCTATCATTTTTTAGCAAATATATCGGAACTAAATGAAAGTTCGAAATACACTATTTTCCCACAGCTCCGCCCATTCTTGTCTTCTTTCCACTGTCACTTCAAAACGTGATTGCAAAAAATCAAGAGGAAAGATAGGAATACGATGAAATAGCTATAAAGAAGAAAACTGTTTTTCATAACTAGCACAAAGAGAAAAAGAGGCTTTCAAATAATTTAACAGTGAAACTTTCCCACTGGTAAGGATCGCATTTTCGTGGTAAAATGATAAGAGAGGATTGGACATAGTTTGGACGAATAAAAATGTTGGACAGTTTTTGGACAAATTTGCTTCTATTATCAGTATTTTGCACGTATTTCATCACTAAATTCGTGATAGAAAAAAATATTTCTCTCTCCTTCCCCCTTTCTTGTCGCTAACTGAAAATGCAACTTAAAGCTTGACTCGAGAAGAAAAAAGTGTAAAAAGATTGAAAACTGTTCATGCATTCTCGAAGAAGACAATAGCTTTCTATTAATCGCCCAATCAGAATAAATGCTATAATTAAAATCATTTCACGGTGAAAACCCCACAACCAGTGTGAACCGCATTGTCGTATGAAATTGCCCAGAGAGGATCAACGGTATACCTGCCTCGGTCGTAACATAGCTCTAACAATGCATGAGGAGCTCAACTCTAATAATTGAAGTGACTAAGCTAAATGAGGACCAAGGTGGTCAAGTGGGAGGGCGTGAACGGAGCCAATAAAGCGAAGTGCCTGTAAGAGCTTACGTCGGACATGACGGAGGCAAGATTATGAGCGAATGGGACAGACTGAGCCACGCTTGCTCTACACAAAGCATCACCCTCGCAGGGAACCCAGCAGCTATTTTACGACAATTAAAACTTTGAGTGACGTTTATCATAAAAAAATAAATTTAACAGAAACTCAAAACTTTAAGTAACTTTGGTCGAGGAGGAATTGAATATGGTTGGAGAAGAGAGAAAACTAGTGGCGGAGGTTCGGAGGAGACAGAAGAAAAGGAATGAGAACGTTTTTATAAGAGAGGGAATGTTGAAGAGGGTAATAACGGGGAGAACACTCGGAAAGCGGGGAAGAGGAAGTTAGATGATAGGAATTATGGACGAAATAAGAAGAGGAAGAGGATAAAAGGAAGATTAGAAGTATCCAATGGCGGATCAGGTCTAAGAGGGAAAGTAGAACGATATGCCAGAGATTACGACATTTGGATAAGAAGCACAGTCCAAACACCAAGAGGTCAGCTATAAGAATAATGAAATGAAAATGAAATGAAGTGCTGTTTGTAACCTTGCCTCCAGTACATAAGACAAGTTGTAAGCAAATACCAACGGCATAAGGTAGAGTAATTCCCAGTACAGTAATCTGTGATTCCAGGCTTGATTGAGTGGAAACGGAACATAACTGCACTTTGAAAAATGAGTAACTTCCACTTTGGTAGGATTTATTACGACCGGTTTTTCTTTTTACACCATCTTCAGGTCCTTCTTCAGCATCTACAGGTCAGAAAGATACTGTAAAAAGCGAAACCGGTCATAATAAATCCTATCACAGTAGAAGTTTCTTTTTTGTCAAAGCCTAGTATAGCAGTTACCAACCATTTTTTGAAATGTGGAATCCAAAATCTTCTATTTTCTGAACTTCCAACTTTTAAACCGATTTGAGACAAATTTGAATTGTTCACATCCTAATAGCTATTGCAACCATAAATTCCGGATCTGGTATTTCGCGCGCACATAAATCATCAAGCTTAAACCCCATGCCTGGTATATCCTAGAAAAATAATCACGGTTCTATCCTAGAAAAATAATCATTAGCTTCTCTGACAGCTGCTTTCGCAGGTCTTCACGCCCTCCTTTTGCAGGCACTTCATTTAACAAGGCTATACACGCTTTAGGGCTGCTATAACAGCAGTCATACAGTAATAACTGAACTAAAAGATTTATTATGTATATAAATATATATATATATTGTAAAAAATGTCACAGGCGTGACTGGCAGACACAGAGAAAACACAAAAAAGAAAAACTCACAGATATGTTTATATATTTCGGCGGACACAACCGCCTTCGTCAGAAATTGACGAAGGCGGTTGTGTCCGCCGAAATATATAAACATATCTGTGTTTTTCTTTTTTGTGTTTTATCTGTGTGTCTGCCAGCCACGCCTGTGACATTTTTTACAATATTTGTGCACTACACGTGTTTTTCGTCGGTTGGATATATATATAACTTTTTTCCTTCGTTTAATTGTAATTTAACTTTTTGGTCAAGTAAGCTTTTTCCATATTGTTAGCAGCATGGTATTACTATATATTCAACGATGGACATGTAAAACAGCTCCTTGTATACAATATTTCATAAAAATCCTTCTACTCCACAGAAACGGAGGGCATTGGCCTCGGAGCTGTTCGTAGAGAAGTAATAAGTGGTGGTCAGAGGACTGCAAAAGAAGTCCATGAGGGCTGATGCTGGCTTCAACACTAGCAAAAGTATACAGGAGATTTTAAAGAGGCGCCACCGCATGAAATCCGGATGACGTAGATGCGCAGACTGTGCTCAATTTCGTCCTCCGGAATGGCCTACCTTGTTTAGTAGTACAAGAGCCACCTAGAATACAGTATTATATGTGGCTCTGGCAGTACCATGGTTAGCAGCTTAGAGTATACAATTCAATAGTACCTTAATAACTCTATGGTTAGCAGCGAGACTTGAATTCACACAAACGGGACCTCAGAGCGGAAGGGTACCCAGCAGAGGATTATCTGATGCAGCGGAACAGACGCCACGAGCATGCGCAAGAAAGTTGAGCCTTGCTACCTGTCTGGAGGCGGAATATAGTTATGTGAGCCCTGGCCTGGATAGACGCATGGCCTCTCGTTGTATTTGAACTCACGGCCATAAAGCTGTCTGTCTGGGAAGACACATCTCATTTCAGTCTATGCGACTGCCTTTCTGCTCTGATTCCTCCCGAAATCTAACAATATGTTTTTTAGAAAATATTTTGGTACTAAATATGTGGTAGAGAAATAATATTTTCCCACTTCTTCGCCCATTTTTGCCTTCAAACCGTTGTTACTTCAGGGCTTGATTGTGACAAAATAAAGCAGAAATATATGATCAAATAGTATCTTTTCGACTAGCACTAACATTTTTCGTTAAGGACGTATTTTTTATCTTTATCTAATTGCGACGATGAGTATTTGGTTGGATAGCGACCATCCTTACTGACATATATAATAATCTTATGGTGTCAGTCTGTCATCCAGTCACGACTGAACCGATTCAATCAAAATTTGGCTAGCTGTATCTGGATTAACTATAGGTCTATTTTTTTAGGGAATTCTCATCTTTAAGGCATTGTCATTTGCTTTAATATTTTCCTAAAGTTAGCACTGGATCTCACATTTTTTTCCAGGAACCCAAAAATGGACCATTTTAAAGCCATTAAATCAGTACAGAGGTATTTTTGCTTGTTTAAATTACTTCAAATAAGATCAAGGGTTGAATACTATGTCAATGCAATGATTGGAAATTCTTCAAATAAGATATCGGGATGAAATTTTCACTTTTGGATAGCTGAAGGAATGAAAATATATTCTAGCAATCGATTTTTGTACGCTTCGTATTCGCTTAAAAGTTACGTTATTTGTGTAAAAAAAACCTCATTTTCCTCCGTTTTTGAACAACAGCATATTTTCCTGGGAAACCAGAGGAATGGTTTTCATCGGAAAATTTCTACCGGGGATTTATGGCTAACATTTCATTAAATATTGAATATTAGTAAATATTAGTGACATTTCCGCTGGTCATTTTTTCCCTACCTCTCCATTAGTGCTTAACGGCTTTCACATAGTCACAACGTTTACCAATCGTACAAAAATCGATCTGGCCGGTCCAGCTCGGTATGGTAAACGCAAAGGGCTAGTAGGATCGATATGAGCGGGCTATCTCTCTTTCCATCGATTTCGCATTGATAAACCAGGCGATGCGAGTCGGCTGGCTTAAAATGTTCAGATCGGTCCGAGTTCATATTGATCTGAGTTCGATTGGTAAACGTAGTGAGTATTTGCATTGAGCACGCCACAAAGATTTTTATAGTAAGGGCCTATCTGTATGCGTTTTATATCGCTAGCTGCGTAGAAATTTGCACACTGCAAGAGACCGGCGTAATCCTCCTTTTGAACCTTAAGTTACAGTGCTCAAGAGGGATGGTTGGGGTTCCAACGGGGTCTAAGCACAATCATCTCTGCTCTCAATTTAGCCAATTTCAAAATGAATGAAGTAATGAACCTATTATCTTGAATTTTTGCGCGTAGGTAAATGATATTTATCCATACAAATTAATATAAATATGATGTGTGTCTGTCAATCTGAGGGTATGTTCGTTAATCCTCTCGTCAAAAAGATCTGACAAGCCGTGCGCCGTTTGTTGTAATCCGACAGCCTCTAGTGAGCCGTTTGGCCTAAAATTTTGCATGACTCTGTCGTGCATAATAAGGAATGAATTTGAACTGTTGGCGTTTCAAAAGTTTCAACTGATTCTAACCCAAATGGATCAAACCGATCCCATAAAAATTAATGTTTAAAGCTATTTTTTCCACTTTCAGGCTTTATGTCTTTTGCAAAATTAAATTATAAATCATTATTGCACCAATTTAGCAGTCAATTATCAATTTAACTCTATCAAATTAATAAATTTCATAAAAAGAGCTTTACAAGACCAAACAGGCAATCACCACTCGGTAAAAAGGTTTAAGATTATGAACGGGAAGCAGCATTCTCACCTGTATACACAAAGCTACTAGGTATATTATTGCCCAATTAAATGCTCCCGTTGAGAGCTAACGGGTGACTCTGCTAGTATTAAATATCTTGATATAAAATAACAGTGCATTTGTGAATCTATTTTTGTTGATAGATTTTATTATTTTTCTGTGACAAGGACACATAAATTCTCCTTCTTGATTTTCCAGCATCGCCTACGGGAAATAATTCATTTGATTCTTAGTCTTTCACTTTTCCCTAAAATATTTCTTCCTTCCATTGTAGTTCCATGTACGTCCTTCATTCTGACCAGGTACAAATGGTTTTTTATCACATTGTTGTGTCCATAATCCCTTATATTCATCATTGTATCCTTCAAAAATTCTTTTAAGTCGTGCTATAATCTAGATTGGTTGCAACTTCCGCCATTTCTTGCGAGCTCAACTCTCGTTGACGTCTTTCCAGCTTGGTGATATAATAATAACGATATTATTCTTTTCAGCAGTTACAGAGTAGTACAGAATAGGTAACCCCTAAGGATGAGCCTGTATTGGGGCTACTATCAGATTATCCACGCAAAAGTAATAGTAACAAACAAAATGATTTAAATTTTGCAATTGAATGTTTAACAATACAGAGAAGAATTATAATCTCATACAATAAATGACTCAGATACAAACGGAGTGATATTCAGTGGTTACAAAATATGAAAGACATAAATCAGGGTTGATACGCATTGCCAGTTTTGATTTTCCCTGACTTTTTCCTGACTTTTCAGACCAAAACACATATTTTTCCCTGACATTTAAAAATCACCTCATTTCAAGAAAAATAAAGAAATAATGAGCATTATGGTTTAAGACAGCTTCTTTTATTACCTTCTTTTCAAGGAAAAATGTGAAGCATGGGTACATCAGTTCTTGTACATAAAATAGAGCATAAATAAAGCATCACATACAAATTTATCTTGATAGTAAAAGTGTAGGAAAAGGAATCATATTTCGAATTCGAGACGATGGAAAGGAAATTTAAGAGGCTGTGTGGAATATAACACTGATTTCGGATATCTGATGAGTTTTCGTCTCATCTTTTATAAAATACAATAGAAATTATATCATTCCTCCGGTAAATGTTAACGCGATACTAACCAATACGGCTCCGGGCATGCCTTTCTTTTGCGAAATAAAAAGTAATCAGTGACATATTAGCTCCATTGTTAACTTGTATTGCGGTTAAGTTTACTAAAATCTTAAAAATAGGATGACACAAAAACTACGTGACCAGTGTGGAGTCAATGCTCGAGATCATACGTCATCCGAAACTTATGCTAACGGTGCTTATGCTATGCACATCTCAGCAAACACAACCTTCAACTTATAAAATAAACCTTGTCTATAGAGTGTATTAAAAAATAAACGTTAAATGCAGTTTTGAAAGAAAACAATTCTTAATTTCTTTTCGGTTTTTGTTCATTAGAATTAATGATTATATATCTTAAACTTCGTTATCATATTTTTCATCATTTTATTAATAACTGGAAGAATTATTAGAATATGTAAAATTAACAATAAATAGGGTCGGTCACGCGCCAACCAGTTAACCCGAAGACGGCTGGTTCTCGCTATGGTAGAAAGTGTTTAAAATCTTTGAACAGTGATCGTGAGCATATACTAAAGGGAGCTCCCTACCTCACCCAAAAAAGCCCCTGCACACCATGTCTAATTCCTGGGCTATGCTTAGGCAGTGGTATTTTTTATTTTGATTTGAAAAAAAATTCAATCTTTGCTTTCCTCAGGGCATTTTTTTCCACGAAATTCCCAAGTTGAGAAAACTCTCGTCAAAATTGATGAATTTTGGCTTTTTTTCGACGTGTATCGCCACGGCGAAAAATCTTACTTGCAAAATTCATCCGAAAAAAGACTAAAAGAATCCTTCATCTACAAACGGAGACTCTTACATTATACTAGGCTACAATTTTGGTAATCCTGGACCCTAGCACGCAGTTTCACGAGGTTCGCTCACGCCAAAGCATTCGAAATCGGCGGCAATGCCTTCCCCTACAATGCTTCCCTTCCCCTCCACCATAATTTCCCTCCAGTGCCTCCCCTCAGGCGACTCGAAGCATTGTATAGCATAGAAGAAGATTTCGTGAAGCATACATGAAATGAGTGGATCAGTTTCACTCTTGTCCTTTGGGGAATTTTCGACTATGAGATCGGCGAAGCACTCTGGTGTTTTAGAAACAACTGCTGAGTCCAGAGCTTAGGGGATCTTTTAGATAAGTTCTGTGAAGCAAGGAGATGGTCACGTGTTTCAAGCTTCCAATCCTGGGATTACTCTTTCTTACTTTTTTGAAATTATTTTTCTCCGTTGATATTCCGCATTTTTGGTCATTTTGACGCTGTATCCCTGTCCCCTTACCCAGTTATTCGGCGGAAGGCTCACGCCTCAGCACAATGAAGTATGGGATCTGCAGTGCAGATGAACAAGTCAATGCCGTATCGAATTCGAACGTGGGTAATTTTTTCCCGACCAACAATAGAATTCCCTGACTTTTCCCTGACTTCCAGAGCAATTTTTCACTTCCCTGACTTTCACTGACTTTTTCTGACTTTCAAGATGCGTACCAACCCTGTAAATACATGATCAGATATACTTACTATAGCAATAGTATTACAATAACGCTTCATTTTTTACATTTCTTTCAATAAATATTACCTGCAAATTACAGAACAAAACCTCAATGTTTTTTTAAGTAATAACCATAATTTTTATTCCTTAAGAAATTTTCGAATGTTTTTTTCTTCCTTGATATGTGTCGGAAGGACATTAAATATTTTTCGTGACATATAATCAAAATATTTTTGGAATAAAGTTAGATTTAGCTTATGTAAAGAAACGGCATTTCTTTCACGCAAACTAAGGACTTAGGTCCTGGGTAGCAAATACGCTTCGTTTCCACTTCTTAAATCAAAAAATAGATGAAAACACTTAATTTTCACAGGAGATTTGTTAATCTGCCGTTACTCATTCTCAAGATGAGTTTTGATGAGTAAGACGAGTTAGAGCAAGAAATTGTTAAAAACATCAGTTAAGATAAATGCATAAAAAACTTTTTAATCATTCTTTTTAGTAACAATAGCAATTTTCACATACCTAGACCCCCTAGTCGTAAGTAAATTTAAGGGGACATTAAAGAATGCAGCAAAGAGCATTCCTTTACAATACATATGAGAGTTTCCACTTTAAGGGCTAGACCAGTCGGAGGGTATTCCTACATCGGAGTTGAGCACAGGGAATGAAAAAAGGGATGACTTAAAAGTTCACTTTCCAGAAAAGAGCGCAAAAAATAGACCTAGGCCGCAAAGAATTTGCCTCGGGGTGGCGACAAGGAATTAGTATGCGCTTCGTTGTATTGATTCAAAATGATCATATGTCGCCCACTCTATTTGTAGCTTATATTATACACTCGATGTTTAATAGAGTGAAAATAAACAAGAAAGCAAATTGTATATTTGGATACGCGACTCAAACCCGAGCCAACAAAAATTATGAAGTAATCATTTCCATTTTAGAGTGATTCAGCACTGGGAATCTAAAGGACATAAGTGCAAATGCGGAAGAAATCGCTTTCGAATCGAAAAAAGCAACCGCACGGGTATCTTGAGATGCTAAACCTTTAAGTTAGAGTTAGCTTCATATTTCTTGACGCTAATTTTCATGTCTGACTGCTAAAGGTTAATTCATCGAACATAATTATTCAAAGGAAGTTGTGTCATACCAAATTCACCCGAGACATTTTTAGACATGTCCACCCGTAATAAGAAACTGAAGAGAGTAAAAGACAAAATGGCTAAAGAAGCTTCTTTCAATTTTTTCTGCTGAGTTAGTTGCAATATAGCCCGGTACCAAACTTTTTTCTCTCAGGACAATTACTGCACATCCAGTCATAAAAGACTATATAGTACCTACCCTGCAATCAATCCATCAGAAACTCGATCATGATTAAAGCTGTAATGAACATGCAAATCACTAAATTACTTCTGATTATAAATCCTTTAAAGCACGCCAATGATTACCAGCTTAGAACAGTTATTATTAACTAAATGCCAGGTAAATTACTCAATACCATTTTACCGACTTATACAGCATCATAGGTGCGCAGTCAGATAATACGATAATATCTTGTGATTGCAACACAGTAAGCCAATGGGCGTAACGCTCTAAAACCCTATGAAAGTAGATGGAATTCAATTGATTATCGGTTGATAACAGCTGCCACCATCATCTAAACAAAATAAGCGAATTTTAAAGCCAGGAATGCTCATCAACAGTAAAAACTCCTCTAACTTTTAGTCGAGCATAAAATCGTTGAGTTTGAGGATCTAGAAACTTAAAACTAATGCGGAACCGTATTCATCAACTACGACCATGAGTGTCCAGTGTAATATTCCAATTAATGCAGGCCTTACTTTCGACCATATCAATTAATTATAGCATGCAAGAGAAAGAAAATCAAGACATGCTTTCAATTTCATTCTCCAGAAGCAATCAGGCCCAATAGGATACTCATTTACAGAAGAAACCGATCACGTTTCCCCCTGAAGAAAAACAATACGGACAGTAAGCGCCATTATAAAAGGGAAATTTTTTAGATCCATCAGCTGAAATACAGGTATTGATACCACTTTTACGGAAACTAGACTTATATTCAAAAATATCACTTTGTACAATGATATTTAACAATATTTCCATTTCCTGAATGTATCTCATATACTGTACTCAGAATATATGACGACTGGTTCTTGCTTAGAAGTTGTTGTTAAATATTATTAGACCATTAAGGAAGTTTGAAGCTCCTTCGAATTATTTAGAGAAGCACGGAAAGATATTTTTGTTATGCACAGAAATACTCATTTGCTGGCTTAGTTTTTTCCTGCGAGAAGAAAATCGTTATTCATTCTTGCAAAATATGCGTTACCCTAGTATAACTTCGTTTGCAGGTGGCGCAAATTTTATTGATAGGCTTCATTATGTAACGCCAAAACTGCTGTTTTAAAATCAGCTAACATCTGGCCCGCAAAACAAATAGTTTTGCACACAATATTCCCACAAGGGCGGCGCTGCAATCGGCGGTGGTTGTCTTCCTCAGGTGTATATGGCAGTTCTAATTCTTCACTGCTGTCATTTTCAAGGCATGGGTAACAATAGTTGTAGTGAGTACGTATTTTATGCAGAACTGGGAAAGGAAGTTAAGGGGGAGATTCTATTAAAGGATATGCGTGGGCCAGTGTCTACTAGCTTGTTGCAAGATTGGGGAAGAGATAAAGCTGCAACACCAGGACTTATACAAATTCACAGTTTAAGACCTCGTCACAATAATATTTTATTTTATAATTTGTTGAACCAAAGGTCCACGTCCTCCATCAAACCTATCCCATTACACGTAATAAACGGAAAGAAGAGAAGGAAAGAATTTGCAGTCAGGTAATTAAAAAATGTTTGTTGGAGTTCCTAAATATGAAATCTGTATAGTTTTAAACGAAGCAACTGAGCCAATAACTGAGTTCCATATTGAACTGATGAACTTACTTTTGCGCGATAGTTAGACATGTCAGGGTAGTTTGATCGAGATATAGTTTCGCATGAAATTCAATGAATTTGGCATTTCAGAAAAAAACTACCTCATAATTCTAATTATGTCAAAACAGTAACTTACTGTACTGCCTTTTAAGATTTTTAGCATTCAACAGAAGACGTTTTCCATGGGATATGACACAGGTATTAGCTCCAGAGTGACTTCAGTTTAAAAATGAGGCAGTCCTGGCCCAGAGATTGCGTCATAAATTAAAATGTGTGTAGCCCGTATGCTTCCTTAGCCATTTTACAAATAATTTATCACTTAAAGCAATACACTTTGCAAAAACGCAAAATAATCGGTGGCCAAGACATTTCCAACGGACGGCGTGAAATTATTGAGTAAAGTTAAAGCTTGATATGGATGTATTTATCCATTAATAAGAATTTCAGCCTAAACCTAAGCCTAAATAGCCTAAAACCATGTTATAAACGCCATTAACATTGTAATACTTACGTCATTTTTTCTGAACCGCTGCTTGAATTTTTTGAATAACCCCAAATTGGTTTCAATTAAGACTACAAAATAATTTCCCTCTAAATTCCTTAAAATTTATTTTTCGCTGAAGAGCGAGGCAAGATATGGTGGGGGAGGATGAAAAGTCAAAGACGGAAATTGACAGAAGACAGAACAAGTTGATGATAGACGTGTTGGGTGGTGAGGGAATGGCGAAGAGCCATGTAGAGGGTAGGCACAGTACAACGCTAGGTATGCAGGGAAGAGTAAGGACGAGAATGGAAATTCGGAATACCGAGGAAGAGATGGAATGTTCGAGGAATTTAACACAAACTACGTGGCAAGAAAATAGTGTGATGTGTATAGAAGATTAGTAGGCATTTAAAATGAGAATTTTACTCACTATCCAAAAACCTACTAATTTACCTTAGTATTATATGCCAAAAGAAATTAGAATACTCCTTGAACGAGCATTAGGCTTTCAATGACAGCAGGAAATGATAAACTTTTAAATGGATAAGGTCGAGTCATCAAGTATGGTTGCTCTCTGGCCATCAGGCCCAGTTGATTTCTCTATGAGAAGAGGTATCTTCTTCAGGAGATGAGGAGGAATATTAGGTGAATTTGTAGGAGGCAAAGGAAAACTAATGGGGCATAGTAGAGAGAATAATGTCGTATAAGCGGGAAAAATGAAGGGGAAGAACAGGTGTTGTGAACGGGAAGAAGAGCTACATCTCTAGATCTGAAAGAAGCGATCAAATATGAGAGATACATTTTCGGACTGATGGGTACAATAACTCGATCTTTCCGCGCGCAAAAAGCGAGCACAATAAAAACTGAGCTCCACTAAATACACTCCCATAATACACACTACCATTTCTCCTCCCAAAACCTTATCCCTTACATCTTTACACGACTGGTGTCCTAACACCCCCTGCCACACGCCCATGCGGCGGCTCGCAGGGAAATATGTAGATGTAGAAGAGAGGCACGACGTATCCTGAGACTGGAAGAAAGGAATTGTCGAAAAATCGGGGATGGGGCAATCATAAATCCAGAAAAATATTGATTTTCTTCCGATTAATTCAACTTTTACCGGTAGATTATCCTTATTATTGCGTTTTTCAATCAAAAATAGGTTTTGCATGTCTATAAGGCCTAGGAGAGAAGTTGAATATGGAAAGCTTGTAGCCAACGCTACTGAGTAGACATCCAACAACATCTCTCCAACTCCAACATACTGCGGTAGATCAGATCGTGAGAATAAAATAAGGGACATAGATTGTAGAGCAGATAGGTTTAAGATGCAGTTTTCCCGCGATCGATAAGAGACCATAATGGCTGCGTTAAGACTTTGAAGAAGGTTAGTTGACAGGTAGTGTAGCTGATTAATTCATGTGCTCCCTAATTCAGTTTCTAAATCTACCGAATAGTGCTAACACCATGTATTGCATGTTCCCCACATAACTCTTGTGTCACGTTTACATAGTTACATTATAGGTTATCTTAGTAGTTTCTGTAGCATTTGTAGCATACCAAAGGTGAGATGCTTGCCGGCGAAAGTTAATTTATTCACTGTAGTTCATGCTGGTGATAAGTCAGCCACTGCCAAACACCCTAGTGGTGGCTTGCAGGGTAATAAGTAGATGTAGATTTTGATGTCCACTACTCTCATACCAAACCATTTGCACAATGCAATTGCGCTACACTCCATATTAAACTCCTTTTAAAGACTTTGAAGGCTAGTTGACAGGCAGTGTAGCTGATTAATTCATTTGTACTCTAATGCATATTTCTAAATCTTCCGAGTAGTTCTAACACTATATTTTGCATGTTGAGTCTCCTTTCTTGTTTACATTACATTACATATTCGATTAGTTTGGTCGTTTCTGTGGCAATTGTAGCATGCCCATGGTGTGATGTATGCTGGTATAATTTAATATCTGCTCTGTAGTTCATGCTGGTGATAAATCACCCCCACAAAAACATCCTTGTGGTAGCTTTCAGGGTAATATGGAGAAGTAGACCTATTCGAAAAGTCCGGTGGACGGAGGTTGACTGGAGATGCGGTCTTCTCCCGGAATGGGGTGGTATGCTGGAGGGCAGAGAAAGTAGACGGCGAGGGTGATATGGACTCAGTCGGGCAGTCCGCGCCGAGTTAAGCGAAGTGGAACTCGAGGCTTGAGTGTGGCCGGAGAAAATTTTTGACGGAGGCAAGAGTCTCTCCAACGACAGTTGAGCCGGAGAGAGATTAAGGAAGTAAGACAAGTTAAGACCTCCTACCGTGACGTCCTCCTCAGGACGGAGGAGGAAGAGGGCTGGAGGGTTCGAGCCACAGGCACACACATACACTAATGATTCCCGCCAGAGCTCGTGATTCTAACCGGATTTCCGATGAACCGTTTAGGCAGATACCCGATTGAAAACCATTTCATTGGTTTAACTTCTCAAGACCTCTCGATTAGTCGCTAATTCTCCTATTAATCCTTCAAGCACACTCATCGCTTTTCCGTGTAACCGAGAGTTTATCGATTGATGGGACGGGATTGGTTTAGGGGAGTTTGAGCGAGTCACCACTTCACCTAGAAACCAATGAACTGACTCTCATTTTAAAGTAAAAAAGCTCACCTTTCCAAGGTTACTATGACATCTGCCATTAAAGACACCACTTTTGAAAATATTTGCCATAAAATACCAGCCATTTTACGTGGTACGTGTGTTCACTCCTAAATGACGCTTTACACAAATTCCGCTTTATTTTTTGTTAAAACGAATGTATGAATTTTTTCATGGGGAAAATTGTAATGTGTACATCGGCAAATTGTATGATTGTTTGAATGATCGAACGGGAAATAGAACATGCTCTAATTCCATTCATTTTCTTGTACAGTCTATGATGCATTCGTTTGTGCAATAAAATGTACCCTGTAAAGCGGCCTTAAGAAATTCATTTTTTTTTTAAATAGAAATTTCTAACACATATCTCGCTATATCTCATCATAATTAAACAGCCTGTTCCTTGTATGTTATCTCAATTATTTTCTAAAGTAAATCAATTAATCATAACAGAAAATTTTACAGAATGCAAACAAGAACCGTACGTTATGAGGTCTTTTTCCCTGCACGTCACAAAAAAATTAGTCAAATTAGGGACTCATACATGCATATTTAGGTACATTATTACTGGGAATTTCAGTCACGTAAAACAACATTTTTCTCAGTGAAACCTGTTTTAAGCGACCACCGACGGTTCCGCTGAAAAGTGGTCCTTAAGAGGGGTGATCGCTTGATAGGAGTGGTCGTTTCACGTCGACAGGGGTTTCACTGTATCATTAATATAAAAATATTTACTTCTTGCTCCTTACAGCTGTCGAAATAAAAACACGGTCATTATGACTACGGAAATATCTCGATCAAACTATCTTCTATCCGTAAAGACTTAAAATTTCATGACTTATGGAGACAACTAACTCGTCGCACAACCCGACTATTAATTAACTTTTTACCCTTCTCCTCTCCTTCACCAAAAATGTGATTGTTCGTTTCTCTTGTTTGTTGGTTGTGCGTGAGTAACTAATCACAAATCATTCGTCGTTCTATCTGTGAGCCCAATCAAACTGTGCACCCCACAAGAGCTCTTTCCCGGATGAAAGTGTGACACGTTCAAACTCGTGATCCACCAGCAGTAGCCTATAGCCCTATTCATTGATTCCACGCATAATTATCATCAATGGCCATTCAATTCTAAGACTGGTTGACTACAGTCCTCCACCGTTCCCTATTTAATGCTAGTTCCCGTACATCTTGGTATCTCTTCTTATGCACTTTCCTTAGTCCATGAACTTATTCCTGGGTCTTCCTCTGGGGACTTTTCCCTCTATTTTACCTTCAATTATGTTCTTCAAAAATCTATTGTGTCTCAGGGTGTGTCCAATCCATCTTGTTCTTCTTTTCTGTATGGTGTTCCACATGGTCCTTCCCTCTTCTACTCTTCTGCACACTTCATCATTTCTTATTTTGTCCGTGCATTTGATCTACAGCATCCTCCTCCAACACCATGCTTCGAAAGCTTCTAGTCTGCTCTGTTCAGCATAATTATATTGCTTAAATATTAAATTCTCTAACATCACAATAAAAAACTGCAATATTCTCTCCACCGATGCGCATTTAGCGATATAGGATATTTTACAACCATCAGTAATTTTAATTTACTATAGGTACGTGAGCACAGACCTTATACTTGAGAAATAATTGATGAGTTACTATGACACCTCTGAAACATTCAAGTATGCTTTCAATAGTATCTATGAAGAATTTTCCTTCCGTTCTTGCTGAACGACAGTCATATCGTAAAAACAATTATAAATTATAAATCATTTTTAATCATTCATTCAAAGCAAACCATCTGCGAAAATGATCATTACCTATCCCATTTACTTCAGCGACTTGTTTCCTGCTTCCATTTGACTTTTCTATACTTACTTTTTCTATGCGTTTGAGTCAGTTCGTAATTCTCTTTCATTTCATTCTTGGGGTGTTTTTGTTCCTTGAATGAGATTTGATTCATGTACATTGCAATGTACCCTTTCACATGCGACTATTTAAACAACAAATTCAACACGTCCGGATACGCCTTTTACTGGTTCTTTTAAAGGATCTTGTACTGAATCATTAATAAATGATGTTTTTATCAATTCTCTGCGCTCCTCAAAAAATGAGTCCAATTTGTAGCTGAAAGATTTCCGTTTCAATAAACGAGCATTAAATATTCAGTTAAATCTTGATGGAAAAAACCGCTAAAATCTAATCATAAAATATGCCATGAAATCTGTCAATCTACGTATCAACTGTATGCATTTTAGTTTTTACCTGCATTCAGCTTTTGGAGCATTTCTCTGTCGTTACACTAAGCTAATCATTTAGTTGCCCACATATATGGCTGATCGCTGCACCAGAGCGAGCGTCGGTTATCGGTAAATGTTTGAATGGACAAACAACAACTCGGAATAAAACCCAATTTAATGTTTGTCCATTTTTAAACGATAATGCGGTTAACCAGGAAGAAATGGAAAAATAGGATTAAAGATAAATGACAGAAAAACAAAGTACATGCATTTCTCAAGAACTCCAAAGGAAAATTTAGGTTCCCTAAACATAGAGGGGAATGAATTTAAAAAGGTAGACTATTTCCAATACTTGGAAGTTCTTAGATCAAGTGACAACAGAGAAGAACCAGATATACAAAACAGATTAAATCTAACCAATAGATTCTTACATGCATGCCACAGTGTCCTACCTCTGAAATCCCTGTTGTATAAAACAAAAATTAGATTGTACAAAGCAATAATCTGTCCAGTATTGCTCTATGGGTCCGAGACATGGAAACTGAAGAGGGAATATTGACAGTATTTGAAAACAAGATGTTACGAAAGATCTACGGGCCTATAAACAAACGAGGAAGGTGGAGAAGAAAGTACAATAAGGAAATAAGGGACCTTTACAAGAAAACCGACATCATAAGTGAGATTACATCCAGAAGAATGAGTTAGGCAGGATACTTGTTAAGGAAAGAGGACGGGTGTGTGATGAAGGAGGTTTTGATAGGAAATTCAGTAGGAAGACGACTCCGGGGAGGAACAAGGCAGAGATGGTGGAACCAAGTAAAGATAGATTTGGAGAGGGTTGGAGCTGCGGAGGAGGATGCGATGTACCGAAAGATATGAAGGGGATATGTTGGTGCGGCTAAATATCAACTTGGATATATATGGCCCTGGGAGTAAGTAAGAAATGCGTTTAACCATAGATGACTGAGGAGCAATTAAGCGCTAAATTTAAGGCCAAATTACTCATACTACACTAATTTCAGGGACTAAAATCATCCTCCTTCAGAGAATTTCCTCGTCATTTTCTTTGTGTATTCGCTGTATCTCGCTCTCAAAAACCCTCCCAAGGAGAATCAGCAAGTGGCCGTTAGGAATGGCATTAGGGTAAGCAAAAAAATTGGCTTTAAAGTAAATTGAAGTAAAGAAGTAATTATTGTTCTCGGGCATTCGTCGTCCGCTAAGATCATACAAAAAATACGATATAGTAATGGAGCTCATACATTTACATTTCACATTAAACTATTCCGAAAAAGTGGGAACATATTAAATAGAGAAACGATAAATTATCACATAATAATTCATGGGGTGGCTATTTCTTCATGTTCCTTTCCTAAGACAGGATACTACATTATTGATACTGCATTATTGATACTGCATCCTTACTTACTTACTCTTACTTAATTACTCTTTCCGACATTACGTCTATCCCTTTTTCAATATGCTTGAAATAACAACACCTGAAAATATACGTAAGCATTTCTGTAAGAGATGATGAAAAAGATCTTCATAAAAATCCACAGTGAGGTGGAATCATTTATGTCCTTGGGAATACTGTTCCATAACCTTGCCCCAGCAACATGAAAAGATCTTTGGTAAGTGGTCGTTTTAGGATGAGGGGTGATTATATAGTCGGGAGCCATTCTGGTTGTTACATTTGACTTTATGTCCCTGATGGAAAATAATAGAACCAAATACCTAGGTTATTAATATTGCTCTTTTCAGGTATTTCCGTCGCGTGTTTGGTTTTTTTGACAACAGTTTCTCCCCTCTTCCTGGGGGCGTCTTCAGGTCCGTTGGACATTTTTTTTTCAAAAATGTCCAACGGACCTGAAGACGCCCCCAGGAAGAGGGGAGAAACTGTTGTCAAAAAAACCAAACACGCGACGGAAATACCTGAAAAGAGCAATATTAATAATTATAAGAGTCGCGGAAGCCTTCAAAGAAATACCTAGGTTGTTCATGTTTGAAAAGACAATACAAAAGCGTCCCAAGCATACATTTTTATGAGTTTTTACCATTAGCCATGTAGGTTTAGTAAATCAAGGGGAAATGTAATCATCTTTTAGGTTAAAGACAAACCTTAAAACATATTTAATTGCTGTTGAAGCTTTGAATTTAGCTCTTAAGTGAGATCGTGGTACACAAGGCAGCAATAATCAATATGGGGGAAAATAAGCGCAGATAGAAGTTGCTTACGAGTATGACGGAGAAGGGGTTTTTCTAAAGTTTGAGCAGGTGCAAGATTTCATTAACCTTGTTGCATATGGCTAGCACATAGTTTTGCCAAGAAATTTTACCGACGGAACGAAGAGAGGGAGGACGTATGTTGAGATGAAGAAAGACGTTTTATGAGGAAATTGTGTCCTTTCCTAGTGGAAACAAAGAGGATTTTCGCTCTCTTACATTTGAACCTACCTAAACCGGTTGGTTAGTCTTTAGATAAATTCGCTCGTGCGAATTTCTCTTCCCGATTGGTGTCCCTTCTCAAACGACTTGATACTGTATTCTCTTATCTTTCCGAGACTATCCCTTTCTCCATCCCTTTCTCAATGTGCTAGAAATAATTACACCTGTCGGGCAAAGTGGTCATTTTACCCTTTTTTGGAAAAAAAACCAAATTCTCACTTCCACATTATTACTTCGTACAAATTATAAATACCCTTAGATTTGTAAGTGGTCATTCTAGTTCTTTGCAAATGTTCAGTAATTTTTATGTATATTAAGGGGTAACAAAAAATCACCAAACCTTAGGGTGACCACTGCGCCCTGCCTTCCCCTACCACGGTAATTTACCTCAGATGAAAATCACGGTAATTTATCCATCTATACTAGTCTTCCCCATGGGACGGCGTTAGCAAGTACAAAATGGTGTGTGAGAATCAATACAATGAATTGAGTGAAGTTCACAGAGGAAAAACGATTCACCTGGACTGGGAATTGAACCCTGATCCTTCAATTTTGCTTCGATTTTTCACTGTGAATTTCACACAATTGTGTGATCACCAACGGGTGACTCCGTTGAAGTTACTGCGCGGGTAGTCCAGTGGTTCATTGAAAATCATTATATTGGCTAGACGCATTAAAATGCAATGAACTGTCACTGCCAGCCTCTTCACCGGGTATCCGCAGGAAAAAATAGTCTTACATGTAATGGTAATAATACATATGAAGGCGCAAGCACGTCTCTACTTATTCGTAAACGCTCTCGACTGCCCGGGATACAGACAGTTTTTTTTAATCGACAATATCCCAGCTCGTCAAAATATTTTACCCCAACGCGACGCACGGAAAGATGGAATATGGAACGCTTGAGGATTGCTAAAAAAAACAATCGCCGAGGGAAATAAGAACCACAGATTTACTTCAATTTCCCATTCCAAAATTCCACGGAATTATGCGCTGTTTTATGACGAATATGGAATGCAAAAAACTACCGCGTAATCAAAATTAAAAATTCCAAGAGCAGTTATGTTCAGCCAAATCCGCTTAACGGTCGCCCATCCTACCAGCCGGATAATGACGTCATACCCGCAACGAAACAGTCGAGTACGCTAACATGGGATGAGGATTCCAATAAAAGGAAATCTATCCTTCCAACGAAAACCAAGTTAATAAGATGCGCAGTATTTTTATGAAGCTCGTTAAGTCGGAAATTAAAAAGATAAATTTCAGAAAGGAAAAAAGATATATATTTCACTATTTTAATTCCTCCACCGAAAACGAAAATGGAGTTTGATTTGTTTTATTTTTATTTGATGCACTCGCAACCACACTCAAACACACACGTGCAGACGAGTTTGACGCAGAAGTACGCATTAACCGAGGGGTTCACGGAATGAGAAAGTTTGATGAGAGCGAACCTCAGTCACCGTGGAACTGAATAAAAAATTAGATAAATAAATAAAATAACATTTTTTAAATGCAACGCTAAGGTTCTTCCCCCCTCCTTCCCCTTTTAAGCGTTTGTTGGCCACTCGTTGGGGAGCTTTTCAGAGCGGGAGAGATCGATAAGGGTGTAGAGAGGGAGGGAAAGAGAGGTTGGGGGCTCACTTGAAAGCGGAAAGAATCTCATTGCACGTATGCATAGGAGAGTATTCCGGTTGCCGGGAGAGTTCCACATTTTAACTGGATTACGACCGGGGTAAAATGGGGTGGGCGCAAGGAGAGTGGAGGAAGGCGAATGGGGCCCAGCGGGGAGGGAGCCATAGCGACGCTGCATTCTCCGGGGAGGAAGCCATTCCAACGACGCGGAGGAGGTAAGAGCTTTCCGATGGAGGTCGAAGCGAAGCGACAGAAGAGGAGGAGAGACGGGGAAGATGTACAGTTGGTGCAGGGGAAAGGTCGCGTGATGAGGTGACGCGGTGGCTTTTTAATGATGAAGATGATCGGGCAGAGGGATATCCAAGTTCAATGATGCATCAAGCCCGTCGGGTTGCCCCAATCTGTGATTTATTAATTTGCATGACGCGATCCACCTGCCGAGTGAGAGAGAAGTTGTCTCCGGAGTCAGCCGCGAATTCAGAAACGACGCCCCACATTTGTTTTCACCCAAGACGTCTGAAAAATCGGTAGGCACCAGCTTACGTCTGGTGAACGACTAATGCCCATGCAAATATTGAATACACTCGAGTATGAGACGCTATATTTCAATAACCAATAATCTTACAACAGTAAAATTAATCTCACATCAAAGGTAACTTATTTCGACACCCCCCGATGAGCACGAAAAATTTGAAAATACAATTTTCATATTTTTTATGGGCCTTTGATGGAAAACGCGGTTTTTTGCCGCCGAAAAAACGCCACCACCATGAACGCTCACGCGCTGAGGGCCGGGTGGTGGACTTAACTACGTTGTTGAGCAGGTAATGACGCATGTATGGCAAAATACATGTATGGAGACAAAAGTTTGTCCCTTTAAAGTCAAAAGTTACAAGATCCCAGTTCATTGATGCATCATCGCGGCCGTTGGGTTGGAGCAATCTGAAGTTTATTCAGTTATGTGATGGCGCGAGACGCCCGCCAAGTTTGTGTAGAGAAGGTGTCTCACGAGAGTCAGCCGCGAAAACTCAAAATGACGCTCCTCATTTCTTCGACGTGAAACTTGCAAATCGGAAAGGATGGAGAGGCTCCTGTGCCAGCCATGTAACAAAATTGGGAGTGAAAGAATATTTAGTAGTCCAAAGTCCATTTTAATACACCTATCCATACAAAGTGTGTGAACGATTCAATGATTTTACTAAACATTTACTTCGGAAGTAAAACACGATTTAGTTTCATATTTGATTGAGCTGTTTTATCCTAATTCAACGAGCGTTATCGTTTCAATTTCTTAAATAACAGACGATGACCTAAATTGATTTCACACTTTCTGTTGACACATTTAGAGCAGGTAGGCGTACGTAGTAGTGACGTCAAACCATCATCATCTAGATGTTATTGGACTGTGTGAATTTTTCGAATTATTATGCTCACTTTCGATAAATTTCTGCAGTTCACGCTGGTAAATGTTGGTGGCAAAGTTTATTACCCCTACATAATATATCATGCAAAAAAGGTATATCCAACTACGAAGGGAGCTCAAGGCAACCTCGACCGAAAGACCAGGCGTGAGGTTACCATAAAATAAATATACCCGTGCATTGGCACATTACAAACAAAATATATCTAAAATTTTATTAGTTACATTTCAACAACAGAGCTCTCATGTATACACATATGCTGTATTAATGCATGTATATATTATATTTGAGATTACTGAGAAGTTTGCAGTTGTGTACACAGCATCAATGTGAGGAATAAATGTTATGATAGTTTATTGAGGGTCTTTGGCGAGATTTTGAGAAACCGCTTCAATAATGCTGAAAGCAAATAAGAATATTTTCAACAGTTTACAGTAAATTTTAAATATAAATGTTTATATGTCTCGTTCCAACGTTTCACGTATTTTTGAAGAGCAGGTTAAACCGTTGGCTTGGAGTGAAACTTGAAACTGTTGAATATGGCCTAAATCATTAAAATTCAGTGAGTGTATCTTTAAGTTTTTAATGTTGAAACTATTCAACAAAATTATGACGTGAAATTTTATCAGTATGTATCAAATATGCGCTGTTAAAATCACGAATGATGTCAGTAAACACCGTCACTTGTTGGAAATGTGACTTAAAGTAAAATTATTGAAAAGCTCAAACATTAATCGAAAATAAGTATGGCATGAAAACTCATAGGCTAAACTGACAAAATTCATGCATTTCATAGATTACGAGTGGGTATTGGAATTTTTCTGTCCACGCAATAAGATGATGGCCATAATTGACCCTTATTGAATAATCGCCAGATTTAAATGACCTTCGAATTCCCTCCCTGCCGGATTAAAATTGGACCTTCGAATGTTTTCCTGTAATGAATGAGCCAAAAATGGCACTTTCGGCAGTGAATAGTAACAAACGACGAGACAATATTGGCAATTTCGGCGTTTAAAGGTTTAATTACACCACTCTAGCCTCCAATGGCTCATTAATTCCTCCCTTTCGAGTAGTGTGAAAGACAGCGATATTTCCAGCAACGCCAAATGTATTAGATGATCACAGACCAATGCATATATACGTAATATCTATTTCTCCAAAATGTATCCAAGGAAACTGTTGGTATATAGTTCCCAATCCATTGGTAAATATATTATATTGTAACCTCACTACAGGCCTTTCCCTCAAGATTACTCTAAGTAGGGGCTCCTATTTTTACTAGCATAAATACATATATACATACATACCCATCACGCCGTTCCCTTCCGGGGTAGGCATAGTCAAAATGTTTCACTCATTAAAACATAATTGTACACCTAACTCTGCTTTAATAATTTAGCGACCCCAAAAATGAAGATGAAGATTTCTAGTGGCCCAAATGAAGTCCGGACCTAAGGTTTGGGAACACCTGATCTAAAACTCATCATTCCGTTGCATATTAGTTTTTTCCTTCACTGGTAATATTGGAGAGGAAGAAATTTTATTGATAATATACACCTCTATGCGCCAACCGCAGACACAAAATATTTCGTTCGTTCAATTTCGTGGGCCCGAATATGCGTCCCAATTACCACCGGAGGGGGACAAGACTGAATTATCAGCTTCACGGTTATCAGTAGTCATCAATGCGAAGATAGGGTTGTTGTAGCATTTCAGTTTAGCTAAGTACTTCGTTCCTTCATTATTCCAAAGCTTGCTCCATGTAATCCATTTTCGTTCATTTTTATTAGTTTGTAAACCTTTCTAATTAATTCCTGGGTTAGGAGAATCAAATATCGGAGAAAAACGTCTTTTTAGGTTCAGTACGGCTAAACTTGTTGTGACAACCGACCCCTTTATTGTTAAAATCGATTCGATTGGTACAGAGTGAGAGATATCATTTAAAGATAAGTATGTTAAAATTGCTATATTACTACAGTTATACTCCATAATTCTTCCCATTCGTTGTACGTATGTTCCACTGAAGTTCTCCGGGGATATAAAGTAGCTGATATAAATTATTTTTTAAAAAGTTTAATAGCTCTTCGCAATAGTTATATGCCTCTAACTGCGTCCAATAAGTAAGTCTCATCCATTTCGCCGTTTCCACCAAGCGCCTTCCCTCCCCTTCTTCTACGTAGGATTTCTTGGTTGGTGATTGTTGCCATGACGGTGAACCTAACCCCACGATCCTGACACCAAAAACAACTTCTTCGAAACTATTATTCCTTCACAGAGCCAACCGTGAAATCAATTAATGAAATAAAACTCAACTTAGTGGAGTTCCGCGTTGATTAGCAAAAATAACGTTTACACTCAGTCTACCAGTCAGTTTTCAGGTCAAAAATTTAATCCGGATTTCGAATGCCTGGCATCATCTTCAGGTGCCCACTGAAAATTAAATACCTTCCTAATAAGTAATAGATACCTTCTTTGCTTGTCGGTGAGCACCTGAAGATGATGCCAGATATCGAAATCCGGATTGTGCAATAAATTATTGACCTGTGAACTGACCAGTGGAAAGTAAAAGTTATTTTTACTAAGTACAATTAATTGTAATTTGAACAAACTTTTCCAAGTCGCAGATTAAAATTCCTCCTCTATTTTCAAGCCTCGGATGAGCAGCGCAAGTCGGTCCTCAGCAGCCCGTCACTGAGTGGCAGGAAGGTGGCTTTCCTCGAGCACAAACAAAAATCAATGGGAGTCCTTCAAAGTTGAGGCTCGCACGACTGGACGATGACATATTGAAAGCAAGGGGAGTCGAGCATGTGCTTAACACGTCGAGCACCCCAAGAAGGAAATTTCGCGACTCCAATTTAGCGCACCCAGCGCTAAGATCTTGAGTAACGTATAGTCGCCATTTTCCGGGAACGTTGAAAGCTTCTTGGGACGATTCGAGTCTGGCATCACGGACGCTGTTGAATACCTCAAAAGCGTATTATGTCCACGGTCCCTATGGTCACGTTCCCAGCGGATCTCGGGACAACAAGGCCGGACGAACATGCATGGAATGGGATTTCCAAAGACGTGATATTCTCCGCTTGAAAACGGTGCCGACAATAGTTGCTTTGACACCAGAAGAGGCGCTGCTTATAGCCGGCCGTATAAAGTTGTATTACAATACAGAACTAGTGGCTGTAGGCGAAGTTAAGGTCGTTTCTGCCATATTGATTCCCCGTAATCAACCATTGATTTAATAGGCCTAAATTATCTACACGCTTGCTGTAGATACATACACTGTGGACTTAGGGAGATATTGGTATAATAACAATTTAAGTCGTAGAGGTAGTATATTCAAGTAAGTATGGTATATTTTAATCTTCTCCTAACTGTCTCCCCGGAGAAATAGGCAAGTTGGAGCAATGAAAATCATTCCGCACGCTCTTGAGCACCAATGCTATATGCATCGTCTTCCAAACAAAAAAAGATTTTTAAAATGCATAAAGAAATTCACCAAGTGTAAATATTTTTACACGTTTACAGTAATATATGTACGTATCGAAAGGTTATAACGATAAATAAATGTTAAGCGTTAAGTGTGGTATAGTAAAACATGGTGCAGTTATAGAGAATCATTCAGCCAGCCGAAAGCTTCTTTTATTTCGGTCGCGTCTCTCTCTGAACTCTTACTTGGCTGCCGCACCGCAGCGTCGTCGAAGCCACCATAAGATCCCCGAACGCAACCCAGTAACATAACTGACTCAGCATCCCTCCAGTCTTATTCCTGCCCCCTCCTCCCAACATCTGTCAACGGGTCACGTCACAGTACAGTCAAAAGGCTCATACTTATGGATCGTTCATACACTGCACGTAACCTTTTACGATGATTTTTTACCCCCACTTCCTCTTAGTCGACAACCGTAGCATTTGTCTCAACCCCTCGTACCCTCCTACCCTTTTATAAGTAACTTTGTCTCCACACATGAAACTTCCAATTCAAAAGTTTTTTCTTATTTTTTTGTAAGTTCATTTTTACAGATGGGTTGAACTTAGGCAAAGTAGCAGAGCAAGATAGAATAGAATAACGCTATATATAGTTTTAAATTATAAAACTATACTAGTTTATCATAAATATTTAATAATATTGACGTCCAGCGCTACCCGCCCCCACCCCTTTCCCTTCACGAGCGCACCCACGTTCCGAGGAGGACGAAGGAAAAGGTTGCAATATATATATATATATATATATATATATATATACACACACACACGTATTCAAAATAAGATTAGAAGTGAAATAAGCGAAAATAAGATCGGAAGTGTACTTTCAAATACTTGATTCCCTAAGTCTTCAGCTGCAGGATTGGTTTCCAGAAAGTTCTCTGAATATTGTCAAACAAATTACTTGCTTTTCCCATGAAGGTTTACTCAATGTTGTTAAAAATATGGATAGTATTCTAAGGTTAATTCTCGTCGGTGACTTGTGCGAGTATCACGGAATCGATGGTGAAGAACTTTATAAAGAAGTTAATGTATTTAGTCAACTGTATAAAGTTAGCTACCCGAGCATTGATCTATCAGATGTGCTGAGCTTGAGTGACGACAGTCTGTGCCAAAATAATGACGAAAAATACACCCAAGATTATTGTGACGACAAGCATAATGGCCCACGAACAGATCCTAATGCAGCAGAACAAAGATTTCTGGATCAATGGGTCACGAAAGGCTTCATTGGGCCTTAGAGGTGATTATTAAATATTTCGGGATTCCCTAACCTAACGATGCTATACCAGATACTTATGGTATTCCAGCGACAAGTTGCTCAGCAGAGAGGGCTATGAGCAGATCAAGAATTGTAAAAAATAGGCTGAGAAGTATCATGGGAGATGTCTGGCTCTCCGACATGCTTGCCTTTCTTCCGAAAAAGACATTTTAAAATCCATTCATAACAGTGAAGTTATAGAAAAATTGGCTTTGTCAAGTGAGCAAAGAAAAAAGTGTTGTTAATTGACTTAGTGCCTGAAAATTTCCCTGTGCCGCACATTAATCTAAATAATGGGAAGGAAATAACATGAATACAAAATTTTCATCCATCATTTTTTCCATTTTAAAGTAGTGTCTGTACGTAGGTACTTTTATCAGCTCGTCCCATACTTCAAAGTCTCCAATCGGTTCTCCAAATAATAGCACGATTTTCCCAGTTTTAGCAGACAGTTTACTAGTTTCCAGGAAGCGATCTACCTAATTCCCGACTAGAATTCTCATTTCTCCCTACCCTTTCCTGTGCCTGGCTCTCATTCTCCCATCGAACACACGTCGCCACCTCTCGAGTACATCCAGAATCCCTTCAGCTGCCTCCTACGCATTTCCCCTGCCAGCTTCCTTTCCTCTCCTACCATTTCTAGAGCACTTCTTTACTTCGTTTCCTCTCTACACCGTTTACTTTCACTATCCTCCTCAACATCTCAAAAGTCCAATAGTTACGCAGCAACCAACTATCTGAATCATATAATGCCCCGCTCCACCTTAGGGTGTTGACCGTTCTTTGTTGTAACCTATTTGCTCAAATTAACACTCGTACAATCCCTTATTTCCGAAGACGCTTCGGATTTTACCTGGGGTCAATTTACTTATATCATTACCACAGAAAACAATGTTACTGAGAACGGATCAACGGATTCTTCAATTCTAACCAGAGTACGTTCATTTATAAGAGTTCATTGGTCAATTTAAAATTTCAACAATATTTCTATGTAGAGAGCACACGTGCATAGAATGCCATCACCAACGAAATCACTCAGCCATAATGGGGGTACAACAAGGAAAAATTAATTATGTAACTCTACAACGAGCGACAACACGAGTCAACACTCGATGAGAGCTGCAGTCCCACAAAAATCAATGCCTAATCTTACATTGTTTTTGCTACCAATTTCGGATTGTGGAGAGGTAAAATTAAAGTCGAGTAGCTTACTCCATCATTTAGTATTCTCAAATTCACTATCTGGCGTTCTGTTGGTTCCGTTTCCAACAAAACAGGCACGGCGTTGACGGCCTTTCACCTCGCAACGCCACCTCCGGCACTCTCGTAGCAACATAGAACACGGCAACACATCCGCAGGCACGACTTTTCAATTGGTCTCGATCAATTTCTACCCTTCGCGAAGCGTCGTCAGGTCACGGTTGCTAAGATTCGTAAACAACATGGACGCTAAGTACACCTTCGTAAAAGCGGGCGATAAAAGATTTAGCGGTTTCGATAAGATTGATGTGCAAGAATTACTACTGAAATGGTTAGTCAATATCCTTGAAAATCACGGTCATTCAACCAGTGGTTGGAAGAACATATTTAATGTAACTTTATCATTTTAGGTCCATAAAAGGCCGTATCAAAATTCAGACATATTGCTTCAACGAGCAGTTTCATTTGTACGATCATCGTCAATTTGTCACGGTTAGTACACCTCTTCGAGACACTTCACGCACCAACATCAGGTTGAGCACAACATTTTAACAATTGATTACCAATTATTTACGCGTTAATTCAATATACAACCCACTTTGAGTCTCTAGCTTCGGAAAATCACCATTTCAGGATTTCTTCAAGGATCCCCAGGTGGCCGCTACTTTGGAAAACGTGAACAAGAGCAATGAATGGACACCCGTGGGTAATACTACAACTGAGAAAGCCGCATGAACACAATGAACTCGATCCACTAATAATCCTACTTACATAGTGCTTCATACCTCCACTTCATAAACGGGCAAAACTATTATGTATACCCATAACTATTTCCAGTTAGGAGGACTATTTGCATTACCATCCCGCTAATATCTAAATGAAATTTCAGGAATAACAGCAAATGCAGTCGAAGTAGAACAAATACCATGTACCATTACATCAATGGCATTCTTTGATCGCATGCTGGAAACTAGTGAACTGTCTACTAAAACTGGGAAAATCGTGAAATGTTTTGGAGAGCCGATCGGAGACTTTGAAGTATGGGACGAGTTGAGAAAGGTACCTACATACAAACACAACTTAAAAATAAATGATAAGAGAAAAAAAGCACACTTTCCAGGCACTAAGTCAACTAACAACCAGCTCAGTCAGTGCTGCAATATATCTATATCTTTCCTTCTATGCCCATTTTCCTCCGATATACAACCTAGGAAATTAAACTGCCCCACTTGCTTCGATTTGTGCCCTCCTACTTAAATGGCCCACCTAGCTTTCTTCATCCTATGAAATGTCATAACGTCTGCTTTCTTATGATTGATATTTATTCCTTATCTACTGCACTTACTTAGTAATCCACTCTTATCTATTTAGAGAGCTTGTTTTTCTGAGATTACTTGCCATATGAAGTTTCATCTCACAACACGTGAGTAGAAGTTAATTTTCCAATTGGGCAGGCACCTTTACATGCTCAAAATAATATGCAAAAATGTCATTTTAGCTTTAAAAATACACAAAAAAGTTAACCATTAACAAGGTTGCCAAAATTTCAGCAGAGGAGCCATGTCTACAACAGCTCAGGAAAGTATCCAAGGATAGAATATGAAAGTCTACAGTGACCTTTATTTTTTGAATGCCAATACAGAAATGCTCAATCTCACCCTCCTTACTAGCTCTTAACCTCAATCTCCTACTCCCATAAAATGCATGCCGTAAATTTACATCAATGAAATGCTTTAAAAAACCACCAACAACCCAGAGAAACTAGCTCATTCCACCAAATAATAACATTCACATACCTACCTACCTCAAGACTCTGAAAAGGTGAGCACTTCTATCTTAAAGAAAATCACCCAAGACATAATTTTTATGGTTTCCTGTAAAACTTAAGCAATGTAAATTACTATATAAATTTAAGCAAAGACATTTTTACTGCCTATCTGAACATCAAATGAGCTTAAATGGCATTATAACAATTTTTAAGTTAATAATTTACATGACATCTGGGAATGTGTACACTTATAAACACTTTTTGACCAACAGATGTTACTAGATGAAGAGAGTGAAAACAGAGATCTTTTCACTAAAAGTGAAAAAGCTGAATTCATCTATCGTTTATTCTGCCACTTATGTCTCGGAGGTCAACTGTGCCAATATGAGGACACTTTACAACCATATTTGATGGCAACAAGACTTATTTATAAAGACTTAGTAAGGTATGACATCTGAAACTACATACACGTAAAAACACTAATTGAAAATTTTAGTTCTAGTAACACATAAGTTCATATTCGTTCAAAAGATCATAGATTACATGTCAAAGACAATTTTCCAGAAAAATATTACTGAGGTTCATCAATATTCATCTTCTAATTATGCATTTCAAATATAAATTCTTAAACTATCGATTGCTTTGGCTAATAACTCGCATCTCTGTGATTATTGATTCCCTAAAGATAAATGATTAATAACCACAATCAGTGAGTAGTCTTGCTTACTAAACTTACACTATTGGTTTACAGTGTAGCTAAAGACCCAGAAACCAAAAAGCTGATTACAACATCAGTTGTATTCAAAGTCATCGCCAAAGACAAAAATGGAAAATCATATTTCCCTGAAGAGTCGGAACATCCACAAAATTTTTGCTACCTCATTGTTGACCCTGTTAGAAGAGTGGTGACATGTGTTACACATCAATTTGGAGGCTCATTTTAAGAAGCCCATCATTTTCACCATTTGAAATAGGAATAGAGGCGATGCAAAAAATACCTTGACAGTGTAAAAATGGTAGATTCAATTTTGTACTTGCAAAGAATATAGCTGTAATGAAAAGAGTTGGAATAAAATGTAGTAATATGCTTCAGATGTACCCTGTAAAGCTTTGTGAAAAAAGAGCATAAAAATTAACAACCAAATTTTTCCTTTTCTAGAGTATGCCTTCAAAAAGGGTTTATGAATGAGAACTCCTACCAAATCATTTCACGGAAAGTTCATAAACTCTCGCTCCGAAATTCATCAGCAAGTTGGGAGATAACCATCAGCAAATTGGGAAATTCACCCCATAAACCCAAAATCAATTAAAATGTTACAATAAAAATTTTACAAAAACTTGCTTAAACAAGGAACAAAGCAAAAATGGAACTACTTCAGGGGCAAAGAGACCATGTTTACAATCCAGATCAACCCTTATTGAGAAAATTAATGTGTCATTAATTAAATTCGTACAGACCTTCCTTAGAAGTACCTCTACCACTCTGCCAGACTGCACTTGCCCTGGCTCTATGCTAAGATGCCAACAATTTAGCGATGTTTACATGAGGCATGGGATTAGATACGTAAACACATTCACCACTAGAATTCCATCAATTAAACAAAAAAAATCATGCAAATGCATGAAAGAGTGGCCATAAAATAGCCCCTCATAGTTTGGAGCATTTGTTTGTGCATCTGTCCAATCACATACTTGTGAGGGTACATGCATCATGTTAACACGCCATTACCGATGATGAGAACTTAGAAGCATTTCTGGTATCTGTGACGCCAAAATAGCTCATTTTCATTCAAATATGAATCGCCAATAGGGTGAGGGGGGAGAAGATATTTTCAAGCATGAAATTCATTGGCTAGTGGTCCTGCTAATTGGAGAATATAAGGTAGTAATGCACAGATATATAGCATACACATAAGTAGGTAATTAAAACACAGTATATGCTCAAGGATACACAAAATGTTTTACAATCAATTAATCTATCCACATGATAATAGTCATATAGCAACTCTAAATATCTTACATAACCCACAATACAACTGCATCAGATTTTTTTCCACTCTTGAGAGCAACAGTGGAAACCATTACAAAAGACATGTAACTTATTATTAACACATAAACTACCTACACAGCAATTCCAAGATTTGCAAAGAATCTATATTATCTCATTGATTTTCCAAAATGACAAGGTTTCTATAGCACCACAATGCCACAGAAAAATTCTTAGTTGCAGCCTGCAATACAATCATGTAGTGAATATTTTTCCTCCTATTGGATTTGGAGATACGACATTCTCATTATTTGACAATTGATACAGTAGAAGTTTGTGATTTGAGAAAATGTGGGTGGATATCAGGTAATTCCAACAATACAGATAAAAAAGTAGTGAGTTGTTAAATTCAAAAGGGGCTTTGTTTCAACCATTTAAGTAGCTAGATAAGTGGTGAGGCATTAAAAGTAGAAACTCTTTTGAAGAAAAACAAACTGATATATTTAGAGAAAAGTTGATGTGTGTGAAGGACAGTTGAAACTGGCACAACCCTGGACATAACATGCTGAAAAGTTCCCTGCATCATGGGCATCAAATGCTGGACAGAATTGAATGAACAGATCATGAACTACCTCTGTATTGCAAGAGTGTAAAGAGAAAGTTGACGTGAGTAGTTAAAATATGCTATTATACACATCTAGGCCATGTCACAGCACCTCTTGTAGACAAGCGTCAATATTAGTGATGTGTCTAAAATGTATTGGATCCAAACCTCACATTCAAATCTCTTTATTTTATTCAGCCTCAAATACTGTAACTAAAATCCTGCCTACAACAAGTTATGAACTCTTTTCTTTTATTCTTACGATTTACTTGGGTGTCTTTATTTGTACATCCCAATTCACTCAGTCAAATAACCCTTCACAATTAATGGAACAAGTAAATGTCCAGTTCTCTTCCTGGTTTCCATTCTACGAGTGTTCCTATCACCACAATTGCTTCTTGAGTTGCCATCTCTTTCCTAGATACCGGTCATTGCCTCATTGCTAGTTTCCTATAATCTTCAGCCTACTTTAAATGATTCTAATAACAACTTAAGCCATTTGGAACTAAAGTGGTAGTTCTGTAGTCGCTTTTACTTTTTGTGGGATAGTGATCAAGGCTGTACATATTTTTGAAGTATGTTATCACATGGATTGTATCAGATGGAATGGTAAGCATTAACAGACATTGTTGGTTGTTAAGAAGGAATTTCTTTGGAGATAGGTAAATAAATGAAGGGATCAATAATGGATAGGTAGGAGAAATGAAAGGGAATTTTAAATACAGCTGAGATTGAATCAAATGTGTTATTTTCTTGCCTGGAAAATATTATTTTTATAAGGACTAAACTATAATTTTCACAAGGCAGGACATCTTTCACCCTTGTAAATCCTTAATAAATATTCAAACGGTTAAGTCCCCAATTATATTTCTTCTGTAACCTTGAAGAGATACTAACTATTAACAGAGCCTTTATAGTCTCTATATCCCTTACTGCCTTCTGTAAGTCACTATTTAGTATCTCGAGGAGTCTAAGGTGCTGTAAACTAACCACAGTGAATGCCTTATTGTTAGTCAAATAGAAAAAAACTAGTAAAAAACCATGAATGAAATACTGCCATCCCAGCATACATCGGAAGCAAAAATTACTAAAAGTAGACACATAATAACTATCAACTCAGTATCCATAGAAGTAAGCCGGCTGAAAGGTAATCGTTCTTTATTGCTTTCAAAAGACACAAACAAATGAACAACCACAAAAACAATTAATACAGACCCCTTTTACTCTCGTTAATAATGGCATTTAAAGAGCGACTAAGTACAATATGTAGTAGTCCCTAAATTTGTCAGCGTAAAAATATTCTTTAACTATTGTAGTATGCAAAATATACTGTGAGCTAGTCTTTCCATTGAAATGGTTAGCGTAAATATAAAAATTTATAAAAATTTTTTCATGACAATATTTTGATTTGGTATTTCAAAAATACAGAATTCAAATATAGGATTATTTCATAAAATATTCAAAGTAGGTACTAAAAATTAATAATAAATAATATATTTTGAAGGGGATAGCACTCAGGTGTTTTGACTGCATATAAAATGTGTATAATATTTTTTATACACTAGTAAATCCTTAAAAATAATCATCAATATTAAATTGAGCCATAAGCTTCAAAATGTAAACCATTAGCTGCATCAACTTGAAACCTACCAGAATATAATGGATTTGAAGATTATTTACACCATTCCCAATCACAGGAATGGAGAAGGATCCAGTAGAGTGAAGCTTTCAATGCAACCCACAAACCATGTTATAGGCAGTGATTTGAAATGAGCCATATTATATTTTATAAAGCTTGGATCTCCTCTCTGGGTCATATTTTTAGGGTCATCATCTTGATATAATATAACATGAGAGCAATTCTTCAGAGGATGGTCCTTATCTAACCCTGAAAAAAGGACAGCGAACATTTTAAGTATACTAGTCAAAAAATACACAATATGCATAGAACAATGAAATCAAACACAAATACAATAAACCAAATTTCAAAATCAGGTGATCCACTCGAATAATAATTAGAAAATGGTAGTTTATGGCATTTTAACCATTATTAATTCCCTATCTACTTTACAGTCTACATGAAAACATTCAAGGCATGGTATAATAGTATACATCATAGAGATACAAGGGAAAAGAGGTCACGTGAGTTCAATGTTCAATAGAAATTCCTTTTTTTAAGTTTTGAGAATACTATGAACTGGCCAATATAATTTTGATGGTATCACCCCCAAGTTTTTCAAAGTTTCACACTATTAATCTAGCAACAGACTATGCTTCTTAACCAGTCTTATATCTCAACACTTAGTACCTTCAAGCAAACAACCTTAAACCTTATAAATGATATGCATCAAACCCATGGCTGGGTGAATATATAACAGGCAGAATTTTTACAATGTTATGTCATCCAAGATAATGGTTCTAAGTCAGTTTCACAAAGTTTCGCCACATTCCCCCACCTGGAGCGATAATTTGAGCCAGATATTAGGCCACATTACCATTAATTCAAGTTAAATTCATTCATTAATATTTCACTTCTGTTCCTCAAACCAAACAAAAAAAGGGATTCACTGGCATACGTTAAAAGATTGAAATGGCCCTTGAATAAAAATAATAACTAGCAGGAAAAATAATGACAAAATCTTGACTCATAAAACAATTAAGTTCATTAAGTAGCAAACCAACCTGTCAGTTCTTCAACAAAATTATTGGCATAGAAAGGGACAGTCTTCTCATGAATTGGTATTGCCTCAGGATCAGGTTCCCGACTGTGATACTGCCCATTTCCTAGAGCAACTAGATTAGCAATGTCATCTTTCTTCAGGTTATCATACTTCAAGTTGCGGCACACAGACGATATTGCAAAATGCATGCCACTAAATATACTAGGCAGCTGAAAAAGGAGATGAGAATATTAATGTCTAGAAGAACAGCCAACAACAACAGCAAATAAGCCAACAACAATTTTATTTAGAGACAATGAGCTTACAATCAAATATATATTGTACAATTTTTTCTCAACTCATGAGAAACTGAGAAATGTCACAGTGTGGATGCCTGAGTTATTTCCACAAATACCTAATGGCTCCATGATTTGTGATACATGTAGGAAAGATGTAACCAAGTTGAAAAATACAGAGCCAATCAGTGATCAAAATGCTGAAAATGAAGATTCTTCTGGAACGGAGGTAATCATCCCGGACAAAGACCCAGACTTCACTACAAATTCAATGGTTGTCAAACACTTAACACATCACTTCAAGAACTAGGTGAGTCCCCAATTGATAAGAAAAAATAACATCTTAGCACTATGCCAAATCAAAAAGTGAAAAAAATCTCCTCGTTGATGAAACAAACTATTTGTTGCTGCTGAAACTTCTTCGTCAAATAATGATACCGATAGTGACAAATCTGTTCTCCAAAATCTCAAAACTAACTTTTATAATTCTACAAGTAGGGCTAAAAAAATAATGGTTCTTACAAGTTTACCAGAAAAGTGGAGTATAAGGAAGATAATGAGCGAATTTAACATTCCTAATTACATTTTTCGGCAACCCAAAAAGATTTTGAAAGAAAAAGGATTTATGGAAAGTCCAAACCCAAAACCAGGGAAATGATTACCAACAGAAACTGTCAAAACTGTACATTTATTTTATGAAAACGATGAAGTTAGCCAGGCAATGCCAGGTATAAAAGATTGAGTGATGGTTACAGAACCAAATGGAAGTAAAACAAAAATATCAAAAAGACTTATTTTGTGTAACCTTAAAGAAGCTTACAAACATTTTAAAGACAAGTTTCCTAACATAAAAATAGGTTTCTCTAAATTTGCTGAGTTGAGACCAAAACCAAACCCTTGCCAAAACATTGTGTATAAGCTGGACAGAGTGGCACACACACTGTTTTTGTGTGCACAACTCACCAAAACATAAAATTAATGGTAGAAAATACCAAACTCAATACAGTAACAAATGGCAACTTAAGCAATTACAAGCAATGCATTGCAAAAATGCTTTGCAACCCATCATCAATCGATTGCAACATGGGAAATAGCGAATATTGCCCAGGAGAAAAAAAATACGTAAAATTTTACAAGACTCTCATGAAGAAAATTTGATTGAACGAGTTCAATTCTGCCAGTGAATGTCAGTTGATTGCTGCAACCTGGAAATCGTACAGAAAACTTCTGAAGAATTTATAATTTACTCTGTAGTAAGATGTCCTCTTTGGTACGACGTGACTTCATTGCCAAGCAACTCCACTTAAGAGCATTCCTTAACTCCACAAAAGAAAATCTTAATGAATCAGAATTTGTTGTTACATGTGATTTTTCAGAAAATTATAGTATAGTTCCACAGGATGAAGCTCAGAGTTACCACTGGACAAGCCAACAGGTATATTATCTATACATCCTTTTGTTATATATTACAAACAGGAAGACAAAATTGAACATGTGAGCTTTGTCATTGTTTCTGATTGCCTAGAGCACAATACAAATGCTGTTTACACCTTTCAAAAGAAGCTAATTTCATATCTAACAAATGAATTTCAAAAGCTTCCAAAGAAGATTTACTATTTTGCAGTTCTGCCGCTCAATATAAAGATAATTATGAGAAAATATAAAAACAATAAATAAGAAAAACTTTCTGAACTTTTGCCTTCATGACGAAGACTTCTGCATAAAAGTCGAATGGCATTTTTCAGCCACAGCACATGGGAAAGGACCTTGCGATGGAGTTCCGTTAAGAGACTTCCGGTTCCGTTAAGAGACTGGCAGCTAATACAAGTTTGCAAAGGCCATACCACAACCAGATCCTAACCCCATGAGATCTATTTGAGTGGGCAGTAGATAACATAAAAAAAATAGATTTGGCCTATTCTGCTCAAGATTACGCTGCTTCAGAAATGTTCTTAATAAGCCGGCTTGAAGAAGTGTTAACAACCAAAGGAACACAGCAATTTCATGCATTCATTCCCAAAACTAAATCAAAATTATTAGTGAAACACTTTTCAGATAAAGAGCAGGGTTGGGAGAGGGAGGTAACGACATCACCGGACAAACTGAAGTTGCAAGACATATCAGGCTACGTCACCACTGTGTATGACAAAAACTGGAGGCTTGGGTACATTTTACAAAAAAATGAAGAACGATGAAGTGAAAATAACTTTTCTTTATCCATGTGGACCAGCTACATCATTCTCCTATCCTACACATGCGGATGTCCTGTGGGTGTCAGTAGTGGATGTTCTCACAAAAGGAAATCTGTTTACTCTGACTGGGAGAACATACACTCTTGTTGAAAGTGATGTAAGCAAAACCCAAATGAAAGATTTCGGAAGGAGAATGGCTCACTAGGACATGGTGTCTTCCGCAAGAAGACCCACACCGACCTATACCTGAACGCCAAGAGTCACCATCACCCCTCGCAGAAAAGAGCTGTTCTTACAGCACTCCTCCACCGCGCCAGATCCATAGCAGATGAAGAAAACCTTCCCCTAGAGCTACTCCATCTACAGAAGACATTCCACCAAAACGGATTCTCCCGGAAAGAAGTAAACCGAGCCATAGGAAAAGTTCACGAAGTCATGACCCTGAAAAGAACCGTTGAGGAACCGTTTGCCAAGGCATGTATTCCATATGTGTCTACAATATCGGGGAAAATATCTAGAATTCTTGGAAAACATGGAATACAGACTATCCACAAACCCTACAGGAAATTATTTAACGACCTAGTAAAAGTATAAGATCCATTGGGAATGAAAACTCCGGGCGTATATCGCATTCCCTGTGAGTGGAGAAGCTTATGTGGGGGAGACTGGACGAACTGTGGAGACGAGGCAGAAAGAACATGAACGATGCATTCGTCTGAAACAACCCGACAAGTCGGCCATAGCTGAACACAGCCTCATTCACGCCCACAAAGTAGACTTCGACAAGACATCTATACTTTGCCGGGCAAACGGTTTTTGGGACCGTTTGGTGAAAGAAGGCGTCGAAATCCGACTAGAGAAGAAAAAACTCAACAGAGACAGCGGTTTCCACCTCAGCAACACTTGGAAACCAGTATTGAAGTCGATAGAGGCAACGCGGACCAATCAGAGGATAGCGTGGGAAAACAGCTTCGCACCTGCCCTTCCCTAACACTATATATAAAGGGACACTTCCAACCATCGGCATCTCACTTCCCTGAGGACGGCTGCAGAGTAAGCAGCCGAAACGTAGGTCATGGGCCTTCCAACCCGGATTGAATCCCAAGAATCCTTTCTAAAAACCCAATTGGCTTTTTCAAAATGTAATCTGTGAAAGTCCGAGATAGTTTTTTTGGGAAACTGCTTTCAACTCAAAACTTAATCTTTCCTCAGGTTAGTTAGGGTTGATTTATATTTTATAAATAGTTGTTTAAAAATGATCTATAGTTCCTTTTGTGTTACATTAAGCTATTTATACGAGGGCAGTTTCTTTTCAACCTCCAATTGCACAGCATAAACGCCAGACAAGTAACAGGCGGGTGATGTGCACAGTAGGTGACTGCGCATCTCCCGCACTACACGCTCTGTCACTACCGAGTTAAAGTCGACAGTCAGTGCTGAGCAGCAGTCACATAAACATGACCACCTTAATTGATTCTCCTGCCACATGCGAATTCCAAAGTTTTATTCGTTTCCTGCAGGGCAGGAGGGACTAGTGCAGCAGAAATTCATCAAAGAATGAGCCGGTTGTGTTGAGAAAACTTTATGAGTGATGGTGTTGAAATGTTAAATATGGCCACACTGATGTGCATGATTACGGTGTCAATGATGCAAGTTTGTCGCTACAAACGGCCTTGTTCAACGAGAAGACGAAGTGGTTAGAGATAACCGTAGGTTCACCACAAGTGTTTTGTCTATGGAATTCCAAAAGTTTCAAGATCCTATCTGTACTCTGTACAGAACATTCAGGCTTCAGAAAACTTTGTGATCGCTGAGTCCCAAAAATCTCGACTGACATCGCTCTGATCCATGACAATGCCCGTCCTCACAGTTCTGGTGCAACCCAACGGCCCCTTGAGCAATTTTAATGGGACATTTTCGATAACCCGTCATACAGTCCCAACCTAGCGCCGAATTATTTCCATCTTTACCCTGAACTGAAGAAGTGGCTGGGAGAACAGTTGTTCCAAACAAACAAGGAGCTTCAAAAAAGCGTATAGATTCATTTAAATGCATTGGCGGCAACATTTTATGAAGAGGGTATTTCAAAGCTTGTCCAAAGGTACGACAAATGCCTCAATCGTCAAGGTGTTTATGTCAAAAAGTAGCCAAAAGTGTACCCAACTTTTAATAATAAAATAATATTTGAATATTCACTTGTCTTTTATATATGGCCTATCAGAGGTTGAAAAAAAAACTGCCCTCGTATATACCTATTATTCAAAAACAAGCATCATGTATTTATTTTTTTGTATTTTATAGTTCTGGTCCAAGCGTCACTTTTTCATATCTTATTTAGATTTGTAGTTATAAGTTCCAAGTTCAATATTTTGGTTTTACCAATAGTAGGTTATCAGTTTAAATTGTATAAAATTGAGGTAAGCAATTTACTTTATTTAAATATAGAATATGCTGATTGGTACATATTACGAAGTTGACATTTTGATTTTTCAGTTATTTGTTTCAGTTGTTTGTATTTGTTGTCTGTATATTTTAATTAAATTCCTATTTGTTAAAGGTAGGTTTCGTCAAAACTATTAGTGAAAAACAAGAGTCAGAAATAATTTTTTTAACAATGAACCCTTCATCATCCCATATTTATATTTTGCTATGTGATTTACAACAGTACTAAGTATTTATGGAAATATTTTGAGAATTTCAAATTACCATAATTTTCCGATTATAATACGCACCCACTATAAGACATCTCTTTATGGCGAGCGCAGTGTAAGAATTTAATTATCACCATGTATAATACGCAGTCGGCTTTTAGAGATTGGCATTCCATGCCATTGTCCGCCGTGCTGTTCAGTGCCGGAAAGATTACTGCACAAGCAGAAACACTGCCTATGGATGGCTTTTTCCCTTGCTTTTACATACCCCTTTGCTTTCTGATTGTGACGATCTATTTGTAGTAGGTTCTTCCCCTTCAAAACTTCCATGCATGTCTATGGAAATATTTCTCAATAAATGATAGAATTGCGACACTATCCCTAAAAAGTACCTATGTTAGTACTCAATTCGCCTCACTTAATATCCGTTCGTTTCAAATTCCTTCTGATCTGCTAGCAGAAGAGACGTTACTCTGTAATTTCAAATGTCACATTTCTGTGTAATATTTAAAAGAAAAAATCTCCCTCAGAATGTTATATGGCCGCAGAATATGCTCATACGCGCAAATAAAAAGGCTGGATGGATGAAAATTCGACCAAAGATTGGCTGCGAAATGTGTGGTGCAAGGATGCAGTTTGTAGACGTCATATGTTGGTTGTAGATGCACTCAGATGCATTTAGATGCCATCGAATTCCATGCATCTAGAATATATTGTTCGAGAATGGCACAGATATCATCATTATTCCTGGAGAGATGACAAGCCAATTGCAGGTGATGGATGTCAGTTGCAACCGTCCATTTAGGACACAGATGCGTAAAGTGTAATGAGTCGCTTTATTCCGGACCACATTCTTTGACATCTTCAGAAAAGTCAAAGAAACCGGAGTTATCGCTAATTAGTTTGTGGATTAAAGAGTCCTCGGATGCCATCGATTCATCTGTGATTATGCGAGGGTGAAAATAATGCTGCCTCACGAGTGCAATACATGTGTCTGATGACGATTTGCTTAGGGATGAAGAATGTGTAGTGGACGATGAGGAGGACAAATATGATGTCCTTGGCGACGCAATGTATGCTGTCAGCGAACGTGATGTCAGTGTTTCACAAAAAACTATTCGAATCAAGCGAGGAGAGTGATTTTGAATTTGAAGGATTCAGTGCTAACAACGTAAAAAGGTCATTCCATGTCAAATCGACCAATATTTTAACCAAATGAAACCCACAGACTCGGATTTTCATTAAATCTGCTGTGGACATACGTATAGATTAGAATAGTGACCAGATGAAATTTTAGGCTCCTACTGTCAATAGTTTCCGGAATGTGGGCGCTTGAAATATGGGCATGGCCCCTATAGTGCCGTAACATGGAACACACGTTGATTTTTAGTTTTCACCCAAAACTCCTTTTCTATTGCATAAAAAAAACATTTCCTGGAGCCAAGAAGCCCAAACAGATCTCAGAAATATCATTAAATATGCCATACATGAAATACTTCTGCAGGAAAAAAAATAAATTCAACCAAAAAATCCAATTTGTACCAATTTCAATTGACTGTATCCACAGCGAAAGGCAATGGGAATCCAGACTCATAGTTTTGTTACAAATAATCCTTAATGTATGAGCTAAGTTCCTGTGAAAAAAACTCATGAGTCCTGCATTGCTTTTAGTAGAAAAACGTCTTATTCTTACTTGAGGGAAAAAGAGGCATCTTTTCCAAGGGATACTCAATGGAAATGAAATTACAGGATATAGAAGGGAGAAAATCATCTATTTTTGAGATGAAAACAATATTTAAGCATGCATCTTCACACCATAGTCAATGGTAATGGCTAGTAGAGTAGCATACCCATCAGCAATCATGTGAACGTGCACCCTCTTACTATTAATTTTATGCCATCAGGTGTATTTGAGCTGAAGGAGTTTTGAGTGCTAAAAGAGAATTACATGAACTATAGTACATTATTATGCGGTAAACTTCTTGTAATCTTTAGCTACAGGCATGGCACATTTTAAGTCTAGATATCATACCACAGTAACATTAACTGGAATGGATTTTTTCAAATGTTCACGGGAATCATCATTAAATGCTAAATACTATTCCGCTAGCCATTACCATTGACTATGGTGTGAAGATGCATGCTTAAATATTGTTTTCATCTCAAAAATAGATGATTTTCTCCCTTCTATATCCTGTAATTTCATTTCCATTGAGTATCCCTTGGAAAAGATGCCTCTTTTTCCCTCAAGTAAGAATAAGACGTTTTTCTACTAAAAGCAATGCAGGACTCATGAGTTTTTTTTCACAGGAACTTAGCTCATACATTAAGGATTATTTGTAACAAAACTATGAGTCTGGATTCCCATTGCCTTTCGCTGTGGATACAGTCAATTGAAATTGGTACACGTTGGATTTTTTTGTCGAATTAATTTTTTTCCTGCAGAAGTATTTCATGTATGGCATATTTAATGTAATTTCTGGGATCTGTTTGGGCTTCTTGGCTCCAGGAAAAAAATTTGATGTTTTTTTTATGCAACAGAAAAGGAGTTTTGGGTGAAAACTAAAATCAATGTGTGTTGCATGTTACGGCACTATAGGGGCCATGCCCAAATTTCAATCGCCCACATTCCAGAACCTACTGACAGTAGGAGCCTAAAATTTCATCTGGTCACTATTCTAATCTATATGTGAACCCCAGAAGTCAAGGGGTCTAAGTGACATTTTTGAAAGAAATAAGTTAGGTACAGAAATGGGACGTGAAAATATAAATCTTTCAGTTGGAAAAGCGATCTAAATGATTTTCTTGACAGGTTGTGCTACATATGGTAATGCCTCTTAACTACTTAGTGGGTTGTACCGAAAATTTTCAACTTTGACTTAAGTTTTCTCAAAACAACGATTTTGTTACTTAGACCTCTTGACTTCTGGGGTCCTCATATGTATGTCCACAGCAAATTTCATGAAAATCTGAGTCGGTAGGTGTCAGGGTTTGGTCGATTTGACATGGAATGACCCAAAAGACAAGGGGATCTGGGTGCAAATTTTCGTTTTAATCAATAAATTAAATTGATTCATTGCTTTGTTTTTATTAAAAATTGTAAATATCGAATACCTATAAGTACGTTTAGATAACTTCAAATGTGATCTATGACCCGAATAAAAATGTGATAAGTATGTAACCATGTACAATACACACCCTACTTTTACGACGAATTTTTGCGGAAAGAAAGGAACTATATACAGAAAATTACAGTATGTACTTTTTGGAAAAAAATTCAATCAAAATTTCAATTTTTATTTTGAAAAAAAAAAATATTTTATTAGAACCTATGTTGTGTTGTATGTCACTGGAAAGAGCATAAAAAATGCTGCAACATGACACCTTTCCCAGCTCTCTAGCTCAATTAGGACAGCTCCTAGAGCGATTAAAAAAATCCATTCACACTTTTTGGTCAGTTTTTGACAACTTTAGACAGCCATATTTCAGAAACGGGTAAAGATAAAAAATTGAAATGTAGTAGTTTTCTTAGTCTCAGCACCCACTATGAGTATGCCAAATTTTAGCAAAATCTAAAATGGTGAGATAAATTTTCTATATAAAGTATGTTGATTTGACATGGAATGGCTCTCACAATTTTTAGAGGGATTAAGGTGGGAGCCCCTAGAGACTCAGAGGCTACACGCCAGGCATAGGTTGCTTGAGAAATTCAGAACTGGTGTGTTTCAGAGCATCACAGAATATAATCATGACTCCTCACTACATCTCTAGGTCTGACAGATGCGATAAGATAAGAGAGATACTCTTCCTCACAGATAGGTACAAAAACTCATTCCTTATGCGCACAATAAGCCACCACAATAAAAACTGAGCTACATAAGTTATACTTCTATAATACGTGTCACCATTTCACCTCCCAAAAACGTACATCCTTACATGGCTGGTGACCTTACACCCCCTGCCACACACCCATGCAGCAGCTCTCAGGATACTATGTAGATGTACATATGTTTTATGATAAAAAAACAGAGAATTGCAGCTTTTTAAGATCGTGTTAATATAGATATACAGAAACATACCAGTTTTCTAAGGCAAATTCTTGCTCTGAGTATGCCATTTCCATAAGGATAGGATTTAGTGGACTTCACAGTATGACTCGCTTGATGCCTGATGCTTTTTGATTTTATTGAATCCTGGACCCCTATTAAGATCAGAAATACAATAATCAGGAGTCAAGTGTTTAATGATACACCATTCAAATGTAAATAAAATCAATACCCACATTCCATGGAAACAAAATTCTTTCCAGTAAGAATTCCATGAAGAACATTCACAGAGGCATTACATGTACCATTTTCTTCATTTACGACAACATGCGTTACATCAGACCTGTAAAACAAAGTTTTACTTCAATTAAAGATTGTTTAAACCAAAACTGCATGTAAGTACAATCACTTCACTATCAAGATGACCACAAAGTGTTATTTTTTAAATTCCCTGACATTCTCCCAAACATAATCACAGAATTCTCTGATATAATTTCTCCCCGAAGCCAAGTGTTCGGTGATGCTCACTTTCTTTTGTTTCAATGACTGCATAATTAATAATCGAATACAATGCTATACTCGGGATGCAGGTGCTTAGCCTTTTAATAGAAAACACAAGTCAGTTCTAAAAATTGTAATTTATTATTTTTGAAAATAAATGGAGCAAGAACAAAACTTAAAAGTAATAGATTACTGCATAAGAAAAAAAATGTAAAAGTCACTACTAAAATCAATTTAATAATAATCACAGTGTTCAAGCAGATAGGGAGCACAAGTATCTTCCAGAGAAAGAGCAAAAGAGAGGAAGAAACTGAACAGTCTTGCACATGTCAGAGGGCGACAGAGACAAAAGAAGTAGACAGAACTACAGCTATGCAACTTGTGGAGGCACAACCACTACAAACTTCCGTGACAAGGCATGAAAATCCCTTACATGTGTTCACCCTCCTTAGCCCTAAATTCTCTCCTCTATCTTCAGCATGTCCTTAACACTCAATACATCCATGAGACAATTTTGCAGTAATGTTTGAACAATGCAGAAAGCTCTGAGGAAAACATGATTGACATACAATGATTGTATGCCATAATAGAAGTATATGGAACTAAGATGTCAGAGAAAAAAATTAGATATAAAGATATGTAAAGAGCAGAAAAGATCAAATTTTACATTCAAGTCTTAAAGGAGTTTTAACAAGCATTTACCCAAGAGATTTAAAATAAAACAAAACCCTCAATGCGTGCACAAAAAATTACATCATTATGGCTCCTGAAATTAATGACATTATTATGGCCTGTGGAATTAATTGTAAATATTAAGAATAAAAGGGTGAAGGCTGCAAGTCTTTTGAGCACAAAATATGTCACAAGACTGGTGAGTGTGGGATAAGAGTAGAAATGAAGGCGTGAATCAACAAGAAGTTTTGGTGCAGTAACCTGTTTCATAGAAGTAAGAGATCAGAAGCTTGCTTTAGAAAATGACTTAAGGAAAAAAGGAGTGACATATTTTCCCAGTAAACTTCAAGGAGGTCAGACAGAAAATAAAGCCATTACTGTTCCGATGGATTGGATGGATTATCCATCAATGTTCAACTTCCAAATAGGATTTCCCCTCCTTGATTAACAATGAATTATGAGCAGTCAACAGAAAATATCCCAGTAAATAAAGTTCGATAATAAATGCTCAACTCTTACTTCAATTTCACAAAAATAATTATCTTTCACAGTCTATAACTCCTTGAAGAGAAACACAATATCCAAGTTCTGGATGAACTTGAATTTTCAAAACTATGATAGTTTTCATACAATGCGCACAAATTATTTTCAACTTAATTGCGAACTAACGTAGTTTGAATGAAATATCATTTCACCAATAAATCAATGAATTTGTTCTCATTTAAAATAAAAATATCTCACCCTTCCAAAGATGCCAAATTGTCAGCCCCTTACCAAACTATTTTCAGAGATTTTCAAAGAAAAATACCAGCCCTTCCACATTGGAAATGGTACATGTATGGACTCTAGAGAGACCTTATTAAACCCTTTAACTACTTCCATCATCTATAAGCAATCGCCACAGCAGACTACTCCCATTGTCTATTGGAGATTTGAAGTATGGTTCTATTCCCACACACCAAACATTTTGAAAAAAAAACTTTTTTAGTCTTTAGGTAAGAAACATCCATCAATTCATATTTAAAAGTAAAATCAGATGACTATAACTCATTATAAAATTTTTAAAGAATTTTCCATTAATTAAAACATGAAAACAATAAAATTAACCAAAAATTTAGAGGAAAAAACGAAAACTTTTGTGCCTGAGGAGAGCTATATATGTATCAGATTATTTGCGGAGTAAAAGGGTTAAAAGATGAATTTATGACACCTAGATCTAGTCAAAAAATTAATAACAGATACATTTTATATTTTCTGTACTATTTTTGAAAATAAATATGTAAATCAAACAAAATAAAAAACTAAAAAATATAAGATGACAACTTTTACTAAAACCACTTTGGTTTTAGTAAAAGTTGTCATCTTATATTTTTTAATGATGGAATACCATCAAATGAGACTGACTAAAGTGAGTGATATGAAAAAAAAAAAACCTTTCGTTGTGAAGGATTTTTAAACATACTGGGTGATATGTTTAATTTTTAGATACTTTTATTTGATTACATAGAATTTCAGTCATATCAAAGTAAATTATTGCATCATTAATAATGCAATATTTCATTCATGCTTCCTACAACTGCTGAAATTAAAACATATAATTCGAATATGGTCCCCATTATGACTTAAGGTACGTTTTCATGAACGCGTTTCAGACGAAGAGACACGAAAGCGAGATCCTTATCCAATCAGAAGCCCAGATTTCTTCGCGTGAGTTCACCTATGTTTGCGCAGAGTCGCGTCTCTTGAGTTGAAATATTTTCAACTTTCAACGCGTGGAACGCAAATAATCATCTCCGAAATTCGAGAGAAGTACACGTTCCTATACAATTATAAGGACTATCAATACAGGTATAGAAACCAAAGGGAGAAGGCGTGGAGGGAAAAGGGATTCAATGGTACCACTGCATCCATTTCTTTCTTTAAAAAACAGCACGTTAATCAGCAAGTTAGCATGCGGATGAGAGGAATGAAGTTGTAGAGGAAATCAAAGAACAATAGCTATTGCACTTGGATGGAGCTAGATAACTATCAACACACAATTATCAACAATAGGTTGTAGAGCGATAATCACACACAGTCGCCACATTCTTTTTTTTACCATTTCTTCTCTGCTGTAGATGGCGCATAGGTACCTCCTATGCGTACGTTTGCTTGCATGTGAACGGTTCATGCGAAGAAATGACGTGTCTCATCGCAGGCGTGCACGTCTGACGCGTCCATGAAAACGTAGCTTTAGGATCTATGTCACTCAAACTACCTTTCAGACGAAAATGAAGTTGAAATCAGAAATCAGCCAATATCGACAAATGGCAATACTTTTACCACAAAATAATCATCAACATATCTTTCCACTAAACTGAATATTTCAGTGGGTATTCATACAATGAGAAACCATTAAGAGAACAAATGAAATAGCTAAAACTAATCACTATGGCTTGATGCTCACCTGAAAAATGCAAAAACCACACACATGAATCATAAAACATACATACGTGAATGAATGTGAAACTCTTGATCCCATAACAAGAGATGACAAATTTGTGAGTAACTTCAGGTCACTTTTAGAGAGTCCATCTCCAAAGAACACAACACGCTCTTCATCAAACTCCAACTCTTCCGATAAGGAACCCAAGATGCTGTATTTTGCAAAATGAGCAGTATAACTTTCCAACATTCTGGTCACTTCATCTGACTGTGAATATTCACTGAAATAGTTTATTTTATAAATTTAACTATTGCTAAGTGCATTTTCTTATTTAATTTTAAAATTACCACACACATTGCATTGCACACCAACATGCTTTGCCAAAAGTTTCAATGCATGGTTTTGAATACTCAGAAATTAGAATGTAATTTATCAATTATTATCGTTTTAATAAATGGCTTTAAATCATGTCTGACCATTCAGCCCAGCTTAAAAGAACAAAATCACTTTTCATTGAGCAATAAAGGAAACTTAACACAAATATTAGGAAAGAATACATATATACAAGGCAAAGGATCCAGGTAAGCAAATCTTTAACTCATGTCACCTGCCTGCAAACAGCAATTGCATCCATTATGCCCTAAATAAACACTGGCATGTTCATTTACCTCGCTTTTGACAACACATCAGCCACCACTCAGCTCACCTTACAGTTTAACCATTGAATGAATTGCTACACCATGAGAGCATTGAATCTGTGTCGCACCTATTACAAACTTTTACTCACCTTTATATAGACGGCCAATCAGTTCAGGATCTGATTGGTGGTTGCACATAAAATATGAGTCCATAGTTGCTTATTTAATAGTTAATACCACCAAAAATTTCAACTGCCAAGAAAAACGAGGCCTATGGACTTGCCAACTATGATAACATTACATGGGAGACAACATTTCACAACTTCCTCCCTTCCCCCCTAGAATCACAGTATTATAAACAACATGGCCTGTCTGAGGATTTGGGGAAGAGCTTGTAGAGGACAAGTGTGGATCTCAAGTATTCACATACTTATTGGCAATCAAAAACCACACATTCACTCCTTTCCTCCTCCAGCTTATGTCCTTGGGCTTGGCATCCTTCTTTTGGTCCATTTGAAACCCTGAAATGCCCTGTGACCTGGGAAATATTGATCTCATTTTTTATGCTAAGATTTAAGCCATCAAAAGATTTGTGTGTAACCTGAACTCCTCATCTTTAGGCCAAAATTTTGGTCAGAAAAAGTAGGGTTCCAAATGGGTATAAGTATACGATTGTCTCATCATCCATGAAGTATATCTCAAAGAGAAGTGGCATTGCACCTATACCATCAGCAAGCTAAAACAAATAAGCCTTACAACTTGACAGATAATGGAGTTTTAGTTCAAACTGAATGACTCACTGTCTCAGGCAGTGAATAGTTCCTTTTGAATCATTTGTTTGCTAACTATATGATGATCCACTGTCTGAGGCAGGAAAAGGTTCCTTTTCATCATTCGTTTGCTATCTACTCATCTCTACAAGCAAGGAGAATACAAAATGGACTGTTTAGAAAACCATAAGCGTAGCTTTATATCACTCCAAGTGTCAATGACTGAACACACTGAAAGCGAGAATTGGCCCATGCTAGATCGTTATCCAGTAATGGGTCCTACTTACATTGGAATGTTTCCATAAATGTCTACTAAATTTGGATCAGCTCCATATTTCAGCAACAGTTTGATCCCTTCAAGCATGTTAACAGCAACAGCTTTATGCAAAGGGGTACAGTTTTCACCACCGGGAGTGTTCACCGATGCTCCCCCTTTCTCAATAACTTCCTTTGCTATTTCAATATGATTGTAATGGATCGCCTCATGCTGAGAAATAAACAAAGGACAATAAATACAGATGAGAAAATGGCTGTTTAAGATGGAATTCACAGAAAATGATACAAGAGCAACAATTTTAAAATCATTACAGAAGAACAATACAAACATGAACATGCTACTCTTAAGCACAGACAGAATTTATTTCACTTTAAGGAGGGAAAACGTTTAGCTTTGGGCTACCTGCTTCAATGTTTGGACAGCTTTCACTGTCTTAGGAGAATAGTGAGCAGGGTCCTCTAGTAATGTTGATAACTACAGGCCAATATCAGTGTTATCCATATTTTCTCATTGTTTGAAAAGACTTTTTCTTAATGACTATCTAAAGTCACATATATCGCAACATGAAAAGCTTTAGAGCTGGAAAGCCTTCAGCCTCTGCTACCTTTGAGGTCATAAATAATACGCAACAAGGCTTGAATAAGAAACTTTTTACAGTGGGTATATTGTTCAATATAAGTAAAGCTTAACATACTAAAACACAAACTTAATATGAATGGAATTTCATGAGTATCTCTAAAATGGATCTTTGAATGTACAAATTTGCATAATATATGTATGAATGCTGCTACTTTCATCAGTATACAGACAACAGAAACAGATGACTATACACAGATACAGACGAGTAGCTACATACATTTATACTAATAAAAGGACTTATCGGTCACAAAACAGCATTTCAAATAGGCCACAATATCATTACGAGGAAAACTATATCAAACCAACCCTAGGGTTGATGGACTAGGAAAATGATGTACAAAAAGGCACGATTGTGATGTAACTGGAAGTACTTAATTGTCATGCCTTACTTCTGTTGTATAAGCACCTGGATTGGCAAGCCTGTGTTTAGTCAGGTTGGCTACTCTGGGTGACACCCTAGAGATACCCAGGATGTTACCATGGTGGTATGCTGTGTTGAACGATTGTGAAAATAAACAAATAACTATCTTTTAACATTTCAAGTTGTGTGACTTATTTATTTAATCCTCTAAGGCTACTAAAGCAAATAGAACAACTTCACCTCACAAAGTTGGGCTTTGAAAGCTAAAACCATGGTTCCTCAGAAAAACACTAGACATGCAATCTGAGGAGAAACAATCCCATCTTCCTCAGAATGAGTGAAAAGAATAAGACTTAAAAGTTTGTTTCATGCCATAATTCATTGCCTAATACCAAATAAGAGCTTCCATACTTCATTCAGGCAAGGTACCAAAAGCCTTCAGACCACACATCAACAGAAATTGCCTACAAAGGTTATTTCTCTTATGGAAAACAATCATGTATTGAGTTGGAAAAGCAAATTTCCACACCAAATTCCCATTTTCCCTGACTTTTCCACGTATTACAGGCCCATCTCTGTTTGCCTTGATTTTTGTTGTTTATTTCTGTTCCTTCGTATCTTGTGACTTCCCAACAGTGTGGCAGACGATTTTCTTCACATGTACAAGGTTCAGGTTAGCTTTGTTTATGTATTCAATTTTTTTATGGTCAGGTATTCCAGTGACACCTCTCAGTGGCACTTTTTAATCTACCCTATGTAAGTGCGTCATGTCACAAATGTCACTATTTCCTTGTATTGCTGCGCTTATTTATTTTGTGAGTAAAGGGTGTTTTACCTGATAAGTAAAAAACAAAAAGTTTTCCATGGTTTCCAGGTACCCTGATTAGGGTATTATAGAAATTAAAGGAGTTTGTTTATGAGTAAAATTACATTTTAATTGAAAACGGAGGACCTAATGAAAGCAACAAGACTTTTAAATAATATATTACAAACATTCAAACCATTAGTCAACTAACACCTTGAAAAAATAAGATTAACTCTAGTTATTCATAAAAAAGTCTAGAGACGGAAAATACAAGGCATTCCCAGAAAACCTTGAAACTATCTGCTGAACTGAAACCATCTCCTTCACGATGTTGAACCTTTCAAGCTAGTCTAACAAGTGTAACCTTTCCAGTCACCACATTCCAAAAGCCAAAATAATTTCCATTAATGTATACAGCTCACTTCATTTCAAACACAACAAGAGAAATGTTTCCTTACCAATGGAGTCCACCCAAAATTATCTTTCACATTGGGATTTGCTCTATCAGCAATCAAGCTCTGAACTTGCTTAAAATTACCCTGAAAATAAGTGGAGAAATAATTAATCACTTTAGATGCCTTCTGCAATATGTAAACATGACAGACAGCCCAACAAACCAATAGTAGCATCATAACTTTGAAGTTTTGCCAAGTACCTTTTTACAAGCAACTTGTAATGGTGTTTCTCCTTTAGCATTACGTTTGTTAGCCGCTTTCTTTGCTGTATCTGAGACACTTTTGAACACAGCTTCAACAGATTTTTTCCCCATCATACTCTTCAATGGAGTGGCGAAATCTGGATTTGAATTCTCTGTAGTTTTGACTTCAGGAACTTTAGGGACTGACTTAGCAATCCTCGTAGACTTGCCAGAAGAAATATTCTTTCCAGGCAATATCACCGATGCATCCAAATCTGAACCAAGGAGTGTAGAGGGATCTGAAGGACTTGGTTTTGATACCTGTTGTTGGACATCATCAGATGATTTTGAGGTTTGTAAAAATGATTCACCTGAAAGTCTGAAGACATACATTTTTTGAGTAAAGCCAAAATTGGTGACGAAAGATAAGAATAATTCATTACTTTTAAGAATGGAGATTGATTGGAAAGAAACAACTGTGAGGGCATGGGAATTTGCTGCTCTTAACTGAAGGTTCCATGAAGTCCACAGTTTGACACCATAACCATCTGATGAATTACATTTTGAGGATACCAGGACTTGTCACAGAATTACCTTTACAGAGTCACCTACAAGGGCACTTGGGTGTGAAATTCCACAGGGGAAAAATTATTTGCTCTGTGACAAGACTGGGGTGACTAAAGGTTAACTTAATAAGCAATGTTTTAAAAGTCCCACAATGCAAGAACCCTAAACCACTAAGGCACCATCGGGGAATGCTGGAGCAGCAACGGGTCAGTCTGAGGACGGCCAGCTCCAGAGAGGGTGCCTAGGACAGAGGATGAACAAATTACTGTGTTTCTATCATCCCAAGATGGGAATGAGTATAATTGTTACTTCGGAACATTCTTTGAAATGCTGATTAAATGTTTATGAGAAGCTTCTCTGCCTCCTTCCATGAACCCTCACCAAGCAACATCAAATCTATGACCAAGACGTGAACCCAGAGCCCAGTAAAAAATAGAGCACACCTAATTGCATTTAAATTTTGGCTTTAAGTTTGTGGACTGCTGCACTAAGTGCACCATTTGGACTGTTTCCTAACATTTAATGTCTGGTGGTCAGGAACATATTGCTCCTTTCAAGCCCAAAAATAAGAAGGTGAATGACTTTTCCTTCATGGAGTTTTGAACTTCCACTGAAGTGCTTTTCCCTTACCACAAGAGTAGCGATAGAAATTCTCCTGAATTATCTCCACCACAGCAGAATTTCTAACCAAAACCCATAGGGTGGGAGGTCAGAACTTTAGCCACTACACTAACAAAATTACACCCAGACATCAATCGATGGGAGACTTATTAGCATTTAGTATTGAATCCCATGATGTTTACAGAAATGCTCAAGTTTCAGGCATAATTCCATGGTATTGATTCATATTACTAGAGGAATTTGTACTAAGTAGATACGAATTTTTTTTATTTCTGACCAAAGTTTTGATAATCACTGCCCTACATCTCATATCCTAAATGCCAATTTGACACTAGACATATAACCACCTCCCAGCCTGCAAGGCACTAGCAGAACAGAGCATGATGAAGTGATGGCATGGAGCAGTAGTATTGAAGCTGTATTCCATGTAACCCTAGGTTTCCACACAGCCTCCCCAAAGGTTCCAACATTGCAATTTACATTACTTTGAATTAGTCCCAAGTATATTGCAGTGAATGTATTTACAGATACACCAAACAATTTTAGTGAATATTTCATTTTTTATAAGGTAGCAGGGTACCATAAAATATTTGACCATTAATGATGGTTCCTTGAATATAAAAGTTACAAGACTTAGGCCAAAGAGGATACTATCAAAGCAAACTTTATGAGTAATATTTCAATGTTCCTTTAGAAAATTCTCCATTTCACCGTATGCGGTGTATAAAAGGATGTCAAAAGCAATACTTGTGAATCACATAAGTATTCATATACTTAGAGGCTATACATACCTCTTCAAAGATTCTGTAGATAACTTCTTGCTCATTGGTGCATTTCTGCGTTGCCCGAGCTTTCTTTTGGATCCTTTAGCGGCTTTCACATCAGTCTCCGGCTCCAACTCCTCAGGAGAAGCATGGCCTTGCCCATTTAAATTTAAATTATTCTCTTTTTCCTCAGGCTTACAGACATTCATGGCTTGCATGTCAGAGGTTCTCTTGGGATGGAGACCACCTTTGTCCACTTTACTTTCTATCTTTAAGCATCTCAGGGACTTTTCTACATTCTTCACATACTTAGCCAAGTTCTCTATGAATTCATCATGATAGATGTCCTTAGCTGACGAAGGAACCTGGCATACTGGGCAATTAATGCTGTTCCTAATGCAGGTCTGACAAAAGAAGTGAAGACAATTCCGGAAGGTTTTGGGGCTAATCACAAGTTTACAACTGTAATGGAAGTATTAGAATAAAAATTAAAATCCGTCAAAAAAATGGGAACGCCAAGTGCCGAAGTATCCATCACAGGCCAAATACTATCGCATACCATTTAATGCTACCTATTTTTCCTAAACAACATACTATGAAAATGGCTTCAGCTTACCATTTGTTGCACAACAGATCACCTTCAAGGTCTTTCAAGGCTTTCAATGTCAATGGCCATTGAACGGACTGAGTAGAAGCCATGTCGCACAGAATTATTCCAAAACTTGTAATTCAACCGCCCTAATTTTTTAACATAGTACAATCCCTACGCCTTGGCTACAGTACGTTACATAAGCCAAATACCATTACTTCCCCACTAGGCACACGAGCAAGACCGATCTTGGTTAAACTGAAAATATAAAGTCACAAGACAATCCAACATGACATACACAGCTCCCACATAATAAGAAAGGTAATTGAGACAAAAGAAGGCCAACCTAACAGCAATTGCTCACTTTCACAGAATAGACAGGCATATTAAACTGCAATTAATAATGAAGTTTACAAAGTTTTGGCGGGCATTATTCGATTTCCCTCGAATTCGATACTATTTTTGTTACTCATTTTTTTATATTGCAGTGACGGCAGTGACTATCTATAGGTGGCGTTGCAAATTGACAGTATTTTGCTTGAAAATGTTTTGATCGGTGATTGTAGTGTCTGACAGGAAATTTTTTTGGTTATATTCACGGAACTGTTCCGTGTATGGGAGAATCATGAGTGAGGATGAGAAGGGAGATGAGTGTACTCTATTAAATCGGGAACAGGATACCGAAGAAATTTTAAATTTTGAAAACAATGTAGTTTCAGTAGAAGCAAATGAAAGTCCAAAGAGTATTCATGGTGAAGACAATGAAATTGAAATCACTCACAACTGGCCTTCCTATGGTTTTGACAAGTGTGAAACGCACATAACAGGAGCTTTCGAAGAATATTCATCCGGAAGAGACGATAACTACACCAATGGATGCAAATGGTCTGATATGTTTCTCCTGCAGTCCGCAGTAGTTTTGATTAGCTAAATGCCTCTGTCGTAGTTTTTCTTTTATTCATTGGCTATCGATTTACGTACTTCAGGGCACCAGATGGAACGTGTTTGATGACAAGTAGTGCCGACAATTGTTTGAGAATTTACAACCTGCCTCTTGAACTCCACTGTAAGGCAACGTGGGAAAGTGAAACTCTTCCAGAAATGAAAGCAGTGCTAAAAATGAAAGAAGGGGATTTAATATATGACTACTGCTGGTACCCCCCGATGTCCTCCTGGTACCCAGAAACTTGTTGGTAATAAAATATTCCACTTTTCTGCCCTTCCTATTTCTTTAAACTGACTTGGCTGTGAAGATTTCGACTTGGCCTACTAATATATAGAAGTAACTTCTCTCAGCTATCTAATGGAAATTACGTTAACTCATTTGGGTAATTTACCGGTCAACATTACCTTTCCCAAGATTAAAAACTGATAGCAATTTAAAATGTGTGTATTTGAAAAGGTCTTTCCATCAGAAATTGGACATGTTTGTTATCGTAAAATATGTATCGTTATGAGTTGTGGTCAGCTGCATAAGTTACCTATTGAGCTTTTTCGATTGAGTTACGTGCAGCCTGTACTCAGACGCAGGTACTTTATAGCAACAAAATCCCTGGCATTGAGATGTATTCAGCTTTGTAAGTAATTGAGATGAAATTCTGTCAGCTGCAGCATCAAGTCAGGGTTTCATTCTCTATGCCTCATGAGCCACTCACTCATTGCCCTCGGGATGAAAATGAGGGACTTCATTTTGTAATTATCTCTCTTTCAAAGTTATTTATTGCGTAAAGGTCATTGGTTTCTTCCCTAATTGACAGGTCCTACTATATAGATCATATCTTAAATGAAGGCAAAAGTTGCATTATGTCATGCTCGTTAGTTATTATATGAATGTTATCTTACCCATTGAGGATAGAACAAATGCGAGAGATCACTCATCAGTGAACAATAACTGCATAATAGGTTAGAAGAGGAGGTTCCTTTTATGCAATCCTTTTATCCAATGCCTTTGAGATAGAACCCTAATCATAATGGAGACCATGGAATTAGTTGGTCTACTATCGCTGTCATATAGCTCCTCCACATATTCTCGCCATCTTTCTTGAATGTCTTCCTGCTCAATTAAGATTCTACCTCTCTTGTCCTTAATCTTTGGTATTGTTTGCCCTCGCTTGTCTCCCGATAGCAATTTTACTCTAGCATAAACCTTTTCACCTTCCCCTTGCAGTTTCTCCATTTCCGTGCATTGCCTTTTCCACCAATTTTCCTTCCCCTGATTGGTTATTCCCCATAGTTGAATATTTAGCTCCTTGTATTTCACCTTACCTGTGTTGGTGTTGGCATTTTTACAAACCCTTCTCTCCTCCATTTTCCTATTCATTGCTTCCGTAACCCACTGCTTCATTACCCTCCTCATTTCCACTGCTCCTGTTGTTGTCTCAGCCGCTCTTACAATACTTGTTTTTATATTCTCCCTCTTTTCCTCGATTGTTCCTGCTGATTTGGCTTTTACTATGTTCTCATCCTCTATCTCTTGGTATTCCCTCCTTTTTTCCCCTTCCAAACTTCCAAGTTCCACCTCTTCATCCTCCTGCTTTTATTTAGCTTTTTGAATCGAACCTCACAATTCATCATTACTAAATTATGATCCGAGTCTGCATCATCCTGTGGATAGCTCCATGAGTTCTTCACACCGTTCCTAAATCTTTGTCTAACCATGGTAAAGTCAATTTGGTATCTCTCAGTGTCACCTGGCATTTTCCATGTGTACCTCCTCCTGCAATGGTATTTAAACCAAGTGTTTGTAAATATTGATTTATTTCTCCAACAAAATTCAACTGCCTTCTCACTACGATCATTTCTTGTTCCTAATCCAAACCCTCCCACTTCATACCCATCTCTCCCTTCCCCCACTAGTGTTCCAGTCGCCCATTACTATTCGATTTTTCTTGCCCGGCACTTCCCTGATTATCTCCTCCATCTGTTCATACACCCCATCCACCTCTTCCTCTCTATGATTGCTTGTCGGCATGTACACCTGGACCAATACAAAATTTGTAGGGCGTGCTTTTATTTCTACTTCTAGTATTCTGTTGCTCACTTGTTCAATATTTACTACCCTCCTCCCCAATTTTGTGTTAAATACTATGGCTACCCTACATTGACTCTCAACCCCACCACTATTGAGTACCCTATAACTTTCACTCCAGTTGTCCCTGCTGTCCCTCCATCTCACCTGGCACAGCCCTAAGGCATCCATTTTCCCTCTATCCATTTCCCGTTTAATATTTTCCAGCTTACCAGCCCTCATCATAGTCCTAACATTCCAAGTCCCTATTTTCATCGGTAATTTCCTTCTCTTCTTCCTTTTCTTCTTATCTTCCTTGTATCCTGTGATGACTCTGTTGTGCAAGGATTTCGTGTGATGATGACGTCAGGGGCCTTGCCTCCCCCGCTGCTGGGCCCAACACCTGCCCCATATGGCGGCGTCCCGTAGTTGCCAGTATTCATTTCTCTTTGAGCGACATTCATATTTCTGGGTAGTATAATAGTCAAGAGGGAACTCCCACCCCCACTTACCAACAGTGTGTTTCACGTGACACTATCATGGGACTACCTTTCATCTGGCTCCTACCCTTCGACCTATCTGGCATGGGTGGCCCTACCGGAAGCAATATTAATGCTCCCGCCAGTCCAGCTCTTGGGGTCATTGGAATGCACAAGCCCTTCCACCATTTCAAGGTTGTAGTCCACGGGAAGGGATTGAATTATTAATGGCACAATAATATACTTTGATATGACTGAAATTCTAAGTAATTAAATGATAATGTGTGTATGAGTCTTTAATTTGACTCATTTTTTTCGCCTAGTACATTTGAAACTCCTTCACAAGGGAAGGTTTCTTGTGATGCTGAAAAAATTGCGGCCATAACAATATGATTTATTTTCGAAAATAGTTTAGGAACTATACAAATTACACCCTGTCAGTTTTTGATGAAATCTAGGTGTTAGAAATTCCTCATATTTTAAATATAATGTGCATTTAAATTTAATGTGCATACCTGTACCATTTTCCATGTAAAAGGTCTAGTATTTTTCGTCAAATATCTTGGAAAGTAGCACAGTAAGGGGTTAGTATTTTGATATCTTTAGAAGGGTGAGGTATGTATTGAAATTCTTTGAAACAAGACCAACTTCATTGATTTCTTGGTAAAATGATATTTCACTCAAAATACCGTAAGCATAGAGATGGGTAAATTACCATATGTTTCATTTGAGGTAAATTACCGTAATTTTCTGGTTAATTTTTAATTTCCTGGAATTAATAGCTATTTTAGGGTATAATAGGAAGCTAATAGCAATGGTGGAGGGTTAACGGCATTTTAACCATTACAATGGCCACATTAATGCATTAGAAATAAAGATAATTTAAAAACAAATAAAGCAGCCCACAAACAATTTGATGTTCTTTTGTTTGGCATTAGAAATTTGCGTTCAAACAATTAAAGCAATAGCCCCAAGACTATCCCTCAAGTAAAAATGTTCCACCAATTATTTGTGTGTGCCTTAATTTATATTTAAGATTTTATGAAATTTGTATAGATGTGGCTTAATATAATGTGTTTGAAATATATCGGTATGAAAAATATCTGATACGGAGGTGAATATTACTAAATATTACAGTAATTTTCAAGGCCTGCGGTAAATTATGTGAAATGCCTCTGTGATTTGCCAAAAGTACTACAGTAATTTTCAGAATGGCTCATCTCTACTCAAGCATTGTGTAGAGTGTGTTGACTCCCTAGTGCTTCATTGGCCAAGTTATAGACAATGGTTTTCTCTCTGACTGGCATTTACCTTAGGTATGGCAATATTTATGCCTCCTGGGAATCAGGTTGGTGTGGTGGCCAGAGTACTGGTTAACCATACTGGTGGCCAGGGTTCAAATCCTTGTGGAAGAGAATATTTTTTAGAGGAAACCCAATCCCTACTTGAATGTCTTGTGGAGGGCACCTCAAGTGCCGTACTCAATCTTTCGGATGAGATGCTATAACTGTGGTCCCCTTGGCGCATTTCATTAAGAGCAGACTAATGCTGATGCCGGGCTTCTATCCTCCCTTACCAGTCCCCTTTGGCACAAGTGACCTTAGCTGTCTGTCACCTCCCTTAATATCCAATCCAACTTATGCCTCCTTCCCCCAAAACATTGGCAGGGCACTTGCTGTCTTCAGTAGCAAAGATAAATTCAACTGATATTAATTTAGTCTAGGGTTATCTACATCAAGTGTCGAACAAAGTTGTACATTCCAAGTTACTGTGATTCCTTCTACTTCCATTCCTTTAACTTTATTTCTGTCATATTTCAAATACATATACATATGTTAAGGCTTACTTAATTATCTTTTCACTTAACTCTTTGAGTGCCACGCGACGATATATCGTCGTTTGCAGAATGTGCCAGAAGTGCCAATGACGATATATCGTTGTCTATGAGGAGACCTGTTAAAACAATGAGTCATTACAAAAAAATTATTTATTTCGTATTCATTAGCAAAAAAGCATTCTCTTTCAAATACAGAAGTGATTGTGTAAAAATAGAAAAAAAATAATAATTAATTTGCCGTAATAAACATAATAATTTTATGAATAAAGGCCTACAAATATATCAAAATACCTATGGCACTTCTGGGAGTACCCACCAAAAAATTGGTGGCACTCAAAGGGTTAATTATCCTCCAGTGTTATCAGTAGTGTTTCATTCACTTCAACTCTTTTTGCAACAGAAATTCGTCTCCACTAAAGAATGGGGAATACAAATGGTGATTGGTCTCTTTATATTTATCCACTGATTGCCTACGTGGCCATTGCTTATTTTACTTTATACTTTGATTTATGATGCAATATGTCTTCTGTTTCATTTACACAGTTTAATTAGTACCAGTAAAGGAAACCCAATCCACTTGTGGAATGCATACACTGGTGTTTTATGTGGCAGCTATATTCCCATCAATCAGTAAGTTCAATGACTGTAGAATGTGTAAATTAGATACAAACAGAGTGGCATTAAAATTATGCTTTCATTGCAGCTTGGACGAGGTGGTATCTGCCTACAGCACAACATTTAGCCATGCTGGTGACAAAATTTACAGTGGTTTTTGCAATCTCATTAGGGTTTTTGACACCAGCAGGCCAGGGGGGATGTCGGAGAGAAGGGTTTTAAAAGGTAATATCTCCCTCTCTTTCTCTGTTATTGGCACAATCAACATCACAGCCCTTAAGTAATCATCTGCTTATCACCAAAAATTGTATCATTAACTATAATAAACTTCATGTATTCCTAAATTGTTACTGTGTGTCAAGACTTATTTATGCATCTATTGCTTGTGTAATGCCCTTTACTTCTCTCTAATGAGCCAATTAGCTCCAATATTAATGCTTGTTTACAGTTTCAGATTCGGACTACCACTGCAGGCAGACTGGAATTGTTTCTTGCTTTGCTGTACATCCTCTTGGAGAACAAACATATGCTGTAGGAAATTATTTAAAGACCATTGGTATGTATTTATGTATGTAGTACATATTTTGAGCCATTGTTATCACACATTTGAATAATAAGAACATGGTGGATCATTTCACCAGTTTGAGAATGATAGAAGACAGCTTTTGAAAGCTATTGAACCATCTTTCATAATTCTGAAGACTAGTACTCAAACTAAACACTTTTTGCTCCAATACCTAAGTATTTTATAGCCAATCGGGCTCACTGTATTTTTGGGGTTAGATTTTGAAGAAAAAATAACATACTTTAGCCTACTGTCCTGCCAGCCTCCACAGAGGTATGTGGCCGGAGGTGTCAGGACAACAGCTATGATAAGGCCGGGAATAGGTAAAAGGAGGGAGAGAGGTGAGTTGTATGTTAAAAGTGTGTCTAATGTCTCTGTAGCACTGTTTTTAATTTTCCTGTTTTTTCAAATAGTGAGTGGAAATACTGAATTTTATTCTTATCAGTTTGGCAGTGAGTCTCTCTTATTTTGTCTCTTCTTTAAGTTCCATGGATATAATAGGGTTATAACAATTATCAACGTCTGTTACAGTAGAAATATATGAAAATAGGATTGTTAGCAAATGATTGTTCCAAAATGCCTTATGTTAAAGTTATTCATCATAGTATCCCAAATACAAATGGGTGATGGATATTGTATCTTTAGCTTGCAACAATAGTACACAGTCTGTGGTGAAATTAGAGAGTTGGGTGCCTCCAATTGCAATGCAAACTCTGATGCATGAAAACGTGGCTTTATCCTTAGCCCAACGCATTGGCTAATTTTAGAATTCATTCTCAAGTAAATAAAAAGGAGCCTCATACTGGTCAGGAAATATGGTAACACATTCTTCTCACAGGTTATTTTTGCATATCTTGTAGATGTACTTTCATGATTACTTGTTGCTTCTCTTTGCGTAAAATTATTTGCCTATCGCCTATATTTTCATACACTTACTGGGATAACAGTTTTTTTTATTATCTCCACATTCATTATGTATTTGACAGTCAAGATCTCCTTGGTCATTGTTGATAACCTTCAACCTCTCTACTGCGTGCCTACTTTGTACTGCATTTCTCTAATCTAACTTAACTATGCCCTCACCTCAGTAGTGGCAGGACTGGCTTTCATCCCTGGCTGCAAGTTTGGCTTATAAATGAGCATCAGCGTGCCATTCTATAACCTTGGCTTTGACTAGCAAATGCAAGGCAGCTCATCCAGCTGGGATCCATTTACTGTACTCTTAGGTTGATGGGAGGTAACCTTGATTTTGCTCAACACTATCACACTTAAATATGTAACCAGAAATCTTGATGTCTGGAAAATAAATGTTGCCTGAGTATCTATTGTGTTCTTCTCTTCCCTCTGCCATTCAAGTGAAAAATTTCTGTGAATTAATTTCTGAAATTATATAGTTAGAACACAATTTTTTGCATTTTCCATTTGCAGGAATTTATGCTGAACCTGGAGGAATCCATGTTGCACAGCTTAGAGGACATGTTGGTGGTGTCACCTACTTGCGCTTTTCACCTGATGGTACTAAACTCTATAGTGGAGGAAGGAAGGTAAGCTATGATGCAATATTTTTCTTTGTGCTGCAAATGGCTCCTCTTAACCTGAAAGTGATGTGATTCTTTCTGTTACATCTTTCTCATACATATGAGTATTATGAATTTCTCCAAGGCTAGCTGTCTACTTTAATTAAACTATTTAATCTTTTACATGCTCAACTGATACTTTCATGTGTAGGATCCAAAAATGTATTGTTGGGACATGAGGAATTTAGACTTACCTTTATTTACCATGGAGAGAGAGGTCAACACAAATCAACGATTAACCTTTGATATCACACCTGATGGGCGCTATTTAATATCAGGTAAAAAATTTCATAAAATATAAATTTGACTAAAGCTTTCCAGCATTACATGGCACCATAGTGTCACAAGTTGACACGTTTCTGAAGAATAGGTTTTATTTAACCATAATTTAATAGTGTTGGTATATAAAACCAATCTTAGTACAATCTCCTCACATTTGAAGCTCCCATCAATATACTGTATGAAACTCAGGCTCTTGAATTAATTGAAGGTAATTGAAAAATCATTGTCAATTTGTTGTTAATATGAACCAGTATTATTACTCTAAACCTTATAATTTACATAGCCTAGTTGTAATAATGCAATTTCCTATAATCAATTCCTATAATTTTAATATGTTTGGAAGAATTCTCTGATATCCTTGGCCTAATGTGTAAATTATTTCAGGTAACACTAGTGGCAAAGTGACTGTCTGGGATCTGGATGAAAAGACTGTACAATGGGATAATGAATCAACTGAGCCGCTTCTCAAGCCTGTCAAGGAAATATTGGCATCTAAGGACTGTGTAAATGGAGTGAGGTAAGTTTATAATTAAGCATTTCTGAATGTTTTATTAATAGGTTAGAAAGATGAATTTCTGTGCAGCTTAACTTGATGAGTCCTCCTTTTATTGATTAACTCGGATGGCATATGTAGGCTGCTAGATTCAACTTTAGTTTGTAAATGAGAGGAGATAGTTTTTTGTGTGAATTGAATTCTGGTGTAGTTCCTGAACTTGGAATGCGTTAATCCCCTTGTTAAAGAGACAGGAAAATTCTCATTACACAATGACTTTGTGTATGAATTATCATTAATTCATTAGGTCTAATTTTAGCAAGATGAGTATGTATATGCTGATACATGTACCTGGAATACAACTTTTCGAGATCAATTTTTTTTTTTTAATTGGGGGTTCAGACTAAACACTAGTCATCTTTTGAATGCCTAACTCACAAAAAAATGAGTTTTATCTATTCCTGGCCATAGGGCATCACCACAGTTTATACAATAATAATCTTGGAATCTGCATATGTTATTTCTGGAACAATGAGTTCGTTACAATGTCTTCAGTTGTTGTTCTTAACTTTTATCTATTGATTTTACTAGTAATGTGGGCTGGTATTTTTTTGCATTTTTGATTAGAATCAATGTGGCTGATATCTGGTGGTCATATTTTAAACTTAGATACATAACAAGAGGCTGGATTGAATAATGTTTAGGGCATTCCTGAACCATTATCCAAAAATTGTGGCATTTTAGAGAGAGAAAGAGGTCCTAATTTACAGACAATGGTTTACAATTACCCCCTACCCAACCCTTTGGGCCAGGAGACTCCCTGCCTTCAGTCAATTTAATGTGCCCACAAACCATCGTCAACATAAATACATGTGAATGTTTTCTCTTCGCCAAGGAGTGTTGTCAACCATTCCTCATGTTAACAAAATGGTGAACTATGTCAATTGCTGTGCTGCCACTCTGGTACTAGTGAGGTAAAACAGCATGGTAATGAATAATTGATCCACGTAATTAGAATTTGAGTACTATAATGGCTCATATATGTGGAAATAATGGGTTCAATTCCTTAAATAAAACCCAAAAATAATTATTTTCGGTCACCTTTGACATGCAGGCGAGAGTTTCAGAACAACCCAGAGAATCTAATCATGATGCCTCACTACATCTTAGGATCTGACAGAAGTGATAAAATGAGAGAGATACATTGCCGAGCAGATAGATGTATACATAAACTTGTTCTTTCCGCACATAATAAGTGACCACAATGAAAACTGAGCTCCACTAAATACACTCCCATAATACACGTCACCATTTCACCTCGCAACACCTTATCCCTTACATCTTTACACGGGTCGTGTCCTAACACCACCTGCCCCACTCGCCCATTCAGCGGCTCGTAGAGTAGTATGTAGATGTATGTCACATTGTGTGATTGAAAACCTTAATTTTTTATTGGTATTATGTTTCCTAGAAGTACCTGAAAATATTTTAACTAAAGTTTCGAGTCCGCTCCCAAATGGTTTCCATAAATATGTCTGCTTTACTATCCAGTGCAACTCCGTTTTATCCTTTTGGTGAAATTTTTATAGATCACATGGGCAAACAACAAACGACATGAGTACAATGCACGAGTAAAATTCAGCATGACAGTTTAAAAAGAGCATGCCGCACCGGAAATACAGCTACGGTCGTTTCACTGGCCTTCAGTTTGAATTAATAGCATGTTCTGCCTGTCTCCATTCATAAAATATAAATTTGACTAGGCTTTCCAGCATTGTATGGTACCATAGTGTCACAAGTTGACACGTTTCTGAAGAATAGGTTTTATTTAACCATAATTTAATATTGTGTTAGTATAGAAAACCAATCGTAGTACAATCTCCTCACATTTTAAGCTCCCATCAATGTCCTAACACTCCCTGCCACATGCCCATGCGGTGGTTTGCAGGGTAGTATGTAGATGTAAAAAATGTTTTTTAAATTATCTATCCAATTTGTAAAAGTTTAAATTCTCTCCTAATCAGTGTCCATCAGCAGTACCCAATATTGGCCACATCGATGGGACAGTGGCATATCAAGGAGCCCAACAGTGATTCTGAAGATGATGATCCTCTAGTAGAAGAAAAACAACCCATGGAGGACAAGATTGAAGTGGCCAGTACAGCAGAAAATCCTATTTCAAAAGATTCACCTGTGATAATGGCTTCCTCAAAGCCATTACTGAGAAATATGAACCCAGCATTGATTGATAATTCAATTAAATTATGGTGGATCGGAAGCTGAAACTGAAATCAACCATTCTTTGAAATTCATTATGGCATTGCCGTAAAAAACATTGAATGAAGTATTTAGGCAGGGTTGCTTCATCTGGAAAATTGGGAAAAGTGAGGGAATTTAAATTGGTGATGAAAACCAGGGAAAGTCAGGAGATTTTATAAAACAGCCTGAAATTTTCTCCCTTTCCTGAAATAGTTTCCCGAAATGTTCCCTTTTTCCATGATGTTTTTGAATCCCCATGATTTACATTAAGATTTTGGAAAATGTTTTTAGTTATCAAACTTTACTATGTCTTGCAATATCGCGTACCAAGCAAGAATAATGGTGTCCTCCCATTCAATTGAAGAGTTGCTAGTGAACTGAGTTACCACATGGCAGAAGGAACTGGATACTTCTTGACTCAATATGAAATCAACGTTTACTCATTTGTCTCCAGTTTACCTAATATGGCCACCCTGGATACAACTAGATACACCAGCCAGACAGCAATACAGCTCCAGCACAAAGCATATCCATATTCCGTGTGTCCCCTATCTCTTATTCCTCACTCCCTCTCCTACAAGCCATATCCCTATGGAAAACCCTGACCCATCAAAGCATGTCCCAGAAGAAAATCCTAATGAGTGAGAAAGCATGTTATATTTTATTGGGGTTTCTTGCGGACGTCGCTATTTTAGTTATTCACTGGCAACGTAAGATTATATGCGGCACAAAAATTATGGGACCCTATGTCTATTATGACTATAAAGACAGTGCCTCGGCCAATTATAGTGAAACAAACATCAACACGTAGCCTGTTTTATTTGATAATGAATCCTTGTCATTTCAATTTTTCTCATTTAGAGCAAAAATGCTGTTTCTCACACAAGAATAAAAAAAGTCCATTTTTTGCCTCTGGCAGAACTCTGCCAAATTCTGCAGAATTACTGCATAATTACTCTCGTTTCAATCGCTGTCAGACACTTTGATACAGTGAAACCTAGCTTTAATGCCCCCAGAATTAACATTTTCCTGTGGTTTATGACATTTTATTGATTTCTCAAGAATTTTTATATCCGTGTAATGCAAAATGCCAAGTGGTGCACTGGATGTGTACCAATTGACAACCTATGTTGGCACAAAAAAACCATGCATCCCCGAGCTTGAAGCCGAATGTAATGAGAATGCCCGGGCTGATGGTAATGAAGCAGACATCCTGAAGTTGCCTGTATTATCTTCTGTTGAATAGTTACCACTATTTTTTTAAATTTCCATCAAAATTCTATTTCTTGCAAGACAGTGAAAAAAATAACCCATTTTTCAAGCCTCTATCAAGAAATTCTTAAATTTTCTATATTACTGCCTAATTACCTTTAGTTCATTTGCCATCAGCATTTAATACATTTTATCTACCTCTGTATGAGTTACCTGAAGATTCCAATTTTTTAACTTAATTTGTATAAGAACTGTTGTTTTACAGAACAACTTAATCTCTGTACATACAGATCATAGGGACCTGGTCGTGATATTTCTGCCTTTGTCTTGTATTCAGTGTTGCAATCCACATACTTCTAAAAACATGAAGCCAATGGAATATGTGGTAGTGTTTTTATTCATATCACATTTTAGTAAGGATTGTGCATACATTGTGTGAAGTGTGCTTTGCGGGTCCACAGTATACTAATTAGTTGAGTTTTGCTAATGAAAAAAGCATTTCTAGCAGCAGCAAGATCAGGTATTGATGCCTTAGAGGCATCACAAGGCTGGATAGACCATTTCGAAATTCAATTTTGTATTGCTGAATACAGCATCTGTGGTGAATCTGAAGAGGCTGAAAAAGTTTCTCATTGGAAGAGTGCAACTTTACATAATCATGTTGATAGCTCTATGCTCTTAAAGACTAGTACCATGTGAACTAGCTTTGCTCAGAATCGTGAATGTAATAATTACTATTAAAATTAAAATATCAAATGGAAATTTGTTAATTAATTCAATAATTTAACCTTTTTACATTTCTTCATAAATAAAAAATTCATTAATAATGGTTGAAAAAGGTTTTTCTAGTAAATCTAGTAAAATCATGAATAATAATTCCATGTTTTCCTCTAGTCTGAGCCATATCTGAACTTCAATTTCATTTGGAAGTGTTTTTATAACCAAATCCACTGGTAAATACTTCTTTTAGCTGCATTTCATTTTCTATCCTATACTTCACTGTTATGTGCATAATAGATAGATTTTCGGTGATTCAATGGAATAAAAAACTGTTAGTACTTATATGTGAGATAGAGGCAATATCTTATAAGTGTTGTATAGTTCTTTATGTATATAAATATTGTATATAAATATATTTCTTTATGAAAAACTGAGGAGAAAAACCTTCACCTTAGTAAGATACTTGCATGCAAAGCGCCGGTATCATTATTAGAGTTGTTTACATAACAGCCCATTGCAATATTAGTTTTGTTGTGATAATAGCCTCATTTTCATATGAATAGCCTATATGTTCTTTTCCAATGAATCCCTATGTAATTGGTAATTTCTAAGCTAACTGCACTTTTACACCAGTAAAACTTGGCCCAATGGATTCCTTGTACCCTAAAACCCCAGAGTACCCACTCTCAGGTTCCATACTTTTTGCTCGTATATAAGGGATAAAACGCCAGGGCCAAATTTCCTGTTTTTGGCCATTGCTCAGGTTTCCAAGGATATATTGAATTGGGGAAAATTTGCGATATTGTAATTGAAAACTTAATTTTTTATCTAAAACAAAGTGTTTAACAAAATTGATTGCAAGAATTAAACACATCATACTTTTTGCCATCTGATAGTAAAACTTAAAACCCTACATCTCGATTGCAAGTAATTTAAAAAATCAAAAATAGAAACCTCTGCATTGTTTCCAAGTAAAATTTTGCCCATTTTGGGGGCCTACAGCAGGAGGTTGCAGCCTCAAGGCCTACAGTCCAATGGATTCCTCACACCCGAAAACCCATACATACGGACTTTCAAGAGAATTGATTTGGTAGTTTTTGAGAAAATATTAACATACCTAAATACATATAAACATATGTACAAGAATTGCTTGTTTGATAGTGTAAGATTTTACTGTGGACAATACAGGTCTTCTTTTTTATAATACATTGCCACACAAGACCGAAGACTTCAATTGCCTCCTTGCCATTTGGGACAAGCACAGCAATTACTGTTTTGTAAGGAGCAACTCAGATGGCAGTGAGAGACTGAAGTCCTTTTTTTGGGAAAATCTAGAAATCCACATTTTTTTCAATAAATGGAAAAATTAGGGAGTAAAAAAAACAGATTCTGTAGCAACCCTATCAGGCCAGAGTTTGGGAGATTAGCCAACAATTGGTGGGATGTAAAATATTATTAGTTTCTCAGAAAAATCAGTGAAAGAATTCTTTAAGTCTTATTTTTTTATAACAGTATTGTATGCAGTTTTCAAAAAATGGCCATTGTTTTCACAAAGTAAAAATTTTACACTGATACAAGTTTACAGAGTTTTTATGATGCGACTTGAACAGAAACATTTTTCCACCTCCAGTGAAGTTGTTGTCTTGTGGCCTGAATTTCCCCAGAACTGAGAGTCATTTCTTTGTCTAACTAAGAAAATAAGTTGGCTTAAATGAAGTTGGCCTGAATTTCCCCAGAACTGAGAGTCATTTCTTTGTCTAACTAAGAAAATAAGTTGACTTAAATGAAGTTGATTTCACTTAGAAATACTAGACAAGTAGTTTCGTCACACAATTGTATCTCTGCCATGCATTGGCTAAATCTCACCCTTGCTAATAATTTGCTTTGCAATTTTGCCCATAAACTAGCAAAAAAGATACAATGAGTTGAAATTTACTCCATTAAACAATCATTGGGTGATACAGATATCACTTAATAACTCTAGCTCATAGATCCAAGTTCCGCTGGGAGACAAATTAAATTTTAGGCCAACCAATTCTCTTTTGAGAAAAACCCACTATTGCTTAGCAAAGTGCAAGCTCCTAGTTTGTACATGCAAATGTCTATGTTCAAATGCAACTCAGCACATCAAATTTACTGTTGATACTTGAAAAAGGGTGCCCTTAATAATGCAATCATACACGTTTGCCTTCAGACTTTTCTATGGGCCTGCCATCTAATTTGCATGATTCTTCTGTCATAAAAGGGTCTTTAAACATGTTATGTTAGGCTGTTTGAATTATAATCAGGGCTATGTTCTGGTTTCTTTATAAATTAACAGTGAACAATAAAGTCTGTCATAGGATTTGGTTCTTTCCTGGTGCATGCTGTGAGTGAAGTCTTCTTGGGTGATCAACCTGGTCAGGTGCTTGATAGTTGACATTTCAATTATTGCCTCTGCCGTCATCTTCAGGGCTATAATTGTTGGACAATTTTTGCCCCATAATGGGTCTTCCGACTCAGGTCAAGAGCATTGTAATTGGCAGGAGCCAATTTCTCCCCTTTCCAACTGATTGTGTCAGAGTGTAGGTTTCCACACCTCGCTCATCATGTCACAGTCATTCAGCTCCTACAATGATTTGCATCAAATAGTATCAATTAGATCAAAATCAAGAGATAAACCACCCCTGCAAAACAAAAGCAATGAACTGGTGAATTATTCAGTAATTGCTCATTTTCTAAGATTTTCCTTTCATTGCTTCCTGTGACACCCCTGAAATTCTTCCAGCAATCAAAGATGAAATGCTATCAACATAAAATTGAATGGATTTTGTGATGTTTTTATGCAGTAGATAAAATAGAGTGTAAAGAAGACAAGCAGGAATGCGGCTTGAAGAGTAAGATGCTGGAAGGAATAGGGAAATACAAGCATCTGAGTTAGAGCAATTCACATGGGACACTGGGTAAGCAGGGTAAGAAGATAGGCTTAGTGGATGGGCTTATAAGAGGTATGGATGAATGATGGGAGTAATTCTTCAGAACTAACTTTAATCTCAAATAATAGAGTAATTTCATCCCCTGTCGAGGTTGCCCACTTGTTTAATAAACACTTTGTTGATACTGTTACCCAGCTCACAAATCATATGTTGTGCTCTAATATTGTATCCTTTACTCGTAGGCTAACACAAATTTCTAATACCACATTTCTCTTTCCTGTCTCAGGAAAGGAGATTTGCCAGATTTTAGCCAAATAAAGTTCGAAATTTTCTTCAGGTTTCAACAATATCCCTTGCAGTATTATGAAGGGTGCTGTTGCAAACCATTTGCTATCCCTACTTGTACACCTAGTTAATATCTCCTTTTCATTGGGTGTTTTCTCTCCCCCAGTTCAAAATTGCAAAAGTTCTCCCTCGGTACAAAGGGGGTGATAACATGGATAAAGATAACTACAGACCTATATCCTTGGCCTCTGTTTTTTCTAAGGTCTTTGAGTATGCAATGTTAAATAGAATTTCTCCTTTTATTGTGAAACAAACTTTTCTTCTCTTCTCAGAGTGGTTTCCTAAAGTGAAAAAGTACTGAAACAGCCATTTATAAATTTATTGACTTCAGGGTTTGGTTGTGCATATTGAGACCATGAGAATTTTTCATGATTTAAAAAAAGCTTTTGACAGTGTTGACCATGTAATTTTGTTGAAGAAACTGCATTATTATGGTATATCTGGTATGGCCAATGATTGGCTGAGATCTTTTCTTATTATTAGAACCCAATTTGTTCACATAAAATGAACCCTCATCTAGGGTTTCCTCAGAAAATACACATTTCCAAAGGTATACCACAGGGCTCTGTATTGGACCCTCTACTTTTCTTATTATATATTAATGACCTTCCTACCTGTGTTAGACAGGGTGAAATAACTATGTACGCAGATGATACAAATCACCTCATCTCATGTGCTGATAACGTGCATGCAGTTGCTCAGCAAGAGGTCAATAATTTGTTATCCTGAATGATACAATCAACAACAGGGTTGTGTTGAACAGTAAAAAATCCACATTCATGCCTCTTCACTTGTATCAAAACAAATTGCATCCATCCCCCTCATTGAAAATAGATGGTAAATGTGTTGCAATGTCTTCTGTTACAATATTTTTAGGTGTGTATAGTGATGATACCCTGAATTGGGAATCGCATATTATGTTCACAAAGAGCAAGGAGCTGTTATTACTGCATAGAAGAACTCCGAATACACACTTAACTGTTGGACTCTGTGTATTATGCATGTATGTATTTTTAGTCTACTAAAATATGGTGTCTGTTCATGGGGTCATTCCCATCGAACATCAAGACTGTTTAAACTCCAGAAGTGGGCCATAAGGATTTTGGTAGGAGTAAATAAATGCACCAGCTTTAGATTATATTTAAAGAACTTAAATTGTTAACATTTCCATGCATATATATTTTCTGTACCATTATGCATGTTAAAGAACATCATCTGGCTCTTGGATTGCCCTTGATCAAAGATGTTCATTCGTACAACACTAGAAGAAATAGTGATTTCACAGTGGTGTCTCACAATTTAGTGTCCTTTACAAGGCAACCGTCGTCTGCAGGTTGCATGTTATACAACAATCTCCCTAGTGAGATCAAACAAATTCACAGAATTCCTGTTTTTAAAAGGAAATTGAAATAATTTTTTATTGTCCAATGTTTTTTACTCGGTTGATGAGTTCCTGAGTAAGTGATTTATATACCTATGTATTGTGTTTTCTTTTTTTTTCTTTGACTTGTCCTATACATTGTTCCTTAAGGATAATTATGTCTCCAGGATCAATAAAGTACTTACATTGAAATTTTACATGGAAATAAGGTGCCTGAAATTATGAAGGGTAAACACAGGTAAATCTCACTTCCATCTTTACCAATTGGAAGATATTCTCAACTTGTACTGACATAATTGCCCCTGGTGATTCAAACCATTTTTTTTACATAAGTATGCATTTTATTTTCTGTGGTGATCTGCCTCATGAGCATGACTAATTTTTACTCAATCATGAACTCACAAGTTAAAAAAAACTCTCTAGCTTCAAATAATTGTTACAACCTTTCCATTGTTGACAAAATTTTAATGAAAAAAGTTGAAGCAACTGTCTCTTAAGCACACAATATCTCAGCTTCCTCTTGAGACTCCACTTAAAACAGAGCAGTGAAAAATTCCTTTTGCTGGTAAACTATTATACAATGTGCATTTCTACCACCAAAATGTCCTTTCTTGTTCAGTTCTTAGAAGTTCAAAAGGTAAGATTCACTCCCTATGGATGAATGAAGTCCATCAGAACTAAGAGACTCATCAAAACTATCAGAACTTAGTGAAGCCTTAAACCATTAACAATCTGAAATAGCTATAAACAGTAAAGATGATCCCCATATTACATGAATAATTCTAATTCTGCTTTGCTTTGGTGAAGGCTCTGCAGTTAATCAACCTGAGTATGTAATCTCTTGCTTAGAATATTATCTGTGATTACATATAGTAAGCTGATACATTAACAGTTCAATACATTAAAGAAAAAAGAGTAAAAGTATACTCTTTCAAATGGAAAGTCAACAGTCCCATGGAAAAGGAGCAAGTAAGTAACTATGTAATACCTAAAGGAGATGGATGTTGGGTTATTAACAAACTTTCGCAGCATTTGAAAGGACCAAGCAGCTCTGCTTCCTTTAAGCAGAAGTTTCCTTTTATTTTTATTGAGCAAACTGTACTATTCAGCTAATAGCTGCTATTCTGAATGAAATAGCGTGAACACTACATGCCAGAAATAGCTTTCGTTATGCTTTTGTTTCGAAGAATAACATGCTATTTTTCGAAATGAAAGCTATTTCTGACATATAGCGGACAAGCTATTTAATTCAGAATAGCAGCCAATGAATCCCTTATGGACAATGAATTGTATCTGCAATGTACTGTCAACATTGTATTTTTTTACTTATCCTGTTCAGCATGTATTTACTGGTAAGGGATCAATACATTATTATGACTATGATAATTATACCTTGATTATAGGCAGAAAAAATGAAAAATAACAATCCACTTTTTGTCGCATTTTTTAAGAGCGTAACTTGAAAAACCAGGAACTGCCTGCATTTCTATTTATGAACATTCCACAAGCAACTTAAGTAAGAATCACAATCTACTGAAAAATCTCCTTCACCGCCATGCTTAAAACCCAGGCTATTGGGATGGGAAACCAGTACCCAAGCCACCACATCAACCTAATCTCTCATGTTGATGGCTCATCAAAGGAGGGATGTATTTAAAGGAAACAGAAATTTGGAAGGTACTGTTGAGATTTAATGCTTTACAACTGAACAGTGAAGGGCAAAAGCCAAACAAGAAAAGAATTTAGGTTTTAAGCAAAATGTTCAACCAACATCTACCTTCAAATACCTAGAAAGCATTAATAGTTAGAGATGTAGCATTCATTATTAAATTAGGAACATGTCAAAATACTTATAGACCAAGACAAAAGAAAAAAATGCATACCTTGCAGTTATGTATTGCTTAAAGTCATAATTTACATCTACGGGAAGAAGTGACGATAACAACCTTGATGAACATTAGGCAGTGAGAATATTCCAAGAGGTCACTTCAATTATTCCACCACCCACAAGTAGTCATTTACAGGATCCCCAGAGGTCATATGACTTGTGAAGCAGTCATTTCTCCCACCATAGCAGAATGCATCACTTATCTAATGAACAGCATCAAATGACAACTGAGAGACACTTCATTCTGAGGATAATGTAATATATTCCAAAATAAATTATTGCATAGAAAATGAATGACTACCTATCATCCTCTATTCTCACTGCATGGCAGCCAAAAAGTTACAATTCCTTCATCATTTATTTTAATTTAACAAAGATGCAATCATATGAGAAAAAAAACAATAAATAAGATAACTTAATTTCTCACCTCAGAAGAAATATCAATTCTGTCTGGATTCTGTTGATGCCAAAGCAGTAGTTTAGCGCTTAATTCCAGATGCTCACAGCCGGGCTATGATAATTCTCATATAAAACATTGATGTTGGCTGGCTCATTTATCATATCAGTCTACAAGGCATAAAATTCTTCATCAATAAGAAGCTCTGAAAATTACCACTGACAAAAATGATTAGAGGATATTTTTTCCAGCAGAACATTTCAATGCAATGCTCCAAAGATAAATCAGGTACTCGTAATTGAGTGCAATCATGGATCTTTATAGAGAAGTCATTGATAGATTAATCCTTTTGTTGGTCTAATTTTATTATCAATCATTAATGAAAATAAATACTTCCTGAAGAAAACTATCCTCTTATCATAATAACATTCAATTGATGCATTTACTCCATCAACTTCTGTATTCCAAAATAAAGAAAGTTTCTACATAAATATTACTTATGTTTAGCATATGACCAAGAAAAAATGTAGCATTTACTTAATTATTTTTCAACAAACAATACTAAGAACATATTCTCAGGACTAGATGGTATAAAATCTAAAGGATTAGAGGAGAAAAAATTTTATTAGAACAAGAAATTTTCTAGCCTGTTTGGCACACTCTGATTTTTTGTAACATCATAGAAGAAAAAATAACAATTAGTATGAGCATATGTCATAAATTTATAGGAAGAAAACAGGATAGCAGATTTCCTTCAATAGCATACGATTTTAGATATTCATTATAACAAATAAATGATGAATAGTAGGCCTTGAGCTTGCTTCCTCGATGCAGTCTGGTGAAAATAGAGAGATAGACACCTTTGATAACAAAAGAATATTATGCATGTAAAACAGGGGTTTATTAAGATTGTTGTCTTTTAGAGGAGGAGGCAGATTTCTACTTTCCCTGGGTTTGAGGGCGTGTAATACCCCATGGCTACCATTTATGCCTACCATTTACCACAACAACATGGCTGCTTGGTGTATTTCAAACAGGATGTCACTAAATAGTTATAAATCTATGTACCTACATACTCTGCCATCGAAAAATGAGGAAGTACCCGTCGAATACTTGTGAGGAAGTGCATTAAGTCAAATGTCCCTTCTTTCCGGTGGGTTAAACGACTGGCGTCCGAATGATGATTTTTGGCAGCAAAGGAATCGCCCACGACACAAAGGAAAAATATGCTTTTATTCGAGGCATTCTACGTCCCAAATCAATATCGTGAGCCCCTCATACATTCCGAGTTTGAATGGACTGGCAGAGCTTTGTATCGACAAGGGGAAACCTTTTGGAATCCTCTCATTTGGAGTCTCACAAGATTACTCTTTGCTTTAACTCAGACGTATGTCAGCTGGCCTCAATGTCAAACCCTGCTGACCCATGCATGATGGAAACTAAAAAGGTTTGATCGGAATGGTCTTTATTCCTTGAATTAATCTGAGTAATTCTATTTGCCTTGTCGAAAACATGTCATCATGTTTCGACGTCAGTTATGGTATTTATCCATTCAAAACAATCCCCACTTATTTCAGAGGAGAAAAAATTAGCTCATGTGTGGCCGCCATGATTTATGTCGATCTAAAATGGTAAATGCGTAAAAGTGGAGTTAGAGGAATCTATTTGCCTCGTTTTAAAGCATAGTTAATTGTAATTGTATAAGGATACCCTATAATATCGGTGGGCGGGGACACTCGAGGAGAAAGGTCTTATAATTGACCTCAATTGGTCCGAATAGACCATCCATAGGTCCGGTAGGACCGTGATCCTATGACGCACTCCGACAGACCGCACTACGTCCACAGTGAAAGGGAATCGGCGGATACCCTATCCCAAATTTTTGGGTAATTGGCTTCGCCGGTTTTCATTAGACGTGCGGTAAGTCTTCGCATAAGTGAGACTGAAGGTGACTCTTTCAATGTTGTTGGGGAAACCCAACAACTACGAGGACTGTGGGGAGGCGGGGGCCTATTGTCATCCTTTTGACGTCAATCCGCCTCATTGTGTCGGCCTAACAGTGGCAGTGCTTCGCTCACCTTTCCCTTTTCCTACAACTATCCTCCCCGGTGATAATCGAACGCTTCCAGACCGAGAGGAGGGTTTTTAACCTCGCGGGGAGACCCGAAACGCCTGTAATTGTATAATGGCAGGGTTTTCTTAGGTCCGTAGTTCCACGTGAATCTACCTTCTCAACGACATCCTTCGCTGTTCTCAACACCCGCCTCTGACTCGTGACATCGCGACCGAGAGCTCAGTCCTCGTCTCTTGGTGGTCGTGACCTCCCTCCGCTGTCGCATTTGCCATTCGTTTGGTAGTCGGAAACATGGCATCCGCGGGATCCCGTGGCAACGCGAGTCAGAAGTCGAGCGGTAGTGGGTCAGACTTTGCTTGCCTGTAGTTAGCGATACGCTCACATTTTTGAGACCATGGCTGCTATTCTGAATGAAATAGCTGTACAGCTATATGCCAAAAATAGCTTTCGTGACCCTTTCGGTTCGAAGAATAGCGTCAACGCAGCTATTTGCGATTCTCAACGCAGACTGACGCCTGGGAGCGACGCTGTTTTAGGCGACGATCTGATCCCCACGTCATTTTAATAGCGTCAAGCTATTCTCGAATGAAACGGCCACCTGATTCTTTATCACACGTTATCTAACGAGGATCCAGCAAAATATGCATTGAAAAGTGTTCGTAAATACATAAAAAATATTAGCAGGATTGACTTGTCAATACATATATTCCAGTAAACATAAAAAATTCTTCTCATAAAAAGTAGGCAAATGTGCCAAGCTGGACGGGAAGGAAAAGTGAGCAAACTTATTTGAAACTGAACCAAGTTGAGTTTAAGCATGAAAATGGAAACCTTCCTTGACATTGCCTTTTTCCCGCACCTCTCATTGTAGACTGGTATTTTTTTCGACCGAGTCTCTTTGCTTTATTCTTGCATTGAATAATTTTTCCCATCTCTCAGCCGGGGATAACAAGTTAATTTAGGTAAGATAGAAGACATGAGTATCCAAGGATGAAGGATTGTGAGCAGGGTGGCAGCTTGGAGGAGATGCTGCACGAAGATCATCGGCACTATCTAAAGCACGCCCAGAGGAGCTTGAATTTTATGCCGGAAACTTTAACAAGACAAACGGAAAAGTGGATAGGGTATCCACTCCACATAAAATCTTTAACCGTGGCAAAGAAAAAACTGCGTAACTTGATACTAACCTCTCTAATTCTGGCTTCAATATTTGGAGAGTGCGACCCGCCTAAGTCGGACGAACTTCTTCCTACGAATCGTCGGCCATCGTCCCGCCGGACGCTCTGGCTCAAGTGACTCAAGTCCTCCAAGAGAGAGATGAACCCTCTCCCGGGTCTCTATTCCCGGGTTGGGTGCAGAAGATCATCGTCGGAGAAGAAGATGGAATGCCAGTGGCCTCCTTACATGAACAAAAAATGATACATGATACCGAGGACCCGGCGATTTGCAATGACGAATGCTGCACTGTCCCGGTTTGGGTGCAGAAGATCATCGTTGGAGAAGAAGATGGGAGGCCAGCGGTCTCTGAAATTGAGCCTATAGTGATACATGTGTACGAGGGCTGTAGACTGATTTACTTGGCCACGAAGGCTTTCCCTCAACACTCATGCGCCCGTTTCTTTTTCTCCATGTCAACCGAGAAGAAAAGAGAAGGACCTCACGTTGGATTCTACCCAAGGAATGCTGGACTTGATCCCAATAGAGAAGAGATGTATTGGGACCGTGGCTGTGATACACCAAGAATTGAAGAATACCAAGGAGATCCCTGTCCATTTGAGACTCTTGCGAGGGCATCGCAAAAGCTCGCGGGAAGGAAGCCGCCAAAGGCAAGGGATAGGCAAGATGATAAAATCTTCTGCACACGCCTGAGGCAGTAAAAGATAGTTTCACACAGCAACGCCATTAAGGTAAGCACGCCAGTGAGATGAATATCTATTTCGGTAATCTTTGCGATAACATTGAAATTTCTATCTTACCTTAATCAATCTGTTAACCGTCCTCTGGTCGGTCAGCAATAAAAAAAAATGTTAACTGGATACTCTTCTGTCGCAGGTATGTCAGACCAACTCGTTCTTTCCACACACAACAAGTGACCGTAATAAAACCTTAGCTCCACTAAATACTCTCACATAATACACGTTAGTCAAAGAGAGATGCTACTTCGCTCTCCTTTACGTAAGGCCACACCTCGAATACGCCGCGAATATTTGGGACCCTGGTCATGAAGATTTAACCAAAAAAAAAAATACAAAAAGCAGCACGCTTCACTAAAGACTGCTACTAGCGAACATATTGTGTCCTACAACTTTTAGCGTGATTAAGGTGGGAGCCCACAGAGACTCGGAGGCTACACGCTAGGCTTAGGTTGCTTGAGAAATTCAGAACTGGTTTGTTTCAGAGCAACACAGAGAACATTATCAAGACGCTATACCACATCTCTGGGTCTGACAGAAGCGATAAAATAAGAGAGATACATTTCCGGACAGATAGGTACTAAAACTCGTTGTTTCCTCGTACAATATGTGGTCACAATAATAAGTGAGCTCCGCTAAATACACTTCATAATACATACATGTCACCAATTAACCTCCAAAAATAATAAATCTTTACACGGCTGGCGACCAAACACCCTCTTCCGCTCGCCCATACGGCAGATCGCAAAGTGTTATGTAGACGTAGATGCCACCATTTCACCATCCAAAACCTTACATTTTTTCCCGGGTGGTGTAATGACATCCCCTTCCTTACGAAAATCTTCCTGCGAACAGAAGAGGATATCGTGGTCTTGGATTGACAAGATGCTAATGTGTCGAGTGACTTAGCGTCCCAACACCTGGCTTACATTAGCTATGAGCAGAGACCTAAAAATCCCAAACAGTGACCGAGTGTTCCACCTTCAACACTTGCCATGTCAATGACCAGTCCTTAACCTCATATACTGACGAGTTTCGCATTTACTTTGTACATAATGATTATCACGTGATTGCCGTATCTGAGACATGGTTAAAACCCTCCATCCCCTCTCAGTATGTCTCTTTAGGCAACTAAAGGTTTATTCGGAATGATAGACTGGTCAGAACTGGAGGAGGAGTATGTTTATATGTGAAGAAATGTTTCAAATATAATACAATTTCTTGTTGTAATGAAAATCTGAAGCCAGAGTTGGTATTTGTTGAAAAATCTAGTGATTCTAGCCAAACTCTATTAGCAGTTGTATATAGGCCTCCTAAGGTTGGCTACATGAGTGACTTCTTTGAAACCGCGCTAGCAGATCTGCTTCCCTCCTAAAGTAATATTGGGATATGTGGTGACTTAAACTCAAATTTGTTGAAGGAAACGTACGGTAGTCGCTACATTAGAGACATGTGTTATCGGTATAATCTGTCATTGGTCCCATCTCTTCCAATGCATCATCAAGCCGAATCCAGTACCCTGCTAGATCTGTTTATTGTTGATGACATATATAAAATTGAGGAACATGGTCAACGTCCATTTCCATTTCTATCTGAACATGATATAATATATATAAAATTTAACCTTAAAACCCTAAAGTTTATACCAAAAATGATTTCCTACCGAGACTTTAGTAAATTCGATCTTCCTAACTTCCAGGAAGATTTTGATAACCTGGAATGGACAGATTCCATTTCCACTAATTCCGTTGATACCAAAGTGTCTATTTTTATGTCTAACTTGAATCAGCTGCTAGATATTCATGCTCCTTTCAGAAAGATTGTGCCGAAACGAAATCCGATCCCATGGATTACTCTTGAAATAAGACAACTGATTAAAAAAAGAGAAGTAACACGTTGAAAATACAAAAGGATTAGATCTCAATATCTTTTGCATGAATATAAAGATTAAGGAATGAAACACAAAGTTTAATGAAAATAGCCAAAGAAAATTATTATAATGATTGTTTTTCCGACAAATGGGACTCTAAAACTATGTGGAACGAGGTTCGACGAATAGGACTTGTTAAATCTTAAAATGATAACTATAATTCTAATGTGTCTGTCGATGACCTAAATAAATATTTTCCCAGCTCATTCGTCAATGTAACTTCCAGTTTGATGGATGAGTCACAATCAGATAATGAAGCTGGAAAAGAAGTTAAATTGTTTAACAGAAAAGAATTTAGTAACAACATATTATATTTTCCCTATCTTACCCCAGAACTGATGTTGAAATATCTCCATAGTATAAAGTCTAATGCTGGCGGATTTGATGGTATAAATAGAAAGACATTAAACATAATTATTCCAACTATATTTCCTGTGCTGCTTGACATTTATAACTGCTCATTGAATTATTCAGTCATTCCTGTCACTTGGAAGACCGCAATAATAAAAACCTATTCAGAAAATTCGGAATCCGACCGAGCCACACATTATCGTCCCATTTCATTGCTATGTACCTTGTCTAAACCGTTTGAGAGATTTGCGTACAACTCGGTAGTAGACTTTTTAGCCACTAATACCCTTCTAGATAAATACCAGTTGGGATTCCAGAAAGGACATAGTACCGAAACTGCCCTCATTTGAGTAACGGAAGATATTCGCTACTCTATAGATAACCAGAAAGTGACCATTCATGTGCTTTTTGATTTAACAAAGGCTTTGAACAGTGTAAATCACGACCTCCTACTATGTAAAATGGGGAAACTTGGATTTTCTTTCCCAGTTATTCAATGGTTCCGATCTTATTTACTCCAGAGAATTCAAGCAGTATACGGATATGAGGATGAATTGTGCAGTTTTTCTGCAGTAACATGTGGTGTGCCTCAGGGCTCTATCCTTGGGCCTCTACTTTTCTCAATACATATTCTTGATTTACCCAGCAAGATCACTCACTCAAAATATCAATTGTATACTGACAATTTGCAAGTTTGTCTAGACTGTCATCCATCAGAAATCCATATCGCCATCGAAAAGATAAATGAAGATGTTTCCCGCATATGCAAGTGGGTTGAACTTAATATGTTGAAAATCAATCCTGTTAAAACAAAATATATAATAATTGGTACAGCCAATTTTATAAATAAACTTAATTATGATATTTTACCTACAATCATAGTAAATGGTACTGAAATTGATTATACAAATAAGGTTGTAAACTTAGGAGTTAATATAAATAATACACAAACTTGGAAGGAGCATGTTGCTTTCATTTCCAACAAAGTGTATTAGACAATAGCGCAGATGAAACAATTTTTAACATGTAATTCCATTTGAGCTGCGTTAAAAACTCATTAAATATCTTTTAATTTCTCATATCAATTATTGCCTCCTTGTATTTGACGATTTAACTAAGGAATTACAAAATAAATTACAAATCTTGTTTAGTGCCGGAGTAACATATATATGTAATATGAATATTTACGAACATGTAATTCCTTACTAAATTGAAGTGGATGTAACTGAAACATAGAAAAATATTTAAATTATCTATGTTCATCTACAAAATATTATCAACTAAATCCTCTGATTATCTGTATAATTATATTATTAGAAACCAAAATGTTCTAGGCAGACAAGTAAGAGGAAGAAGACAATTTAAAATTCCAAGGTGTAGAACTAATATGCATCAGTTATCCACAATAAATTCTGGCCTAAGAATATGGAATGGTATTCCTGACAATATTGTGAAATCAAACAATGTATATAAATTAAAATCGGAAATGGTATCTTTCTTATATAAAAATATTATTGTATAAATAAATATTTTTGTAGTGCAGTGTGAATTTTATTGTATACTTCATTTTTTTCAATTTCTATGAAAAACTCTCTCTCATCCTTACTAATTGTTTATATATTTTATTAGCTTGCACTGTAGTAATTGTAAATATTATTGTATTAACGAATGGCCTATGCTTATTAAATGTACATATTTGTAACATGTAGTGTCCTGAAAAAGTACTATTTTTGATGTAGAGTTTCTTCTGTTAAACTGTACTTTGTTCCAAAGGATATCAAGTCCTTGAACAATAAATTTTATTATTATTAAAGTTACTTTCGTAACATTTCCCTCCGAGTCCTCGGCAAGCATCGGGTTTCATTGCCGTCATAACGGCCGAGGACTTGGGAGGGTTTTGGCAGTTATCGCAACCACGTCCGACGCCCATCGGATTGGTGGCTACGCTGCGGTTGGGTCATGCGTACGAAGTAGATGGAGGGACCCAAGTATAACGGCCTTCTGCATGCGAGCTGCAAGTGACTCCACCTGTGCCACGCAGGACGGAATACAGCTCTCCAGCAGCGAGCCCTTAACTCCGCCCAATCACACCTATGATGTGGACTACCAGTTTAACAGAGTGTCCTGGGTACATTTGCCGAAGCTCAAAAAGCGGGTCTTGATATTTCGTCCATTTCTCCGCCTCCTTTGCATCCATGTTCGTTTCAGCCGGGGCCGAAAACTCTATCACGAACATGGAGCGTGAGAGGTGGTCTAGGAGAACGATATCAGGCTTGGTCGGCTCCGACTGCCTGGTGGTAGAAAAGGAGTAATTCCACCAGATGGTGCATTTATCGTTCTCCACAACAGACTCGATATTTCCAGGGGCATACGGCAGCATGGGAGTATCGTCGATGCCAAAAAGGTGTCGAAGATGGAAATTTAACACCCGCAGGGCCGCATTGTGCCTAGCAATATACGCTGACTTGGAGTAATAGCTACAGCTGGAGAGAAGGTGGCTCAAAGTCTCCGGCTGGGCTTGGCATGCCCTGCATCTCGTGTCCCCAACCTCCGTCTTGAATATAATGCGGAGATACACGAGTGTGTTTATGATACCATCCTGGTATGTGAGCAGGAAACCCTCGGTCTCAGACTTTAGACCAGCGGAGCGGAGGAAGGCAAACGTGAGCTCCTTCGATAGCCCATCCCTTCTCCATGATTCGATAGAAACATCCATACATGGGCTTCTCTGTGTGTGCCTTGAGCAAGGCGTTCTGCTCGGCCTTGTTTATTTCGAGCTTGAGGACGTCTGCCTTCAACAACAAGATGAACTTGCCATCATCGTAACCATCTGATTTTGGGTCAAAGTCCATACCGATTTCGTCCGCTCCCCTCATGGCCGCCTGGAAGAGAAACGCCCACTCCAGCACCTTCAGCACCTCCAGCTACTCCATCACCTTCGTGGTCTCTTATGAGACTGAGTAAGGGGCCTCTGCTTTTGAGCACTCTGTTGTGGAGACACTCCAGGCTCAGCAGACCTCTACCACCTACACTGCGAGGGAGATAGTCTGGCAATGGAAGATTTAGGATGAAGATTTCTATTCATGGTCATAATCTTCCTTGTCCCCCTGTCGAGCTTCTGCAACTCGTTAACATTCCATTTCATGCATCCGAAGATGTACAGCAGTGCGGGAACCGCGAACATGTGCGTGGCAAGAACCTTGTTCTTGCCAGACAGCTCAGAACTCCAGATTTTCCTGAGAGTCTGTCTGTACTTGGTGGTGACTCTCTCCTTCACTGCTGCAACCTCCTGCATTCGGCTTTGGGGGACGCTGAGATATTCATAGCTATAATCACCCTCGAGGTGGCGAATGATGCTCCCGTCAACAAGGTGCACGTCTTCCTTGTTCTCAGAAAATCTTCCTCTCACCAGGTGGATGGATGCGCACTTGTCGAATCTGAACTCCATCCCTATAGCCTCACTGTACTCCAGTACGGTGTCCAGGGCCATGCGAAGGTCCTTTGCGTTGGAAGCGTAAACCTTCAGGTCATCCATATAAAATAAATGTGTGACCTTATGCTTCCTGTCACCTGACACACCACACATGTATCCTTTCCCTTATTGCAGCCTTAGCGAAAGAGGTAGGAGGGAAATGCAGAACAGCAAGGGGCTCAAGCTATCTCCTTGGAAAACACCACGGTGGTATGATACCAACTCTGTCGAAACGGACCGCTTGCCTGCGGTCAGGACAAGGTGCATTCTCCAGAGTGGTATCAGGCGTTGGATGCAGGACACTACCTCTGGGTGGACTTTCATCTACTTCAACACGACTACAATTAGCTCATGTGAAGTGGTGTCAAACACCTTTCTGTAGTCCACCCAGGCCATTGATAGGTTGCGCTTATGCTGGATGGCATCCTGGCATATGCATCTATCAATGAGCAGGTTGTCCTTACATCCCGCAATTCCACCCTTTGAACCCCTCTGCTCGTACACCTCCTTCCAAACCGGCTAGACCTGGTGGAGGATAAGGTCGCTCAAGATGGAGGTGAACGCCTTGTATACAGTGTTGAGGCAGGTTATAGGGCGGTAGTTCTTAGGATTGGACAAGTCTCCCTTCTTAGGTATTAGAACCGTGCATCCCTCAGTCAGCCACGGTGGAATTTCTTCTCTACCCGAGAGAAAGGGCGTGAAGATTCTGGCGAGATGTCGGTGGGTGGAAGTGAACTTCTTCCACTAGGAGTTATTCACGGCATCCATTCCTGGAGCCGAGAAATGCTTCTTGCCAGAGAAGGCCTTCTTCACGTCACTCTCTGTGACTGAAAAAGGTCCATCCACTTTGTGTAGGTGGCAGTCGCAAAACTTTTTAAAGAGGCCTATGGCTGGAGTGTCTCCGTTGAATGGCTTCAACATTTCATAGATATCCTTCCAGAAACGTTCCACCTCTTGGACGGGTGGCAGAGATTCCACGGCAGACTACGGTGGTCGAAAAAGACGGGACGGGTGAAGGAGGAAAGTTGAGTTCTCCCTCATGCCCTTACTCCTCTTCGGGAGCTTTTTCCGGGCCGTGGTGAGTGCCCGAACTCTATCAACTGCGTGCTGCTTAGCAGTGAGCAGCACTTTCTTGTTCAGTGGTTGATGGTGAAATCTGAGGCTGCGTGCCATACCCCGGACTTTGGGTGTGAAAGCCCACCCAGATGTGATGTATTCCATCACACACTGAATCCTCGAAGCCTGTCGTCTCGCCAGCGTGATCTTGGCTTCCAACTGTTTAAGCCGATTTGCCACTTTGTCCTCCCAAGAGGTGGGCTTTTGGCAGTTGGCCATTATTATTTTGGCAGCAGCGTAGACCACGCAATTGACCATCCATAGGTCCGATGTCTCGGTAAGGATTTCGTCTATATAGCCATTCAACCTGGTCTGGAGGCTGCTCCGCAGAGAGATCTTACGATGGATATCTCTCTGCCTAGCTTGTCGTACATCATAGGTGATTTCGTTTAACAACCGTGTCTGGAGTTCAGAGTCGGCCTGATCTACTTCATCCCTACTTGTCGGTGGCACCGATGCAGCAGTGGCCGTCAAACAGCCGGTGGAGAAACTGCTTGTGTCTGAGAGGGTGGTCTGGCCGGTGGCGTATTTCTCTGAACACGCGGTTGTTGGGGAGTTTCCTTTTTACGCAGGTGGTTGGCATAGTCGCGCAGATTCTGCTGCGACAGGTGGTTGTGTTCAGGATGCATCTCACACCTTTAAGAGTGCATCCTTGCCATATATCCCCTGCGATTGGGCTTGCTGGCAGCATAGCATGCGAGGAGGTCGCCCCTTAGAGGTTCCGTCCACTTCATACTTTCTCCCTTCTTGGTGGTATTGTTATTATTGCCACACCCAACTCCACTAGGGCCCCCATCTGAGAGGGGCAGGTTGCGGGTGGTACTGCTGGTTGTCATTCTTGGAACCAGATAAATCTGCATGTGGGGTGGTTAGCCCCACATGCAGATGTCCACCATTGGCCGGCAGAGCCGTCACGTACCAGGTACGACACGAGGAGGCTGGTGGTCCGCTTTCGTACCCTTATTATTATTATTATTTTTGTTATTGCACCAATTATTGAAGAGCAGAAAGCAGCAGAAAGACAGCAGAAAGGCAGCTGTTACAACCACATCCCCACATAATCCGCCACTGATGTAAACGTGGCTTTAACTGGCCCATAAGATGCAGATCCATTTTCAAATGGAATTTGAAGTTAATAACTGCGTGTTTCAAGAAACAGAAGATAGGGCAAAACATCAAAATTTCTGGAAGTCACAGTCCACATTTTCAATTACCTTCACTATAATTGTAACCATTACATAAGAGATTTTGAAAGTCTTTTATCTGCGTTCATTACACAACCAATGTATACACTTTTCGAATAACAGCAATTTCCTAGGAAAGGTTAAGTCAATGGCTGTAAAGCCAAATATGGCAGATATTACGCTTTCAAATCTCTAACGTAATGGTAACAATTATAATAAAAAAATTGAAAAATGTGGACCATGCTTTCCAGAGATTTTTGATGTTTTGCCTCATCAGGGATGATTTTTGTTGAGTACTTACCATCAACCTTTGTTTTTCGAAGTCTCTTGCTCCTCCCATGCATTAAAGGTGAGTCTGGGCTAGGAGGGGATGTTGACTGAGGGTTTGAAGGAGAGTGGGAAGGAAACAGTATGTCCGTCTGAGTGGAGATAGTGGCTGTGTTAGGAGAAGATGCAGAAGACCCAGAGATTTGAGAAGTTGTTTGGCTGGGAGGCTGAAGATTGTGACTGGTTACACCAGATGTGATACCCTATTGCATAATGAAAAAATGAAATATTAGTGGAATACATGATAGATGATGTGAAGTAAAATTTTACACTTAGCTGATCACAACTCAGCCTTTTTAATTGGGTTTAATTCTATTAAAAATATCAAGAGTTCGGACACCAGTGCCTATGCCTAGTAATAACAGCAGTTACTATAGTGCTCGTAGAGTTTCTGTGCACTGGAGAATTTCTCCAAGCATAGCTGCCCATGGTAGATGAGCAGTGATTGGCTGCCGGCATCCAATCACGTACTCCGGTTCTTAGCTCAGTGCGCGCCGCTTATGAATACTGTAAGTGGCGACCCAAAAGAATCGGCGAAAACGAATGCTATGCCTCGCCGATGCGAGGGCCTTTAGAATAGAAATACTCTGGACGAGAAACTACTATAGATATTGAGTTGTAAATATTGGTTGTTAAATAATTAGTCGCAATTTTCATATTTGTATTTTTCAATATGTTGGTGAAGAGGATTTAAGTTTTGTTTATTTATCGTGTAACCACGGTGGCCTGTGCCGATGGGGATTACTTTCTAACCTCACTGCGATGACTATTGCAATCACTGCAAGTTTTGACTTGATATCAATAGTAGTTTCTTGTCCAGAGTATTTCCATTCTAAAGGCCCTCGCGTCGGTGAGGCATAGCGTTTGTTTTCGCCGATTCTTTTGGGTCGACACTTACAGTATTCATACACGGCGCGCACTGAGCTAAGAACCGGTTTACGGGATTGGATGCCGGCAGCCAATCGCTGCTCATCTACCATGGGCAGCTAGGCTTGGAGGAACTCTCCAGTGCACAGAAACTCTGCGAGCACTATAATGTGATTATGATTAATTAAATTTGAATATTAATTCCTTCATCAGTTAAAGTATTGGTCTCAGACCCAGAGTTAAAATTTGGGTTTTTTTCAAGACTGGGAAAAAACTAAATAAAGATTTTTAGTGATGAGGACAAAATTAAAGGATTCGATATTTGATTGAATCCTTCCAAAAAGATTCCAAACCTGGTTGTGCAGGTAACACATGTACTACATCACTGTAACTACAAATTGTAGAAAAAATGTCACGACAATTTAGCCATCTAGATTTTGTTTTACTACAAAGGTGTACATATTTGGTGTGAAATTTCACTACATCATAAAAATGCACATTTGTAAGATATTTTGCAGTCATTACTTAAGGCAAGTTTCACTTCAAATTAGGTGGACATATGCACACCACCCTCATAACCAAGTGTAAAACGTGAAGTGAGGTGATTGTCACCTCATCATATCATTACATTCAAAATCCCACCAGAAATCAATATTTTTTGGGATCAAAGTTTAAAACCACACTACATTTTACTAAAAATTCAGATATTTTAATCAACTTCACTAATACTCCAGTCAAAATTTTCAGATTCAACTAATAATTATTATTTTAATATCCTCATTTAACATTGTTCAGTTTTTTCAATTAAAATACAAAATTTATTCCCTACATCAATCATCTCACATAAATTTCTTTTTAAATTATCACAATCTTTAACAATCAACAATGCCTAGAATGCAGCAGATTAAGAGTAACAACTGACATAAAATTATTTGCTTAAATTTGTAGTAGGCTAGTTTACTGCAAATAAAAAAATCACTTCCATAATACATACAAAACCACATGTACTCCTGGTTTCTTCTTTAATTTGTGTATTAACTGTTGCATTTCCCTAAAGTGTTCATCAAATGACATACATATTATACTTTGTACCCTAGTGACAAATCCTGACTTGAAAAATGACAGTGACACCATGCAGCTCCCTTTGAATTTCACTGAGGTATTCAACATGTTCTAATATTTTTTTATATGCATACCATTAAGTATCCATTACAGCAATATGCTCACAGAAAGGACGTTAAGCAAGAAGTTACTCTATCATGTGAAATGTTGAGCCCAACCAAGTTTCACTCAAAATATTTTGACATCCTTCTTTGCTAATGAAATCATACATAAGTCTACAGTTTTTTCATAATATCTTGAATTTTCTCCAATAATTGTCTGCGTAGCTATCCTGGAATCCACCAATCACAAATGGATAGTCACACTGATAAATCACACAAAGCAAAGCTTTGGTCAAAAAGTCTGTAAAATCCATTGGAAATGCAGAGGAAAATTATGTGGCTATGGGCTTCCAAGGATGACCATATAAGGTGTGCATTCAAATTCCACTAAGTGTCACTCATCATCATAAGGACAGAAGGGAAAAAAGAGTCAAAAAGTCAGTCATGGAGCCAATACCCCAAATAGAAACTCAAGAAGCATTCCTCTTTCAAGGGATTTTACAGGTTTTTAAGGATGGGTGGCCACCTTGCATTTGATTTCAATGAAACAAGGCACACAACCATACCTCTAATCCATCCACCACCTGGGTCTTCTTGCCCCTGGAGACTGCATCCTTTCCTCCAAGTAATTTTAAGAGTCTTTCCTCCAAGGGTGATATTGTTGGAAGTGGTGGGTCATCTCCTGGAGCAGAAGCACGGAGGATTCTTACAGCAGCCTTACGCTTCACCTCCATTCTCCAATCCTGCCATGACTGAAGTAAACACGATTATGAGATTCATATATTGCAACAAAAGGATTGATCAACTCATATTGCATAAAAATATAAGCTAAGTTCTTCATTCATGGTAAACACTTGATTTTACATAGTTGGAGGGACCAAAAAATGGGCACAAAGTAATAAGTAAGTAAGTACAGTACAGTAATAAAGTATATAGATTTATTCATCCCAGGACAAGTTATATACATGTACAAGACAAGCCAAGAAAATCATTATAATTACACAGTAATGGGCTCATATCAAAAAATAAAAAACTTATCACAACCATTAAATTTATATAATAGAATATCAATAATTTACGATGGTCCCTATTTATAAAAATAATTACATTAACCACTTAGGAATGCAGAGACTGAATAATATGACTTATCAATTAAATATTTCCGAAGCTGAGTCTTAAAGCATGGAAGAGATTAAATACTTTCATTTCCATAGGCAAAGAGTTAAAAAACAACATACCTGAGTACACTGGACCTTTTAGTACATTTTTGTATTATGTGTAATAAGTCTAAAATCTTTTTTCTGCCTGGTGTCATGACTATGTACATCAATGTTTACCTTTAAACTTATGGCAGAATGATTGCTCTTCACATATAGAATAGATGAGCAGATATAAATGGAAGGCAAGGTGAAAATATTAAGATCCTTAAATGATTGCCAAGAGCTGTGGAATTTATCCACACCTGCTAGAATACCTGTAATATGTGTAATCATAGTGTGTAAAATCAAGAGGTTGTGAAGAAGAGACAAAAATGCAAGGTGCATACTTACCTATTTACTTAGGCCATCTTTTACATTTTATTTTAAACATGCTTTACCACACACAATTTTAAGATATAAACGATACATAAGTAAGAAAACTACTTCTAATTCTTTATGAACTAATTTTGGGCTAGAATAGTTGCTTCGTTTAATTTGCTGGATCCCATTCTCAATTTTTAAGAACTACTGTCCCTTAATTATTCAGGTTTTCAATGCTGCTCTCTAAACCATGATATGACATTCCTTTTCGCATATTTTTCTGCCTGGGAGAGCTTTCCAAAACAGTCTTGTCCATATGTTAGAAAATAAAGTATGGAGAACGCTATTGTAATTGGATGAGGGGAAGACAAACCAAATTACACCAAAAGTTTTCACATTTTGCCACTTTTTATATTTTTTCACCCATTTCTAACTCTTATGGAACATATAAAATCCAAAGATTCCTGCGATGTTGAGTGGAAAGAATGCATGATGTAGAAATGAAAATTTTGAAACTATCCACAGAAATAAATTTTACTGTGGCCTAGGTTTCAAAGTTTTTACATCATCATCAGGTGAAAAATGAAGTTAAGTGCACAATATATACAGTAGAAACTTGATAATACTCGATGGTGGGCCCGAAAAATCGGCGCTTCATATTTTCAAGTTTTGTATTTTCAAAACTTATTAACGATCATGAATTAACTCTCACCTCTTAGTTCCCTATGCAAATGATTTTTAGCTGGCGATCATTTTCTTTGCTAAATTTTCGCCCAGTTTTGATGACGTATATAAAGCAAGTTGTGCAGTTGAATGAGACAAGCTTTCTTAATCTGTGGCTAATCCGGACGTGCAACTGGAATGGATGTTTAAAAGAGATATTTGTTTCTAACATTTATTCAGTTAATTAACTGTGTAGATGCATTGCGTTAACTTATTTATGGTTTCTTCCACATCACCTGCTGGATATATGAACTTGAGAAGAAACATTATTTCGTTCCAATTACTAATCGCTTGAAGACAAATAAGGCGTGATCCGAACATTTTTCATATGTCTATCAGCTCGGAGTACACTAAGTTTCCAGTTCTAAATAGCAAGATTTTTTGGATAGATGGAATCTTAATGTGGAAGTCGTGGAATATGATAACAAAGGAAATAGAACATCAGATCACAGTTCGTGGAGAACGAACGAATGCTTCGACTGCCACCCAGGAAATGCCTTTGTTTGCAATGACAGCACTTCACCAATCCAATTCTTATCGATGATTCAAACATATATGCAGTTAACACAGTAGCTGGCCCAACAGTTCTTATGCCTCGAGTTTTTTGTGTTGGGGAAGATTCATCATTTTCTATTATCTCCTTTTTTTCAAAAAATTGGAAAGTTCTCCATACGGTATTCCTTCAACTTCACGGAAATGTCATTTCCAAATAGAAAATGACCATTTTGGGTAGCATACTATCCCACTGCAGCACCATTGTTCAACTCCTCAGACCTGCAACCTGGTTGCATGGGCGGAGATAAGGGCATATTTTTGAGTTGAAATTAAAGAGGATCACTCTATCAGACCCTGGGAAAAACTCAACAAATGGATTTGAATCTTTATCAAAAACATAAAATTGTTCATTTTCTGAAGCAAATTTTTCAAAAACCACAGATTTCACATGAGAGTTTAGAACATTTTCTAAACATGCATCCATTAGATTACATCAAAGTGTTGATGTCATTTTCGTCAGTTACAGGAGTTCCTAACAAAAAATGTTTTCTCTGGAGAGAATGAAGCCAATGCTTACCTGGGACAAGTATAGAACAGTTAGTTTTATTTCTTAAGCATTAAAAGTCTGCCTTAGAAATTGATAAAAGGTTGGAGAGTAGAGCAAATTACTAATTGGGCAATGACCACATTGGGTTAAGGAAGGTGAGTGCCACTTGAGATACAATTCCGGCAATGAGAATAACTATAGAGAGAAACATGGAGTATAATCAGGATGTTTTCACTTGCATTATGAATATAGAAAAGGCATTTGAAAGAGTAAACTGGGAAAAACTAATGCAGGTACTAAGGAAAATGAGAATACGTGTATGAGATAGGAGACACATCCACAACTTATGAGCATAAGGCCTAGGCATAGGCGAGGGTGGCTTACAGTGAATGGGGATAGACAGTCACATAATGCAGGGAAGGGTAAGGGTTTACATTGTCGCCACTACTTTTTAACATTTATGCTGAGGAAATGGTAGATGCATTGGAAGAGCTAGTTGTGGGTATCAAAGAAGGAGGTCAGCTCATATATTGGTTAGATTCACACACGGCCAGGCATCGATTTGTTGTTCTTCGAAGGGAATGCAAGCATTAGATGAATTAGAAAAGCAGTGTGGGCTGAAAGGAATGCAGATAAACCTTAAGAAAACAAAGGTAATGAGAGTATCAAAGACAAAAAAAGCAATGCTGGTCTAAAAGTAGGACGGCAATAACTGGAGCAAGTTGGGCATTTTAATTACTGAGGCAGTAGACTAGAATAACACTGGATAGTATCAAAGACACATGGAGGGGAATAAAATTATTAGAGGAATCAGTAAGTAATATAAGGAAGTTGATGATTGGGACCTAAGTTAAGGATACAGGTGGGAAGCTGGTAAAGAGCTTGCTTGTAGCACTATATGGAGCAGAAACATGGTGTCTGAGAAAGGATGATGAGAATAGATAGCAGGCTTTAGCAATATGGGTGCAGAGGAGGATGGAGAAGGTGCATTGCAAGGAAAGGAAGACAAATGAGGTAGTGCTTAGTACTGTGGGAAAAATAAATGCAGCTGTGGATGGATATCAGTTATGTCTTAGATTACAATTGGTTTCATGCATGAGCATTTTCATGAAACTCTCACAATACTTGCTCTTGCTTCATCACAATATTATACCAAGAAACCATCCTCCACAAGATTCCCTATGAAAATATGAGATTAAATGCTATTATACCCTCTGCCACTTCTCCCAGGGCTTGCGAGCCCCATATGGCATATCATTCAGCTGCTCCGCCAATCGTCCCCACACCTCCACTTTCATTTGTTGTCTTATGATACCCTTTGACCGTCCCAGAGCAACATCAGGGTAGAGTTCAAGGTAGGTCATCATGTGGTCCCTCTGCTCTGAAGAGATGTATGTTCTGTTAAAGCAATCTGTAAAAAAGACTTAAATCAACCTTTTCATACCAATTAAATGGTGTCTTGATAACAAACTGAATTTAAATATTCAAAGTCACACATTGTTCAATTTGGATGCAATAGTAATCAGTTTGAAAGCATTTTAGTGAGAATTGATAAGAAGTCCATTGAGAATGTGCCCTATACTAAATTTCTCGGTACTTACTTAAGTTCAAATTTGTCTTGGGAGAGGAATATTGAGGTCTTAGCCAATAAACTAAGCTCTACATGCTCTCTCTTACACCATCTAAGAAACTCTGTTGACAGAAATATCCTCCTTACATTGTATTATGGTGTATTTTATTCATGCATGTCGTATAATATAATTTGTTGGGGATCATCATCTCATGCTAAAAAGATTTTTACCTTACAAAAACGAGCAGTAACAATTATGGTAAAAAAACATTACGATGCACACACCAAGCCCATTTAGAAACCTAAACATCCTCCCATTTCCTTTTGTATATTTATAATCAATTTTACTTTTTATGAAACAAAACTTCAATATGTTTGCAGCAAACTGTGATCTGCACAGCTATGAAACTAGGAACATGAAAAATCTTCATTACAATTCCACACGGACCAACAGGGCAAAATTGGGCCCTCGTGAAATGGGTCTTAAGATTTACAATAAACTTCCATGTAAATTAAAAAATACCAACTCATTTATGTCATTTAAAACAAAGGCGAAAAAATTCCTTCTTGATAAGCTCTATGTATTTCTCTGTGAGTGAATATCTATTGGATGCAATTTAAACAAAATGTATATTGTTACTCTGTAATGAAAACATTGTTCTTGTGAAACTCAAGTATTGCTTTTTCCTGTTACGTATTCACTGTTTCCATATGATATGCTATACAACTATGCTGTGCACCTACAATTTTTTAAACTCATTTTCTATTGTAAACTATTATATGACGTGTCTTATATCTTTTTGTAAGATACTTGGACAAATAAAAATTATTATTATTATTATTAAAATCAAAGTAGGGTGTAAAAGGACTGCAAATGTCTTTTAAGGGTACTTTCCAACCCTTTTGCTGTCAGTGGGCTGATCATTTGTCCTTTGGTGAGCAAGCATAATGTAGCAAGAGCTGATATATCCGGTGACATTTTATACCTTTGTCAAATCTGGGTTTGATTTCAGTAGTAATTATTTTGCTTGGAATAGATAATTTTTCCACATTCAAGCACTGCAACATAAGTCTATTTGATTTGTTATCCATTACTTTTTCCTTCAGTTCAAATAATTTACGCATTGTTACCAATGCCTAAAGGTAAGAATGTATAAATACATATTACTCCACTTTGGAAAGGAATTTCCATTTCTAAAGCATCATATTTTTGCAACAAGTTTTCACCTCCGACACAGGCAGTATGTATCATCAGCAACAATGATCTGAGCTGAAATTTTTTAGGAAATTTACACTTTTTCCTCTACCTTTGACACTTGCATCTTGCACTCCATTCCACATTATGTTCTCCACGCTCCAGGTGCCCAAAGACACATTTCTTCATACCCATGATCACCTTGAGCATGAAGGGAAGCATCAATTTACTTTCACCACAGACTACATTGCAGCAGCAAGCTAAACATCCACATCTACATTATACCCTGCTGGTCACCACATGGGCGTGTGGCAGGGGGAGTTAGGTCACCAGCCGTGTAAAGATGTATGTTTTTGGGAGGTGAAATGGTGACATGTATTATGGGAGTGTATTTAGTGCAGCTCAGTTTTTAATGTGGTCGCTTATTGTGAACGGAAAGAACAAGTTTTTGTACCTATATGTTCGGCAGTGCATCTTTCTTATTTTATCGCTTCTGTCAGACCTTGATATGTAATGAGGCATCATGATAATATTCTCTGTATCGCTCTGAAAAACATCAATTCAGAATTTCTCAAGCAACCCAAGCCTAGCGTGTAGCCACCGAGTTTCCAGGGGCTCCCACCTTAATCCCTCTAAAAGTTGTGAATCTCTATATGTTAGCATGTTGCAGTTTTTAACGAAGCATGCAGCTTTTCTTTGTATTGTATTATAGTTTTGTTATATCTTTACGACCAGGGTCCCAAATGCTCGTGACGTATTAGAGGTGTGGCCTAACCAGAGCAAGGTAGCATCTCTCTTTTACTTTTTCACCCGAGGACCCTCCTACTAATCGCTTAACAAAACCTAGTTTCTTTAAAGCTGTGCCGTATGTGTTTTGTGTGTGTGCGTTCCGAAAAATATATCAGAAGTTAAGGTAATTCCAAGATATTTAACTGTATCTATAGATTCTATGTCAACTCCACCCACAGTGTAGCTATGGAATTTGAGAGATGACTTTTGCAGGTGGTGAATTGTGGTGCATTTACCAAGAATTAATTCCAGCCCCCACTCCTGTCACCATGACTGAACGTTCTTAAGGTCCGATGACAGAGCTTCTAAGTCCGAGTCTTCGCTTATTTCAGAGTAGATAACTGTATCGTATGTTAATATTCTTAATTTACTGCTAACTCGAGGACTTAGGTCATTAATATAAATAATGAAAAAAACAGGGCCAATCACGCTTCCTTGAGGAACACCTTATGCAAGTCCAACCATATCAGATCTAAAGCCATCAATTACTACTTTTTGTTTTCGATCACTGAAAAAGTCCCTTGTTAGAACAGTGCTCTCATAGACTTACAGCAAGGAGAAATTGCAAGACCTGTGTTGAGGGTGCCAAAGACTCAGTTTTTTTCTGAAACTGGAGAGAGATATAGAAAAAGTGTAACTGCTTTCTCTCCCATAGGCCCAGGTCTGCAAGGAAATTGTACCTACAGAAATTCATTCCACTTGAATACTTTGCATTCAGACATATTCACACGACCCTTTGCCCTGCAAGTACATTGATGGATACTTGTGCGGACAAATTAGAATGGGTTATTTTACATCCAAGAGTTCATTGATTACAGCAATTTTGGGCACATACGAAGCCATTTTAAAGGAGATGGTGTTTATGCATCTGCTCGTGCATGTATGAGAAGTTCATTACACTTTGAAAGTCATTCTTTGTCATGGTGGTGTGGGTTAAGGCATCGTATAGCTAGATCTCCAGCGTTACACTGGATCGAGGCACTTAGCATATTTTTTTGGTCTGATACGTTTCAGAAACAATGTAAGATTCCCAATACTAAACTGTTTTACAATGGTAATGACATCATTTTTATACTTTCAAACTAATACCTGGATCTCCAACAAACCCTTCAGAGAGGATATACGTAGTTGCCAATTTTGGGATTCTATTCTTTGCCAGGATCGGCACTTCAGAGGCAGAAGGCTGACCAAATATTTTTATAATTAGAATTCTAAGGATACTTTTTGGGGAAGAGAGAGAGGGAGCTCTGATCGGTTAATGGTCTTTTTGGAGAATATTATCAATGATCAAAGATGTAAATTTTTATCGCAGTGTATTTTCTTTGAATTTCCTTACTCAAATGCTGATACATGTTACTCAATTGGTCACTCAACCATGAAGAGTTTTCTGACAGGAGAGAGATGATAACAGGTACTCAGGGTATGAAGAAGCACAGCTTTGTGAAGAGCTTCATTTAAAATGACACATTTAATGTGAGCAAAATATAGATTGTTGGATTGTGTACTGTTTTCCTTGCATAAATGACCATCCCAAATGACCTAAATCTTCAATAGCATACAATTATGATCTTATGTTATGGTACCCACAAGAACTACTTTCATGCAAATCATTTGGTGATAACATTATTAAATGCGCATATTGTGGAGGAATTCTTTGCTTTGCATGCTTCCACATATCATTCAAAATAATGCTGCATAACCCCATGAATGTGATGAAATTCCTATTGTTTCAATAAGTATGATGTGGAATAGAAAATAATGAATTTTCATAGCCTATATTTGTGAGGAACTGGAATGGATTAACTTTCTCTCCACTAAGATGCACCTTACGCTTCTTAAAAATTTTACAAAAATAAATAAAATGCAAAGTATAAAAATGGAATGAAATTCCACAGTTGCAATTTTATCTCAAACTGAGGCCTATGGGAGAGAAAGTTGTTACATTCTTCCCACATTTCTCCCCTGTTTAAAAAAATGAGGAATTAGAAACCTCAACACAGGTTCTGTGAAGTTACACTATCTAAGATGTTAGGTTGTGAGTGAGAGTTGACTGACTCACCAGGCCCCGAATCTGAGTGCCTTATTCCACCTCCCACAACCTTCATCTCAATCCACTAGTCTCATGCCACTGCTATCAGATATGTACGATTTGAAATGCAGTGAATATAGCCATTGTTGCTCTCAAACTGTACACAACTGTCTAATCAAATTAATCAAATGAGTGAGGGTTGGCTAATTCTTGTGGAATATCTTAGCATAACAGTTTTCTTTCTATGTAAGGCCCATAAAAACGGTCATAAAGACAACAATCAAATCAACATCTAAAAATAAAGTAATCAAGGGACATATGTAGCGAATATGATATACTAGGGAAAGGGAGTTTTAGAGTGCGTTGAGCTGGATGGTAGCCATTTATGGGCTTGTAGGGCAGGGAAGCAAAAAATACTCCCTCTACTGACTCATTCAGAGTCAAGGGGCCCAGCTGCCCCATGGGCTTCCTGGAAGGGCAGAGAGATGATAAGGACTTTGAGTGAGAGCCACACTCCCTATTTCTATTATGATTTCAAAGAAAAAAGGTGTGTGGGGGATATGAGTTCTCCCTTCACTTACGAACTTACCTTCCTCAGGCACCATCCTCACTATTTTCTTTCTCTCCCTCTGAAGTGGCTTGACAACATTGCCCTCATCTCCCAAAGGATCCTGTGGGAAATTCAGGAGTAATCTTTTCTTAGCCATCATTGAACTCTAACAGGGTTCTAAAGCCATGCAAAAGAGTAATGTTTACTTTTAATTCAACCAGATCCAATCTTAAAAAATATATTAAAATCAAATCGAAACTATTATGCCCAAATTTCTTTGAATATTGAATCAATGCGTGTACACATGAATTTTCAAATGCAATACAATTTTTGGAGAAAGAAATTAAATTAAACAGCCTGAACAAATGATTTTAAGATGGATCCCATGAATATCAGTTTGATATTTATGTTCTGGTTCACAGAGAATAGGTAGCATATAACTCTTGATTCAAGTCAATTCCCACAGAATTCACATAGCTGTTAGATTGCAAGTATTTCATCTAATTTTTCCTGAGATAATCTTACAAGAAACGGTCCCGAGACATGCTTTCTTTTACATTGTTCAGGACGAAATCGATTAAAAGATTTTATTCCATTTAAGTGCTTATTTTACAGCAACACCGAAGAGGTCCACAACTCTGATAAACACTTATGTTAAATTAATGAATGCCTTCATTAATAATCCTTTTTGTTTTACCCTACGATCCTTTAACTTAAAAGGCAGTATGTATTAATTAAAAGTTCAACATATATAATACTTGTAATATTGGTAAATTTCATCTTTAACATGCCCCATTTTTTTACGTTTCTCACTTGCTATCAGTAATTATTTCCAAATTTGCAGGAGTAGAAAGACATAATTGGAACCCTTCCCTATTCCCAACATTAAAATATTCACACCACTTCCACAAATCATAACCAGAGATTTTCATATGCATAAGTAAATTTCTGACTAAGTTAATACGTACGTACATTTTAATTTAGCCTTTTATTTCGGTCTAACCATCCCATAATCAACACTATCACAGGGAGGGAAGGAATAAGAATAAAATTGTGAAGTAGCACAAAAGAGAAGAAAAATCTATGAATACTCAACTTATCTGACAAGAACCACTAAACTCAACTAATCTGGCAATTGACGGATCTGCTCTTGCCATAAACAAAAAAGGGATCCAAATCTAATACGAGAACATAGGTACAGCACCACTTCTTTCTCACCTTTAGATTCAAACCACAGTCCTCCATTGGCTCTTGTTTGCATATAATATCCCCAACATGTCCACTGACTGTGTCAGCCACTATTACCTCACTCACATCAACCTCTTCCACTTTAACTTGGATCTGAATTAAACAGAGTTCAGTAATGAAACAATCAACATACTCTCAAAGGAAACACTTATATTCATAAGAATACAATAAAACACCAAGATTTTAGATTCAAATAACATAAAAAACCATCTTTCGCCATGTTTACAATTCCAATGATACCGTAACTGTTTGGATCAATAAAATCATTTTCAAAAGGCCAAGTGTTCATTAATTTGCTTTCTGTTCCCAAATACATAGTTCTCTCTTACCCTCCAGCCACCAAATAAGAAATAGTACTGGCAGAACTACAATTCCCATACTCTAGACTTCAAATATATTTTCAATGAGCCATGCGTGCTTTCCCCATAGCCTGAGAGTAGTGTCTTTTTGTTCACTCCAGCGCAAGGTCAACCTTATTCCACCCCACCCCACCAGACCACCTTGAACAGATAAGAATTTCTTTGAGGTCATCCCACCCCATCAGCGGCGGCATTTCCAGATGAGGTTGATATGTGAGACTCCTTCAAAGGACCTCCAGACCTCTCCCTCATTAAATAAATCATCCCCTCCAACAACCTTCAACGAGTGGTATGAAAATGTGTGAAAAGCGAAATGAGAGCACATATCGCGAGCCCTCACACACCGAGCGGTTGAGAATATGTCTTCTAAAATCGCCAGTTTGTAGCAAATCCCAAGAGCACGCTTGGGTAATGCCAACTGGCTAGTAGAGATACAGGACGATGGGTCCACCTATCAAATCTTCATCCCCAGAAACCTTGTAAAGGGTGAAAATGAGGATTTCATGCTGACAGTAAACTTTAACACGTCCTACTACTGGGTATTAAGACACCAAGAACATGAATTAAATGTTGTTTGGGAGGAGGTCACGTTTTCCGGCTTCGAAGATGGAATTGGAAGGGTGGAGAGATTCAACATTACCCTGCAGTCCAACATCACCAGCCTAGAAAAACGACGCGCAGCAGAGGAGCAGCTTTTGATCATTTGGCTGGACATTAATGAGCAGTTAAAACCTTTGCTGCGACCTAGAGGTGGAGATATCTTCCAGAGAACGGAGGTTGACGGGTGTAGTGGAAAGCAACGGTGTCTCCAAATGTGAATTTGACAAGCCAGTTTGTTATACTGATCACAAAGAATCCCAAGTGAGATATGGTAGCATTGATGGAGTCTAAGGGTCTCGTTTGCGAGTGATCAAATTTGTGCTTGCCATCGAGGACGAATCAACGATATTTTGAAAGAATTATTCAATCATACAACTGTATTGCTTAAATTACTGTCCTATAAATAAAATATATACACTAATATTGCCTTTTCGTTTCTTATTACTCGATTTTCTATTTTTTATCTAGCTGACTAATGACTATAGAAGATAACCAAAAGTATGATCTGTTTGTCAATCAACTCTTTCCGAGAAAGGCTTTACATCAGTGCTAGTGATGTAAATCAGAGAGAAAATAATTGAGCAATAATAATTTAGCACGAACTCAAATTTCCCTCTGCCAATAATTTCAGTTTTTCCCTCTAAAACACATGTGAACCGTAAAGGTGAGGGGAAATTGAGGCTGGATTGGGGAGTCGAGGGGGGTTAGGAGGTTGGCGCCCAGTCAGAATGGTATCAAAACGCAAGTCAGGAGCGTAGAAGTCACCAGTTTTGGGGCTTTGGCCCCCATGGGCTCCCCGGGCAGGGGAGTCCCACCTTCGGACAAGTCATCGTTGGATGGCCGGTCACAGCATAGGTGAGTACATTTGTTAGCTCTAATGCTTTTGGATTTTCTATATTGTCATCGCTCGTTATTTCAATATTTGATAGTGTACTCAACACCCTGTGGAGGGAATGATCCCTCATCATCTTTGGGGGTGTACAGAACACCCTATGGAGGGTAGGTCCCTCATTATCTTTTAATTAGTTCCTAAGAACTAAACACCGAAACATGTTTTGGCTCATAGCTCATTTTTAGGAAGATACAGAATTTTTTTTAAAACTACAAATATGTTCACCAACTGATTATACAATTAACCTATGAGGAAAATTTGGTCTAGGCCATCGAGTCTAGCCTAGAAATAGACAAACAATTATATTTGGCTTAAACATAAATTATATAATATTTTTTCATTTTTTATACGTCTAAAAATCAAAAAAAATTGAAGAGGTTGAGGGACATGTACTTAAAATGAAAGACAAGAATGATGTTTACTCAATTTTTATTTAGACAAGAAAGGAGTTATTCAATTTTTATTAGATTATTCATCTTAAAAACTAAGAATTTTTAATAGATAACTATAATGGAGAATTTCCACCCCCGTCAACTTGAAATATTTTGGGTAAAAATTCTCTCATCAATGGTGATCTTCGCCACCAACACCTCCTCATATCTCGGAACATCTTGGCATGGTACCTCTTCCCCTCCTCGAGGTTGTCCTTCTTCAGGAAAGAAGCCTCCTTCTGCTCCTCAAGGAGCTTCCGCAGAATGGGGGAGGCAGTGGACAGTCCGGCGGCGATGCTAGGTCCAGTGGAGGCGGAAGGTGCAGGGTTGGCAGCGGCTGCTGCAGCAGCGATATTGGAGGCGTTTTGGTTTTGGTGTTCATTCTATCTAAGGTGTGTCAGAAAATGAAAATACTAATTAGTGCACAGGTTCTCGCTCCGCCTGAAGAGTGATTGTATCTACCAAATTAACTCTCGCCTTGTCTACTCGATGAACTAGCGTTACCAGCGCTAATACTACGTTAGGCATCAAAATGAAATGAAACTGGAGATAACAAATATACTTACTCGTAAAAAATTTGATGGACGGTGGTGGTGGTTTCGGTGGCTGGCTAGCGTCAGTTGCTGGTTGGTTGTGGCGGTGGTTTTGCTGGCTGGCTAGCGTTAGCTGCTGGTTGGTTGTGGCGGCGATTTTGCTGGCTGGCTAGCATTGATTGCTGGTGCAGTATTTATCTCCGGAGGTTGAACACACATCAAAGACCTTTTGACTTACAGAATTTTACTTCGCGCCAAAGGTCAAAAAACCTTTCACTCGTACACTGGAAAATCAGAGCATAGCGAAGTTATACTTTTTGATTACCAGGCAAATCATACATTATGAGTACCATTTCTTATTTAAGTCTTTCCAAATCCAAATTTGGCATATAATTATTATTAGTATTACATATTAGCTAATTTGGTAGCGAGATATTGTCTAACTTTATCATGGCTGCTCGAAAGTCTCCAGAGAAATAGATCCATCAGCTTAGAAAGTTTAATAAGAGCATACTTGTCGTTAACATTCAAGTTATACGAGCTCTTCGTTAAACCGTTTTTAATAGATTAATGTCTCTTCCCAAAATAATTTGCATAGGCTAAACAGGATGAAGTTAATTGTTCCTTTTCACCGTTGTAGAAAATAACATTCACAGTCTTTTCCAAATTTTGAATATTTGTCCATTCAGCTTGAGATACAATTACAGTTTTATTGTTCACCTGATTAAATTGCATCATCGGCTCAAAGTCTCTGCCAGGATCGTAACCAACACTCATCGACTTTACACTGTTTAAATAATACACACTCTGAAGCAGGAGGTTACCGATAATGATGGTTGTAGGTGGATGGCTGCTAGGTCTCTTACTCTTGATGGGTGGAGACTGCAGGACCTCTTCCTCCAGCAGTGATACTACATCAACTGGCAAGTGTTGCGCTCGCAGATAGCTTTAGAGGATGATGTTTGGGAAAGGGGAGGGGTGGGGTAACTAGCGTCATCGTTGGATGGACGTGGGTCAACTTCGGCTTTGAGACGGTTATACTGGAACCATGATTGCAAATCTTCACCTTGAGCTTAAGGTGTTCACTATTTAAATCTCTGTACGAGTCACCAGAATCTTTAATTAAAAATTCAATAACCGATCGATTGCCCAACAAAGACATGGGTTTGTAAGACACCAACCACTTTCCTAAAATGTTCGTCTGAATGGAAGAATTTGGTTGGAATATATCCAACGAACTCAGCATATACTCAACAATTATGAAAAAATATCTCTCATGATCCGACCCAGCTTCTTTCTTATAGACGAATGGCATTTATTTTTAACAATACCAGTTTTTATCTTAGCATCACTCGATGAACAAGCGTTAGCGAGCAATCCTCTTATCCATATGTTTCACTTCAACGTAGTATCTATTGTTGAACATCATATGTAGGATGAGATCGTTTTGGTCATTATCCTCCAGCAGCAGTGAGGGAAGACACTTCGTACAGACTGCTCACATTCTCCTTCACTTTGCGGACACAGAGCTGATGCACACTGCCCAGCTCTCCAGTTGCAGACAGTATTATGTCATGCATCCTTACACTATGACTGATCGGCAAGGTCTGATGAGAAAATTTGCTGCATTTCGCTTAATAAAGACTCAGCTGCCGGCAAGGATTCAATCACCTCATCCTCCACAATGATTCGTAGAGAAATCTCAAGGCCATTGCTAACCTTTCAGTCCACGTCGGTAATCGATGACTCCATACTAATAGACATCGTCAATATCTTCGAAGAGCAATATGGTAAAGACTGACTCGTGTACCTTGTTATAATAGGAGACATAACCTGTCCCATAATGCAGTAGTTGCGTATATGGCTAGAAGATGCACTTGTCTATTCTTTTATATCCCCCCCAACCATGAACAAATCTTGCTCTTGGGTTGCATCAGACGCTCGCACGTCGACCTCAACTGGGAATGCCGCCGCTAGTGGGGTGGGATGACCTCGAACAAGTTCATACCTGATCAAGACGGTCTGGTGGGGGTGGGTGGGGTATTATGTGGTTGACCTTGCATTGGAGTGAACAAACCGACACTATTTCTGCGTGCCTTCAACAAACAAATGACACTACTTCCGAGTGCCTTCACTTGTCAGGGGCAGGAATGTCTTTATGGAGGGGGGGCTTCAAGGAGAGGTTGCCAAATGAACTGCCAGGATAAAAAGAGAGCAAGGGAATGAAAGGCATACAATACCATCCAGGTCAGGCATTAGGGTCTTCCAACAGTTGATTCCCATATTGAAACAATTTGTTTTGACAGGGAAAGAAAGGTTCAGGAAGGAAAACTTGTGGCAACATAGCACAGAAGAGCACGGAGTGGACACAACTGAGGCTTGGTAGAAACTGATATTTCCCAAGGCTACTTTACATCCCTTCAACACTTCATTGGTCACTTTCCAGTCACATTCACCACAGCTTCCTTTCCTCTTTTCCTTGCAATCACAACGATACTCAAATTCCAGAAGAGCTACCAGTTTGCTAACAAGCAAACCATACTTATTTTTTCTCAAATACAAGAAGTGATGACATGATATCAGCCTTTGAGTTCAGTTAATAACTACTTAGGAAGTTAGACCACAAGAAGAAGGTAGCTCAAAAGAGTGAATATAACACAAGTCTGTGAGAGGCCCTGGCAGGCTTAGGGAGACAGCAAGGTTATAATTGCCTTGTCATTGTCCATCACTGGGGGGGGAGAGGGGGGAGTTTTTCTTCGTGACCATCATAGGGGTTAAAGAATATACCAACATGAGCCTTTCTCGCTTAATATAAAAGAATACTATCAATTTGTACATAGTATATTTCCAAAGCAAAGTTTTTTCCCATTAGTTAACCAGGAAGTACTAGGGAAAAATGTACCTGAGCAACATCCTCAATACTGTTGATGAAAATCGAATTTACAGTCCATCCTCCTACTCTGTGTGCTATATAATGCAACTGTTAATTAATGGTTAAGTTCCAGTAATTTGTGTAAGCTTGTGTCTCAGTTATATAAAAATTTAAGAGGAAAAACAAAGTTACTATCCTTACATTTTTAGAATGTACTCTGAAGCCTGTTTCACACACCAATTGATCCATCACGAGATCTTGTACACCAGCTGGTACAAGAAATTGAGGATAGAATCCAATAAGATCATAGCCAATCAAGAAAGTTTCACACATTCATAGAACTAGAAAATGTAGCAAAGCAGAATTTTCATTCACTTTTTACTGCATGGCCATTGAAATATTTAACAAACTTATCAATGTCAGCAGATGATCAGTTAGGATAATTTAAATCAATGTTGATATTGCAGGTAGAAAATCACCGATAGCCAAAAGGAGGTTCAGAAGGTGCTGAATTCAGGTAGTGAAGATTGCAAGGCATCTGTAAAAGCTAACAAGACAGATGGAAGCTTCCAGGTCCTAAGTACTGACAGCTAAAACAAACTAAACAGCACATCATCAGCTATGAAAGCAAGTAGCTCAGTTACAACGATGGTGATCATACTAATTAGCCAGAATGCTGGCTCTATAATGCATATATACTGGAGAGTTATCATGCTAGAAAATATTCTCTAACTTTTGCTGGATCAAGCATCGTGTGAAATGGGCTTGACTAAATCCTGTGTTCAAAGAGATGACTTACTTACGGCAGTTAGAGAACTAACTGGTATATACCAACACAAGGCAAGACATCATGCCTGGGAAGTGGAAAGCAATGCCAAAATATACAATGGAGAGAGAGGAGAGCAAACACCAGGCAAATTGTCATTCTTTTTTATTTTACAGGGTACATGACAGACCCGAATAAAAGAGCACAGGTGGTGTATTAGGCTGTTCCATCTGGAGAAATCTGCCTTCTGCCTGCTCGGAAGATCACATCATCTCCTCTGATGAGGCTCAGGTGGTCTCCAAAACGAATGGGTATTGGGATTGTCTCATTAAAGAGGCCATTGAAATCAGGCTGGAGAATAACAACTTGAATCAGGACTCTGGGTACATTCTCAGCAGGGAATGGAAACCGTTAATTCAAAAAATAATGGAAAAAAGGAGACAAGAATGCCCCCTGGATTAGATGGATATATAAGCACAGAAAGAAAGTCCTAGAAACCTTACTGCTCTTAGGAAAATTAAAGTGTGTTCCATTGAAATGTAAGCAGCCAAACTTCTTACTCGACTTGAATCCCGAGAATTATTTATTTAAAAAAACACAATATTGTTGAGTAAGTTTGAGTGAGATCGTATTTGGTTTTTTTTATTTAGTTAGGAGTTATTTTTCAAAACACCTGGCCAAATTGTACAATCTGAAAGAGTTTGTGTTTTTCTTAAAGTTTAAATGGCGAAATGAAAATGTATTTCATTAGGAATTAAAACACTCATGAATAAAAAGTACACCTTGCATTTTGAATTTTTACCAAGGATATTTTGGTAAACTTTCCACTCCATTTTTGTGACCTTATGCCATACTAAAGTCGGAACTTGAAACCTTTGGTAGCACATGTGTGATCAAATAAATGTGCATATTAGAAAAAAAACATATGCTGACCTCCTCATGTCCTGTTTGCGGGAATTCACTCACTGCCAAGTTTTTCTTCTTCTTCTGATTCGCAAACACAGCCTGACTCTCCAGGCAGCTACGTTTAAACTTATCATACTCCGCCAGCTTTTCAACGCAACTGGAACACAGCAACCAAGGGAGCAATCCCTCTTTCATCACCTACGTAAGGGTTTAAATGAAGAAAGAAAAACCATTGGTATGTGGTTTAACACGAGGCACTGAGCCTTTGCCACAGTCTAAGACTGTGCCTTTGCTTACATTTACAGTTACTTGCGGGCAATAACAGCCATAAACTGAGTGCGTATTTAAATCTAGGTAGATATGTTACTGACGGTTCCTCTTTTAACGTCTCATTGCCGGCGATTCAGACACCGTACACGGCTACTTTATACCTCACTTTGAAGATAAGGAGTCCGGATTTATCAATATATAACTTTCTTCAACTTATGTGCAGTACTTTCTCCGAAATTTTATCTCAAAAATCACCAATTCTCAAGCTTTTACTCTTGTGCAACGACGCCATATTTCCGTGTTTCCAACGTTTCCACCAGAGTGAGACAGACTTATTTTCCTTATTCCATAACTCCTTCCCCCCCTACAGCTTGCGGGCCTCTGGAGTGAAACGGGTGCTGGAGTGGGACAGCAAGCGACCTCGATATGCCCACTTTCGAAGCCGTACATGCCATTTCTGTCACTTTTGAATTCACTTTTCTTCATTTCCCACTTCTCCTTCACCCGCATTATACCTTTTTCTGCATTTTTTCAATCCGCTCTTTCGCATTTTCTATGTTTTTTCCGCCATTACCCCACGTTCTATAACCCTTTTTCCCCCTATCTCCAACCGTCTCCAGATAGATTGTTCAGATGAATTAAACGTCTTTACAAGCCTCCAGGTCCAACATTTCCTTTTATAATCACCAACCGTCTCCAGGGAGATTTTTTTCTAGAAAATATACGTTTCTACATGCCTCCAACTTCTATTTTTTCCCTTATAATCACCTACCGTCTCCAGGGAGATTTTTTTTCTACAAAATACACGTTTCTACATGCCCCAACCTCCTAATTTTTACCCTCATAATCACCTACCGTCTCCAGGGATATTTTTTCTAGAAAATATACGTTTCTACATGCCTCCACCTCCTATTTCTACCCATAACATCACCAACCGTCTCGAGGGAGATTTTTTTCTAGAAAATATACGTTTCTGCATGCCTCCACCTACTATTTTTACACTTACAATCACCACCCGTCTCATGGGAGGTTTTTTAATTTAAAATTTACGTTTCTACATGCCTCCACCTCATACTTCTCCCCTTACAACCGCCTACCGTCTCGAGGGAGATTTTTTTCTAGAAAAAAATACGTTTCTACATGCCTTCTCCTCCTACATTTACCCTTAAAATCACCAACCGTCTCAAGGGAGATTTTTTCTAGAAAATGTCTCTACATGCCCCCACCTCCTATTTCTTTCCTCGATATCACCAACCGTCTCGAGGGGGATTTTTTTCTAGAAAATATACGTTTCTACATGCCACCACCTCCGATTTTTACCCTTAAAATTATGTCGCGTTCCGTCCCACCCCAGCACCCCTGTTTCACACCACAGTTTCACCCGTATACCCGTTTCTACCACGGGTGGGATTTTCAAATTTTCCCGCTAAATAGACGTTTCCCGTACTGTATGTGAGATGTTCAATTCACTCGGTCACTGCGCCATCTCCTGAAATTCTCCGGAAAATGCCCTAAATGGCCGCCGAAAGCATCACCTCCAATATTAATTTACCTGTTAAAACCGTATTTCCGCACTTTTCTCCCTTCTTTTCCCACTGAATAACGTCCGTTCTATGCACTTCTCTCCATAAAAATTTCGTTGAAAATCATTAAGTTCCAGGGGTTGAAAAAAATGTTCACTTATACACTGTCAGTAACATCTATAGTTGTCTGTTTAAATCTATAGTTTGAATTGTGTGCGTTTGATCAATTATAAGGGTTTATCCCGTCATAAATATAGCTATCTCTAGAAAATAATTTGCACGCGGTACTCATGAAATATTTTAAACTTACTTGTAGCTGTAGCAGATCCTCTATGATTTTAATCACATTAAATCCTATCTTTCTTTCTTCATAAGCATCAACGAGTGAGCAACCTGTGCATAGGCACAATCTACACATTCTGTACTCGCTATAGTTCATATTAAAGTTAAACAAACGCTGATGAGAAGGAATCTAACGCTTGGTCTCCGGGTATATGCTTTCCGGAAGTTGACCCAACGGATTTTAGAATGATACAAGCTATTGAATGATATTCTGTTCGCGCCGTGTTGAGCCCACAAGCACAGCTGATCACAGCCAACACGACGGCCAATCTGAGCCAATAGTGCGGTAGTGCTCCAACAATTTTGAAGATAAAAACAAATGACTTGAGATGAGATCAAGACTGAAAAGGCATGCACCAAAGATTATATACACAACTGAAACCGCGGAGAACGAAGGCGCAGAGGGGATTGAGTGGGTTCTAAAGTTCTGCAAGGCCATGGTATTACCCTAATACTGAACTTGAAGAGGGATCAACCCAGGGTGTGCGGGAGGGGAAGGAGCGATAGGCTGTACAGGGCAGGATTCTCCCAGACGAATCTAACAAAAATCAAATGATCTAAGTCTTTAAAGTTCTACCCAACAACGACCGAAGATTGCTGGCCCGAACTGAACACTGCTATGCCCCCATTTTCAAGATACGATAGCAATAAATCAACTAGAATTTCCTGCAGGGATTAGCATTGTTGGCGACTTCTTTTTTTATATTTTTTCTAATATAAGATAATCTTATTCAGCTTCCGCCGCCCAACGTGGCTTCGGCCGCCCGAGGCTAGGCCCACTTTCACTATTCTACTCAAGCTAGGATCCCTTCTCAAAGGACTACCTTGAGAGCCAGCATACCGTTGCCGGCGACCCACCACAAGGGGGTATATGCAGTTTACTGACACACTGGGTCACAAGAACATTAATTTCTGATGAGATATAGAGATAATTAAAACTTTTTGCCAAAATGCTAATACTACCTCAATTATAAGACCTTAGACATTAAATTATTAGGCATTAGAATTGTCTTTTTGGTTTTTCAGCACAAATTTTTTTTAAAGTGTTCTATTAGCTAAAGGTAGGTTATGATGAAAGAGAAATTTCCTGATTTTTTACACTTTCAGGGCCCTATCTACCTCTAGTATATCCTTTGTAACCTCAGCATACTATCTAACCTCTGCGTCACATCCAAAAAAGCTATTTCCTTTCTTCCCTTCCCAGCTTGTCCAATGTCCTTCCATTTATTGCAGACTTAAGCCGCTTAAGCAGCATACATCCCCTTGCATATTACTTCCTCCAACCACCTATCCTGTGGATACCAAAATTCATTCTGAAGTTCATTTCATCACCCATCATACTAAGAACTTCCTCATTCATCTTCTTTTCCATCCACCGTACCTTCTCCATCCTCCACACCCACATCTCATATGCCTTAAGCCAAACCATGTCCTCCCTCCTTGGGGTCCAACCTTTCTGCTAGAGACAATGCTACACTCCATATCAATTCCTTTACCTGCCTCTTCTTCACATACTTGCCCAAAGTCTCCGTCATCAGCTCCCTTGTATTACTAAACTCTTCCTTAGCTTACACTATTCTCCTCCTGCCTTTGCTACCAGACCCTTTCCTTTTAACATACTGCCAAAATAATTAAAATGCTCTACTTGCTCCAGTTTGTGTCCTTTAACTTTCATGAGCAGCCTTGCTTTCTTTATCCAATCTCATTACTTCTGTCCTTTAATGATTTTTCTTCATTCAGTATATATTTCCTGCACTGAATTTCTAATGCTGCCACCAAAGCTTTTAATACCTTTCATGATCAATTAGCTAATGCTTGGTCATCCACGAATCTGACATTATCAACTACCTTGGGCATTCCAGTTTAAATTGTTTTTTATACTGTTTCAATGTTTATACTGTTATTATACCGTTTTTTATACTGTTCAACCTGGGAGTTGAGAAAGAAATGGGCGAGGGCATAAGAAGGGAAATATTTCTCATGGATTTCACACCTTTCACTTTCATTTGCTACTCAAAAATCAACATTTCCAAAGGAGACCAATTTTCATTGAGTGTACGTTATGTTATGAATGGAGTTCCAATTGAATGTTTGAACGTCCAGACAATTCTCGAGAGCCACAAAGACCAGTGATAATTAGCTATACGAGCAACAGCATTGTATCGAGAGCTAAATTAATGTGTATAACACGTCAATTTTTATATTTTGTACAAACCCATCCGCCTACTGCATCACCAAAACTTGTTAAGTTTAGTAAACTTGTTAATTTAAGAGTCGGCGCCCCCTTAAAATTTTCTGCTCCCCCCCCTGCACCCAAAACATGCCTCAGATCATAACAATTGAAATTAATTGTAAATATAGAACAAGTATATTTCTGAGTAGTTTATATGTCGTCTTATTTTGTCAGTTCATAGACAATGATTGACAGTCCTGATGACTTTGGAAAAAGATATGACCTTCAAATTAGGTATTATTTCCTAGTATTTGACTTGTCACTAAATTTCAGCTACATCCTGATTCCCTATAGTTTGTGCATAAACGTATTAGTAGGCATATCAGTCTAAAGGTGCGTTTCCACTAGCAAGAAAAATCGAGAGAGTTGCTCCCTGATAGCTACTCTCTCGGTGTAAACACCTAGGCGAGCTCTCTCTCGGGAAGTCGGGAGGGATCGCAGGTAGCGCGCTCCCTGCTGTGAGAGCGAGGCCAGTGTAGACACCCTCATAAAGACTCGAGTGAGTCGCTCGCTGCCCTCCGACGACGCCGGAAGTTTTTTGGCGCTCGCTAGAGAGTTTTCACTGGGGAAACATGTCAGGCAAGCGCATTTGGACGAAAGAGGAGACGATGGAAATGATTCAAAGGGTTGAGTGTCTTCCCGAACTGTGGGACATTAAGTCCACCATTTATAGGGTAAGAAAAAATATAGAGCTGGCAATACTAGGGTACTTGTACCCTAGTATTGCCAGCCAAGGGTCATTTTAAAGAAAACAAGGATTTATCGCGGTCAGTGTAAACCCTTCTGCGAGGAGCTCGAGGAATAACTCCCTAGAGCCGCTCGCTAGTGTAAACGCACCTTAAGGGGAGTCACAATATTTCTTCACATGGGCTAAGGGTGGTAAACATTTTCATTGACCTCCCTAATGTGTAGCCCAATCCTTCAGCTATGCCAGAAGGACCATCATCTGGGTTGAAAGAAGTACAATGGACATCATGCGAAGAATAGCCCAAGCTTTGAAAGCTCTCTGGATGTAAAGGCAACTACTGTGCTCAAAGACGATTGGATTTCATTGAAGGGAAAAAAGAGAGGTAGAAGTCCCAAGAGGAAGGGAAATGAATTAATACACAGGGCTAATTAACCCTTTGAGAGCCGGGGAACGCTATCGTGCTCCTCCTGTCTCTCGCGAAAAGTGCCAGAAGCGCGAAAGCGCTCCAATGTCACTCTTAGATGCTGGTATTTCACTGATTGTTCACAGATGGCACCTAAATGCAGATTACATATGAAGCTTAAAGCAAAAACGCCTCGGCAATTTTAGCATACTACCTAGAAAATCGGTTGGCACTCAAAGGGTTAAGGAGAAAGCATATAAGGGGAACTACCAGAGAGAAGCATTAGTTAGGGAAGGATGGAAGGCTGCAGTCAACCAATCTTAGAATTGAATGACCAATTATGATGAATGTGTAATACCTTGTGGAAAAGTAGGGTTCTCAATATTCATGTATGTGAGCTAAATTCGCTGCTAAGTGATACACGAGTATTCTTGAGTCTTTGGAGGTAGGTTGGAGTAGTGAAAAATAAAATTATCTTAAGCTGGGAGAGCTTATTGAGGAGATAGGAGGGAGAGCAGCTGGGAGAGGATGGAGAGCAGTCGGGGGAGGTAGGAGGAGCTCTCAGGAGAGGAGTGATGATGTCACTGAATTCACAGCAATTCCATCCCAGATGGTCCATAACTTAAAGTGAAATTGGGGGGGAGCTTGTTCAAAAACAGTCCAAATCACAGATGCCTTCTTACAGAACAGATACACCCCAGTTTCCATACCAGTAAAAATAAAAAATTTCTTTTTGGGTGGTAATTTTTTCCTTACAAGATAATTTTCTGCATTGAACCACTATTTTCTCTTATTGATGCCTAACACAATTCTATGCAAAGGAACTACCTACTGCCTTTAAGTTACTTTATCTTGGATTGAATAAAATCCTAGTTTTATGTGCCTCTTTCTTATTATATGAATTATTTTCTCAATACCTACCTGTTATTGTATTCTCCACAAGAATGGTAATACTTACCATGAATTGAAGGGTAATTACATGTAGCTTCGCAAGCTTTTGAAGTTCCGTGCAATGCTTCCCAATAAAATGGATTCCATAGATGAGTTAATAGCAAAGTTTAATTATACAAAGATTCTATTACATAACTTGTTTCCACACATTTTGGCTCGAAAATGTAACTATTCTACAGGACCTCATTTAGCAGTTGCCTTCAGCAGTATTCTAGTTGGGATTTATTACCATTTATAATGGTCTATTTGACCATTCGGGTATTGACCATTTATAATGGTCATGATATCATCAAATTGCATCCTCATCTTTTACTTATTCAGGGACCTGTAGCTTTTGATCAGAGGGATCATTTCATTCAACTTAAAACCAAACTGCAAGCATATACATATGTAGGTACCAACGATTTTACGTCTCGACACCTGCCTAAGTTGGTCCCATTTTCTCTAATGATGAAGGATGATAGTAATTGAGCAAGGGTCATGATTTCTGGAGTACATCCAAGATGACTTTTTTTATTATTAGGTACACCTCCAGATCAGGCAGGTTTAAACTCAATTAAATACATAAAAATTCACTAATTTTACATTTCCAGGGCCCAGTTTAACAACATTTGTTTTTTCATGTCAGGTTACTTTCCCCCCCTTCTTCCTTAATACCCATTCTTTCTCTTCCCCTTCCCTACTAACCCAATATTCTGCCCTCTTACATCCATGAGTTCATCCTTCATTCCCCCCCTCCCTATGACCACCACTTACCTCTTCTCAATCTCATCCACAAGCTTCTACTCCTCACCCACCATGCAGAGCACATTCTAGTTTGTCTTCCTTTACATCCACTGCTGCTTCCTTCTCCACATCCAATTTCTATATACCTGCAGTATTTCCTTGCCCTACCATTCAGTCTTCTAAGTTCTGCCCCATACCACACTAGTCCAAACCAAGCTTTTCACCAGCTTCTTCCTTTTATCTTCACTCAGGGTACCGGTCCAACCAGCTCCCATTTCCTAATATTCCTTTGGTAGCAATATTCTCCCTCTGCAACTTAATTGCTCCAGTTCCTGCCCTTCTACTGCCTTAATCAACCTTTCTTTCTTCATCCTAGAGAATCTTATTTCATTAGTTTTCTTTAGGTTTATATTGTCTGTATTTCTTGCGATTCTATTCTAATGAATCTACTTAAGATTGCAATCCCTTTCATGATTGACAAATCAATGCATGGTCATCCATAAATCTAACACTATCAGTGGGCTTATTTTGATCTAACATTAAGCTCTCCCAAAGAGTCTTACCATTTCCTCAGCATAAATTATAAAAACCTAAGTAACAACAGGCACTCCAGTTTTACCCCATGATCTATAAATGCCCATCATGATTTAATGTCAGCCACTCACTTGTGGCCTCTCATCCATGTTTAAGTTACAAATGAGTCTTCTACCCCAACCAATCTATTCTAATTTTCTGTAGTAACTGCTTTATTATCTCCCTATTTAACTAGTTGAACACCATTTTGAGATTCACAGCAGGCAATAAAGTCCAGAAGAGTTTCTTTTTACTTGTTTTATCACCGCAATCATATCCTGAATTGCCCAGCCCATGCATAACCTGAACTGGCCTTCACCTAAATAGTAATTTGCCACTCTCTCATGCCTTTAATTATTCTACGCAAAACTTCATCTGTATTTGATACAAAGCCCATTGTTCTACACTACTCTCAATCAGACTTCTTTACAATAGATATTTCAAATAAGACCATAAAAGGATCTTCTTCCCTCGCTGCTCAAGTTTCTCAGTAGCTTCAAAGGTATGTTATCTATTCCCACGGCTTCTCTAGCCTTCATCTCTCATATGACCCCCTCTATTTCACTGTCAAGTATCATCAGTTCAAGGCCTAAATGCACCTCAATCCAGATGAGTTGATGCTTCCTTACCACTGGAAACAAGTGGAACCAGGGAAGCAATACATTATCACCTAGTCATACAGGAATTGCTACACCAACGCGTTTTCATATCCATACCTTTCAAGGCCAAACTGATTTTACCAGTGCATGGAAAATGACTTCACCAGATCATAGGAACATGAGGCTGAGACACCAGACAGGGTCAATGAAAATGAAAATATAACCTCGTCAAAAAGTAGATTAGGAGAGACTGATGGGAGAAACTTCCAAAAAGTTATTAGCCACTGCAGTTTATTTATTATTAATTATTCACCATGAAATCAATGTTGGGGCAATGAGATAAGCAAAGGAATGAGGAATTGAGTCAAAAGTAAAATTAAAACTATGAATGGGTGAAAAAATGAAATAAGAGCACATGGTGATGGAGGCATAAATAACTTTAATTAACCATTACATGTCACCAAGAACTGGAAGTAATAAAACAAGAATTAAGCCTATAGACCAAGGTCAAATGTATTTATATTCACATAACATTAAGCACACATTTCACTATTAACAAACAATGCAACATTTAAAAGTCTTATCTTCAGGGCCTGGTTAGAAGTATTTAGTTGTTTACAATAATAACCAGCTGCTGCAGATACATAGTATCTTAAACAAAAAACAAATTTAGATGCATTTAGCATCATTTTATTTGGTTTTATCCGGAATGGCATATGGTCTGGCATTCGCCCGAGGCATGGGGAAAACCGGAAAAACCCCACACAGACCACCGAGTATAATGATGATGTATGAGAGTTATGTGGTCTATATATTGCGGCTGTGCCTCATTCCCACTAAGTGAAGAACGAGTACTATGGTGATTCATTCTCACTGCAGATTGAGTTGAAGTTTTCGTGCCAGGTTGAACTGATAAAAGATCAGGAGAACTGCCGCAGAGAGTGGGCCACAGGATGATATGGAGATGATGGAGTCAACAAATGGCAGAGAGGTCATCACAGTGCAGATTCCAAGGGGCACAGACTTCCTCATCCAATGTACAATGCCCTCCACAAATAGGAGTGGTGACCGCTCCGCCAGAGTCATGACAAAAGAAATAAACAGTATTAGTATTTAGCCAGAAATAAAAAAAACTGCACTGAAATAAAAATTGAATTGCTCAGGGAAGTTACATTGTTATAAGAAAAAACCTGAAATTGGAAGAAAACATGAGATACATGAAACAAATTTCAAATATAAAGGTAATGCATAGACTATTCCTAAAAACTGGGACATTATCATGTACTGAAGTGATCCTATTTATTTTAAACAAAAGGAGGATAATTTTCTATGGGGTTCATTTTTAAGCCTGTAGTAAAAAAAATAAATTAGATAAAGTGACAAAGCAAGGAAAATACATCGAAGGCACAAAGATCCAAATCTATTATAATTTTCTATGGCATACATTTTTAAGCCTGTAGCAAAAAAAAAAGAAATTAGACAAAGGTGACAAAGCAAGGAAAATACATCAAAGGCACAAAAATCCATGGTTATTATCATTACGTATCAATATCATTATCAGGTATTAGTCAATTGTGAGGTTGTGTTATCAAGATGGATAATAGCACCTCAATTTTTACAGCAGTTCAAACAAATATATTAGTCTCATCAATCATAAGTTCACACTTCGATCACTTTAATTTCCTACCTAAATTTCCAGCTAAATCACTTTAATTCCTCCCACCATTTCTCTAATTGAGTTAGACCCATATTGATAGTCCTACCAAAGGAATCCCACAGATATAGAGCTATGCCCTAATCCTAGATATTTGGACCTATGTGACCATGAACCTGAATCCCTAAAAGCTGCAAGACACCTGTGATAGAATTTTCAATATGGGCCTAAAAATACTTTAATAACTCATGTGAGGCCAGCGGAAATTCAGTTTTGTCTCGTTGAATTCTACCAGTTCAACTGGTACATTTTTTAGACAAGAAATCTTACACCAGGTATTTCTCTATGGTATTTAGAGAAAAAATATTGAGCATCAATTCCTTCAATGGGTATTATGTGCAGGTTTTTAACTGCTACTAACAATCAAAACCTATTTAAACCAAAACAATCATTCAACCATGGAATGACTCATTCCAAATCCTACCTAGTTCCCTTAAAGAACCTGTGGAAAGCCCTAGGGTATAGTGTACCAATTCTTTTGGTAGGTGCAAAATGGAGGAATTGTGTAAGATGTATAGCATTGCTCCATTCAATAAAGGAGCCCCTTGTCAGTAAAGGAGGGGAAAATCAATGTAACAAAATAAGGGGCACCACTTAGAAACCTGAACTTATTGTTGCTCCGTTAAAAAAATTATTGCTATTGGTTTAAAGCATCAATCACCCCCCTTCCCATAAATACATACATATAAAGGAACCACTGAAAAAGAAAGTTACATGCATACACTTGACCAGCGGTTCCCAACTCATGGTAAGCACTGCCCTTGAGGTATGCACTCAGTGGTAAAAAAGTTTAACTGACTAAGCAAACCTAAGTGAAATGCAGGTGAGCCAGAAAGCACATATCATGGACAGCTTCAAAATAAAAGGGATACAAACTTTTAAAGAGGGCTGAGTAGAAGGAATATCAAAACTCAGCCGTTGGGAACCGCTGACCCAGACCTAAATCGCATGCAAGGAGAGGAGATGAGTCCCTACTGTGAAACTGCAAGGTCCATCGGCGGAAGGTACTCTGCTTTCCATCGACGTTCCCTCGACGCACACACAATTTGCACTAGCACTCAATTTGCACAAAAACTGACACAAGAATGACCATGCACAAGACAACACATTCACTCACAGCCACAAAAACACTGTTGACAGCTGATGATACTTCTGAGATCCATCGGCGGAAGGTTCTCAGCTTTCCATTCACATAAGCAATTAGCACTAACTTTCAACCACACAACTGGCACAAAATGACCATATACACAACACCACCTTCACAGAAGACACTGAGGATGGCTGATGATACTACTGTTGAATCTTGATGATAAGCACTGGACTGCAGTGACTGAGGAGAAAATGGCTGAAGAACTTTGGCTATGCTGATTGTTGAGTGTAGCATGATTAAAATGTACTCCTAGATAAAGATGAAATGTCTATGTATAAAGGTTTGACTGTGATATAAGGTAATTAAGAAAAAGAGTACGTACTAACAGACCTAAATGATGCATTGGATAACTGAGAAGGAGGAAAAACCTACCTAACAAATCCAACTGAAAAATATGACACTTTTCTTATATAATTGAAAACAAACTAAAAAAGACTGTCATAAATTAAAATGTCTAATTTGAATCCTACGAGGAAAAGAAAAGTTTAACCATGAAAAAAAAAGCAATTTAGAAATAATTATTCACCTAAAAAAAATAAGGAAAACCCAAAAAGACTGCTGACTTTAGGATGTGAAGGCATCCATTTCATCTTAACCCATCCTGGAAAAAAGATAAAATCTTAAAATCTAGATGCATCCTGGGGAAGTATATTACATAACGACAACTTCAGGAATGCTTGCAAAGAGATATCAACCGTAAAATCTTAAGGCATCTTGATGAAGATAAATGCATATAAATGGATTCAAGCATCCTGGCAGAGTAGAATCCACCTTGAAATGTTGACATCTTGGGCAAAAAGAATCACTTCCAAAGTCTTCAAGCATCCTGGAGAAGAAGAATCCATCTTGTAATCTTCCCTCATCTTAACGAAAAAATTCATTTTAAAATTTACACGATTCTTGGGGAAGAGGTAACCATTTGAAAACTAAAGGCATCTTGATGAAAATAAACCCATTCCAACGTCTGCGTGCATCCTGGAGAATATGAATCAATCTTGAAATCTTGACACATACTGGGGAAGAGGAATACATTCCGATGTCTTAACCCATCCTGGAGAAGAGGAATCCATCTTGAAATCTAGATGCATCTAGAGGGAAAGAAATCCAATCTGAGGTCTTCACAGATCCCGACCAAAGGGAATCCATCTTGAAATCTTGGCGCACCATGGGGAAGAGTAATCCTTTACAACGTCTTGGTGCAAACTGGAGAAGAAGAACCCATCTTGAAATCATAATGTATGTTGATGAAGAAGAATCCATTCCAACGTCTTCGTGCATCCGGGAGAAGAGGAATCCATCTTGAAATCTTGACGCATCTTGAGGAATTGGAATCCATACCGACGTCTTCACGGATCCTGGCCAAGAGGAATCCATCTCGCAATCTTGGCACATACCGGAGAGGAGAAATTCTTTCCGGCGTCTTCGTGCATCCTAGAGAAGAGGATTCCATCTTTAAAACTCAACGCATCTTGAGGAAAAGGAATCCATTCCGATGTCTTCGTGCAGCCTGCCCAAGAGGAATCCATCTTGAAATCTTGAAACATCTTGGGGAAGAGGAATCCGTCTTGAAATCTTGAAACATCTTGGGGAAGAGGAATCCATCTTGAAATCTTGAAGCATCTTGGGGAAGAAGGAATCCATTCCGACGCCTTCGTGCATCCTAGGGAAGAGGAATCCATCTTGAAATCTTGACGCATCTTGAGGAAAAGAGAATCCAATCTGACGTAGTCGTGCAGCCTGCCCAAGATGGAATCCATCTTGAAATACTGACACATCTTGGGGAAGAGGAATCCATCTTGAAATCTTGAAGCATCTTGGAGAAAAGGAATCCATTCCCACGTCCTCGTTCATCCTGGAGAAAAGGAATCCATCTTGAAACCTTAATGTTTCTTGGGGAAGAGGAATCGTTTTCAGACTTCTTCGTGCATCTTGGAGAAGAGGAATCCATGTTGAAATCTTGACACATCTTGGGGAAGAGGAATCCATCTTGAAATCTTGAAGCATTTGGGGAAGAAGAATCCATTCCAACGTCTTGACGGATCCTAGCCAAGAGGAATCCATCTTAAGATTTCGACACTTCTTGGGGAAGAGGAATCTATTCTGACGTCTGCGTGCATCCTGAAGAAGAGGAATCCATCTTGAAATCTTGACGTATCTTGAGGGAAAGAAATCCATTCTGTCGTCTTCGTGCAGCCTGCCCAAGAGGAATCCATCTGGAAATTTTGACACATCTTGGGGAAGAGGAATCCATCTTGAAATCTTGATGCATACCGGAGAAGAGGAATCAATAAGGCATCTTCATGCATCCTAGAGGAGTGGAATCCATCTTGAAAACTTGACGCATCCAGAGGAAAAGGAATCAAAGGAATCCATTCCGACGTCTTCATGCATCCTAGAGAAGAGGAATCCATCTTGAAATCTCGTCGTATCTTGAGGGAAAGGAATCCATTCTGACGTCTTCGTGCAGCCTGCCCAAGAGGAATTCATCTTGAAATGTTGACACACCTTGGGGAAGAGGAATCGAACTGGAAATCTTGACGCATACCAAAGAAGAGGAATCCATTCCGGCGTCTTCGTGCATCCTAGAGAAGAGGATTCAATCTTGAAACCTTAATGTTACTTGGGGAAGAGGAATCTATTTCCGACTTCTTCATGCATCTTGGAGAAGAGGAATCCATGTTGAAATCTTGACACATCTTGGGGAAGAGGAATCCATCTTGAAATCTTGAAGCATTTGGGGAAGAAGAATCCATTCCGACGTCTTGACTGTTTCTAGCCAAGAGGAATCCATCTTGAAATTTCAACACTTATTGGGGAAGAGGAATCTATTCCGCCGTCTGAGTGCATCCTGGAGAAGAGGAATCCATGTTGAAATCTTGACACATCTTGGGGAAGTGGAATCCGTCTTGAAATCTTGAAGCATTTGGGGAAGAATCCATTCCGACGTCTTGACGGATCCTAGCCAAGAGGAATCCATCTTACTATTTCGACAAATCTTGGGGAAGAGGAATCTATTCTGACGTCTTCGTGCATCCTGAAGAAGAGGAATCCATCTTGAAATCTTGACGTATCTTGAGGAAAAGAAACCCATTCCGACATCTTCGAGGAGCCCGCCCAAGAGGAATCAATCTTGAAATGTCGACACATCTTGAGGAATTGGAATCCATACAGACGTATTCAAATATCCTGGCCAGAGGAATACATCTTGAAATCTTGATGCATACCGGGGTGGAGGAATCCATTCCGACGTCTCACGCATCTTAGAGAAGAGGAATCCATCTTGAAATCATGACGCATCTTGAGGAAAAGGATTGCAATACGACGTCTTCGAGCAGCCCGCCCAAGAGGGATCAATCTTAAAATATTGACATATCTTGGGGAAGAGGAATCCATCTTGAAATCTTGAAGCATCTTGGGGAAGAGGAATCCATTCAAACGTTTTCGTGCATCCTGGAGAAGAAGAATCCATCTTGAAATCTTGACACATCTTGAGGAATATGAATCCATACAGACGTCTTCACATATCCTGGCCAGAGGAATCCATCTTGAAATCCTGATGCATACCGGGGTAGAGGAATCCATTCCGACGTCTTCATGATCCTAGAGAAGGGGAATCCATCATGAAAACTCGGCACATCTAGAGGAAAAGGAATCCATTCTGATATCTTTGTTCAGCCTGCCCAAGAGGAATCCATCTTGAAATGTTGATACATCCTGGGGAAGAAGAATCCATTTTGAAATCTTGATGCATACCGGGGAAGAGGAATCCATTCCGGCGTCTTCATGTATCCTAGAGAAGAGGAATCCATATTGAAGACTCGGCGCATCTAGAGGAAAAGGAATACATTCCAACGTCTTCGTGCAGCCTGCCCAAGAGGAATCCATCTTGAAGACTTGACACATCTTGGGGAAGAGGAATCCATCTTGAAATCCTGACACATCTTGGTGAAGAGGAATACATTCCAACATCTGCATGCAATCTGTAGAAGAGGAATCCATCTTGAAATCATGACGCATCTTGAGGAAAAGGATTCCATTCCGACGTATTCGTGCAGCCTGCCCAAGAGGAATCCATCTTAAAATATTGACACATCTTAGATAAGAGGAATCCATTCCAACGTTTTCATGCATCATGGAGAAGAGGAATCCATCTTGAAATCTTGACACATCTTGAGGAATAGGAATCCAAACCGACGTCTTCACGTTTCCTGGCCAGTGGAATCCATCTTGATATCTTGACGCATACCAGGGAAGAGGAATCCATTCCGGCATCTTCGTGCATCCTAGAGAAGAGGATTCCACCTTGATAACTCAAAGCAACTTTAGGAAAAGGAATCCATTCCGACATCTTCGTGCAGCCTGGACAAGAGGAATCCATCTTGAAATATTGACACATCTTGGGGAAGATTAATCCATCTTGAAATCACGATACATCTTGGGGAAGAGTAATCTATTCAGACCTCTGTGTGCATTCTGGTGATGAGGAATCCATCTTGAGAATTCGATGCATCTAGAGGAAATGGATTCCATTCCGACGTTTTCGTGCAGCCTGCCCAAGAGGAATCCATCTTGAAATGTTGACACATCTTGGGGAAGAGGAATCCAACTTGAAATCTTGACCCATACCAGGGAAGAGGAATCCATTCCGGCGTCTTCGTGCATCCTAGAGAAGAGAATTCCATCTTGAAACCTTAATGTTACTTGGGGAAGAGGAATCGATTTCAGACTTCTTCATGTATCTTGGAGAAGAGGAATCCATGTTGAAATCCTGACACATCTTGGGAAAAAGGAATCCATCTTGAAATCTTCAAACATTTGGGGAAGAAGAATCCATTCCGACGTCTTGACGGATCCTAGCCAAGAGGAATCCATCTTGAAATTTCGACACTTCTTGGGGAAGAGGAATCTATTCCGACGTCTGCGAGCATCCTGAAGAAGAGGACTCTATCTTGGAATCTTGACGTATCTTGAGGAAAAGGAATCCATTCCGACGTCTTCATGCATCCTAGAGAAGAGGAATCCATCTTGAAATCTTGAAGCATCTTGGGGAAGAGGATTCCATTCCAACGTTTTCGTGCATCCTGGAGAAGAGGAATCCATCTTGAGAACTCGATGCATCTGGAGGAAATGGAATCCATTCCGACGTCTTCATGCATCCTAGAGAAGAGGAATCTATCTTGAAATGTTCACATCTTGGGGAAGAGGAATCCATCTTGAAATGTTGATGCATACCGGAGAAGAGGAATCCATCTTGAAATCTTGATGCATGCCGGAGAAGAGGAATCCATCTTGAAATCTTGATGCATACCGGAGAAGAGGAATCCATCTTGAAAACTTGACACATCCAGAGGAAAAGGAATCAAAGGAATCCATTCCGACGTCTTCATGCATCCTAGAGAAGAGGAATCCTTCTTGAAATCTTGACGTATCTTGAGGGAAAGGAATCCATTCTAACATCTTCGTGCAGCCTGCCCAAGAGGAATCGATCTTGAAATGTTGACACATCTTGAGGAATGGAATCCATACAGACGTCTTCACGTATCCTGGCCAGAGGAATCCATCTTGAGATCTTGACGCATACCGGAGAAGAAGAATCGAATCCGGCATCTTCATGCATCCTAGAGAAGAGGAATCTATCTTGAAAACTGGACGCATCTAGAGGGAAAGGAATCCATTCCGACGTCTTCGTGCAGAATGCCCAAGAGGAATCTATCATGAAATCTTGACACATCTGGGGGAAGAGGAATCCATCTTGAAATCATAAGCATCTTGGGGAAGAGGACACCATTCCAACGTTTTCGTGCATCCTGGAGAAGAGGAATCCATCTTGAGAACTCGACGCATCTAGAGGAAGTGGAATCCATTCCGACGTCTTCATGCAGCCTGCCCAAGAGGAATCTATCTTGAAATGTTCACATCTTGGGGAAGAGGAATCCATCTTGAAATCTTGATGCATACCGGAGAAGAGGAATCAATCCGCCATCTTCTTGCATCCTAGAGATGAGGAATCCATCTTGAAAACTAGACGCATCCAGAGGAAAAGGAATCAAAGGAATCCATTCCGACGTCTTCATGCATCCTAGAGAAGAGGAATCCATCTTGAAATCTTGATGTATCTTGAGGGAAAGGATTCCATTCCGACGTCTTCGTGCAGCCTGCCCAAGAGGAATCCATCTTGAAATCTTGATGCATCCTTGGCAAGATGAATCCATTCCGACGTTAATTTGCAACTTCGATGAGGGGAATCGATTTATATATCTTGTGGACATAGGGAGAGGAATTCATTTTGAGGTCTTCACGCAGAAGACGTCTTCATGACTCCTGGAGAAGGTGAATCCATCCTGAAATCTAGACGCATCTTGAGAGAGGTGAATCCATTCAATAGTATTCATGCATTCTGGGGAAGGGGAATCCATATTGAGGTATATATGCATCATGGGGGAGAGAAATTCTTCGACATCTTGATGCATCCTGGCGAATAGAAATCTTCTCTATGTCTTGATGAATCCTGGTGAAGAGAATCTTCTTGATGTTTGGAAGCATCCAGTTGAGAGGAATCCTCCTTGACTTCTTGAAGCATCCTGTAGGAGAGGAATCAATCCCTATGTCTTGACGCATACGAAATACACATCTTAGCCATGAATCCTGGTCGGTGTCCTGATGCTACTTTTATACTTATCCCAGATGACATCTCTAAGCATCTTCGGGAGTGCGTGTTGTCTTCTTACATATAGCATGTGTATGTCAACATTGACATCTTGATACATTGTTACCTATACCTAAGAGAAATCTTTGTTAAACCCTTTCTTAACATCTACACACCTAGTAATCCTAAATTAAGACGAATATTGATGATATCTTACCATAATACTCCACTGTTAGTGAGATCTATTCTAATTTGTTAACAAAAAATTAGAAATTAATTACTTTGAGGTTTTATTCTACTGAAATTGTTGTCATTCAATAGCACAATTATGACTGCATCCAATGCCTCTTTTTAATGTGTTTGTAAATATCTCTATTTTTTAATTCTTTTCCTCTAATCTTATACTGGGAATTAGGTATACCTATTTTTCATTTAAAAAATACCTCTCCCTTGCATTTATACAATCACTAACTATCAATTATTTATACAAGATCCTGTGAATAGGGATTAGTTAAGGTTATCAAGAGTATCTGAAATGAGGCAGTTTGAAGTTGTGTGTCTGATTCAATAGTGAGGGCAATTTCGTATGCATTTGTATGTTTTTATGTTAAATAAACATCTAGGCCAATGTTCTGTTAATTAGGCTTCCTCTCTTCATCCTGGAAAAAAATGGAAACAGACATATTTAACACCTAGATGGTCATAATTATTTTTTCACATTGCATCCATGAACCAATGATAATCTCCCCAGAAAAATTCTTTACATTATGCAATGTATTTATACAATTAGCTTTGCCTTTTTCTTACTTAGAATACCGAAATGATCTCAAACCCAGCCCTAGTTTCAAACAGCTAACACATTTTTATATTATTAAGTTGGACTAGCAAAAGAACAAGTCAGAGTTAGCAACCATTGTGATCAAACTTTTGTCATACGGATAAAACTTTACCCCTCACTGTATGACTTATTTGCAGTACCTACTCAAATGCAGTGAACGATAGTATAGGAAATTTTACATTTATAGCTCTCATGGAAACTATAATGCCAATATGCTCTCTTTTGTAATAAACTTTAATGTAAATACTTCTTTCAAGTTCACTCTTCTATTTTCATGCAGATTACTTACCAGTCATTACAGTGTCAAGAATAGAACAAGCAGAAAAACCTAAAATTTAAACATGCCATAGTTATTGAACACCACATCTCATTTGGCTAGTAATGGGACAAAAGAGCCTATTGAACACATTGCTAGACTAACACAGAGTTAAAAAAGGAAGACAAATATGATTTTAATGGGAAAAAAAAGAATCACAAAGTGATTAATTATGTAGTAATACTGTTGCTGACAAATGGGAGTGAGCTACAGGAAATTTACATTTTATGTTAAAGAATTACCATAATCAATGCTAGGTCTTCAGATAAATATCTTTGGAAAACTATATTTTACCACCAGTTAATTTCACAAAATTAATGAAATTAAGTGTCAAACTCTTCATTTCCCTTACATTCAACCGAGCAGAAAACTATGTACCGCATTTGTAGAGTTGTGAGGCTGCAGTGCACCTGCCTAAACAGTTTATTTTGTGTTAAGAAATTCAGGTTGATTTCAGGTAATTTTAAGGCCATTCCTAACCCCACTAAATTAAAGAAAAAACAAAAGTCTACTTAAACATTCTTTCTCTATGCTTCAAACGACTAGAACCCCGAGATTCACAAAGTCCTTTTTAAAATCCATTTCAATTCAAACAGGTCAGAGTAGACTGAAAAAGTTACATTAAGTAGAGAAAGAAAACTTGGCTTAAGGAGAAATTGGAGCCAATAAAAACCACAGAAACTAAGTTTAAGGATTGTCAAAGATAAAAGTCACTGGGTACAGATAAAAAAATAACCCACACCAATATCATAATTTCATTTAACAGTAAAATAAATAAAGCTGCAGGAACATATCCACTCAGATGATTAATAAGGGGAAGTTAAGATCCAAAGCAACATGAGCCCATTCACCAGTGACAAATGTGCACAAGGAAAAATGCTCAGAAATATGCACTTGATTGAACAGAGGATAGAAACACTCTTGGATAAATGGACTTAAGTAAGGCAACTATGGACAGTTATTAAACCCAGAGATAGTATAGATATAATATATAAGTATAACCTATACAGGGTGTTGCAAAAAAACACTGACAATGGATGTGAGGTAGTACATTGCTATATGTTGACCATTTTTTAATAAGGTACCAATATCCGGAAATGATGTGTTTTCGCCGCTGACTGTAACCAACTTTTACATGTTACCCATGCTGACCCCACAACTGAGAAGCAGTTGTCTCAGCAGAAGGCATGGATGGCACACATCAAGATTAGACTGGTACCAACAGTCACAGATTCAGGTGTGTGTTAAGTTCACAGAAATGGCCAGGGTACGGTGATGTGGAAGGCAAAGGGAAATCCACCACATTAAGTCTTCCTATAAGATGCAGCCCAGCATCTGTACGACATGACAGCAATCCTCCTGGTTAAGTATTCTGGAGGTAAAGAGTCTCCCAATCAGATCTCCAGAAGGGGATCACTGGGAGAGGTACACTAGTCAAAAAGGACAAGAGCAGGATAGGAACATGAAATGTGAGATCTTAAGGGGTGAGCGAGAAGCTGGAGAATAAAGAGATGGAGAGACTAGGGGTGGCTATGTTGTGAGTCATTGGCACTGGCAGACAACCATGGGAGCAACAGTTACAAAGTGATTTATTCAGGAAACGACCAGAGGGATTGCAGGTGTAGGCATCATACTGAAGAAAGGGGCAGGTGAGTTAAATTAGTCTGGTAGTACAAAGAAAGTATTCTCACGGTGAAGCTGGAAGGAGAGCCAATGGACAGTGATAATGCAGGTCTACTGACATCAAGCCATATGGAAGAAGAAAGAAGTTTATGAGCAAATTGAAGAAGCCCTCAAGGTAGTGAAGGGGAAGGCCAAACTCTTCTTCATGGGAGAGTGGAACACAGAGGTAGGAGAGGGAAAAAAGGAAAAGTGTAGATACTTCAGACTGGGCAAAAGAAACAGCAAAGGAGAAATACTAATAGTGTTCTGCAATGAGAAGAACATGGCAGTAACTAACACAACACGCACAAGGAAGATGCCAGATGATATTGCCAGATACTAAATAGACTACATACTTGTCAAAGTCAGGTACAGGAACCAAGTAAAGCAGTGCAAGAGCTATCATGGAGCAGATATAAACAGTGGCCACAACCTAGTATCCATGGACAGCCACTTTCAATGCAAGAAAATCATGAATATAAAATGCAAACTAAGTTGGGACATAAAAATACTGTCTGAAGAAGGAAAAAGGGAAATATTCACAGCAGTTTTTTTACAGGAAACGAGAAAATGAGGCCGAAATGGGCATCTGAAAGAAATGGGATGAGCTAAAGAGGACAAACGCTGAAGTAGCAGAGGAGCAACTGGTGGGAAAGACTGCCAGTACAAAGAAGCCATGGATAAAGACTCAGATTAGGAAATTAATAGAAGAAAATACAAGAGCCCCAGAAATGAAGGAGAGGCAACCCTCGACAAGCAGCAAAGGAACCAAGTCAATTGAGAACACAAGAAAGCAGGGGAAGAATGGATCGAAACTGCTACAAGGAAGTTAACAAGAACATGAGGAAAGGAAACACTGAAACGGCATACAAGCTAGGGAAGAAACACTTAGGAGAGAAGACAACTAGGAGTAATAATCTCAGGGATGCGACCAGGAATATAATGATTAAGAATTAAGACATTGGGAATAGATTAAAGCAATACATTGCAGAACTATTTCACGGGGCGACACCACATGATGAAAACCCAATGAATAATGAAAGTGAGATTGACCATGAAGATCAAGGCCCAATCAAAGCACTCCGAAGTAAAGCCAAAGATGACCTATATGAGAGAATCAAAAATAGCCACCAAAGCAGAAAACTTCCACAGGACTTTCTAAGGAATGTAATGGCTATGATACCAAAGAAGACAAGGACAGATGTGAGGAGCACCAAACCATGAGCCTACTGTCACATTCATTAAAAAGACTCACACAAATAAGCCACAGAATGGAAAGAAATGTTGAAGACTAACTGACAGAAAATCAGTTTGGATTTAGGAAGAATAGGGGCACCAAGGAGGCCATACTCTGACAGAGTAATGGTGGAGAAAATTAAATGTGAACAAGCCATTGTATGTCACATTCGTGGACCAGGAGAAAGCCTTCTACAATGGTTAATGGAACACGATGATCAGGCTGCTGGAGAAACTGAATGGATTATGATGAGAAGAATTATCTACCAGATATACAGGAAGCAAGTCACCACAATGCAAATGAGAGACTGAAGTGAGAAGCTGAAGTTAAAGGAGTAAGACAAGGATGCAACCTCTCAACAGTTGCGTTCAATTTTTACTACTTGGAGGATGCCATAAGCTAATCTCAAGAAACTGGACAGCAGAATTGAGATAAACAAAAAATAAACATGCTCTGGTTTGCAGTTAATATCATAGTCATACCTGGATTAGATTGTTAGTTGGGGGAGCCTTCGACAGGAGCTCGGGCACCTAGACCTTGAGTGGTCCATTGTGGAAACCCCATTTTTGACCTGCCTGCCGCATGCAAACAGGAGACAAGAGTGAAGGTATGAATGGTCACCCATCCAACCCTCGTCCGGGCCCAACATTGCATAACTTCAGTGATCTTACAGGGAACTGGTGTTTCAATGAGGCTAGGCCCTTGCCCAGTCATACCTGGAAATCACGATTTTTAAAGGTCCCTAAACATAATCAACAGAGTTCTCCAAGAAAATAACATGAAAAAGAAGATGAAGACAACAATCCTGGCATGTGGAGGAGAAGCTGAGAGTAGAAATCACCCAGAGAGGAGAGAAATTTGAGCAAGTGGATTCCATCTATCTCTGAAGTATCATCACGTGGGATGGAAGAAGTACTATGGACATCAAGTGGAGAATATGCCAACCTGAGGAGGAGTTCATGAGAAAAAGAAAAGTGCTGAGCTAAAAGATGATCTGACCACAAATCAGGAAACAGTATGTGATAACATTCATGTGGAGCATAGCACTATGGATCAGAAATATGGACCATTGGAAAAGCTGACCAGAAAATACTAGAAGTTTTCAAAACCTGGTGCTGGAGGATGCTGAAGATAAAATTGACATAAAATTAGAAATTATTAAGTTTACCAAAGAGAAGAAGAGGAAAGGACCATATGAAATACCAAACAAAAGAATTGGATTGGACACACTGAAGGACAACGGATTTGTGAAGAACGTAACTTAAGGTAAAATAGACAAAAGTCCCCAGAGAAAGCCCTGGAATAAGTTCATGGACTAAATGAAGAGGAAAACAGATCGGGAGAGTTACCAGGAGGTAAGGGACCAAGCATTATAGAGGGATTGAAGCTGCAGTCAACCAATCTCACAATTGAACCACCAATGAAGACTAGCCAATGGTGAAGGTGATACTGAAAAATGGGAAATATCAAGAGGGCAAAGAGATGAATTTCTCAGTCCGACTTTAGATCCATGAATATTTTCTAATAAAAATAAAAAAAATGCATAAGCACCTTTCACCATATAAGATAATCTTATAAACAGCTATGGGAAGAATGGCACGAGAAGAATTTCATACCAACAGCATGGTGAGATGACATGCCAAGTATGAAGGACATAAAAAACACTGATGTAGACATTGAAGGGGAGTGTTTCTCCACATCAAAGCTATCAGAATTGATTGTGTCTCTATTCCTTCCCTATAATTGCAAAACAGACTTCTATGGCATCTCCCCAAGTATTAGAGATATACGCTGATTTGTCTAAGTTCTCAATGAAGGGAAAAATTTCAACTTCACCACCTTAGAGGTAACGCGGCTCAGGAGACTGAGTAACTGTGGGTATAAGTGGTTCCCCTCTACAAACAACTGCCCCCTACAGGGCAGATGAGCCAGTAGAGGTGCAGGGCACCCTCTTGCCCTTGGAGGGGGAAACCCTCCAAAAAGCGGTTGAGCCAGCCAATTTTGGTCAGTGGTATGAGGATGGAGCTAAAAGCAACCAAGTGCATCCACCAGATTAAGGATGTTGGGTCAACCTCAAGATACTGAGGTTTTCTGCGAAGCAAGTAAGTTTACTCATTGAATAAGCAGTCATGGACAAAATGCGACGGCATTCCAAGGTGGTATTGGTCTATCCCTGGGTAAGGTATACCTTTAAATGATACAGAAGCCTGTGAATATGCCATGGCTTAGCAAAGGGAGGCCACCAACAATCATGCATCTCAAAGTGAGGAGAGAGCAGCTAATCCCCTTCATATGAGGGAAGATGTAGACTAGTGGTTGGTACAGCAACTCATTTCACTACAGGCAGGGTAACATTTACTGTAATGGCAGTAGTACTGCAATGTTACAAGGCAAGGGGAAACCACCGCATTATTATCATGAAGAGTCAGTTACTTCACTTTTCTCTTGATCAAGACATATGGAACCCTCTTCAACAACTGTTGATGTAATTGAAGGGTCTCAATTACATCAACAGAAATGGATCAGACTGTCAACCCTTTGTAGATCTACAGGGATCTATGTAAATCTACAGCATAAAATCAGACATCAGGGAATATGCATGATTTTAAGTACCTAACTTAATGAAAATGCTAGTACTCTTGTTCCCTTTGGCAACTGGGTCAATTCCTCACCTACTCATTCGAAGGCCGAGGGTTGATTTTTCACCACCCAGGACCTGGGTGTTGATGTTTGTCTATTACTGGTGCTAAGACACCCAATATTAAAAACCAAACAAGATTTACGGGATAGTTAAACTTAACTCAAATATCACACAGGCACGCCTAAAGAACGCTTTAATAAAGTCCTATAGCCTTGGTAAGTAGTTGCAAGGCAACATGCAGACATGGAGATGAATCCAGCTAATTTACCTATTTATCCAGGTACGCTAACGTCAGGGCGTTTTTTATTCCACTAGAAAAAAGTAAAACGACCAGAAATTATGTGCACTCGAGTTTGGGAGCAAATAAAAAATAACGAGAATATCTACAGAAAATCTAATCTCATAATGTTCCTCCTTTAATTTACACTATTAAATGGTAAGCTTAAAATTTTGAAATGCATTTCAATATTTATTACTATGGGTGTAAGGTAAAAGTACCGGATTTTCACTAAATTCGAGCAAACATCCGACTTAGATAATTCTTAATTTTAACACAAGTCCTTTAATGACAATCTTATTTCAGTCAAAGGTGGATAAATAAGTTTTCTTAAGTTTCCGCGTTTTACTTTTAACAGGAAAAATGTAATTAATTTTGGGAAAATAATTGCATTTCAAAACTGGGGCGTCGTACGATTTCCTTCTTGGTCGCTTGGCAATCCGTATGTCTTGAACGTTTCCGATATTTCACTATGCAATATATCAATTAGCGCGTTTAATTTAAATCGATTGGTATTTATACTGATCGAAGTGAGCTGTCACGGCAGGCGGATCCGCCTGGGCCAATCGCTGCAGTGTTGCCTGGTACAACTGGTACAACCGCTCAGGCCGACAGTGCTATGCGCCGGCTCAAGCTGGCTTGAACGGCGTCCCCGGGTAATAATGTAATCGCATCCCTTACCCTTTTCACACTTCCCACGCTACCCTCATGATTCTCAGGAGGTTATCACTAATCACTCATTAAAGCATTGGTTTATCACTGTCATTGGCCCACTGCGCAAAATAGCGTTTAGTTTCTGTCAGGATAATGATCTAGATGCCTTCGAGATCTGTTTTCAAATTACGAAATATGGATGATTTTAAGCAAAATTAGTTCTATTTAAAGTCAGGAGAAAAACTTAGTGATAAACGCTGTCAACTTCACAACCCTGATTATGTCTCTGTGAGCTGAAACGCGTCGTACGCATTAAAATACCTTGTGTAATAGTGCAATTGTTGTTTCTGTTATAACATGATGAACTTCCACGATATCTCGCCTAAATCTGTTTAAATTATAATTGGTTTTTGTATATTTTTTTGCTTTCCGACCACCCAAGGAAAGACCATCGGCAGGGCGGCAATATATTCATATTACCATATTTATTATTAGAGCATTCGAAGATGAATTCACGAGTTTTATCCAAGATGATGATTTCCGACAATTTAAAAACTGATCAAAATTGGATGAAAATTTACCGGGCAAGCCAAAATAGTCTAACTCCACGCTTCGAGAGATCATGAAGTATCTGAAAATTCAGCAATTTTATGTACTCACGCTTAGTGTCGAGGAAGCAATAACAAGGCGGTGATCAAGTTTCGTGTTAGGATAAAGCTCTGTATCCTATCGAGCTACATCAGGCGGTGACGGACGATGAAGACCCGAGCGGGTGAACGCGGCAACAATAAATATAAATACCATTTTAAATTAAACACGCTTACTGATATACTGGACAATTAAATACGGGAAATGTTCCAGGCATACAGACTGGAACACGACGAAGGACGAAATCGTTCAACGACCCACTTTGAAACTCAATCATTTTCCAAAATTAATAACAACCACTTTCCTGTCAAAGATCAAGTGCTGAAACTTAAACATGTATAGCATACATTTATCTACCATTAACTGAAATACGGCTGGCATTAGTCCTTGGAGTAACGTATTATCAAATTCGAAGCTTCGCTTGAACACTCATCAAAAACAGCGACTTCTAACGTAAGTAAATGCTATGATGAGTCTTACTGGCAAGCCGGTTGACTTATTAGAGGTAAAAATTGGAACGCACAAGATTTAGGCTGACCGATTAAATTAATTGCTTTAAATTAGTTTATGTAAAACAAATATAAGTAACACGGATGATTTGGCCTGTTCCACGGTCTAACATCTCCGCGCTCAGTCTAAGACAGCCATAAACGCCGTTAGAACATACGACTTGACAAAAGAAACTAGAATACTACTACTAGTCATATACCTAGTACATATGACTAGTAGAATGCTTCTACTAGTCAATTTTCGTTCGATTATTCAGTATGTGGGTCCTTGTGGGGGATACCCGACAAAAATGGGCATTCACGTAATCTCACCATTGACAGACTCAAAATTTAAGTCGTTTAAAGTAAACGCTCAAGTTATTGTGAAGAAATCGCGAACGAAAATATTTCTTACAATGTCTTGCGTAATAAAAATGCTCTGCCTGTCTATTGCTTATGCGCCCTGCCTAGTGTACCGGATAAACGAACGGAAAGCAAGATCCATAGTGCTAATGAAGTATTAATATCACCTCAACGCGAGCTAATGCGGAGCTGCCAATGAATGCAATACCAAAGGATGAAAGGTTGCTTGAACAACCATAAGTAATGAGCAAATTGGATTCATATCTGGAAAATTACGCGGACAGCGGTGCACAGTATTATCAAGCGAAGGATGAATGTTTCAGTTGGAAGTTTAGGTTAGGATACACCAGTGACATACCCTAAACGTTAAGCTCAGGTCAGTTTTACTGACAGCCGACGAGATACACCACGACAAAGAGGGTTTAATTTCGACTCCGCGCTATTACTCTATTGCTAATAGAAGTGAAAATAAGACAGCTGAATTGATATGCACCATGAGACGGCTGACGTGGGGTGGTACGCAGATGACGGCGCGCGTGACGCATGCGCGACATTCAGGCAGTCATTTCACAAATACCTACTTGCAGTATTGGAATTCAAGTTTTCACAGCATAATAAATTTACACGCTAGCAAACTGTCGAAGTGAGGAACATTCCTAAGAACCTTTCATCCTACTTATTACGGTCCATACAAACACTACCCTTTGGACAACTACACGTCATGCAGACATCAAGAATACACTACAAAATGTTGAAATAAATCAAGTACTCACATCATCTGCAGTGAACGCCGATCGCCAAGAACTGTGTGTCGCGAGCTCCAACTCCCTTCTTGATGTAGGCTCTTGCTGTATCATTCCATTGTAGAGGTAGGCAGCCGAGACCAATTCGCCAAGGCCCCCGAGGAGCACAACAATGAAGATGGCTCCACTAACTACTTCAGAATCTACACCAGATCCGGAGCAGTAAGTTGTTTGACTACTGGAAGCAGGAAAGACAATCAGCTCGTGACTAGGGGGATGTAACTACATAATCTAATATATACGCGGCGCTACTTCAATAAATACAACACGCCAAATAGAGAAAAACCTGCATGTTCAGATTGTACAAATTCGTGCCCCATCAAATCAGCCTTTAAGGTTTGGTAATTATTAGGCCCGTTTTACGCGGGGTACGAGCTTGTAAAATTTTGAACTGCATCATTTCAACAACCTAGCGGGCAATAATGATTAACGATAGAGCAGGGGCTACTTCGCCATTTCGCGTTCACGCATTCGCCGCCTTACACGATAAAATTTGAAATGCGGATTCTTACATACATCAGCTTGTGCAACTGCGTATCCCGTATAAAGCTGACTTTAAGCCTCTTATACGCGAGACACTTAATTTGAAATGCACAAGCGAACGTGCATTTCAAATAGCATCATCTAAAGCGGTGAATTGCAGGAATTCCGGGACAAACGCATGAACACGAGATAGCGATATCGCCCCTGCTCCATCTTCAATTACTACTTACTACACGCTACATTGAGAAAATAACGCAAATTTAAAATGGTGCAAGTTCGCGCCCCATGCACAACGGGCTTTCTTAGGGCGGCAACTGACAACATTAGTACCGGAAAAGACTAACATCCCAGGGTTTGTGGGTAGGGTAATGAATTCTTAGAAATGAAGGAATGGTGGAGAGAAACATGGCGTCGGACTTAGCTCGTTATCGACGAAAGGCGTCAAGCGAAAATTTGGCGCCAAATTAGACATGGGGTACATTACTTAAAATGCTCCCCACGACGTACATCAATAGGCATCTCAGATCAGAAAAATCTACGCCATGGCTAGGATTCGAACCCAGGCACTACGTATGAGAGGCGAATGCTCCAGCCACCCTCACCATCGCATTGATTAGGCTCGATTGCAAGATACCGGACTAAAAGTTTACTTATAGGTACCCACTCAACCCGTTCACATAATCAGATAATCTAAGAGTTCATGACATTGCAGTACATACCTCTGGAATCCACGACGTCCGTAACGCAGCCATTTGACTAACAACAGCGGCGTCGCTTTAGATTAAACTATGCGAGCTGCTTCTGAGCTGACACCACGAAGAAAATACTACTGTCGAAAGAGCCAGTCTTGCGGCAGTACTATTCAGAGGCAAAGCAGTCGTTCCTGAAAAAGCGAATGGAAACAGTCATAGAAAACTTGACTTGGAAAATTATGCCGTATTAGAGAAACTTAAACCGCCTTCTACATTCTACAAGCGTAAATATCTACGCAAATTCTACTCAATATTGACAATAAATTCAGTCCATAGGCACTAACAAGGTGGTACTTACTATCAGACGACGCGACGTGAGAGGACCCCCATATTCGAATGGGGTCGGTTGATCATGCTGTCCTCCATTGCTTGCTTCAATGGAAAAGTTGGTGGTCTGCCAAATCCTGCCCATTACTTCTTACTCACTACTTCTACATTGACAATTAAAAGGAAATCGGACAGCGAATGATATGACTGCCCAATTCTACCAGATTTGTCCCTTATGAAGAGATGAACATTGGCACCCAATCAAAAACTGGTTACAAATAGGCAATTTTGCACGCTGTATTAACGATCAGGGGAGGCGCAAGTCAAGACTATGATTATTATCTATGGATCAGGACTAACTCCGCTAGACACGCGTAGACTAAGTTTTACACCGACGAACGCAGCGTCAGGCACCTCCGTCCTCCTTGAGCAGCGGCAGATTTCTGGCGCTCTCGTCTACCGACGCAGTCCATTGGTTCTCTGGTGGAGGGGAAGGTTGACGAGGAAGGAGGGCGGCGGGAGGGTAGAGAAGTCGACGAATAGGAAAGACAGACTGAGTGCGGGGAAGAGGTGTGTCGTTCATGAATGAATCGTTCATAATGAACGATTCAATGGCATGAACCGAATGAATTGAATCTACGCTTTCCACTCGAATCGTTCAAAATGAACGATTTGATGGAAGATTCAAATCCGCCGAATCCAAATCGTTCATTATGAACGATTTGTGTGGAAGATTCTGCTAGCAAATCTCCGAATCCGCCAAATCCAAATCGTTCAATAAGAACCCTGTAAATACCCTTGAAACACCTTGTCAAATGTCTTGTGTTTCCGAATTGGAGAATCACATTTCACCTTTTTGTTTGTTATTTCGCACGCTAAGATTTGAAATGCAGTAAGTCGACAGATTCATATGGATTCGAGATTCAGTGGGATTCGAGATCCAGTTGGATTCGAGGTTCACATGGATTCGAGATTCACTCGTGGATTTGGTTCATTCGGTTCATTATGAACGATTTAAAGAACCGAATCATTGCCACGAATCAAATCCCATGAACCGAATCCACAAAATGAACCGAAATTCCAACCTCTAGTGCGGGGGTTGGGAGAAGGAGAAGGGGGCAGAGAAGGCCCTGCCGCAAGGTGGTTGGAAGGAAGAACTCCGAAGAAAAGGAAAGGAAGGTTTTCCTTCCAACCTCCTTGCCCTGCCGGCACTGCCTTACCTCTCCCTCCTAAATTTGAGCTGGGGGGAGCTCACTTGACATAGATGGGGAGGAAGAGGGTGGTCGAGGCACGGGGTAAATGGCGGAATGTTTTTCCTAACTAAACGGGACAGCTTCTTTTGTCAGTCACCATCAACACCATACGCATCTATACCTATTACTCCCGCCTAGCCTCTTACTATTTGTTGCCTACACATGGCTCAATTTTGAATATCTATAATATTCAATGAGGGCCATCTGGAGGTGAATAAATTAGATATGTCCACAGATAGTATTAATGATCTCGTCCATAATTCTGGAGTGAATTTTTGGCTTCAGTCTTTCCCTACGTTAAACTTGTAAAATACTCGGCACAAACCCGTGTCCCGGGTGGTGAAAAGGCTACGTGGTCATGAGTCGAACTTGCGACCTTTGTCCACCGGTAAACCTCAAATGATAACGTAAAGCAAACTTTAACTAATCAATGAGCAGACCTGCAACATACACTACGTTTACCAGTCGAACTCAGATCGATATGATCTCGGACTGATCAGAACATTCGAAGCCAGGCGACTCGGATCGCCTGGTTTACCAATGCGAAATCCATTGAAATATCGATTTAAATCGGTTCGTAGCGATTTGAAATCTCAGACTGGCAGAGAAAGCGGGCCGAGTTAGCCCGCTTCTCATATCAACCTCGCTAGCCCGTTGCGTTTACCATTCCGAGCTAAACCGGTCAAAAATCCATCTGAGTTCGATTGGTAAACGAAGTGATAGATTAGATATCTCATTGACAACCACATAACTCGAATTTCTTTGGACGAATATGTTTTTCGCTCGTCCACGCGAAATACGATTGCGTCGAAAACGGCTTTACTCCCTGTAGATTGAGGAATTCTCATAATGAAGAACAAATTTCACATTATAATTAGGTTAACTGCTAGCTATGTTTCCCAGAGCGTACATTTTGAAATTTTTTAAATTAAGACCTCAAAATTGTAAAATTTGGCTTCATTTTTTGCTTTTTACAAAAAATTGTCTCTGGCAGACGTAAACAATATATTCAATATTAAATTAAAACTAATAAAATGGAAATAAGTTGAGTACTAAATACGTTATTAGGACAGTAAGAACCAGCTGAAAACGCGCCGATCAAGAGCGGCTCTAGCGGCGAAATAGGCAAGCAGGTGAAGGCGCTCACGGAGATTGGAGTCGAGGTAATGAGTGGCCACTGGAGGGGAATGAGGGGAAGGCCCCGAGGGGTGGGGAAGGGTACGAAGTTGGAGGGACTTGGTAGGATTAAGCTAGAGCGGTGTGCAAGAAAGGTATTACGCTGTGGAGGAACTGAAGACTCGGCATCATCCGGCGTTTGACGGCACAACCTTTGATTCGGCTCCTGCTGGCATCCCCACTTTACCGTGTTGAGTTCGCATCCTCTTGATTTTCTCTCACGGACTGCTAGACAACTGACGTCACGGCCTCTCTCTGAACGTATCCCATATAGCGGTATTGGCTACAAACGGGAGTACTACCACATCCTCAGCGTTACACAGATTTTGAAAGATTTAGGGTGGGAGCCGCTAGAGACTCGGAGGCTACGCGCTAGGCTTAGATTGCTTGAGCAATTGAGAATGAATATCTTTCAGAGCGACACGGAGAACATCATATTAGAACCACATTATATTTCCAGGTCCGACAGAATCGATAAATTAAGGGAGATATTTTGCCGAACGGATAGGTATGGGAATTCGTTTTTCCCCCGAACAATTAAGGACTTTAATAAATGCTAGGCGGAACTTTGATTTTTTTTTTGACGGCTGGTGTCCTAACACCCCCCGCCACACGCCTTTTGAGGCGGCTTGCGGGGTAGTATGTAGATGTAGATCCTAGACGCGATCAGCTCCATCGAGGAGCAACAACCCGGTCATACGGCATAATCTTCGGACGCCCTGGCTGACGGTTTCTCAATCCAAGCCATAACTACGTGCTTTGGCATTGCTTTGCTGAGCTAGGTCATTACCATGTAGATATGCACTACCTTGTGGACTTTCTATCAGTACGGCATTGGCGAGTCCTAAGTACAAAGTCGGAAAATCAGTCATTTTAGTTGTTAAAAAATTACTATTCCTATAGGTCACTGGATGTTCTTGCTTGACGTTAGCGCTAACTTTAATGTATGTTGACGCAGTTCCATAATGTTAGATAATTCAATAATAACGTGTATGTTTGGTTCTGCTAGCTCTATTGGAGATGGAGACTCAAGCGTGATGAAAAACGTACCGGAACAAGTGCCGTATGGTAGGTACATTTAAAAAAATGAATACGCGAATCATGCAGTGAAGCGCTTCACCAAAGGATTGTTCAAGATTGCGGAGGCGAGGCCCATTGTCAACATAATTCTGACAAAAGTAAAAATGATAAGATTTAAAAAGCAGCTCGCGGAGCTATTACGTATAATTGTACAGAAGGGAATACCGTTGAGTCCCTGGTCGAGGCTTTAAAAAAAATGGTCCCAAGCACATATTATTAAGCAAAAATTATTGCTAATTATTTGCGTGGCACGATATTGGGACGATAATAATTGGCTGTTTAAAACAACATGTCTTACTCAAGGGGCAATCCTACGAAACTCAGCAATTTGGGATCTGTCAGGAAAATGGTTAGATAGGGTTCAGGAAGTGGATGCGGTTATGCTAGCCCAAGACCTTCGGCAACGTGCCTTACGATAAACTAAAAGAAAAGATTTGGAAACTAAAAAAAGGATGATATTATGGAGAGACCTTCTTATGGGGTAAATGTCAGTAAGTTCGTTTTGGAAACGAACTCTCTGCCGAATTTTATGTGTATGACTGCATTTTCCACGGGAAAGTCTAAGACGATAGTGATATTGAAGTCCATTGAATAACAACCAAAAGATAAATAAATGGGTTGTGAATAACGAAATAGAATTAATTATTGCAAAAAGAAAATTTTTCAGATTCTCAAACGGTAGGGCACGTGCGATAAGGGAAGAATGGACAATTGTCGCTGCATGGGGATATAACCAAGATGAATTTCCAAGCAGCCAAGTATTCCAAGGAAAATAATCCTTTGGAAGCGACACAGAGGTGAGGTGTGTAAGATAACACGTTAATTGTAACTTGATACTCTGTTATCGAAGAAAAATGCGCCAGCCCCATGACCGAAGCTCGCAGCTGCGGCGGTGTCGGGTTCCGCTGTGGAAGGAGAGAGGGAGACTTGGAAGGGGAGGGAACTCTCAAGTTCCACGCTCCAACGAAGTTTCCGATGCATGCTTAGGAGGTCGCGCTCACGGCCTACCACCTTCGTCCCATCTTGAGAGGGAGAATCACACTAACTCGCCGTCGTATTTAGCCTTAATTAAGGTTGATGCTTTTTTTAACAACCCAGCTCAGGCTAGGTAAGGTCCTCGCTCAGGCTGGTATATTATTTTTTCTTAAGGTCCTGGTTGGAGAGTAGAGGCAGCGATTACCCCTCTCTCCTCCAGTCCCCCCCGCTCCTGAGCTCCTCCACACTTCCCTTGCTTGCGCAATCACACCTCCAAACAGAGACGAAGCTCCCGGGGTCGAATGGGACCTCTGCCTTGTTAAGAGGGGTGAGCATGGCAGAAATATACTGGCATTCGACCGCCGAGCGTCTTTTACACTTCTCACTTCTACTTCACCCCCACCTACGCCACCACGCCACTGTCTCCCCACCCAACCCATAGCCAGCGAGAGGGTGAGTGAAGACTGTAGAGGAGACTTGTTCTCCTCCTCTCAACAGTGAAATGTAATGCCAGTCGAGTCTCACATGTCAATCACCCCTTTCTTCTTCGAAACGACGAGGTCTTGGCGGGAACCCTTCTGCGTACCTAAGAAAGGACTTAGAGATGGCTAATTTTTAGGACGGTCAACACCATTCAAAAATTCCGATTCAACGGTTACGGCTTTTAGTTCCGAAAGCCGCCGCTACAGCCTTAGCGGAAGGGGAGGACTCCTGGGTGGAATGGGGAACCCGGCGAGCGAGTGGAAGGGGGGGTGGAAAGGGAAGGAAAGACTCAAACTCAACACAATGCGGTGTCAGATTTCAATGTGATAGTGTTCGGGGTCGCCTTTGAGGCACGTGAGTTTTTTCTGCTCTCTAAGGCTTTACATTAGTCCTAATGATGAAGTGATCTAATGAATCGTAATCGCCGCTCCTTTGCTGCGTAACTAGCAGAACGTAATCTTGAATCCTATTTTAGGGCGATTAGAATAATATAGCATGATAAAGATATCCAGTGGTGATCAAACGACTGCTAGCATAAAATCACTACGAATCAGTGGGCGAAAATTAATTTAGCTTTGAAGGTTTCATAATCTTAAAACACAAACGGAGCAGTGCATGCCTTACGAGAGAGCTAACTAATCGCATATAAGCGCGTCTTACTACGGTAGTTCCCGAAGCAGTGCATCGTCTTTCGTTGTGCATCTTGGAGAAATATAACTTTGCCAAACATCCTTGAAGTCAAGGCCAGGGGAACTATAAACGTAATGACGATCACTCTGCGATACACATGGAACATGACCAAGCACATTTGGAACATTTGAGCATACCCAGCGAGTTTAACATAGACGGTTGGCGAGAGAGCAGGTCAGTTAGTGGGGACGAAATCAGTGCATTTCCAGAAAGTCAGATAATAAAGTTTAGGGCCTAGGAAAAGCTTAACAGATGACAATAAATTAGAAATGTTTAGGGAAGAGAGTAGGTCAAATAGTGGGCCATTAAATAACTTGCCATTCACCAGGATAGCAAAGAATAACGAGTTGATCAGACAACACAGTATAGGTTTAACAAAACGGAAGAAGGCGAAGAAAAAGGAAAAACAAAGAAATCAAAACAACGCCCATGAATTTCCAAACTGTAACTTTCCCAATTATTTAGAAAACAGAAACCCCACAAATACAATAAGCGGACATATTAAAATAGAGGAATTTTCAGTAGCGATAGTTAATTGTCGTAGTTTAAGAAGCAAGATACCTGAATTCGATTACCTTATAGAGAGTACTAATTCTGACATAATTATAGGAACGGAAAGTTGGTTAACAAGCGATATTGCTGATAGTGAAATGTTTCCAGTAAATTTTAGGGTAAACGGGAGAGATCGAGAGGGTCGACCGGGAGGCGGAGTACTTATCGCAGTTAAGAACACAATAGTCAGCAAAATAGAAGTGATTCCCGATAATATAATAGAAAGTATATGGTGTTCCATTCAATGTGCTAATTCGAAATTGATATACGTTTGTGCGTACTATCGACCACCCCATTCCGATGTACATTCAGTATTAGAACTCGAGAAACAGATCAGATCCATTAATTCCCATAATAACGAACGACAGATAATTGTAGGTGGAGATTTCAATTCACATCAAATAGTAAATTTGCCTAATAGAGGGGAGAATATTCTCGATTTACTTGCCACAAACATCCCTGAAAAAGTTCTCAAAGTTGAAAATGTCGCTGAATAAGCAACCACAAGGTAGTACATGTAAAATTTTCCCTCAATACTGAAAACAAATTTAACTTAAAAAGAAAGATTTACCCTTTTAGTAAATCAGATTTTAACGGATTTAGGCGTGACTTAAAGACTTCTTTTGAAAAATTCGTGAACATCAGCAAAAATAGTGATACAGACAATACATGGAAGGAGATCCTCCAAATTACGCGGTCACTTGACAACAGATATATACCTCATAAGTATAAGAGTTTGAATAGGGAACCAAGGTGGTACAACGCGGAAGTTAGAAAATGTTTAAAACGCCAACGAGTTAGCCACGCGAAACTAGGAAAAATGAAGACAAATGTAGCTAATAGCGATCTAAAAAATACTATCGAACATTTTAAAATTTGTAAAGCAGCTGCAAAAACAGCCCTTAGAAAAGCGTTTAGTGAATTCAAGAGAAAAGTACTCGGAGAACAACTAGAGGGAAATCCGAAAGCATTTTGGTCATATGCTAGGGAAGTACAGGGAACTAAAAAGTCATCGGTTCGGTTAATTCCTTGAAAAACAATAGAGGCGAAATAGCAACTTCCGATTTTGATAAGGCTAATTTGTTGAATTATTTTTTTCAGAGCGTTTTTAATCAATCTAAGCGTAGTTTGCACGAAACCATACCAGACCGATTTCAGCAACCAATGCCCCCGATCGATATCTCTTGTAGCGGAATCGTATCCTTACTAAATAACATTAGCCCGAACAAGTCCTCAGGTCATGATGAAATTCCAGCTCGTGTGTATAAAGAATTAGTTCTCGAAATGACTCCGTACCTTAAAGTAATATTTAACAAAACCCTCGAAGAACACGCGGTTCCCAAAGACTGGAAGATAGCAAACGTGACCCCAATTTTCAAAAGCGGCGATAGGGAACAGCCATGTAATTATAGACCAATATAATTAACGTCACTATCATGTAAAATAATGCAGCATATGATAGTTACATCAATAATGGGACACCTCGATAGCCAGGATATATTGTTAACCAACCAGCATGGGTTCAGAAAGGGACGGTCTTGCGAAACTCAATTAGGTCTTTTTGCTCCTGATATTTTAGTTTCCGGAGAAGGTAACGCACAGGAGCAGCGTTTCTTGACTTTAGAAAAGCGTTTGACAAGGTTCCCCACTGTAAGTTACTCGGGAAGTTAGCATCATACGGGATAGACAGTAATATAGTAGGCTGGATAGGAGACTTCTTACATTAACGCGTTCAAAGGGTGGTATTAGATGGTGTCAGCTCAGGCGAAGTAAAAGTTACATCGGGTGTTCCCCAGGGAAGCGTGATAGGCTCAATTTTATTTCTTCTCTACGTAAATGACTTGAATGCAGTAGTAAAAAAATAGCAAGCTCCGTCTTTTTGCCGATGATGCAGTTATGTATAAGGAAGTTAAACATGAAGAGGACATCCAGTCTTTAGCTAAGGATTTAGATGCGATTGATGATTGGTGTGATAGTTGGCAGCTAGAATTAAATTTGAAGAAATGCGCAATAGTGAACTTTTGGAAAATGAATGGCTTTCTCCGGAATAATTATTGCACCAAAGAAAAGAAAATATCTAACGTAGAATCTATTAAATACTTTGACGTCATCATCACTGAAGACATGTCATGGGGGAAACACATCAGGGAAATAACTAGTGTAGCAAACCGTAGAATAGGATTCGTAAAAAGGGTTATAGGCAAATGCAATGACAGAGTACGAGAAAGAAGCTATTTTACACTTGTCAGGCCTCATTTAGAATATGCCGCTAGTATATGGGATCCGTACGAGGAAGGTATGATAAAAGAATTAGAGCGTGTGCAAAGGAGATCCGCTAGATTTGTTAAAGGCCGTTATGATAATTGTATAAGTGTTACGAGTTTAATAGAAGAACTAGGATGAAAATTACTATCAGAGCGCAGGTTAAAATTTAGGCTAATCCTTTTAAGTAAATTCAAAACCGATTTGTTCACAGATGACGTTAGATATATATTAAGAACCCCTGCGTATTATGCTAGGTTTGATCAGATTAACAAGATTAGAGAGATAGATTGTCGTACCGATAGATTTAAAATGTCATTTTTCCCGCGTACCATAAGAGAGAACAATAGGCAGCGTAGCAAAAGGATAGGTAGATGAAATATAGTTAGAGTAGTCTGTAGTGCATGATGCATGTAATAACAAGCAATAACCCCTTTCTTATTATGTAGATACTAACCATCTAGCTGCATGTGACCCTATTGTCTAGCATGTCTCCATTTAATATCCTAGTTGCATGTCAATAGTGCATTTTTGGTGATCTTCACCCCTGCCACACACCCTCGTGGTGGCTCGCAGGGTATTACGTATATGTAGATGGAAAGTATTCTCTTACGCCAGTATATGTTTCGGTATATTGATACCAACTAATTGTATAATATAGCAATACAATTAGATAGGCAGGTGATACTTATTTCGGCACTTGTATTGTACGATACAAGTGATTGTAAAAAATATATGAATATAGTGAATCATTTTCTAAGTTAACTGCTTTAAATTCTCTAGCTCTCAAAATCATCCCCATATCCCTTGTCTCTGTTGGTTTATTATTATTGCTATTATCTCCGATGGCAACAGCAGTATTATTCTAGGGTATATAAGGAGGTTGGAGAGAGGCTGGTAACAGCATTGGGATACTCCCAACGACGACGCCGTGAAATGTTGTTTCGCGTATTGTCAGGCATTTATGTGACATCGAAAGAGGAATGCGAATGCCGCTGGCATGATTCGAATCCGTGCCCTCGGCATGGCAAGGTACAATGACAAAAGAATCACCGCTAAAATTCCTTTTTACCTCCAGATCGTGTCCCCACAGATGCCATGGGAAGACTGATATAAAAAAAATGTTATGAAATTCAACACGCTATCCTATTTTCCCTCCAAGCATTGAATGTATATGTACCATTTATTGTTATACTGCCGCTTTACACTCTTTTCTGAAGAGAAATTCAAACATATTTTAATTCAAGCTGGCTGGTGAAAATGTAGTAGAATATGAATTATTATTCGTGAGGAAATCAGTATCAAGGTACAAATAAATAATACTACCACCATTCAGGAGTAATTATTTCTTATAATTTGGCATATGCCGACATATTTTGGCCAAAAGAAATTTCCAATAAAAATCTATTAATGTCTCCCTTATATCTTTCTCCCAAAACTGATTTTCCCGGTATACTCGGTCGATTATTATCTTATGGGGAAACCACTCAATAAAATCGTTATATGTTTTTTTTAAATTCGTAGTTGTCCCTGAACTCGGAAAAAAATATCTATTTCTTCTACGTGGTTTAAAATGTCCTTTTTTCCATCAAGGATAATGTTTTTAAGATCCCTTCCACTGAAGTAATCTCCCTGCAATTACAGGGGCACTTAATTTCAATTAAACCCTCGTCATCTGCTAATCCTCCATCAGGAGGAGCAGCTAGATAAGGTAGACTTTCGTCGATGAAAAGACCTGCAGGTAAAACTTTATTTCCGCTGGCCTTTTCATTATTCGCATTGGCAGCCTTTTTATTAGCATTTGATAACCTGTCCAAGGTAGTATGGAATAACGCTGAGGGGGACGGAGGATTAGGGAAGTTTTTTAATTATTAGCTTAACAAAATCGTTTCTAACACTTTTCTGGAAATATAATCTTAAATCATACACGTTGGCGACCACTGTGATATCCATATTTTTAGAGTTAGTTTTGAGGGTTTGGCTACAATGTTTTATGGCCAAACCCTGAAAAACTAACTCTTAAAAAATAGAAATAAAATCCTAAGCAAACTATTGTGCTTATATAGGGGAAATAATTAAAACTTAATACAATCCTACAAAAAAACATAAGGATGTGAGAGTTTATTTTTTACGATAGCATGCTTCAAGGAAAGGAACAAGGGACGCCATTGGCCTGTTAAGAATAACTGGAGAAAGGTATATAGAGAGAGGAAAAGGAATGGCGCTTTGTTTTATTGATCTGGAAAAGGCTTTTGATCGGGTTGAATGGAATAAAATGTTCGAAATTCTAAAAGAGAAGGGGTTGGTATGGAAGGAGAGAAAACTCATTAGAGAATTATATATGAGGCAAAAAGCTGCATTAAAAATAAATGAGGATATGACAGAATGGGTGGATCTTGGTAGAGGAGTAAGGCAGGGATGCTGTCTGTCGCCAACCTTGTTCAATATACATGTTGAGGACATGATCCATAAATCTTTTGATGGGATAGAGGAAGGAGTCAGCATTGGAGGTAGGAAGATAAGAAGTATAAGATTCGCAGATGACATGGTAATATTAGCAGATGATATGCAATCACTTCAAAGGTTGATAAAGGTTTTGGAAGAAGGGATGAAGAAATATGGGATGAAGATAAACCTAGGAAAGACAAAGGTGATGCCAGAATACTGTGAAAATTATACGAGTGTGAAAATTAATGAAGGTGTAATAGGAAAAGTGAAAAGCTACCGGTACCTAGGAACGATGGTGGCAGACGACTGGAGAAGTATTGCAGAAATAAAAGCAAGGATAGCAATGGCAAAAGAGGCCTTCAGCCAGAAGAAAAACTTGCTATGCAATAAAAGTCTGGATCTGGAGCTGAGAAAGAGACTAGCTAAATGTTATTCATGGAGCGTTTTCATGTATGGATGTGAAGCGTGGACATTAGGTAAGAGGGAAAGGAATAGAATAGAAGCTTATGAAATGTGGGTGTGGAGAAGGATGGAAAAAGTAAGATGGGTAGATAAGATGAGAAATGAAAAGGTTTAGAGCAAAGTAAAAGAAGGAAGATCGCTCCTAAAGGAAATTAGGAAAAGGAAAGGAAACTGGTTGGGCCATGTGATGAGAGGGAAAAGTATTATAACTGTGGCACTTGAAGGTTCAATTGAAGGAAAGAAAAAGAGAGGAAGGAGAAGAATTAAATTGGTGGATCAGGTGAAGAACATCAGCTATGATGAAACAAAGAAGGAAGCTCGGGACAGAAGCGGATGGAGACGACAGTGGTGTATGGGACCTGTCAGCAGACAGAACACCAGATGATGATGATGCTTCAAAAAGGAAATAATTTGGAAGGAATTTTGGAAAAATTAATAAATTGTAAAAATGAGAATCGTTTAGTTCTTATATTTTATCATAGTAATTGAGGGCTTCTTTCATATTTCGAATTAAGAAAAAATATGGGGAATATATTGAATATTGCGCTCCTAAAACTACAGAGCTGGATCCAGTATCTAACAAAATAGGCGGTCAACTTACTGCAAAGACACTCTTATGATACTTCATACCACACCTTACAGCTATATACAGCTCTCGCGAAAGCCTATGGCGTTCGGATGCGCGGCATTTGTGTTTTCCACGTCATACAAATTCCATATTTTGAAATGCACTCATGCATGGCACAAATGCTGTCTTCGCTTTCCCCAACGTCCCTTTTCCCTACCCCTTCCACCAAACTTAACCCCTCCACAACGTCTTCTTCTGCACATTCGAACACCATAAGCTTTTGTGAGAGCTGTACCACTGGAATGAGCAAAAAAATAAGCACATTGAAATAAAGCAAACATTTCAAATTAAGTCCTTAATGAAATGGAACCCATTTACATCATTATTCACAGCTCTTATTAACAAATTATATTGGTCAAAAACTCAAATAATAATAATAAAATAATACAGATAAAATACAGTACATACTGGTGGTGGTGGTAGTTTGACTACCATACCCTTGATGTGCTTCATACAGTAGTAGTTGTTTTCTTCGCTCAGTTGACAAAGCAAATTTTTCTATAAATTCAATGTGATGGATTTGGATTTTAAAATGTCTTTATCGGAAGAAAGGACAAGCATGTCGGAGAGCTAGACATCTCCCATGCTGCTTCTCAGCCTATTTTTTACAATTCTTAATCTGCTCATAACCCTCTCAGCTGATCAACTTGTTGCTGGCAATGCCAGAAGTATCTGGTATAACATCGTTAGGTAAGGAAATCCAGAAATATTTAATGAACACCTATATGAAGCCTGTCTTGACCCATTGATCCGAAAATCTTTGTTCTGTTATATTGGAATCTGTACTTGGACCATCAGGCTAGTCGTCACAAGAATCTTGGGTGTCACTTTCGTCATTATTTTGGCTCAGACTCTCGCCATTCAAGCTCAGCACATCTGATAAATCAATGTTCGGGTAGCTAACTTTGTACAGTCGAGAAATACGTTGACTTCTTCACAAAGTTATTTACCATCGATTCCGTAATACTCACACAAGTCACTGACGAGAATCGGCCTTAGGGTAGGTACTATCCATATTTTTAACAAGTTTTAACGTTGACTTAACCTTCGTGGGAAAAGTAAGTAATTTGTTTGACAACATTCAGAGAACTTTCTGGAAACCGATCCTGCGGCTGAAGACATAGGGATTCAAGGATTTGAAATTACACTTATGATCTTATTTTCGCTTATTTCACTTCTTCTCTTATTTTGAATACGTGTAAATATATATTGTAACCTTTTCCTTCGTCCTCCTCGGAACGCAGGTGCGCTCGTGAAGGGAAAGGGGTGGGGGCGTGGAGCGCTGGACGTCAATATTATCAAATATTTTGGATAAGCTAATATAGTTTTACAATAAAAAAACTGAAAATAGCGTAGTTCTATTATATCTAGCTCTGCCACTTTGCCTAACTTCAACCCATCTCTAAAATTAATTTTACTATAAAATTAGAAAATATATTTGAATTGAATGTTTCATATGTAGAGAAAAAGTTACTTATCGAAGGGGAGGAGGGTACGAGAGGTCGAGACAAATGCTACGGTTGTCGACTAAGGGAAAGTGGGGGTAAAAAATCACTGTAAAAACTGTAAAAAAAAAAAAAAAAAAGGTAACGTGCAGTGTATGCACGATCCGAAAGTCTAAGCCTTTTCAGTTAAGGGCTTAGGCTTTTCAGCTAAGTTTCATTCGCCTAGTTCATTCGTTCTTGTTCTACCGACCTATGAAAACAGGTCATCCCTGCGTGTCATATTACACTCGTAATCTTCGATCTCGTAAGAGTCTGCGCAGCCGTTTTCCGCGGAGGTATAGAACACCCTTAACGTAATTTTATTTCTAGGAAAATGACCTTGGGCATTCCGGCAATTTTAGAAAATTACTGTATTATTCAGGTAATTTTTAATCTTCAGCAATTAATGCATATAAGAAGATTTAATTAGGAAATCCAAGAGCAGTAGTAATGGATTACCGACATTTGAACTAAGTTCTACGTTGTTCTAAGTTGGCTAAAAACTGAGCTCCAATTAATACACGCGACCATTTCACCTCCCAAAACCTTACATCTTGACGCGGCTGGTGTCCTAAAACCCCCTGCCACACGCCAACGCGGCGGCTCGCAGGGTGGTATATAGATGTAGATATATACCATTAATAATGCCACATTAATGTGTTACAGTTAAAGAAAATATTAAAAACAAATGTCGGCAGACCACACGCATTTTGGCTTTATTTTGTCATGGTATAAGAACTTTTCGTTCAAACCGTTCAAAGGATGTCCCCACAAATATTCCAGAGGTAAAAATTACAAAAGTATTCCACAAATGAGTTGTACTCATCTAAATTTACGATTAATCCCGAATGAAACACTAAAAGTCTTGGCTTAAATGAATATGTTTGGGGTATATCAGCGTGAAAAATACAATTACATCAGCGGAATACCATGCAAGACACCACTACGTAGTTTTCCCTACGCTGAGTTACGAAATTCACAATGTTCACAAAACTGATAAACTGGTGTCTACATTTTTGGTTTTATCATAGGATAAAAATATTGCTGAAATTGCAATAATATTATACTTAAAGTGGAGTATATAATATTGAACTGGCATTTACACGGACCCAGATATCTCAATGGCATGGGGTGATTCCACGCCGGGCATGCAGCACTCAACCCACCTGGAATCACGCCCGGATGCCAGACGCAGGCCAAAAGCAGTCAGGTTAACAGTGCGCGGTAAGACCATACATAAACTAGGATAGTACTACGTAAACGAACATGCTACTATGCAGTATCCTATTTACAATCTCTCGTTAATATTATAAATGCGACTGATGAATAGTAATGCAAGGCATTATGTCATGCAGGAGCTATATCTTGCTGGATATTTCATTCAATAGCCATTAATGATGTTCACACATTTGGCACAAATGCAAAACCTACTTTACCTAATGAGAGAGAAAGTTTCCGAGAGCTGATCTATCGCTACAATCACTACGTTTGCCAATCAAACTCAGATCACTATGATCTCGGACCGATCTGAACTTTGTAAGCCAGCCGACTCGGATCGCCTGGTTTACTAATGCGAAATTTACCGAAATATCGATTTGAATCGGTTCATAGCGATTTGAAATCTCAGACTGGCAGAAAAAGTGGGCCGCGTTAGCCCGCTTCTCATATCGATCTCGCGAGCCCGTTTCGTTTACCATACCGAGCTAAACCGGCCAAATCGATCTCAGTTCGATTGGTGAACGTAGTGTATTATGGTCCCTTATTTTACGTGGAAAAAATTATATTTTAAATGTATTGGTTCTACAGTTTATTTCCTTGATTTTATGCCATATGTGATCATTTATTCCATAATAGTTTGGCTCTGGCAGAATTTGTGGAGCTTCCGGCAAAACATAGTCTTCATCAAACTTTCGTAAAAGATTTCATCAATATTTTTCTCTTCGATTAGATAGATATTTCCATCCAAAATCCCTCAACAGCTCAGTAACACTACTGTGCCTATCGTAATAATTTCTAACAAATCTTGCTGCTCTCCGCGGTATTCGATCTATATCTGAAACTGGACCTACTTAGTAATGTTCTCAAGTGCTTAACATACTCCACATTTGATAGTTCGGCTTGATTAATTGTGTTCGTTTCGTTGGGCAAGTTTTTCATTTTCCAAAACTTCACAACCACGCACTTTTAAAAATGTAATTCTAACTGCCAATTATTGACCTTTAGTTTATAGCATCTAGGTCTTTCTTCAAAGCAATTTTGTCAGACTCGGGGTTGATATCCATGTATAATTCTGCATCGTCCGCGAAAAGGAGAATTTTGCTCAAAACGATAGTGGTGATATCATTAATATACAACAAATCGCATTTATGCTCGGGCACGGCTAAAAAAATACGACACACCATTCGGGGAGTCAACGTGCGCAGTCTCCCCTCCATTTCCATGTAGTATACATTTCCCTTTATGTCATCAACTTTTCTTTATTTGATGCTGTGCCTGACCAAAGTATTCTCATTCTTTCTCTGCAATGAAGAGACCATGATGATCTATGTTATATATTTGTATTCTCTGTCGTTTCTTTGACAACTATGTGACTGCACGCCACTTCCAGATTAGATTTTAAATAGATCAGATGACACAAATCCCAGTCATCTATCTAAGTTCCTTATAGAAAATAAAACCAAAGTTACTTAATCATATCGCCACAATACGTGAGATCAGCTCACACACTGGAGTGTGGACGATTAAAAAACGTAATACATAATATTGATTTTTGGGAGAATAGGCTACAAATAATATTTCTCGTTGATTACTTTATGTGAGGAAAGTAATGATTGCGTAAAATTACATCATCATTCAATTTTTTTTATTTTATCGTACAATCTACGAACAGTGAATGTGGATATATGCCCAAATCCATTTTCCCTTGGGTTTTCCTATGTCCTTTTTGTAGCTTAGGTACTAGCGACGTATTTTAGCTCGGATAATTGAGTAAATTTAATTAGCATGAATTAATAATAAATTAGTACCACGGATAATTATTATTTTTTCCAATTTTACCACGCATTACGTTAGGAGGGGGGGCCGGTCCCGTTCAGCCCCTCCACCCGCCCTTAATCCCAAACCACCCTCCTCGGTTCCCGAAAAAAATCTTCTCAGTTCGAAGAGAGGGTGGAAAGAGGAGAAACGCCCGAATCCCCTCCTGCTAACCTCCTCGGAATACAGGGAAACAGGGAAGTTTGCAAGGGGGAGAGGAAAGTGTGGGGGAGGGGGGTTGAAATGACTGGAGGTGAGGTGGACAAAACACGGCGCATTGCATGGATGCATCTCCGGCGGTTACCCAATTCGACACTCGGTGCCAGAATCCAACGTACTCCTCACGGGTGTCTCCTTACTCCTCAGTTACCTACCCGGTTGCTTCTCGCTTCCTAAACCCTCCCTCCCCACCCACCGACGGCTGGTCTGAGCATAAAGCTGGATGCATATGGACGGAAAACGAGATGGAAAAGCGGACAGGCGGAAAGTAAACATAGTAGTGTGCGCATTCTTATCCAGAAGAATTCGCGGAAGAACTACACCAAATTATGAATTTTAGGCGTTACAGATTAATATCTACATCTACATAATACCCCGCGAGCCGCCGCGTGGGCGTATGGCGGTGGATGTTAGGTCACCAGCCGTGCAAAGGTGTAAGTTTTTTGGAGATGAAATGGTGACATGAATTATAGGAGTGTATTTATTGGAGCTTAATTTTTATTGTGGTCGCTTATTGGTCGCGGAGGGAACGAGTTTTAGTACATATCTGTTCGGCAGTGTATCTCTCTTATTTTATCGCATCTGCCAGACCTATAAAAGTTATTCGATAATATGTATCTTTCTCTGTCATGAAATTTATCACAAGATGTCATTTGCTAATACCAAGAATGATAGCGTGACAAACCACCCGATACGGGCAAATTTGGAGGGAGGCCTAAACTTATATTCACGGGGCATGAAGAAATATACCGTTCGTAGGTATTTGGAGCATGCAATAAACCTCTGCTCAGCGAATATCTCTATTCCCTCCACGATTAAGTACTCAAAGCAGCACATATACCACCTACAGTGCTTCTCCCGCGCTAAATCAAAGTAGTTCAGCCATATTAAAAGTAGCATTCATTTAAATATCAAAGCCCGTCCGTCCATTTCCTTGTGTTTTGAAACCTAATCTCGCGAAATGAAATCCTTGGAAAGTCGCCAGCAGTAAACTGGCAGAAGCCAACGATGTTTTTAGGCGAATATTTCGAATTATTTGTCAGATCGCAAAGACCTTATTGGCGAAGGTGGAGAGATGTTCGCGCATGGCTCCCCTCTCAGTAAACGCTGATTCCTGAGCTGGACTAGGCCCACCTGCGTAGTAGTCTACTGAGTGTCGGCCAAGTTATCGCGAATGAACTGTACCATGTAGCCAAACGAGCCATTTGGTGGAGATCCACCTATAAAAGGGGGAATCTGACTCGGGAACTACCTTGGGGAGTATTGTGTGGCAGTCAGTTGCACTGATGAAGTCAGTTTTGACCCCGATTAAAGGACAGTGGAGCTGCCAGGAGGAAGAACTACTTGAGACTCATATGAATGAGAAGTGTGCACATTAGGGTGTCCCATTTTGCATCAATGTCTGAAAGTCATGGGTCTTAGGGTCTCAGATGGCGACATTTGATGAGATAGAGAAAAATGAGGTGTGCAAAAAATTTCTGAAATTGGATTATATTTAGGGGTCATGCACACAGCTTTTCCTTTGATATGCGGGCTCCCATAAGCACGCGCCACTCGTTTGAAAAGCCTGCACTCCAGGGCCTCCGCGCCGCCACTGCCGCGGGCCACCATTTCTTCCCCCACTTATCGAAGGTACTGACATGGGCGTAGCTAGGGGGGTCCCTGGGGGGGCCCGGCCCCCCCCCAGAAGGCTCGTGGCCCCCCCAGAAAAATTTGACAAATCTAAATTGTGGTGGCCACGCTTCACACAGCGCTGGCAACCGCGCGCCAGCGGCCGAGCCACAGCACGGCGGTGCGGTCCCTTTGGTTCTATATTTTGGCCGAAGGTAAGCTACAATTTACACTGAAGCAGCCGGGGCAGCACTGCGAAGTTTGAAAATGTGCGCCGCGGACAGGCACTGCTGCTTTGTTCGTCTGCTTCGTCTGGCTCCAGCGGTGTAGCTGAGGTGCTCGGCACTCGTTTCAGAAGAGTTACTATATTACCCTACGTAGGACCTCTAGTCTCTGCCCGGCAGCGCGCTTGCCTGGCTGTTTCTTCCCCCCTCCCTTGCCACCTCACCTCACCATTCCACCCGCCGCGCCGGCTCGCCCGCCTCAACAAGCATCGACAGGATTGTTGTTGGTTTACATTGACAGACAAGCCGCGCGTCGTACGTCGCGCTGTGCTGGAGTGCTGGCGCCAGTTGGCCAGTTTTTCTTCAACCACTGTGGTGAGTGTGGTGTTAAAAGTGTGGTTCCCGCGGCGCAAACCGGTGCATCTTGCGGATTACGTGATAACGCGCGGAGTGAAAAGGTAAGTTTCCAAATGAAATGACGCCGGTGTCTTGTGACAGGGAATCGGGATGACGTGAGGGTTTCATCCTGCAGATAAGGTTCTTTATTTCTCTCGAAGCAATTTAGTCAAGTCACAAAACACCAACTATGATATATGATGCTGCCGTTGCTAATTGCCTCCTGTCTTCACTTGCAGACTGAGCAAACATCGCGCCTCGACGGCGCCGTAATCATTTTTCTTAAGATAAAAACGTTGTAACTCCCTTCACGATTGAGATAAAGATATGATTTAAGCACTAAAAACAACTTTATACTTTTATTCACATTTCATATGCAGCATTAATGGACCTACAATGTAAAATACGTAAGTTAGCAGGCGGCTACTTTTTACCTTGCAAAAATTCAATTTTTTGTCCTTAAGATATTTACATCAGTATAACAACATTTTAGCTCAATTAACCACAAAAAACATGAGCACTGTTACGAAGAAAATGGTATGAGGAACCTTTATGTAAAAGTTTTAATCCAGCACGAGGAACGGTTTGCCGACAATCGAGTGGAAAAAAGTGAAAAGAACCGCGTTTGTAGGGGAAGTTTATGGAAATATTTTTTATAAACTTTATCGAAAAACTATTGACACCATTAAATGAAACGTCTCTTTATGCATTATGGCACATTTTTATTCAGTGCATAGTGCAATATTAATTTTTATGCTGCATTTGATAACAGCGCACGCCCGCCCTTATGGAGATTAACATGGGAAACGAATCTCCATAAGAGTCCATACTGTCAACTAAATGTGGAAAGCACTATAGTGTTGTGCAGTTGATTATGTTTCGCGCAATCTTGTGATTTTTCCCTTCTATTTTGTTTTTCTTTAGGTGCAAGATGAAGAAAGTTTCAGATATTCGATCATTTTTCAAGAAAACTCTCTCTCCCCCTCCAAAAAATGATCAACGTCAAGATGATGATCCTCCCAGAGACGACCGCACATTCCCCTCCTCTGCACCGTCAACGTTTGAAACTTCAACGAAAGCCGCAGATGAAAAAATGGAAGTAATCGAGGAAAGAGCATCTGAACCGACAGATCTTGGTACTTTGGAAACTGGACCGAAACAACTGAAAATTAATTTCCCGAAAACACTATTTGGTGACAGAAACCGATCATTTTCCGACGCTTACTATGAAAAACACCAGTGGTTGGAGTACAGTGTGGAAAAAGATCGAGCATACTGCTTTGTGTGTAGACTTTTCTTTACCGGGGTTGTGCGAGACCAAAACGAAAAGTTTATTAAAACGGGGTTTTGCAAATGGAAAAAATTAAAAGATGCGATCGAAAAACACGAAAAATCAGGATCTCATTTGGATTGTCATCAAAAGTATCTGGGGTACCAAATGGCTAACGCATCTGGTACGGTACACGCGAGAGTCGTAAATCAGAGTAAAGAAGAGATTGAAGAGAAAAAACGTTACTTGACAGAAGTAGCTGATATTATTTCCTATCTCAGTTGTCAAGGCATGCCACTGAGAGGACATGATGAGAGCTCTGAATCTCAGAATAGAGGAAACTTTGTTGAATTGTGTAAGCTTTTTGCGAAGTATGATGACTTTTTTGCCAAACATTTTGAGCAGTGCCTTAACTACTGCAGCCCAACGGTTCAGAACGAAATAATAGAAGTTGCAGGCGGTCTAACTCTTCAAGAAATTGTAAAGGAAGTGCGGGAGTGTGGGTTTTATTCATTGATGGTTGATGAAGCCAAATGTTACAAAGAAGAACAGTTGTCAGTAGTTTTGAGGTACGTAAGAGGATTGGAGCCCATCGAAAGGTTTCTCGGTTTCTTAAATTGTTCCACAGCAAGAGATTCCGAGTCGCTAAGCCAAATGATTCAAGATTTTTTAACTAAATACAGCTTGGACGATATACCAATGATTGGACAATCATACGATGGTGCCAGCGTAATGTCAGGAAAGAACGCAGGTCTCCAGGTGAAAATGAAAGAGTTACACCCACAGGCAATTTATATCCACTGCTTAGCTCACAAAGTAAATTTGGCCGTTGTCTATTCCTGCAACGATATCCAGTCAGCTTACATTTTCTTCAATACTCTTGAAGCCCTCCATATGCACTATTCACAACCTGGTAATCATGCCATCTTAGCAGAGATCCAAAAGAAGCTAGGCATTAAGGGTGGGAAAGAAATGGGGAGCTTAAGTAGTACAAGATGGTGCTGCCGTTACACAAATTGTAACGTTGTAAAAAATAACTTCAACGCAATCAAGGAAGCCCTTGAGGAGGAAATCAACGCTGCACGATATGGGGGTATGGTGGAGGCCATCGGTTTGTTGAGATCTATCGTACAACCTGAATTCGTTGTTAATCTTTTCGTAATCCATTCAGTTTTATCGGTGCCCAACGTGCTGAGTAAGTATTTGCAAGGCCCAGATGCGACGCTCGGGAGAGCAAGTTCAGTTATTGCCAGCATTCAAACTACTTTGGCAGAGAGCAGAAATAATTTTGATGGTTTATGGGCCGAGATAGTAGAATTTGCGAACAATAACGACATTTTGCTAGAGCCTGTGTCTGTCTCAAAGAAAAGAAGGCAGCAGCCGCCCGCAAAAATGAGCGATTACTATGTTGAAACTACCGTAGGAAAAAGCCAGCTGACCGATCTACCATCTGACACCAACCCCAACACTCGAGATTACTGGAAAATCAATGTGTACAACAGGGTTTTGGATAACGTTATTTCACATTTTCAGCACAGGTTTGAGTCCGTTCCCCTGGCAAAGGCAGCGGATGCCTTTACTCAGTTGAACTTGACTGAAGCTGAAGATTTCATTAATAATTACAAAGAAATTTTGAATATTGATGCCCATTCCTTAAATGCCGAGGCTACAGTATTGAGAAATATATTAAAAAACAAGGAACTAGAGGTCAAACTTAAAAATGTCAGAGCAGAAATAAATGAAGATATCATGCCGAATGTTTACAGACTTCTCCAAGTAGCAATCGGCCTGCCCGTCAGCTCGGGTGGATGTGAAAGAAGTTTTTCAGTCATGCGAAGAATCAAGTCATGGATTCGGTCTACAACCGGTCAATCAAGATTTTCAAATCTATCCATTCTTCACATCGAAAAAAAACTTGTTAAAGAAAGGGTTCCCAGCACTACCATCATTGAACATTTTTGTCAAAAAAACAGAAAATTCCTTTAAACCAAATATTTTGTTTCTTTTCTTTGTTTTCACTTTAAATTAATATTGAAGTTGTATTTAATTTATTAGCAGATAACCATCCCAAAATTTACTATGATCCCTCTGAAAATGTATAAATCCTCGTTGAAAATAAAAGCTATTTTATTTTCCAACTCGGTGTGATCATTTTCTAGCCTACAACAATCCCTTTCAGTATTTTACAAAAATGTCATCAGCAATTAGGCTTAATTTCAGTTCTGAGAAGGTTCAATTTCAAACATTTCTGGGGGAGAAGCACCCTCTCTTGAAGTGGGGGTACCCCCCGGAAGGTAGGTGGTCCCATGGCCCCCCCCAGCCAAATTCCCTGGCTACGCCCATGGGTACTGATATGTAGATTTAAATTGGTTACCACTTTGGGAGGGAGGTCGTTAACGACCATGCCGAGCGTGGGCGTTGCTCTCATCATTGAGTATTCTCAGGCTGGATTGACTAAGGAGGAGTGGCAAATGCAGCATCTACTCCAAATAGTCTCCAGGCACCACAAAGGTATCCCAAAGATGACTGAAAAGGCACTCAGTCTTCAATTCAAACATTTTGTGAACAATGTGTAATCAAATTCTCAAAATGAGTGATAATGGAATTTAGTTCTCATCCTGACCTTGGAGCTTCTCGTTTCCATTATATTAGTAAAACGTTCTAAATACAAGGCTTTGTTCTTTACATGCCAGTCTCACCCCCCTCCCAAAGTAGAAACAAATTTTAGTCTACATATCAGAACCCTTGCTACATACATACATATCCAGATCCCGTTCCATCTACAGCCGGGTCTGGGTTTTAACGATCTCTATCCATCTACTTCCATCTTCTCACCATTTTTCTTCCTGCACTTACTGCCATTGCAACCCTCTCTTCTCCACTCTCTCCTGCACACCTTCCCATCTTTTTCTTGGTCTTCCTCTAGGTCTTTTTCCTTTTAGCTGCAGCTCTTCCATTATTCTTGGCAATCGGCTTACTTCCATCCTCTTAGCATGTCCATACCATCTAATTCTTGCCTTTTCCACTTTATCTCTTATTCTTTCTTTGTTCAAGTCTGTCCTTATATCTGTATTTCTTACTCGGTCTCTTCTTGTCTTCCCTTTTATTGCTCTTAGGAATTTCATTCCAATTGCTTGGATTCTGCTCCATTCTTTTTCTTTTGTAGCCCATGTTTCGGCCCTGAATGTAATTATTGGTACATAATAATTTCTATACATGATTTGCTTTGCTGCTGTTAGTATTTTCCTATTCCATACTAAATATTTTATCATTTGATAAAAATGTCCTCATTTTTGCCAACCCAAAGTCCAACACCTTGCCCTCGCCGTGGGAGGCAGGCAACGTTAGGAAGTAGGGGATTGCTCATCAGGGCAAATGCCATCGGGGACCTAGTCCCTGGTACCTCCAAGAATGGTGGCCCGGCCAAATGGGAACTCTGAAAAATAACGGCTAACAGGGCTCTAGTGAAGCTGTGTTAGACTTAGCAAGCCAACAGTGGATACAAAACTGCTTTCAAAATAAAACGAAGCCTCCAAACCATTGGTAGGTGGGAGGCAAAAGGGAGATATATTGGCAAACAAACAGGTACAAGAACTGGTTCTTTCCGAGCACAATAAAAACAGAGCTCCACTAAATATACGTCACCATTTCTCCTCCCAAAACCTTGTCCCTCACATCTTTACATGACTGGTGTCCTAGCACCCCCTTCCACACCCCCATGTGATGGCTCGTAGTGTAGTATGTAGATGTAATGAACAGGAGACTGGAGGTAATATGAGGAGATACTTTCAGTAGTCTTATTTAAGATAAGGTTCAGAGGTTTGGACTAAGTGTGAGTTTGTCCTCACTGCAGTTGCTTATCTGCAGATGACAAGGAAGAGAGCTGTGGTCTTAGTGCAGAGGCCAACCTGAAATTATGCCATGACCCACTGCAGGGAGTGTCAAAACTACTCTCCCAAGGCTGTATTGACATAGAGTATAGTTTTTAACCTTAAGCACTGATATAATTTCCTCTTGCCTTGCTAACCATGTTGAGTCACACTCAACACCAAAGTGCTAAAGGTTTTGAGAAATATTTTCATTAAAACATTGACTTCATAGAAAATGGTCCTATATCCTAATAATTAACAGCCAAATATTTCATCATATGAACCTCATAATACTGGAATTTCTAAAATTATTTTTGCGTTATCCAGCTAATATGTGCATTTCTCTCATATAAACCCATATAGACTTGCCTCTATGGTCTATCCTACATCATATTTACCCACACACCTTACCGATATCAGCATAATATGAAACTTTCAATGAGACATTTAAAAAAATTAACAAAGAAACCCCGTATAAAGATGTGTTGCCATATTTATTTCCAATATTGATTTTCTGTTGCAGTATTAGCAAAACTGAAAGGTAATAGAAAGGTTATAAATTTTCCTCAAATTCTGAGGCCAGAACTTTTGTCTCTCCCACATGGCTGTGGTTCTCTCAGCAGGAAAATACAGTAATCCATGCACTCCAATTTGTAGAATGTAATTTTTCAGATTTTTGCTCCGTAGTCTGTCACAGAAGCAGAAAGAAGTACAAAATATGCAATGCTGAGAGGAAATTAGATTTGTTTAGCGATGGTTTATAAATACAAATAGGAAAGAATTAAGATGATCACAGCCATTTTATAAATTTTATTGATACAGGAGTTTATCACAATTTCTTATTAGAAAATCCATGGGAATCAAACAGGCACTGTCTCATATTCAGAATTACAAGACCGAACCGAAACGATTGAAATATCAATGTCGTCTCATAACTGAGGCGCCAATTAATCCCATTGCACAGAAATTATACAGGTTTCCGAACAGCATTTGAACATCAAAGTAATTTTTTCAAGAAAGAAAATTCACAAACTGTAAGATTCACATGAATCTAAGAAAATTCACAAATTTTATCCATTTTTCCAGCCGCTACAAGCTGCTGTTGCACCTGCCTTCCACATTTGATGTGGGATTTCACTTTTTTTTTTTTAACCTGTCGCTCCAGCTTACTTGAACTGAACCAAACTTGTGGACATGTACAGGACTATGACACCATGACAGGGGACAACTGGTAGAGAATAATATTCCAGGTACTATTGGCCGACTCTTGCCAAGACAACACAAACAGATAAATCAGGGAAGCCACTAAAAGATTTATTTAAAACTGCTCTTGCCCTCAAAATATTCTGAAATTTGGTTCACCATTTACTCAAGTTTCTTCTTCATAAAAAAAATCATCCTTAAAGAATCTTCATTCTTCATGTAAGTTAGTTAAGATTAGCTTCAGAAATCAACTGCAGGAGTTGGCCGTGCTTGTAGATTAAAAGTTCAAACTCCTGGTAATTTGGCAAACAAAAATTAAGATACTTCGTTTAATATTCATTGGGAGAGCAGATGATAATAACACACGCACAATACACAGCGAACGATTCATCTACACGCTCCATTTTCTTTTTCACGTAATTTGAAACACACATAAACATCCATACGCACACACACCATTTAGACATAGCGCAATCTGCTGCATAATGAAATGTTTATAGTTATATAGATACTAATTCAAATAAAAATAAAACAAAACGTTTATGATAATCCACTGATGAACTCTATGGATGAACTTCTTTCCTCACAAAACCTCACCACACACACTACTGCCATCCACTCACAGCAACAGGATAGTAATTTCCATCCACAGTAATGCAATATTATCAATTGTGAAGTGGCTTCCAGCATTCAACCAAGGTGACCACTTGAAGACGACATACAAGCAGAGCAAACAAAACAGTGACATGGTACAACTTGTTTTAAAAAAAACTATTCACAGTTTTCGTAGTAACAAAATGCTGGGAACATAGTAAAATGCAGGGAATGCAATCATTTATAACAAATGAGTCTTCAGAGGTAAAAATACAAGTGGGCAAATGAAAATGGGGGAAAGAAGATATACTTAAGTGATCCTGAATTGGCCCTAATGAAGCAGAGGTCAAGTTACAAGGCCACCACAACACCACAAAAAGCCCAACTCATGGGCTCATCTCACTCTAATCAACAATCTCCATATAAAATATTACTCTCTACCTTAGACAATCAGGTTTCACACTTTGGTCCTCCATGGTTTCTCCGAGGGATTAGTTTCAATACACCATACACTCCCACGAATGAAAGCACTTTTCTTCAATGGAGCCTAACATACTATCCCCTTGCTCCTCATTTCATCCCCACAAGGTTTAGTTGAAATTTCCTAGTTACATGCACTCCATACACTGAAATTATATCCTTTTCCGTGAACCCTTTACATACGCACACACACACATACAATGGCAGCACTAGTTCAATCATACAGAAACACACAAACAATTGTCCTAAATATTCCCCGGCCAGTCTGGGAAGCCTTAACTAGGAAAGATGGAAGGAGTGTTGTCCTTCACGAGCTGCCAAATTCAGCTTGACACGCATCACTTCAAGAGATGAATAGTCTGGTAATTTCAAATAGTTCACACACGTCATGACTGAGGGCAAAAAGTCATCTGGATTCATATTTGATTCCAATGTCTTTCGGACCACTGTCAACGGAGGGGAAAGGCTCTTGAATCCTGGAATTAAATAAACAGTAAGTAAGTTTAAGTTTGCACTAAACATATGTTGTAAAAATGGCATCAATCTGGTCCACCTATAGCCTAGTTTTCCATGTATCAGCATTAAAATTAGGACTATATTTAGAAACAAAATTCTCTGTAAATCACTCTTAAAATCTTAACTAGTGGGCATCACAAAAAAAGCTAACTGGTATTATTTGCTTATACCAGAGTTATTTTTGATGACAAATAACTAGATTTTAAAGCCACAAAGCAGATGAGGTTAGGCCTCCCACGTCCCACTTAATTGTATGTAATAAGATAGCTGATGAATGTAATAAACACAAAACTGATGTTGAGATCTCATTATTTTTTACTTTTCTGGAATATGCCATTTACAACAAGATTTGCCATTCAGCAAACACTTCACAGCTTTAAAAATTCTTCATGGGAAAACTTATCTACCTTGACAGGAACTCAAATATGGATATCTCAGTATTGTACCACTCAGTATCATTCTTTGGCAAGTGCTTTAGCAGGTTAAGCTACCCAGGCATAATTTTCCCCACTGGATTTTTCCAGTGTTTTTTCAATGAGCTCGATATTCAGCAGTGCTGCTCATAACAATACCTTGAAGCAGTTGCATACAGGGCCAATTAAAAAAAATACAGCACTTGCTCTGGAGTGTTAGGCTACATTTTAATGAGTTGATGCCATTAATGAGGCCACTCCTGGCCTACTGGCTACCACCAGTACACCTTATTTATTTAAGTATTCTACATGAAAAGGAAGGTTTCGTAGAATGTCTAAGAATCTCCTCCCAGTTCTCTACACTTTCAGGGGCCTATCTTGCTCTAATACATGCTTTTTCGCCTCAGCATACGATCTACCTTTCTTCATCCTGTCCATGAAACCTATTCTCTTCCTTCCCCTTCCCTGCTTGCTCAACATCCTTCCCTATAACTGCTCTAATTAGCAAAGGTACTATATATTAAAGGTTGATCAGATTACATACTGGTGTGATAAGTTATAAGTTTGATCATTCTTTAACTAAGGTTGTCTTAATGGAAAGATAATTAGCATTGATGATTCTTTTACAAATTATGTGATAGTTTGCATATATAAGAACTAACCATAACATATTTCAGTAAAATCTTGTTACAACATACAGGCCATGGGGCATGAAATGTGCCTTTACACTATAATAAATTAGGTTACAAGATCATTATAATTTTCCATTGGGATTCATTGATGGCGTTGAAGTATCACAATTATTCTACAGATTTAGAAAGGTTATAATGAAATACCAGGAAGCTGATTATAAATGAACTGACTCCACTAAAATACATTTTGTCCTCCTGTTTCTTTCTTTACTATGCCATTATTTCTTTCACCAGGATAACCATTTTGTTACTTATCCTTTCCTTTCTTACAAAACTTAACAAAAATTTTCCTATACATAATGATTTTCAATATCCATCATTATTTGTTACTTCCCACCATCTGCCCACTCCTGAATTGTTTCAATAATTCACTTCCTTCCTCTACCATTCCTAATACTCCCCTGGTCATCATCATCCTGTCCACTTTACCTTCTCCTATATCTTCCTTCATCAAGGCTTACTGGCCTCTTAACTTCATGCCATTTTCAGTATAATAGTTTCATAAATCAGTGAAAAAAGCTAATAAAAATACTGCATTCCATGATATTATACTTATAAAACATTCAGAATGGAGAAAAATAAAATAATAAAATATATATATAATTAAAAAAATAACATTTACAACAAAACAAAAATGCTTGTCATTTCTTCCACAATAATTTGAGCAAATTAATGTTCTTATTCAAACAAAACAAACTTAACCTCTCAACGAATTTCAGTTTGTGAATGATGGCAGGCTGTCGCACTGAGCCTTGCTTTTGAGTGTCTCATTCCCCAACCCACAACTGTAATATCGATACCATTGTCATATGCCACCGCTAGGTTTGAATACAGTCATTGTTGCTCTATAAAACTGTACATGACTTTTGAAAATTGCATTTGGCTATGAGCAATGGTCAGCAAGTTCTCATGGAATTCCTACGCATAACATGCAATTTTTCTAATGTAAACCACGTAAAACGACATACTTTAGTACTGCAGGAAAATTTTCTATACCTTCAGAATATTTTATCACTTTAAGCTTTTCCTTGCTGCAAAAACCTTTTGCACCCATTCATTTCAGGAACAATACTGAGCTATAACCCAACTTACGTCGAGCAAATCTGAAAACTGTAAAGGCGGCCTCCACAAAACATGCAACTATGGAGCAAACACAATGTACTAGTGAAAGGGCATTTTTAGAGATAGTTGGATGGGATGGCAGTTAGTAATGACTTAGAATGGCTAGCAAGCAAAAAATACTCTCTCCCCTCTGACTAATGCTCAGTTCCAACACTGCTTGGTGGATTTCTGAGAAGGGCAGAGAAATATGGAATTCATATGATGCACCTCCACTTTTTCTAGAACAATCAACATTCACTTTCCTTCAACATTATTCTCAAGTACGCATATTTTACTCTTAAGCAGCTAAAGCACTGCAAAAAATCCCCTAGTGCATTGTATGAAGACAATACATACATTAGAATGATTATAAGGGACTTACCTCCAACAGGGAGCCTAGGAGATCCAGTTACGAACTGCACAAAAAGTCTTTGTTCATCACGGTCATATTGACTGAGGATTTCAAAAAGGAAGCGAATAGCACGACTATCTGGAGTGTAGCCATGGTCAGGTCGACAACATTCCATCAGAGTTTTCACATCCCAACCAGATGTGGAGGACAGATTGTTTGAGAAAGAACCTCCGGGACCAGTCAATGGAGAAGGTAGAAGTGACGACGAGCCACAGAAGACGGCTTCCAACTCTTCAGGATAGAACATTTGCAGTTGGGAGAGAGGAAATACAGCTTCAAAGCCTTCACGTAGAGCCTCCATCTGACGTGCCACTCCCTCAACCAGGAACCAGTGAGAAACCAACTGAAAACATTGATAACAGCCATTAGTCAAATTCAGTAACTGAGCACAGCATTGTAATCATAAATCTATAGAATGTTCAGTGACTCTTATACATTAAAATTCATGTATTTTGTATAACAAAATGCATGATCCAAAAACTAAGAAAATGTTATGCATTAACCTATTTTGTAAGATTTGATTCAAAGTATGACTATGATAAGTTTCATGATTTAGGGACTAGTGGCGAATATCACAATTGATTGACAGGTTCAGCCACTCAAGATTTACTTTTCTCTGAACAGATATTCAAACACAAAATGTGAAGATGATATGATAAAATTCAGTCTAACACCTCAAATTAAGTCCTTAAAAAAAACTCAAAATTTTCTGAAAGATATGCAGAAATTGCTTCATTTTCCCAGATTAAATTCTCCTATGGAATCGTTCCTTAGGCACTACAATGATCCATCTTGAAGCGAGAGAAACACTGGTTTGCACATTTCCCTGCACTGGACACTTGCTAATTGCAATGGTCACTCTTCTTCAGCCATCAATCACAATGCGGTCATTCCTATGGCTTAATCCTCACACTTTGTGGCTTACTGTACGATGGTAGGGTTCCACAATCAAACAGCGGTAGCTGCATACACCACTTAGCAAAACAAAATCCTTAAAAATACACAACTCGCAAAACAAAAATAACCAAGTATCATTAAAAAGTAACACCAAGAAACACTGCATTCTGCCATTCTTACATACAGCAGTAATTCATATTAAATTACTGTGTTACTAGAGATAACACACATTATTTCAAGGAAAAATTATTACTTTTTTATAATGCATGGTGCTTAAATGGTATTAGGTTTTCAGTGAATAACATTACAGGCAAACTCCCATCAAAGCTTATCTCCAAGCAGAAACACTCACTTTGATATACTGATCCAGATTATGTATGGTAACAGGAATATCCCTTCCTCCACGCCTGAGATCAACTGATGAGTACCCTGGGAGAGTAAAATCCAGACCAAGATCTGTCACAGGGCAACCATCCAGGGATAGCCTTTCAATGGCTTCTCTTCGCTGGTTTGGTGTCATTGAAGTGTCTGCTTCAACAGCTTCCTTTTTCACAATGATATCTTGTAGACGGACCAATGATCGGTGAACTTCTGGCCGAACATAACAAAGATCACCCAAGCCTAGAGATCCCTCTTGGCCCAGCAACCATCGATAAAATGCTATGCTGAATGGCAGGTCCAACTATAGAAAACAAGTAAAAATTTATATCATTAATAATGATAGACAATCATGCACAAATTATTTACAATGTGAAAGAAAAGGAAAAAACAATAATGTTACAGAATTATATTATTACAATGAAGTTACTCAGTACACCACATATTTTATAATTTTTTAGCAAAAAAATAGACAATTCATACAAATCTTGCAAGAATACCAATAAAACTGTAAAAGTATAATAATAGCTGTGGGTACAAGAAAAAATAAACTGTATTCTACAAAAAAACCAATAAGAGTTAAATGTACAACAAAATTGAGTCCAAATATGCTCTCCTCTCAATTCAACTCACTGGTTTCTACTAATCTATCCATGGACAACAACCAAAAAGTTAACATCAGCAAGATCACCGAGGCCACTGTCATGAATTTTTAAAGGCAGTAGATCAAAAATTTTTCCAAATCAATTCATATTTATCTGAAGAGGCTAATTTCCCATAAATTAGGCATACATATAAGAACAGTATTTACAGATAGTATATTAAAGACCATGAAAACTAAAAATTAACATTTAATTGCATAAAAATGCAACCCTAATTACTGTACAGAGGTAGTTTTTCAAAATGTAGTAATGTTGACTGATTTGCCAACTGACAGTATAAGGCTTTACGCTCCGTTCATAAGTTATAAAACAAAATGCTTACCATACGAGAATCCATGACTGCCTTTGCCATGAACTTGCCCAGGAAACGAAATTTGCTTTTGATTCTGGTGACTTGAGCAACTTTTGCATTTCTGGGCAAAGGGGCTGGAAACAGACCAGTTGGAGAATGAATGTAGGCAGTCCCTAAAGATGATCCCAATGATATCCCTCCATGGACAATGCGCTCACCCAACCACAGCTCTAGATCAGCTCGTTGTATCTCTTTCGATACCAGAGCATAAAACTCTAGGGTTGGGCCCAAGCCTGTTCCAACCTATGAAATTAAATGAACAGCATTAGAAATGTTTTGATAAATCAGAATCATACCACAACTGGATTGGTGCTCACAGGTATGAGACGTTAAAAGCATTACCATTTGGAGATTTAAATGGACAAGGTATCCTTAATATATATGATTGTAAGAATATTATGAACAGTCGAATGAAGAATAAAAAAGGATTTTGAAGTTTCAGAAGAGTTTTAAATACTTCTACCAGAAGTTGTCTCACCTCATTTTCATATTGCACTTCTAACAAAGCTCGGGATGATGCAAGATCAGCAATGACCTGCTCTGCCTGCCTGAGTATGTCATCTCTCGAAACTGTCCTTTTCCTTCTATCTAGACGAGGTGTTACTCTCTCAGCACTATCAGAACCACTAAGCTCTGGCGTGGAATCCAATAATCTCTGCAAAGCTCTATCCCGGTCAAATGATGTTGCATAGAAGAGCAATTGCCTCGTTTCAAATGGGAACAGGAACGGGCTGAAATATTAATAAAGGGTTCATTAAAAAAATCTGAAACATCAAGTTACACAATATTTCATGTACTATTTCAATACATTAAATGTCCTCTTGATTGCCATGCTGTCACAATGGCAAACCCATAAATCAGAACCAGAACATATGTATTCAACAGTAATTTTGGTATTAAATTAGATCAGATTAATATCATTTTCCATTCATATATAAAATTCATCCCATGCACCCGTGCTAGAAAAATGCTCATAGTTCTTCCCACACTTAACAAAATTTCACCAATAAGAATTGGCGGCACAAATGCTGACATGGAGGATTGGCAGGAAATGTCAGTACACATACCAAGCTGATGCTATCTGCTGCAGCCATGATGGAAGGTTACCCGTCATTATCACCAACGGATCTTGAAGTTGACGGCTCGCTTTTGCAGCAACTTTGCTATTAACAAACTCCTTGAAGAAGGTAGAGACATGCAATGTAAAGACTTGGTCTAAAAACATAGCAGTTCAAATTATAACAAGAGCTAAATACTCATTGTAAAGACCATTACCATAACAATCAAGGGTAATGAAAGTAGCAAAAAACACAGTTACGTAGGATCATGAAAGTATATAAACTCCCTTATGGACACAATACTATACCTATTCATAAGACATTGTATTAAAATTGACAAGGCTTGTAGAGATTGATGCAAATTACTACTGACCTGTTGGCTGAGGACAGGAGCATAATGGACGGCTGAGGGGTACAGAGACCCCCAGTGGCGGTTGAGTGCATGTAGCACTCTTAACAAGCACAGCACTTCAAGGGAAGCATCCTGGATGGACACATTTTCAGGAAGCCGAGAGTTGAGGAAATTTTTCAATGGAGAATGCAAGGAAGGAACAACACCTTCTGAACAAAAGGAAAAGAAAACATTTAGATAATTTAATTTAACATGTTTTCACAGGTAGCACAAATAAAAAACACCATTACATATTTAGAACCAACCAAAGATTAACTTTGACATGGTCAATGTTAATCTTTGGTTGGGATGAATGAATTAGGACTTAAGCCGACAGCATTAATCACGAAAGGGTCATTCCATGTCAGTTCAACCACACCACGACACCCATGATCTAACATTTTGATGAAACTTGGCATGATTGTTCCTTTCATTGACTTGCAAAATTGCATGCAAAACATATTTGCTCAATCTCAATTGGTTTAGGTTTTACAGCCTGTTATAAGTTTAAGGAATTTTGCAGTTTTTATCAATCACATACAGGAAGTTAAGTTTGCTATCTTGTAAAATGTTTTGTATCTTCCTTGTTTACCAACCAATGCTGGTGAAACTGTTCATGAATATACATTAATATGTAAGTAATCTAGAAAAAAATAAGTTATGACAGCAAGTACTTACTTATGGCCCAGAGAAAATACTGAAATGTTATTTAGTAAAATTTTCAAATGAAAGACAGTGACAAACTGAGTGAGATATCTCCAAAAGGGAAAAGGATAATCAGATATATTTTTAGAACAGAATTTGCACATTTAATAAAATGAAATCTACGAAAAATGTTCTGCGAAGTCATAAAAAAATCCACAGGCATACCCTAAAGAGATGTGATTTTTTAGATAAAAAAAAAGCCATGGATGGAGCATAAGTTAGTTCGATGGTTAAAAAAGGAATAATTTTGTTTCCATAGCTGCAATAATTCTATTTACCATTCCAAAGGTCATCTCCTTTCCGACGTGGGCTGTTCTTACTGCTAGTGCCCTTTCCTTTCCGACTACTTGAGCTGGAACCACCTGGCTTGCTACTTGAGCTTGCTTCATCTTCTGGAACAGGTCTAAGAATAAAAAGAAAAAGTCAATCTTAATTTAACATCAAGTGAAGTATAATGACATATAGTTATTACCACTCATTAAGTGATGGAATAATTAACAAAAAATTAAAACATACCTATAATATATTGTGTGAGTTTGGACCCATATTCCAGCATTTCCTAAAGGAGCCTCACTATCAGTGTCTGTCTCAGACTGGTCATTTCCTATGGGACTGAACTGTCTCACAGCTTGATATACAGTCATATTATAAGGCAATACTTGCTCTCCCATTAAAAACTGCAACTTATGTCTTGCAGCTCCTTGACTGATGACAACGGCAGCCTGTAATAAAAGTATTATCATCATAATTCCAGCCGAGCGTGGAGCAGGGACAACACACTAGAATATAACAGAGATGTAAATACTTTATCTATTTTGAAGTATAATGGACGTGTATGAAAAAAGACCATACAGATGCTATCTTTTGCAGATAAATATCTTAGCTATACATACCACATTTATTTTGCTGACGTCTCATAAATTAACAGTTTACCGTAAGCACATTCACTCACGGTCATTCTCAAAATTTCAGGTACATTAACAGATATATGAGTAAAATTATCATGACTAATAAAAAAACTGTGATAGCAGAACACAGAGCAAAATAGTACAAAGGAAGAGAAACAAACACTCAGCATACAGCAAAAATCTTTCAATGGGAAAAAATGTCAGCAAGGGATTCATTTTCAACTATTTCATTTCCTCATATTATCTCATTCCAGTCAACTGAGAGCTTTGAAGCATTATACAATAAAAGAAAACAACAAAGTAAAATTTGATTAAAATTTAGCCTCTTATTAGACCATAAAACTATGTTGCCACTCTTCAATCAATAGCTCACTTTTACACACAGCTTTTGTGCTAATCAGTGTAAGACAACATTGCAAACATTGCTGCCACTAATTTGCTGTAGACTGGAAATGCTGGCTTGATTCAAACAGCATTACTTAATCCATTCTTAGGAAGATGACAAGAGACCACTTCCCTAAATATGATCAGAGAAACAATTTCCCATATTTATACTCACCAAAGTATCATCTATATCTTCCTCACTGTTTTCATCATCTGAATCACCCGAGTCTTTGTCTCTTAGACGGCCATAACCACGGACAACCAGATATCGTTCAATTGCTTGCACTAAGGCTAGAGGATCAATTTTGACTGTGCCTCCTTTCCATTGCTTAAGAATGGAACAGTCTGGATGGCGTTGAAGATTGCACTGTGAAAACAAATTTATTGAATTAAAATGGGAGCAGAACTGAGAGAACTTGACCAGATTCAATTGGCACTTCACATGGCTGTTAGGATTAGGTCTAATAGGCAAAAAATAAACTAATTTTACCTCCAAGAAATGCAGAGCCTTCTATTTTATAGCAGGGATTCAAAATTAAATTAATTAGACATTAACATAGAACACTATCACATACTACCTATTCCTTGACCGTGGTTGTTTTTTGGGAGGGTTTTAAAATCTGAGTTGACTAGGGCTATTTCTAGAACAGAACAAAAATTATTTTTTAGTTTACTTTCTCTTCTATGGTAATAGGGAAGAGATTTTATGAAAGGAATATTCATAGTAAAAGAATGTTTTATTTAAGATATAATTTTTTTACTAAAACAGCTAATAATTTATCAGGATTATATTTTTCAATTATAAGCAAACATTCTTTGAGGTATTTCATTATATTCAAATTCTATATTACAATTCTATAAAACCACTCTAGTCTCGTCTCTACTCTTGTTCTTTATCAAATCACAAATACTGGATCTCACATCCCAAGCCCACTGCCACCAAATTACGGATTCTCAGGAAATTACTCCTTTATTACTGGTTAGAAAGGACCAGGTTTTATTTTATCTAATAGTCATGTTGCAGGATGCCATAAATTCACATGTGGTGCAAAACCACCACATAATGGAGCAGCAAAAACAAAAAGATAAAAATTTTGGAACTTCTGCAGGCTAAAAATAGCATCGTTTGACAAGGCATTCTAGGATAGGTGTACACTGCAAAAAACTTGGGTTTTCAAGGACAAAATGAAAAAGGTTCAGCCCCATTCAAACAAATATTACCAATGGTAAGCACAAAAGTCTACAGCACAAGCATCAGCTTCAAAAACAAAAAAAGAACTGGGAGTTTATAAGGATGGTGAGAGTGTGCACCAAACCTTAAATGAAACAACTATGTGATTATTAGCCATCAAATTTTTGCTTATGCATATATTTATGGCACAATAAATTTTATCTGATTGTCAACACTTTTGTAGTAAAACAATGCCAATATGATGAAATTACCAGCAGACAAGGAATGATACTAGATAACTAGGGTTCAAAGAATATTAGTACAATTCAAAATTCTCTTTTTCCCACATTTGAATTTTCCTACAATCTAAACTTTTTTCCTCAGGTCTCATGAATAGTACAATTTAGGGGATTTACAGCAATTCATCATTTAACACAGTTTGGACTTCCATGTGTTTCTCAAATTTCCTAAAGCTCCTAGTCAAATTAAAATAAGGGGATTTACTGTATGAATCACACTCCATACATAATTTAGAAAACTGTTGATGACTTTTTTTCTTAAAGAAACCACACATCAACATATATTCACCACTAGCATACCTTTAACTGATGAGTATTGAAAAATTTGAGAGCACTGGTTCCTCCTCGAGGTCCTCCTGTACCAGCTGGCAAATCGTGCACTTTGACAGGGAACTGCTCCAACTGTGACACACAACCACTCAGCTTTGAGACAAGTGCAGACAAAGTGGAAGGATTCCAATCCTCAGGATATCTCCTAATGATCTCACCATTACACTCACTCACTAAACCATTTTTGGCATCCATCTGCAAGACACACAAGTTTTGGGGGAATATTAAAATCCCAAATTCACATATGCACACACTGTAATGAAACCTATATTTCCATTACCGCACAGTCAAAAAAATGTGACATACCAATAAGAACCAAACACTTTATTCACACATATAGCAAGAAAGTTTAAGAACAAGATACTTACAGGGCAACCAGAAAAGATATGAAGGAACATGCGAAGTTTATCATCACGATTGATGCCTTGGCTGGCAGGCAACAATGCAGCACCATGCGAAACAGTGGATGGATATGAGGTATTTCCATGGGGAATTTCATCAGTAATAGGAATTTCATCAGTAATAAATCTCAATAGGGCACGGATAAGCCCACTGTGATTAACCTCAAATGGGGATATATCAGATTCTATCACAATGTCACGAAGTTCACGTAGGGCTTCCAAAGCTTCTTCAGGCTGAAAATAAGGACAAAAATTTAACTTGAGACCAAACTATCATCACAAGTTTTCACTGAAACATAATCATCAGTTAGAAAAATGTTCAAACCAAATCGTAAATGAGAAACAGGAACAAACTGGCTATTATAAGTAACTATATCAAATGAGGTGAGATTAAAACAGGTATGGGGCTGCACATAAAAAAATTCTTTTAATTGAATGTCCCCAGATCAAGCCACATTTACTCTGCAACAACACAGGTGCATCTCAACATTAGGTCCTTCACATGGATATGGAGGCCACACAAGGGAGCACCAACAAATGAGTACTTTCATTCACTCTCTGAGGTAGTTTACAGGAAATTACTCCACTGTAGGGAGCTCAGACAACACCCACATAACCTATAATGGGTCCTTCACAAGCGGAATTAAGGGGCCACATTATGGACCATAAATAAAAGGAATTCAGTCACTCATTATATGCACACTAAATTCCAGGAGCTCAAACAATTATTTCAGCATTACCACATGTATACATTCTTGGAATTTGCCTTTTCCTACTAAAGCAGAGTGGTATGAAATCCGATGCAACTTTCAGGACTTGAGGTACTATTCAGTGAAATCCTAATCAACCAGAATTTAGTGTTTCTTTTGGCTAATAGATGGCCTCTTCGAAGTAACAGCTCATTATCCCATCCTCCATGGTCTCAATGAAATATTTGCATGAAATATCACACAGCAATTCATTTATTTTTTATATCTTGGATTAGAGCACTTGATTCTGTGGACACCCTTGCATGCAGACACAATACTTAATAATTAATTGGATTGGAGTGGTGGCTAGAGTACTGGTTAACCATACAGACGGCCAGGGTTCAAATCACTGCAGAGGAGGATTTTTTCAGAGAAAACCCGATTTCTACTCGAGTGTCTTGTGGGGGGCGCTTAAATGCAGTACTCCGTCTGTCGGATGAGACATTAAGCCGTGGTCCCCTTGGCACCTTACGCTAAGAGCAGGCTAATGCCGCTGCTGGGTTTCTATCTACCCATCCTCCCTTACCTGTCCTCTATGGTGCAAATGATCTTAGCTGTCAGTCGCCTCCCCTAAGATCCAATCCAATCCAATAATTAATGATTTATGGAAGAACAAACTAATATGAAAAAGGGTGCATTGATAAAACTGCATTCCTTTCCAAGTAAAAATAAGAAAAGTTTTGGGTCAGTAACGACTATAAAATTATTTCATGCAATTCCAGGTTATTGAACAATCATACAAACTTAGCATTAGGTGTTAATATAGAGGAATAAAACTTCTCTCCTAGTTAAAGTTGTTTTCAAAGATGCAATTTCACAAGACCTAACAAATTCAAGGAACTTAACCTTGATTTGCAAGAGAATTACCGTATTTACTCGCATATAGGACGAGGTTTTTTCTTCAATTTTATCCGCTTAAAAAATCGGGGTCGTCCTATGTGCGCGAGCGAAGGATTATTTGCTGTTTTTTTGTGTTAGTGTAAGGTCGAAATCAAAGTCACCTTTGTTGGATGGTGCGATAATAACCTTGTATGATGGGTGACCTGTCGCTATTTTTAAATCTGTGGTGGCAGACGACGCCACGCTACATGTGCTTCGGAAGCGAACGTATAGATGAGCCCGGCGCGGCGGGCGTATCATCTGATATCAAGGCGCAAATCCCGCCGGCGAGAACGGGCAGCCACTTCAACCGGTGGGCCCCAACGACGAGCAGAGGAGTCCAGATTCCTCTGGATGGCCGTTCTCTACACTACTCCCTCATAGGGTCACTCTGTGGTGTATTATCGGCAATCTAGAGGACTCTGGAGGAGTCAAGAGCGGTGAGGGCGGAGAGCGCGGAGAGACTCTTTCGGGCGACCGCGAAGCTTTGCGTGTCGGCTCTGGGTATACTTTGAGTGATTTTGACTCTTGACCCTTTGAGACAAAACGTAGTTTCTGTAGATCTCTCCATGTTTTCCGGGATTTCTTCCGCATCAGTTGTTTGTGGGACAACAGTTTCGCTGGCAGGGCTGAAGAAGTCGCGGAAGAAATCCCGGAAAACATGGAGAGATCTACATTACAGCTTCGCGGAAACCTGAGAACCAAACGTTGTTTCTGTTCTCCCCACGTCGCAACAACTCATTCCAAAAACTGGTTTAGTGACAGACACCCTTCGTTACCACCGCACTGTTTACTTGTACTTTACTATACCGTGGGAATAGAAAATGGAGGAAGGGCGGAGAATGCAGTACACTACTTCTTTCAAGAGAAAAGTTATTTTGCACGCGGAAAAGAGCAACAACTACGCTGCAGGACGTGAGTACGGTGTATGAGAAGGATGTGTACGGAAGTGGCGTAATCAGCGAGATTCGCTGTTTAATTGCGAAAGTACAAGAAAATCATTTTGTGGACCGAAAACTGGCGAACATCCTATAATGGAAGAAGAGCTACAAAACTTTGTGAGACACATGCGCAACATGTGCATGCCTGTGGCAGTGGAAGTTCTTCAAGCGAAAGCCAGAGATCTAACGATAGCATGCGGAATTCCACGACAAGAATTCAAAGCCAGTCGTGGTTGTGCATACCGCTTCATGAAAAGAGCAGGATTCTCCATAAGAGGACGGACCTCCATTGCTCAGAAGTTACCTGCTGACTACGAAGCCAAGCTGATCCGATTTCAAAGGCACGTCATCGATCTAAGAAAGCAGACAGAATTCTCAATAGGACCAATTGGGAACGGAGATGAGACGCCAATTTACTTCGATATGCCATGCAATACGACTGTTCACGCGAAAGGAGAGAAGCAAGTATTGATACGGTTAGGTGGCAATGAAAAGCAGCGAATCACAGTGATGTTGGCATTTACAGCAGACGGTCATGGGTTACCACCATATATCATACTGAAACGGGAGTCAATCCCGAAGAATGAAATCTCCCCAAGAGACGTTGTTATTCGATGCAACGAAAAAGGCTGGATGAATAACGATTTGATGATTGACTGGCTGAAAACGGTATGGCTTCGCCACCCAGGGACATTGCTAAGGCTACCGTCGATTTTAGAGATGGACGTGTTCAGGGGACACCTCACAGACGATGTAAAAACCTTGTTACAGGAGAATACGAGCACTTTCGTAACAATTCCTGCGGGAATGACCTCACAATTACAACCACTGGACGTGTGCATCAACAAGCCATTTAAAGATCGAGTGAGGAAACTGTGCACGGAATGGCTTACGCCGAAGATCGAGAAATGACTGCAACTGGCCGCATCAAACGGGCCAGTGCTTCACAGCTTGCTTCCTGGGTGTCAGTTGCTTGGAAGAGCATTCCTCAAGAGATAATATCGAAATCCTTCAAGAAATGTTGCATTTCCAATTCACTCGACGGATCGGAAGACGAAGCTTCATGGAGCGATAGCGACAAAGAAGAGAATTCTGGAGAATGTACGAAAGGAGAATCAGAATAGAATAGGGAAGCAGAAAGTGCGCTGAAGGAATCAATTTCACACGACCTGACTTTCATGATAAAATCCTGAATAAACGAGTTAGGAAGTCCGGTTTTTTATTTTTTTCTCTCAAATCCTACCTCGTCCTATACGCGAAGTCGTCCTATATGCGAGTAAATACGGTAAATGTATTCATACAACTTTTTTTTCATTACCTTTCCCACCATCCATACGCATTCACATTATTTTAGTCATTTTCCACACAACTTCTGTCAAGCTACATGAAAATTTCCATTGTAAAGTTAATGATATTCAAGAATTTAAATCTTAGCCTCAGACCCTCAGAAGTGAAGTGATGAATCAAACCAGAAGCAAAATATACAGAGAGGAATAATTAATTTTACTGATTTCATATTGGCACATACCATACATACCCTTTGATTGAGACGTTCAATGGCAAGGGTCAAACGTGAAAGAACATTCAGAGCAGGATGAGGAGGACCCAAGCCCTCATTTGTACAATGGGCCTCAACAAAACGAGCAGCTTGTTCACGAACCCAAGCTCTGGCTTTCTCTTTGTTGCCAGCAGTCAAATTCGGGCTGCTGGATGACTTAGATAGAGAAGAATCCTGAAAAAAATTTAAATGAGTGTTTCACTTCAGATGCATAATATATTAATTTAAAATTTACAGAAAAGCATTAATTTCTGAATACTTATCCTATTGCCTTGAAATTAGGAGTCAATGGGACTGAAAATAATCAACACACTGTAAAATCTAATTACTTATAAACAGGAATTTATGAATTCATGAGGATGGTATGTCTTTGTTTGTTCCAACTTCATGAGCCGTCAGCCATGTATTTATTTTACTTCCAATTAATAAAGCATCTTTAATGCATTTACAGAAGCAGGAATAAAAAAATACAATTATTTTGTAATTCTTTGTACCAACAATTATTAGACTGTAGGATTGACTTCTATGAACATTTCTGTGCAATTTGGATAAACTAAACTTTTGCATTCTTCTATTAGGCTTTGACTATTATTAGATAGCTTGCAACTAGAGAAAGGTTCACACTCAATCATCAATAGAGTTCATTAGTCAAGAAAAACTCATTTCATGAGACAAATGTAGGCAAAGTTTCAAGTCTCAACTGTCACTGAACTTACCAAAATTAGTTTATCTAAATGTAACAAAATATACGTGCTTGAAAGGAAAAAAACATCAATGGGAGATGAACATTTAAATTCTCTTTAGTGCTCTCAGGCTAATTTCCATATTTCTATTCAACACAAGAGCCTTAGTGAGGTATTGATAGCAATTAAGCGAAAAAAAAATTGGCCTAATTAAAAGAACATCACAATATACAGCAAGATATCCCTACCTTGTGATAAGGACGATCAGATATACCAGAACCAGATGATGGATTCAGGTTGCGACCCCATCGTGCAGGATTTAGACTGGCCAAGAAACTTGATGTTTTGGAGGTTGCTCCTGAAAAGCGTGACCTTCCACTTGTAGGAGTGGATCGCCCTCCAGAATCACGCCCTGAGCCAGAGCCAGCACCGCTGTTGCCTCCAACTCCACCACCACTAAGCGATGTGGCTATATACCATAAGAGAGAGGGAACAATTAACATCATTCATGCCTTTCGGAAATCAAAATGATAAATAAAGACAAATTGAAGTGTGTATCCTGCAGTTAAGGATTTTCCAGACTAAATGGGAAACCTTGCAGTAATCTGAACCTGATAACATTCTAATAATAGAAATGGAAGTATAAGGGGTAAAATAAAGCCAGCTATAGTTTACTTTAGGTACATATTGTAATCATACCTTTTCGAGTTCTATATTACAATTTTTGCTGAGTAAAAGAGACTTATTTCTGAAACTGATGGAATCATCTTCAACAATCTGAAAATTTACTTTGAATTGAATGATGATATACTGCAATATATGACTGCAAGGTGATGCGTAATTTTTATTGTTATATGCTATTTTATCGGTATATGTTAATTTTTGATACTCAGTACTACTGGTTTCAATGCACAGACATCACCCTCTGTGACAGATTATGACACTCATGCATTGAAAACAGCAGAGCCAAATAAAAATACTGTGAAAATCATAATTATTTAATATTTTCATTCAGATTATTTTTTTCCTCATTACAAGTGAAATGAATATCGATATAGATTTCATTTCTATTGAACATTGAAAATGCTAGAATAGCTGAGCTTTGTGAGACCACAGTATTTCAATACTTCAAGTTTAACCCCTACCTTTGGAAAAGAGATCTTGCATGACTGAAGAAGACAAGGTGTTATCCTCTTGTCTTGTTTTTCTACTTGATGACATAGCTCGTTTTGGTGTTCTCTTTCTTTTCAGCACATCACTAAGCCTCCTAAAAAGAGACAATGAAGCATAGTTTGAAAAAAATATCATCTTATAACACTTTTATCATCAATAAGGCTTTGCTACACAACAAGGTCACAGTATCAATCAAAGCGAAAACTAAGGACAGTGAATCATATTGCCAAAAAGTATTTCAGCAAGCAAGACACAGAACATAAAAAAAGTAGACACCCGAGCGGGATTTATTTAGCATTATATGATACACATGGAAGGAAAAGAAATAAAAAATTATGAACTTTACCTGCAAGTACTTATACTATATCCTAGGAGTAAACCATCTGCTATTGTGTATACAGTATACCGAAGTAGTAATGTAAAAACTGACACTTAACCAGGGAATACTGAATGTTAATTCTGCTCAGTCTATACATTGGGTTAGGTCCTCTATCTCCACGTATGTTTCGATATGCAACTCACTTATCTTATCCATGGCTATGATGAGCAGGACCCACATCTTTCCATTCCTGTGCCCTGCCTCAGTGGGGAGAGAGGACACTGTGAAATGGGGATTTGAGAGGGTAGGTGTGAAATAAAACAGCTCCCGTGGACAAAACCAAGAGCAGAGTTGCCACTGCTTCTTAAAGAATTCTTTTCACCAACTAGTAAGAATGCATCTTCTATGCAACTGCTGTGCTCAAAGAAGGTAGGACTACAAACCAAGAAAGAGTATGTGAAAACCTTTGTGTGGAGCAATACACTCAATAGATCGGAAACATGTACCATTGGAAAAGCTGACCGGAATAGACTAGAAGCCTTTGAAACCTGGGGGCTGTTTCTCAGAGCTACCAGTCTACAAGTTACAAGTCACGTGACCATTTTCACGAGGCGGATGGGTTACTCAGATATCCTAACCGATGACTTCTACTAGTCCAAAAAAATGGCAGGCCTAATCAAGACCATACATAACTCGTATTTTGATGATTACGATACATATGGGGCATGCACATTGCAATATTTCCAATTCAAAAGTTAGTGCAATGTTTCTGAGTAAATACAAATGATTGAATATGGGCTGGAAAGTAATTTTACGTCACAACTTACCTTAAAAGATCCCAATCAAATGAGTTTTCGGGTTCACATAACATCATTAGATCTAATCGTTTATTTTGACGTATTTTTTAAAGGATGAGCTCTAAATGGTAGTTATTAATAAACCTTACATTTCAAGATATCATGGTTAGTTGGTTTTATCTTCATTGAACCACTATTAATGGTGTTACAACGTAATATTATAACGAAACTTCATGGTAACATACCGTATGATGGGGACAATAACATTTATTGTAACTTACAGTTCGTATTTCCTGATATTAATGATTGTATTACTCAACTGAAACGAATTGGTAAGTAGTTGTTTATTACTATTATGTTAAGGAGTGTGAAACATCAGGATATTTAATTATTTTCTCTTGACTGCTGTGTCGTCGTGAATTTCGCCTGAAAACAAGTCGACAAACAAATGGAAGTCAACTAGCGTGTAATTAGAGCTTAAATTGTTTTTCAGGCAAAATTCATGATGACAGAGTAGTCGAGAGAAAATAATAAAATATCCTGATGTTTCACACACTTTAACATAATAGTAATAAAAAACTACTTATCAATTCGTTTCAGTTGAGTAATACAATCATTAATATCAGGAAATACGAACTGTAAGTTACAATAAATGTTATTGTACCCATCATACGGTATGTTACCATGAAGTTTCGTTATGATATTACGTTGTAACGCCATTAATAGTGGTTCAATGAAGATAAAACCAACTAACCATGATATCTTGAAATGTAAGGTTTATTAATAACTATCATTTAGAGCTCATCCTATAAGAAATATGTCGAAATAAACGATTATATCTAATGATGTTAGGTGAACCCGAAAACTCATTTGGTTGGAATCTTTTAAGGTAAGTTGTGACATGAAATTACTTTCCAGCCCATATTCAATCATTTGTATTTACCCAAAAACATTGCACTAACATTTCAATAGGAAATACTGCAAGATGCACGCCCAAAATGTATCGTAATCATCAAAATACATGTTATGTATGGTCTTGATTAGGCCCGCCATTTTTGTGGACTAGTAGAAGTCATTGGTGTATCTGACAAGGGGAGTGCCAGGTAGCCGGGTCTCAGATTTTATTCAAACCCAATAGTTGTACAGAACGCTGTTTGTGGTTCATGAATCACCCTACATATAGGGTTATATAACCAATAGTTTAAACAAAAAAAGCCTTTAAACATTTTACACTCATATAAGCAACCTTCTGATGGGCCATCTTCTCAACTGTCTAAGTGGCCGGGCGACTATCGTGCTTGGCTATGGACCAAAGCGCATGGGTTTGAACCTTGTACGAGGTCATTCTTTTCCGCTGCTTTTTTAGTTTTTCTTTTACAGCATCCTACAGTGCACTCAAGATTTTTATATTTCTACTCGAAATGTTATTTTTGTGCGGGGCAAATTTTTCATTCGCATACATGACGTCAGGCTTATTCTCTTTTTTTTTGATCCAAGGCAGGCTTCTAATAATGTCACTTCCTTATCTTTTCACGACGTATTTTCAGTGTTCTTTCATGCACATGATTTCCATTTCCTATCATTATTTTATTATATTGCCACCATATTTTTACAGTTCAAGCATAATTCTTAACAATTAAATCTTCAAATTTCTCGTGGCTAGGCAAAGTAAAACGACCTTTACACATCGTCAAAAGCGACTGCTCTATAAAAGATTTGCAAGCGCTTTTTCATGATGCATGTACCCACGTAAGTACATGCATCATGAAAATCCAATCATGCATCATGAAAATGATCCACGATGCATGTACCCACATGAGTGGGTACATGCATCGTGGATCATGGAGTAGATGCGTGAACATATTCACCTTTAAAATTGTATCAGGTAAAGACCCAAAATAGCGTAAATGCATGACCACGTGGCCATAAAATAGCGCTTCTTCTAATTCAGTGAATGTGTTCCTGCAAGTGTCCGAGCGTCAATCTGCACGGGTACATGCATCTACAAAATGCCGTTAACACGAGTTTCTCCCAGAAGCTCCTTGTTTGCAAATATTTCTTTTGTCTACTTCTAGCAAGAAAAATACCCATTCAAGTGGAGAATATTCAACACATCGACCACGATTTTATTCTCATGAGCACAATGATAAACTTACGACAACTCGAACAAATCCAGATCCGTGACTGTGCGACTAAAGAATTACTATTATTATTAACCGTCGATGTTATTAACCTTCAATGTAATGTGATTTATTGTAACTGCCCTGATGATGGAAAGATTAAATTCCGAAATGTTGGTATAGAATAAATACTATTCGTTCATGACCTAGCCACAAGAAATTTGAAATTAAAATTCTTAAGAATAATGCTTGAATTATAAAATATGGAGAACATATTATAAAATAATGATAGGAAATGGAAATCATGTGCATGAAAGAATAATGAAAATACGTTGTGAAAAGATAAGGAGGTGGCATAATTAGAAGGCTGCCTTCGACCGAACAAAAAAGAGAATAAGCCTGACGTCGCATATGCAAATGAAAAATTTGCCCCGCACAAAAATAACATTTCGAGTAGAAATATAAAAATCTTGAGCGCACTGTAGGATGCCGTAAAAGAAAAACAAAAAAAGAGTGGAAAAAAATGACCTCGTACAAGGTTCAAACCTGTGTACTCTGGTCCGTAACCAAGAACGATAGTCACCCAGCCACTTGGACAGATGAGAAGATTAAGTCGGAAGGTTACTTATATGAGTGTAAAATGTTTAAAGGCTTTTTTTGTTTAAACTATTGGTTATATAACCCTATATGTAGGGTGATTCTTGAACCACATACAGCGTTCTGTACAACTATTGGGTTTGAATAAAATCTGAGACCCAGCTACCTGACACTCCCCTTGTGAGTAGCCCATCGGCCTTGTGAAAGTGGTTACGTGACTTGTAACTTGTAGGTCTGAGAAACAGCACCCTGGTGCTGGAGGAGAATGTTGAAGATAAAATGGACGGACAAAATAAGAAATGACGAAGGGTACAGAAGAGTAGAAGAGGAAAGGACCATATGGAACACCATACAGAAAAGAAGAACCAGATTGACTGGACACACCCTAGGACAATGGATTTGTGAAGAACATAATTGAAGGCAAAACAGAGGGAAAAGTTCCCAAAGAAGACCCAGGAATAAGTTCATGGACCAAATAAGAGGAAAGTACATAGGAAGAGATACCAGAAGGTAAGGGAGCTAACATCAGAAAGGGAAGGGTGGAGGGCTGCAGTCAACCAATCTTAGGATTGAACAACCAATAAATGAGTGAGTTAGAATCCAAATCAAATGTCCCAAACTAAGGTGGCTGGATACCACGCCAAGAGTTGAATGGCACCCAAGTAGGGTATCTCAAACAGTCCCCTAGGGCACCAAGTCCAACCACAGCAGATATTAATGGGTATGTACAATTCTATCCACAATTTCTTAAGCGGTTGGATGAATTACAGGTCGCAACCTGCAAGTTTTGATTAAGTAGAGGTTGGTAGCCTTCGTGTTTTCAAGTGCAGCAGGCAAGGAGATTAAAAGCTAGTAAGACTGGGAGTTGCAGAAGCTTCATGAGAAGTACACTTCAAGTCTATGAATAGACCAATTTTATGAAGAATAAAAACAATGTGCACCAAACCATTAAGTCTCAAGTCAATGGTATTAAAATCACCCTAAGTCATTTCAAGAGGATGGATGATGGAGTTTCAATTGCACTTTGAAAGACAATGGCAAATGCAGATATGCTCACCTCACCAGCACTTGCTGGTGAAAAACGTCGACCAGCAGTCTGATGTGGACATGTCATGGCAGGAGGAACCCCAAAGAGGAAAGATATTTCTCCATCAAATGCTCTGGGTCAGGGGTTTACTGAGGCAGATGTAAAAAATCCTATGCTGAAAGTACCTCTGAGGTAACATATAGAGATGTAAATCGACAAGGATCAGTCTGTGAGGAAAACCGCTAGGGAGGAAGTCCCCTGATAAAGCGTTGCCTGCAGAAAGTTGATAATCGAGATGAAGGGTTAGAGTGCAAAGGAAATGGAGGCATAATAACACTCAAGAAATGAGCAGCCGAGAACCCCACTCATCAAATTGACAAGAGGGCATGACACATGCAAACATTGTGATGAAGTTAAGAAGAATGCAAATCTCCAAGGAATGAGGTTTGGCATGTTTACAGAGTGAAGAACACTCACAGGATATGCTCTCCTGATCAGAACAAGGACAGTTAGGACAAGGTGGTGGATTTCACTGTGGTGATCAGTGCTAACCTGGACAGAAGTACCACAGTGGACATTGCAGTTGAGTGATTCCGAAAATAACGCACCTCAACGCAACTGCTACAAAAGAGGAGAGAGCCAAGTCTATGGAGAAAGCCATGGTGAAGGATGCATAGCAGGACCAGTGGCTGTACTGACTCTTTGGGACAGACTGCACTCACAGACAGCATTGCTATAACTACCAGTGGCAGCACCAAGAAAACTCCAAGAGAAGAAATTTGAGCACATGGGAATTGTAGTATCCTGTCTGGTCCAAGAGGCCTAGGAACCAATGAAGTGTTTTAAGTGCTGGTGTTACAGATATATATCTGTTAAGTTTACTAGTTTGGAGGATAGGTTGAAACTCTACAAGGGTTGTAGCGAAGGCCAGGCATAAAATCAGGTAATATAATCATAACTAATAAATTCAGGCTTTACTTTGTGGAACCTCTCCATATCGGAAATCAAAACTTTCAAGTAATGGCCCACTAATTTGGAAAACTATGCAAAGGAATTGAACATTATTAATCACATCGCCAAAGCAAATGGTTACCGACCAGAAATCATAGTAAATATTATACATAAATCCCACAAGAAATAAGCCATATAAATTTTGACTTCACTGTCCCCTATCAACAATCCAAAGAAGTGGTACAGGTTACCTTTTTTAGGGAAGATCACATTTTGTTTCCCAAAGGATAATTACAGAATTGCATTCTATACTCCATTAACACTTCAAAATATTCTTTTCAACAAAAATATTCTTTTATGTGGTGTCATATACATTCGGAAAACAGAAAGAAATGTTCAAACAAGAGTGAATGAGCATAAACATTGTTTTGATAAGAAGAAGGTGCAGTCGAATTTTGCCAAGCACCTGCTGGACCACAAACATAGGAGTGACTTCATACCGGTGATCCTTCACTCAGAAGGAAATTGGAGGAGACTCGACGCCTTGGAAACGCTGGAGATCATCCAGCACTCCAAGAACGTGCCCCTGGCAAACGAGCAATTATTTCCTTCCCACTCCCCCTTATTCTTTATCCCACTAAATGAACTATTTCCTCAGTGACAACAGTGCTTCTCACTCCACCCCCCCCCTTTAACGGTCTTCCCAGTCTAAACAGCTTTCCCAGTAAGTGATCATCAGTAGCCATAAACAAAGTTCCCAAGTGCTTTCCCCTCCAATTGGAACTCACCCACATCAATAGCCCGGACTGCTAATCTCAGTGACTTGTGAATACATTGAATAAAATCTTTTACCTTTTCAAGGTTTTCTTAGTAATTAAACCATCGTTGAGCATCAACAAAGAGTCATCCACTCCATTTGAACTGTACTCTCATCAATAGCCTGGACTTGCTAGTCACCGTCAACCTGTGTATACATTGTATTTTTAAATTTCTCAGAAAAAGGTGTTTGTTCTTCCTATTTTTCCCCTCCCACACCTCCCACCCCCTTCCCGCCGCCCGGTATTTTCTCCAATCAGCCCAACACTTCCCCCTCCCCTACCCCTTCCCCTTCTTACCTGCCCCTTACCCATTACACCATACTCCAACGGTTTTTTCTTCTCCCCCCCTTCCCTTCCTTCCTCTGCACCTCATTTTGTATATATATACCCATGTGGAATAATATTTGTTCCTAAAGATGTCATTATGTGACGAAACCCGGGTCGTAAATAATAAAAATATTAGTGGACCATTACTTGAAAGTTTTGATTTCTAATACAATCATGTATGTTGTGCAGTCTCCTCTGCAAGGAGGGTGGTTGACAACAGTACCAGCCATAGTTCTGGATGGGTAGAATGTCCCGTGTACAACAATTGATGTCAAAAACTGAAGTGAAATGGCTCTATAGGGATATGGATGAAGGATACAAAAACTAAACCTCAACCATTGTAGCACCATGCAAGATGTACTCACTCAAGACTGTGAAGAGGGAATTGACACATCAATAATAACAGTGCCACGCAGAAACCTTAATGAAACAACCTAGAAGATGGATGCAGCAAGAAAAGTAGCGATCTGGGCTTGTGGCTAGGGCCTTTTCCAGAAGGCGATGAAGTACCAAGAGGGTTGCTTCATTAGAGCCAAGTTCAACAGGGTATAAGTCTAGGGCAGCCACATATCCCTGAGCAAGTCATGAGAGACCATTCGATTTCAAGACCAATGATAAGAGAGACCATAACCCAGAGGCAATTTCAGTTCCTGGGCAGTAGATAAGGGAGGCAGGGTTGCAATAGAGGGGAGAAGTAATCTTGCGAGCATTTTCCTTACTGAACTGGGCACTACTGAATGACAGCATGCTACCCACCTTTGTCAGAAAAGGTAAAGCTAGCTCAATGATAGATCTCAGGTTTGTAAGCAGAGACCTTGCAAAAGGCCTTATGGAAGGTGAGAGATACTTATACACATAGCAAACACTATACTATCATGTGAAAGACCTCATGGCAAAAAAGATGTAATAACCAGCATTTACATAGGGAAAATTTCAGAAGCTGGAAGGCAAGCACCTTTGCTGAGGTATTTTTCCTGTATTTGAAGAATGACAGCTCCAAGAGGATGACAGCAGAGGAAAAAGTAGACTAAGTTATAAGGAGAGTGGCAAAAGCATACAATTCTGCCATGCCATAAAGGAGAGTGAATATTCATAGATCATGTTCACTGGTGGAACGATCACATAGCTCAGCTTTGAGCAGAAAGCAAAAGTGTGTGAAGACAAGTGCAGCAAGCAAAAAAGAAACAGACATTCTCTCAGAGGATATCATTAAGCTAGCATGAAGGAGACTAACGAAAGCAATCAAGCACTGCATAAGTCGGTCCTGGGCCAAATTACTGATGAAGTGGACAGCAACACATATGGGGTTGTCATGATGAAACATGAGTTACAGTTAAGACAAAAAACCACTGGTCCAGATCATTTGGAAAATATAATGGTTGACACTTTTCCAAGCATTTTTTCATAAGGTACCTGGAGGTGATGTTGGACACGAGGCTTTCTTTTGAACAGCAAGACGAACATGTCATGCAGGAGGTATCATTTGTGACAGCAGCTTTATTGTGGCTCATGCTGAATATTGGCAGTACTCAAAGAGGACTGAAGGAAACTCTTCCCATCAGTTATTATGTCAATCCTTACATATGGAATACAAGTCTGGGGCTATGTCCTGAAGACCAAAGAATGCTGAAGGACAGTAGTGTCAATGTATAGACTAAAAGCACTGCAGCTAATGTGTGCCTTCCGCACAGTGTCAGAAGATGCCACATACTTAATTGCAGGAATTGTGCCCATCAAGGTGCTTTCTATGGAGAGATAACAATCATACACCACAAGGCATAATGCTCTGCACCATCAGGAGGAGCACTAAGAACATGCAAGATAGACGAGTCTCCAAAATTGATAAGAGAAATGGGATGGATCTGAGAAAGGTTAACGGTCCCCTAGGTGTTTTAGGGCCTATCTATATTAGCACAGTCGTAACAATTAGTCAAAATGTCCAGCTGAATGCAGAGTCCTGGAGAATTCTGGACATGTGATCTTCTGGAGTCCACACTTCAACAAGATGAGATAAGAACTGAAAGATACACTCCGAAACTAGAAATAGTGGTTGACTTGATCATGGACACAGAGAATTTGTGAGGGCTGAAAAACTTAAGCTACAACTGTGATGAAGAGACTTTGCCTAGATGAACAGACAAGAAGAGATATCATGCCAACAGTGGTTGTTCCTTCTGGGTGCCAAGAACAGCCGACCTACCTCATCTCCAGGAAAAGAACCAGAAAGGCTCATGCTTCCACTTTTTACAGTGCAGCTGCGGAACAACCGCTGCGGAATCCTTCGCTCTAACTAAACCGGAAAGGCTATGGCCACTCCATCAAACTAATGTTCCACGGCAGTCCCATGACAGCACAAGGTCAATGGAGAAGAGGTTAAGGTTTTAGTTGGTACGGTAACTAGTCATCACCAGTCCAACACACAAAGCGTACACGTAATATCCCCTTCTTACATTACTAATCCTTTGCCTTATAGCCCCAAAGATCATAAGCAAGTCACACATCAAAACATCAGTGGAGAAAGACAACTTGCTTGTCTGTATAACCCAAGAAGAATTCTAATTCAAATTAGAAAAATGCTAAGTTTCAATTACATGAAGCAAAATTGTCACTTCTGATGAAAACCCTATACTGAATGCATAGCGATATTCAAAAATAACAATTTTCAAAAATACAATATTTTTGGAATTACAAACCTCCAGCATGGTTGATACATGTAGTAACAATTGATACAGGTAGTAACGATGATTTCAAATGAGTATCATGTTACATTACATGGTCTGCAGCATAAAATATTTACTAGTCGAAGAGCTAGACACGATACTAACATACTTGATTATTTATTCCATCAAACTCCCATTTCAGTAACTACACTTTGGTAAACCAAAATTGTATACCAACAGCATCCACATACTAATAATTAGATATAAACTCTATTCATAACTAAATGCTTAACTGTATTCCAATATTCTCAATGAGATGACCAGTGAAAGGAGGTGGTTAGCTAACACCTGTTCAAGTGTGGGAAGGACCTATACATAAGGAACCATATGACAAACAACATTTACAGAACAGCCATACTTCCACACTTCATACTCTTGATGAAAACAAAGTAAAATACAAATATCAATACAACTCAAACCACAAATATCAAACTGGTCAAGATAATTATGAAAAATTTTTCATTACATCCAAATATAAAAACTTTTCAAAATGATAGGTGAATGAATGAACATATGGAGATGAGATATGAGGAAAAAATTCACATTATAATAAGACATCTCCTTGGTATGGCCCACATTGATTTATATAACCCCATGCACATCTCATTTCAATGCCAACCCTAGGCACTCACTGGGCCAAAAATGTGACTAATGTGGACAGTAACAAGAATATTTATTCATAAAAGCTTTGACAACAATGAAAAAATCTCAGATAAAATTATGTATTTTCCACATCCAAGTTGATGACCAACTGTCCACTAATCCTGCACAGCCACTTACAAAATTCCAGTTGAATTTTAAGCTATCCAAATGAGAAACTTAAACCATAACAGGCCCAGCTCATTATGGGTGTCTTGACTGTTAGTTACTAATTTCACCATCAAGATTTGCATGCATGAGAAAAATATAAAGAGTAAAAAAAACAACAATGTTGTAACAGAGAGAAACTTACAGTGAAACCTCTCTATGTCGGCCACCCACAGTTCCAACAGAAAGTGGCCACTTGGAGGGGTGACCGCAGATTAGGGGGTGGTCCCTACATGTGAGATAGTACATTCAGACAAAAACATGCATGCAATCACAAAAAGAGAGAGAATCATGATTAGGAATGAATGAAACACTTTAATCCACCACCATTCAATGGTAACACAAGCCATTGACTTGGGGTCAACCGCGTTTACCAGTGGTGAGCATGGGAACGCTCCTGGGAGCACAATTAACCAGAAGGGGAGTATAGACCAGAGACATTGAAATACTATTTATACTCTTGTATAAGCCAACTTCAGGTAGAGTCTAACCCTGATTTTTCTGTACGAATAGTATGAGTTTGTAATAAAAAAGTAGACAGTAAGATATCTTTTGAGTATCACTGATTTTTCAGCATGAAATTGCACTTTTTGGTATCACTCAGGTATAGTGAGATTTGCTGCATGTGCACTCAAGTTACATCGCCTAGAAAATTTTTTGACCACAACAGAAAAAACTCCTTGTAATGAATTCATTGGGAGCAGGAAAAAGATGAGTTTATGGATGAATGTACAGTGGGAGAATCTCTAGATTATGTCTCTGTATGTTAGATGAATAAATAAACTGTGAACAAGTTATGTTGAGATATCATGATCTAAAAAAAATGACGTAGCTAATGTCGAAACCAGGTCGGAAAATAAAATTATTTCTATGGTAAGTGAACAAAAACCTATTCATTTTTGAGACCATGATATCTGTAGTGCATTTCCACAAAATATCACCAGATACTCCCACCAACAACACTGAGCAACTAAGTTGAAATTATGTTGGTCTTTGCATCCAATTACAGTAGCAACTCGATAATACGAAGTTTGCGGGACCAAAAAATCGGCACTTTGTATTTTCCAGTTTTTTACTTACGAACCTTTTCAATAAGTCGCGAAAAATATTATTCCCCTTCTCCCCCTGACTTCTCTGGTCTTTGGAAACGTGTTAAAACGATTTATAGTTGTTTTTTGTGGAAGTTGTAGAAAAAATGCCATTATATTATAAATTAAATGACACAAACGTTCGCGACATAACTATGCGATAATTTTCTTTGCAAAATCTTCACCCAGTTTAGCAGACTTATAAAAAGCAAGTTCTGCTTTTGTGTGAGACTCTAGCTTTCATAATCTGCGGCTAATCAGGACGCGTAACTGGTATGGGCGATTAAGTAAGGCATTTGTTTCTAACATCTACGCAACTAAGATGGTAGCTGGCCCGACCACGCTTCCAATGACCCTTCCTTTATCACTCAAACATTGGTAAAATGAGCAAAGGACGCAGTCCATTGAAAACATCCTTCCCAACTCATTATTCGTGGTTTTTTCCACATCGCCTGCTGAAAATAGGAACTTGAGAAGAAATGTTATTTCGTTCCAATTACAAATTGCTTGACGACATATTGGGCGAGATCTGGACATTTTCCATATCTTTATCAGCTCCGAGTATACTAAGTTTCCGGTTCTAGATGGCGAGATTTTTTGGACAGTTGGTATATTAATGTGGAGGTCGTGGAGAATGATACCGAGGAAAATATAACCTCAGATCACTAACGAACGCTTCAACCGCCGCCCAGGAGATGCCTTCGCTTGTAATGACGGCACTTCACCAATCTATTTCTTATCGATGTTTCTAACATCTATGCAGTTAAGACGGTAGCTGGCCCGACCGTGCTTCCAATCGCCCTATCTTTGTCCCTCAGTAATAGGTAAAAAGAGCAAAGGTCATTATTTGTGGTTTCTTCCATATCACCTGCAGGATATACGAACTTAGAGGAAATATTATTTCGTTCCAACCCAAACAGTTTCACCGTTCACTGAAGCTCAAGTAAGAAACATTAACTCATGACCGAGTCCCTATTCTATTTGATGATTTGTGCTTATAGTTCTATTCTGTAAAATATTAAACCAGTAAATAAATTAAGCGATTAATATTTACCCTTCCACGCATAATCTCTTCGCGTCGTGGGTGTTATGCTGAACGCCCTTTTATCCAATGACGTCCTTATATGTCAACTTCGGTAAGCTAAAACATAGAAGCTAATGCAATATATCATATTTAAATAGATATCCGAATCACTCCACGATTTTCGGAACTTTTAATTCACATTAGTGTGAAAGAGAAACTTCATCCTAAATGGTCATTGCGGAGATATTCCAGATCCAGCGTTCTCCATTCCATTATTTAGTCATTTTCTTTCCCCTATGCAACTTACGCCTTCTATACGTGGCTGCACTGTGGAGAAACACGAAAATAAAACAAGATTAACTTTTGTAAAATTAATTCAAGGAGAACTTAGAAAGAGGTAGGAGTCACGGAAAAAATCTGCTGCAGCTGAGGCTGAACCCTTCATCGGTACAATTCTGATAATGACAATAAGTTACTACCAGACTAGTATTTCCATACTTAAGATCCTTCTAAACATCAGGTGATTTTAAAAAAGAGTGCATCAGGATCCAATTCATGCCCATGTTGTGTCATATCCGCGTATTAATAAGCCTAGGATTCAAAGTAACTATGCCATCACAAAAAATTGGTCATTTATCTCGGGGAAATCAGGGATAGCAGTGATGATAGATCAAATGTAATGTATCACGGCCTGATTACTCAACGAATTCACTGTAGTAATCTATGGATGAAAGTTGCTCCCAGAAAAATTTCATGGAGTTACACCAACAACATCTTTGAATTAATTTAAATAGCTGTGGTGATTTAATTTTAAAGATTTCAGTCTTCTGGTTTACTCATGCGATCAACTATATTTCATAGGTCGATATTTCGCGGACGACAGTTTCTTCAGCTTGAAGTGTATAAGTGGTTTATCAAAGGTCTTATCACATAACATATAAAAATTGATGTTTTTTTTGTTCGTATTCTATTTGTTCCACTACCATTCATCGGATTACGATGAAACTTTGGTGAGTTGCTGTGCTCGCGCCCGAAAAGGTTTCTGAATTATTCAATCCATTTTACAATAGGTGGAGTGCAAGTCGTTTCAACAAATGAGTGTTGGCACGCAAGCTTCTCAAACAAGCAAGGAACAACAAGCAAGCAACGACGCAGATCATTTACGTGTTGCTCAATCACATGCACCAGGACCGTATCAGAGAAGCATAAAATCGCGTGCATCAGAATTACATCAGTGAGAAATTATTTCGTTAAAAGGCACACAATTTATTTGTACGTAGAATAAGATTTGGTGCAGTGGTCTCTTTGTTTGTTTTTTTTATTCATGCCTTTGACATTTGTATACACTTTGAATTTTCCTTAAATTGGATTTTAAAGCTCGAAAATCTTAACTTTTCACACTACTTCAAAAATATACTATTTTATTTACTAGGGAAGCGCAGCATAGGCATGGAATGGAAACTTATGCCATCATTTGTGCATTACGAATTCCTGTACGAGGTAAGGTATGAGGAATTCATTGAATTGGGTCTCAAATTTGTTTAGGGACCGATTTTGAACCTTGAAAAAGGCATTGCAACACATTCCAGGCACAGCTGATACATTATAATGTTATATTGTAGAGCCACTCCCCCGATTGGGTCATCTGTTTCAAAAGTGGAAATAATATGATTTTAATGCAAAATTATATCAATCGTGGGGACGACTATACCCTCGCAAACTCTTGGAAACTGTTTTTTTTCTATTGTCTCATGAAATAAGGACAACGGTGGGAGTAAACGTGGGTTTATTCATAGTGAAGCCATGGATTTTGGGATAGTGTCAGTCACATTTATCCCAGTCCTATTTCCCATCGTTTCATCGCGTCATTTTTCCGTTCGAGTTCTCAAAAAATTAAAATTACCGCTAATAGCGCATGGCAGTGAGTCAGTATGTGGCGCTACACATGAGTTATAACCAAAAGAGAATTGTTTACATTAAGGAAATGCAGCTAACAGTTAAAACAAAAATAAATAAGGAAAAATTGCCTCAAGCAACCATTTTCTCCATCAATCGAAATCTACATTATCCACGACTTAAATTTGATAAATAATTGTGTGACTCACGCATTTGTGAGAGATGAATGACTTAAATTCACGCATTTTATGCAATCGATAGATTATATTTTACAACGCTGATTTGTTAGGAATCTACGTCCGTGAATATAGAGCTTTCCTGATGCCATTTCCCCCAAGATTCGTAACTACGAACTCAGTTTCTCTGTGGGGACTGGGTCTAAGGTTTGTAATTTCGAAAATTTCGTATTTTCGAAACTTCGTATTTTCGAACAGCGCCATGTATTTAGCATAGGTGATTCGTCGGGACTAACAGCTTTGCTTCGTGAAATCTAAACTTTATATTATGGAGTTTCTACTGTACTAACAAGGACTAATAATGAGGTTATTATAATCACTTACATGCGCTCCTGTATTTTCTCATATTATAATTAGCAAGTAATTCAAATTGACACGTGATTGTCATACAAATTTTAGGATAATCTTCATTTACAGACAATGAAGTTGGTTCCCTACTACCAGTAAAAAAAAGTCGAAAAACTGGAGTTTGAGATGCTTTACCTTCAAAACAAGAAAACCAAATAGTGTGTGGTTAAATGGGTCTCAAAGCTTGTTTATTTCTACATTTATTAGTGCCAGTTAATTTTTTTGCTGTCTTAGATGCACTTTTACTTAATTTCATTTGATGTCACAGATGATATCCCGTTCACGTCTTTGACACAGCCCATGTTTGAACCTTAAGAGCAGTGTTCACCATTTTTACAATGACTCATGCAATTTTTCTGTTAAACACGGGAGATTTTCTGCAAACTGATGAGAAAACACCTAGCTCTACATGTAAAAATTGTAAGTTATTAGAATGAAAAGTAACATAATGCCAAGCACTCAAGCATGATTGGCTAGATTTTACCTGTTGAGAGCCGTGACTAATTAAAAATAAAATTGGAGCTTGGTTGCACAGTACACAAAACATTGTACAGTGATTGGTTTCTTTAGGAATCAATTACACCATAAGTACTAAGGTCCCAAAAAACCTCATGCGAGGTGAACTGAGAAGCCCTGATTTATTTTCGAAGTTTATAAAAGCAGAATGAGCATCTTACATGATGAGCATGGTACAAGAGTTTATAGGGTATTTATGGAGCATGAGAATTATTAGACAACCGTCGTCACTTTGATTTCAATTGATCAACTGCAGTCAATTAAGGCTGCCCATAATTGCACCAGCTAATAAGACAGATTTTAATCTTAGTTATTCTGGAATGTTTGTAATAGCTTAACAATATGCCTTAGGAATCTGTTGAATGAAGGTTTTCCAACAAAAATGCCTTCTCTATGAAGCGTTGAATACTTAAGCTCTGCATAAAAGCCTAGAGAAATGAAGTTGCGTAGAGCTCTTTTCAGTAAACATGACTGCCCACCACCATCCTCCCATTTTGCTTAAGTGGCCTCTCGCTAATGCCCGGCTGCCCACTCAAAAAGTTGGCTTAATTAAGAGTATATACAGTATCATCTGAAAGTAAGGCCATATTCCAAAATTCACAGCCAGTACTGAGAGGGAGTTAATGACACTATTCAATTGCTGATGCTACCAGCCAAGATCCTTATACCTCTACAGTAGCATATTACACCATCAAAGCAGTAACTACAGCAACCAAAATAAACAAATACTAGGAAAAATTAAAATCAAGCGCTTAGATACATAAAGTATTTAAAAGTTGTATCCAATGATTCAAATACTTTATGGTTTTTATCAAATTAAACATATTATTGGTAACACTGAACAAAATGGAGCAGCATTGCAGCATGCTTGAAGCCAAATCACATTATTTTTAATGTTATCAATGAAGTATGTTCACTAAAATAGTGCATTTTCTCCCAATGGAAGTTCTAGCTAGACTATGACTGATAAGTGCCATCATGACTTCATTTCCTTTCCATTCAAAAAATAAAGAAACTGGATTATAAGCAAGTAAGCATAGCAATAAAAATTAGAATAACCAAAATAGCCTTTCTTTAGTCATTTGAAATTCATTTCACAAATGTTATATTGTAATTCACTCTTTGTGGCCATATTGAGTCTACCACAGACTTAATGAGGCCACACTGTTCTAATATATAACGCTGCAGTGGCATTACTGCCTCATATTCCACTTCATGACAGTGCCAATTGTACTGGCAGAGGATTTTGGAACATGCTACAAAGTAGATGACGGAAGGATAGGAGACAAAATAAATTTTGAAATGAAAATCATTTCAAGGGAGAGTACTTCCATTCCTGATGTAGGAACAAATAGTGCTCAGGGAACATAAACAGCCAATTACCCACCACCAGTTCATACAAGTAGTGGAAGCCATCTTTTACTAAATCTAGAGGGGGCAAAGGGAAAAATTTTAATCACATAAAAGTGCGACACCAGGACAAGACAAAAGTGGTACAAACTTCAAAGACACGAATCACTTTCAAAGAGAGATGAAAATTACTTTTTATACAACCAAATTTTTGCAGCCACTCCAAATGCAAATTTCATTAGTGAACTGAAAAGTATATTTCTCTCAACAGCATAGATGAGCATGATTTTCCTTAAGAGCAAATTAGACTTTACCCTTGCAATAACTCCATTCATACAATCATCAAATAATAGTCAAAGAATTTCATATTTCACCCTTGCATTACACATCTTAAGTGTTTAATGTGAACAAACAACCAATTAATGCAAGTATCTGTAAACTTATTCATAGCATGCATTACCCAAGTACACATGCTTACTTGAAATAGGCATGTCCTTTTTTATATTAATTAAAAGAGATCAATTGAAAAGTTACAATAGCTGTTCCCGGATATGAAAGCACTGGATTAAACTTTATCATTTTTTTCATCCCAGAGGTTCTGAAGGTATTAATAGACATTGTTTGACCTACAAGGGGTCCCATACTGATGGGTGATTTCCACCCAATGTTCATAAATTGATTTCCTCAGCATAAAAAAACTGCTGAAAACTTGATTACTACATTCAAAGAATGCACCACTTTCAAACTCAAACATGTCATTAGCACTTACATCTAGCATGAAATATTACATAACCACACAAATAGGAAATTAAAGTAAATTACTGAAAATGTAATACCAATGGAATAAAAGAGAAGTGTTACTATGCATTAAATACAATGTACATGATTGTAAATTAGCAATTGATTGCTGAGCTGTTTATGATTTTATAACATCACAAACAAGCACGGTATCTACAACAAATCAGCATCTCTCATGTGAGTAAATTCAAACAGCATTCATGAAATGCTATCAAAACATATTTGTCACTATTCAGTCATATAACCTAACTAAACAAATTTACAGGGCTTACTTGGTATACGGTATTGTAAAGAAAGAATTTAACTAAAGATTAAACTTTCCAATGGGGATTCGTAAAAACAATGAGCAAATTCATTAACTAAATACTAAAGAAATAGGCACTAAACAGGCACTCCCAGCTTAGGAGTTCCTTCAGACAAGAGATTGTTAGATTCTAGGATTAATCAGGTTTCCCAGGACAAAATGATCAATTTAGCCACACGAAATTCTATTCTTTGGAGGGCTTGTTAAATAAGGAGACTGAATTGGAGACCTGCACACTAACTCATGTAAACTGAGTGAATAAAGCTTTCCAAAAAACTGAGTACCATTGCTCTGGGGGAAATATTTGATACCTTTTTAAGGTGTATTATTCTTAAGTCTAGGATATGACTACAGCTACAAATAAACAATGCCAGTATGCAATCAGAGAAGAGATAAAATGTTCACCTTCCTCTAAATGAGTTTAAATGATAGGACCAAAAAAATGTAGGGGCAACATTACGTGACAAACACAAAATAAAAGATCCATTGCCAAATTCAGGCAAGTTACTACAAATCATAGGTCTACACACCAACAGACAGTGATTAAAATGGTGCTCCACACTTATTTATAATAATTGTATTATGACTTTGAAAAGCAAGTTTCCAGAAATTCCTCATTTTCCACGACTTTACCAGTTATTTCAGCCCTGTTTACAATTCCCATGACATTTACACGTATTCTCAGGTTTTCAGGCCTGTAGCAACCTTGAGATCATCATAACTTCTTAAATCTCTAACTTCAGCATTTAGGAGTATGTTTAAAAAGTTACATTTCAGTTTAATATATGCAGCTAGCTTGATAAAGTGATATTCTAAAGCTGAAAAGGGGTTGCAAAGACAGATACAAGGTCTAACTCAGTTCCAAAACAATTCTAACAGGAAAAAGTAATGCAAGCTCAATAGTAAACTCATGTCTAAAACAATTCAGTGATAATATACAAAAGTGGTTATATTGAATTAGCATGAGAGTAGTAAAGCATTATCAGCAATTCACTGACTTTATATAAGAAAGAAACTATCAGTCTGGTACACTTCTTGTTAAACAGGCAAAAATACATGAATGTGATCTTTTGCAGGTTTGAAGAATAGGACTTATCATGCATGGCATATGAAAAGCCTCAAAACTTAATGATTTATTTACAAGAGGACAACCATGATACAGTGGAGACCATTTAGAGAGGTTTCACTGTAAAAATCTGCCACACTGGTGAGCAGCTACGAGTATTTCCTTTGACTGACTATGCTTAAATCCTCAGGAAGAGAATTTATAAATTTATAAGGTCATGGAGCAGTGATATATGCTCCAAAACTTCCAAGAAGAAATTTAACACACAAGATTGCTTATTGGCAATAAAAGTCAAGGTATCTACCCCGATTGGAGCAAAATTCAGAAAATCTTCTAAAGTTACTCTACAAAATACAAACTTTTCGCATCGACTAGAATAGGTACAGGGCTCAGTATAGTTTTTTTTAATAGTTAATAGAGAAGTTCTTGAAATGGACAAGAGGGTTAATGAAAAGTTGCTTTCAGTTCAAATTCAGTAACATAACCACTCTCAATAATCCTGCTTGTATTCTAATAACCAGGGGCTAGAATCCATTTACAAATAGATAAGTACTTAAAGTTGCAGATTCAGTATCAAAATACACACCAAAAGGGCATCATAAAAAATCGAATTACTTGTATTTCTTGAAATTATGCAATGTATGATTTTTTAAATAAAAAACAGGATGAATTGATATTCAATCAATCCATTATACAGAAAAAATTATCAAATTTGTGAAAATTTCATTTCTATTTTTAGGAAATTTGATTGGGTTCCATAAAAGAGAAAATTTTTACGACACAATGGTGTAAAATATTGACCACACTAGATGACAGATTGAATAAATTGAAATAAGTCTCTTCATCAAAAAAATTAAGGCTCCTCTTTTTTTCAATGACAGTAATTTCATCGTACTACCACCAAATAATGTGTATAAAGGAGTTAAGTCACCTCCTCATGAGAAAATCTATGGAATATAGTACATAAAAAGTACCACAAGAAATACAAAATAAATTAGTATTGAACTGTATAAGTATTAATAAATGCTGGGAATGAGAAACATCAGACAAGTACTTCATACCAAGTATTTGAATGCATTTTGCTTTAAAATCCCATCCATTGAGAATGCTCAAGAGACAAACATTGTTAAATTTGTTAATACAAACCAAAGCAATATTTAAAAAAGGACCTCAGAATATGCCAGCCACATTTACCATTAGACCCAAACCCGATTGATTATTGTAGATGAGAATTATCTCATCATGGTTACTGTCAGCAGGTGACACAAAAGGCCACGTCATTTGATGTTCCTGATTTTCTGACTTACAATTGAGATGGACTAACAGCTCTGTCCTCCATTGCAGCATCCAGGAGCCTCCTATCTGGTGGGTTCACTGGTGAGTGGAAGAAGAGGCCTGGTGGAGGAGGAGGGGGAGCCACGGCACCTGAGAGGCTTCCATTTGGACTCGCAGAGGCTGGAGGTGGAGCCACCATCGGAACCAGGGCCGGCAAGCCCCCACAGAAGGACGTGTATGGGGAAGATGAGGAGGATGATGATGACGATGACGGTCCTTGGCAGCATGGAGGAATTGGGGGGAGAGGGGGACCAGGAACTAAGACTGTATTCGAAGGCCCAGGTTGTAGGTGGTGCGGGTGAGGGCTCATGCCCTGGTGTTGGGGATGCAATGTCTGATGAGATGAGTGCGGAGGGTGGTTTGGAGTGCTCTCTCCCACTTTGGTAGGCGAAACACCAAGTGGAGTGTCAGGATCAGCTAACTGCTTAATTTGGTGCATCACGCCCTCCCGACGGAAGTGGACCCCAAAGACATCGGGCAATTTGTGCATCAAAATCTCAGCCATTTGAAGGGCTCCTACAACTATTCTTAGGTCTTGTGATGCCATCATACCAGCGATGTGGCTCGAAACTACTTGGTTTTTCAGCACTTCCTGCAATGTAAGTGTTATTCTATGAGAAATTTCGAAATCATGAAATAATAAGCCTTTGACAGCCAGAAAACGTTTTCATTCCAGCTATTCAGATTATCTTTTCAATTTAGTTTAAAATTTCAAAGAGAAGCATATTTTTAATTTCACATGAGATTATTAATTTATTTTAAACAAACAACACCGAGAGGTCTCTAAAGGGAGGGGCAACTGCCCCCCTGAATGAGACATTACATTCCAAATTGGCTATACAGAGCTGGACAGGATGATGTCCTGCCCCTCCAAATATAAATTTACAGCTTAGATTGGTGTCCTGCCTCCAAACCCTCTAACATAAATCTTGGCTATGCCCATGAGTGGACTGGATAAGTTATGAGAAATACATGAGGATAAATCTCATTACGTAGGATACCAATAACAAGAAAATGGGAAGTGAGATGATATATATGAGGTTGTCATTACACTGATAAGAAAGGAAATGGCATGAATATTGGTAAAATGAAAATTCTAAAATCGCAAACACTGAGTTACACTACATTAGAACAGGTATACATTGGTGAAATAATGAACCAAGACACATTAACTAGGTTTTTTGCTGTCTGTTTCACAATTATTTTCCACTGATTAGTATCTACTGCCACTCAGATGATTATGGTATAGGGAGGAATTTCCAGCAGCAAGCATGAGCCTTCTTGTATTCAAAAATACGCTACTCAAAGTGGATGGAATGGACACCATTTCAAGGCTGAGAGTATTAAAAAATAATCTACAACCTCAAATATATTTGTTCAGAATACAAAGGACATTATTTACCTTGAGCAAATCAGCCGATGCATAGTAAACCATTCTAAGGAGAGCTCTCAGGCATTTACATCGCACAGCAGGTCCTGCAGAGGAGCTATAAACCTCGTAAAGCACTGAGAACAGAGATCGGATGAAGGAAGAGGCTCCAGCTGGTCCCTTCTCATCCCTGAGGCATGCCACTCGAGCATCAGTGGCACAGGTGAGGTAGGATACCCCCAGTGAGGGAGCACTTGGAACAGGGATGGGTGATGACACCATCGGAGGTGGTGGAGGGGGAGCTGGTGGGCTGACTCGCCGCTGGACAGGCCGTGTGGTACCCGTGTCTTCATTGATTTGCTGCATTGAGTGGAAGTCAATGGTGTATGTTCGACCCAAGGTTGACAAACTGATTTCATCCTCCCCAGATTGGTGGGCAGCCTGCAAACATATAGCCGACTTGAATCTTACACTTTAACCAAATAGGTATTTGATGAAAAGTTCACTTAGCAACACACACTTTACAGCATCATCATATTTTTCACTACATTATAACTATTGTGACACTTTATCAGCTATTGTTTTATAATAATGAAACATACAATAATAAAAATTGTTGTCCTGAGTAATAAATAAAGGGAATAACTCCAACAGCCATAAATGTTTAACTTTCTTGAAGAGGAAGTTAAAAAAGCGGGTTGTTTGGAAATTTTAAGGGGATTGAATCACCCCAGGGATTAACTCAACATGCTATAAGGCACTCCCACTCAACACTGGCAGTACTCATTCACTCCACCTATTAAGTGTTTCTTGGATGAGGAATAACTATCTCCTGGTAACAGAGAGGTATTAACCAGATGCAATCAAGTATGTGGTTTAGCAGAGAATTAATTTCACGGTAGTGACTAACTTTCACCACACACACCCGACATGACTCAGTGGCTAAGTGTTAATTCCACTCACCAACTTGGGTGATGCACTAACACACAACAAACACCAAAATGAATGGCTGACACCTAGAAGGCATAACCACAGGCTGCATACATGCATGCAAAAACAGTACTTTTTTACAGAGTAATCAACCAATAAGAGGAAATTAGTAACTAAAAAGTTCATAGCAAAATGAGGGGCGCATTAACCTGTTATTGATTATTGTTAATTAAACTGATCCTAGAAATGTGAATATTTAACTACATAATGGTACATAATTTAGTAAAACACGAAAGTGTAAAATTTAGATTTAATGACAGGAATATTGGAGGGTAATTTTTTACAAGAAGATACTGCTGACTGTTGTATTTTTATACCAATCTTTACTTTATTTTTTAAAGGAAATTAGTGATCTGGTTTCTCTAGATTTAAAAGAATACACCATAATTTTGTGCCTCCTTAAGCTGTGAATTTTTTGATCTTACGGATGCCACTACATAGAGATACAGTAGAAGGCCGCTATAGCGAGTTCGCTTAAAATTCGAAAAATCGCTCGTTATAACGCTCCCTCATTATAGCGATCCAGCCATTTTTACAATGATAACGCCTCGAATCCTTGCATCAAGGTCGGGCAAAACTGAACAAATGGGTATTAGGTGCATTGTTTTCATAACTGCGTTGAAATACTGACGAAATTACTAAGTTTGCCGGAATAAAATTGTCTCCAAGTTTCCCACTTATTTGTATTTGGCATTTTCCATGCAATGCAAGATCATTCGTGATGTTCAGGGGGGCAAATACGGCAACCAGATTGGAAATAGATGGATGGAATTGAGGATGATTCGTTTGTTACGATTGTGGTGAGGTAAGGGGAAATGAGGTTTTAGGAGTGTTGTGTATTATCTGCTTATTGTGTCAATGGAAAATAGAAATTGCTCCACAGAATATGGTAAAAAATGAGTGCTCTTTTTTTATTTTAGCGGCTTCAAGGCTCAAAAGGCGCTGACCTGGGGCAAACTGCCCCCCCCCCCCCCTTGCCCTGCCTCTCGGCGGCCCTGCGTATAATGCAGAGGGAAACGAATCATTCTTATTAATTGGGATGATTTTATACAATTGCGATACAATTAATGAAGACAGCTAAAAGTATCATGACAAAGAGTTTTTGCGCTCACAGATGAGAGACAGATCAATGTTAGGGTATTTGTAGACATGACTTGGAGTAAGAAAGAAATAAGAAACGCTCCTCAGTTTTCATTAGTGCGTCAAAGAAATAGAAACTTTACTTTTTTTGCACCCGATTCCAGAGTCGGAGATGCGTGCTGACAATGTGCGACGAAAATCCAATGGACGTAAAACAGAACAAGATATTCGTGACCACTTAAATTCAATTATTTACCAGTGGTTGATTCTTACATTAATTTTTACTCCTTTACTCAGAAATATATATTTAAATGGTCTTTTAAGAGGGGATTAATGCATGTTTAAACTATAAACATATGAAAATAATGATTACGCGCTGTGGTATTGAATTTTAGAATTTAATAATCGCCATTTACGATGCATAACATACAATCAAACTTATATCGGAACGACAAGAATTGAGGGCCTCCATTATTTATTTTTAAATTTGACATTTTGGCACTGTGTGATGAGTGGTGGCCTACACCATCAGGATACCAAATGATGGAGCGTAGGTTTGGCAACACTGTTCTCCATAAGGCCTGTACTGTCAAATAAATGTGGAAGGCACTATAGGATCGGTTGCCTTTTACAAAACGCCTTTTTTAGTCTTGGGATCAGACAATCTGGGGTAGTGTCAAGTAATCACCCAAAGCGAAATATGAGCTGAGAAAAGTAAGGAGAGAAGGAAGCAGAGAAGGAAGAAAATTAGGGGCTCTGCTTATCATGGAATGATATACCACCATCTGTCACCACAGGAGATCTGGAGAAAAAGTATCAGGTGTCGACAAGGGTGGATATATGAGCAATAAACCCTTCTCTTATTATTCCCCCCTTCTACTACTCCCTGCTTTCCTAATTCTCCCCCCTTGAAAACCTGGGAGACACTGAAAGGAAACAGGTGTGGCGATAACAAAACTATCTTTGGAGTCGAATTGGGCCGCCGTTGATGGGAAATCCTTAACTTTGATGCTGGGTGAACCATTAAACAGCACTTAATCTAAGAAAATATTTTTGGTAGGTCGCAGTTTTTACTACTCCCAGCAGCAATTCCAAGTTTATCTGCAGAGGTTATCTTCTCTTTGTTTTTTAAAACCATGAACAGGGTCGAGGAAGTTACACCATGCTTCTGGCAGACTTCCTTTTATTTGCATTTTTTCTTTCACCTTTTCCTAATTCTCCCCCTTGAAAACCTGGGAGGGGCTACAACGAAACAGGCGAGTTCATAACAAAATTAACTCCAGAGTGTATTCACTCAGGTTAGATTTATCTTTCAGAGTGATAGGTTGCTGGGATAAACTGAAACTTCGCATTCCTATGTCAGTCTCACACGAGGCAAATGCCCCGAGTGTCATGCAACCCAGACTACATTCATGCCGAAACGGACTCGTTATAGTGGTCTGGAGAAAAAAGCCACTCGTAATAGTGGCCAAACTATGTGTATACTTTTAACATTGTGACCAACAATGGCCCAAAATTCACTCGCTATAATGGCACCCTCGCTATGAGCCACCAACGTAATAACGGCCTTCTACTGTAATTTGGCAGGTTAAGGTAGATGTGTGTATCATCAAACATGAACCTTCACTAGCTATTAAAAATATAGCAATGCAGAGAACATATAAAATTAAGGTGACGCATCACACCTGCTCGACCGGTCGAATTTGTGATGATTTCCAACCCCAGATTTTTTGTTAAAGTCTTACGTTATCAACTTGAAATTTTTATAGTATAAAGAATAGACCTTTGCCAAGAGAGACTCGTACCTGAAATATAAAAAAATGATCCCGGAGCATAATTAAACCATCGGGAAAACGGCAAGATGTAGGGTATATTTTTACAAAAACTGTTATTATTATTGACATATCTGAAACTAATGGAGATGTATCAATCCCTCTTCTATCGGAATGCTAAGTAACAACCATCACGGTTGTAAGATAGAATCTGTAATTGGTATTTTTCGAAAAGCTACCTGAATGGTTTTCAGCCATGATGTGCTCGGACCGTGACGCAATTAGTTCAGTCTTCCCTCACAGATCTTATATCAGCGCCGCCTGTACTTACGCGCCGGAGCCTTGGCTACAACTCACCGATGATTGTTGCCTTGTGCGAGAGTTATCCTGGTGTAAGAGACTCCTGGAGCCAAAACGCCTCGATCGGGTGCGAGTCACGCCATCTTGTGAATTTTCGACAGAACTCTTCCTTACCGAAAAGTATGATGCGTCCTCTTAAGACCCAAAACTGAGAGCTGAAGTGAAAAACTGAACTGCAACCGTAAAGATGAACCAACCCACCCTAAGTTAAAAGTAACCTAGGTATGTGAAAGACTTAACCCCACCAATCCTATAAATATTATCTCATTTCTTTCACAATTTCATCAACATCTACGAAATACCGTGAAGCCACCACTAGTGTGTGTGGCACAGGGTGTTTCCACAGCAGGCATGCAACATTCATTCCAGTTCAAATCAGAACCGCGCATGTTCCTCCAAATGCTAGGCGCAGGCCAAAAGCAGTCAGGGCAACGGTACACAGTCAGACCAGAAACCAGGAGAGTGATAGATAGAAGAACATGCTACCATGCAGTACACTACTCAAGATATAACTACTGGTTAATATTATTAATATGACATTTAAAGAGCACTAAAAGGTATAATTTATGTAATCACCATAAAAAATGCTACCTCAATTATACGGGAATCAATGACACCATATGGATGCCAGAGGTTGCGATCATCCCTCCACTGCCACTGCACAGTGTCTTGGTGAGTGACTGGAGCCCGCTCCAGCAATGCATCAACACTGAATATTCCATCAGTAGGAAGACGAGGCATCAGTTCTCCAATGAGGCAGGTGATTTCATACAATTCCTGTGGGCTTCTGGGAATGAGCTCCACCTATGAAATTGATAGTAGTAATAAGCATAATTGAAACATTTTCTAAATGGCACAACTCTTTTATCTAATCACAGTACAAGGATGATTCTAAACATATGCAAATAGAAAAATATACATGACACACTTCAATAATTGCACATAAATTACCCTCACTTCCACACAAACCTTGGCTTACATGGATTATCAATAAAATACTGTAATTGGTACATCACATGATGTTTTCTCTAACATGTCAAATTTCATAATCAAGTACTGAAATCGATCGATTACACAACTTTAAGCATAAAATGATAATCCAGAAAACTCACAAACACAATTAAGGTAAGAGTTACCAACCTCATCATGTGTCGTATCGCCCGATCCAGTTAGAAGGTAACAGAGTGTTTCTGCAATGTTTTGCCTGAGGAGAGTGATGGCTAACTCTGGGCAATTTGCACACATTACAGACAACATCCTAAGCACAGTAATGAATGTTCCAGTGCTTATCACAGGAGGAGAGACGACCAACTACAAAGAAAACAACAAAGGAATATAAGTTGTGAGTACAATGAAGGACCTATTATACAAATTCATTTCAATGAGGATAGTTGAAAAAAAGAGACAAGTGAAAGACACACAAGCATAATATTTAAGGTATGTGGCCTCCAAAGCATTACATTTTCCCTTGGAGAAACTTCACGGTGCACTTCATGAAAGAAATGCATTGAGAAATTATAAATTGACAGAAACTAGTACGCCAGATTATCCCGTTTTCCTCACAAGTGTCCTTAGATCTTGTAAGGTGGCAGGAGTATTTACCAAGTTATCACAAGTTAAAATGTAATAGTTAACATCTTTGCAGTACCCCAAAAACCACTCAATAGTTACAATTTTTCCATTCATATTATTTTTTCCCAGGGTCATACTCATAGCTTGGGAGGTTGTTTAATCAGTAACATGTTATAGAAAATTCTTTATAATTACAAATATTTTCAAAATCATATTACAAAATGCCACAGTTTGAAACACTAACCAGTTGTTGTAGATTGGTCAACAATTCTGGGCTTGCAATTTCTTGGAGCTTTGCAGGGTCATTTTGGAAGCTGTCAACCAAGCGGCTGAAAGCAAGACAAACACTTTCCACACTTTTCTTGTCCTGCTGTGTTAATCGATTGGCAAGGAGAGGTAACGAATCTGACACAAAGTGAAACTCATCCACATGAAGATTTTGACAGCAGTTTGATGTGATGGCCAATGCTGCACGTTGTGCATTGATGCTGAAGAAGTCCAAATACATCAGGCATGCTGTTACACCACGCTGAAGAGAAAGAAATCTTTCAGACTTTCACATCTTATTCACCTCATGAAAAAGAAACTAATTTCTGCTAGTCTACATAATATTAGCCACAATAAGTAATAAATATTGGAGAAAAGTATCCAATGAGATAATCTAAATATTAACCCTGTGTTTAAAAGCAGAAATATAAAAACTGCATTGGCAAAATTACAGGTATATAAAGTAAGCTGAACTGATTTTTTAAAATACACGGGATGACATTCTTCAATTCAAGCTATAAATTTTAGCAAAATACAATAATTCCAAAATATAATCCAATTTATATTCAATCATTCCCCAAATAGAGTAATAAAAATTATACAGTTGTGAAAATGAGCTATTAATCTAGAATAAATATAACATAAAAAATGATTAAAAATAACTTCTTTCCTAAAAAATAAAGAACTTACAGCTTGGAGAATAGATTTGCTATGTCGTCTTGATAGCATTTCCAAAGCTGTTAGACTTTGCTCAGCAACATCCATGCACTGAATAACTTGAAGCTTATCCAAGAACACAGGAACAGCATCTACCACCACTGCTGATGACCGCGGTAAAGCTTCCATCATGTATGTAAGGGCCCGACAGGCATGGTTCATCTAATCATAAAAATAATTAAGTCACATGAGTCACAAAGAGAAAAGCAGCTGTAAAAAAAAAGCTGATTATACCATTTCACTTTAAAAGCAATCGACTATGAAGTAACAAGAACTCATGCAAACACTATCAATTACTTCCCGAACTAGATACTTCCTAAGGTTAATTACAAATGAAAACTTTCAAATTACATTAGCCTATATATCTGTCAAGAAAAATAAATTTATTATTCATTTAATTCAAAAGTTTAATGACCATAAATAACAGGTCTAATCATGTGTTTTCCCAAAGCTGAATCGAGAAAATCTGAATTTTAAGGGATAGAAAGAATGTTAATCTAAAAAATATAATCCAGAATTACTTCATATTTTCAATTCAAAGAGAAAAAAATCAATTCTAAGAACAATTTGATTTTGAGTACACAGCACAATTCACTTCAAACCTTCCAAAATTTAATTAATTTCACACTTCCATGTGATTTCATGATAAATTGAATTAAATTAATTAAAATAGAAAGATAAGAACTTTTCATACCATATCAAAATTATGCTCCATTGCAAGCAAGGAAGCCAAAGCAGGAACAACCTGTTTAACTGGAAAACCAGCCAATGTATCTTCATTACCCATGACTAACATTTGGCACATTTCTATCACAGCTTGGAGTTGTTGTCCCTCGTCACCTGTTGCTTGCAAGCCCTGGAGAAGCTGCTGTGCTCTTGAAGCTGTACATAAACAAAAGATCATTACTTTCCCACTAACAGCCTCTACCTTCTTTTATTCTAATTTAGCATAATTTAAATTGTTCCACTATCTCTATAATTGCATTACTGTTTATAGAAAGTGTCTTCATAAGCAAGCACAACCTTCTAACCATTTAGTACTTTGAAGAAGTAGAAATTCATCATGTCTCACATGCATGAGACATGTTCAGTGTCTGTCATCATCTCCCTTTTATTACTAAACGCTTCCTTTATTAACACCATTCTCTTCCTCATTTCTTTGCTACTACACCCATATTCTTCCAGGGCACTGCCCAAGTAATTAAATTGCTCTACTGTTAAGCTTATTATCATTAAGCTCTTCACAAGCCTCTCCATATCCTTATTCAATGGTCCATCATAATCTCCATTTTATTAGTAAATGCTACTCTCCTCCTTATATCTTAGCTACTACATATAACCATTTTCTTCCAGCACACTGCCCAAATAACTAAAGTGCTCTACTTACAAGGGCGATACAATGGAAGAGAATGGGTAAATTGGCAACGATATGTGGAGGAGAATAGCATTAGCAAAGGAAACATGAATTAATATAAGGGAGCTGATGGCTGGGATTTTGGGCAAGGAAGTAATGAAGATGCTGGTAAAGAGCATGATATGGAGTGTCGCATTACATGAGGTAAAAACAACTACATAGATAGGGCAAACATTATAAAATAGGCATACTGAAATTTTAAAGAATAAGAATTGAAATTTTTAATTTAAGATAAAGCTTTTTACTAAAACACATGGCGAATAAATTTTCAGGATAATATTTAATAAATTATTAGCACCTATTATATTCAAATATTTGAGGTATTTGATTATGTTTGAACTAAAGAAAACAACTATTCATCCCATCTCCAAATTAAACAAGTTCCTGTGCCTATCTCAAAACAAGACTTTTCTGTATGATGGTTCCTCTGAACATTAACACAATTCAGTCATTACTTACATGAACTAGCCCCCATGCTCCGATGGAGCAAATGCTGCATCCGGGGTCCAAGAGCACCAAATAGATGTGGAGGCAAGCCTCGAGCTTCCAGCAATGCCTGGAGTCTGCCAACCTCAGAGTCGTCTCCACTCTCACTATCAGCAGCCACCAATGATGCAACACTCACACCAGAGCTCGACTGTGTTCCGCTCACAACTGCTTGGGCACCAGATGGACCACCAGACGGTCCTCCACACGATGCTGATGGAGCTAGAAAATGTGTAGGTTCTTCAATATTTCCTTCAGTAATACAATTGTTATTAGTGGGTATACCTGACAATTGAGGTCTTAAGCACCACAGTAGAGAGTTGGTTAGGACCATTGAGGTAGATGAGGTTACCTCATTGCGTAATCTAACAGCTAACTGTTGTCAAAACAACAGATAAGTATGAATACCCTCAGTGAAGTTTCTATTGAGTTCAGTCTACTCAGCTTTACCTATCCAAGAAGTCTACCAGATCATCGCAACAGTTTCTCCACTTGATTGATATTACAGAAGTGACTAAATAACTTGGCAAGTAGAGACAACTACTATGACTTTTGTAGGACTCATGGCCCCAATATCATACATGCAATAAACTTAAAAATTCCAGTTATGAATTTAAATTGACTTAACTTTGATTTTGTTTTTCTGCTCGGTAAATACATGCAACACTCAGAATTCATTCTCAAAATGCTTCTCAGGAGATAGCCTCGGCATCAATGCAAATAAAAATGCTGAAGTAATGGACTATCAAAAATTATCCCCTATAGAATCACTTCCAACAGCATAAATAATTCAACAAATGCATGCGTATCCAGATAGAAAGATTCCAGTCAAAGTTACAATGCTTAGAACCAAGAAACTTTTCTAGAAGGACTGGTCTTGACTAGCAGTCTGACTTCCTACAAAACAGCCAATCACTGACAACACCAACCTGAAGCAGCTTGCGTGGCCTCTTCTCCCACTGGTGGCCCAGACACTCCATTTGAAGGTACACCGCCACCACTGCCTCCTGCGCCACTACCGCCACCTCCTACCCCACCTCCAGCATCATGGCCCCCTGATGATGACATCCCCCCACTGACACCTGCCAGTGGAAGCTTTCCGGCCCGGGAGGAGCGGCGGCTGCTTTATTCACCAAGAAAAATAAAATGCCATCAGCCGACAGGAAGTATTATCATAACTCATACTTAGCCTTTCATGAGACTCTACCGGATAAGACTTCTGAACGATTTCTGAAGGCTGTAATTCACCTACATATGCTGACAGCCTTACAACATTAATTTATTAGTTCAGAATATTTCCTACCCCTTCTCATCCTAAAACATAAAAACTGTGATAGATGAAAACCTCACTTAAATTGTTGACCTAAAGTGGGGATGTTCAAGCAGCTTGAAATTTGAGTCAATAAAACAAATTACTCAACTCCAGCAATTTTTAAACAACTCAAGTGTAGTTTAAAGCAATTTTTAAGTTGATGGAAAAACTGTGTCATGCATTTGCATTTATCTAAGATAATGTTTATTTCCTTTCCAGACTTCTGAAGAAAAGGGTGTTTGTCGAGAAATGAAAGCTAAACCCTCAACTTCAATCAGATTACAAAATCTAAATAAATGAACTCACCGGTGAGGGTATACACATAATAAAATTCTGTTCATGTTCAAGTTTCATCAACATTATTCCACTCACAAAAAGTTTATACCACTGGTTACATTTTGCCTATATTTGACAGTAAAATAAAATATGGGGAAAAATACAAGTTGAATTCTTAAAATATGGACACTAAAAACTTTGGCAAAGGGAAGCCTGAATCTGTAGAGTGCATTGTTGAGAGATCAGATAGTCGGGATGAAAAATTCTTCCTTCTTTTACTTTAATGAGTAATAATTATCTGTCATCTAATGGTATGTCTTATTGCTGAAGGCCAATGACCTCCAGCTTAGCATGAGAATAACTGAGCATAAATCCTTCCTCAAGGTGCTCACTGATAAGCCCTAAATGTTTCTAATATAAATAAATATTTCTAGCTAAACATGGAAAAGCAATGGCTATTGAAGGAGCTTGACATTTTCCAACACTCTGTCGGTCTTCAGTCCGAGACTGAGGGATTCATCCTCACATGGCAGGATGGTGACATTAACACACTCATGTCCCGCCATCTCATATTCAAAACGGAGGCTGTGGACATGGGATATGAGGAAACCCCTCCCCCCCATGTTAAGGCCCAGCACATGCATTGGCTGAATCAGTAGTTGCTATTATCTCATTAAGTCTGTATATAGTGCCGTGTGATTAATAGTTGAGAAGGCTTAACAACACCATCTCCAATAATATTTCATCATAATGAAGTAGATATATAATAAATTGAAAGCTCTTTTTTCCTGGGAGTCTGCAATGATTTCAGAGATGCTGGGCAAAGATTCATTCTTTCTTTGTACACATGAGACCATGCTATAACTTAAGATACCTTTCCTCTTTGACAGGAATTTTCTGAGCAAACAAAACCTGAATTACTTGCTCAAAACTTGTGAAAAATCAGGAGATGACCAGTGCAATTTCACTTTTACTCCACATTTGGTATGGAGTATGTATGGTTAACATCTTTTAACTATTGATCACATTTGAAATTTACAGAATATGAATGTGAAATATTTCAATTCCATAGTATCAGTAGCCAGATGGACAAAAGATGTCTTCCCACCCCCTTACATTTCATACTACTATAGCTCTCTGTAACCCTCCTTCCCGCAAAAATATCATCTTTCTATCTAATACTTTTATCTCAATTATATCACTTAGTTAGCAGGCCTGATAAACTTCCCACAATAGCTCCCTTCCCTTATTCCCACTGCTTTTCCCCATTTATCCTTCCCTCAACAAATCCCTCCTCCCTTCCTTAAACCCACAAACTTCCATTCTCTAGGTAGTCCTAAAAAAAGTATGAAAACTGTGATATTCTCATGGTTAGGTTCAAAAAAAGCTAGACAAATATTTATAGACGCACGACTCACAACGTGAGCCATTTAACCTTCCCAAAAAATATTATTGCTCTTTAGAGAGCATAAACATTATTTTACCAAGAACTCTTTTTATCATAAGAAAGAAGTTTTAAATGTATTTCCATCACATACTTGATCATCAAACATGACCTGAAGCCAAATAGAATGGAATAAAGAGATGATTTAACTCACATTAACGAAAAAGATGTTGATGGCTTACATTATGTCATAATCTATGAGTTTGTCATAAACTTAAGATAACCCCGTTTAGTGCACCCCTACCAATTGCTGTTTGCTAGATATACATGTCCTATTCAGGAGAGAGGTATATGATCAAGATAACTTGTGAATGCAAATCTCTTCATTTAGAATAACTATCCTCATAAGTCATGTACTTGTAATAACATGGCATTACAGCAGTTATAAACTTTCTGCAAATAACAGTTAAATCTTTATACCTTCTTAACAGAAAGTTTATAGCACAATCACTCTTAACTGTCATAATAACATTTTGTTTGGCATATTTTTCTATGCCTCTGTATGAACAATGATGATCTTAGGACTCCTATAAAAACAGATGACGAGCTAAGTTCTGGCCAGTATATTGTGGAGGCTATATGACGTGTTTTACTTAGCCTTCCCTCAATCCATCACATTTTTCTTTCCATACCATCAGCTCTCATTACTTAAGCAGCCTCCACCCTCCCCTCAACCTTCAGTTCTCTAGTTCTACATAACCCTCACCATTCTTACATCTATCCATTATGTTCATTTTCCAAGGCAAATGACAAGAATCTTCAGAATTTGAATATAAATTGTCATAAAAATGTTTGATTAGCTCAATTACAAGATATTTCAACCACTTGTAACTTGGTCCAATTCCTTGTCACCACCACAACTGCAAGAAACAACACCTAATAGAAACTACTACAAGCAATTACACTCGGTGCAGTCATTAAAGCAACAACCTAATGCACTAGGAAACTGATCAAATAACCCATAGCACACAAAATGGCGAAAGCATTTAGCAAACTGTTACATTATTTGCAACTAGAAGTGAATGTAAGTAAACACATACTTCTATCATAATGGAATATTCTCTTTATAAGCAGCTTTTGATTAAAGCAATGAGGAGTGGATTCTGAGGCTTAAGAACAATTCACAGGAGCTAAGGCTAAAAAGAATTCACAAAGTTTGAACAGCAAATAGCCATAAAACACAGAATATGTGAGGCTGAGCAATTGCTCTTCAAAAACCTCAGGATCATGGAGTAAGCCCATTTACACTAAGTTACACCAAATTGGCTGCTAATTATCGGCTGCTTAATATCTTAGCCAATCAAAATATATATAGCTAGTCAGCTTGCTTCCAATACATGGCAATTATAAGGATTGATGGCAATTTGAGCAAGATTTAATTCTAGCCATAATAGATACCTGGTTCAAATTTAATTTTTAAAATATAAGCACTCTCATGAAGTGAATAAAGCAATGTAAATGATGCTAATTTCTTTTTTTTACAGAGCCTCTCAGTGCCCAACCACACACATTAAAACCCAATTGTTTGCAACCTTTTTCTGCTTGATTCCCCCATTCAGCATAGTTTAGAAAAATCATTCTCCTCTCCTACAATAAACTATTAAATAATTATATAATTCTGCTAACTTAAATTTTGAGCATTTTAAGAATAAAATTCAATTTGTAGAATTCAATTCAATTCTTTGAAAAATCACAGAATAAATTAAAACAAACTACACTAATCTACGGAGCATTACATATGCTGAATTTTGGTTCCCAATCAGTCTAAATTTCATCAGGGGAGAATTCCCCAGTGGTTGAGATCCCCTGCTTTTAACTTCTTAGTTTTATGCTGTACACTGAAAACGCTGTCACAAAAGAAGGTTTTTCATTGTGATTTCACAGCAAGTATTACCATGAGCAACACAATAATATAAAAAAATCTCCTTTATATATTGGCAAATATCTCCATGAATACTATGACAAATAGCTGATATTAAGATAGAATTAGAAAGATGAGTTTCCATCACAATGAGGACAAATTCATTGAACTTTATAATTAATGGTATTCGGTTACACTAACTTCATCCACATTCAAAGTATATATCAAGAGAGGAAAAAGATAGACAACAGCATGGAAATTACATGAGTAAAAGAAATAGCATGATTTGTAGACTACTAGAATTATCTGGCAGGTGCAACTAACAATACTCATACAACAATACAACCCAAGCAATATACGCACCTGCTGCTTGCGCAGGACCCCGTGGTGCTCTTACTTCGAGTGCTTCGTCTTAATTGGGGTCCCTCCTGGACGTTGCTAGACGAAATATCCTCAGTTTTGCTGGATGTATGATGCTGAGTCCCACTAGTTCCTGAGTTGGATGCTGTGTAATCAAATAAATGAATCAAGCCAGTCCTAAAATTTTTACGACAATGCCAAAGTCTAACATTATAATCAAAGCTTATGCATTTATGAGAGGCTCAAACTGTTACCATTTAAGCGGGTGTTGCAATGTAAGGTTTCAAAAGGGATTTATCTACTAGATCTCCTCTGAGAGTGATGGTGCTGAATGATAATGTGTAAATATGAAGATCACCCACCCACACTCTTGGATGAGCTCTCAGACACCTTGGCCTTCTTCTTAGGAACCACAGTGGACCTCCGAGTGGATACTGGAATTAGACTGGGAGACTTTGCTATTGGCACCTCAATGCCTGAATCTGTCAGCTTCACCTGACTTCGCAATGCGTACTTCTTTAGGACTGGTGCTGGTTCTGGTGGAATACCTACCAAAGACAAGAAGTCTTTTTATACTTTTCGACAAAACTTGGTTTCTTGACGTCAAAAGTCCTAATCCCTAACATCTTTTTCTCGGCTACGCATTGGAAAACTTCTTTTCAGGTCCATACATTTCAATTTAATTACATTCCACCATTTTTTAGTTACATGGGATCTCCCGTTAAATCATTAACGATGCATTATCACTAAGCAACACCCAGTCATTTAACTTCCCTCAGCTATATAACTAACTTTCTATTAGATAGGCCAAGCATAACTACAAAACTGGCAAATAAATCTACAGATCTTCATTGCGATATTTTAAAAATATATATTTTTTGAAAGCATCATCCACAAACTACAACCTATAGGTATTTTTCAACAGAATTCTAAAATCAATATTTAATAATGCAAAAGGTTCATTAAAAACATGTGGCCATCTTCATATAATACCCAATATCTTTCCAGCACATTGAAAATATTCAGCTATTATTTATTTCCAAGACAAAACTTCTGAAAGCACCATTGATGTTAATATTATTTCTATAAACTTTGCGGTACAAACTATCTGAAGAACCTATACCTAACATTCACCGTAAGACTAGAAAAGCTCTTTAATGGAAGTAAAGAACAAAATTTAACAGATTGGTGTCCTCTCAGAATTAAGACAGTTACTTTTGCAATCATTAAGATGATTCAGGTAAGGCATTCTATTGCTGATTTTTAAGTTTTTCCAAGACTAACTGCAACACCCATAGATTTTTTCCTAGTAGTCTTTGAAACTTCAGTCGGAAGTATTTGATGATTTCAGTCCTAAATAAAATCACAAAGTAAAAACATGCATAAATTTTCAACAGAAACAAATCATCCTTTCCAAAATATTCAATGAGTCAAACCATTATATGCTTTGGATACAGATCACATCAAATTCCATACAGTTATGCCATTAACATTATTTACATCACAAACAACCAAAATTACATTCACAGTAATGAAAGGGCAGAGGATGGATTTGAATTATTTTTAAATGACTGAGTTCCAGCAAAGTAAATGTCATGTATTACAAGCAAAAATTAAATATTCTAAAATGATGAAACAGAAACAGACCCAAACAAAATTAAACCACGCATATCCCTACCAGAATTGTTCAAAGGTGTCCCATCCACAGCCAAGTCCCGCTTTCGGCCCCTACCAGAGGAGGGCCTCTGGAGCAGCTGATTGCGGGATGATGAAGATTCACTTCCTAACCCACCCCTGCTGAATGCAGAGCTACCCACTGTTGCCAACCTATTCAAATGAGACAATTAAGTGACCATTTAATTCAACACAATAAAAAGAGTAAAATAAACATTAAAAATGAAAAGATACAATTTATGAATGACAGACATGAAAACATTTAGGGCATTGTCTTTGTCAATAAGAATACCTCCACTGACCATTCTATAGAAATTAATCATTAAATATTGAATCATATCAAAATAATCATCATTAGTCACAATTATCTAGACCTGAGTGTCAAGACATTATCAGAATGCATCAACAGAAACCGCTATTGGCTTAATTAAAATGCAATGGGTGAGCTTCTTAAAAGTGAAAATGTCACCAGAAATCATCATAATTTACAAATGTTGAAGCAATTATGATCCAAAATTTGTTTTCAATGATAAGAATAAGAACATTTATTAAATTTTCTTTCCACTGGTGTTTATCTCAGGTTTGTGTGATGCTTGTTTCAAATGGAATTTTATGTAGGAAATAAAGCCTGCACAAAGTAAAAATGAACTTATCAAATACTTCTCATGGGAACAATTTAACTTGTATGTCACGCCCTTCCAACCACCCCACAGTGGTCATATGGGTGCCTTGCCTCTCCATAGTACTATTTCCAGATAGCGAGTCTAATGCATACCAAGTTTGGTTGAAATTGCTCCAGGCATTACAGAACTATGCTGGAACTTACATATATGCATACATACCCACATCTATTTTAATATGCATTGATTATTGTAAGATTAACGCTACCAAACTTTTAATATGAGGTTAGCACATAATCAGATAGTTGCATACATTAATGAGCTGAAAAGCACTAAAGTGACAAGACTTCAACATATTATACATGCCTGAGTTTCATTTCAAAAGTGCTGGACTATCATACAGCTTACTTAACCACATAACCCTAAATTGCTGTCTTGAGTTGCATTAAACGAATATTTGTTGAGATATGCATTATTACATACAGTTTTATAAAGTGTGTCGAAGCATTTGTATGTCCTACAGCAAGGGTTAAAATCAATTGTATCTTATCCTCATTTCTGAACTTTTATAACTGTTGACTCCATAAGAATCATAATTTTGTTAGTGCTCAACTGAATTTAGCAGTAGCAAACTCATAGGGACAAATGTACACAAGCTGACACCTGGGTCTCAATAGGAGTTCTTCATTGGTGATTTTATTCTATCTTCATAATTTTTCAACCGCACCACATTTTATCACTTGCAATATTCTTGGCCCTGCTGCTTCAATTGTACAGGTTTCTACTGCTATTGAAGAGCATGTTAATAAACTGTCATAATGAAGTACTCTTCCATATCCACACATTTCCAAGTGGTTACCTGATGCTCAATCAAATGCAATGCCATCTTAGCTATGGTTATTCCATACATTATATATTTCTTGCTTCTATGATAATTATTTATCCTGGTTCCCAACCACAAAGTTCTTTAACATTTTTGGTTTCTTACAGTCCAAGTCTAATAGTAAGTTTTAAATTTCTTCTTAATTTCAGTGTTTTCTAAATACTGCCAGCCAAAAGATTTTAAGTACAATTTTTTCATAGCATTGGCTTCCATTCAATACCTTTTTTAGCATGAACAATTTTCTCATCTGCCATAAATAATTTAAGTCAATGAAATAAACTGCAATTATAGTCGGGGTTAAAAGTAAAAATGCAGAAGTTAGCAAATACATTCATCAAGTCATCTAAATTACAAAGAAGTCACCATACAGTAGAAGATTGACAATTCAGAACGTGCAGAATGCAATGCATTCCCAATTACAATATTTCCGATGTCCATGATGGCAAGAATAAAATAACAGTAGTATTTTTCCACTCTCTTTTTAATAGATATAGAACATTTCCACCACATAACGCCAGAAACTCTTTCATATTACCGATGTTTAGATATCTTCTTTAAGGAAGTATTATGACCACAATAAGATGGAACAATTTATTGAACCCAATGCTATGATCAATCAGGAGGAAGTAATGTGAAAAAATTGTTCTTGTTTATACTATACGATTTCTTAAACCAAAAATATATAATGGATCAAGTTGTAACAAAGGAAATGGTTCCAGGCTTGAATTTGTGGAAGTAATTCATAGTAACTTAAATAAAACTTTGTATACTCCACTATAGGTTTAATAACACAACCCGGGTTTCTCAGGAGCCATCTTCATGAAGATGACACAAAGTGTCGAAACCCGGGTTGTGTTATTAAACCTATAGTGGAGTATACAAGTATTATTTAAGTTACTAGGATAAAGTTATGGTTAATAAAAGACAAATCTTCCAAAAAATAAGATTTTTCAGACTAGGACACCTCTTGACTAGGAATAAATAGCACACCATAATGTTAACTGAAAGTACACTCATTATTAGCACTACTTCCATACTTCCTGACTAATAAAACACTTAACTAGAAAATGCATTTTGAACTAGGCAATCGTCCAATGAATGAGGCTGTTATCACACACAGGATAATCAAAGGTACCTTCTAATTACTTCATCACAGAAATCATCGCAATGCCTAGCTTAAGGTCCACTATCCATAATTCATTAGTCCTTGGGATTCTATGATGAATCATCGTAATTCAGTAACTACCATTTTATATAAACAACCTCACTTTCTTCCTATACGTTTTAACACTGCAAGAAATAATGAACACCACCTCCCACCCCCTTAGCCGGAAGGAGTGGTAGTAGTGATGAATGATGGATGATGAAAGGTACAGTATCATCACCAGCAGATCTACAAGCATGTTAGAACTTAGTCACCCATCTTTGGGTGGATAGAGAAACTTCATTGGCTGAAAATTCCTGGGATTGAGACAAAGACAAAGTGCTCAAGATCTTTCATCAATAGCCAACTAGCTGTCACTTCGGCAGGGTAAAGAAAATTCTTAAAAATCATTCCATTATTTAGATACTTCTCTTGTTTAGAATACAGGAAAAGCAACCTAATACACTATACTAATTTATCTATCTATACTTGTTGGAATATGCATTTTCTCAGCATCACTTAGATTATATGACCCCCGCTATGTGGCAGCACTAGTGAGACAATTTTTAATGTGGTGCGAATGTTTTCCGATAGGAGCGCTAGCTCCAACTCTTATGTACTAAAAGTGTTGCTAAGGTGCCAATTATAAATAACAACTGAGAATGAATAGAGTACAATTACTCCTGCTTAATTATTTTACTTAAACCGAAACCCATAACCAGGCACATATCTCAATAGGCTATGGGCCCAGAAACAAGGTAGAGACATAGAGGTTTAATGAAACATATGCTCCAGTGGCACGCATGACATCCATTAGGATTTTATTATGCTTAATTAATACGGATAATTTGTTTGTTAATCAACTAGACATAAGAATGCATTTCTCAATGAAATACTCAAGGAGGAAATATACATGCTGCCACCAGAGGGTTTAGAAGTAAAATCCAATCAGGTTTGTATACTAAAGAAAACACTATATGGACTCAAACAGGCCCCCATGGAATAGAATAGAAGGCTCGATGAAGTAGCAAAAGGGTTGGGGTTTTTTCTCCAATGCCAGTCTGACAGGTGCATGCATTTAATGAAGACTAAAAAGTACATTGTATATTTGTTAATATATGTAGATGATGCACTGTTGTGTAGCAATGATAAATCCCAGCTTGATTCTGGCAAAAGAAAACTAATAAGGAGTTTCAAAATGAGAGACTTGGGGAATGTGTCATATTTCTTAGGTATTGATATGTCCCATCCAATTCCAGTCAATGAAGATAATAAGTCATGTATAGATGTCCTACAATCCTGGGAGGCCAAACGACTTAAACATGTCGATATAAAATACAACTTTGTTGAAGATTTGCATTTCAGTAATGTAATTATTGTCATTTATATTCCATCAGGTGACCAAAAGGTTGATATTATAACCAAGGGGCTTCCTGTTGCAGTTTTCTTTGAGCACAGAAAGAATCTTGGAATGTGTGAATTAAAATTGGAATGTTTCTACTATTTTATTTTGTCCTGTCCGCTTGAGAAACTGAGGAGGGGTGTTGGAATATGCATTTTCTCAGCATCACTTAGATTATACGACCACCGCTACCAGGCAGCACTAGTGAGACAATTTCTAATGTGGTGCGAATGTTTTCTGAAAGGAGCGCTAGCTCCAACTCTTATGTACTAAAAGTGTTGCTAAGGCGCCAATTATGAATAACAACTGTGAATGAATCGAGTACAATTACTCCTGCTTAATTATTTTACTTAAACCGAAACCCATTACCAGGCACATATCTCAATAATACTAATCTACTATCACTATAAAAATAAATTAAGATTGTAAACACAGAATCATTGCCTACTCAATAGGAATGTTAATATGGAAAATTTGAAATGCAGATTTTCACAGCAATGTGAATTGTGAATTAGGAAGAGCTTCTGGCATCAGCTGCCTCCTTATTTGTTGGCTTTGAGCTTTCATAGCCTTTGTAGGCAAAACCAAGAGTATCTTTTGGAAAATCATCACTTGATTATTCAATTTTACCAGTACCGTAGAAGAGAATGAGAGAGAGCAAGAAATTTGGTCGGGATACTCTTACCCAGGACCTTTCCACAGTAGTTAGCGGAACAAGTGTCTAATCTCTCCATCAGTGCTAATGCGAACATGAGGCATGAGAAAAAAGTGTCGTTTCTAAGTGATAGCCTTGGCATGGAGGCCACCAACATGAAAAATCAGCAATTGCAGTCATCAATGGTGCGTGTGAATTACTCAGCCAAAACCACTAATCCCTCTCTTCCAACGAAACCTACCTCAAACTTACTCTCTATTGCTATCAATCAAAACGTATCCGATCCCAAATGTGCTCCCGTCATTTCATCAGTTCCGGCAGTTACTTCTTCACCAGCCGTGAACACATCGGCAGGTGCGCAGAGCGTATGTGAAGAAAGTAACTCGGAAACGGAGGCTGCCGGCAGCGAAAAGGAGGAAGGCTTTACAGTATATCACTCAAAGAAGACTCAAGAGAAACAAGATGCTTGTTAAAGGAACTGCCTCTTCTGACTGCCCTCTACGTGCTGCCGGTCCTAGATGTACCCCAGTAAGAAAGGCATATATTCATGTGTGGAATCTTAATCCAAATACAAATGCGAAAGAGGTGTATGAGTATCTCGATTCCAAGTTGGAAACTCAGTCAGAGGTCGAAGCATTAAACGCCAGATGTAACTATTCATCTTTAAAAATTACGGTTGATTTCCACCTAAAAAGTCGTGTGCTTGACCCTAGTATGTGGCCCGAGGAAACTTTGATTGGTCGATTTAAGTTTAACAAATCTGCCGACCATATTCCTAGACATCATAAGCTAATTGCAAATGGGGATTCTGTCCCAACTTTGCAGGTAGACTCAGAATCTGCCGGCAAAACTATCTCCTGACTAAGTAATTTGCCATCTAGTCTCACTTGTTCTAATAAGAATTTTTACTCTGGCCAAGTGATTTCCGTGTTACATTTAAACATTCAATGCCTCCATAATAAGCTTCTGGAACTAGAAACTTTAATAATTGATCACCATCCAGATGTCTTATGTGTTTGTGAACATTGGTTTGTCAAAGATGAAATTTCTACACTTTCTCTTCGAGGATATAGCATTGCAAATGCCTATGTGCGTACAAATCACAAAAACGGTGGCGTAATAATTTTTGTGAAAGCTAATTGTGAAATTGCCTCATCTAAATTTTCGTGTGTGCGACTGATTGAAGAACTGACTTTTGAGGGCTGTTTGACATGTCTATCTCCAAATAATAATAATAAGCTTCATATTCTGAGTGTTTATAGATCTCCCCTTGGCAATTTTCCTGTACTCCTAGATAAACTTGGATATTTATTGGATGAAATACATAATGCAAAAAATAATATCCCCATCATTATGACTGGGGATTTTAACTGCAATTTATTAGTTAATGATAATTCTTCAAGAGACTTCATGCGATTACTTAAATCCTATAATTTAATGCCTACAATCACTTCTACACCCACAAGAATCACATCAAATTCAAAATCTTTATTGGACAACATTATTACTAATCTAAACACAAATGATGTATTGACCAAAGTACTTGATTCAACCATATCTGACCACCTCCCCCTATTTTCCTGAATAAGAGTGGATCCATCTCCACTTAGTACACAGACATGTTTCACTAGTCTATTCACAAGAGAACCAGGACACATATTTATCCCTTCTTGAGTCACATGATTGGTCTGAAGTTTATAATCCTAGTGCATTTGATGCAAGTTTTCAATATTTTCATGCTTATCTTCGGTATAGTTTCAATCTTTCCTTCCCCTCCTTCCTAAGAGAAGAATGATGGCATCAAATAAAAAACCTTAGATAACTGACCAAATTCGTCATTTCTCTGCCACTTCAAAAGATCTATCAGCTAAAGTTAAATATTCCAATAGTCCACTCCTGCATGAGGAATATATAGCCCAAAAAAAGTATTACAGGAGACTCCTAGAACATGCCAAAAAACTGTATAACAATGAAAGGGTACTTGCATCAAAAAATAAGTCCAAAGTGTCTTGGGATATTATACGTGAGTCAACAGGAAAATTCCATCAATATATTCTACCCAAAATCAATCAGTCAGGGGATAATTTGCATGTTAAATGTTCTGACCTAGCGAATGAATTCAACAATCTCTTCACAATAAAATCACCAGCAACCCCTCCTTTAACTTCTACAAACTCGTTTAATAATTTGCCTCATTTTGCTTCTTCTTTCTTTATTAGGGCATGCATTGAAGCCAAATTAAAAGCCATAATATCAACATTTGCTAGCAATAATTTTCAGGCCCGGATGACATCCCAAGGAAAATATTATATCTTTCCTACAGATGTATAAAAGAACCTCTCCTGTTTCTAATTAATGAATCATTTAAACAAGGGATTTTTACTTCTTCTCTGAAACATTCCAAAATAATCCTGTTATATAAAAACAAAGGTTGCTGTAATAATTGGAATAATTATAGACCAATAGCACCGCAAAAGGTTTTGTTTAAAGTTCTTGAAATAGTGTTCTGCATCCAGTTAATGTCGTTCCTAGAAAAATATGCCTTATTATCTTCAAATCAGCATGGCTTCCGGAAAGGCCGATCTACTACCTCTGCTTTATTTCAAGCTACTGATTTCATACTGTCTTCACTTAACCATAAACTAAAAACCATAGGAATATTTTATGATTTTTCCAAGGTGTTTCATAATGTAAATCACTCCTGCCTCCTCACCAAAATGAACCAACTGGGAATAAGAAGTATTGCAAACAAATGGCTTCACTCATCCCTCAGTAATTAAACTCAAACTGTTTCACTCTCAGCTAATGGTAACAGATATTCTTCTATTGCACTACCACCACAATAGGGGTTCCCCAAGGGTCTATACTAGGCCCAGTCTTATTTCTGATCTATATTAATGACTTAGCGTTATCTTTCAATAATATCCCCGGTACTAAGTTATACTATATACTGATGATACTAATGTTCTACTTTCCGCTCCTATACAAAAAAGAGTTATTAAAAACTCCACAACAGCAAATGAAAACATTTTAAAGTGGTGCATCGATAATGATTTGAATTTAAATATCCAAAAGTCAAATATTGTTCAATTTGGTTGCAACAGTAATTTATTGGAAAGCATTTTGATTAAAATTCTCATTAAGTCCATTGAGAATGTATACTCCTGTCCAAAAAAAACTTACCACCTCGGAGCCGAAAACTTTTTAAGTCCCGAGTTGACGTCGATGTGAAAACACGGTTGAACCACGCCCCCTGCACGGGAAGGCAATAAACAAACGGAACGACCTTACTCCCCACAGTTGGACAGGGAGGATGAGCGAGAACTTGCTCCTAGGGAAACTTTTGACCTGCGAAAGGAAATTCTCAATGGAGGGAGGAGAGCCCAGGCTTTTGTTCACTTTATGTGTGAGCGAGAATGAAAATGAGCGATAGCCTGTTTCGGTTGCTCCAAGAGACCAAGACCTCTCGTTGAGGACGACTGCTAGAAGATGTGGAAAGCCCAATCTTCGTCATGTGTAATGGCAATTTACAAAGTTCACTTACTTGTTTATTTATACTCGCATACTACACAGTTACACGTATAAATGGAATCTGAACATGATATTAACTACTCGAATTGACAATATTCCCAAACAGAAAAATCGATTTCTTGGACCATGATTCGATTTTTGTGTAAATAATAATGTTCTTATCGTAACCCGTATCATAAATGTTTCCTCTGCCGCATTTGGAACATTGGAACTATGCATCTTTGAATTATAACGCGATATTTTTCCTACAAATAGCTTTATAGCTCCCTCTTAGAAACATTTACTTCAAAGTTGGATTAAAGTAACTCTGTAACCAATTATTCTACTGTTAGATGCTTTTAAACCAACTTCAATCCACTCAACCAAAGAATCCTGCATTCACTTAATTTTTGTTTCCCATTAGAAATTACTTTAGATTAAATACACTGCTTGCCGGACAGAGACATCTTTTCGCCACACAATGTTAACACTCGGTCCAACTTTGCCTCATCGGCATATGTTACACTGCAACCTTCTACTTCATAATTAAAAAAAAAACCTTTGGTCGAGAGGTGCTCCATCAAAATGATTTCTTAGGGCAGCTATCAAATGTCAACTCCTTATCTTATCTCAGTCGTTGGGTTTGGTATGTTGTTTATATCGCATTTGCAAAACGGAGCATTAGCCACTAGGGTTCACATCGCAAGTCTTCTGCCATGGCCATTCTAGTAAGATGTGATTTAGGCAGGGTAAATACACTCGTAAATTTTCCCTGCTTCCAAATTCACCAATTCTGTGCATTTAATTCATCTTACAGAACTCTACAACAACACCGGATGAACTTCATTATTCTATGGACATTCTTCCTAAATTCAATGACACTGTTATCGTCTAGATGACTATGAGTAAAAATGAAATAGCTGCCGACGCTGGTATAGTTGGCGGTCAGCTTTGAATATCGGTATCATTCCTTACGTAATCTTTATAAAAAGGGTATGGCAAAGGAAACCAACTATTTAGGCTTCTTATCGTAACAGAACATTCATATTCAAAGTAATTATAAACGTGATATATTTTCAAATGAAAATGGTTGGCTAGATAAACCTCAATAATTACTGCTTATTTAAACAAGTCATTTTGATTCAATCGTCATACCTTTCCAATAACACATGATTTCTTGTTGTTTAACTTTCTTTGGAATGATGTTACGATGTCTCCATTTTATTTCTCATGAAAATCGTTGAAATAGGCCAAACACATAGCCTTTACACTAAATCCCTACAGTTGAAAATAACTATATCACTTATTTGACTATGAAGTGCCATAAATACTATCTTCAGTTCACTCAATTAGTGAGTTCAGCCTCCACTCCATTGTCCTATATCAATTGTGTTGAGGCAATATCCTGTCGACCCCATGTATACATTTCTGGGAGAGCAATAAACATTCTGCAAAAAAGAGAGCCCTTCCCACAACCTTGGATTGTGGAAAGGCTCCACTCTTCTGAAAGTGACCTACACAGGGCTGAGGTTTCTTTCTCAGCTGTGAGTGGGTATGTCGGAGTAGTGTTGATTTTGAGCTGTTTACAACCAATCGGGTTGTTTTGGATTTTGTTTCCTTATTAGTGAAGGAGAAAGGGGGCAGTTCTGCTAAGTTAGACAATGTCAAGATGATTCATTCGCAACAGCTTGAAGGTGCTGAGAGGATATGTCCATTCACGGTGATAGAATGCTGCTTTCTCTAACACCATGTTGCCTATCTCTGGTCTCCACCGTCGTACATATATCTTTCTGTGATAATTTCGTATTCTTAAATGTTAAAAAGTATTTATGAGCTGATGTAATACGTATTGCATTTTATATTGACATCTAAATGTCAATCTGAAAGTCAAGTTATTCATCGTATTCTTAAACGTTAAAGAGTATTTATGAGCTGATGTAATATGTATTGCATTTCATATTGACATCTGAATGACCTCCGTCACACCACCAAAAGCAACAACAAGAGCGCTCTGAATATGAACAACGTTGATCAGGCTGACATCTCTGACAGGATAACAGAGGAAAGGTGAAAAACTTTTCCGCTGAGGATTCCTACAAGTTGAACAGTGGCGTAATCCTTATCCAGTCCAATTTTTCAAAGAAATAAAACTGTCACAGTTTGTTTATGTAATGCTACTTTTTAGGAGACATGATTATAAAAATTATTTGGCCTCAACGTTTCACGTTCTCTGCTGGGAACTTCGGAAGACTGTGCTAATGCCGCCCTTTGTTACATTACCATTACCAGGAACCTCCAAAAAAAAAGCTGGAAATTTTATATTCTATTTTTTAAGGTATATCTCCATAAAAATCATCTGATTAGGACTCTAGCGTGACTCGTAATATATCAACACTAAATGCGAAGTGTTATGTATCCCTCGGAAAATGGTAAGGACGCGACAAAGCAGATGGTAATGATGAACGTTGAAGACTATTATTGGGGTCTATAGCATATTTTCCCACCTCTGCTCATCTAAGAATTCCACTTCGGTATGCCAGAGGCAATACTGAGAACCCCTAACCCCAGTCCCCCAAGGGAACCCTTGCCCTCACAAACCTTGGGTGAAAGAGCCTGACCGACCACCAGACCACTCCTTCTCCCCCCTCCAATCTGAAAACATTGTCGCTGCCTCCTTCCCTTGCAATTCTTGTGCAGGCCTCGCTTGGAAGGCGAGCGAAGGTGGTGAAGAGGTTTTCTTTCGTTTTGGTGTGTTTACAGTTCACATGGTGAAGTTGATGAATGTGCGATTACAACCAGCGTGTGCTTTCCACAACCGGTGGTTGTGCATGTTCATTCTATGTTTAATCAGCTGAGGGTACCCGTTGAAATTCACCGATAACGGGGGAAAACGGGGATAAAATATTGAACATGACTTGGAGGATACAACCCTCTCAATTCCCTGCTCATAGTGTTTAAGCAGGTGTGAAGCAATTCAGGGAACTCGGCAAGACAAAATCAATTGCTGATTGAAACTTAAAGGATAAATAAATTAATGTGAATTCATAATGTTATCTATTTTAAGCTACTTTATTCTAATTCACAAAAACTTTGTCCAGTACGACAAAGAAATACTGCCAAATGATTTCCTTGAGGGCCACACTGTGTGGTTAACATGTTTTTACTGCCTCAGACGTCAACGATGTGTCAATTAAAATATTAAACTCAAATCAAAACTCTTTAAGTGTAATATAATGATTATGTATCCAATTCAACACCATTCAAACCCTCCGAGCAATAACAATCTGCGATAAATGCCTAGATAATGGAACCTCTATCGTATGTTAGACAACTACTTGTTTTTATCAGAAATGTAAGCATAAAAAATGATTTCTACATTCGATTTGACCCGATTCAACCTCTTATTGCGACGGTAATAGACTTTCTATGGCCTAATAAGAGGAAGACCCATCAATTTCAGAGGTTTCTTGTGCGCCAATGAAGACATGAAATGGATATTTGACTTCTGTCTTTCATTTCTGTAGCTTCCGAAAACAAGGATGATTTTGCAACTTCGTCTTCTGACCGACCGTTCTCCCCACCCCGAAACCAACGGGAAAAGACCGACTCAATAGACCCAACCCACCCTAACCCCACCCCAAAGATAATCCCTTACCGGTAAAAAATTTTCGCCGAGGGGTGTTCCCTCTCGTCAAGTACGTTCCGAAGAAGGCTTTTTTTCCGTCCCGTGCAAGGGGGCGTGGCTCGGCATTGTCACATCGACGTCAACTCGGGACTTAGAAATTTTTCGGCTCTGAGGTGGTAAATTTTTTAAGGACAGGAGTATACCTTACACAAAATTTCTAGGAACTTACCTGCATACCAACTTGTCTTGGGAGATGAATATTGAAGTCTTAGCCAATATACTAAGCTCTATATGTTATTTCTTACGCCATCTAAGAAACTCAGTTGACACAAATATCCTACTGACTTTATATTATGGTGCATTTTATTCACTCATGTCTTATAACTTAATTTTTTGGGGCTCTTCATCTCATGCTTCTAAGATCTTCACATTGAAAAAACGTGCAATGCAAATATGTCACGAAAGCCTTATGATGCTCCCTCCAAACCCATTATTAAAAAACTACACATCCTCCCATTTCCATGTGTATACCTATTGTCAATTTTACTTTTCGTGCGACAAAATCATTGTATCGAATAAGTCATTTTTAAAAAATGTAACATTTTCTGCATGAAAAACAGTAAACAGTTAATGAATACCTTTTTGACAAAAAAAATTGATTACTTTTTGTTACTCTAGTATGCAAGTATTGAAGATGTGGCCCTAAAATATGGTAACCATGTTGTGTGTGTATATCTTTGCTGAGACGTGTGATATTGCACTGTTTATATGTGAACTATTGCACTATTTATATGTGATTTATGTGTTTTTGTGAACCTACTTAGCTTCTTTTGAATCCTACTATATTTTTTAAACTATTGTATTTTTTGACGTGTCCTATATCTTTCATTGTAAGATCTTTGGACAAAATAAAATAAAATGTTACTATCAAGACATGATAATTAAGAATTCCAACTTCACTTACCTTTGGCCTGAAATCTCTGCTTGCGAGGCAGAGTCTTGATGAGCAGACGAGTTCTGAGGGTAATCTGATTCTGTAGAAACAGCTTCTGATGAATGTTCTTCCCTCTGACGGCTGCCTTTCCTCTCACCCTTCTGTGCACTTCCACCTCTTCCACTAGAGCTAGCCTCACTGCTTCCTGACAACGTTCGCCTTCTTTCAACCTTAAAATTTGAAAGGATGAATTTACATAAATGCTCAGAACTGCACCAAGCATAGTGAAGAAACCAGAACATAAAATCACCTTACTTTTAATAACATCAATTTTTGAAACAAAATTCATAGGATGCATCCACTCATTGCACCACACATTTGGCAAAAATTTAGTACGAATTCAATAAAGACAAGTGCAACATCATGTTCTGCAGGAATAAGCAATTGCATCTTTTCAAAAACTAATGAACATGTTGAGTGCCTTCATAAAAAAGATAATTTTATCAACCTACCTATTCATAGGTCAAACCAAGTAATATTGCAATTTTATGACTACATAAAATTATGAAACATGAAATCCACTGAATGCATTAACAAATCAATGGATTTCAGGCAGAGGCATAACCAATATGCACAGTTAACCATCCTCAGAACAATCATTTATGCATTTTTTAATGCAAGATGAAGTCACAGCTCTTCTCAATCAATGGCTATTTAAAGAAATAGAAGGGATACTAAAGGACAGGAAGATAGTTACCTAGTGATAGAGTGGCATGGGAAGATGAAAATTGTCACCTACCAAACAGTATACCACAAGCTAACATTCTGTGCATCCAGAGACGAATTTTCAAACAAGCTCCAATATGACATAAGTTTCAAAACACCTCATATTAAGGTTTTCAAAAATTGATTTAGTTTGTACATCTTCTATGTATTGAATTAAGAGTTTTCAAGGATTCTCCACGCCACGCTCCATTAAAATGCTAAAATTTGTTGTTGCACCCCCACTCTTTTGCATAGATATTACCATCCAATAAGTTATTATGAAATGTCATCAATAATCAGCTAAATTATAAAACCTCACAGTAAGGCCACTGCAGTGGGGCCCAACATTTGAATCCATGTTACATTATTAATGGCTGCAATAAAGATAAATGGAACAGAAGCCACGCTGAAGAATAAACCAGCACAATGAGAAATGGTACTACACCAGTAAGTATGAGAGGTAGTTACTCTATATCAGCTAATATAATCAAAAGTTCCAGACTTCACATCGTGCAATTTCCTCAATTTTAAATTTTAATTTAAAAAAAGTCTTTTCACAGTATAATTTATTGTCAATTGTGGAAAATGATGGTAGAGCACTGAAACCGCAGCTGACCGCAAAACCGCAACCGCAAATACAAGTTATCCTTTGATTTTAAATTTCCCAACAAAACATAACTTAACTAGACTACTAAGGGGTTTTCAGATTCTTTTCAACATGATTCATCACAGTGGACAACAGTTTCCCAGACATTTCAGTCAGCACCAGAAGATGACTACATACTGGAATACCAGCCAAACTGTCAGCCACCAGGATTAACCAATATAGATTCAACCCAAAGACCCTAAATCATCATAAAATCAGCGTGGAAGCCCTCTCAACAACTTATATCAACCTAAACCACCCAGTAATCTCTAACTCTAAAGAAAATCTATGCTCCAAACTTGACTGACCTGCCAATGGGTAGGGTGTCTGCCAGTTCCCACAGCACGCACCTCTCCACTGGATTTCTCAGAGGACGAACTCCCACAGCTCAGCGCAGCTTCAACCTGTGTTGCCTCCCGGGTGACAGAGGAAGCACCAGAAGCCAAGGAGGAGGCAGTAGAAACCCTTCCCCTCCCTCGGCCTCTACCCCGGCCCCCGCCACCCTCTGGTTGGGTCGACGAAGTTCGCCCGGGGACCCCTCCACCTCGCTGGGACGCCAGTGATCCTGACTGTTCAGCAGAACCAGATTCCGAGCACAGCTCCTCACCTGGTGATTCCCCACCCGACGGGGATGATCTCCCAACCAACTCCTCCCCAGTTCTGGATAGAGCACTCAACCGTCCTCTCTTCTTACTCCCTGACCTACCACGTTTCCCAGAATAGCCACTGATTCGCCTTTTCTTCCCAGCTACTAATGAAGACCTTGGCCTGTAAGACACCAAATTTTGGTACTCAATAATAATATCTTAATAGTAAACAGCTTACAACAACTGCTACCAAATCATTATATATTAAGACAAACATAAACAACCATTCCCTAGATGGTGAAACTTGATTCATGTAGGGTTGGGACCTCTGACCTCCAGGTTAGCAGCCAAGGAAATAAACTCACCACTTCTGAGTTAGGCAAATACAGCCTATTAAAGAAACTTGGGCATCTAAATTAGCCTCTAAAGTTCAAAGTTTCCTCCCCAGTTATAATTTAAAGACTTGTTTTAATTATAATAAGGCCTTGGGAAGACTGTCTAATAATTCTAAAGACATCATGGTTATCAAAATAAAATGTGGTTTGTATAATGTGGTGGTATACTTTCTTGTTTGACTGTAAATGTTCTTACATCGGGCAAACTGGGTGCCACTTCAAAATTAGAGCCAAGGAACAACAGATGTGCTTCAAGAATAAAGATGACTCATCTGCCTCCACCAGACCTCTGATGGAGTAGGGCCATAGGAGAGATTTTAACCCACATGTTTTGTCCTGCACCAAGAAAGGCAAAAAGCTGGATGCTCACGAGCAAAGAGTGATCAGCCTTCACAAAGATTCTGGTTTCCTTTTAAATGACATTACCTTTCTTAATCCCTCCCCATTGCTTTAAGTCAACTTACTCCCAACCCGTGACACACCAGGTTTAATTTCAATAGTCCACCCTTACCCCCCTCAATACATTCCACCCACACCATTTCCCCTCAGACAAAAAAATACGTCCTAAAAACTGATACAACGCAAGTGTACCTGAAGATGGCAAAACTGCCAAAAATAGTTGTACATTCTCTAATTAATTGAGGAAGTTAAAAAGTTTGACTTACAACAAAGTCATCTAACATGTATGTGGAATAAAAAGCCCATTACCAATGACCAAAGATTTGCATCCAACCCCCGGTAACTGAATAGCAAGCACCTCACCAACCCTATCTCCCAAAAGACAATGTTGTTCCCTTTAAGTCAATATGTAGTTTAATTGGTAGCTTCAGGTGTAACTTGGAGGTCAAGAACTAATACAAGGTTCTGAGACATCTCACAGGTTCAAATGAAAAGATACATAAAATACATCTACCTTACTCCTTCCCCTCATAAACCAGCTCACAGAATCATACCCATTCTCCACACCCACCCCACCACCTAATCACTCCCATCCAGTAAACCTCAGTACACAAACATACCACCATATTCCTCCCCTACCCCTCACATCTCTCAATGACTATGTACGTACATATTAAATTCTCTGAACTTTCTAGTTGCTTCCTGAAGATGGTACAGTGTAGTGAAACTAATTGAGGCAATAAAATATTTTATATAGTAGACTCACAAATTTGTTGTTTGAATTTCTCTCAAGTTCAAAGTGGAATGCCACATAGTCTTGCCTCCACCATCACTCACATGAAATGTGGCCTAATGAAAAAAAGAGGTGATAGACAATTGTGAATTAGCCATTGGGAGAGGGTGTTGGGTGGGATGAGAGACACAACTAAGGTAATTTGCACAAATGAGGACAGGTGGGTAGAAAAGTAAAGTGAAACCTTGCTTGGGGAATGGGGCATAGGGTTGGAGAGAATCTCAGCATTGCCATTAGCCAGCTAAGTAAAAGAAATAACTAGGAGCCCATTAGTTTAACACCCTATCCATTGAATGAGGCATTCATCTTCCTCCTCCACATACAACTCAATTATCTATTAAGATTCCAGTGAAAAATTTCTGTGACTTTTGGGGTTTGATCCCAGCCTCTCAGTATGGGAAGTCATAATTCCAGCCACCTCACCAACCCTATCTCCCAAAGGACAATGATGTTCTCTTTAAGTCAATAGTACAATTGGTAGTTCCAGGTGTAATTTGGTGGAATTTGTTAGCATTAGAATGATAGCTCATAACTTTGTGATTCCACATACATATTTTTATTTGATGTGGAATAACAAAGTTACAAGTGATCATTATCAACGAATAATGTTGCATTTGATAGAACACTCTTTCAAATATTGAAAAAAAAAAGACCTCTGTCAACTTTATAAAAATATGACAGGTATTTCAATTCTCAAGCAGCATATTTAGGTTCGGAAAACTTAGATGGTTCACAGGGAAATAAGGACTATGAGATCGGTGAATGTCAAAATTCTTAAGTCTGGAGTTTTAGGAAAGGGGGTGAATGGGTAACATCATAATCATACAGCTGAGGTTTAGATTCAGATATTTCACATTGTTCACTAAGTCTATTTTGTGACCTTTGACCTATGACCACAAAATGTAGGGCTATGGCATCAACATTACTAAAATGACTGGATGAGCATAAATGCTTGGCAAAACAGGAATTATCCTAATTGTTAACACAACAAAGCTCAAGTTCATTTACTTTTGTTTTAGTACAAAGACCAGCTTGGTTGATATAATGCATATCATATTAATAGCACACACAGTGAGGCCTCCCCTCTTTTCTAAATTGCTGAACTTTCATCTAGCATGGAGAAGAATTTTTACAAATTGCAGAAGGATAGGAGAACAGAAATTAAATCTTTCAGTCAGAAATATCTTTCTGCAATTTGTATTAAAAATTTCCAACAAAAGGTAAAACACACCGGAGGCTAGGTTATTTCAAATGACTGGATAGAGATATAATAAGGTTAATTTCTTTCTTAAATGGGAAACAATATACTAATCTGAGGATGAAATTGGAATAAAGGCCATTCTTCTTGGATAATGTGATAACTGTAGTTATCTAGTTGTTAAAATTGACCTCAGAAATTGTTTAATGGAAGAATCTATAGATCACGAATATCAGAGCTGCTGACTTATGCCCATGAAAGCATGAAGGATCTTCAGTGATTATAGGTAGAAACTGAAAACCTAAGCTTTCTAAAAATCACAATATCCTACAGTTACAGTGGTCATCAAATGGAAAAACTAATTACCAAACGTGTAGCATATTAGCTTTAGAAGTCATATGTAATCTATAGCACCTTGGAGGTAAGGTAATTCATTTTCACAGGATGCCACTTTTCTTCAGAGCTAAACAGTATTTTACTATTTGACAAGGTATATTTTGGATCTTCCTAGAACTTTATGGTGGGGATCTTTCTGTAGCTTATCAAAATTATTACTACTTAAAAAGTTTACACATTTCCATATGTAATCATGCTTATCTCAAATCCGTTCCCCTATTTAGCTTAAGTTAATACAAGGTCAGCCACCAAGATTGAAGACCTGATGCTGCCCCATTTACTCTGATCCAATTGAGTTTCAGTTGAATTGGATATCATGTCTGCTGTCTTAGTTGATGATAATTAAAAGTATGGCTATTAAAACCAAACCTACTCTTTCTCTTTCTCCAAGATGGACTAATATTTCTAGTTCCCATTTCCCTTGCGCAGGATGCTAAACCACAAAACAACTATTAGGAAAGATGTAACAAATGCATGTTCAAAGATCAGGAAAAAATGCTTATAATACATCCTAATAACTTGCAAAATGTATATGGTAGATGACTCATTACTTCAGCACTGCCACACACCAAATGCCATCATAATTTTAAAATAAAAAATATCCCCTCCTTCCCAGTTTATCAATGGATGATGCCATTCCTCTCACTGCGTCTTTTCACCTCCACTCCCTCACATACATGACAGAAGTTCATCTCCCGCATCAGTCTTCAAGTCTACCCCATTAAATGCACTTTACTCCCACGAAAATTTTCAGCAAAAGCTGATTCTAACGAGATTTATGCATTGAGTAGTAATTCCAAGGCAAGGTAAGCAACAACTAAGGTGGTTGGCCCATCAGACCAACTGAGTAAGGAAACAAGGAACAGGAACTTAGGACTACGTAATATGGAGGGAGAATGTATAAGGAGAAAATAAAGATGTAGTGAGGGGGATCAAAAGTTATCAAATGATAGAAGGAAATGTAAGAATCACCTTGCTATGCAGTCAACATAAGTGAGGCATACTCCAAAGCCTTCTGAAAATTGGTTGAAAACAAAATGAATGAGAGACAGTGCTCAGGATTGATTGGAGTTTTGGGAAGGCGACCGACAGCTAAGGTCATTTGTGCCATAGGGTTAGGTAAGGGAGGAAGGGTGAATAGAAACCCGGCGTCAGCATTAGCCTGCTCTTAATGAAAGGCGCCAAGGGGTCCACGGTTTAACATCTCATCCGACAGACGGAGTACTGCTTTTAAGCACCATCCACAAGACACTCCAAGAAGGGATCGGGATTCCATCTGAAAAACATCAGCCTCTCCAGGGATTTGAACCCCGGCCGTCCGTGTGGTAGGCGAGGACTCTAGCCACCACACCAACCCGATCCCTGACGGTACTCAGGGTGTCCACTAAAGTCAAACTTGAAATCAAGCATAATTCCAGGTTTTCAAGGTTAAATTTACACAAAATTCCAGGTTATAATATCACGGTTATTATATGAGCCAAAGTGATATTTTTCAAGTTTTATGTGGAATATACATTTTTCTAGCTAAACCCACAAGTACGAATAAAGAACCCCAATCTAAGAAAAAAGTAATTAAATAATTATATATAAATTAATAAGAAATGTGTTAAAATAAAGTAATCGAATATGTAGTTTTATTGGTAGTAAGTTTTATATTGGTCTTAAGAAGACTAAACCAGAAGTAGGCCTACTCTACATTTTTCTTCCTAACTTTTATTACTTTACTTTCTCTACTAAGTTTTTGTGTTAATACGGTAAATCCATTACATCACGTACATATATCAAATAACAGATATATTAAATTCATCGTCGTTGATATTATTTGTAGAATAAGGATTTCTTTGTCTTGAAATGATAGTTGTTAAAATTTCCGACTCAAACCAGAAATTCACGACTCATCCATGAACATTTCCCGATGTTGAAAATTCACAAATAATTCCCAATTTTCCTGGTCAGTGGACTCCCTGAGTACTGTACATCAGTATTCTGCAAATGGCATCAAAGCAGAGATTGGGATACCACAGACAAATTTTGCAATTACCAGAATTTAAAATGGTAGCTATTGCATAGTCACCACACCCACTCAATACACAAATCCTATTTTTCCCATCATTTTGTTAGGTTTTCATCCACCTCTTCTCCACAATTTCATCATGGTTATTTTCTTCATCCATTTATGCAGTACATTTTTCTTTCAGCAGCTAATTTTCATGACTAATATTTATTCTTATTGACAGATATTAAAAATACGATGGCATACATTCTCACCATAATTTGGTTTACATGGATTAATTAAGATGCTGTGTGCTCTTTATGCATTTTTCTCATAATAAATAATCTTCCAAGGAATATCCATTCAGCCATACATAACTTTCTGGCTTATTCTATTTTTCATGGTATTTTTCTAGCACTTAATAATATATCTCTTCCTGGAAACATTATCCAAAGATAACATCTCATAACTGCAGTTCCTTACTTTCCATACTTAATGGATTTGGAGCATAACACACTATTTACAATAAATGTAGCGTAGCATTTCATACATACATACCAATCACGCCATTCCCTTTCGGGGTAGGTAGAGTCACTAAGTTTCACTCATAAATACATATTTGTACACCTGTAGCATTTCAACATGTGACTTAATACTCTTTGAGAGAATGGGCAAATTTTGTACAAAAATCTATTCACTACAGGAAAGCAGCATATCTTATGGTAACACCCGCTAAGTTCATTAAATCAAGCCAGTTCAATCTACGTCCCTGAAAAGGCCAAAGGTAAATGGCTGAAATCATTTTCTCATTAGTCATGAATAACTATAGTTACTGAAGGTTCACTGCAAAGTAAACTGCATCCCAGGAGATAATCGTGAGATCATAAAGGTGAAAATACCATTCCCCAGTTTTGAAGACGTGCTAAAAACTTCAAAGTAAAATAAATACTTGGGTCATTCCACCTCGATACAACAAAGGATTGTCCCATAAGGGTTTCAGATTGTAACTAAACTTTGTGTATGGGTAGCATGTAGCTTCAAATGAGCTAAACTTAAACCATTACGTGGAAAAAAATACATGACTTATGCACAGTTAAATTCTTTCACATTTTTGCAATAAAAGCATTACCGGAATAATGTTTTCTTAATGATTAGGCTTCCATTCATTGTGAATCAATGATATATACTTCAATTTTAAGCTTATTCATTTTCAAAGATATTGAGGCCATTTAAAATTGATTTCAATTAATTTCCCACTTTTGTCTGATTTGCAAGTTTACAAAATTGTTTATTTAAGTTTCTCAAATACTTCATCTCAGAAATAGTGGAAACTTTTTTTCCATACTCTACATGCACCTAATTAACTTATTCTGGAAAAAATCACATGGAAATTGACAAACATACTCATGTAAAACATTGGAACACTTTTCTCACACCCACCATTGCAGGCTCAGGCATGGGTCTGGCATGTGGTAGACATGTAATATGAGCATAGGCTTACACGGATAGCTCCAGCTCAAAGTATTATAAATCATATACCAACAAGTGTTTATATTTGCTAATTATAATGTTAGAAAATGCTATTTATCATATGTTCTGGAATACTAATTGTAAGACCCCATAATAACTCTGGTAACTCACCGCTGAAGTGCACGGGACCACTAAAAGACTGATTCTCATGGGTTTACAAATATCAAAGGAATAGTAATAATAGTTCAAAATACTTGTGCATATTTTAAATTTTGTCAATTGAAGGTAGTGGGTTTTCCATGAAATTTTGTTTCAAATGCTTACAATACTTCCATGTAGAGGGTGATGCTCTTGGGAAAATTTACTTTTGAAGAACCAGTATGGCTCTTTGGCTAAAAAAAAGCTTGATAGTAGCTATACGGTGGGAAAGTTACTTTCTCTAGGCCAATGACACTCCATTAGCTTCTGGCTGTATGGTATTCCCTTCTGCCTACAAGGCGAGCTGTTTGTAGAAATCTTTTTGCCAGTACTCTTTTCAACTTCTTCTATGATAGAACAGTAAAAATCTACTCCTGACTCTACTGACTCTGACTCTACTCTATGTGTTCTATAGCACAGTTATAGGAAAGTCTGGGTTACCTGGCTGAGTGATGAACACTCCATGTTCAACACTGCACTATTTTGCCACATCTGACACAGTAAGGGAAAACTGCAATTTTGGAGGCCAAAATTCACACACAAGAATAAAGGCTCATGAGGGAATTCCTCAGAAAAAGAGCAAGAGTTCTGCATCCCAGATGAAGGTTAATGAAGGATATGAGGCTTCAAAGATTTTAAGTAAGGCAAGGCATCTTTGGATGCATGGTTTCACAGTAGTCACGCTTGGTTGACAACAATTATGCAACATTGTTGAAAGAGATGACCTCATTTTTTGCATGGTTCTTTGAACTATGAATAACTCAGGTTTAACTGTACTAAGAATTGATGAAATATCTCTGAGTGAAAATAAGTAATGTCACCCACACAGGTTTGACAAATAAAATCACTGAGCCTGAAGCAAAATCATCACACTGCATTCGAGCTTGAATAGTAGGACTGCACAAAGTTTGCCTAAAACTGACATTTGAGAAAAAGATTTAATACTATCAGAAAGAGATATGTCATGCAGAAGAGCCCTTATAATACACACAATTTTAGAGAGCAATGAAAATAAAATGAACCCATCATTAAGCCTACTTCAAATTCCTGCAGGTACAGAATGTGACTAATTTTATATTAGCATATCTAGAGTACTAACTACGTATTTTAACATAACTTTTTCTAGTATTTTATAATTTAAAGAAAATTTATAAAATGGTCATAAAAAACTGAACACAGTGAACCTGGTTAGTACAGTAAATTACTTTCCCCTTACTAGGTTGAGCCATTTCGAAAACAAACATATCATAAATGTTAAAAACCACTACCAGCAAAATGATACACACTAATGTATCATCTGCAGCCATCGATCCATTGACAGGTTTGTCACTGTTCTTCACTTCATTCTTCCCATAATACCACTTTATTCATTCATATTTCCATACATTGGCATGCTTTATGATTTATTATTTCCTCCACAACAGCCTTCAGGGGGCTGCTCTATTTAAGAATGTGCCCAATACTTTTGTATCTCTTGCTTCATAATTTACAATCACATGACTCCCTCAAGTTTCGTAGAACTTTACTGGTAACATTTTCAGACAATTTGGTCATCTCCATTCAAAGTTAACTCTTCATTTCCACTGCATTTAATCTACTAATGTTGTGCTACTGCCACAGCCAACTGAATGACAACTGACCAAAAATATTTTCTGCCAACTGCCTTTGAACTATAACTAGGGTTTAACTATACTAGGAATTGATGAAATATCTTTTAGTGGGAATAAGTAACGTCACCCACACAGATATGATAGAAATAAAATAACTGAAACTATACTATATTATATAATTTTCTCTTCTCGAAATGTATCTTTTCAACAATACTTATAAAAATGAAATGAGTTTGTTATAAAGGCAATTTGGTTGAATTTCCAAACTTTTATCAAGCAGAAAAACAAAATCCGTTGCTTTTATACTTGTGATTTGCTAAGAACAAGAATAGGCATACCACGCATGGAGCATTGCAACTCTACCTTTCCAAGCTCCAGATTAAATATGAACAGGACACAATCTTCAATATCTGAATTATTTTAAAGGTGGAATGCTGCTTATGACTACTGTTCAGGAGATTATCATTTAACTTTTCCTGCCTTAGTTTGTACAGCTAAGTCTGAGGTAAGGTTTCGTACTTTCTCATCTTAGCAAAAGAAAAACATTACGTTGATTCCAAAATGTATTTTATAAGGAAAACAAAAATGCATATTATCATAATTCATTCATGTTTTTGTCCATTCACGTTTCTGCTCTCAAACAATGGCAAATTGTTTATGGCAAACAAAATGAATACAGAGTTCTCTTCAGGCATTAAAATGGATAATGCTAGATATATTTTAGCTCTTGGTTATATTTCATGAGTACCATATATCTATGAAGTCTCCTCTTTTTGCCAAAATTCCTCATGAGATAAATTATCAGGGGTATAATACATGAGCTTTGCTATTTGAAACTTGTCCCAAAACAAAAGCTTCAAAAATTGGGAGTAGGTGAGCTATAATCAGGGGAAGTCAATATTATAAAGGAGAAATACAGTATATCCTATCCGTAAACTGCTATTTCACTAAGAACCAAACAGTAGCAAGGTCACTCATGGTTTTTCTATCAGACGACATAAAAAAACTTCTTAAGATATAGGACAATATGCAAATAAGGATAAACATCAATACAACAGTAGATTTACAATCTGATAGCAATGACTGAGTTCAGGCACATATATTGATTTGACAACAACAAATAAGGAGGTACCTGCATCAGTTAGATTAGCCAAATACTCTAATTGATTAAGACAAAAAAATGGGGAATCTTAAGAACTTCTTTCATTTCCTTGGTCATTTGTGACACTCAAGTCATGAGAGTGAATGTTCATTATGAGAAGAATTAAAAAAAAAGCAGGAGACAATGAATGACTAGCATCACACTATCTCAAGAAGAGATGTTAGTAATCCATTTTACCTACTTAAATGATATAGGGATAGCCTTGAAATGTACAAATTATTACACATGAATGGACAAATCTGTCCAAGAAACAATACCCACCCATTTGAAAAAAGCCTCAAATGAATTTAAGCAGTTTAACATAACCCATAAAACTGGTCTAGAAGAATGATGACATTATACCATTTAACAAACATATCTCAGCGACTGATAGCCTATGCCAGCTCACCTGAGAAAGCTCAAGGATGATATTCAAAACTTCTATTGAAATAACACCCTGACATAGCAAACTAGGCCTAAAATTCATCAAATAATCCATCAAGTTTCATCGTGATTACCTCACAAATTACAGCACAAATTTACTGACAAAAGTGATTTCTGTGGCCAGTTGCTTAATAGTCTGTCAAATCAAATCTTAATCTTGAGGATTTTGTGCCCTTCTCATGTTCAAACTAATAGTGATGAACCAAAGTGGAGACATCTAAAGAAAAACATGTGCTCTTTCCATAAAGGTCTTAAAATTAAAGTCGGTGAAATGTGTTTAGCTTATGACATCATAATTTGCACCTTTTGGTCATCCACATAAATTCACAAAGAGCAGGATGAGAAAATAAATTAGATGACTTTGAACCACTATCAAATGGATTGTTTGCAGATGTATAGATATAGAACATAGCCAGGATTACAAATCAATATTTTACTAAAAAATCAAAAACATAAAGCAGCAACAATCCCAATCTGAATCAATGGCCAAGTTTGATCATATGTTGACTTGCATGAGTAGTAGAACCTATCCTGACGGTTAAATTGTACCAGTTAGAGATGGGCCTTTCTAAAAGTTAATGAGGTATATTTATTCATTTACCGTGACTCCAAGTATTACAGCAATTTTCAGAATTTTTCACCTACGTTTGCAATAATGTGGCATTTTGTCATTAAACATTCCTTAAATAATTAAAAATTACAATACATCCATTAATAAGTCTTTCAGAAACATCTTAAGAAGTTGAAAAGTGGGTGCAACTATTATTTACTAACTAAAAAAAAAAAAGAATTATCAGGGACATGAACTTTTTCATATTTTGATTAAAAAGAACTAAAATTCCCTCAGAGACTCCCTACAGGACAAAGTCTAAAATTATGCGAACACTATCTTGGAATTAATCCATCATATGAGATGACCAGGAAAAATTAAGACAAAATTCCACAAAAATGGCAAAATAATTGAGAATGATACGATTTCTCAAGGAGTGACCACATTGAAATCAGCAAAACGTGAAATTACCACCTAACATGACAGCTAATAAGTATGCAGTATAATTTGGATCTTCCTTGGCACATTATATTAACGAAGTCTTCATTGGTTTTCCACGATGTTAAGTCATTGTAGGCTGATGTTTTGATTGCCACATCTGCCACGGAATTGTCAACCAACAAATACTTAACCAGGTAGAACACCTGTAAAGACTTCATTACTGTGTAGGCAGGTTTTCTACATACTTTTAAGTTTTAAATTTTTTATTTATTACGCCATTATGGAGAATAATCAGACAGCTGAGGTCATTCACACCAATGAGAACAAAATTGTAAGCTGGTAAACCCTGAATTGCAGAGTAGTTTTTCACATCAAGTCCAAGGAGGAATTTCAATAACTTTCACCACCAAGTGACAAATGTTAATTGTCTCCCAAGCTGCATTTATCATAGTTAATGAGCCAAAAAGCCTCATTTTCTTGAACGACCAACAGACTTGGTTAATTCAACCACTAAATACGCAATTATAGATGCTCATTTTGCATCCAAACCACCAATTCCTGAAACTGTATTTTATCAAAACAAATGAGAACTGAAGTGCACATTATGTTTTAGCTTGAGTGGTTTTGATTATCACTTAAGGTTTGCCAAATATTTCATGGTCACATCCTGTCACCAGGCACACAAATATACTACGATAATATAAAAATGTCACAACTCACTGCACAAAACGAACATAAAACTGAGGTGAGCTAGATGGTGGCCAACATGTAGTTGAAAATAAAGTTTATGGACAAATAAATATTGCTTTGAGTCATGAGGAAATTTATATTTGTCAACAGGAGACAAAAGCTTGAGACTTGCCCCCCAGTGATCACATCAGCCATTGTATTGCTATGCAAGGGAAAGTGATGTCTCAAGATGTCATTTCCTCCCATCATATTAACTACCACATCTCCCTATAATGAGCAATTAATGCCATGGCTGAAAGCATACCTTTGCCAATGTTTACAATCCTCAAGGAAAAAGGGATAAATTATGGCTTTACATAATTATTGTCACTACACCTTAACTTCCACATGAAACATGACCACATGACTTAGGCTAAAGGGAAGGACAATCTAGATGAGGGAGAATGGGTGGAAAGCAACTCTGCAAGAGCATTAGCCAACTCTAATAAAAAGGGAGTGCTGCAGCTGAAAAACCATTCTGACACACGAATGAATACACTGGATGTATCCTCCACAGAACACACTGGTAGGGAATGGAATTACGTTTTTAAAAACCCCTACCACAGCTGGAATTCAAACCCACAACCAGTCAGTACCACGCTACATGATCACCAAACTTTACAGACCATAGAGATGATTGAAAAGAATGAGTCCAATAAAATGCAGATTCTCGACTGAAGTATGAACCACCAAGACATTTTTACTTAGAAGGAAAGAAGTATGGAGTTGGCATTATTGACACTTATATGCTCCTGAAAAGGTAATGACTCCCAAGGAATACATGTTTAAAACAGCTGAGCAAACAATTAAGCAAAAATGATAGGGCAAACTTGTAGACTATCTACAATTACAAGGATAAATTTGTCTGCATCACGTGAATATTCAGGGTTGATGGCATATTGTACATCATTCCCGCAAGTTAAAAAGCACCCACAAAAATATTCCTATAACAAAGCACTATTTAAATTTAATGAAACTGGTAATCACTCTTAAATGAGAGACATAGAAAACAACTTCAATGTAACTTGAAAAAATGTTATCTACATTCGTCATTTAAGGAATGGCTGAGAAAAGCAGGGCATAGAGAGAGGAGAACAATACCAAATATGCCACAAAATAGGGCAGTAGCCTCAAGTACAACTACCCAATTTTCTCGGGATCCACAACCCTAAAGAATCTGAGGCTGCCAAGATATTTTACTCCTTAAGAAAACACCAGTACAAAATCATTGCACAGATATTTTGCGACCAAAATAATGACTACCCAACAGTGCAGATAGGTACACAGCTATGTGGTCAGCCACAGTAGCATGGAGCTGTTGTCTCAAGAAGAAGGAAGCAGACCCCATGAATAACCATTTAAAACTAGAATTTTAGCCTCCACCCACCACCCATTTACAAGTGAAATGTATAACAATGATTGATGCACCTTGTATTAAATTATACGATCTAAGCATGCAACCCAAAGATGATGAGAAAGAAGGCAAGCATGTTCATAATACTTTAAAATATGGCAATCTTCACTTGTACCAAGTTCAAGGTCACGAGCACAAAACAATGGATTCAGTAGCATATGCTTGGGAGGAAGGAAAAAAAATCACAACTACTATTTCATGTTGTTTACAACATTCATTTATTCACTTCAATTAAGACCAATAGACTTCAGGGAGGCCAGATAACCCTTCCCTTACAATCAAACTTCTCTATGCCTAAAGGGATTTAACTAGTACACCTATTCTCAGGGTGAGATGTGAGGGTGAGACTTGAACCCAAGATTAATGACCAGGCTTGCATACTAACCCACCAATAAACAGAGAAGTTTCATCAGATTACCATTTAGGATAATCCCAATAGAGTGTTAACAATTCATCAATTAGACAATGTGCATGTTTTTTTGGTGATTTGCATTTATTGTCTACCTATAGTGCTTGATGTTCAAGAAATACACTTTATAAGGATAAAACCATTAATTTTCCCTTGGAATATTAGAAATAATTTTTTCTTCCCAGGAGAAAAATAAACAATGAACAGCTTTGCAATGGAACAATTACTTAAGTGATTATTTGCCCAAAACAGCATTTGCTGCTACATTAATTAATTGTTGCTCTCGAAGTAATTAGAGTTCAATCTTCACTGAAGAAAATTTTCAGTGCCCTTTAACAATTTGACGTCCATACCAATGGCCACACCTAATTCAAGGCCATAAGAACATTCCTACATGTAGAAGAGAAATTGATATAAGCTATACACAATAAATTTTATTTTCATCATAGGCAGGATGAATGCGCAAATATTTCAATCAGCATGGCAGGTCTTGCAAAAAGAATGAGTAGACAAATCTGAAATCATCAGGTAGGAGGCAATGGTGAAATATGATGACACGATGCACAACAGGGGCAGGGATAGAGTTAAACAACTTTATCCCCAAATTGATTGCCAGTGTAGCCACAAAAACGTTGTATTTTCAAATGCCCATTAAAATCGATAACCGACGAATACAGTAACAACAAACAGAGTAGAGGTCATATCACTTCAAAAGCAAAGTAATTACATACCTTGATCCTATTTCAATAAAATCCCCTGGCTCAATATTGGATTTAGACCCCCCAGACGCACAACTAGGTTGGTCTGCCATAGACGCTCTTCATGTAGTGAAACATGCCACAATCAAAATAAGCCTGTGAATAAAAACACGAAATGCACACTGTAATGCATGATAAAATACACGAGGGCTAATCCTACCATTTGCATCAGAGTTACAGATGAAAAAAATTCAAACCAACAAATACGACAAATTAAAACGAATTGAAGACAATAAAATGATAATCCTACCACAATAATAAGAAAGATTAATCTTTGCCCCGCAGTAAGCAGCAATGAAAACAAAACCCAATCCCTAGCTAACCTGCCTACTGTACTTGAATTCATAAATATCTCCACGAAATTAAATTACCTAGAACAATGACGCATTAGGAAAAACCGAGAAAAACATTAAGATTCCTTCTCAGAAACAAGGCGAGTAGCAAAATGACAATATTTACGACGGATCAACGAACATTGACGAGCAACGGATCTTATAACAACAAAAAAATAACCAAGTGTTGCAGATATTAACTTACTCCGAAAACGATTGAACCCAAAGCACCAAAAAATAGCATAGCTGAATTTCGAGTTAAGTTTACATCATGCATTTCCAATAATTCACGCAAACTATTGAAAACGTAACGGTACAAGTGAGTCACTACTTATCGACTACCTCAGAAAAGATAAAAGAGAGTTAAGTGTTGAGAATGGTAGATCCGCATTAACGATAAGAATCTAAGTGCATCACTGCCTTTGTTGCCTATTTACTTTTCTCCTCACTCGCCCAAATAAGCACAAAAACTTACGAGTTAGAGATACGTGAAACAAGAAGCGATCTATTTGTAGACCTATCAAGCAAAATGCTTCCATTCAACTACAAGAATCGATTTCTTTTACTCATGGGAGTTAAATTTCTGTAAAAGAGCTGAAATAAAATTATTAATATGTGAATATGAGCAGCACGATTCGGAGAGTAACAACTTAAGAATAACCGAACCTTTCAATAAGAACGAATAATTGTATATCACGACAAAGACAAAAGAGCCACCATTGGTTTACACCATTTCTTTCTCATGTCCGGGGAGTGTTTTTCAGAACCAATTCAGGTATACTCTACCTTCCTGTGAGATCCAAACAAACGAAAGAGATTTTCCCCCAAACAATATACGAGTTTTACAGCATAATTGTGTCATCAGATGTTTAACCATTGCTCACCCTCGAAGCAAACGCTAGAGACACGACTGATACATTCTGAACCCTCTGATGTCAGACCCGACATGAATCTTTGCTTTCACAAGAAATAGTTCTGTGATTAAATATTAATAAGAAAACTAATTTACTCATGCCCAGTCAGAAATTAATAAATTACAGTCCGGGGTCAATTAAAATAATACCACGAACCCCAATGCGGCCAGAATTTCGCCTAACAGCCAAGAACCCACTTCAACAGCTGTTTAGTTGTTATCACTACGCGAGTTAGCAGTATGTTTTGGGATTCCTCGTATGGTACTACCTGGCGATGCAGCCTTGATATTGAGGTGTAGATGGATATGCAACAATGACAGTTGCTGTTGAAGATTAAGTTGCGAAACAAATATTTCAATGAAAAAAAGAAAATATTAACACATGGACTTTTTCTTATTTTGATACATTGTTTTGCAAATCTTAATTCATTTGCTATCACTGATGTTTACACGGTGACGAATTTTGTTTTACGAGAAAGAGCGGACCTAACAATAACTTCATAAATCATTGGGAAAATTACGTTATCATTCAAGCGAGTTCTACGGTGAAACTACGCTCTTTTAGTGAGACTTTGAAGGATGTTCCTTATCTAACATGGAGCGTAGTCACCCCAAAAGTATAAAGCTTCCAGAAACCCTTGAAGTCTTCCGGAATATTAAGAACGCAAAAGGTTTTGCTATTGACATAGGTGAGTCTTAGTAATTATTGCTTGATGAGTTACTCGCAAATTTGTTGCGCCATGCATTCGTTGAAGGACAAGTCAAACTTATTAATAGGTGCAACTTCCAATTCTGTATGGAAGGAATGGTAACTTGCAAATTAATTATTTCTTATTTGCAGGCATATCGCTGACAAAAATAGCGTATTGGTCAACCATTTCTCATCGTCGTGCCCTGTACGATGAAGGATTTAGTAATGCCAAAGATGATGTGAGTTTAGTATTCATGTTTAGATAGAGAGTAAGCCTGGGAGCTTTGTTGATTTTCTGGCATTCATTCTTTCAGTCGAAAATGGTGTATGAAGTTTCTGAAGGTGCTCGGCTACATTTCATCAAGTTTGAAACCAAGTACATAGAAAACTGTCTGGACTTCATCAACCAGAATCTTGTTGGGGCGCCTTCAACGATGATGGGAAAGAGCATCAAGGGGACTGGTGGTGGTACTTACAAATACTCTGAACTGATAAAATCCAAGCTGGGTCTAACGTAAGCATCTTAAGTCATAAGTTTTCGTTTGCAGCGCGGCAATGCCATGCTTGGCGCAAAACGTAGTTGTCATAAGAAGCACCACAAGGATTGTCCATTAGATAACTGGCGTTATTAACGGAGCCTCGAAATATAGCACCTCATTACAATGTTTCATCGTCAGCTAGAATAGTTAACCCATGTGCTCACTGTCAATAATGAATCAGAGTTATCATTTCCTCTCACTAACCTTGGTTCACCTATCTGTCTATTTCTTTTTCGTTACGACTGTCTTATTTAATGCAATTGTCAATTTAAGTATCTTCAGAAGGATTATTTCGTTTTGAATTCAGGTTTTCCTCTGAATGGAATGTGTGAGATTTGATATAGATGTTCCATTGACAGTATTTTTAAAGAATTGCATGAGGATGGTATGGTTGTGGAAACAGTAAAGCCCATATCTTGTGCCTTTATAAGTTTTTTCTCTCATAAGATCAATTTTTTTACTCATGTGAATGTGGTTTTGATTCCATTGCACCTCAAACCAAATTTGCTGATTTTGCACGGAACATTTCTATTTGCATCCTATGGCATAGGGTCGAAAAAGAAAATGAAATCAGTTGCCTCATCAAAGGATGCAATTTCCTCCTGAAAAACATGGCAGATGAATCATTTGTGTTCCAGCGTCACGGAAATCCAGAATACAAATTCCAAAGTGTGGATCCTGATATCTTCCCTTATTTACTGGTTAACATTGGATCTGGTGTCAGTATAATGAAGGTATGAGCACTATTGCTTTTGAGTTTGAAAATGAGTATTGAACAACTTGTGAAATTTTCTAGTGTGTGCATTTAACTTAGGTTGGTTTCCTGGAGAGGTGTTGCTCTTAATATTTCATCATTTTATGTTTACAGGTTGAGTCTGAAGATTCTTATGAACGTATCGGGGGAACAGCCACTGGTGGTGCTACATTTTGGGGCCTAGGAAGTCTTCTTACCAAAGCAAAGGTCAGTAATGATATGAAATCTTCAAGTGAGTCGCTGGGTATTGGTGGTGAGGAAATTTTACCTTGAAGTTTGTTTATACTGTATTAATTTGTCTTTAATTGACCAGCTTGTTGCAGATTGGCTTATGACCTAACTGGCAAAAAGGTCAATGTATGTATTTGTAATGATGGAGGAGCATATGGTTTCAGCACCTAGTGCCATGTCAACACGAGTAATCAGCCCTAATCTTTCACTGCTATCAAGCCCCAACATATTCACACCATCATTATAGTATAAAACGAAAGAACATTAGTTACCATAGCAACATCGAATCAAACATTTTCCTAAAACAGGAACTATATTCTAAGTGAACGAAGTTATTTTCACTTTTAACCGTATCAAGTACACTCTCACAAAAACCCAAGTTTTGAAATTGGTTGATTCCCATTATGTTACACTGAGCTCCAGAGTCAACTGTAAATACAGCTGACCTCCCATTTATTTTCAGCTTCACCATGTACCACTCCAATCGAGAACTTACAGTATGACACTCGTTTATCTGAAGTGGATCCATTTCAAACTTATTTTCATAATCAACGTCACCGTCTTCTAACACATTAACTTGTCTTCTTGCCCCAAAACTCTTGAAAAGTGATTTGATTTGATACAATTCTTACACACCTTTTCAGATGCTGGGCAGCAACCTCTCGCATGGGACTATCCACAATATTTACACTCGCTTATCTTCGGAGCCAGCTGATTTTGGCTCTTAACTGACAACTTCATATTGCATTTATCGTCACTTGAATTAACTTTGTGTGAACTACGTTTAAGAAACTTATGTTGAATCCCATCTACCGGTTCATCTTTGCACTCAACTTCACTTGCTGAATTTGTTTTCTAATAGTAGCCTGATTCCTTGCAGCTTCTAAAGCCCTATCAATTGATATATTATATAACATCTTCCATAAATAATTCTTAAATATAATGCAAAAACCTTCTTCTTTCTGTGAGTGTCTCTGTCTATTGATAGGTCTTAATGTAGCTGTTGTCACCGGATGTTTCTCTTTTGGGAATTTCTATTTTCTATGTTCTTCATTGCCTTGTATGTCCCTCTTCTCATCTTACCTGTCATCACACCAAATCTCTTCCTTCCCTCTCTTTCTATTAACCTTTATCGTATGGATTTAAATCCCCGCTGCTGGCACTCCCGGCCAGATTTAATTTTCAGTATTTAATGAATTTTTGCAGTAGTATACTTTAATGGCCATAACTTGAGATTTACCTGATGGAATTCAATGAAATAAAAAGATTTTATTAACAAAACACTCTGCTTAATTATTTTGTTAGCCATTTTCTCAGTTATTCATGGAAAAGAGCATAAAAATTCATCAAAATCGCCAGTAATCAAGAAAAATAACAACATATTTTCATTGACAAGAAAGTTGTAAATAATATATACTTTATTTTATAAATATCGTTTATGGTTATCACCTGTATTATAATTAGGGATGGTCGGATCGGATCTGCGGATCCAAAGATCTGCAGACCTTTACATGGGATGAGATACTGATGGGCAGCGATTGTTCCGGGTTTCCATCCGCGTGTATCCATTATTTCGGTCCGAAATAATGGATACACGCGGATGGAAACCCGGAACAATCGCTGCCCACAGTCAGAATCTCCGCGGAAGCCTACTGGGAAACATGAGATACTGATATCGGATCCAAATACTACAGTAAATCTGATATGCATCAGGGAGTTTTAAGCGATTGAAGTGCCGGCTGTCATCGGCTATTGGCGGCGCTCTGCCGAACAAATAGAATGCTGTTGATGTACTTCATTCGACAACCGGCTTTTGCTGAATGTAAATCAAATTCACCCTTTATTATCCATCTCATTATTCTCAAGAATCAAATCTCAAGATGTGGTATGACAACAGTCATTGCATAAACGCGACAACAATCAAGGATTAGTATTATTTTGGCATCAACATTGTCTTTATTTTAATATTTAAGTTTTACATTTTTAAACTTGATGTTTTTTTTTATTTTCAATAAAGTCTCCAAGGCTTCAATTCTATTATCATTTGTGAATTGTATACACCCTTGAATACATCCAAGGATCCGAAAATAGGAACTGAGATCCGGGATCCGAAATGAAGGATCTGGATTTGGATCCGAATAAAATCCTGGATCTGCCCATCCCTAATTATAATTATTGCTTTAAAAGAACATTTTTGTGTGGTACTCTTCTAAACACGATACAACAGAGCACGACGCCCTTTCTGCTTCTAAATTTTGCGAGCGAGTGCTTCCCTCTTGAAGAACTGGTGCGACATCGCGAAGAGTTTCCTTTCGCCGGCCAATGTTTGTTATCCTTAGCTTCCAGCCTCTCAAGGCTAACACTAGGTGAATGCGGTTTGTCTCTTTGGGAAATGTGGGCTGGTAAAGCATTGGAGCCTTCCTCCCTCATGTGTCTGATAAGTCCCAAGCTATGAGAAATTTTATCACCCCAGGACTTCATGAGGATCCAAGTATTTAGGATTGTTAGATCCAGCAGATGAAAGAAAGTTTTTTTGACCATTTCCAGGTGCGATGGCTGAAGGAATATGTATTCATCATTCAATCGCTTTTGTTGTCATATCCCCTAAAAAAACCGCTAAAAACAAATGCATTTCCTGCAGAGTAACGTCAGGCTGAGGCGAAGGTCCTTCGACAATGGTGAGAAGATATTGGCTGTAATACCTGTTTGTCTTTTCCACCAGGGTTTGAATCTCATCGACAAAGAAGAGCATGAAAAATGCCAAAGGAGATGAATCTTTGCTCATGCTACATGCTTCACTCTCTCTCATTCCGCTAGTACCAGCAGTAAAAACACCCAGACATGCTGCACATCTGTGAAACTGCCCTGGAACCCAAGTGGCGGAATGTGGAACCTTTTCTTCAATATCTTCTTCCAAACGCTCCGCTATCTCCTCTCTTCAACTTTCATCACTGGCTTCATGTGCATGCAAATATCTATCAGTGCATAATTATGCCTCAATTTCATCCTCATGCCACTTTAGTTTTGAAGCCATCTAAAAAAGGGAAAAGATGATTTATCTCCGATCGGCATGTTTGTATACAGCGATAGAACATTTGGTAAACAAAAGATAACGTAGCTGCAAAAAAGGAAACATAATCCAGTTATATATACAAAAAACTACTTACTGGACAAAAGAATGAAATCCCCGAAGGTGAGCTCTTCTCAGAAATTGTAAATACCTCTCTCAAGTTTGTCAGAACAGTTACTCTTTGAATACTACCGCCCACAGTGATGGCCCATGAGTTTCTGCTAGCAACTTTCTGCCGAAACGATGAGCGGCGTGGGTGGCGAGGGTATTTACGAGCACAAAATGCACATTATCGTTACTTGATTTTAATTTCCTGTTCCTCTTCAGAGGCCCTCAGTAAATAAACCTCATAAAAATGTAATTTGAAAATTAAACTTACAAATGAGGCTCTGGATTGGGAAAATCAATTGATATGGTCACTGTGCCTGTGACTCTCTTTAATACTGATCATATTGTTTACCCTGCCACCACTGGGACCAGTAGATTTTAGTCCTCCCTACCCATCCTGGGGTTGCAGAACCAAGTCCTTCCTGTATTGGGATTTCTTGTCCTAGGGCATGTGTGTTTCTGTTAAGTTTCATTGGGTCATTCCTTGGACAACATCATAACTAGCCATGGGTAGCTTATCGAGATCACTAGGGCACCAAAATCATCAGAAAAACAATAAAGAAGTAATGAATGCATTGTAGATGAATTGGATTTTGAGATATTGTTGACATTATGAGACCCCATCAGGGGTATGATACTTAAGGTATGTAGTGAAGGGATTAAGATCATGAAAGTGCTTAGCTGTGTGGCACATCTATTATTAGTATGAAGATATGCCTCCAGCCCTGACAAAGAAATGTAGTTGAACACCATGGTAATATGCATGTGGAAATGCATGCATAGTTGTTCTGCTACTCTGAAAGGACAAAGTTCTGGATTAGAGCATCCAAAATTCTTGTTGGAAATGCAATGGCTGGGAGAGTTAAAAACTTGTGAAATGAAATTGAGCTTTGCTGTACATAATGCATATTATATTATCATCCCACCACTTGCAGGTTGCGGGCCAAACCTGTTACTCATACGCTCCTTCAGTGCATTTCCTCGAAGGGCGAAAACAATCACTACACATACTCTTTCTATGAATTTAATTTTAGGTAGCAATTGTGCTCTTTTTAGTATCCAACCATTTTCCATCACCTTTTACTCATTGGAGACTTTTCTTGATGCACTGAATTACTTACATAATGCATATTATATTATCATCCCACCACTTGCAGGTTGCGGGCCAAACCTGTTACTCATACGCTCCTTCAGTGCATTTCCTTGAAGGGCGAAAACAATCACTACACATACTCTTTCTATGAATTTAATTTTAGGTAGCAATTGTGCTCTTTTTAGTATCCAACCATTTTCCATCACCTTTTACTCATAGGAGGCTTTTCTTGATGCACTGCATTGCTTCAATGCTCCCAAAGAGAATCCAATACATGCCTGCAACCTGCAAATTGCCACAGCGCTCAAACTTTCTCCAACCCTCCCGCGAAAACGGCTGCCTTATTGCTGGCTTGAGCCTGGTAAAATACTCGGTTGTTTATTAACTTGTTAAAAATCAATATCACAATGTGAGTTTCCGACGGTAATTGATATTGAATACTGCTGTAAAGAGCTTCAAAACAAGCGCAAGATCTTGCTTCTACTACTTTTCATAACCAAGAAAAAGTTGTTTCATAAACTTGTTAATAACTTTTTTATGGCACAATAGACAGAACTGAACGTTTAAAGATACATTTCAATATGTTTTGCCTACACAATACTACAGGTTCATTTAGATTAAATTTCAAGTTTCTTCACAATTAAATGTCAAAGAGAGTGCTCCTTTCGGAAACTGCAAAAAACTGGCACTTTTTTTGTTCTCACTGGAATAAAAAATCGTGAATGTAATGTAAAAATAATTGGCAACCACAGTTAAATGTAAAATAAAACAAGCTAAAATTTGGAACAACTCACATTCATTGGGTACCACAGCTCATTATTAATCAGTGTCCAAACTTGAGTCTACATAATTTTTGCACTGACCGTAGATTTAATTTCTGTTTTTGAAATTATTAAAACAATGGAAGTTAAACATCTAAAATGTTAGCATAATATGCCAAAACACATCCTCGGCGCAAGACATACTATTCCAGCCAGGAAAATATGTAAATGGTTCACCTGGAGGGCCTCTACTTAAGGCAGCATTTGGCTTCCAGCTTACGTCAAGTTCTGCTGCCAGGTGCTGGTAACTAGAGATGGTACTATTGATAAAAATTACCATATTAATTTCAGTAAACAACAGGTATTTTTCGTAATTGACCACACCGCTGAAATTTACCATAATTTTTGGTAATATTCACCTACGTTTAGGATATTTTTCATTTTATATTCCAAACATATACTTTAAAACCATGTCTATTTAGATTTCAATCAGGCTTAAGGTAGTTTGAATGGGATAGTTCCCTAGTCATAATGGAGACCACATTTGAATTACCTATACGTTTTAATTTCAGGAGCTGAAGGAAGCATAAATTAAATATTGCACTATTAATGATGCAATAGTATACTTCTATATGACTGAGATCCTACGAATTCGATAAAAGTAGCTACAAAAATCTTTTATTTGACTAATTTTTTTCGTGCGGTATGTTTAAAACTTTGCAGCGGAAGGTTTTTTGTGATCCTGAAAAATTACTACTGTGGAAATATGGTTTATTTTCAAAAAGAGTTTAGAAAATGTACAGACTACACACTTAATTTTTTTACGAGATCTAGGTGTTAGGAATTAATCATTTAAAAAAATAATGTCTCTCTGGAGTGCATATGATTTAAGCTCAAAAATAGTTCAGGAAACATACAAACAATTAAATGTCTATTTTTAATGACAGGGTGGCGATCATCTGGGAAAACCTGGAATTGTCAGGGGGTTTTGAATTTCTGGAAAAGTCAGGGAATTCTTGTAACAGTCAGGGAAAAACTGGAAGAGAAATCCTCATTATTTTTCTACCATTACGTTTATCGGGCAGTCTTTCCCGCCTTCTATTTCACCTACTGGAACTAACGTCCGTCGCTGATGTTCATGGAATAAGCTCCATCAATTCGTGGAGTATTCATTTGTAAATCATATTAGTTGTGAATCTTAGTTATTTAGTTGTGAATCAGGTGTAAAATGTATCCCTTTTGTATATCCTTATTGCAATATTTACCTAGTTGTGTTAAAAATCATGATTACAATGTATTACGCTCATCACAAGGAATCCAAGGCTATGTTGTTTGGAAAATTTTACCTCGCGTTTTTGTTTAACTTCCAAAACTCAGGTGGAGAAGTATCAGGAGCACACTAATAGGAAATACATGCTTGCAGTTCTAAAAATACGAGATGTTGATTAGAAAATTTATAAAATTTAAAGCTGCCTTAAAAAATTTCATTCAGATGAAAGAATTATTCCAATAATAGGTAACCTTTTGGCGATTGGTCGGGGAAATTGGCAAATCCATCAGGGAAAGGTCAGGGAATTTGAAAATTTGAGATTAATAGCCACCATGAATGATATCTATGTGTTAAAAATTCCTCATTATTTAAATAAGGCCTCTCAGGAGTGCACACACATTCCATTTCCCATATTTTGTCGCTGATCTCTGTAAGTAGTTTGGTTAGGGGCTGATATTTAAGGGGGTAAGGGGCTGGTATCTTTGTAAGGGTGAGATATTTTTCTTTAAAATGAGACCAAATTCATCGATTTTTAGGTGAAATGATATTTTGCTCAAACTAACTTAATTATAAATAAAGGCATGGTTAACTTATTGGTTGAATACTTGTATGATTTTTACTTTTGGAATATTTGTTGGGCTATTGTTTGAACAATTTAAATGAAAATTTCTCATACCATGACAAAAGATAGACCTTAATCATTGGTCATTCAACCCTAAGATTGGTAAACTGCAGTCCTCCCTACTTGCATATCTACTGCTTGTAACCGTACCTCCTGGCAGTTCTTCCTTTGTCCATTCTGTCCTTTTCTCTCACATTTGGTCTTATATATTCCTCTCTTCTTTCTAGTCTTCTTTCCTCTCATATTTGCTCTTATGTATTTATCCCTTTGCCTTCCTCTTTGGACTTTTCCCTCTACATTTCCACTAATTGCATATACATATCCCACCAAAATCCATTGCACCTCAGTGTGTGCCCAGTCTATCAGGCTCTTCTTTTCTGTTTAATGTACCAGATGTTCCTTTCCTCTTCTACTCTTCTGTATCCTTGTTCATTTGATCTTCAGCATCATCCTCCAACATCAGGTTTCAAATGCTTCTAATCTTGTATGGTCTGCTTTTCCAGTGGTTCATGTTTCTGATCCATGAAGTGCTTTGCACCGCATGGATACTTTCACATACTGTTTCCTCTTTCGTAGTCCTATCTTTTTTAACTCATTAGTTGCCTTTTCATCACTGATTTCTTTTGTTGAGGCTATTACTGTTGATATCTGTTATGCCTTCTCAGTCCCACCTGATGGCTCTTCCTAGGTTGGTGAAGGAATCCACTTCTCTTTGTGTGACACCTGTATTCAGCTTCTCTTTTCCCCTTACAAGGATTTTGCTCCTCTTATAATTTATTTTCATATTATTTCATTTGAGATCACTATTAAAATACGAAAAATTTTATCTGATGGGATTAAATATTTAATTTCTATGTTTGTATATCAGAAATGTTTACATGATATATGCATTTCCTGCTTTGCTCCAACCTGCAAAAATATTCTTAAACTGACTACAATTTTCTGAAAGCATTATAACGTGTAGAATAAATTGCACTTTGTTGAATTCATTCGAAACAAAGGTATCAGAAAAAACTAACTCATTACTAGCATTTAGATTATACCCATTAATAGCATGGTTAATATAAGATTTTATGTAATTCAAATGTAACTACACTACTGCTAAAAACAAACTTTAAAAAAATATCCTACAGTATGAAATTGATTGTTCAGTGACACATAAAACCCTTAAAGTTGCCCCTCTACCCTCCTGCCTTTCCATTCTTACCTATATGTCCCTCCCATGTACCATGCACCAAAGCCATGCTCTGGTACTGTTACAACTAGTTCACTGATATGAATTCTTGAGTAATACTTAGGAGACAGCCAGGAAGCTGGGCACTTAAGGATATCAGTTCAAGACAATGTGGCTTCCCATAGGGATTTAAAAATTTTATTGAATAAATTTACTAACTTTCAAAGTACACTATTGAAATGCTATCCGATTCTATACATAACACTATCTATCCTGTAACTTATCCTTTCTCTCAATGGCTGCTCAATCTTGATGTAGATTTCGTAACCCAACTTACCTCCTTTTTTTAAAAAAAAACTTTAATCATGCGACAAGCATATACAACAACACATTTGAACACACCAAACACATGAAAATGCATTTATTTTCAAGGTATGGCTCTTTTTAAATTATCACAAGCAATCAATTATTAGTTGGAATTATATTGGGCCCAATTTACAATGCAAACTTGGAGGTAATTAGGTCAACAAGTATGTTCTTATTCCTTTGGTTATAAAAGAAAAACAGTCAATTAGTTATTATAGGTTTCCATGAAGAGACAAAAGGTGTTCAGTGCGAGATTGTACAGAAGCAAAATTTTAAACTATTTTCTTAAGAATTTGACTGCTATTTGGGTGCAAAAGTTCTTTTTCTATTTGAATTATTAATTGTTTTTCCACTTATCCTCCCCAGATCTCCTGCCTCTGTGCGCGTGGCCAGTCTCGTTCCCCACTGCCATCCGGCTATATTTTCTTTTCCTCTCTCGTCCTCTCCTAAACTTCTGCTGCAACTCAAACTACTGCCGCTATTTCCCCAGTCTTACTAGGCCATCTTCTTCCTCAGTATCTCACCGTGCATCGATTTTTCTTCTGTTTCATCTCTCTCTCCTCCCTGCACTGCTGTCACCCCCGACTGCCTCTCTCTTTCTCATGCCTTAGTTGTTTGCCCAAGTGTACCTAGATTCCTCCTCTGTTGGGTTATTTATTCTCGTATTCCCAATTACGCGTCTCTAGTGATGACCTTTTGACGCTTATTGTTTTGTTGACTGTGCGGCAATATTTATGCCATAACACTATTGGCTATTCTCTAAAACTTAGCTTTAAAATTATGTCAATATTTTTGTCTACAGGGATTTGATGAGTTGCTGGAATTGGCTGAGAAAGGTGACCACCGTAAAGTGGATGTTCTCATAAAGGATTTAAATGGCAGAGACTACTTGGAGCTTCCTGGGGATTTGATTGCTGCCTCATTTGGAAAAGCAGCCCTTATGAAGGGAGGAAGAGATGGTGATGCAGGTCTGAGTCTAATGCATTTGAAATGTTCATTATGTAATTTTGTGAATTGATAGGACAGTGAAAGGGTATGGGAAACCACGGCCTTATGACCTCCACAACCAAATGCAATGCTAAGTGTGATATCAGTTTTTCCACCTGCCTTTAAATCTTTCCTACCAGTTTTCCATTCACTGTGTGTACTGAATGTGAGCCTTGGGAGCAGTTACAAAGTACCATAGTACCCTATCTCTGCCAGTCACTCGGCCAGCAGTTTTCTTCTCACTAAGCTTTCTTGTACATGTACAGTTCTGATTGCTACTTTCTCATCTTTTTCTTCTTTGGAGTTTAAGTAAAAAAATAATAACTAGGTATATCCAATTATAATAAATGTGGGCATAATTTACTATAATTTGATATTTGAGGATGCTATAAATTTTATTTAAATTTTTTAAACCTCAAATTTGTTACAGATCAACAATAACCAGCAATGAAATAAACATTTTACAATTAAAATTCACGAGGAACTCTTGGAGGTACAATAAAATCCCGTTGCAACATGGGTCTTAGGGGATAGGCAACCGATGAAATTTTGAGGAGGAAGAAATCATGTTAGAGTTACAATTTCTGTGTGAATAATTGAAGCGCAGTGTGAAAACATGTGGCAATGTTCACATTACTTTCATATAGATGAAAATATGGTTTCACCTTTGTGTACTTTTATATTTTGGCTTTTGGGTCTAGTGTCTAATTGTTGCATGTAGGTCCAAAGGCATTAACTGTAAAATTTTCACTGGGAGCACAACTGGATATAGGAGATCTAGATTTGAAATCCTCTAAATTCTTCATCACTTTTCCATAATTACGTATACTGCAAAACACTCTATATAAGTGTATGACCTATGGATGAGGCCATTTTCACAGCATGCAATATTGAATGGCTTACCAAATTCCTGTAGTCATACAACATACAATGACAACTCTCCTTATACCTACTTTCATGCGAACCCAGAGCAATCTAGGGATACTAACTCGTACTTCCTTATCAGTAACTTAGCTCTCTCATTATGAATGAGTCCTACACCTTGACTGCCGTGTACATTATCGTCAACTCCTGACCACAGTGCCAGACCACCGCCATCCACCATAATTACATCCTGCCCCTTGCTCGTAGTTTCACATACACATAAAACATCCATTTGTCTCACTTTCATTTCATTCAATAACTCATGCTCTTTTCCATATACTCCTCTCACATTCCAAGTACCAATAGTCCAGGTCATATTGCTATGTCCGTATCTTGATGGGCCAACCTTATTCAACTTCCACTGCCCATCGTGGCTTCGACTGTCCGAGGCTACTCTGTGACTATTTTGAGTAAGGATTAATGGAGTATGCAAGGTTACCAGCCTTTGCAGTACCCGACCCACGTACAGCTTTCCCTGCTAACGGTAATGGCGCTCTACCTGTCAGTTTTGGCACATTTTTACCAGTATGCTACAAGAGTAGTACCTCTGCGAATCAGGGATTTTCATTTCAAATCAAATTTCCCACATAAATTTTATATGGAATCGAAACGAATTTTTTAAAAATTCGCTAGCAAATCAAATCACCCATAAAAAATTCGCTTGCAAATCAAATTCGAATAGATTTTCCCTATATTTTAGGGCCTTACATTAACTTATACATCTATATTGTGGCACAGAGAGTAGCACAGAATAACGTGTGGTTGTTTAAATTTTCGTTTCGCGTGAGGAAAACATTTTCTAAATGGACAGCGTACAATTCAGGGATGAGTGCCATGTTTTAATGCATGAAACAATTCGAAGACGAAGCAATCTGATTCGAATATTACGAATAATTCGCTTTTGAAGCATCCCGATTCGCAGGCAAACTGAAGTGAGTTAAGCCTGATTCGAGTCGATTTGATTCGATTTCGAAGCATTCGCACAGCTCTACGCAAGAGATACGCAACCAAAGCATAATAATACTCTAGGCCCACTTTCACTATTCTACTCAAGCTAGGATCCTGTCTGAAAGGACTACCTTGAGAGCTAGCATACCATTGCCCGCGACCCACCACTAGGAGGTATATGCGGTGTACTGACTCACCGGGTCGCCCAATTTTTAAAGGGTAAATCTTTTATGGAAAGTGAAGATCTAAATTAACTTATGAAAGTGTCTATTATTGACCAGTAATGGCCTACTTGAAAACTTTGGCATCGCATTATTGGCCCAAGCAATTTATATCTTACAGCATATGTGATGATAGCCTGCTGATATTCAAAACCCTAAATTTCTGTCTCAATTTGAAGCCAACTATTAGGCCATAATTTCAGGTGTAAATACTACAATTCCAAGTAATATTTTATTAAAAAATTGAATATTGTACCCTAACTTGATGTTACTTCCCAGTTGCCTATATTATTATCATTTATTCAACCTAATTTCTTGTCACTTTTGTTCTCGGGAGCATTTTTAATTACTTTTCCATTGTTCTGGCCATGCATTCCTAATGGCAAAAGCTACTCATCTTTTCCGATTGCTTCATTTTAGGCCTATATTTTCCCTATATTTTTATATAAGTCCCAGCTTCAATAATGTTGGTTGTCGAGGGGATGGGTCACAAAAATGTGTTATTTCAATCAATTTTATGAATGTCTTTTCAAAAATGTCATGAATCAGAGAGAAAAACAACTTTTGGTTGAAAGAATAAATATCTTCATTAAATATTATTTCGTTGGGTATTCGTAACGACTTCATATAACTAGTATTTTTAATTTAAATATGCAAAAGATAAGAAGATTGCAAGGGTGAACTGTGGACTAATGTGTATGGGTACAGCATGACACATTACAAAAGCTATGGCAAGTTTCTACATTTTTCTCTGGTTGGGCGCTTCTATAGAAGTTTTAATGTAAAAATGTCTGTGTTACATTACATATAGTCTTAAGAAGAATTTCTTCATCTTCACTGTGCAGTACTATAAGTAATTCCATCATCTTGTTACATCACATGGTATACATAGCTCCTGGTGTGAATAAGTGCTCATTGGAGGTTGGCTGCAAGAACTGTTCTCTTGCATCGTGTTATGTTTCCTTAACCATCAGTGGGTTCTAGGTGGTGAAATTAATTTGACAACCAATCTGTTCTAATGCGTATATTCAACTGCTCTCAGGAATAGGAAGGTGTGCGCTACATATGACTGTCGATATGAAAGAAACAAAATGCACACTCAAAACAAACGACACAGCATTCTCCCCCACTTAAATTGAAAGAATCAATGAACTTAATTAAACTTTGAAAAACAGTCTTTAACAAGAAAACTGCAATAAATAATCATCAAAATGAAATGAAATTGATATTAATGAGCAAAATTCAAGTCTCTGAAGTTCATCACTGAGGATCACTTAGACAGATCATAGTCCGAGAGATACTTTGGCAATCTCACGGCACGTCCTGATGTGCGAGTGGCCGGACCCTCTTGGCTCGGACAGACAGGGGACTCGTGGCTAGGGGACACCTGGACAGGACAGGACAAAAGACACAACACATCGTATTGTATTTGGTGTGTGGCAGTCTTTAGCTTCCCTAGAAGGTGAAGCCTTGAATTCACTAGTATATTATGTGTTGCCATTCCTCCTTGTAAAATATCCCTTAGGTAACTAGTCCCCTAATTGGACTTTGGGGAGGGGACTAGTGAGAGAGGAAGATTAGTCAGAGTGGACTTTGATAGTTATTTTTATGCACTATGCCTCTCCATTATGAACCTCAGTAGACAGGAATCCTCAAAAGTACGAAGCCATGACCTAATCCCCATAACTTAGAAGTTACGTTTTATCTAAAAACACCTGACACATCTCAAGTCTTCTTTAAATGAGGAACTTCTATAGAATGGAGATCAGTGTTAGTTCAGGTGAACTAACCTCCCTCGCTGCAATAATTGTTTGCATTAAATGAAAAAGGAGGCATTATTTTCATTTCTTCTAAATGTTGCTATTGTTTCCCTAAAATGTAATAAGCTCACTCTATTTATTTACTACAGTTCTGGCAGGAAGACCTCAATTACTCATGTATGCTTAGGCTGTCCATATGACTCACATCCTGCTATGACATAGTATGACAAACACTATTTTTATATTTGTATATACAGTAAAACCTTGAATTTACATAGTTAGAGGGACCAAAGAATAGCCACTATGTGAAATCAAATTGTATAAAATCAAGAGGTGGCAAAGAGGTGACTGCTATGCAAGGCATATATGTATTTATTTATGCTGTGTCGAACATTCCTTGCATTTTCAATTTAAGTCCTAGCATTCTCAATTTAAGGATATAAATGAGAAATGAGTAAAAAAGACACTTCTTTTTTATCTTACTGAACTCATTCTGGGTGAGAGTAGTCACTTCTTTTTATTTCCTAATTCCCTCTGTCTAAAGTCTTATGAGGTCTCTTGAGAATTCATATTTTCAATGCAATCCTATCAGCCATGACCCTTCTCTCCTCTTCTATGCAGAAATTTCATTTCAACAACTTCATTTTTGCCTCTGGGCTTTTGAAAATAAGTAATCTTTGAGCCATATCTTTGAGCAAATATGTACTAGTCTGGCAGAACTGAAATGTTTATGCTGTGCAACTCCTAACTGGCAGATAGCTTAATTCTCTGGAGGAACTCAAGTCTATTAGGTTTTTATATTGTAAATGAAAAAGCTATCAGAATTATCAGACTTGTCATGTTTGAGGATTGTGTACCTTTTTTTTTTGACCACAAATATTATCTCTACCAGCAATATATATTTTGAAGATAGTAATTTATATTTGGAAAAACCTTTTTAATCTATAAAGGAAGCTAACCACTAATGGGCATGATACTCATGTGAAAAGTAATATTAGAGTAAAGGGTTACATCTTCCTTCAAACTTTCATAGTTTTTTTACCAATATTAATGAAAAACATGAGGAGATAAAGAGACGTACGAATGCTGGAAGGAAAGTGGTAGGTAGCATGTGGAGCATATCAAGGAATGAGTGCTTGTCTAAGGAAGCGAAAATCACAGTGTACTTCTTCCTACTTTGCTATATGGTAGTGAAACATGGGTATGTCAGGATAGACATAACAGTAGACTAAACGCCGTGGGTATGAGTTTTCTGAGGAGTATTTGCAGCAAAAGTAGGATGGATAGGGTCAGGAATGAGTGGGTCATGAATGAATGTGGGTTTTATTCTCCAGTAATGAACGTGTATGAAAGGAGTGTGCTTCGTTGGTTTGGCCATGTTGAGAGAATGGATGAGAGTCGAATAATGAAACAGATATATGAGAAGAAGAAGAAGAATGGTGTGAGAGATATAGGTAGGCCGAGAAAGTTGTGGTTGAATGTGGTGGAGGAAATTCTTAGGAGGAGGAATATGAGGAGTTTTAAAAACAGGAGGGCGTGTATGAAACAGTGTATGGGGGTAAATGAGGCAAAAGAGGTTTGCAAGGATAGGTCAGTATGGAGGAAATTATTGAAGCGGAGTTAGGTGTACAATTATGTATTAATGAGTGAAACATTTTGACTGTGCCTACCCCGGAAGGGAATGGCGTGTTGGGTATGTTTGTATGTATGTATGTATGTATGTATGTAATGAAAAACATTCTGGTGATGTATTTTAACACGTGATATAATTTTCATTGGAAACATAGCAGTCTTTGACAAATTTATTGAGTATTGCTGGCTACATTTCTGTGGTTTTTTAATATGCAATTTTACACTTTTGTTTATTGACTATTGTTATTACTAGTTCTTTGTCATGTGTATGTAACCCTAAGGAACTATAAATATATCATTTTTACTATTGCAGCAAATCAGTTCTCTGAGTGTGACATAGCACGCAGCCTTCTCTTCACAATCAGTAATGACATTGGCCAAATTGCTTGCCTTTATGCAATGATGCATGGCTTGAAAAAGGTAAGATTTATTTGAACTCTTTATGATTTGCACACAGACTCAGAAAACTTCAAGTCCATGGGTCAATCCCCAGTCCTTGGGAATCCATTTTCCTCTGATTGTATTCAATGCATTAATTATTGTTCATTGTCATAGCTGAGGAATTCTTATGTAGCAATTCTTATGTAGTATTCTTATTTTTATTCTCTGGGGAGGCTCAAACTTAAGTCAGAAAGTTTTTCAAATTCAGAAGCAGGCCGTAAGAGCTATCCTTAACACTAGAGGACGGCTAGGGGTCATTTGACTTCAAATTCGTTTTTTAATATTAAAAGCCATTTTTTCTTCCCATAGACTGGTTTATTGTAGCAATGTTCATATTTTTTCTTTAAAAACACATCTTAGAATTTAGTATGGTATTCTGATTGTTAACAATACATATTTATTACTTCTAAAAGTCACGTATCATATAATATTCAGTGGTCATGCGTCTCAAATTTTTAGTCACTCTAATCCCAAAATGGCATTGTTTTACTTAACCACTTAACTGGCGAACAAATTTTTCAAAAAGGGCATTTCAATTGGGGAAAAATTTTTTTTTTAGTATCAATAAAATTTTTTAGGCACAGTGAAGGGAATAAATTTCTTATCATATTTTGTTTTTATCTTTCAATTTTACGAATTAATTTTTCTTAAATATCAACAATTTATATAGTAAATATGTATTTAGTTTTTATCTTTCAATTTTACGCATTAATTTTTCATAAAATATCAACAATTTAGGCAGTAAATTTCATTTGGGGAAAAAGATTTTTTTAGTATCAATAAAATTTTTTAGGCGCAGTGAAGGGAATAAATTTCTTATCATATTTTGTTTTTATCTTTCAATTTTACGAATTAATTTTTCTTAAATATCAACAATTTATATAGTAAATATTTATTTAGTTTTTATCTTTCAATTTTACACATTAATTTTTCATAAAATATCAACAATTTATGCAGTAAATTTTTTTTCTAAAATTCAGTTTTTGTGTGATAATCTTTGAAACATGTGGAAATGTCAGGTGGAAAGCCACCTCACAATCTGGGCTGCAGAATCTCGTTTCCTTATGCTGCCCTGCTTTGAACCACACTACACATCTTTATGTGAGAAAAGTTTTTTTCTTGGAAGGTGTGTTCGAGTCTACAGTGTCTCTCAGTCTGCCTAGTAAGGTAAAGAGATGAGAAGGAGCTATTTTCCCTACTAGAGGTCGACTGTACTTTGAGGTGAAATTTTTTCAACGTTACACATTTCCGCTGGCTGGTTCTTTTTTGTAAGTTTCACTAAGCATAGTGTCCCTCCCGGAGTAAATTTTACAAATCCACTCAACTTGTTTTGCACTCAATAAAGAAATAGAATTTGATCTCAAACCAGCTGTGTTTAGAAGAAATAAATTGCTTTCATGAAAGATGTCCTTTCCACTGGAGTAGAAACTCATCAACCGCTATTGCTGCTTCAGGAATGTGGAGGGCAGAGAACCACTCTTTCATATGCTCCAAGACTGGTAGGATTTCGAGAAGTTTTTGTTGGGGCAGTCATTACTAAATCTTTCATTGTCCAAAAAATCAAGAAATTTCAGCAGCAGATGAAATCTCCCCTCATAAACTTTTTGAAAGTATGGAGACGAGCTGCTCTCCCTTAAAAAAAAAACCGGCTGTGATAGTTGGGTTTCTGTACGATTCCCATCATAAATGAAACTCCTATGCTTTTTTTTATTTCAATGCTATTGTTCCTCCAATTCTTTTGATTTCATCTGGACTTGACTCACTCCACCTGTGCACCCTTGAGTGAGGTTTTTGATCTGTTCTTGTCCAGAAAGTGCTTCGCTTGGAGGTTTTTCAGCTCGGATATCGACACAGTTCATCATCCACAGTTTTGGAAAATCTCTAAAATATCCTCCTAAATCTCCAACTTTACCATTATGCCACTGGTGCCTTCAAAATCGAATCCACTGTACATGAGCATGTTTTAGCGAGCTCCATGCCAGAGGATTGGATAGTGTTCACTCCACTTCCTCGTCCTCCGATGCCTCATTTACTGTTGATTCAGAGGAACTTACGTCGGTATGCATAAAAATGTTGTTGCTCTCCTCACCGCTTCACTTTCGTAGCTTTCTATCAAAAGTTCACGAATGGCTTCGGAAGAGAGACAAGTGTGCCCTCCTCTTTTTCTTTTCTATTACTGATGGAACACTCCAAATCAATTCGAGGTTGTGCTTTCCCCGGGAATTAAAAGATCCAATACAAGTACATACCTATCTCAACAGTTTCGCACACTCTTTCATTATCGTCTACCCACAAAAATCTGGCGGTTCACACTTACTGTACACTCAAAATTTGAACAATTTCCACACTTGCCAAACAGATAGAATGGTTACCCTTTCCCTGCAGGGGTTCTGGAAACAGGCGGGGACAGTAGCACGAGCCTCCCATGACTTGACGCTTCACCCAGGAATTTCCCTCGCCCGGCCACGACTAGCTCTCTCACTAGCAATTGGCATCGCCAATCTATATCTCATACCCATTACTGCTACACAGCAGCTCTTTCTTAGAGCAAGGCTCCTCAGAGAATCTTTATCCCCTTTATATCGCTCCTTCACTGCCCTTCTCTGTCTCAAATGGTGGGAACTGGGGATCACACAGCAGTGACCAGTGTCTTACAGGGAGGAAACAACCGTGGCAAACGGAAGTAGATAGATGTCTAATTCACACAATTGGAGGAGAAAATGACGTAGGCAGAGTAAGGGTACTTTCAGGCTAGACTCCACACATTAGGAAATTCCCTTGAAATTTCCGACCGTGGGCAGGTCCGTAGATATGGCTTCCGAGCTCATATTTTCCCGAAAAGGTAAAAGTGGTCATTCAAAAAAGTGAACATAGATGCAGTTACGAGCGCTGAATCAATTTGCTGTAGGCATGACATTGAACGCTAAGTATGTCTGCTTTGGTTGTAGAATGTATTAGCAAACTGCCTCCTCGAGCTGTGAAATGACATGGTATTACAAAATGCCTATGGAAACCACGTTATAATACATAAGTGAGGAGTAAATGCATACTGCTCTTTTGGGAGAAAGGAATCACAATGATTGCCTTTGATTCTAAAACGGTAAAAACATTTGTACTGAAGTAACGAAGTAAGAAAAAAAAAAGTAGGGGTTATGCAACCCCTATATACATGTGCGGGCTCCGACGAGAGTGCATATTTCTGATGAAATATTCTCTGAAGCTGCCATCTGCTGGCCAGAGAGCGTACTTGAAGGATGAAGGAAGGTACATAAGAAACTCCCAGCGAAATATCTCGTCACGCCCAAATGGAAGAATGCTAATTCGAACATAACAAGATATCTCGTCATCCTCAGTCAAGTGGTTAATATAAAAGGTCTGCTTCAAATTTGTATAATGAGTATAATGGTTTATCATACATTGCAATAAAAAATACAAAAGTTTTACTATATGTAGTGCATTTCAGAGAAATTGTTATTTTTTCAGCGCAATTTTCCAAAAATATTTTTTATATTGAAATCATATATTGGATGATTTATTTTGACAATTTGGAGATATTTGGTACCTTTTCTTCTTTTTTACTCTTAGAGATGTGGATGTGGTATTTATTGAAGTTTTGTTTGTTTGATTTGAGCATGAAGGTGAGGGTTCCGTCAGAAATGAAATTCCCAGCACTCGTTTGACTAATTTTTGGATAAATTTCTTGCGACACAGTTGACAATTTTTAGTTTCCCTGTAGAGCGCTCAGCCCTTTATCGATGCCAGATCCAGTGCATTGATAGATACATGAACAGGCCACCTCCCACTTTGTTTTTGTTGTAAAAGAGGATGATGTCTGGCTTTCTTTTTTAAGTATCTGAAATTGTGACAATTAAGTGCATGGTACTTAGTAAAAGAACGTTCTTCTTTTTTTTGATTGGTTATTTGTGAGAGTATGACCTTGGGTGTTTTTTGAATACTCTAGTTGAATGAATTTAATTATTCATGTGGACAGAAGGAGGTAAGTCTCACCTATTTTTTCTTTTAGTTCCGAAAAGAGAAATTTTCCTTTTTTTTCCAAGTTTTTAGCCAGGTGAATCGATGAAAAATAATTGTTGCAGGTAACGTTTACGCCTGAATTCTTATCTGGCTCAGTTAATCTCATTACAACATATGCACCCAATGCTTCATTTTATGGCCTCTCTTCATCTTTCCCACTATATGGAAATGCATTTAGACAGTATTTAGATTTCTCGTCAGCCAAAACCTAATACTTGATTCCGAATTTGTCCAGATTTTTCGGCATATACTGTATGAAAGAACACCTGCATTTCAATGGATAGAGCTGTTCATCGGACGTTATGCTTTCACTTGAATTGTAGCAGGCTCAAAATATTGTGACAAAATTGTTCCAAGGTTCAGAAGCTAAACTAAATTTATCTGCCCTTAGTGCTTGACTTTGAGTCGCCCTTGAATTTAAGCATAAATGTTTCATTATATTCAAGAATCGATCCCCAGGCATTGACCTTGGGAATATTTTTTTGAGCCCCAGGTTTTATCCTAGCTACTTTTTATAGACATATGCTGCTGTTCCAAGATGCCTGAATGCGATAAATATAAGAAGTTCTTCTCTTGACAAGCACCAATCAGAAGTTTGAAGCTTTCCATGCTGTACAGTATATTTTATAATGTTGTCTAAGAGGGTGTCACTCACCAACAAGAGGAAAGCGCTCAGAATTGACGCCTCTTGAATATTCCTTTTGGCATACGGTGTCTGGTTTTCTTTTATAAGTCTGGTACTAAACGCAGAATATTTTGCCTCGAGAGTCTCCCTGCTGGAGTGTGATCAGACAAAATCTCGAACCACTGCATTCCATCCCGAGCAATTTCCCTTGGTGTGGTAGATTCTGGGGTGAATGACTGGCTGTAAAAGAGGATGTGGGGTCAATGGATAATAATATTTTGTGACGGTTCTCAAAGGCCTGTAAACCATGGCTGGATAAAGATACATATATCAATGGGAATACATGTGATTTTTGAGGAGGGGATAAAAAAACAAGAATTGAAAAATAAGAAAAGTACCAATAGAAAAAGACCATTAGCATGTGAAATCCACACATTTGTAAGGGGTGCCAGTTACTTCCCCTTGCCACTTGTGGTTTCTCGAAAGATTGGGTACAGAAATTATCACTCAGCTTACATTTTGATATGGGTGTCCAGAGGCATCAGCCAGCATTGAACCGGGTATCCTGTGGTTCACTACCAAGCACTATACCCAGTGGACTACCATGCCAGCGAGTAAAGAGACCTTCATGCAAAATTAGGAGCCTAAGGGTTAGAGGAATATAAAGATACAGTGCGAAAACTAGTTGTGGGTCAAATGACCCTCTGCCATTCTTCTAGGTATAACCTCTTGTGAAAGTTAACTTAAAAATATTAGAGATTTATTTATGTCAATTCATCAAATTTCAGGTAGAAATGAAGAAAGCAAAAAAGTTTTAAAGAATTGAAAAATATTTAACGTATATAAAAATTAATTTGAGTAGACGGCAGGGGTCAAATGACCCCTGCCATCATTCTAGTGTTAACCTATCTTTTAGTGAGTCCTGCAGGCCTCATTTTCATGAGCTGAAAATTATGCCTCTAGCTGCTCTTTATGCATACATTTTAGTAATATTTGTTAAGGAAAGTATGCATATTTATGAGCAAAACTATGATGATCAACATAATACACGCTCAAAGTGTGACATACATATTGAAGCTAGGTCTTCAAAATTATGCAGTGAGGGACCATACCACTAGGGTATCATATTTTTTAACTGGCTTTCTCCCTACTTAAAAGCATCCCCTTTCAAGGAGTTTAAGGGTAAGCTTAAATGATTCCTTTTAATCAAACCTTTATGCGCAGCAAATGAATTTTATACTCTATGCCAGGAAAAGTCCCCAAATTACCTTAAACTCATATAATGGCTTTTTTTCTCATAATGAAGTGCTAAACTTATTATTAGTCCATTATTGTATAATGATATCATCTTAAATTGTATATCTTCATTTATCTGCTTACTTAATTTTGCTATCTAAATGTTACTTGCAAATGACCTATGAATGTATGTGTATCTTCTTTTTTATCTTGTTAACCTGCTTTTTTATGTATCTTTTGTTGATGAAACTATAGAAAAATTTGCTTGCAGTGAATAAAGAATTATTATTATAAAGGATCTGCCTTTAGTGCTCCATGCAGTACAACCTAAGAAAACATATTTCCAATTTTTTTGGCTCTAGTTTAATTCAACAATCCATTATGTATAATATTCCTCATATTATACTTGTATTTACGAAAATGTTTTGCTGAATGATGAATATTCACTTGCAGGTGTACTTTGGGGGTTACTTTTTGAGTGGCCATCCTCTTAGCATGCACACTGTGAGCTTTGCTATCAACTACTGGAGTCGGGGTGCTGTGCAACCTCTTTTCCTTCGCCATGAAGGTTATCTTGGTGCAATTGGTGCTTTTTTGAAAGGAGCTGAAGAATGTGGTAATTACATAAGTGTTATATGTTCTTTAAAGCAAAATCTCTAGCTGCAGGGAATGTATTTCTGCATTTTCTTGGGCAACAAAGTGGAAAGCTAATGAAATTGTCATTGACTGTTGCCTTCTTTTCAATTCTAGGCCATCTCCAAATTTTATGCCCCGAGCTTCCCAAGCAAGGTTTGAATGTTTACTTTTTTATTCTGGGGTAGGGTATTCCATTCTAGGATAAATTGGGAAAGGTGTGTGGCCATTGGATGAGGTTTTTGATGTCACTACTTATTTACTTCTACTGTGTACATTGTTATATCCAAACTAAACAGAAAATACATGGAGAAGTGTAATAAAAACTGAGCTCCTCCAAATGCACTCCCATAGGACATGTCACCATTTCACCTCCAAAAATTTTACATCTTTACACGGCTGGTGACCTACCACCTCCTGCCACACGCCCATGTGGTGGCTTGCGGGGTAGTATGTAGATGTAGATAAGAAAGCTGCAGAAATCCTAATTTTATATTCACGGAATATTATGTTCTACTTAATATTAATAAATATTCCATAAATATTAATTTTTAATTTATATGTTTTAAATCCATAACAAAATTTTAATTAAAAATATGGAAGAAATTTTTTTTTTCGATTGTGACTTGTACATATTTGCCTTTTCTTGATTAATATAGCAATTCACACCGCAGTTTTATTAGGTACTTTGCTAAACGTTCCCATTAACAGCAATTTTAGTTTAGAATTAAAACCTGCAATGAAGGTAGTGTGAGTGAAACATCATTTCACCTGGAAATCAAGGAATATGGTCTCATTAAAAAAAAATATCTTACCCTTCCTAAAGTGCCATATATTAGCCCCTTCCCAAGCTACTTTTACTACTAAGCTACTTTTAAACTACTAAGATTATTGATGAAAAATACCAGCCCTTTTACATGGTAACTGGTACGTGTATGCACTTCAGAGATACTTAGTTTTAAAAATGAGGAGTTGCCAACACCTAGACTAGTCAAAAAATTTAGAGTGCGTAGTTTGAATGTTTTCTTGACTATTTTAAAATATAAATTATGTTGTCACCACAGTAATTTATTCAGTATTGCAAAAGAACTTTCCTTTATACGTACCTACTGTGTGAAAAAAATGAGCCATATTAAGGACTAGTGTTGATATTTTAATTTACTTAGAATTTGAGTTATTGAAATTAATATTATTGCACCATTAATAATGCATTATTTAATTCATGCTTCTTACAGCTGCAGAAATTAATAAGTAGAGATCCGTGAAATTCGCGAGAAGCGATATCGCGAAATAACGCGAAATAACGCGAAATACCGCGAAATCGGTAAATAAAACGAAATTTCGCTTTTTTCGCAAATTTTACGTGAATTAGCGAAAAAATCACATTTAATGAGTCATAATCGATTAAAGCCTAAGCCTTCATTATTTAACGCTGCTCACGTTCATTCGCTCTATCTCATTACGATTCAAAGGTCAATTGGCTTGCTCTGTCTCGCGCATATCGCATTCGCGTAAATTCGCGCACTGTAGTGATGTCTCTGCCGGAGTTTGCCGTTAAATTAATCACCGCCTTCTCTTCGATTCCCATTATTAATCCTGAAATTCTCGGAAATATCTAGAATGACGCACTTTGAAGAATTAGATATTCTGAATCAATAATGTGTTGAAAGAAATTTAACACGGCAGCGGAAGAGTGGAAATATAAGCTCACGCGCCCGGCACGCGTCAATGCCGAGCAGTAATTCCGGTGACTCACCGCGACGCAGTAGACAGCGTAATTGGATAACTTGTTGCAAGAAAACCTTAAGGGTGGGCCTAATGTAACAATTTTGTATACTTAAATACGGCCGCTGGCTGGGAACGGAAGCGCTAGCAGTTGGGGGAAGGAACAGAAAGGATAGGAGGAGAGGGGGTGCTACTTATTAGCGGACGGATCTTCGGTGCTCCACTGAGCTTCAATGAAAGAAAAATCATTTGGACACACCCCCAGTTTGAGTTTCTTTGTTTCCGATTGTGTTTAGTTATGCGTGCTTCTTTCACTGCCTTTCTTGACCGATTGGCAACAGCTGAAATCAAAACTAAGCGATTTTGTTGCATCTACCTGCTACCTACCTTCCCTCGGCACCTTGGTGAGGGGTATCAAAAGGGAGCCCACGACAAGAAACATTTTGGCCAAAATGTAAGTTACACATCACTCATGGTTATACCGTAGCTTCCCAGCACTCTGTTTGAAAACACCATCGTGAGTGGTCGTGTTTCGAGTTTGGACTGTTTTCTGTTCTCGCGGTACATCTTTAAATATCAAACGAAGGAAAGGAATTTTAAAATGCCGAAACCTAGTGTTACCGTTCATACCAGGGCGAGTGAATTCAGCTCAGAAGGATTTTATGTGAACGACAAAGTATTACTGTGCAAATTTTGCGATAAAAGACTTGAATTTGAAAGACGTGACACGTTGTTAAAGCACATCGGTAGCGATACACATAAACGTGGGAAAGAAAGGGGCACCGCAAAACGGCAGCTATCAATTGAACAGACAGTTACTCAGTCAAAGAAAGCGAAGGAGGAGAAAGAGGAGTTTGTTGTCGCTACTACTGAAGCATTTTTAAATGCTGGAATTAGTGTAGAGAAACTCGATAATCCAAAAATTCGGGAATGGCTCTCGAAGTACATGAAAGGTAGCGGGGATTTGCCGTCTGCCGATCGTATTCGCCAACACTACATCCCGATTATAGGGAAAAAGAAGCAGGAAGAGCTTAAATGTTGTGTTAAGGACAAAAAGCTGTTCGTTTTTTGTGACGAAACAACGGACAAATCAGGAAATTGTGTGTTTAATGTGTTATTTCGTTTACTGGAAAATAGTTACTGCCAGAGCATTTATTTAGTTGCAAGTGTAGTTTTAGATGTTGCAAATGGTGCTTCCTGCTCACAAGCTATTGTAGATACTTTAAATCGATATGAGGTCCATTACTACAATGTTGTTGGTGTTGTTACAGATTCTGCACGTTACATGAGTGCATGTGTTAATACTTTGAGGGGGCTTATTGGGGACAATCTTGCGCATGTGCAATGTTGGGCACATAAAGTTAACTTAGTGGGACAAATTTGGCAGTGCAATTTGGATGAAGTGAACTCAATAGTTGCAAAAACAAAAGCAGCATTTCTGAATGCAAGAAGAAGGAAACATCTTTACTTGGAATTTTTACGTGGAAAGTATGAAGAAAGTAAAGTAAAATTTTTTCCCATGCCAGTGCAAACTAGATGGAATACGTGGTTTCTGGCTGTGCTTTATATTCATGAGCACCTAGATGACATAATGGAATTTATGGAAAAAATGAAAGATGAAAACAGTGGTGTTCATTTCCTTAAAAACTTAAATTCAAGTGCTTTAGATGTCATAAGAATCCAAGCGCAGTTTGTTGCTGACAACTGTGACCGCTTTGTAAACTTAATCACTTTCCTGGAAGGCAATAGCTACCCCACAGCTCATGTCCTGCATTCTAAACTGAAAGTTCTGCAGAATATGCTGGGTCTAGTCACGAAGGAGGTCTTTTCTCCAGAGCTCAATGCCAAATTAAAAACATTGAAAACCATTAACAGAGCTGAAGTTGTAAATGTCTTGAAGATGACTGCTCAGAAGAGTCTACTGAAACTCAACCAACTGCTGGCTGAAGACCCTTCAAGGTTGATTTTTGAAGCACTTAATAATTTGTTTGATCCGAGAAGTCTGTGTTCCCCAGTCCAAACGATTGATAGCATTTTAAGCAAGTTGAAGAAGTTGTCATATGCTGCCCCTATTAGTCCTCAAAAGTTTATTGAAGGCTACACCATGCTGCAGAAAATGGCCAAGGAACAGTTGTTGCAGCCTGATAGTGCTCCCCTGGATGTTTGCAGCCTTTTGTGTTCCATAAAAGAAGACTACAAGGAATTCACAACGACTGTTCTGCAAGCTGTTTGGTACCCTACGTCCAATGTAGATGCAGAACGATCGATATCTCAGTATTGCGTGGTGGTATCTGATCGAAGGAGAAGACTGAAGCCAGAGAATGCTGAAATCCTCACCATGGTTGCATTTTCCTGGTATTTTATTTCTATTCTGCAGTAGTCTGGATCCATAGAATTTGTTTCTGTGTTTTTTTCACTTGAATAAGTCTAACTTCGGTTTTTTACTTGTTTTGCAGATCTGCCCCTGGAAAGTTTTTGTTTGAAATGACAGACTTCACTGAAAAGCGTTTTTCTCTTCACATTGGTCTAAATTAATACAATGAAATTGAAAACAAATTTCAGTACCATTTGGTTATTTTTGCTCTAGTTTTCCTCACAAAGACAATTATTAAAGTGAAGTGTTCACGGTGCACCTTTTCTTGCTCACTCTCTGATATTAACACAACTTAAACCATTTCCTTCATTTGGTTTTATCAGAAATTTTGTACAATCGAAATTGTATTAAATGTTATGTAAAATGCTTAATAAAAGTATAAGCATTCACAAAACGTGTACCAAAAAATAATAAAACGCCTAGAAATGTGCAAAATTGGTAACATTATAATAACACCGCCAAGATTTTCTATAACACCGAAATCACATAGTTTTAAAACGAATTTTAGCAAAAAATAAAACCACTTTCACGGACCTCTATTAATAAGTATTATTTGACTATGGTCTCCATTATGACTAGGGAACTATCTTGCTCAAACTACCTTTAAGTATGTATGTAGAAGGCTTCATGGGGGAAAAGTACCGGGATCTTTACTTTCTTTTCAGGTCATACTAAGGTGCCATTTTCCATTTCATATTTTTCCAAGTCTGGAGAATATTTATGAAAAGCAAAATTGTGGGAACAAGAGATATCTTAAAGAGACAATTCTTAGATTACCATGAGTGTTACTTGAAATATTTGGTGCATGTATTTTGTGGAAAGAAGTTCTGATGAAGGCTTCCGCGGGGCTTTGATAGAGGTTGATTCCTTCTTTCGGGTTTTCTGCCGCCTTGGTTCATGTTGAGGACAATATTTTGCCGGCTGTCCTGCTGGCTTCCTCAGGTCCATGTAACAATTCGGTTCGGGAGGCGTCATGTTATGTAGGGTCGTTTTCGCGCCTTTTTTATGGTCCTCTTCTCTGATTGGTCAGAATCATTTCTTCTTGGAAAAGTGCTTTCCAAGAAGCGGAGAGTGGGTAACCGTCGTCTCTGTTGAAGTTTTCGCGGTTTTTAGCGATTTCCACCGCTTCTCTGATGAGCCGGGGGAAATATCTTTTTTCTCTGTGGATGATCGTCGCTTCCGGGAATAATATGTTATGTTGCGGTTCCTCCCAAGCATGTTCCGCAATGGCAGAAAGGTAGAACTGTCTATTTTTGGTGGCCCTCAGGTGTTCCTGCATGCAACACTTGAGCGCTCTGCAGGTCTGTCCAATGTACCTGGAGCCGCAGCTGCAGGGCACGGAATAGATGCCTTCGTTGGCGTCTTTGGGAAGGCGGTCTTTGGCCTTGCAGAGGATGCTGGCCGTCTTCTGCACAGGTTTGAATCTAGATACGACATTATGCTGTTTTAGGACTCAAGCTATCCTCTCGGAGACGCCGGCCACGTATGGAATTGAGCTGAGCTGGGATTCCGGCCATGCAGGGAACAATTCCCTACATGGCCGGCGTCTCCGAGGGGTTAGCTTGAGTCCTAAAACGGCATAATGTCGTATCTAGATTCAAACCTGTGCAGAAGACGGCCAGCAACCTCTGCAAGGCCAAAGACCGCCTTCCCAAAGACGCCAACGAAGGCATCTATTCCGTGCCCTGCAGCTGCGGCTCCAGGTACATTGGACAGACCTGCAGAGCGCTCAAGTGTTGCATGCAGGAACACCTGAGGGCCACCAAAAATAGACAGTTCTACCTTTCTGCCATTGCGGAACATGCTTGGGAGGAACCGCAACATAACATATTATTCCCGGAAGCGACGATCATCCACAGAGAAAAAAGATATTTCCCCCGTCTCATCAGAGAAGCGGTGGAAATCGCTAAAGACCGCGAAAACTTCAACAGAGACGACGGTTACCCACTCTCCGCTTCTTGGAAAGCACTTTTCCAAGAAGAAATGATTCTGGCCAATCAGAGAAGAGGACCACAAAAAAGGCGCGAAAACGACCCTACATAATATGACGCCTCCCGAACCGAATTGTTACATGGACCTGAGGAAGCCAGCAGGACAGCCGGCAAAATATTGTCCTCAACATGAACCAATGTGGCGTAAAACCCGAAAGAAGGAATCAACCTCTATTTTGTGGAAAGTATGCCTTTTCTGATTATTTGTTCGGTCACATTTCTGTTGATGTGTTTTATCAGCAATAAACTACCCTAAGTGGAAAGAAGGTCCTTTCATGTTTTTTTTTCCATATGACCTTATGATTCTAAGTGATTCCCTGCAACAAACATTTCTACATTCAATAGTTCAGTTTTTTTGCATTCTCCAGCTCAAATCAATCAGCTTTTTCCATCCATCCGACACTGCTTTCTCATGTGCCCTTTGAACATTGACAATCACACTTCAAATTTTGCACTATCCACCATTCTTGCATTTTGTCTGTATGGGTAAGGTAGACACTTACATGTATATGGACATAGGCGTAAATTGGGGGGAGGGCATGGGGTGGCAGTCGCCAACCCAATATTCCCCGGAACCACATACAGATGAATTGCTCCCTCCTCCCCCCCCATAACCAGTGATCCCCGCGATAGTGCCACCCCAAGGAAATGGTTGAATTTACGCTTATGTATATGGATTTACTAGTCATTTATACATATTTACATATGGCATGTGTAATTTGGGGATGGCCTGTAAAACCCTCAGGTTGATGCTCAGCATGAAGATGAAGGCCATAAGCCATAAGGATCCTCAGTCCAATTCTCCCTTTCTTGCTCTGGAAAGGGAAATAGTGCCCTAATTTCTCTCCAGATCTTGAGGTTTTCCAAATTTAACGGCCTTAAAATTTCTTTGATGATTTTTTTGTTTTTATTGTGCAAGATTCCTATTCACCCCATCCCTCTCAATGCTTATCCAATATTCTCCCCTACTCCATTGTTCTCTTCAACTTACTATATATTCTGTTCTCTTTTGTTATATATTTTATCTCCCATCAGTTGAATTTAACCTTTTCCCTGCCAAGAAATTCCAGGCATGCCTTGCTGAGACTGCCATGGGTGTTTAATGTCTTTACTGTAGTTTTACTCAGTTATTTTGATAATATTATTTTTTACCTGTTAACTTGTTCATTCTTGTGTTTCCTGGTTAATTAATTTTACTTTCTGAGTTTATTAACATTTGGGTTCAAATTTGAGATCTGGATGGTGATTAAAATGCATTATTTGTTGTGTAGGTTGACAAAAACCCACTATTCTTTGCGCAATTTTGGTGCCAGACTATTTAACCTTTCACCTCTGTCAGCTGGAAGGACTAGCTTGGCAAAATTAAAGTCTGTGATTCACTCTTGGCTAACTGTTTAACATTTTTGTGTTTGGCAAACTGGAATCATACTTTTTCTCCTTGGTGAGGTCTTTGTAGTTTCTGAATACTTTTCTCTTATAAAATATATTATGACTGTTATTTTTAAGGCAATGGCTATTGTCATTCAGTATTTCCTAGCATAAAAATGCTAGCCAATGTATGTGGCCTGTGGCAGTTTTCACTCTTGAACTAAAGGTTAAAGGGTGGGTGAACTGTAAGCAAAATGTTTAAGATCAGTTGTTTATGATTGTTCTGTACATTTGTAATGAATAATATTGCCTCTATGCTTTGGAAATATCTTCTTTAATTTTTTATCTTTTCACAATGTAGATGCTGAGAAGTATTCATGGCTGGAAAACTATGCAGGTAGCTCAGGGCTAGGCAACCCCATGCCTACACACATTGCTTCAGATTCTTTAGGTTCACTCCATTGTTCACAATCCAATACCTCAAGTCCCACAGCTGCTTTAGACTGCTCACTCACGTCACTTGGTGTGGCATCCCCTGTTGGCCTTGTGGTGGATCAGTTGGAGATGGACCGGTGGGAGCCACAGGCTGTCTACTGCCCCTTACTAGCACGGCCTGCCAAATATGTACCTGATACTGAAGATCTTACCCAGGATGCTGAAGCAAGGTTCTCTCTCTGAATTCTCTCCACTGTCATTTTACTTTTCCTCTTATTTTGTGATGTGGACACTCATAGGCAAGTTAGTAACTAAATGAAGTGTTAGGTGCCAATTATTATACCCAGTTCCCAATAAATGCTCTTAATTCGTTCCAGGAAATTCAAGCACTAATTGAAGCAGTATTATTCGAAGTTTAAAACTGCACAAAAAGTAATGCTGTAATTAATATCACATACCTAAGATTGTTGAATGATTATACGCTGTACAAGAATTATTTTAAATGGTTATTCCCAAATAACTACTTTGTGTGAGTGGATAAACCATATTTGAGTCTTAAGGCCGCTTAACATGGTACATTTTATTGTACAAACCAATGTATCATAGAATGCACCAGAAAATGAATGGAATTAGAGCAGGCTCTATTTCCCGATCAGTCATTCACACAAACATGGTCCAATTTTCCTGAAGCAAGAGTTCATACTTCCGTTTGTACAACAAAATGTACCGTGTAAAGCGGCCTTTACAATATTCTTACAAAAAGGCATGTTATGAAATATTAGCCCTTAAAATTAACAAATTTCAAAGACAGGCACTTCAGTCTTCTAAGTTAGCACAAAATGATGTCCTGTAGCTCCAAACTCTGACCACAAAGTAGATATAATAGTCAGGTTTGGAATACATTGACATTTACATGGTAAGGACACAATAATCTAAGCTGCTTATTAACTTTTGGCTGCATTGGCATTTATGAAAAGCTCTTAATCAAGTTTTATTTATCATATTTGTCCCAAATTAGTTTCATTTAGGGCCTAATATCTCCTTAAATAATTCATAGAATAATGCCATTTTGATGAAGATTCATGATGGACGACTTTTCCGTAAACAATCAAAATTTAATTTCTGACGCTCAACTGCAGCACGACGAGCAACATCGGATTGGTTAAAATTTTGCTGCTTGAGAAAAATGATGTTTGACTGGTTGTATCAGCATGATATGAATCTTCTTTCAACTGTAAAACTCTTCTTCTTTCGAAGAGAAATTTGTGAGATTTTTTGTTTAACACACAGTGAAAGGCAAATATAATGGAACGAGCATGCCACTCTGATAATGGTGAGTTGGTAAGTCATGAGATTGGTCTGAATATGTGCGACTTGCTGACATTATGCATCTAATACCCATTTAATTTGATGCATATCCATGGTACGAATGCATGTATTAGTACCACAGCCTCCTTAACCCAGACAACGGTGTTATGAACTATGAAAAGAGTTAGGAGGAAAAGTATTTCCTGTTCAAGATCTTCTGTCATTATTAGTTAATTTTGAAGGAAAAATACTTCTTTTTACTGGACATTTTGATTCTTAGACGAGAAAATTGGGAGTGGAAATAGTGGAATCTTAAGTTCGGCATAGTACTGGGAAGACTGGCAGCTACAGTGCAATGCCACTTTTACGCCCTCAGAATCAATGGTTTCCCTTGGCTTACCACATTTTCTTGATGCCCCAACAATTTTTGTATCCAATTAATGAAATACTATCACTCAATTTACTCTTTCTAATTTTGAAATATCCTGGGATTTACAATTGGTAAGGAACAAGATGGCGGCCAGTGCACTGAATGGGTATCCAGCGTACCAATTGACAACCGACCCAGAGTTTGAAGCCAACTATAATGAGAATGCCTGGGCTGTTTGTAATGAAACAAATGTCCACATGTAGCCTGTTATATTTTGTGTTGGATAGTTGCAATTAAAATGTTTACGTTGCGGATAAATTTCTATTACCGATGTGACAAAGAAAAAAATAGCTTGTTTCTCAAGCTTCTTGCAATAATTCTGAAATTTGCAGAATACTGCACAGTTAATTTTGTTTCATTTTTTGTCAGAATTCAATACGACATTCTCTCAACCTTTGTGATTTTGGAAAGTTTTGATGTTTTAACCTAATTTGTTAGAGAGCTGTTGTTAATTTTGCAGAACAACCCAATTCCTGTTTGTACTGGTCTTAGATAGCTGATCGTGACACCTTGGCCTTCATCTTGAATTTAGTATTATTCTTCCAGTACATCTGGAAACATAAAGCCTACTGAATAATTAATAGCGAATTTCATTTCTATCACATTTTAGCATTGATTGTGCGTGTGCTTGTTGAAGTGTGCTGTGCAAATCCACGATATACCAATTAAATTCACTTTTCATTAAAGAAATGGCAATTGGTTTCGCAGCTAGTTTCAAAATTCATTGTATTGTCTTAAACAGCATCTGAGATGAATCTGAAAGCATACATGCTTAACACGTCCAACATTTCTAACTGGAAGTGTCCAACTTTGCATAATCCCAGTTATGGATATATGCTCTCAAAGAAAATTTTACTATGGATTAGGCAGATCCTTCTGTTGATATACTGCCTCACAAGACCCAAGACTTCAAAGGAATCCTTACCAAGGTGACAAACACAGCAAAGCTCATCTTCTTGTCTTGTTCAGAGCCTTTGTGAATGGCAGTAAGAGACTAAAGCCCTTTGTTTTAGGAAAATCAAGAAATTCTAACATTATTAAAAAACATTAGGACCTTATTTCCTACAACCCATGCAGCCAACACTGGGGCTTGATTGACTTCTTGTGTTTTTGAAGGAGAAATGCATGCCCTTTATGGGAAGACTGATAGCTTGACACATCCCCCTGATAGCTTGAGATTGGGAAAAGTATATTAGTATTTTCCCCTTCCAATTGCACCAGTATGCTGCAGTAAATAGAATTAGGAATAATCCATTCAAATTAAATAAATTGGAAACATTTGGTGATGATTTTGCTTCAATTTCTTACAAATTACGATTTCCCTCAGTTTACATTTTCTCACTTTTTTCTTTATTTATACTTTTAATTTATACTTTCCTCCATTAGCCCCTCAAATGTGTAAAAGAGGTTTCACTGTGTAATAATAATAATAACATAACAAGAAAAAAAATATATACCAACATTTCAAATGAATTTCTTTTAACAAGTATGTTTACAAAAATAAATAATTTTATTTAGCTAAATATATCTTTGATTTTTTCATAGGTAAATAGCCAGTTTTTAACTTCTTTTAAAAAAGAAGCAAGATTAGGTGCACATTTGTACTCAGAAGGTAATATGTTGTACATTTTTGGCCCAATATATAAAAAACTTCGCCTGTACAGAGACAATTTGGGCCTCGGCAAAGGTGTCAATATACTGCGAAAATTCCATAAACTTGGCCTATTTGAGACAGGAATTTTAGCACCACTCCTCAGAAAAAATAATCTAAGTACTTTGTACAAGTACAAATGCCTAAGTGGGAGGAATTTCAAATGTTGAAATAGCGGAAAGGATGGCTCATGACGATTCTTATTGAGCATTATCCTGATAAGCCTCTTTTGCAAGATAATAGCTGGCTTAATAGAGTTCAAATAAGCTCCTCCCCAACCAATCAGGCCATAAGTCAATTTAGAGTTTATTAATGCATTGTAATATAACCTCAAATTTTCTAATGGACATTAGTTACGAAGCAGATAAAAGTTTGTTAACGTATACCGCAACACTTTTGTTACAGAGGCTATGTGTTGCATCCACTTTAAACCTTGGTCTACAGTTATACCTAGATAAGTTATGCTGCTGACATTTTCAACAGGAGCACAACATGTTGCTGACATTACAACAGGAGCACAACACGAATCAGGATTGCAGTTTATATCATGATATATTAGGTCCCAATCTAATGTGAAACGATTACAAACATTAAAACATACATATTTCGTTTTATGCACACTCATAATGAGCTTGTTTGAATTAAACCATTTTCTCAAATAGTTTAAATCAGCTTGCATACTATTTCTAACTTGTTCCCAAGTTATCTCATCGTAACATAAGGCAAAATTGTCAGCAAATGCTGTCACAAGGCCTTTAAATTTTTTAATTAAAACTAAGGCTCCAATTGTAAATCAAGGATGGAATATGGAATTTTGATGGTAGAGTCATCTTCAATCACATGTAATGGCAAAGATGGCAATTGCATTTTTCATTGGCTTTCATGTTGGGCTCAGTGAATTTTTACAAAATGCCCTGAATGTTTAGACGAGCTTTTATGTGGAGTGCCAGCATTAATTGGTTGAATGATGTTAAAGTGTAGACAGCATTGATGCAAAACAGTGCTAATTGAGCCTGTGTTATTTGGGAATTGGGTGTACCATATATTTTCATCTTTCAATGCATAAAATAATGTCTAGACATGAAATGATAGCATATTGTTAATCACTGATAAATAATAAGTTACTCATGCAAGACATTTGGAAAATCATTCCTTTCTCTCACTGGTACAAGTCTCTTGACTTTAACACACAGCCTACAAAACAAATGTTCAACTTACAATGCCTGTTAGGTCATTAAGGCCTATCCATTATAAATTATAAGAGTTATTTAGCTTAAAATCATCCATTATTTTTGTAAGTCCTTTAAAAGTCACAACTTTCTTTATTACTATTCCACATGAGTGCTCACTATTAATCACAAATGTGACATAGCACACAAAAAAACATCATAACCCTTTTCAGTTGGTAAATGTGAGTGCTTATGCCATTGAATTGTTTAACATATGTATATTTAATAGCATAGCTGTGGTGATGGTCACAATGATAATTCACGACTATCTAATAAAATCCTTCAGAATTGACTTAAAAACTGCTTGCGGTTTATTCTCACTGATTTTCTTCCCTCGACTTGTTTAATGTGGGTGATTGATGGAAATGCTCCTATACTCCTCTTTCCTTTTCCTTAGCGTACATTTTGAAGAGCAAACACAACAGCAGGCAACATTGCCTTATCCCATGACCCATAGCTACCCAGTATAGTTCTCCATCAGCCAGCATCACCTGCGCCAACTTAAGCGTAAACATTAATGAAATATTTATTGATGCAATGACTTATTTACACCCTATGAATACACTAATTGAAGGAAAATATGGTTTTATCAGGGAGTACTGGCTGAGCTGCTTTGAGGAATCTGTGGAGAAGTTTGCTAAGAGGGCCGTGGAGAGTCAGCCAGGAAGTTCAACTGCCAACGACAGGGCTCATAAATTTAAGCAGAAATATGTTTCCCGTCTTCATTATCTTCGAGAACATCCTTTGTAAGTAAAGTTCATTTTCATCTAGTTTATGGAATTATTCAGTGCCACCATGAGAAGGCCATTACTGACCTGAGATAATTGATTTCAAAAGCCTCATCTCCTTGGATTTATAGAACTATGTTGCATGTGTAATGGCTGGAAATTTCTCCTTTAGCTTATTTGAATGTTTTTATGTTTGTAGCAAAACGAATAAACAATTGTACATTTTTTTGGATTGTATGGGCCTAGAGGTAATTTCTTTCATGTGCTGGGATGACTACTTTTCATACCTAACATGTGTACCTTCCCTTATTAAATAATTCCCCAATTAGCATTCAAAAGAAATGCAGCTTTGTTTTACTCACATTTGCTTGTAATGTTTCGTGTACTGCTTAATCTGTGCTTAAACAATTATTGTAAAGCCACAAATGTTTATAAAGGAAATTGAGATTACCGTAATTTTCCGTATATAGTATGCATTTTTTACTGCGAAAATACGTCAAAAAAGTAGGGTGCGTATTATACATGGGTACAAACTTATCGCGTTTTTTTTCAGGCTGTAGATCACATTTGAAGTTATCTCAACGTACTTGTAGGTATTCGATTTTACAATTTTTAGTAAAAAACAATGCAATGAATCAATTTAATTTATTTATCAAAGCAAAAATTCACATGCTGTTCCTCTTGTCTTTAACACTGTTTGAATTCCAAATCACTATCCTCGCTTTATTCAAACAGTTAGTGCGAAGAACTGACATCATGCTCGCTGGCAGCATATATTGTGTTGCCTAGGACATCAATTTGTCCTCATCGTCCACTACGCATTCTTCATCCCTAAGCAAATCCTCGTCGGACCCATGCATTGCATTCGTGAGACAGCATCTTTTAAAACCTCACTTAATCACAGATGAATCGATGGCATCCCAGGACTCTTTAATCCACTGACTAATTAGTGATAACTCTGGTTTCTTTGACTTTCCAGAAGTTGTCAAAGAATGCGGTCCGGAATAATGCCACTCATTCCACTTTTTACGCATCTGTGTCTCAAATGGACGGTTGCAACTGACATCCATTACCTGCAACTGGCTTGTCATCCCTCCAGGAATAATTACGAGATCTGTGCCATTCTCGAAAGATATATTCTTGATGCATGGCATTCGATGGCATCTAATGCATCTAAAACCCACATATGACGTCTACAATCCGCATCTTTGCGCCACTCATTTCACAGCCAATCTTTGGTTGAATTTTCATCCATCCAGCCTTTTTATTTGTTTGTACGAGTACATATATTCTGTGGCCATATAACGTTCTTAGGGAGAGTTTTTTCTTTCAAATGTTACACAGAAATATAACATCTCCAAAAAACAGAGTAACGTATCTTCCGCTAGTAGATTGGGTGGAATCTGACATGAATGGGCATAGAGTGAGGCGAATTGAATACAGACATAGGCACTTTTTCGCATCGAAGTTTTGGAGGAAAAGAACCTACTACAAATAGATTATCATATTGAGACCACAAAGGGCAAGGAAAAAGCCATCCATAGGCAGCATTACCGCTTGCGCAGTGATCTTTTGGGCGCTGAATGGCGCGGCGGACAATGGCGTAGAATGCCGTTCTCTAAAAGCTGTGTTTTATGCATGGCGATAAGTGAATTCTTACATTGCGCTCACCATAAAACGGGTGCGTCTTGTAGTGGGTGCATATTATAATCGGAAAATAATGGTAATTAACTGCCTTGCTGTCATGTGGTAATCTGCCACAACTTATTCATTTCTGAGTAGATGTTTTCTATTTATTCTAAGGTAAAGTTCAAGAAGTTTGTTTGCTAGTGTCAATTCATCATTCAATATTTCTCCTTCGATAAATGGTTTTTTCCCATTGAATAAATTATTATATTTCTTGCCTCCGATTGCATTGATGATATTTATACAAAGTGTGAGCTTTTAGTACCGACCCATTCGCTAGTTTAATGAGGCAATAATGTCTTAAAGGCTATTTAATTATTATATAGCCATTCATTATTTAATTATATAGCCATGATTCTTACTTTTAATTTGATTTATCTATAATTTTTTCAGATTATCATGTACTATGGTCATCATTGGTGATGAAGTTTGAGATTTCAATTAATCAAGTTGTAGGCTAATATTAATGTCAAGAGTGTTTTTTTGTGTTGGAACTAAAGTATGAAACTGTAGTCTTGATTGGAAAACTGAAATTATTGTACAATTATTTTGTACTCTTTACGATTTTGTTCATAACTTTGAAGACAGATTTTGATTTCTGCAGAGTGAAGTTATTCTTAAAAGACAATCATGTCTTGTTATGAAACATTGTTTCAAGAATCTCACTGAGATTGTGTATTTTCAATATTTTTACAGTATACTTTGGTAGCCTTCAGAATTCTGTACAATTTGCGATGTACAAAACTGAATTTGTAGTCACTGAACTCTATTGGCTAGACTAAGGCAAGACAGGGTCAACAACAGTTAAATATAGGTGGACACAGCCCTTGAAATGGATAACTTCTCCCACAATCGAGTGTATGTTGCATTAAGTTGAAAATTACTACTTGCCTCCAGGGGAAATTCCATGGTACAATTATGGTGCATTCTTGAACAAAGTCCATTTGAGGAGAGGAGCAGCGAGGTCCTATTGAGAACCAGGGAATAGAGAGAGCCTTGAAGTGCAGTCAACGATAGTCGTTTAGTTAGAGAGGTCTGTCCTCAGCAAGCATGTTTGAATACAATTGGAGGGGAAGTCCCAGAGAGGGAGAAGGATAGGGAAGAGATGGGAACATTGCTGCTGGTAAAAATAATTGTTGGAAATCTGTTAGAATTTTTCCTAAATTCACGATTCAGGCCGGGGTTGTAGGGGCCTTACTATCATTTAATGTATAAAGGTAATCCCTCTAACCAACTGTAGCCAAGCGATTCACAAGCCAAGCAGTGAGAGAGCCAGATCTTGGCCGTTTGTATTTCACGGCCATTCATGCTTTCTCGGCCAATTAGTGACTTCGAGACTAAAGAGTTGTGAGAAACTATAATGTTTAAATTTTTGGCACAGATTTGGTTTTAATCAATCTCATATCTGGGTTAGTTTTTATCTTAAGCATTTTGATTTACTTATTCACCAATTACATTAATATTTTCTGTTTTCCTTAAACATTAAAGATGAGAGACTGTAGTTATTCCATATTTTCTTAAAGGTGAAACCCTACAGATACAAGCTGCTAGAAATAGAATTCTCGTGAGAATAGTGGCTGATTAACTGACGTTTTTACAATGGGTGTATTTATGTAGAGTAAGGTAATGGTTTCTCCCCAGTATTAAATGTGGACATTTGTGTGAGCTGCTTTGTATTTAATTTAGCCCTTTTTATATTTCATCGTTCTTTCCTCATTTTCGATTTTTGCATTTGGATATTTGTATTGTTTTTGTCCTTGTGTAAGTATGATGGAGATTGTAAATTGTTTTTACAACATTTTGGGTTTGTTGAAATGTGGTTGGTCTGCCTCCTATTAATGATTCCTACTGCATACTTCATTATAATTTAGGGCATACTTGTTCACTCTGTCTAATTTAATCCATCATGGTGAATTAGTTTCATTCAATGTATCAGTTTAATGTTATTTATCTACCTGTTAAGAGTATGTAGTATAGCATCAACATATCTTTTAATAGAAGTATCTGTAGTTTCTTGTCCTTCAGGAAATTAGTAAGTAAGAGTAAAATAATATAGAATTCTCTAGGAATGATGAAATTTTGGCACATGACCCTTTAAATGACTATTGAGAAGAGGATTGGAATAGGTTCATAATGATTTTGTGAAAGTTTGGCTCTACCCTTAACAATGGAAAATACTTTTGCTCTTTTTACATAGTTTTATGTTACTTGGTGATCTAGGGAAGTGAACAGTTTTTGTTTATTAGTACCTATAATGAAAGATCCAAAGATACCATCATATCCACCTGAGTTGTTATAGGTAAAGTTACTGAATATTTTAGGACTTCCCATCCCATTTGAGTGAAAGAAAATTATATCTTTTCAGAAGTGCATAATGTGGAACCTAGGATAGTGGTTGAAGGTATAGAAGTCTGGAATTATGATCTAGAAATTGTGGAGATAAGACAACAGCTGTTTAACTCTATTATGACCCTGGTTTCAACTATATGTTGGTGGAGTCAGGTTTTATAGCATCCAAAAGTCTTCATACTTTGTTATTTTTTTGTTTTTGCTCAATTTCCTTAGCATTATTTGTGAATTTTACAAAATTGGATGTTGTTTTCATTTGAGTCATGTTTTGTCTTATATAGCCCTGAAACCAATGCAGAGAAAAGTTATCACATCCAGTTACGTCTGTGAAAATGTATTTGAGCATTTTGTTGTTAGATAGAAATAGTTTTTTCACTCCTTTTGATATTTTTATGAATTTTCAGCTCGTTCCATGTTGAAGACCACCCATCCTCCCCCTCTCACTCTTAGGGGAGCCCAAGGCACTGTTGTTTTGAGTTCTTGTTGTTTGTTTATTTGTACCAAAGAAGTGCCCATTAGGGAGAGGGATTTATTTCCATCTGATCATCTAGGACATTTGTTCCGTAGCATCTCAATGTTTAATTGTTGCTGTTGTAGTCAGTGAATGCCTTTATTTTGAAATCTCTTAAATAATTACGACATTTTTCTTTTTACCTTACAGTGCATATGGTTGCCTAACTGTTAGAAGTCTTTTAGACACTATTGAGCACTGCTTAAAAGAGTTTGATTTCCCTGATCCTTACCTGAAGGTTGGTATGACTAGTTTTGTTGGGTCTTCATTTTAATTAGCGAAAATGCATGCTGAATGCAATGAGAAGTGTATAGTTTTCTGTTTAATATTATTCACCATATTATCCTCTTCTCCCCTTTTGCTTAGCTATATGAGTATGGCTGCATAAACTCCTTGAACAGTGATACAGTTGTTAATAAAAGTGCACCATATTTTAGGGCCCATAGGATGATGCCTTATAATGTTTCAAGTTAGAATTTAGAAGAAAGAAATTAGGATCACCCATCAAAGTTAACTGTTTATAGGAAGAAAATGGGATTGCTAACCGCCAAATATGATGGCTGAATTAATGCTATGTAACTGTCATAGAATCTCAGAGACAAATTAATGATTTGTGGTTAAAGTAGAGAGATGGACACCTGTGGTGGCCCTGCAAGACAGATGAGTGGAATCATATCCTTGGCTTCGGCTAATGAGATGCAAGCTGATTTTAAAATGCATTTTTGAGAAAAAATTGTGGTGTGTATTACCATTGGATAGAGTGCAAAAAATCAATGACAAATTTTTCTGAGAAACTTAGCAAGGGTGTGATAGTTCTCTGCTTCTGAGCTTTGAGAATTTGAAAAAAGGACCAGCCAATAAGATATAAAAGAGCAAGACTGTGCCAACATTTTTGTAGTAAAGTGGCACTTTGTTATAAGCTGCCTCTTAACTGTCCTTTTTATGCTCCCTTAGACTGTTACGATCAGTTGCTAAGTGTTGCATTGCTCTCATAACTTGTGTGAAAATTTTGCAAAAATTTCTGATGGGAATTCATCATAGATTTTTACCCTTTATCCAATGATATATATAGAAGCTTTTTTTAACACCTTGTGTATGTGTTAAAAAGTGGGAGAGTAGGTCCATGATTTGGCTTCTATAATATGGCATAATATCTGTAGCCACCATGCTTTGCTTCCGAGGACTATCATGTTTTCTGCCTGATAAAATACACCTCAATTTTAGACGTATGTTGCAGAGAAAATAAATAACCATTTTACTACTCTTCAATATTGTTTACATTGAAACTTAGTTGTTATCTTTTCCTGGTTGATGTAAGGTAGCTGTTCCCAGCATAGAATATGCATACCCCAAGGAACGAAGGTGTGGTGGCTTAGGGGATGTATGGAGAAAGCTGAATAATAGTTAAAGTGAGACTAGCACATTGCCATACTGAAAAGGGTCCAACCAAATAGGATTACAACAAAATAAATGGGCTGCTAAGGGTTATGTTAGTCAAAAATGGTGGGGGAACATGGGTGTAAAGTAATATGGTGATATGAAGTGCTTTAAATTGTCATGCTCTTTCTGTCCTATTCCAAATATAACTCTGAAAAGCCTCCATTCAAATCTCATTCTCCTTCAGAAATGGCCAAATTTCTGAACCATACAATACTACATTCCAGGATTTGAACTAATTTAACGTCTCTATGCTTATTTTCCCTCATCATTGCTCACCATTTTATAAATTTAAGGCTTGTATAGTTCACATTTATTGCCAATAACCATATTGATCATTCATTTCTTCAAAGATCTGCATCAAAAACCATTGTATAATGATATAATGATGTGCACAAGCCTGGGATTTTACATGAAGTTGATGGGAAATAATTCAGAGGGTTAGTTGTCAATATGTATTACTCTCACTCTAGCAGTTGACCTGATGTCTGATGTCAGGGAGAACTCACCTAGTTTAAAGCTAATAGTTAAGTAGCATTCACTCATTTGGGGTATGGGAACCAGATTTTATCCTTCAGCTACCTGCTTGAACCTTGGACATCAGAGTCCTAGGGTTATAGGTATGAGTGAGGATTTTCAAAGATTTTTGGATTAAATGACATTTGAATCAGATAAAAATTGTCTTACCCATTTCTCTTATGTGTAACGCATATGTTATACCAACTAAATTCTTTCTGCTGTTTATGTATACTACTATCTAATATTAGTTTTTGTGATAATATTCTATGGTTTTAACCAAGTAGATATGTAGCTCAACATACCCTTAAATTAAAAAAAAATGATCATTTAGAATTTAATCTGATTTTTGAATAATCTTTGTTTCTTGGGAGTGTGGTAGTTGGTAAAATTTTTAACCTGTCATTTTTCGTGGAATCAGTAAATAATTTCTCAATGTTATGGTTTTATTCCCAGCCTGTAATAATGGATATCAGCTGCAAATTCACATATTTTCCTTGTATACTGACCTTGGCCATTTATGCATGCTGTAATTCATTGGTTCTGTGTCACTGTGTAAATTTTCAGCAGTTTTTCTTGACTGAATAGCTTTGTGGCTATGATAATTTTTTAAACATCTTTTGTGTGAATCTGGTCAGGAAACCCTGGAGTAAACATATCCAAATTGCATGATAATACCAATTTCTTTAGCCATTGTTTTTCAATATGTATTTTTTTAGTACCAGCATGGAAATAATGTGAATTCTCTGGTCAATTTTGCATGGTAAAGCAAAAGCAAGAAGAAAATGAAAGGGCATTTGCTGCGTTACCATCTTGCCTCCAAAAGGTTGATAGTCTAGGATGGAGAGAAAGGCAAGAATTACTTATCACAATGGTTCTTGCTGGAAATGTTTTTGATTGGGGAGCCAGGGAAGTGGCTGAGCTCATGGAATCATCTGATTTTGGACTGGAGGAAGCAAGTCATCATTTGGAACGTGAGTGAATATTGTTTAACTTTGGCCCAGATTTTTAACAGCAGTGATTGGCAGATTTTGTCTTTTGAATTTTTGAACAGAAATTGAACCTGAAGAAAATTCAGCGCAGATTTTGTGGAGTGTGAATATATGGTCAGTTTTATCAATTGGCTGTGTGCTCATATAAGTCTCAAAAGTGACGATGAGAGAGAAATAGGGGAGATTGGTTAGCTCTCACATAACGTTATGCAATTTATGGTATATATTGAAGTGAAAGTGAAACTGCAGTAGTCTGTCAATTTTCCGACTTTTAAATTAACTGACCACCACATTATCTACATCTATATAGTACCCTGCAAGCCGCCTCTCGGGCAAGTGACAGGGGGTGTTAGGACACCCCAGCCATATTAAGGTGTTAGGGATAAGGCTTTGGGAGAAGAAATGGTGAAGTGTATTATGGGAGTGTATTGATTGGAGCTCAGGTTTTATTATGGTCTCTTATTGTGGGTGAAAAGAATGAATTTTTGTACCTGACTGTTCGGTAATGCATCTTTCTTATTTTATTGCTTCTGTGAGACCTAGAGATGTAAAGTGTCATGTAAATAATATTCTCTATATCGCTCTGAAAGTATCCGAATGTCAGTCTCATAATATTGCCCTCCCCTTCTCTTTTTCTTCATCTCTTACCCTCCCTCTCTCCCCACCTACAACTGCTTTTATTGCTACTTGCAGCCAATGGTCACCTTCAAGCCAAAAAATTTGCTAAATTTTGTCCTCACACTTTTTTTCTGGCAGCAGACTTTTCAAATATGTAGATGACAGTATTGTGTTATAGTGTGTCACATAAATTACTTCTCACTGTTCTTTCCTTACCTTTCTTTGGAAAGCATGGCGGAACGGACAAATTAGCTCATGTATAGCAAGAATATTCACCATCTGTTTGAAATTTAGGGCAAGTAACCCTTGAAACTTTTATTGGCGAATCAGCATCATGGATTTTACTTGATTCCACCATAGCTTTCACCGAGAATACGGAATATTCTTATTTAATTAAAGAAAAAATGTATGAAAGAAGAATGTATTTTTAGAAGTGCATGATGATTTCTAGTAAGCTATTGATGGAAAGTATCATCAAACTGCAAAATTATCATGTCAGCCCTCAAGTGCTAAAGGGAAATTGGGTTTATGAGAGATGGCTAACAGGCCATGCCTTCTGGCATTGGCCACAATAGCAAGTACCCTCCCCATCTACCTCAATGATATATAGCTTTTGCAATAGTTTTGTATTTACTAAGTTTTCTACAGCAAAGTAATTGATTGGAAATGTCTAATTCTTCATAAATGAAGCTCTTCATGCTTGACGTTTCCGAGAAGTTGAAGATGGTTGGAAGGGCATCCAAGTGAGAGAGAGGAGCTAAGAAGCATCGTATTTGGGAGGGGATCGGGTAGGTGTGGTGGCTAGAGTACTGGCTAACCATACGGACGGCCAGGGTTCAAATCCCTGCAGAGGAGGATGTTTTTCAGAGGAAACCTGATCCCTACTTGAGTGTCTTGTGGAGGGCACTTAAAGTACAGTTAGAGAACTTAAAGTAAAGATCGAAAACAAAAAGTAGTTATTGATGGTTTTAGCTTTGATATAGTTGAATTCACATCCGGTGTTCCTCAAGGAAATGTGATTGGCCCTCTTTCATTCATTATTTATATTAATGACCTAAGTTCTCGAATTAGCAGTAAATTAAAATTATTTGCAGACGATACAGTATTCTACCGTGAAATAAGCGAAGATGCGGACTTTGAAGTCCTGTCATCTGACCTAAACAGCTTTCATTCGTGGGGCCAGGAGTGGGGTTTAGTACTAAATGTTAGTAAATGCACTGCAGTTCACTTCCTGCAAAAGTCATCACACAAAAGCCATGCCTACACCGTGGGTGGAGAAAACATAAAATCTTCAAATACAGTAAAATAGGTATCTTGGAATTACCTTAACTTCAGATATATCATGGGGAACACACATACAAAACATTGGTGGCACAGCATTAAAGAAATTAGGTTTTGTTTACCGTGTAACAGGAAGGTCCTCAGATGAAAAAGTAAAAGAGAGATGCTACTTCGCTCTGGTTAGGCCACACCTCGAATACACCGCAAGCATTTGGGACCCTGGTCATAAAGATTTAACCAAAAAAATTAACAAAATACAAAGAAAAGCAGCATGCTTCATAAAATACTGCTATGAACGAAAATATAGTGTTACACAACTTTTAGAGGGATTAAAGTGGGAGCCCCTAGAGACTCCTAAGCTGCATGCTAGGCTTAGGCTGCTGGATAAATTCAGAACTGATATTTTTCAGAGCGACACTAAGAATATTATCATGACGCCTCACTATATTTCTAGGTCTGACAGATGCGATAAAGTAAGAGAGATACTCTGCTCAACAGATAGGTACAAAAACTAGTTCTTTCCACGCACAATAAGCGACCGCAATAGAGACTGAGCTCCTCCAAATACACTCTCATAAGACATGTCACCATTTCATCTCCAATACTTTTACATCTTTACATGGCTGGTGACCTACCACCCCCTGCCACACGCCCTAGCGGCGGCTCGCGGGGTTGTATGTAGATGTACAGTACTCAGTCTGTTGGATGAGACGTTAAGCCATTGTCCCCTTGCGTTAAGAGCAGGCTAATGCTGACGCCGGGTCTCTATCCACCCTTCCTCCCTTACCTAACCCCTATGGCGCAAATGACCTTAGCTGTCAGTCGCCTCCCAAAATATCTAATCGTGTTTGGGAACTGGGATAGTGGATGACCTTGACTTGTTTACTTTGTGAGGAGGCTGAGGATAGATGGTATGGATGGATAGATAGAGGTAAACTACAATTAATCGTTCGGTGGAAATAACCAATTTTTCTCTTTCAATCAATCGATTAATCGTATGGTAGTAAGTAACCAATTGATTTAATGATGAATTGCTTTTTTAAATAACTAATCAAATGATTGATCAATAGATTTATATTATTTTTTTGCCATCCCTAGCTGAGGATGCACTAAGATAAGGGACTTGTAAATCCTGAGGGGCGATCACCCACTAGACACAGGTTTTCCATTTTAGGTAAATTTCATACATACATACCCATCACGCCGTTCTCTTCCGGGGTAGGCACAGTCAAAATGTTTCACTCATTAATACATAATTGTACACCTAACTCCGCTTCAATAATTTCCTCCATACTGACCTATCCTTGCAAACCTCTTTTGCCTATTTACCCCCATACACTGTTTCATACACGCCCTCCTGTTTTTAAAATTCCTCATATTCCTCCTCCTAAGAATTTCCTCCACCGCATTCAACCACAACATTCTCGGCCTACCTCTACCTCTCACACCATTCTTCTTCTTCTTCTCATATATCTGTTTCATTATTCGACTCTCATCCATTCTCTCAACATGGCCAAACCAACGAAGCACACTCCTTTCATACACGTCCATTACTGGAGCATTTAACTCACATTCATTCATGACCCACTCATTCCTGACCCTATCCATCCTACTTTTGCCGCAAATACTCCTCAGAAAACTCATACCCACGGCGTTTAGTCTACTGTTATGTCGATCCTGACTTACCCATGTTTCACTACCATATAGCAAAGTGGGAAGAAGTACACTTTTGTACACTGTGATTTTCGTTTCCTTAGACAAGCACACATTCCTTGATATGCTCCACATGCTACCTACCACTTTCCTTCCAGCATTCGCACGTCTCTTTATCTCGTCATCTATTCTTCCATCTTTCGAATACATCTTACCTAAGCACACAAAATCATCCACCTGTTCAATTACTTCACCATTCGCCCTCATCACACAGTTATTCTCCCCATTCTCCTTATCAAAAACTACTACTTTTGTCTTGCACGCATTTACCTTCAATTCCATTCTCTCCGTTGATTCACTAAACTTATCTAGGAGTTTCTGTAATCCCTGTTGACTGTCTGAGATCAAAACAGCATCATCTGCATATAGAAGAACTCGTGCGTTTACATTCCCAATCAAAACACCGTCATTTCACTACATGCGTCTCTAACACATTTATCCATTAATACATTAAACAGCCATGGAGACATTACACATCCTTGCTGTACACCCCGATTTATTACAAACCAATCACTCAGAACCCCATTAACTCTCACACTTGCCTTAATATTGTCATACATTGTCATCATAACATTCAATAACTGCCCATTCACTCCATAGTCTCAAAACTCCATTCACTCCATCTCAAAACCTTCCACAACTTGTTTCTATTTACTCTGTCATATGCCTTCTCTAAATCGACAGATGCACAATACACTTTCTTTCGGACACTCATACATTTTTCTATCACTAGCTGAAGTGCAAAAAGCTGGTCACTACATCCTCTCCCAGGCATGAACCACACTGCACACCCCATATTTTGTCGGAAGTAATATTCCTCACTCTTTCAATTAATATTTTACTGAACACTATTCCCGGGATACTCAATAAACTAATGGCCCGATAATTATTACATTCATTCTTTCCTCCCTTCCCTTTGTACAACAGAACGATGATAGCATTCTTCCAATCCTCTGGAACAACAGAAACCTATAAGCATAAATTGTATAGTTCACACAGCCTACAAATTAGTAATTTACACCCGCACTTCAACATTTCACTGGATATCCCATCTATGCCTGCAGCCTTCCTATTTTTCAATATTCTCACAGCCATTGTGACCTCCTTCTCACTGATATCCTTTTCCATCATCACATTCTCACATACCACTTCACAAGACTCATCCTCAATGCCTGCAATATTATTTTACAATTCTTCAAAATACTCCCTCCAGCAGTCCCTAATATTGCTCTCGTCCCACATGATCTCTCCACTTTTGTTCTTTACCGCATTCATTCCCCTACCTTCACCAATCTTAGCCCTTTTTACCCACTTCCAAAACAGCTTTTTATTACCTTCAAAATCACTCTGCATTTTGTTAGCTTCATCTGCATGCATTCTTTCTTTGCTCTCTTTCACAATGATTTTGCATTCATTCTTTTTCTTTCTGTAAATCTCACAGGCCTTGGTACGCTCTTCCTCAGATTTGGCAGCAATCATAGTCTTGTACACCTCTTTCTTTTCTCTGACTGCAATTTTCACTTCTTCATTCCACCAAGCATCACCTTTCGTTCTTCCTACCACTCCTTTTCCACGTACACTTTCAGCACATTCCACAATCACTCCTTTTAAACACTCTCACACATCATTCACATTCTCGTTTCTGATATGCTCGTCCCATTCTCTCTGCTTCAATGATAGAGCATCCTCAGGCATGCAACCATACCGCATTCTTACCTCGCTGTCTAGCAACCTTTCCACTTTTACTCTCAACTGCTTATGCACAACATTCTTCCTTGGTACCCACTTTCGACCTAGATTCACTTTGGAGAGTATCAAATAGTGGTCTGTTCCACATTCAGCACCCCTCATCACTTGCGTGTCCCACACCAACTCACTCACTCTCTCATCATATGCAATAAAATCAATCATGCTTGTACAATAATCACCCCTTTGCCAAGTATATATATGTATTCTCTTATGTCTAAACCATGTATTCGATACAAACAATCCTTTTTCTAAGCACACACTCACCAAGTTTTCACCATTATCATTTACTCGGGGGTCACCAAAAGGCCCAACCACTCTCAGATGCATCCCGCCTCACACCAACCCACCCATTCATGCCACCTAGTATAATTATTCTCTCACCAGGATCACATTCATTCAATACCTCTCTCAGTTTTTCCCAAAACTCATCTTTCGCGCTGTCACTCTCCTTATCCACTGGTGCATAGCACGCCACAATCACAACTCTCCTTATACCTACTTTCATGCGAACCCAGAGCAATCTAGGGGATACTAACTCGTACTTCCTTACTGGCAACTTAGCTCTCTCATTAAGAACGAGTCCTGCACCTTGACTGCCATGTACATTATCTTCAATTCCTGACCACAATGCCAGACTACCGCCATCTAATCTAACAGCATCCCGCCCTTTATGCTTAGTTTCACATACACACAAAACCTCCATTCGTCTCACTTTCATTTCATTCAACAACTCATGCTCCTTTCCATACACTCCTCTCACATTCCAAGTACCGAGAGTCCAGTTCGTTTCCAGTCCGTATCTTGATGGGCCAACCTTATTCAGCTTCCGCAGCCCATCGTGGCTTTGACTGTCCAAGGCAACATTTTGAAGTTTAGTGGTAAGTTGTAATAGAGTATGCAAGGTTACCAGCCTTCGCAGTATCCGCACCATGTGCAGCTTTCCCTGCTAACGGTTACGGCACTCTACCGGTCAGTTTTGGCACATTTTCGCCAGTATGCCACAAAAGAAACCAAAGCATAGTAATACCCTAGGCCTGCTTTCCCTATTCTGCTAAAGCTGGGATCCCTTCTGAAAGGACTACCTTGACAGCCAGCATACTGTTGCCCGCGACCCACCACTAGGAGGTATATGCGGTGTACTGACACTCCGGGTCACTTAGGTAAATTAGTGTGGTAAATTATAGTCATTTTCTAAAATTACGGTAATATTCCAGTAAATTTTAGTTTTCAGCAATTAATAGCTAATGCAGGATTTCATCGGGAAGCTAATTGCAATAGTATGGGATAAATGATATTAAAACCATTTATTTTGCTATATTAATATATTAGCACTAAAGAAAATATAAAAAAGAATATGGTAGGCCACATGCAGTTGGCTTCCTTTTGTTGTAGAATGAAAAATTTTCATTCAAACAATTCAAAAGCTAACCCCACTAATATTCCAGAAGTAAAAAACTTAATAGTATTGCACAAATTTGTACATGCCATTATCCATAATTAATTGTACATAAACTTGGCTTGTAAGAATATGCATGGAATATATCAGGGATTTTGGCAAATTATGAAAAATATCATGGTAATTTACAAGTATTACCATGGTAATTTTCAGAACGGTCCATCTCTCATCATCATTGGTTGTTCAATCCTAAGGTTGGTTGACTGCAGCCCTCCACCCTCCCCTATCTAATGCTAGTTCCCTTACATCCTGGTATCTCCTCCTATGTACTTTCCTCTTTATTTGGTCCATGACCTTATTCCTGGGCCTTCTTCTGGGGACTTTTTCCTCAATTTTTCCTTCAATTATGTTCTTCACAAATCCAGTGTGTCTCAGTGTGTGTCCAATCCATCTGGTTCTTCTTTTCCATATGATCCTTTCCTCTTCCACTCTTCTGTACACTTCATCATTTCTTATTTTGTCCATCCATTTTATCTTCAGCATCCTTCTCCAATGCCAGTTTTCAAAGACTTCTTGTCAGTTCTGGTCAGCTTTTCCAATGGTTCATGCTTCCGATCCATAGAGTGCTATGTTCCACACAAAGGTTTTCACATTCTGTTCCAAGTTTGTAGTCCTATCTTCTTTGAGCATAGCAGTTGTCTTTTTCCTTGGAACACCTTCTTAGCTTGGGTTAATCTCCACTTGATGTCCATTGTACTTCTTCCTTCCCACGTGATGGTACTTCTGCGATAGGAGAAGGAATCCACTTACTGTAATTTTTCTCCTCTCAGAGTGATTTCTTCATTCAGCTTCTCTCCTTGCATAGTAGGATTTTAGTCTTTGGGTTCATCTCTTGTGACCGCTAATTTCTGCAGACGAGGCATGTGCCTAGCCTTACCTATGGCTGCGGGTGGGGGAATCGAACTCCGAGGAATGTAATCTTGTAACTTCAGCCACCTTGACATGAATCTCAGAAGTTAAAAAAATGTTTAGCACAATTTGCCAATGTGCATTGTCAAATTCCTCCCAATGAGTGTAACATGTTGCGATCATGAATTTAATTTCTTATTTATGGGCAAATATCGCTCGTTGGTATATAAAAACAACACATTGCTTGTCTGAAAATTGGACTCTCCTCTGAATGTTCTACAAGTTGATGTAGCATATTTATTTCACTCAGGAGACATCAATTTCTGTTGGAAAAATCTTTCAGAGTAGTAAATGGACTGAAATTTGCATGATAAACAAACTGTAATGATTGGCCTAAGAGTATCTCATCACAATACATATAAGCGAAAGACTTCAAGAAAGCATGGAACTGAAATCAAGGCCTCGACCACTACAGAATTGAACATGAACAGAAAATCCATTGCTTTGATTATCTGATTGGACTTCCCCTAAATTATTACTGATAATCAGTCCTCTACGGTATTGTTAATTTAAATGGAAATTATTTTTATAGCAACTGAAGTTTCAACGTGTGATGTAGAATCAGATAATGATGCTCTTCATCTAAACATTGGCCATGTATGCATTCACTCTTATGAGGAACAGCTTAAGTTTTGCTTTTATTTTCCAAAGGGAGAGAAATTGAATATCAATTTTAAGTAAATGAGCAAATGGAATGAAACACTCACTCACTTGGATATGTGACATACAGTGAACCTGAGTGACTAACTTGCACAAGTGTACTAAGGGTTTAGGAATGAATGAACTTATGCATTAGGGTACTGTCACTCTAACAGGGTAAAAAACATATTTACAGGAGATGGGATATATATACATTTTATAACCTTCTTAAATCCTGAAGGTCTTCGGTGATTTTCTATCGTCTGTTAATGTGCAAGTTACCAAACCATGTATGGCCATTATCTGCTGCAAAATATTCACTACTGTCAATATTTATGACTACAATGGTGGAGAACTGTACTTTGATGTGTTACACATTAGCACTGAGTGTAATTGGGTGGACATATTATACATTGTTGTGAAGAGAATTACAGTAGATTCCAGTTAATTGGGCCACCAGTTATTTGGGGTGTCCACTTAATTGGGGCAAGTCTTGAAGAACAGAACCCAATTGAAGAATATCCCTGTGTTGTCTGCACTTAATAGGGACATCATGCGGCTTAATTGGGCTATGCATTGGCGACATTGACTCTAAATTTGCAAGGAAATGCAAATTTTTTCATACCAGGAAACAGTTTTTTACATTATACTTTTTTCATTTAATCTTATTTTCCATATGGTACCTATTCCTGCCTTTAATGCTCTTTGACCAGCCTGTAAGGGATCCAAATCCCGTTTCCGGACCATGAGACTTCATCCAGTGTCGTTTCATTTCTTAAGGGAGTGGACTGTGGAGGCGGTGGTTGGACTGTAGGTGATGGGTCAAGAGAGATAAGTGTTTTGAGGATAGAAGGGTGCAGGCAACGGCCTTCAGTTTTGGACTATTGCCAGTTTAAGGGATAACGAGGGAGTAGTGGGACACCCGCAGTGAGGGTTAAAGAGCAGGTGCAGGCAGAGGGCAGATCACGTATTATTATCTTATAAACCGTGCATTGTTCTTTAATAGAACTCTGTAAAAGGCATTCATCCAGCTTCATCTGAGGCCGAGAGAAATGTTTTCGACAAGACTCACAGAATTCCTGGAAAATGTTTATAAATAAATTATTTTTGCTGATTTTATTTAGCCAATTGATAGTTTCATAAACGTTTTGCATTATAAACCTTATTTAGTCTTATTTCTTTCATTTCTACATTTGTTTATGCATACTTACAGGATACTTTGCTTAATCTGGGGAGCCACTTAATTGGGACAAAGTGTGCCAGTCCCGATGTGTCCCAATTAACTGGAATCTACTGTATTTGTCTTTAAAATGAAAGGCATCTTGCATCAATGTCATTCACTTGTTCAGTTGACCCTGGAAAGTGACTGCCTTTGCATTACTTAGGAAAAAAAACACACCAGAGAAATATTTTTCTAAAAGCAATCGACTAGGATATATGAAGACCTCGGGGCTATGTTTATGATCACCTTGGTGGACAGTCCCAGGCAGTGTGTAGACCTTGCAAAGCCTTTATGTGTTGCACGGCTGCCTGTCTTTAGTGTTCTTTTCTAAGGATATATCTACAGAAACTCAAGACAGCTTGAATCCCGAATTCTTTTTCGATGAGATAGCCATCAGTAAAATAGCTTTGTTTAACAATGCATCATCTCTGCTTAACATGTGATTGACACCACATCAAAGTTTGGCTGCTTGATTCATGATCATGACCCAAATATACTCTAATTGAGCTGAACTCACATTGTGCAACTTTAGTTCAGAGAAGTTTGACTTCTTTACCCATTCACCAGTTATTCAAATAAGTCAATATTATAATGGCCTTAAATTTGTCCATCTATGTGCAATATGTTCCAAATTTATCAAATCTTACTATCCATCCTGACTGCCATTATCATGTATTGTTGGCTCTTATTTCATTTTCTGTTAGCCTCTGAATTATGGTCTTTTGTCCAATTCTTTTGTGGGTTTTTGGTTTCAAGCTAATGAATTGTATAATAAGGAGCTCTATCATTAACCAGACCTTATTTTCTGGGCAAGTTCTTCAGTGCACAATCAAACTATTCCTCGAAATGGAGAGCTTTCATTTCGTAATGATAATTGGCATTCTTTTCATCCCTTGAAAACTGTCTCTTCATTCGGATGAGAATTTTCACATTTTCCAGGATCATTTGCATACCTTCTCTCAGCTTTTACTGGACAAACAATATTTCAGTTATGAACTGTATAAATAGGTGTCATCTTAAGGAAACAATCTCAAAAAGACTCATGCAAGGCAACAATTTTGGACCCTGACAATGCTTAAGATGCACATTTAGATGGACAAATATGGTCATAAATGAGTCATGTACCAAGAACTAAGGATAAAGTTCCCCATTGCGGGATTGTTCTCATTTGAATTTAGGGTGGATACTTACAGAAAATTTGCACTATTAACTTCTGAGTCATATGAAGGGAAGAATCGGGGACCACAGTTATGGACATTCTACGCTATACATTTTAATGTTTTTATTGTGTGGATGGATTCATATTTGGACTTATATCACCTCTCTTTGCACTTACAGAGCGCCCTTGGATGGTTGATAATTTGGATGCATGGATAGAAAGAATTGAGGGTCCACCTCACAACTGTGCTGCCATCTTTGTTGACAATAGTGGAGTAGATGTAGTGCTGGGTATTTTACCACTGGCTAGAGAACTGCTGAAACGGAAAACTAAGGTAAGTGAAAACTTAATCATGCTTATGCTTTCATCTATTTTAAACCAATGTTTGGTATACATGTAAGCCTTAGTGCAGGTTGTCATACTCTTTTTATTGGACAAAGTAAATAGCTGTCCAAAAGACAGTATGAGTGAGATGAAAATTTTTAGATGCAGAACTAGGTATGAATGAGCACCCTAGAATTATAGTTTTACTTAGGATAGGTACCTTCTAAGTTGTATTTGGGTGAACAATATTTTCACAAATTTTATCGGAAATAACTTTTACAAATACCACACTTAACGCGTCTAACACGACCCGGGTTTCAACGATTTATCGTCATCTTCTGGTGTTTTGTGGCACAACATCTCTCTTTATATACGTTTCCACAGTCAGAGGGGGGAGGGAGGGGGAGGAAAGGGAATGTTGTGAGGTGGAGGGAAGTCATAGCAAATATTTTCAAGGGCACTGGGTATTGCTATTGAGTGGTGTAGGGTGGGGAGCTGATAGAGGATTAAGGGAAGGAGAATGGGGGAGGGAAAGCAACTGCATTAAGGATAGGTGATGAGGCAGGGAACAAATATTCGTTAATTAGAGTGACTCCAGGTTCAAACAACTTCTTTAAAATTTCTAAATGTTCCCGGTAGTTACAAACACATAGAATATCTACCTCAAAGTCACTCATATGGTCATGATCATATAAGTTGTAGCAAAATTACTTTTATTGTCATTGTTATTAAAATAAGTTTGCAAGTGTTCCTTTCTCCTAATCTTCAAATTTCTGGCCGTCTATCCCACATAGACTCCGTTGCAATCTCTACACTTGAAGGAGTAGATTCCACTTTTGGTCATCGGATCAAATGAGTCTTTGGACTTCACTAATAAATTTTTAAAAGTCACTCGCGGTTTGAAAGTTATTCGGAACATGTCTTTTGGAATGTTTATCATAATTTTTTGGGAGCACTGTCCTAGGTACGGAATGGAGACCCACTGTTCATTACTGCTTGTTGAAGGCTTAGGAGTAGATAAAATTGGTGGCCATCCTTCTCTGCTTTTTGTCAATAAGTTTATCGATTAAACTATAAGAGTTGCCACATGAATGATATTAGTTGAAACATTTAATTCTTAGTTTTTTGGGCATCTATTTTGCAAAGGTTTTGGGTTTGTAATTAGCAGTGGTACTGATTGTTAATGCAACTATAATACTTTTTAATGACAAATTGTGATTAAAAAGGTGTTAAGTATGGTCACATATGCCTGTGATGAGATTAGGTTTATCCACCAATTTTTTCATTGCATATTTAGGGAAAAATGAACCTTTTTATTAGTATGAAGGTTTCCGTGGCATTTCACCGTTGGGAGATCAGCTTCCGGGTTTCATTCCTCGTGTTGTCTTTTTGTGACGACATTCTCTCCAGCCATCCAGCTGGCGTCACAAAAAGACAACACGTGGAAGGAAACCTGAAAGCTGATCTCCGAACCTTCTTATTTGCAATATTTAATGAATAAAAGGAAAGGAAAAAATGGCTGTTTAATTTGAGGTGGCAATTTATGTATGCAGATGATAAAAAACTTGAAAAAAGATTGAATTACTTGGGTCTCAACTTAAAGTCTTTATTCAAATCCATATTGAAAATAAGCCTTGTAGTTTTCCATAGATATTTATTGTAAAAGTACAATTTGTTTAGCAGCTTTCTGCATCTTCAGGTACAATTGTTTCAAAAACAATAAATAATTGTGTTTGCAATAAATAGCTGTGGAAAAGTACAAGGATTATTTTAAATATGGATCAAAATATAAAATACTTCCATGAAGTGATGTCTGAAGGTATAAAGTTCATTTAAGTCTTTACTTTATCTGAGACTCTGGCTTAAATTTCTTGTTAAACCGACTTTACATTCCGTTGTTTTGTCAGCTCTCACTATACATTTTCCTGTAGTAGTTCTTACTCTGTGTTTTTGGATGTGCTTTAGAGGCTAGATTTTATATAATTTCAAATTTTTATCTCTGAACAGGTGATATTATGTGCAAATTCAGCTCCTGCTCTTAATGATGTGACTTATACAGAACTTGTGATGATACTCAAGCAAGCTGGAAGCATATGTAGTGTAATTGAGACTGCCCTAGCTGAAGGGAGACTAATAGCAATGGAAACAGGACAGGCTGGTCCATGTCTTGACCTCAGGTGAGTACACATGAATGAGGTAATGATTGTGAAGGATGTGACAGTATGGAAAGATTATTACCATTTGGCTTCAAGCATTGGTCCAAGTATTCTTTTCACTGAAAAATCAACCGAAATATGTGACTCATTTGTAAATTAATTGACATCATGTATATTCTAGCTTTGCCAATGAAGAGGTGAAACCATAATTTTGCAATTATAAGTATTGAAACTAAGGGTGACAGTCGTTGAAAAAGGCTGGTATCACCTTTGCGGTCAATTTTGCTCAAAATTGATGACTGATGCTTCAAGCAACTGTCTCCCAGAAGAAACCTGACCACTATGATTTTTCCTCAGTTCAATTTTTTAGAGTTATCTTAGAATATTGACCAAATGGAAAGCTGCCACTTTATTACTTTTAATAAACACTACCATTATCATGTCAAACGATTTTTGCACCCTAAAATAACAAACTGCATTTCATTGAAAATAATTTTCTACTCATTAGTGAATGACTGTTATCATTAATCTGAATTACATGCCTATGTTATAATGAACAAATATGAGAGTGTATACGTATGCATCATCAGGTTGTAATGTGTTGCATGCTAACGATTTGAAGTATTAGCAAAGCTATTAATATTAAGGCTCTGTTAATGGTCTATTTGAACTGAATGGAAAGCTTAACTCATCTCTTGAATTAATTTTCACCAATAGCATGAAATGAAAGTCATCATTATTTCATTGATTTTTTCCACTTAATAGCTTGCTGGCCTATTTTATTCACCTTGAGCCATGCTGAAAGTACTAATTGTGACTTAACTTTGGACTTGCCCTGCAGAGATACAACTTGCAACATTACTGTTCTATGAACCTCTGTATGAAAAACTTTTCATTTTTCTGGTCCAACCATTATCTAGATCGGAATATTACTAGTTATGTATTTATTCACCTGATAATGGAGGTCCTGGTGTATGTGCTGAGGGGTTTTTGGGAAAGGAATGGTAACAATATAGGCTGATAATTTCCTTGATGGTGTCCCTCTCTGCTTTTGATGATGGATGTTACCTGGTGTAGTTTCCAGTCATGCGGAACTTTATATATTTTTAATGGCTTATTAAGTATGCATTCTGGAATTTTTGTGATTTCTGGAGCTTGCTCCTTGAGAATAATTTAGAGAAATTGAATTAAATTAGTGAGTGTGTGCATAAGAAGCACCTACTGTATATACATATGATGGTAATAATAATGGCCTTTGTTTATCCTAAGATTATCACATGCCGCTATGTGTTCTTGTCAAAAGGAATATAGATCTCATCAAAAAGAATGTTAAACATAAAAAATACTCATATTAAAAAATTACCTTAGACACAAACTACAGATTCACCCTTGAAAAGTAAAGTTCAAAAAATTCCTCCAGTGAGTACACGAGGTTTAAAATTAGCCTGTCCTCAATTGTATTTTCAATTATTTCAAAACCTGCCTAAGCTGGTTACTACAGCTGTATGGGGGAAGTTTATTTTAAAAATTTATTGAAAGCAGGATTGAAGGAAGAAGTCTGGCTACATTGAGTAATATTGACATGTATTGATATATTACATATTGGTGTTATTGAATATCCTTTTTTTTGTAAATACTTTTGACGTACCCTATACAATTACATGATTTGTGATATTTTGTATCATCTATTGTACTTGTCAACAGGGAAAAATAAATTACTAAATTACTAAATTACTAATACAGTAGACTCTTGTTATTACGAAGTTCATGGGACCAACAAAACGGGGGTTCATAATAACATTGTTCGTATCAACGTAGTTTTATATAAACATCGAAAAAAATATCCATTTGCTCTTTTTTGACCTGTTTAATCTTGCATGTGTTACAGCCGTGCTGTGAAATGCATTATGAAATCATTATTTGATTTTATGTAAATGCGATGTTAAAAATTTATGCATAGCTGTTTCAGCACCGGTGGAGGTAGTGAATTGATTTTATGAAATGAAATAAAAGATCTTAAAGAAATTTCAGCAAAATCGGCCAAATTCCTGCCCATCTTTAACGAAAATCTTCATGATAATTCCTTATGACTGCGAAATTCAACTGTACCTAGGTTTTGTGTGGCATTTTAATGGTTTAATGTATTATGTTACTCTCCCGTCTTTCAGCACGGAAAGTTATGGGTTCAAGGTGTTTACTTATTTATGCTCAGACAGTTGTGCTGAAACCTTGGCCATGAAAGATAAACCCCCTCAGCTGTTCCGAGTGAAGAGATAACGCTCGCTTTTGGGTCCTCCTAAAGCGTGTCATCTCACGGGCGTGCGTTGTTGAGCGGAAGTTGATTCACAATTTGGCTTTACCATTCAAGAAATTGAATTGAAGAACCAAGCCAGGTCATAATAACAGCAAACATAATGTAGTTCAAAACAAGAATGATGATATTTAATAAATTATAATTACGATTGATGTTATCGTATGCTACCTCTGTTTTTTACCCTTTCGCACTCGGAAAAATTCTACCCTTACCATGAGCGCCGTGAACATATTCCTCCGCATAGAACTCTCTCGCGACAAGGAATTGCACTGGCACCAATGCTTCTTGTTGACTTGGAGCACAAGTCAGCGGGACGCCAGACACTTTCCTCGAAAGTGTGGCGTAGGCAATCACGACCCTCGTCTCAGTATCATCTCCACACATGGCCCATGGCCAACTGTATATTCACTTAACATAATTGGGATTTACGATTAAATTTAACCGAGACAGTTTTCGTTAGCTTTTCAACTTATTTGTTATTTTTTTCATTGCCATAATGTTTAACTTTTAATCAATAACACTTTTGCTAATGATTAAATTATTAGTTACCACCTTAAAGTTTCATGCAATCCTTATGTTTCGCTTTGAATTTACCAATTTTAAACGGAACTTTATCTTTATTGATAACAAAGGTATTGTATAATGAACATTCAAGACAGTTTCTGAGCTTATATTTTTCAAGCATTCAACATATTGTCTTAGTAAATCCACAATGAAAAAAACAATGGACCATGGACACAGTCCGGTGTACCATGGGATGGGGTGCCTTGTTACACCTGGGACTTTATTTTGATTGCTTGTATTCTGCTCAGCCTCAAAGGCGTTGGCTTGCTGTTCGTGCGTGGCAAAATCTACATCGTTTACAAACGACTTTCGTCTGCCTCCGTTTAAAAATCTGAGCCATGTAAGCATGGTTGCGTTTGTAGAAAAAGGGAGAAATGCCAAATTTTACCATTCATTATGTTGCTGGAGTTTATTTGCTATGCCTTCTCACTGACGAAATTTAAGACATGAGTAACAAATTTTTCTCATCTAAAAGGAAGAAGTGACATCTTTCTCTCCAGACGAGCGAAAGAGTGTCACAATTTCATAACATTTCAATGCATACGTACGATGTGTAGGGATTTTGAGGCCAGAATTTCAGTACGCACGAAGATTTACATATAGAAGAATACATTTTCAACGATGGAAACATGATGCTGAAACTTTGCATGCGGCATAGTCATTCCCACAAGCCTGGGCAGAGAGTTTCGCCTGGTCATTACTAAGCACTGATAACACTTCGCCGATTCAGACACGAGTGATTGCCCTGCCGATTGGTAGTAGTAATGCTAAGCTGCTGCTGCCTGAGGGGAAGAGGGACACATTTTGCCCACAGCACAGTCAAATTGGAGAGAGGGTTGGGAGCTAGGGATGGGAAAAGGGAAAGGCCAGGCCAGGAAGCTGGTTGGGGAGGGTGGATTAGCCGGGAATTGTGCCGGACCCCCATTTGGGTGAGTGACCTTCAGAGGGACAATAGAGGCATGAGATGTTGGGGAGGGGTGAAAGGGAAGAAGAAAAGTCCTTATCTTTCGTTTCTTCCCTTTCACCCCTTCTCGATCTCTCATGCTCTCTCAGACTTCTTTTGAAGTGCAGTAACCCAATGGGAGTTCTGTACCCTCAACCCAGTTAAATAGCTTATGCGAAGTATCCATTGTATATATTTTAGTTCTCAAGCTCTTGGGCACAGTACATGTGGCAAAGCTTCCTGATTTATAATGCAGCGTCATGTACAGCCGAATGAATGCCGTTATTTATGTGACAGTCTTTGTAATAAAGTATTTTTTGTTCCTGTGGGGACCGGGACTAAGGTTCGTTATTTTGTAATTTCGTAGTATCGTTTCTTTACCATACATTTAGATACCCCTTTTGTCGGGACCAACGATTTGGTTCGTAAGAACGAAAACTTTGTATAAACGTTGTTTGTAATGAGGAGAGTGTACTGTATCAATATTATTTTTTTGCTCTGGTTTTGTAGTCATGAACATGAGATCTGAGTATAAATTTATTTAAATTATTTTAATAGAAATTAGACATTGAAAAAAGTACAAATTAAATACTGTCATCAATTTTAACTTGCGAAATAGTGGACAGCAGTGGTCTCACGGGGCCCGATCTGGTTATCAACCTCACTGCTTTCTTTATGTGAGATCATAGATGATTTTTCTCTTTCCCTTACAGCCGAATAAGTCGTAAATTGGCAGATGCCATGGTGAGCCACAAAGTTGACCTTGTGATCATTGAAGGAATGGGCCGTTCAATTCACACGAACCTTGATGCCGTTTTTGTCTGTGAAAGCCTGAAAGTGGCAGTGGTGAAAAATCGCTGGCTAGCTAAAAGACTTGGCGGGGACATGTTCTCTGTAATGTGTAAATATGAACCAGCACCGAAGGAGAGAAGGGACCAGGTTTGCTAGCACCAGGTAACCAGGCACTGATTCTTTTTTCGAGAAGTTTTGAAAGTACTGAAGTGATCATAATTCTCCAATAGTATTAAGCACACATTACTTTGGATAGCTTTATTGGTCTTAGTATGTATGTTTTAATACCTGTCTCGAGGTGAACATTCTTTTCGTGATGGCTTGGATGGCTCCCTCATATTTGTTGATACTTTGATGAAAATATTTATGCTTAATTTATGAGCAATATTTTTTCTGAAATAGTTATAGAATCAGTGATTTTAACCTGAAGAGTATAATTCATTAATTATTTTTACCATGAAATCTTGGTGATTATAAGTGGCTATTGTCATAAACTATCACCAAGTAGTGCCAACAAATTATTATATTTAGAATATAAATTTTTGTTCATTATATTATCAGTACAAAGGCTTGAGTCACCATTCAGGCATAATTTTTTTGTGTTGATCATAATTTAACCATGGGTAGTTTGTGAATGATTTTGCCACAAATATTGGATGGCTTCAACCAGAGACCCCACACACCTATCATTGAAGAATGTGTTTGGAGATTCATATTTCCATGAAGAAACTTCTTCATGTATATCCTACCTCTTCTCCTCAACCCTTATGGAACTCAGGCTTTTACCTTGAAATAATGCTGGCACTACGTGATATGTAAATTCTTCTTAATCATTTTACAAGGTATAGTCAAATGAATTGATGATTTACTGTGGAATTGGAAATATTTCTTGGGTGGTCACAATATTTTTCAGGAGTTTTTATGGTGCGGTTGTGACAACTTTCTCTCAAATTATGACTCTAGTATGATTTACCACCATACTACTGCAATTAGCATATTTATTACATTGAATACTTTGGCTGAGGTTTAATGTTTTATTGGATGAATTGGGAAGGATCAAAGGTTGATAGTATTGTGACCTAGTATAAGCATAGAAGGAAGCCTAGAGCCTGAAAATGAACATTAAGTGATAAATTTTTTAAATGCATATACCTGGGAACTCTGAGATTTTGAGATGTAAAGAAATAAAATATACAATCATTGAATTTCAGTTAGAAAGCTTTAAGTTTTCATAGTGCTTTCATAATAACGTGCCAGCATATCATTTAGCTCCATTGTGGGTCTCATTATCTTCCTCTTTGGAACCCTTTGAGAAGTACTTGCACGTGTCGTACAATGAAAGCTATAGGAATGACAGATTCTCTTCTGCATTAATAAACCCAGCAGCAGCTTTCATTTTTAAAAATGTGCTTGGAATCTGGAAAAGTGAAGGAACCTCTTTGAAACCAGAACTCTTTATCTATCTCGACATGGAGCACCTAACATTTCAAAAATGATATTTTTTGCATTCTTGGATATAAATCCTTTTGTAAACATGCTGAAAAGTTACATCAACCTATATTCGTGATAACTATTCTCTTAATGAATTATGGGTTAATGCTTCTCTCTCCTTTATGCTTCTTCTTGGATATTCCCAGCCTACTTCACAATGTTGGCATGTGTTGAAGCAGTGTGCCACAAGGCAATGAATACTACATAACAAATTTCATCACTTGTACTCATTCTAAATAGGTATTTCAGAAATCTGGATGATGGAGACAATATTGTAATTGGCAAAAATTTTGGAGAGTAGCCTTGAAGCTCACAGTATATATCATAGACTTGGATAAGCATTTTTAGGACCTAACAATTGAAGTGTCATAGAATTAACTTCGAGTTCCCTGATAGCCTGGGGGGGGGAGGGGGATTGTGATGGGGGGAGGCCCATGGTGGTGGAAATCTGAGAAATGAAGCTTAAATGCATGATAATGTGGTAATTTCCAATACTGGGAACAATCCCTACCTTATGTTGGAATTTGATGGGAATAGTGAAGGACTTATTGTTTGGTGAATCTTTGCTAAATTTTCATTTCTTTTCAATTTTTTAATTTTTAAATTGATCAGACTGAATACAAGTTTGTTTGTTCATTTTTTTTATCTTCAGTTATAATTATTGGCACTGGAATGGTATTGGTAGAATTATGGTCAACTTGGTGAATCTCTGTGCTTGCAGAAGTGGTTGATTGTGTTGGTATTTGAAATATATGTGTCTGAATGGGAATAGACTTTAGATGGAATGACATTGGACAGGACTCAGACCGAAGTATGGAATCAATTTATGAACAGATGTAAGTTCAGAGTGTATCCAGTTCTGTGTCACTGCCTTTATGAATTTGAGTGATGTGCTCAGGACTGGGTCATGTTTGTTGATCATTTTACATGTTGTTTGATTACTGTAAATAGAATAAATGGTTTTCAAAAGGTTTATTTTTCAATTCACCCATTTCTTATGCTTTTCTATTAATTTCATGATATTACGTGTAACCTGCAAAGAGTAACTTTAAGTGAAATCACCCCTTTATTGAAATTAAATTTTCTTACCAGGTATTTGGTTAGCTTATCACATCTATATGTTTGGGTTTTAAGGAGAGTTTATTTAAGTATATCATTGATTTTACATTCCAAGCATTTGCCGGGAAAGCCTTAAGGTGGCTGGTTCGAAAATTGAAAGTACATATATAGATTTTCTTCATAATTGCAGTATTTGTTCCTTTATTCATGATCTAAAATTATACGGAAAAACATTTGGAGGTTTCCAATTTAGTTTTTGAGATATTATAGGTTTTTTTAACATGGGGCCTTATGGTGCCCCCCGCTTCATAAGGGTCAAATATGCATTATTTTTGTTTGTACAATACAGATTTTCACTAAAAACTCATGAGGGTATTGGTCTACGAATTTTATTCTGAGAAAATCAACCACTGTTACTGACTTATTTTGTCTATTTATACGAAATAAACTAAATATTCGTTAGATTTTCAAATATTGCACGCGAAGTTTTGAGGTGCATTTGGCAACGTTGAATCGGACAATGGGAACCATGGGAATTCAGGAGTCCGCAACCGACAAAGTGAATTATGTATAAATATTTTGATATTATGTTTAAGTAAAGAAAATTTATTACTTTCATCGGGTCATTTTGATTGGAATTCAAACGGGCCACGTATTAATACTATTATAAAATCTAGAATATTAGTTCACCAGTTCATTTGAATAAAATGCTACGTTATAACTGACAATTTTGGATCAGTTGTTGTGGATACCGAAAAGATAGTAAAAATATCCAGAAACAACTTCAATTGCTACGAAATACTAAGGGTAAGAAATCAAAAATACTGGATTAATAATATATATTTTTATTGCCAGTGACATTTATTCATCTGAGTGATTTTTAGTTCATTCCTCTTAGTCAAATTAAACAACATGTATTCTAGAAGAATGCATAAATCTAACTCCCTAATTGATTATATAATCTCCTACCTTGAATATATTGTGATAAAAACTATGGTGCTTAATTTAAAGCAGCATATCTGATCATCTCCCTTTTTTATCAACGGTTAGAACTGACTCACATGCTCATGGTAGAAAGAAATTTATTATGTTTATTTCGCACCAAAACATGCCTGAATCCAAAAATAGGTTGTGCATATACCAATTAAATTATTTACTGCAACGCTTCCAGCTCAATTCCATGATTACCTTGAGAATTCCTTAAATGTTGCATTTACCGAAACTTGCAAAAAATATGAAATCAAGTAATAAACTTAGAAAGATCTAAGGCTTTCCTGGCGTATGAAGTCATTGAAGGTTATTTGGGTTTCCCACTGGGTCTAACTCTCCATCTCGGCCGACGTTTCGATGAGCGAGTCGTCCATCGTTATCGGACGACCCGTTCATCGAAACGTCGGCCGAGATGGAAAGTTTGACCTGGTGGGAAACCCGAATAACCTTCAACGAAGTAATAAACTATGTGTGAACTTTTTGATTGTGGCATGAACATGAGACAAAAAATCAAGTCCACCATAGATACAAGGCCCCGGAACTTCGTCAGTTGTATTACAGATGTTATTATAATATGGGGAAAACATTTATTTAATTGGAGTTTTTAAAGAGTAATTGGAGCAAGACAGTTTTCTCCTAATTAACTATGAGATTGTAGTAACTGGATCACTTGAATTTATAGTATAGCAATGTATTTAAAAATCATTTTGGCTCTACATTTTTTAGGTAGGTTATCAGTTTTGCCAAAAGTTTTTTATTTTTAGTGACCTTCGGCTTGCCTAATACGTCCTCAGATAAGGAGGATATAATGCCTTCTCCCCCTTTCTCCCTCAAGATCTGTACCAGGCTGTCTAAGTTATATCCACTGGCTGCTAATCTACCAGTCATGCCAACTGATAGGACATTGCCTGATATGGCTGACAATGTGCCTATATTCTTTGCCTTTTCATTCCTCTGAAACTCCCTCCAAATTAGTTCCTCCATGGACACTACTGCTTCCATGATGGACTGTCTTGGTATGGATAACTTTTCAATTACCAGGGATAGAATAAGGTTATCTCCTGATGCATCGTGAGTTTGATTTAAAATGTTTTCCTCAACAAGATCTTTGGCCAACTCTGTTAATTTATTCGATCTGGGAAACACTTCTTTAACATAGGGAGACAGTCAACAAAGCCATGAACTATAAGTTGGAATTCATTGAGCAGATCATTTGCTCTTAGGTCACGGATCAAATAAGGAGCCTCAAATTTGATAATATTATGACCTATGATAAAAATTGGCTTCTTGATTTCTCTAAGGAAAGCTGTAAGACCCCTTAATGAATGATTTAGAGAAGTGGTAGTTACTTGAGTGCCTCTGTGGAAAAGAGAACCATTCACCACTTCCAAGCCTGTGATTAATGAAGCCTGAGGGGGAAAAATATCTCTCTGGGAAAATACAAAAAAAACAATTGACGGTACTGTGCCTTGCTGCAATTTGCACAATCTCTGCTGAATGTCAAAACCCACTAGTCTCAAGGTCAACATAAACCAATTCCCCATTGTCAGGCATTACAAAATCAACATTGTGACCAGTATTCTTAATTGTGGTTTCAATTTCTACAAGTGAAATGTTCTTCCCATACATCAGCCCTTCTTTAGCCTCCTTCGTTTTCCTAGTCACATTTCTCTCTTGCCTCAGAATCAACCTTCTCCTCTTAACTTGCAATGCTGCCTTTTTCACTGAACGTATCATCCTTTCCCTATCAACCTTCTTTCTGAACATTTCAGTTTTTCTCCCTGAAGATAACCCCAATTTTTCATTCAGTTGTACAACATACGTACATCCAATGTTCTTTTGACTAACAGCAGCAGCCACTCGGCAGTCTTTAGACTCAGATCCCCCATAATGCTTCGATTTTGGGGCTTTACTTCTAGCAATCATGTTAAAATATTCATTCTGTTGACTGGAGGCACAGGGAGCAAGTTTTTCTGAAACCGAGGCAAATTTATCAAAAATTACTCGAAGACACTCTTTTAAAGCATCTCCTTGTAATGGTTTCCCATTTGGAAGGCTTTTATGCATGTAACAAACTGGATTTACATGATAACCACACCATGCATTGCAGTTTTCGTGTGAGCCAAAAGCATGATCAACAACATTTACAATTGCCGTTTTCAACCCCACAGCATCATTCTTGTTTTGAGCCAGGGCATAACTAAAACATTTTATTAGATAGCATATAACTGGAGTAGTCAACACCTTGTTCAATTTTTGCAGATTGATAAAGCATTGTGCTAAGCCCTTTCTTAATATGATTTATATCAGACCATTTTAAAAATTGTTGAGTTCGAAGCCTTTCTGATAGCAGCAGTGGTTGAACTATCTTCATCACCTATCAGAGTTGAAACTTCAGTATTTTAAGTTTTAAGTAATGGAGAATCTGTTACCAATTCAACTCCTAATCAGCCTCCATTGCCTTTGCGCTACCTTCAAAATTTGCCCTGCAGTCATGGTCCTCTTTTGCGTGGCCTGCTTTGCACTTCCTGCAGGTTTTACTCCTAGTCCCAAAAGCCAAAACTTTCTTTGACTTGTAGCCAATCAACGAACCATGGCCTACACAAAAGAGTGAAAATTAAATCAAAATTTTTGTCCAAATGGTAATCTGAAGCAGAGTTATCACAAGACAAATATCTATACATGCATCGCTTTACAAAATGGAGCAGAGGAAATGTGATGAGTGTGATCATAGATTTAACAAAGAGAAATGGAAATATTTAAAAAAAATTAAGATTTCCATCCTGTGAGGATGTCATAAGTCCTTCCATTGCCATGTTTCTGCCAGCCCATATCATAAGATGCATCAATTTTTATAGTGCTGCTTTGGGGAGTGGTACATTCACTGCAATAATAATAATAATACCTTTATTGGCTCACTTAGTCAATGTTTTGACATAACATATGTAAACTGTACTTCACACGGAAGAGGGGGAACAAAGTTATTGCATAAATGACACAAGTGTATAATAATGTGTCTCTAAGTACAATGATAAAAATTAGAAGCATTATAAAATCAGTGAAGATAGTGCTTCAAATTATAAAATCTCTTTTCAATCTGGTATGACCTGTTTCTTTTGAAAGATTCCTTTTGATGAGGATTTCACAGAAATGGGGATCCCAAAGCAATACCCTGACCTTTAAAAATTCTGTATTCAGATGTAATATTTCAGATCTGTAAAACCACATGATCTGAGAAATCTCTGTAGAAGGTGTCACATACAATTCCACTAGAGATATCAGTAACAATTGAAATTTACTGAGAGTAACTTATATATGAATAATGTGATTATGTGCATCAAGCAAAATGTGCCTGTAAGTAGAGCATGTATTGCAATCCTTGCAGTGTGTTCTAATGGATGGGATGGTAGTTTTTACTTACTTTGGTGGTGTTTCAGTAAGTGAGCGTTCCAAGGCTATGCCTTCCATGCACGTTTCTCTTGCATACTGCTCCAACACTGGGCCAACAACTCTTTTTTGCCTTTTTAAAAGAGTGCTGGTTAAAGTGGGCAGGTTTAAAGCTGACAAGAAGGTGTTTACCTTTGTAAGGCCTATGCCTGCATCCAGAACCACTAAAAATAAATCCATATGCACACTGAAATCTTTTTATGTTTACAAAATCGCCATTTCTCGAAGAGATAAAGAGTTAAAGCTTCTATTACGTAAAAACAATAATTGAAAATCACTTGCTTCAATTGCACAGGTATTATTGATGAGCTTCTATTTAACTTCGATAATGGACGACGAACGTCTTTTGATTAAGTATATGGCAAATAATTGCATCATACTCACCAACAGCAACCTTCGCGTTTACATCAAAAACAGTTAACTTCTGTTTTTTGGCTGCTACAAACCTCCTTAAACAAGAGGCAATTCTTACATTGCAGCAAAAACGTTGACGAAAGATTTTTTAATTTTATTTTCTCCACTATTTTCTCACTTTTAAAATCCGAAAAATGGAGTAGTGAATTGCATCCCTGGCAATTTTTTTTGTTATTTTCCTTGCAATGCTGTCAAGAATACGCTGACGCATTGTTGCCAAGAATAAAACCACAAGTTTATTACACATATTTGAAGTGTTACAATTGTTTGATGTCAAAATATAATTCGCTTTTATACCGGCAAAAATTATTCTAGTTTACAGTCATAGAATATCATACTGTCAATGTCTTATATGAAATAAGTCTGTATGGCACACGTATTTCATAGAACATGTTGCAACCACGACATTCTTCGTTTTGCAAAGTCATAACATGTTTTAATTGAGGGAAAATATTAAATATAAATCTTGTATTATTTCGATTACTGCATATATGGTGGGTTTCATTACATACACAGTTGTACTTAAATTAAATATGGTCCTAATATATTTTCGACATACTTGAAAAATTATTAAAATATGCACTCAATGAGCCACGATTACCGCTCCAGCCACCTTAAATCTTACATCATTGATTTTGTTGTAGGTTCTGCCTCCTTTAGCAGAAAAAAGTATGAATATCCTCTTTTTGGGTATCATTGGTACTGTATTAAACGTATCTCTAATCATTGCTATGAAAAATTTCAAATTTTAAACTTAGAGTTGTACTCCATTTTTCCAGCTTTAATGGTAGTTTGAGAGAGATAGTTTTGTAGTCATAATAGAGACCATATTTGAATTATACGATTTAATTTCACCAGCTGTAGGACACATGAATTAAATATTGTATGATAAATGGTACAATAATATAGTTTTAAATGATATCAAGTGTTAGCAATTAAATGAAAATTTCTAAATAAGTCTTTAACTTGACTCATTTTTTTTCGCGTGGTACGTTTGAAACTCCTTCAAAACGGAAGGCTTTTTGTGATCCTGAAGAATTTACTTTGGCTAAAATATGACGGAATTGTATGCTGTTTGATCTCAAATCAGTCAGGAACTATTTTAATAGATGTTAAATTTAAAAATATGTCCGATGAATGTTAAGGAAAATGTATTTACCAAAAATAATTCCACTTATGTGAAGGAAAGATAGTGGGGTAAAGGAGAAAAGAAGGGAATGTAACAGGTTAATGCAGGTAAAAGGTTAGATTTAAGGAAGATCACCACGGCACACTATGCGAACAAATGCATTGGAGATTTGGCAACACAGCTAACTGACCTGACCCGCGAAGCGTACACGGCAGAGCGACTGAATCTCCAAGAAGCTAGGCTCTGCCTACTGCTCTCTGGTTGGTTTTCGCAGTCACGTGACCTCTTTCCTCACCCCTAAGAAACTTAGGTCTGCCGGTAATAGAGGGTAATAAAGGGTAGTAATCTTTGGGTCTGCCTTTCAGTCACAAAGATATTTGGAAAGGATTCTAGTGCCATGGAGAATAACCAGATGGATTGGTACTTGAATTATTATTAAGGTAGTTTGAGTGAGATAGTTCCCTAGTCATAATGAAGACCATATTCAAATTAAACGTTTCTACTTTAGCTGCTTTAAGAAGCATGAATAAAATATTGTATTATTAATGGTGTAATGATATACTTTAATATGACTAAAGTTCTTACTGATTAAAAAAAATAAATGTGTCTCTAACTTGACACTTTTTTCACGTGGCACGTTTAAAACTTCATCACAATGGAAGGTTTTTTAGAGTTCTGAAAAAATGTTGTGATGACAATATGATTGATTGTAAAAAATATTTGAGAAAACAAAAACTACACACTTTTAATTTAATTTACAAGATCTTGGTGTTAGAAATTCCTCATTTTTTTAAATAAGCTCTCTCTGGAGTGCATGCACTTACCATTTCCCTCATTAAAAGGCTTGTATTTTTTGGTAAATATCTGAGAAAGTAATGCGGTATGTGGTTGAATTTTTTGTGCCATTGGAAGGGTGAGATATTTTTCTTTAAAATGAGACCAAATTCATTGATTTCTTGGTGAAATGATATTTCACTCAAGCTATCATTAGATATGCTTTTTTCCCACATCTATACACTAAAAACCACCCTACTTATATCTTAAAAGTTCAGTGTCAGATTATGCCTAAAGACCTTTGGCAATTGGCTGTTGATGATTTAGTGCTGGTTAACTGAATTTCGAAAAAGTTTCCAGTGTTACTTAATATTTATCTGTTGAAATACCTCTTTCACTTGTATCGGTGCTTACAATCTATAGAAGCATTTACATCGCAGTAATCTTATTTTTGTGTAAAATATTTGGAAATCTATGTGATATGAATCTTACAATGACAATGAATTTCTCATTTAAGAAGAGGTAAAATTGAAGTCAGTCATCCTTCTCAATTAAAAGTTTGTGGTAGACTGGGTAATCTCTAAAACATTAGGAATCATTCGTATGAGTTGATCATGATATTGTTTACCAAAGTATATAATTCGGTCAGCTTTGTAGTGTTTTTTTTAATGTCTTCATTTTTTTACAATCTAGGCATTTCAGTTATTATTTTCCTCAGGGTTTATCTTCACATTTTCACAATACCCTTAGGTAGAGGCTTAATTTAATTTTCATTAGTTCTGATGTCCATTTGTGGAAGAAAAGGTATAGGGTAAATGGAATAAAGATGGGTAAATTACCATAGTTTTCTTTTAATTTAAATGAGCAACTATTGATAGCTAATTAAGGATATAATAGGAAAGGCATTGGCCATAATTAGAGATCAGCCATTCTGAAAATTACCTTGGTAATTTTTTAATATTACCTGGGCATTTATGTAATTTGCCACAGCCCCTGAAAATTACTGTAACCTTCGGTAATATTCACTTCCGTCTCAGATGTTTTTCAGCGATTGCCGATAAACTGAACTATGTACTTATTTCTTGTAGCCCTTTCATGCTCCTTCAGGCATGTCTTTATGGACCTGCAAGTCTCGCCTATGTTGATCAATGAGCATGGCTGGAGGGAGCTTGACAACAAAATTAATTTTGACTTGGGCAAACTGGTAACCAAGGAGTAAAGATATTATCCTAGGCTGAGTAGGGAATCCATTGGAATAATTAAGCCTAGGATAACTTAAACAGAGAAGAATGCTACTGCCTATCCAGTGCATGGAAAAGGATTTGGCAGGAAGACAAGAGCCAATCAGGAAACAGATGGCCTATATTAACATGGCCAAAATTATATTCCAGCACTTAGACCTGAAGACACCTATTAGAACATGGGCACAACTGTTGTGTCAAAAACAACCTATGCAATGAAACCCAAGAAATGGAGAAGCTTCCTAACATATTCTTTTAAACCGGGTCTATATATATTTCATGCTGGCTTAATTATAAATTAAGGCATATATAACTCATTTGTGGAATATTTTTTCTAATTAGTTCATTCATCTGAATGCCGTGGAAACTTACAATGAAATATATTTGGACTATGTTCATATGAAAAATAACAAACGCAGGTGAAATTTCCTGACAATTACTGAGGTAATTTTCTGAATGTCTCATCTCTGATTAAGAGGTGATAGGAGGTGGGTAAGGAAGTTCTCTCTTTGGTACTAGGAAGAGGAGGGAAGAAAACTTGTGCTATGAGCCATTGTCCTTAATAGTAAAAAAAGGAAGGGACGGGTATTGAGTCTGGGAAAGCCAAGTTTTGCGGTGTAACTAGTGAGATAGTTTGTTGGAGATTGGAAAGGAGAAGTGAGGAATGAAACTCAGAGTCATTGCTCCCATTCTCTATCCTCCTTGTTACATATTTTAAATAAAAATTGTAATTAATAAATTTATTATTGCTTAAAATATATATGAGGGGGAAAAGAAGATAAATCACTTTGTAAATTTAGTTTGTATTGATTTGGCCTCAAGACTAAGTGGTGTTTTCCTGCCATTCTTCATTATCTCCTTGAAAGGAATATCCAAAAATCTGACCTTCAGCTCCCCTTAAAATTTCTCAATGATATTTTAAGTGAATCTGGATTATCTAAAACAAGATTTGTTAAATAATTAAGTTCAATAATGTTTACTCCTTTGTAGAATGTAGAGGCACATTGTATGACTGCTTCAAAAACTCTTATTTTTATTTATAAAATATGTTCACGTATTTCAGATTTGGTTAAAGCAACAACAAAAGAGGCATCTTATACTCACCTACAAATAATGAAGAGCTAAAAATAACTCTAATTATTTAGGATGGTCTGGGAATAGGAAATTTAATGATAGAAGCACTATGTTTCTGTAGTATTTTATGATTTAATATATAAATATATACTGTCATAAATATGTTTCAAGAGATCGAAAAATTTTAGAAAATTATTAGAGCAGTGATTAGTTTTTTATACAATCAGTCTTCAAGGAAAATGTATTGATCATGGCTCAAAATATTTTGAGAGGAAGGTGAGGCCATTTCTTAGGAATATTTACATCTTTCCATCAACTTTTCCTATTGGAATGTCTGTCATGTTTTTTCACAATCATGGCACTGAGGAGAGACACTTAATAGGAATTTTCAAGTCTTTAGGATTCATATTGTTGCATCACATTGTATCACCATCTTTGTTTCTTGGTCCACCAATCATGCATACACACAGGGGAAAAGAAAGCATAAAAAAATGTTTCAAAAAAGTATGAAATGCAGTCCGACTAGGGAAGCTCACTATAATTTGACTCTACTAATTGGTACTCTTTGCTACCAAGTTGTAGTTAGCCAAGCTGATGATTCCCATAAATTTTCCCTCTTCTCAAAGTTGTCTTGACGGGAGAAGTGGAAAAGATTTGATGATTCTTCCAGGATGATGATAAGTATGGCACCAGACTTCTTCCATAGATAGCTCCCTGTATGTAATAGTAGTTTTGTAGGAACCAGTGATTATTTTCTGGGGTATTTCCATGATTATTGTTTCTTCTCTCAGCATCTCATGCAAAGCCATCACGCCCGACTAGTCTGCTGGTTGAAATTGTAATGCCAGTTGAGTTTCTTTTCCAGTAGTATGAACCATTGTAAGGTGTCACAACCATCTTCCTCTGTTGGGAATAACAAAAGTTGCAGTTAGAAATATATTTTGTTGGAATGAATGGAATTCAAATGTATTTGGGTAAAAATTAGCAGTTGTCAGATGCTCGTTTAATTCATACTTTTTCATTTAGAAATCACTCATTGATTATAGAATTAGTCTAACACATGCGAAGGGCCAGCAATAAACCATTTTTCCTGATAAATCCTTATACTTCTAATCTATCATGCACTGGTTTGATTTCTATATGACTGTTGGGTTATTTTTGCTCCAGTTGTTCATGCAGCTGTGGAGCCACCATTTTGAATTTTGTAAAGCTGTTGTGTATCCAAATCCATGTAGATGCATACATTAAGCTTACTTGCTTGCATACTTGAAGATGCATACTTGAAATGAGTGCCTATTAAGGAAATATTTGTATTGTCTTCCCTTTGCTGTTTCTACTTGCTGACAGATAGTGCCCATAAATGCCTAATATTAATCGAATGTTGTTCAGTGGATGTGAATGGATTACCTATTAGCCTTCCATTAATAATATTCTCCCTTGTAATTAAAATCTGATAGTACATAGTATAATAAGATAATCCATTGTTGCTAATGCTCATCACTTATCTGTTTCCATGGATTCCCTGATTCCAGCAAGAATTTTTTAAAAGGGCATGTTGTCATGTTTCCCTCTCCCCTGCTGTATCAAGTGGAGAGTGTGTTACTGTGGTCTTTTTGGATACCATATCACTCGATGTGTATGAATTGGAGTGTTGTGTAGTTGTTATCTTGAAAACTATCATGGATGGAGCCTCAAATGAGAATATTTACCTAGGAAACTCAAGACAGAATGCATGGAGCAAATTATGAAATGTGACAAAATGGAAGAAAGTAAGCTGTTATCTGAAATAAGAATGGGATTGAGAGGTGCTGCAAATCAATTTTCAAATGACAGCCAAGTACCTTATTGTACCTCCTCATAATTTTCATTGGTTTCTTCATCACAGCAATCACTACATCTGGTATAAGGCATATTGCTGTTACCACTGTTGATAATAGCCAGAAGGTTGGTGACTGGAGCAATTCTGTGTACACTCCATACATTTCAAACTCACTGAAAGAGTATTTTCAGCATTAACAATTTGTTCTAATCTGTGGTAATATTCACTCATAATTTATCAGCAAAGTTTCTGTCAGAGTGTGTGAAAAAACTTACACAGACACTATTGAGTAGAAATATGTTAAGAGCATGTTTCCAAATATTGAAATTAATACTGATATGATGAATATCCTCGTCCAAAATTTACTCTCCAGCCATATCTGTAAAATGAATCATCAGAAGAATTACCCTTCTCAGCAATAACATGTAATGACTTATTGATCCAATCATAGCAAAGGTTAGCTAATATGATGTAACATATGGTACATCCTAATGTCAAACTCACCTTGAGGTTTACAACAACCACCACAATATGGAATATTGTTGTGCCAAAGCATCCCAGATCTGCTGGTCCTCCATCTGGTAAAATTGAACTATCTGCCTGCCATACTCCCCACACGGCGAAGTATAGGGCTAATGAATGCCATAATCCTGTAGCAGAATCAGTAATAATTATATAAATACTTATCCAATTAAGTATCACTCATGCAAATTGAGAGTAGCTGTTTTTGAAGATGATCTCTCAAAAGAGTTGAATAATTTCGCAATTGGAACTAGTCTGACATATTCTTGCATATTGAAACGGATAAAGAGTATCAAAAGAATGAGATTAGACTTCTGAAGTAGAAGTATTAGTATATGCCTTACACTATTTCCTCAAAATGTTTGTAATAAGTACATAAAATGAGAGTAAATTCTGCTTATTTTCTCTAGAGAGATGACAAGTCATAAAATACTTATTTTGGCTTGTTATGAGTGATAATTACAAGTTTTTTCTTACTTAAAAGCTTTACTTTTGTATACATTGACCTATTGTTATCAATAAATTAACATATAATGACATAATCTCAATCACCTTAATTTTACGCATGCATTACAATGTAGGCCTTACCTAGAAAGGTCCATTTGAAGAAATTTCTCCAGGACATGAGAGAATTACCTCTGTTGATCAGGTACAAGTGAGGATACTTCATCAGTGTTTGAGAATCAATATTTTGTTCAAATAAGCCAAACAAGGTTATTGGAAGTGATGTCATTAGAAGATTGTATGCTGTAAGATATAGGCCGTCATACAGTGACTGAAACAAAAAAGATGAGAGGTAAACGTAAAAGATTCAGGTCTTTTGCTTTATGATACAAAAACTCCTTCTATTTTTCACAATATAAACACTAAAAGATTTGAGGTGGGTCTTAAAAGTCATCTTTAAAACTGGCTATGAAAATAAAATATGTGGGCTTCAACCCAAGAGTATTTTGCTAACATTACTGTGACTTTGGTGTGGTGGTGGGGATAGAGTATGAAACAACAAGATTTATTAGTTTAATTTATGATGTAGTAATTGCATTGTTATCATTAAATCATAATGTCCACTCCTCTGAAATAATATTGCAATTCATGAAAATTGTAATTTTGTAACTTTTTTGGCCTAACCAGTTCAATTGCCCTAGGTTAATGATGCAAACTAATCATCGTACTATGTTATGTGGTTACATATTTGTTTTGATGGGCCTTGATTGTTGCAAATAATCTGCCACTCAATATCCAGTTGTGAATGGTATCCTTAAACTTGACGATATCTACTGTCGGCACATAAAGTATGTGGACTTGAGTTTGGGAACAAATAAAAAACTAACGAGAAAACCTCACGGCCAATTATGTTGGAGGCCCGAACGGTTGTACAAGGCAACACTGCACCGATTTGCCGAGGCTATTAGGCTAACAGGACCACTCACTTTGATCACTATAAATACCAATCAGTATAAATTAAATGCTCTTGTTGATACAATGGATGATTAAATATTGAAAATGTTCGAGGCATACGCATTGCAACACAACCAAGAACAAAATTGTATGATGCCCCAGTTTTGAAATGCGATCATTTTACAAAATTAATAACAAACTTTTTCCTGTTAAAAATACAATGCTGAAACTTACAAGATGTGCAGCAAAGATATTTATCTACCATTGCCGAATGTGGTTATCATAAAAGTATTTCTGTTTGATTTACAAATTATCAAATTTGGAGCTTTGCTCGAACACTGTCAAAAACAGCTACTTTTTACATTACACCCATAGTAAAAAACATTAAAATGTATTTAAAAAATAGTTTACCATTATAATACAGAAAATTAAAGAAGAAAAATTATGATGTGATGAGTTTTTCAGTAGGTTTTCTCGTTATTTTTTTAATTTGTTCCCAAACTCGAGTGCACATAATTTCTGCCATGGGTTGGGCACAATTTTAACCTGAGCAATTCAGAGCACTACTGTGGCATACAGGAGTGGAGCTACTGGGCCTTTTCTCAGCTGAATCACTCTGGCTAGGGAGTTTCCTAAACCATCCTTCCCCCTATTCTCTTCCCTCCACCCACACCCCAACCCAAGGCTCCCATGTAAAATTAGAAATTCAGCCCTGATTATATCTATGTAATCACTTGCATATTGCAACAACTACTGGATGGAATCCATCAAACCTGTTACAGTTTTCAGGAGGGAAGTATAAAAAATCAAGGAATCATTGAATAAACACCAAATTTCCCTGAAATATGCCATAAAATGTTTACTCATAAGAATTATCAATAACTGACAAAATCATATTTGGATGTATTCAGGATTTTATATCTTACCTGAGTGGAGAATAGACTGTAAGCGCCAAAACAGACTTGAGGAGTATTGAAGACTATATTTTTGTAGAAAAAGTACTGTATCAAAGTGGCCAGGCGGACATAATACCAATGGCCATGGACCAGTAAAGCTTTTCTTAAGAAATGAAACCTAGCGAATGCAAAGTCTGAGCTTCGGGCAGCCTGACGTCCTTCTTTTCCCATTATTCCTGCAAAACAAATGATTATGCTTAAATATATATATGAACTAACACAAAATTAATTTCCAATCGAAAAATATTGTGGGAAAGCAGAGTGAATCATACCTGTACCCAGAGTTAAATATGCCAAAGAGGGACTGATGGCAGATTTGGAAAAAAAAGGTGATGCACTAAAGATGTGCTCACTGTGACATCAAGTGGCATTCAAAATTTAACCAATTACCGCAATCTCAGATATACTTTTGGATTTTAAATATATACTTGAATATTTTCAGGATTTAAGCTGCTGCCAAACTGTTCAGTGATCTCAGAGAAATGTCGCTTTGCTCGACTGATTTATTTTAATAAGCAAACTTAGGGTTATTTCTCCCGCCGTCGATGATTTTATGGTGTGGTGATTGATCTGCATTCAACGGAATACTCAGTATAAATTTCTGACATTTCTATTGTTTTCACATTTTAATCTTATTTCAGAACTGTTTTGAAGCGATTTGAGAAGGAAGTGGTTTAAGATGTTGAGAAGGGTTGGAAGTCTGAATGAAACCTCTAGGGGAGCTTATAAAGTCAGATACATAGACACAAACTTTTGCATGATATATTTATTCCACACCAATGGAAATTTAGTTTTAGGTAAGTAAGTTTTTAGACTCAATGTTTTTCTAATCCAGCTAAGTCCCGAGTTTTGGCTGACATGAATTTCATGTATGTAAGTGAGCAACAAACTACTGGCATCAAGTAGTGATTGGTTTGATCAACGAAGGTGAAGTAAAATCCAAATTTATCATTTTGATGCAGCCATTACATTTAGGAAAGAACTATGAGATGACTATGGTTTCCCAGAAGAATTAGTGCTTAGAAAATCTCTACACTCAGTAAGGTTTCACCTAAGACTCTTAGATTGGTGTTCAAGTTACAGCTGGATTGACTAGAGCCCAAAATTTTGATAAATATGCTGTAAGCTGTAGAAATTGAAGTATTTTGACTTTTTTCTGCATTGCCTCTGCGTGTGCACCCTAGAAGACTTCCGTAAATAGGGAGAAACATCAGGATCAGTATGAATGGCAATATCTTTTAAACTTTCCTTTATCACCTGTGCTTCCTTAGAAAATAATAGCACGGGTCAACTTACCTATGCCAATGTGTGCCTCTTGTATCATGGAAACATCATTTGCTCCATCACCGATCGCAGCAGTTATAGGTTTTATACCCATGTGCTTGACCAATTGAACAACCTGAAAGTTAATTTTATTGTATTATGATTAAAAGTATCATCTTGACAATACAATGTGGATACTCAGTGAAAGGTTTGTGATTTAGCCTCGGTCAGAGGCTCAGAATGAAGCCAGAAGTAGGTTGTTATCGTTGTTATTTAAGTGTGAGCCATGCAGTTGATTTTATCTCGTTGACATTTGAAGGGCATGGAATCCTCGTTTTTGGCAATTTTAAATATGAACCCTATTGATGTACTGAGTTCCCCATTTATGTTGGTAAGATCGACTGGCATTGTTACTTCTGCTGCTAAAGGCCAATGGGCAAACTGTTTACAGACAGTTCTCACTTCATGCTAAAAGACTCTTGCTCTCAATAAGTGATGCTCTGTGTTCGTAGCATTTCTCAGAAAGGGCCGATACCCGAATCCAAGCTTAAAAACGGGGGATTATTGTGGAAATTATTACAATGGCATCATGAGGAGGATGTAGAGATAATTTCTACTACAAGAGCTTATTCTGACAAGATCAGTGATGGAATTCATAAAGTGGGCATTAGATGTGAAAGGTACATATAAAAATTACGACCAAATAAAGGTTATATTATGATAATGACTAATAACAATGATCAGGGTGTGATTGCACAGGGTTTCAAATTTGCTTGAGACGTATATAATGGTAAGAAGGGGCTCTAATAAGAAGAATATGACAGAAAATAAATGAAAGATTTCAGTTTCTAATCAAGTTCATTTCTGAGATCATTTCAAGAGTAAGCACGGGGCTTAATATTGGTGTCCAAGATTTAACTAAATTGGTTTGTATTTCATATTATTTTGAGAGAAATTATTAAAAAAATAAATCTCTTGCCTTCCATCAAGTAATATACACTGCACTATTGGTCCTGAATTAGTATGCTCATTAAATGGTTTGATTGAAATGAGTAATTGGCATCCAATATATTTGATTAAACCTGAAGTCCAGCATAAGCTGGATTGCAGAAATTAAGGAATATATTAGTGAATAATACATTACAATAGAAGATTTGAAAGAAAAGACAGGCACAATCATGAAACTCAAGGACAAACAGACCAGACTACAACAAACAGAGAATGGGAAGGGTGATCCCTGATGAAGAAAGAAAATTATGATCTGAGCAAATGAAGAAATACTGGGCTAACAGAAGAATTCCAGAAGGTGACTGAATTGGTCCAATGAAGGCCATAAAATAATAATAATATTGGATTAAACTTGTAAAGATTGCTATACCAAAGTTCTGGGCTAAGACTGTTCACAAATGGCTCAATTTTAGCCATTGCAAATAACAGGGACATTTTTGCCTGTGCTCTTTTGTTTTTTCCTGATGTTTCTTGTCTCTGCTCTTAATACCATCAGTGACTTACAGCATATATATTGATCAATTATGCGTGACCTTGTGGTGTAAGGGAAATATCATCTACTCCATCTTAAAATGACTTTGCAATGGTGCTCGTTTGATTTGAGCTACAAGGATGCTACAAGATGGTCACACTGGTCGGAAAGATGCGATAATTGGAGACTGTGAGAAAGCAAATGCGAAAACATGAAGATGTATCAAGTAATTGATAAATCAGTGAAAAGATTCTTTTAGTAATTGAGGTATGGCATTTATTTTCTCAAAAAGTATCAGCACTCAAGAAAATGCATCAAATGACGTAACTTACTTTTTTGTATTCCTCACAATATTGATAACCAATTTCTAATGATTTAGCCAAAAAAGTTATTCATATTTGATGAAATTTGTAAGTCTGTTGGCAAAGCTTCATTCAAATATATAGAGTCACTACACATGACATTGACATTCGCCTTGTTCATCTCCATTAAGAGGTTCTGGCCTTTCTTAACTGCACCCAAATTCAGGAAATGATGTCACAGTATAAGCTTTTAGACCAAATGTGCAGTTTTGAAAGAGCTGCTACCAACTTAGGCAAGAAAAGGCATACTAGCTAGCAGGCCACACTCATACCAATTCATCATGGTAGTGGTTGCGGAGTGTTTGAGAGATCATGAGGGCAAATTTGAGTGCAGGTTAATTATTCTGCTCTTTTTAAGTTTAAAAGAATGTTATAAAGATCCTACATGGCCTATTAAGCTTTCTTTTGAATGTTAAAATGTCAGTTTATAACGTTTTTGGGAGAGATGCTAAAATAATGGGTGCTGTAACTCATTTGTTTGCTGTATTTTTTCCCTATAATTAAGTACTAGTACTAGCTGTCTCTTCTCTTTTGCAAGTAAGCCCCAGGCTCCTTCTGACCGAAGCACAGGGTTTACCCTCTGATAGGATGAACATTTATTGGAACACTGTCATTGAAAATGATTACATATTCGCTGGTGACATCATACCCTCTTGCATGAGTACCTTCACCCATTTGATAGGCAATCCTTGTTGTCGGACTCTCGTAAAACTTGAGTTACCTGGTGTGCCATGGAATGCTTTACTTACGGGAACTGTCGGTACTATTTAATACAAATATATTTAATGAAATATTGAAATTAGCTCTTAGTGAAATACTGAATGTTGTTTGTTTAAATAGGGTTCATGTTTTTTAGGTGGAAAAGGGGAAAAGGCAATACAGAATATTGTCATGAACTATCAATTGTACTGCTCATGTGTTTTCGAATGCTTTTCAGAGTTGTTAAAAAGATGTTTTGTTCACCACCTATTTGTTAATAGAGCCATTATAAGAATCTCAATTTACTCACATTGCATTTCTGTAAAGGTGACATCCGACAGCATACAACTGCTGTGCATGAGGTAGATATGGTTAAAAATTGATTTACAACATTTTTGTGGTCTGGCTGATCTGTTTCACATAATATTTGGTGTAGACTCATACCATCCACGACCAGTCCATATTGCTTATCTTTTTCTGACTTGATTTTATCACTAGAAAATTATCAAATTAAAATAGCATCAGAAAAAAAACTATTTATTATACTTTTTACTTTCACTAGTGCCTTGGAATGAGTAATTATAAAACATACCTGAGAGTATTTAGAGCCTGTACACATGTATCATATTTTGTATGACCAGTGAGGAAGAGTTGCTGTGTTCCAGATTTAAAATGGCCACAGGAGAATGATACATTAACTGCTGTCTCGACTTTATCACCAGTTAGTATCCAAATCTGTTGAGTATAAATGAGGTTGACAAAATATTAGTCAAATTTAGAATGCTTTACCTTTTCACAACAAATGCTGTATCAACCTGCCACTGATTTTTCAACTCATGAGAACAAACACTGTTTATAGATGTGTGAATGTTGGCATGCAAGAAAAGGAATGCCATTTTGACACAACTCTGTCATCAAGTGAGATGTATGCTCTCAGTAAACATGAAATTTCATTTACCTTTAAAGGACTGGGGTTCTCTTAAATGTACATAGGAATACAAGGTACAGTAACTGTGCCAACTGAAAAGCTTACTCTTAATTTGGTTTTGAGCCCATTCATTTTCTACTAGCTGCCCTGAATGAAATCTAGCCAGCAGTGCCCATAGTAGGTAGTTTAATCTGTGGGATAAAGGTTAAATACCCCACCTTCATCACACTGGTCCCTTTCCTCAGCCTTAGAGGCCCTTTCCTCATCTGTCTTTCTTCTTCTATCTCAGTCCTTTCTCTCACTGCAAGTTCCTTTATCAGGATATGTCTTGGTCACCTTTTAGTTAGTTAACATGGTGAATGATTAAAAAAAAAAGTGACCCGGTGTGTCAGTACACCGCATATACCTCCTAGTGGTGGGTCGCGGGCAACAGTATGCTGGCTCTCAAGGTAGTCCTTCCAGAAGGGATCCTAGCTTGAGCACCATAGGGAAAGCGGGCGTAGGGTATTACTATGCCTTGGTTTCTCTTGTGGCACATAATTTCACATAATTATCTTAGTACCTGTGCATAACTTGGCCGTCTGGGTTCAAGAGAGAAGGCAAATATATTTAAGCATGCCTAGGAATAAAAAATATGTAATATTTGCACGTTAATTTATCCATATGACAATCACAGGGACAAAAGGAAAGGTGGAAAGTTTAATTGGAGAGATATATCCCACAAATATAAAGGATGTTGTTGGCACAGCTGCTTCAAATATTTCCATAAACAAAAAATTTCATGTATGTGAATAAGAAAAGTTATTCACCTTTTAGATTTTCTAAATAGATATGTCATTGTGATTTTTTCCAACTCCAGGAATGACTTATTGCGACAATATTCACTTACTTTGATTCCTGCAGCTCGTAAACTTTCCAGGGTTTCTGGAACGTATTCCTGCAATTGATCACGCACGGCAGTTGCACCAAGAACCGTCAGCCCACTTTCCAATGCTACAATGGCATCACTGTTTTTTAAACCACTGTCTCTTCTTGTTAAGGAAAAGGATCTCACTGAATCTGAGCTACCTATAGTGTTCATCATAGAACCTTGTCTGCTCAGCAGTCTCCTCAACATGCTTACACTGCCCGCTCTTTCCCTACCAAGATTTGGCTTAGACCCCATCTCAGGGTTATGTCTCGGTCCGTAAATGTAGGCATAATCCGAGCTGGACTTACTCCGGGAGTGTTGCATCACTGCTCTTTTGTTTCCATTGGTGGATGTAATGGTTGCACTGTCTAAACTGGCCTTTCTCTCTTGAAAACTACTGTCTACACTGTCTAAATTATTTTGACAACTGCATATTATTTTTGCTCTAAAATCCTTGCATGAATTTACATCATCCTCACTTGCACTTTGTGCCGTGTCTGTGGAAGCACAGCCATACTGACTATTTTCATCACTATGTGAACACTTACTGCTAGCACTGTCATCATGCAGTAATGCATTATTGTCTGCAGCACACAGGACATTTCTGTCTAATTCATGATTATTAGATGAAGGTAAATCATTTTTGCTAACATTAATATTCACTGTTGTAGAGAAGTTGGGGGGAGCTCCATTCATACCTATGAGAGAAGGATTAGTTACTTCATTGGAATATTTTTTAGGAACTGTTTCTTCTTCAGTTCTACTGAGGTCAAAAGGTCTCCTAAACTCCATCACACCACCAGCAGAGTGATTTCTTGAGTGGCCTGGACGGTGTGGTAAAATGGAATGCCGTGCCTGTGGTGGGATGACCCTTATTGATCCCATCAATGATCTCCTCTTTGATGTGGCAACTGCTTGTCTTATCCGGTCACTTTGAATGGCTGCTGCAAGTTTGGCAAAGTCCTTTTTAGTCAAACGACGTCGGCCGACCATCAGAGTTCTCAACCCCCTCTATAAAAAATATGGAATTTATATTATCTTCTCTAATGGCCACTGGGTAACATTCACTTTTTATTATATCAATGTACAGTTGAACATTCTGCTTGTGAGGGATATGAGTGAGAAATGTGGGGTGAAGGTTAATTGGTTAATTACTACAAGATGAAAGTAATACAATTCCCTAGGAAATAGGTGGTTAATTTTAGTGTCAATACCAAATTATTGCACAGTTCACCATCTGAGATTGATATGCTACCTAAGTCTCTTAATGCTGCCCAAAAACAATTTTTGATCCTTCCTTCTTAGGTATGTACCAAAAATTATATCCATTGTGTAGTCGAAATGCAATTCCCATAAAATTACCACTTGGGAAACAATCAGATATGTACCCCAAAAAATAATAAAAAATTCAACCACTAGTTTTCACATGGGCTTATTTGTAGCCTTCAATATACTGAAATGTCATTAACTAGCAAGAGATTGTGATAAAATGTCTAAGTATTGGTTATTTTGAGCCTTGTAATATTTCAGTGGAAAATGTTGTGGTACATACCTACTGTCAACCTTTTTAGTTTGTATTGTACTCAGACATATAGAAGATACCTCTTAATGTAAAATGCTATCAATTTTGAAACATAAAATTTCTTATTTAGGATTGGCAGAGGCCTTAGCTTGGATAAAGGTTTTTGGTTAATGATACCTCATGGTTTTTTCCTTTATAAAAATTAACAGATAACTTACTTGTGCAAAATCGTCAATGTGCCTGATGGTATCCTCCCTTGGCCCATTGATAGACAGCTTATCTAGTACAGTTTCAGCTCCTTTACAATAAAGGAGGACAGAGGAACCACTGGATTCAAGTTGTCCATTGATGTAAACAACTTCCTCTACAGCTATTGACATTCTACTACGCTCTGGAAAGAAATTTATCTTTTGAATATTGTTTTTACATGATAGAATAATAGATTATGACAATAGTAGAAATGTGGACAGATGAGAAGGAGAAGCTCCTTCTTGATGTTAACCGTTAAATGCTATCATTAGGTCTTTTTTGACCCGATGTAATTTGTTCATTTTTTGTAGTGGTCAAATGGCAGCTCACAGGAACCCTTGGGACAATGTAATCTGAAGGGAGAGGAGGGAGTGAGCCAGTTTAAATTGAGACAGAGCGGTCAACAGTTGTTGTTTACGAGCAATTCGAAAAATCGGGTCAAAAAAGACCCGAAGATAGTGTATACGTGGCCAAAATCCACAATAGTATTTAAGGGTTAATATTATTTTTTTCAATTTAGTGGTATGGTGTTTCAAGCTAAATTGAAGCAGAGAAATTACTTTTCTTGGGTAAATGACACAATAATTAAGTTATTATTTTTGCCAATGCTGTTTCTCATCTCACCTGAGGAAAATTCAAGAACCTCGAGCCTCAAGAACATACGTACTCGATCCTTCACCTTTACATAAAGTATGTCATCTTTCTCTCCAAGATAAGCCACTCCACATCTAAAAAAATAAGAATGCACAACATAGAGACAGAGTCGACTGTTTTCCATGAATAATTGTATTGAGGCACTAAGAAAATGCATATACAGCTAAATATGTATCCCTAGTATAGAGAGAGATGAACTACTGTGTAATCAAAATTTGAAACTAAATACATAGTTTGAAGCATCATCTTCACTATTTTATGAATGAAAATCTATAATCTCACCACAAAATTTTTAGGTGTGCACATTATATGAAACCTGATGTATGCTGATTGCCTTACTTATGGCATTATGTGAAATATTAGAACTCATATATTATCATTAACATCATACTTCCCATTCATGTATGTTAAAACACTTATTATTTAGGTCATGGTTAAATAATGTTTGGTAAAATGCATTCACTCAGAAACCTGAAGTCTACTCTGTATAGTATTAATGTTGTGATAACCTTGAAAACCTGAGGTAAAAAAATCTTAATGCCCCCAGCAGAATGGATGGCAGATATTTTTGTAAATATCTCAGAAATAGGCTTAGTCATTACTGCCATTGTGGATGCTGGTCAGTGTATAAACTTTGACACAAATGATTGTCTCTCAAAGAGCCAAGACCCTGAACTAAGAGGGTCAATTGGCACTACATGACTGATGTACAGTAATTAGCTTACAGGTGACTTGAGGCTAAATATCAAAACTAGTTCAATTTGTCAACAGGAATGGAGTAAATATAAAATTGATATGAAAAACTGTCATATTGCTGAGTCAACAACTTTTGTCCAGCCAGAACCTGTGACTTTACTAGACCACATGGGCAGGTAGGGGGCGGCGTTCCCTCTCTACCCCAAAAACAAAATATTTCATTCGAAATCTGCTATATTGAGCGAGACAGGGTGATGTTTTGCCCCCCTCCTAACATAAAATAGCTACAGTTGGGTGTCATGCCCCCCCTTATCATAAATCCTAGCTATGCCCATGCTAGACCAGCTGATATTCCTACAACTCTGTAGGCAGGTCCAGAAGAAAGAAGTTAGGGCAAGATAGTGAGAATCGTAGGGGAAGTTCATACTATGTATAATGTGGAAGTGACTCCTGTTTGGAAGTATCCAATTCCACTCCCAGCAGCATGGGCTACAACGTCTATTTCAAATGGATAAAACCTTCTAGTTTTGGGTTGAATACTGATTTCTTCTACTGCTCCATTTGAGACAACTATGGTCTTTTTGACTGCTATCAATCCAGACCCATTTTACTTTTGATGAGGTGTGTGATGCCGTTTACTGTATCTCAAGTTAAATGTGTCCAAATTGACTCAATTTTAGGTGATGGAGTTCTGTTCAAGGCTTAGGTCTAAATACATAAATCCTGTAAACTAATGCAGCTCATCTACTGGTAACCGTATGCCTTTGAAGAGTTGTGATAACTTCAACAAGTAATATTTTACACTGCTGACATTTTTTCAGGAGTTCTTCCCTGCATTCACCATCTAAGCACTTTTACTTAAAGCTACCACAACATGTGCCTCATTTGTGATTCTGCTTATAATTGGAATGATAAAAATAAGCCAGTGATACAGTTTTTTGCAAAATTGGTAGTAATAAAATACTTTGTTTCAAATGATGAATGCATCTGGTTCTCAGGAAATGAGATGTTATGCATTTGCATTTTACTTTGATGAGTATCATTAATCTTCATACTTGACCTATGTTGGATGGATTTTGGACCAATGGCCTTTAATAAGTTGTGGTCCAAAGCAAATGGATTTTACCTCCTCCCATTTCTGAAACATTTTACTGCTTGTTGAGTGTCATTTAATTATTAGAGTTATTCATAAGGAGTTAGTTTGTCTTATATAGCCAATTTATAAGTAGCGAAGTGATAGATCTCTGTTGGTTTGCTAAACGCTAGTAAGAAAATCTCACCTGCGAACTGCTTCTAAAAGAGCTTTCTCATCTGGACTAGATGCCTGGTAGATGAGGCACATGGGGTCTCTTGCTGCCACATCCTCATTCTCCTCATCTTCAATAGTATCTCTTAGGAAGTTCTTATTGTAATTCACTCTGTTGCTATTGCTGTTTGCAGTATTCCTGGGAGATTCACGAGGCTTAATTTTTTCCACTTGGGCTGTATGGCATAATGCTAGAGCAATTAAAAACTCTTCAATTTCTGCCTGAAAAATATTTAAAATATTTCATTTAGTAATCCTTGAGCTATTGTTGTCTGAATTTCTTGTTATATGGGCAAGTATCATTTTTTGTACTCATAGGCTATGTGGAAGAGAGAAAAAATAAATTGTCTCTATAAAAATATGGATAGTTCTTTTGGAGCCAGATCAATCAAGTACAAACTGCTTATTCTACATTGGCTAGGCTATTAATACATACACTCATGAATGGAATTTCAATCCCATTTTCCTCTCTTCCATCAGGGTTCAGCTTTATCAGATGTCCTTTTGTTTCAACGTATATTTCCTTGTTAATAGAGCATCGTTGAAACTCCATCAGGTTCTCTGTTAGTGTTCCCGTTTTATCAGTGAAAAGATATTGGACCTATAAAAATAAGAGTTTTTATTCAACAATGAAAAATCCGTACATTCTATCTATGTTCTCTACTCTATTGCCATTTAAGGTTATATATGTGCCCTATAAGATCTGAAAATGTCTTAGAGGCAGCATGAGTTAGAGATAAATTGCAGAATAATATGCCAACCCTCACAGCCAAAATCAGCCGTACATTAAAAATTATAGCACTTTACATTGATGAGTTAATATTATCTGCCAAAAATTGGCCCTAAATTGGCTTTCATCTTTGGTATGAAGCAGTATATCCATACTCATCTCATTTTTACTTTGGCTAAGGACACTTCTGATTTGTGTCAAATATCATGGGCTAAACTTATAACTTAAATCTTGTATTTTAATTAACTTTTTGGTTAATGATTTAGAGTGACAAATTTCATTAAAAATTGCCTACTGAATCATTACACTCTTGCATTACCAAGCATTAATCAAGCAATTATCTGATTGGATTCCCCATACCTTTTTTCCTTAACAAACCAAATATTTTGTCTCAAAAAAGAAACTGAAGCATTAAAGTAACTGCTCTGGTAACTTCAACTGCAGCATTCACTATATTTTCGCTGTAAATATAAAATGGCTGAAAGAAAGGGTGATTTAACTGATACCTATAACACCCAAAGTTCCTCATAACTGATGGTATATGATTTTGCCATTGGACATTGCCCTCTATGATGGTTCCCTTGTTGGCTGTGTGTGTTATGTGAATGACAATGTTTGGCAAATCCCAATACTGGCTCAATGCATGTAACCAGTGTTGAGTAATTCTAATTCCCTACTTGTTGACTCATTATTAGCAAAATCCAAGAATGGATATTGCTCAACAGCTAAACAGTGGGCATCATCCACCAGTTAAAGTCAAGTCAATGCTTCTGTTTGCTGGCTTGCATTGGCCATTTGCATGAGAAAGTAAATGTATGAGTACCTATCTAATGTATGGTCACCACTTCAATTTTAAAGCCTAATTACTGTCCAAATGATTCAAAAAGAGAAATTTGATGTCTGCTTTGCCAATGGAGAATAAGATTTTGTGTGATCCATGCATATTTACCTGCCCCAATTCCTCATTCAAATCTGATGTATTGCACACAGCAGCTTGCTGTGTCTTTTCACAGAACATATCTGCATCCCAAATGAAGAAAAAAGTTCCCAGAAATTTTTGGAGTTCTGAAATAAAACAAAATAAAATGTTATAAGGAAGAGTATAAATGGTATTGTATTGTGTTGTTGATTTAGACTTAGGATATGCATTGGAATTACCTCACCTCTTTTTCCAAAATATATATAGCCAAAGTTATAAGAATACCTGCTAGTTGAGAAAATAGTGTGGCTATGGTACACTGCTACCTATTTTATCTCTTAACACTTTCGCTGCTAATCCCGTCATTTGACGTGTTTCCTTAGCTGCTTGGAAACATATTCCGACCAACTTACAATTGAAAAAGGTAGAAGAATCAAGCTTTAAAGCAATATAAACAGCATTTTCTAAGTAATACAGTCATTTTTCTGTGATAGCATGAATAAAGCTTAAAATACGCAGCAATCTACCTATCCGGTATCGAGAAGTGCCCAGCAGCGAGAGTGTTAAACTTTTTAGTCACATGTGAAAATCATGAATATTCCCCTACTACTACATGGCACTACTGATTGCTTGTTCTTAGCTTGTTATGACATTTTGTTTCCCAATAGATTATTTGACCCTAGCACAAACTTAGTGATCATTGAATGTCTTAATGGCTATTTTCATTAATTTTGCCTTTACTATGAACTCATTATTTTAAGTGGTGAAAGCATAACAGTTTTGCATACTACTACATGTGTCTTCAATGACTATAGGGTGCATATCTATGTATTCTGGCTATTAGGAGTAGGTATATGATGGACAACATAATTATTCATACAGGTCTTCTGGATTCTTAACCATGTATGTTCATCATGGTTTTGCAAACGTTCCAGTTTGCTTCTTTAGGTCTGAAATAATTTGAATGCAGTTTTGGTTTCTTTATACATATATGCCTAACTCTGTTCATTACTGAAATTTGTGCTTGCACTTTCTGTTTTAAATCATGGAAATTACATATTCAAGTTTTTTTGTGAAGAAGCATCTTTTTTTGAAAATTAATTTGGATTCTTCCAAATTGATGCTATGTTCCAGTCCCCTCCAAGTGTGTTCACTGACCCAAATGAATGTACCTGAAGTTGGTGAAAGTATGGTGGATTGGTGAATGTACATGGAGTGGGCAAAACATAACATCAATTTGGAAGAAGCCACACTTATTTTCAAAGAAAGATGCTACTTCTGAAAAATTATTAAAAAGACTATTGGGATCAGTGAACTGACTCCTTGCCTGAGATCTTATTACTTGGTAAATGATAAAATTAATTGTCATTTTTATTTTTTAATTAATAATCATTTTCCTCTCAAACTAATACTCACCTATTGTTACATAAAGTGATATGGGAATGAGGTAGTTGTACAGTATTATGAATGAGAACACATCCTGAACAACAGAGCTTGTTGTAGCTAATCTCTTGGGTTCCCGTAGAGATACGTTGGCTGTAAATTAAAAAAAAACAATATAAAAATATGCTTATATACTGATGTTAGTCCAAATTCCTATAAATCACTAGTTACATGGATTCAAGACTCCCATATGACTTCATTCACCCATTATCTCCATTTTTTTCTGGTAGTTTTGAAAAGAGATTGAAAAAAATTGATTTGTATCTTTTTTCAATTTCACTAATACTTCTCAGTCTCTTGTCAACCAAAAAATAATATGATTGTGAAATTTTTCATTTAACTTGATTGAAAAACATGAAATCTAGTGAAATTTTTGTACATATATGGAAAAGCTGAATGAGTGTTGGCTTATTTTATTTTGCATTTCCTCTATGCCATATCCACTTAAAAACAAGGCTAATATTGATACATGAACCCTCTGTTGGCTTCAATTATGGTTAACTTTTCTTCCTGGATAAACTTGCCATTGTTATCTTACTATATCAATTTTTTATTACATCTAAGAGTACATACCTATCCAGAAGTCTCAGCAAAGGTGTGTTGCATGGGGTTTTTGGGATACCAGTTATGAAAGGAAGGGTAATTAGGTGAGGGGAAGCCTTCTGTCATTGGCATACACCTCGATAACTAAGGAAATACAATCAATCACATCTTAGACACGTGACCTGTTGCTTTGTTCAGGAAGTGACATTGTTGAACATTATCAAAGTCGTGAATGTTTCTTTATAGCTTTGAAAAAAAATCTCAACTTCGGAATGGCATAATTTTTTGAGGTTACAGTACACGCTTTATCACTGTTGAAGTTTGAAAATTCTGAGGCTTTGCACAATAGAGCACCAGTGATGCAGATGAAAAGTGACATATTGTAAAATAGAGTGAAAACTTCACTAGTAATTATATTTGAGGGTAAGTGTGCATGCTGGTAGAGGCTACATATTTTTTCTATTTCGGTAAAAAAATATTAACACTAGTAAGTATTGAATACTGAGTAATGTACTTCAGCATTATTTCATCCAAAGTCTCAGCTCTGCACCAATGTACACTAATTTTAGAGCCTATAATTCGTTTTTGCAGATAATATTTATGATTTAAAATTATAAAATACTTACTGGATACAAAGCTCTTATCCTTTGTTAGCTTCAGAGCAAGAGATACCACAACCTCGATCACCATGATGATGAGGAAGAAAAAGAGAAAACCATTGATGGCCCTGATCACAAAAAAAAATGGTAAATGGTATTCAAATAAATTTTTCATCAAAGTGCACTAATTATGCAGCCATGTATGTATTATAATATTACTGGATATGGCAAAATCAAATCAATGATTATTCATTTCATACCCTGATAGTGGTATGAAGAGTTTCATTGGAGATTCAAAGCAAGGTCATCTTAGGTTATATTAGTTAAGTTCAAAAATATTGTGTTGATTTTTTCTCTTCATTCAAGATTCCAAACAGGATCTTAGTATATATTGGTAAAGTTCAAAAGTAATATTTTGATTTTTCTCTTCAGCCAGTTTTCTTCTGGCGGATTAAATCTACTTGTTACTTCAGGTAAGAATGACTTTGAAAATAAGTGGTCTCTATTTTCATTTGGTAAATCATGAAAGTGATATTACATAAGACAGGTCATTTGGTATCACTTCTTGTACTATGAGTATTGATAGTTGATTGAGAGCACTTACCTTTCTATGGAGGAGAATTTATTCCTTGTGAGCTTGGAATTAAGAGATAGTTTAGTCTCTTGTCCTGTATAAACTGAACACCCTGGAATGAATTAATGTAGAGGCATCATGATTTTGCCCAACAATGGGATGCTCAAGTTTTAATTCCACTTTCAGGATTTTTGAGTGAATGTTACATCATGATGTTTAGGGTCATTTTTACTGAAATTTATTTTTTCTTACCATAAATAAATTCTGTGTTCTTCAAACGTGCTCCTCTCAGCAGTAAATTGTCAATGGAAAGAGAAACTTTTGGTTCACATTTGAACTTGGTCCTCAGTGATGTCCGAAATGCAGCTCTTCCATCGGTTTGACCATCTGAGCTATCTTTATCATTGTTATTTTTTATCAGGTTATGCCCATTGAGGAGCTCAATGGTGCCACTGAAGTTGTATAAATCTGGTGTCGGCTCCTCACAGACGATTTTAACTTGAGACTTGGCCAGTTGTGATTCAATATCTGGGCCTCCTAAAAACCTCAGGGGACGGGGGGACTGAAGAGTCTGAAATGAGATAATTACGCATGAATTACAAAGTGGCGAGTTATCCCCTGCTAATGATAGTTAAAGGTTGAAATCCTGAAAACTGTTGCCAAAGTTACTTTGATGGATTGAGAGATAAAAGGTGATGACTTCAACTCTTTCAGAAGCCCAAAATTGATATTAGGGGTTATCTTCTGAATGATGATATTCATCTGAAGACTATGATTGGCAATTATGGTTGAATTCATATTGAAAGGTTATAAATTATTTGAATTTTCCATGAGGGATGAGTAGTGTATTACTGTTTGTGGTTAAAATTATGTTGGAAGGTTGTAAGTGATCAGAATTTGAATTTGCCTTCAGGAGTAAGTTGTGTTTTACTATTTGCCTGCTCAGCTCCTCTCCTAACTGTCTCCAAACCTATTGTGGTGATTGGGTTTATGTGTCACAGTGATCCCTATGGTGGACCCTGGTATGGTTTAACTGATGATAATTGCTCGCTGTAGAGCAATCCAGGTCAAGTGGACTGAAGGGTTGGAGAAAGATGAATGTTATTCTTAGAAGTGTATGTTTATTGCAGACTATGAAACACTACCCAAAAATTCTTGTGAATTCCTTGCACAGATGTTATTTAAGGAAAGAATATTCATGTTATTTGAAAAAATAAGGACAGTAATGGTGAGCAAAGTTAGGGAGAAGGATTTTAAATAAAGAACTAATGAACGAACAATATATTGGTGGTTGAAATATGTGACTGAGGATAAGAACATGGATTTGTGGGAAGTGAAGCAATGGGAAATATACCTGTAGCAGCTGGAGGTAGGGCTCCACACTGGTTACTCTTGGGATGTAATTATATTAGGACAGGAAAGAGAGCATGATCTGATGACACCTATCCCCGATAGACTATGGTGTATCTTTCACTGTCTAATAGTTTTTTTTTTAATTTTTGACATACAGCTTACTAAGGAATAATTTTTAATTTTAGGTGGTCTGACTGCTCAAGTCTAACCACTTTACCTATCCTGACCCTTATCTTAAGGCGAACAGATGCTCAAGTCACTATTGGATCCCACGACCTTGTTGGACTTTCATGTGGGAGCATTTGGTACCACTGTCAGTGAATTGCCAGCATAAACTTATGTTTCAGATATCGAAATGTAATATTATAAGAGAAATTGTATCATATTATTGAGATTGCAGTGAAGTTAATGACAACTCCTATCAAGCGACCACCCCACATAATGACCATTTTCAGTGGAACTGTTGATGGTAGCCTAATTCAGTTTTCACGGTATGTGTACATCAAATTAATATGCATTGAAGTTTCTCAGGAGCAACTTAATTATGAATAAATGAAGGCTATCGGTATAGGTTTTAACACAAGCGTCGTTTCAAGTATTTTTTCCATATTTTTCGAATCAGCCGCCCGTTCATTTGCAGAATATGTACTCCAAGAAACTGAATCCCTGTCAAACGACCACCCCTCTTAACGACAATTTTTCAGGGGAACCGTTGGTGATCGCTTAATACAGGTTTCACTGTACAACCAAACCATGCATCGCCAGTACAAGAACAAAGGACTAAAGGTCTATATTTTGTGTTCTGGAATATGTGGACGGTTGGCTAACTAGTTGAAAGGAGTGAAATATGCGCCCCTTAGATGTAGGCAGTTTTATGGCGTGCGAGCCGTGCTGGGACGCCAGTCTATGCGAGTTTCTGCTCGCCTCGCTAACGTCCGATGCGTGAGGGAAATTATCTTTATCCCGTCAATTTGTCCCAGCTATTCTCCACCGTTGCTGAGCCGCTATATTCGCACTAATGGTGAAGGTTCCCTTCATATGAGGGAGCATTAAATGTGAGTAAAACCACTGTCTTCCTCTCGAAGGTCATTTTTATTGGTTTGTGTCAAGCACACTTAGCACTAACCACTTTCACCGGCGTGCGAAAATCACACATCAGGAAGGGGTTTTCAGTTCCTTTTCCGCTCCGTTTGCGGTTACTCATTTTTTTCTTATTCCCAGGAAATCGTTTTTTGCGGTGGCGACGCATAGTGGCAGCTGCGGAGAAAACGTATTTCATTGTAAAAATCCATAGCCTACCAATCAGGGCCGCACCCTCGGTTGATTTTGGTAATCTCCGAGTTTGACCACCCAAGAGTTTCCAGAGTTGCAAGCTTTCGTTTCTGGCGTAAAATGCATGTGAATTGCCGCGGTATTTTAAGTGTTTCATATGTTATACATTACAACTTTTTAAATCTGTATGGCTCTTGATCCAATTTATTACATCGGCTCCTTCGATTGGTTTCGAACTTCATTATATTTTGGGCACCTTCCTTTTGGGTAATATACATATTCGTGAAACTAGTTGCTTACACTTCGCAGCCTTCTCAATTCTAATGGGTAAGGCTACCCCTCACATTTTTTAAAAGATATTTACATATTGAAAAATTGTTCTTTTACTATATGAGTTATGGAAATAGATATAAAGTCATATCAGCAAACACTTAATTGAATTAATACAATACACGTTTCAGTGGGCAAAAATTTCTGGATGTTTCTCCCTCAAAAAAGTCGTAAAGGTCTTTCCCTCATTTTGACGTTAATTACTCTGCATAATGGAAGCTAAGTTGTCCGTGCAACCGCAGGATCCCAGTGTGCTGTTCCGGTATAGATTTCACGCGGTCAGATAAATATTTCCATTTTTGATTATATATAAGACTGCCGCTTAGTATTTTATTATGTTTTAATTTACAATTTGCGAATAAGACTGTAGATCTTTTGGTTGGTTCACTCATGTCCAAACATTTAATCGAAAAAATATTTGTATGATATATCCATGCCCATAATAATTGTTTACCAACATTCAGTGGAAATATATGGTTCTCTTAGAGAATTATACGGTGAGATTCTCACTTTGTAAATATCCATTTGTATAGTGGGAATTTTAAGAAAGGAAAACTTGAATGCCTAAGCGTGGAAATTCCCCATGAAAAATATTTTGGCTTAACTTGGATTCAAACCGTGATCCCCTTATTATCGGTCTGGTGTGATAGTCATTGTGAACATTGTGTAAAATAACGTAGGCGAATTCGGATCCCGATCAATACTTGTGTCTTTTTTGCGGTGAATTGACACGTTATCCTACTTATTCTTTGTATGTACCTCCCATGTGCGTGACTGCGTGCCGTATTATTACATAATTTTCGCCTTGAGCTTGTTTTTAAAGCATTATGATTGAATATTGTTCGTATCAAGACCCAGCTAATTATCGCATTGATGTGAATCGTGTTGTCGGGCAATTAAGCATGAAGTTAATTGATGCAGTAATAACTAACAGTATAGATTAAGTGAAAAAACGTGTAATCAAGGTTCTGACGTTAATGCCTAACACCTGGATGGTATAACCCTGCTAAATCTTTCCAGAAATAAACGATATAGTAATATTAGAAACATTTTTGGGAAAATATCGAGAAAGAAAAACTTTTTACGTCTCCATACTGACGTTGTGGGTTTAAGCTATACTGCGATCTCTGGTGTGGATCTTATGGCAATGTCTCCTCACTTTGCTATTTTTAATTAATATTTGCTTGGCTGCGTGTCGTATTATTCGTGAAGTTATCACCGTGCATTTGGTTTTTTAAATAATTGCGATTGAATGGGGGTTAGGAGTAAGGTTGAATCGAATGCCACCAACCTTCAAATTAGTTTCTCCGTCCAAGTTCGCCGTCGTGACGTGTGCCCTTCCGTCCCTTCGACTGCTGGATAGCAGAATCATATCACATGGCAGATCCTCTCCATCCTCCACTCGGATAATGTCACCCACCATCAGATGAGAACACTCTACGGTCTGTAAATGAGAAAAAAATGCCAGAATTTAGTATGACAGATGTGAAAAATGTTAACTTCTGTCCAACTACATATTGGGATCACTGTTTGGGTTAACAAAAATTGTTACTTTAAAAATTTTAGGAAATATTGAGAAAAGTTGGCAAAATTAACTGACGTTAGCGTTGTTCAAATAAGGTAATTAACATGTGAAGGAAGGTTCAGTTGCTGCCTTTTACTCTACCAATGAAGTAAGGATATTATGATTTTAGACAATTACTTGAAGTCAAGACAGAAGACTCTGAAGGTATCAAAGTCATTTATATACAGTGAAAAAATATAATTTAATGTGAAGTACCGCGGTATTTTTAATGTAATGGATTTAGGAAGCAATAAGTAACAGTACCATTAAACTTAATGCATTGACCATCAGACTAAAACGTTTACGTACAATAAACGCGGTAAAATTTCAATCTAAGAAGCATTCATTAGACAGAGGAGAAAATTTCTTGAAAGGGAGCCAGGGAATGCTTGGTTGTGAGATATAGGCACCTGCTAGCAAGTCTTTGCATTAGGGGGACCTTCGTCTATTTGTAGGACTGAAAATAGTAACTATTTTCCACACTGGCTGTATTTTCTATAACGTAGGATTCGTCGCGTCGTAACTTCTTCAGGTTACATGAAACCCGTGTCGTAAAAAATAAAACCCATATGGAAAAAAGTTACTCTTTTCATTCCTATAACTGAATTCTACCAAGTTACGCCTCAAACCGTTGATCTGTGTGTATTTACTATGTTATCATAATAGGAAATAATCGTTTGTGTGTACTACATAACGTATTAAAATATTTCTGATTAACACTGTAGGTATAGCTTAAAATCCTTTCAATAAAAAATGTATTCTTATAGCCGATTCTCGAGCGTCATGACGGAACTTTTTGATTGGCCAAAATTGTCGCATCTTTGCTGGAGCGGATGCTGATTATGGATATAATAGTTCTGATGATACGTGACGTTAGTTCGTAGAAAGGAAATTTTCCAATAAAATCGGCTTGCACCGGGAATAGACCCGCGAACCTTTGCCTCGCCGGGCCAATGCATAGACTATCACGCTACTCAACTTATGCAACTTCTGTGTATTTTCATTGCCGTACTCGGTTGAGGGGACATATTTTCACTCATGATGTTAGGTTGAAAAATCTCAGAAATGATCGGAAGTCGAATAAATCGAACATGGGAGTATGGGAAGAAGCTAAGCGGAAATATATAAAGGACCTATTGGTTAGGAGCATGAATCCTGAATCACATGATCATTTTTCACCAACAATTCCAGGGGTAGTGGCAACGACAAATCAAATGATGGCTTCGTGAAGCTTACATTTGCGGGGATAGCGGCATTGATAGGATCCCTATCTCCTATTCCATAATTTGCGACCCGTTTTCCTTCCCTGGATACTCCCGTAAATAGAAACCGCAGCCAATGAAATCGTATGGTAGAAAATGGGGGATTTGGCCATTAGTGACTTATAATCAATTGAGGATTGTAAACATTGCAAAAAATATGTTCTCAGTAACCTCAAAAGTGGCCTCGAGAAAAGGAAAGACGTCTTTAGTAATCCCTTTCCTTAACATTGAAAAGCTATTACTAAAATGACGCCTAGACTTGTGAGTAAAAAAATTACCTTCTAACTAAGGACGAATAGAAATGGAAGCACTGCTCGCTCCCGGAATAATTCACCGAAGTTCGCTTTGGTCGCCACAAATAAAAGTCATCAGGTAATAACCTGGCGGTTTTTGGAGTTCACACCCAGAGAAATGCGTTTTCCTTCTTCCTTTCACAGCTAAGGTAGTTTGAACGAATATCATTTCACCCAGAAATTGATGAATTTTGATTCATTTTAAAGAAAAATATAACACCCCTCCAGCGACACCAAAAATCCAACCCTTTACCTAATTTCTGAAATATTTGCCAAAAAAATACCTTCCCTTTTACATGAGAAATTGTACGTGTATGCACTCCAGAGAGAGCTTATTTGAAAAACTAGGAATTTGGTACTCCTAAATATTGTCAAAAATTAACAGTGTGTAGTTTGTATGTTTTCTCATCTTTTTTAAAAAATAAATCATTTAGTCACCGTAGTAAATTCTTCAGGATCACACAAAAACCTTCAGTTTTGAAGCAGTTTCAAACGTGCTGCGCGAAAAAATGAGTCAGGTTAATGAACTTTTTTAAAAGGTATTTTCATTTATTACTTACAACTTCTGTCATATAAAACTATATTATTTCACCATTATTAACGCTATATTTAATCCATGTGTCATGCAGCTGTTGAAATTAATACGTATAGTTCGAACTTTGTCTCTATTGTGACTAGGGAACTATCTCGCTCAAACTAACTTAAAATTCTTCTGTATTTACATATTCCTGAGGATCGCGGGGAAAAGATATGATTTTGTTCTCAGGATCCTCAGATCAGTGGTGGGAGGCTCTGTCATAGAGAAAAGAAAGATACCATTCTTGAATCCCTATGGCCCTTCGCTACCAAAATACCTTTACTCATTTTCAAATCAGTCAAACCATGGTTCTTATTAAAATTTGATGAATGAAATAGACTTAACAATGTGGTGTTTCAATGCAGCACACACATTAACGTTTTCCTGTTATTTAAGTTATTTTTAAGCCATTACACAACAATTGGGTTATTCATCGCGATTTCTTTAAAATTGGATTCTTCATGTTATGCTTCAAATGCTGGTCCTGGAAGTGAATAGGTGTTTATATATGAACCTGGAATGATATTACCTTCGTGTTTTTCATCTGGCAGACTACATTGAATGTACCAAAGTGACGTTTACACATCCCGAATAATGTTCTTTCCCTCTTTCTTTCGCAGCTTATTAGGTGTTGTGTATCTACATTTCCGTGAGATTTGCGTGGATAAATTTTTAGGACACAAAACCTTTACCTAAGTAAGAGAAAGTTCTTCCCCTCTTCAGATTTTCGTCCATTTTATCAGCGTATGGCAGAGTGTATGAGAAGTATCGTTGAATAAACTTGCATGATATATGGTGAAAGACAAGATTAAATATACATTCTACCACCTGCTTTGATCTCTTTCATCTTTCAAAGATAGCAATTCTTCTTCTCTGCCAGTGATCGATTTATTTAGACAGGAGATTCGCAGTTACACTTGATCTTATCGGTTATTCCTGTTTCTAAATCATTACATCACCTTGTAAACACCTTGCGGGAAAAAAGCGTAAGAAGGGCTGACATTGGATTATCTTTGGACAGCGTGGAAGTCAAGTGTCTCCGTTGATTGGCACATATCAACCAAGGCGTGCTCCTTGTGCTATACAATAGGAAGCAACAGTGAAACCATGGTGTGTGGAGAATAGGCTTGTACGATGAACGATTTTTCCCATCGAGAGTCGATGAAAAAATTCATTGAAATGATTCAGTTTCAATGATCGTCATCGACTCATCGACGTCGACGAATTCATCACCGTCAATGAGTCGATGAACTCATCGCGGTAGATGAGAATTATCTGTGTTGACGTGCCGCCCGCCCGCCCGTACCAATCCGTACCAGTAATGTTGAAAGTGAAAAATTTTGATGCTCAGATTTCGAGATTTTAATGCCTCTTGTGTGTGGTACACTCCTGAGAAATATATTGAAATTAACCATAGTTTATGATGTGGAGTCCTGAGTGAGTCATCAGTAGCCTAGGCATATTTGTGCTTTACTCATCTCTAAAATGAACTCCCTCAGGACTCCATTTCAACCAACTCCGCGTTATGTTTAACCCACAATTTTGGATTGCGAGTTATGAAACGTAGCAGATTCATCATTCGACCCCAAACAATATAAATAGAATATCTCATTATTTTCTTTTTTTAAATCTTGGCAGTTATAGTTTTCCGAACTTATAAAACTTAAGTTATAAAAATAAAATAGTGATAAAATAGGATAAGCTGTTTGTTTTGGTTGTGGGTGGGATTGTAATCTCACTAGCTACATGCGCAAAGGAACGTAATTCTCAACCCAAGGTGGTGGGAAGCCTTTCGAGTTGGAAAGCAATGTTCCGAAAAAGTTAAATTATTCTATTATTAAACTTTTTACATTTAAACTGAAAATTTTAAAGATAAGCCAATGTACGAGAATTTCAACGCTACAAATAACTTTGTGCTACTCCAGATGAAAAACAACAGTTAATTTCGAGATAGAATTTTTCAAGAGTGTGCAGTAGCAACAGAGAATTAAAAAATATCAAATAATACTGTGTGGAATGTCGTAATGACTGCGTCGGGTAATTTAGTCATCCAATTACCCCTCTTTTTCAATTGTAATTTTTATTTCGTTATCATTTATTTTATCACATTAATTTTTTCTACTCTAATGAACTTCAGCGTATCTCGGCTCCTCTCAACTTTTATACGACAATGTATTCCGGAACCGTCATATTAGCGTCTGTGCATTGTCAAGTAGCCGCGCTTTGCCTTACGTGAGATTGATATGTGGTATATGAAGTTCATTGTCAACACTAAAAATTTCTCTTGTAAATTTTATTGCGGCAGTTTCACGAAATGATACCACATAGACTAATGCATATGATACAATGAAATCTACCTGCACGTATTGCTTGAAATGTTTGAGCTGACCTGAAACCTGGCATTGTGGAAAGGATTCATGATTCACTAGAAAATCGCCAGAGATAATGTTTTTTTTGTGATAAGCTTATACTCATCTCTGGTGCGTATACAATGCCAGAATTTTGGAAACTATTGTAAATAAAATCTAAATAATGTGCGCACGTTACTCATCTGAATTTCGTCTTCATTTAAGGATTTGTTTATACCCACCATGTCTTATTCGGAGACTCCTCACTATATTTCGGTGAATGAATAGTCTCTACTTTGCTTTGACGATGGAGAACAGGCGTTACGTAAGGAGTAAAAAAGTGCATTCAAAGTAATGTTAGAACCTCTGAAGCTATGGACCAGAATTAATTGACTCTACATTTAGTGCTAACTTGAAGCAATGATGTGTTATAAGCGTTGAGAATAATGATAAATTTCAAATTTCTTTGAAGAATAATTTTCCATCCCCACAATGAGAACTCACATAAACAATACTGAGGGACAGACAATCCGGAAGGCAGAGACCTCGCCGGGCGAAGAAATACCGATGCGCGCTGTCTTCCGAGCGGTAAATCCGAATCGTAGTTACCTACATATATTCGTTCTAAGGTCTTTAAGGAACTTCGGTCGTTCTCCCCGATACAGTCGAATTCGTTGCCCCTTGCGCCAGGAACAGTATGGCCCTCTTCTACTCAATCGGTTTCTGGTTACCTTTCCTCGAAATCCTATGGCAGCTTCCTGAGAACCTTCACATGCTTCTCTATCTTCCCGCTAGAGCCACTCTTAGTCAGATCGTGTTTAGTAAATTATAATTTAACTAGTAGCTGGATCATAACACAACTATTTGTTATTTTGTGAGTGAATATTTAATGAAGAAACAATGCTAACTGCTGGCAAGTATTAGTTTTTTTGTAAAAATCACTCATGCGTTCAATTTTAACCATTGCAAAGGTTCAGTTATAAAATATTACACATATTTAACCTAGGAGAAGATTTTAACTGTTACCCAAGCCAAACCGTGAAACTTTTTTGTAAATATCTCAATTCCGGTTTCTGCCGGGAGTAAACAGTTTTTGGGGCAATTGTATTTCGCCTTAATACAACGGTATTTCCATCTCTAGGTTATTTTATTAAGTTTTAGTTTCTGCTATTGCCTGTTGAGTAATTTTATTCTAAAACCATACTATGCTTATTTAAGTGATATCCATTACGAATTCTATGTATGAACCATAATACTCTGGCCACTTAGATGATCTTGTACCTACTAGGAAATATGTTGGAGATAGATTTCTTAAGATGACATGACTAATTAATGGATTTTTACTTTATTTGTTAATTTTACTGTGGCTTAACTACCAACACGCAGCTAAAGAAATATTTCGATCCTTCAACGCTATAGATTTGATAATCAAGTCATATGTTTTTACGAATCTTTTAACAAGTCACGATTACTTCTAAATGCTAAAAAAAATTAGCTGTGAAGTTTTTACTTCTTACCTTTCTATTTCCGCTGGAGTCGATAATACTTGTTGGAGCCTTGTTCACCTTGGCATCTGCTCTATGCCGTAGCCAATCCTCATATCCCTGTTTCACCGCTGTGACCGCTATGACAAATGCCAGTGGCAAGACGCTGGTGGTGGCTGATACTGGGCTGTCTGTGGTCAACTGATTGCGGTTGGAGACGAGTACGTAAAAGTAACATTGTTGCATTAAGATACAAGAATTAAATACTCTCAGGCAAGACAACTTTGTTGAAGAAAGCATATACATGAATATTGCGAGATATGTCAAATTCTAACAGGGAGAGAAGTTTACTCACTTGGATTATAGTGATGCATAAAAAATAGAAGTTTGCTATCCGACGAAACTGTTCGAATAGGTTCCTTGGAATAAAACTCCAAGTGGTGTACTGTAAAGGAAAGAAGATTGAGTACATTTAGGTAAGTGTGCTTTTAAAAAATATATCATTAGCTTTATTGATAATTTTTTGTGCTCTTGAAATGCATTGAATTGCTGACTGGTGTCGTTATTTAAGGAAAATCCTTGCGTATACCTTCAAGGTGTTGAAAAATATTTGTAAATTTGTGAAGCTATAGACGGCTCTTGTCTCTAACCTTCCCCTTGTTTGCTCGAGTAGGTATTTTTATGACGCTTAATATTTACCTTTAATTAAAGACTAGTAAAATTGGCGTAAAAAGCCATTATGACCCATCCAGCTTTTTTATAAAGTTATACTAAAGGGTCATTGAAATTTTTGGGATAGGATTAACGTTTTAATCAGGGTAAAATTGAACGAAGTTAGTCACGGCAAGGAAGTAGCTCAAGCAAATAATTAACAAAAAAGTCATATCACTTTGGACATATGAGCGGTTAATACCGTGTTGGATGAATCAATTATACAAATCAGTTAAGGCTTCACTTTCGTGCGCCAGTACGCTATCTATTATGTTCTTTAATTTATGGCTGTATCGAATCATTCTTTGTATGAGTATCTGCTGATTTAGATGCGGATCGATATCTCTGCTCAATCTTACGTGGACTCGTTTTTTATTCTTAAAAATTCTATTTCGTCAGTATGGAGATAAGTCACTTCGATTGTCACGCAAGACCCATCGTTCTACTGTGCGTGGGCGTCATGCCGTTTCCACAACAGCGGTACGGACAGCTTCGCCTATATGCCCAAATTGCCGTGGGAATGCACGTCGGTACAGCTGTACTTAGCCTCCGTGGTATACAGACATGAGCACCCGAATTACGGTCTTCATCTGTTCGTAAGCCAAAAATTTTTAATAGCCTTACGGAACTAAAGATAAAAACTACGATTAGAAGGTTATTATGGCAAGTTAAACTTGGTTGATACCGTCGTTTTTCTTCCAAAAAGATGTTGAATCACAACTGAAAGCGACATAATTCTTTAGCCACTTGGATACGATGTGATAACAGTATAAGGAACCAAATTTGAGAACGCACATTCGACTTAAAATAATATATTTTCGGCGACTTATCGCGATCATATGTCTCACAAATAGATTGGCACATTGCGTATCATCAAACCTGCAAGTGGTTATGTTGCGGAGGTTATCGCTTAAAATTATATAAAACTTATTGACAGATGGCCCCCTTAAACTCGAGTTGGAACCTGTAACGCCAAGTCAGTGGGAATGCATGTGGGTTTGTTTCACCGGTAACAATATCTGTCTTGGAAACTGAGCATTAATAACTGAAGAGCCACGGTGAACTTGACCTTGAAACAGATCACTCGTGCGCCCTGGTTCCCGCCGAGCTGAATTCTTTCGCATTCAATGCTCTTCCCGTGACTCTGCTTACCTATATTCCCGTTTCCTAGACGTGGGGAAGGTTTGAGCCAATAAAACTTATTATAATGACTCGAGTCTTTAGGGTGATTTACAAGGTAAAATTGTAAATATCAGGGGTACCACATAATCGGTCCTTTTATTCTTTCATTTGAGAAGTCTACCAGCTGATTGGTAGATTTTTGGACTGTGCTTGTCCTAATGTCCTAATTTCTGACTTATCTTTCCGTGTTCCATCTTATAGGTGCTCCACCATTAGATCGCTCTAAAAATCATTACATCGTATACCTCTTATTATTTCGTCTAGAATTCCTGTCTTCTTTCTTTCTTCCCCACTGGTATACATCTATATCACTCCTATATCACACTCCTCATCGAACCCTCTCCTTTGAAAACATTCTCCAACCATATTCTCTTCCTCTTCCAAACCTCTATCCCATGTATTCTCCAATCATATCCAACACCACCTCGTTCGTCCTTCTTTACCTTAAATCTATTTACTATTACTTTCAAAAGTATGAGTACACCCACTGTGCCACATTTTACGACCTTGATCGAACGGGGCCGGGTAATTCACTTCGGTCATCACACCCATTGCACGGCCCCATTGTACAAATGCCGTCGAGAGTCTCACCTTCGAAGATATCACGCGGTTATCGCAAAACTTGCGAGTCCTCCACTCTCTATCCTCTTCCTCCTCTTCGTCGCCTCCGCCTTCCCCTCGGCCGTCTTGTGCGTCTTCCACGGCCGCCTTCTTCTCGTTGCTCGGGCGACGTTTCTCCTTCTTCTTCTCGCCGCCATGCCTCTCTTCGCTGTTTGATCGTCCCACTCCGAGACATATTATTCGGTTTTCGTGCACCACAGAGCCGCCGTTTCCCTGCAAAGGAGGAATTAACTCGTTGAATAACCCGGTGTAGTCTCAATCAATAAAAACCGATAGCTTAGACAAACTTTGGTGTTGGCAATGAATTGCTGAAACCATGTTAGGTAATAAATTATGACGTGGATAATAGCAAGCCATCGTTTTTATTGATTATTTTGGTTAATATTACTTGTAAAGCATAATATTCGTTTTTCAGTAATTTTGTTCCTATCATTAGCACGATAATACAGATGTTGTAAAATAAATGAAACACAAATACTAATTTCTAATCATTGCATTTAACAAATGATGTGGTACGAAGTCACTCGCACGGGTGCATATCCACCAGGGTTGAACATCTTGTTCGTATAAACCCCCCTCGAAATTCGCCTTGAAGGAAGATGGCTTGGTGGTGTAGCTGGCTAACACACGAAGGAGACAGACGTGTTTTTCTCGAGCTCCCGGGTCCAAGGTTGTTTTCTGTGAGTTCGGTGTTTGTCTCGTGGACTGCCCGGCGATCGGCCTCGTGATTGCCGGGAACGGCGTTTCGTCGTCCCGCTTCAACGTGCTTCAAGGAAGAATTACCTGTGAGTAGTTTGGAACTTTTAGGACCCCCTTTCTCGGCACTATGCCGATAGAAAGGAAAAGTACTTTCAAGATCAATTTAGGAGAGCTGCAGACGATAGCCTCACCCCTTGAGCTCCATCAATTTATTGATGTTGAACTCGGGATGAAGGCAGAAGAGATTTTCGGAATACAATTTGGTGCCTCGAGGCGATATGCCTTTGTGAAGTGCAAGGATGAGAGTGTTTGGAGAAAATAACGAAGAGAAGCGTCAAGGAATACGCGTTTCCTACCAAAGGTAAAAAACGCGGAACGGTGACAATCGAAGCAAGCAACTTATGTCAAAATCTGCCAGCTGCCCTTCGAGGTCGCAAGAAGCGACATAGAACGTGAGATTTCCAAGTCCGGGAAAATTATTGACTATCTCGACAACCGGTGGAGAGGTGAGTGCAAATTCCTTGTGCTCACAGGAACAAAAACCGTTAAAATGGTCCTCGAATCCGATATCCCAAGCTATATCCCTTTAGCAGGAGAGACGGCGGTCATACACTATGACGAACAAAAAATAACATGTTCAAAATGTGGCAGTTATGACCATGTTAGAATAAATTGTACTACAAAGTCAAATACCCAATACTCCGACGCCCTCAGGAGAGGAAGGAGTGATAATTCAATTCAAGAAGAGAACCTAATAATATTTGACGAGGACAACCGACGGTAGGGGGCAGCGGAGTCATGGAAGTGACGGAGCACGTGGTCGAGCGGAAAAAAGGAGGGAGGACAACAAAGGGGGGAAGGAGGTGGTACCCAAGATAAGACCCAACAAGGAGAAATGGCCTACCCAGGGATTGGGGGCTGGACGACCTGATGGTGAGAAAGCGGGAGCCTTCAGTCAAAAGATAGGAAGGTTCTACAAAGAAATGGGAGAGGGACATCTCAGCCGAGTGGAGCTGAAAACCTGGATGTGGACTCAGCAGCCTCTCGAGAAACACCTACAGTGACTCATGCAGAGGCGACGGTGTCCCAGGAGAGCAGCAGGGAGGAAGACAGTGGAGAAACGGAGGAGGAACTCACCCAAGACGGGAGGAAGAGTGAAATCGTAGGAAATGAAACAAAAGGTACTAAGGGGAAAAGGTGAAGGACCCACAGATCGATGAAAATCATTAAGAAAACACCTACGACTGATTTGGAAACTAGGAGCGGAGACCCAGAGAAGCTGGAAAACCCAGAACAAGAATATCGAAGCGAAAACCGCGAGCAGCCGATCATCTTATATCCTTATAGCAATAGAACATTGCGGAATAGGGGTCCATCGATGTGGGAAAAAGTATACAGGTGTAGCATATGACGACGACATATCTTTATTTATTAAGGACGAGAAGGAGTTAAACACTATAAATGAAACATTTAAACACTTCGATATAGCTGGGGTAAAAATAAATAGAAAGAAATCTAAAATTCTACACATACATGGGGAGGAAATAAAAAATACTCACGGATGGACCCGAACGAGTGAAATAAAAATTTTAGGCCTCTTGTGGCAAAGTAATTATTTTCAGATGGTCGAAAAAACTGGGATAAGGCAATAAATATAATAAAATGGAATCTGACAAACTTCCCCAATCACCGAATGCCATTAATAGCTAAAATAGCCTTTATAAATCAGATGTTATTCCCCCTACTGTGGTATGTGGCCCATGTTTGGCCACTCCTGGAGAAGAAAAATGTTCAGATAATCAAAATAACAAATAGATTTATCTGGAATGCATTTATAAAGAAAGTGGAGAGAAATAAGTTGTATGCTCTTCCTAAACTAGGTGGCCTCAGCCTAATTAATTCAAAAATGAAAGCGAGTATGATAAACAGAAAAAAGTAGCTGAAATTTTGCAAGAATGACATTACAATAGGAAAACACTAATGTTGAGCGCTCTGGGGAAAGCGAAAATAATGGGGTATTTTAGGAATGTACTGACTGAGGCAATCGATTTGAAAAATAAATATGCAACCGGTGAAAAACTTCACTCGACAAAAACATCTATGAGGAGAAAAAAAAGCAATAAAAAACAACTTAAAAACCCGAGAAAAAACCATTTGGACAAATTATGCAAAGTTGAAACACTGTATCAAGGAAAAAAGTATAATGTACGCAATTTCCAGTAATTGTATGGTAACGGGAGAAATAAAATACAGACTTGGACTTTGCGATAGCCCAGAATGTCCTAAATGCAGAAGGATAGACACTGTAGTTCACAAAATACTAGGTTGTAAAGGACCAAACAGGGAATGGGAAATAATTAAAAACCTTTTTAGAGACTTCGACACATTTGGAGATGGAGATATTGGAGAAAAGAATCTGTTAACACTAAATTTTAAATTATTTCCTGCCAAGAAAAGTATTATCTTAACAGAACTAATAGCAACTTTCGTGGAGAGTGAAACAGGTCAGAAAAATATAAGATCGGCTTTAATCGATAAAATTAAAATAGTAAATAAACAGTTACCCTCCTCAGAGCATGAAAAACCATGGCTGCTAAATGACTTTTAATAGTATTTTATGTAAAAAAGAGATAAAAAACTAAAATATGTAAAATATATTCATGTATGTTTCTAAAAAATACTTTAAACAAAAATGTATTATAAATGTATGTCTTTGGAGCGGATCTTTTTTTTGCCCTGTATGCTAATGAATGTAATGTAATATGATATTGTTATAAAATAAAATCATCGGAACAACACACCTGACCGACAATCGGGAAATCCGGGTTCGAATCCCGGTCAAGTCAAATGATTTTTTCATGGCGAATTTCAACCCTGGTGTACAAATACTAATGTTAAACACAGTAATCGTACAAGCGCCACGTTCTCAGGTTGCTTTTTTCTGCGAGGCTAGCGCAGACGGAAGCGGGTCGCAAAGTAAGTTCTCACCTTTTTTAAGACCATGGACTAAGATGTAAGGACGAGGAACTTGAAGAAATCATACGATTGATATATTCCGACGCTCTTTTCTGCTTAACCTAACTTCTCCCAGCTTGAAACTTGAAGAAAATAATCCCCGCTCTTCCCAAAATCATGAAATAGATACAACATTATGAATCAATTCGATAGACAGGAAACTAACCGTAAAGAAATGTATAAACCAAATGCTTCCTTTGCCATTGCAAAACTACACCTTATGCTCCTACCACTTAACCCCTTTTCTTCGAAAACAATACATAAGCTGCTGAACTTCCTCTATTTTGTGCCCTCCCACTCTCATGATCAGCCCTGCTTTCTTGCTTCCTAAAAATCTCATAACTTTCGTCTTCGTATGATTTATCTTCATCCCATGTCTCTCGCACTGCACCTATAACGCATTCATCATTGGCTGGAACCTCTTGGCTGACTGACAAACCAATGCTTGACCATCTGAAAATCTAACCGCCTGAATAACGCTAAAAAGCAGCGGCGACAGTGGCCATCGAAAAAAAATAATAGAACTATCACTCTTCAAACTTCAAACAACCTGAAAATTTGTTCTAATAATCTCTGACGTGTTATCTAATGTACCTAACACCCGACGTTTTCGTCGTTTAGCCTTCGTTCGAAGCAGAAGACATATCGCGCTATGGGTTTTTATGTCCTGCAGTGGAAAACTACTATTGTTTAGTCGCAAAATTATCTGTCGTAGAATGTTCACCGTGAAAAATTTCTATGACGTCAATTTTTCAGTCGAAACGTCCAGAAAGAGCATGCGAAGGCTTCGTATAATGCTCACTTTTCCACTGAAGTTATCGACATGCCTCTGAATCTCGGAATAACCTCCGTCCACATCCTGAAAAGGCCTCACACGATGGAAATGCCGCGTCGGTTCCCGCTTGGGTTAGTATTAATGTATATCATACTGTTAATATTTAACATAGCCTTGTTAGAAGATGGAATTTGGGGATAACTGAGATAAATAGCTTAGCAACGTCCTTCGGCACTGGGAGAATACAATGCTAAAGAGAATTATTAGGAAATCGAAAGGAAGACAGAGCAACAGAAACTGGCAGTCATTTTTATGCTTTCACATTTACCAAAAAGGAGAGTAAACTCTAAAGCATATTAGGAGAAAAAGAGGAATGAAGAGAAATCTTAAGGACAATTACTTATAATTGGAGGTCACTATCCAAGTTGGACGAGTTGGACTTGGAAGGAGAAAGCACTTAAAACCAGTTGGGCTGCAAATGAAGGCGAGCCGAAAAAGTCGGTACAAAATTGGGCAATTATTAAGACTCGATATCGTGCTGCTTATGGATATGATTTGATGTTAGAGTAATGACCTCGGGGCAATGTTATAAACAAGGATTAAATTAATGCTTACTCTTCTTGCCGTTTCCAAATGAGGAGATGGCACAGAGCCAAATATTTTGCCACGGTTTGGCTCTAACTTATTTTGTTCATCTACGCTACCCTATCTTTATATGCCTTTCCTAGCTCACTTACGCATTCATCGCGTACATGCATGATATATGAATGTAAAAAAGGGGCAACATATGCATTCATGTAAAATTGAAAATATAAAATAAAAATAAGTAAATTAATTAAAAATAACAGTGAATCATAAATACCGTACCAATAGATCATAAATAATAAATTACTAATTAAAAACGAGCCAAAAAATTGAATATCACTCACTTTAGTTTAACAAATTGAAATAAAAAATGGTGATATATCATTTAATAAGTTTAAGCAAGAATTAAAAAATTTAAATCATTATTTAAGAAATATTAAAAAACTAAGTTGAATAAAATGATAGTAAAAACAAGCATAACAATAATGAAATAATATAGAAAACATTAAATATAACTCATTGCCAAAAAAATAAAATTAAAGTGTTTATGGATTGTTGTTAAGAGTAGTGGTAGTTTTACGAGTACGCCGAGTACGTACTGCGATTTAACCATATGTTCCTGAGGAGTTTTACGTGTTATTCAAATTTGCTTCTCGGAGCGTCTTAAGTTAGTCCCCTTTTAAAATATTCGATTGAAAGAACTTCCCGTAAGGTCTGACTCAGGTTATTCCATTCCCAGCAGGCAATTACAGATGACCGTTTGATGGTGGTCCGATGGATAACAAAATTTTGATTCCTTCGCGTATTTGTTTTGTACTTGGTCTTTACTAGCACGAGGGAAAAAAGAATCAAGTGGATGCAAGTATGTACACCCTGAGACATAACGAATCTGTAGGAAGTACTGAGAGTGAGATCTTGGGGTATGTATGTGAGACTGAAGAAAGGAGAAACTATTCGGGTGTAGGATAGTTAGGATTTAATAGTGGAAATGAATGGCTGCAGTGAACCAATCATTGGATTATTAAACTGCTGTATTGTGTGCAATTAGTACTCCAATTCGAAAGAATTGAATTCGAGAACATGCCCAGGTAAGCGTGTCCGACTCTTAAGGAAGGATGAGTACAACATATTTCCTGATTTTGATAAATGTATAATTGGAAAAAATCAAGACTGGAATGGGACAACAAGGCTTTAGAATTTCCTTACACCTCACATGGTACACCAAGACTACGCGGCACCACTTTTGAGGCAGCAGTCTTAGGGCGCGTTCCGAAATTCACTGCCAGCACTGTCAGTGCTGCCAAAGCGTTCCGTAATCGACTGGCCGTACTGCGCAGTGACCAATGACGTCAGTCAATTGATGACGTTGCCTGCTGTGGATTCTACTGCAGCTACTGCTGCCCATGGGCAGCAGTCGCGGCAGCGAAGCAGACAACTGGCGGGAGTTTTAATCGCATTCAATTTAATGCGCAATGAACTCCATGATGGAAGTGATCATAAATGATTCCGGAGAAGATATAGATATCATTGCATCGCAGGAAGAAGTGGGAAGGGCGATGAATGGTGAGATAAGTATAATAATTAATACTTATAATTAAATTAATTGAAAAACTTTGAATATTACTTTTAAAATAATATTGTTCCAAGTGTGTAGCAAGTGATAAGTACTTGAATATTTATGGTACATGGTTATCCGCTTGATCTTATGGAGATAAAAACAACGTAAGTAACTCCTATAATTCTCAAATTGAAAAAGAGTTACTGCGCTTTCAGTGATTAAAACATATTTTTTCACGTATATATTCGAGTCTCTTTCACTGTAGATATCTTCGATGAACGCCTGCTACACAGCAGTATTGGCTGAATATTGGAACTACGCGTATTCAATATGTGGTTATTATCTTTCCATTCCTCGTGTTTTATGCAGTTAATGATCCTGGAGATTCAGTACTCCTTAAACAATTGCGGAAACTGGTGGATTTTCAGTGATCCTGCACCATTAGTAAAATAGAAACGATTCCCTAAATTAAGGGAAAATGAACATTGCTGATGCTTAGGTTTGTATTTAATGCATGAATTATATAATGTGGTAGCTGCCTCAAGTTTATCTTCTACTTTCGCCTGTAATCAATGTCTTAAGTTTACCCTGTACTTTTTTAGTTCTTTCACGCGACTCCGAAAGTGGTGATCGTAAATTTCACGCGAAATGGGTGGCAGCAGCTGCTGCCGGCCGTTCCGAATTTGCTGCTTTTGCCACAGCGGCAGTACTGTATTCCGTTCCGATTTTCGGCAGCACAGGCAGCACTGGCAATGAATTTCAGAACGCGCCCTTAATATAAGACGTTGATGACGTAGATCAACTAGGTCGATCTGATATCAACTGACGCAGCTTCGGGCGAGAGTGAAGTTCACGGAATCGGCCGGTGTACTGCGATGGGTATGATTACGGAAAACCACTCCAATAGCCTCCCTAATTGCCTGTTGCAAGAGCATGTAGTTGTGGAATCAATAGTTATTAGATCCATAAAGTTGTAGATCTCATAAAAATATTCAGGTTGCAGGAACACATCTACTAGTGACGTAACTAAGCTGATTTTACCTATTTATCAATAGTCATTAGCGTCGAATATTCGATCTGATCTTTTACCGCTGGATAAAATTTATGAAAGTTTAGCCTATGAATAACTGCTAATGCACATAGTTATTTGGTAGTACGAGTAAATTAACTGATCATTTGTCTCAAAACAACTGTTATCTAGTAATTAAGTCTCCAAGCGGTTCATTGCGCATCCGCCATCTTGGCTACTTATGGAACTCATAAAAAACATACCATAGACTATGAAACCAATAAATTTATCAATGTTTATGGAACACTTATTGAATGGCTGCCGTGGCTTTTGAGTCATATAACTTTATAGAATACATATGTGTCGTTCTTTCAACTGGCCGTAAAAGTTTACCAATGCATGTCGTGATGGCATACCTCCCGGTAAATAATCCGTTGGTAAAATAGTACCGAAGTCGGATCTCCGGGTTGGAAATATCAGACAGAGCCTACAAATTCAATGCATAAGGGAAAAAGTTGCTCCTATTTTCATCGTTGATTAGTGCTATTGGTGCGAACTTTCAAATAATGTGCACTATAGTTTGCTTGGTGGAGAAAAACGCTCGCTACGGCGAAAGGGTTAATTGCAGCACGCTGGGCCCCACCGCCCGAAAATAAACCACTTATATAATAATGTTCTCTCTTGCACACGTTGGGCGTCCATTCTTTCCAATCGAGCAGTAAATGATTGAGAAAAATAACTAGGGCCGGTTCTCGTCTGGGAAGGAGGTTGGCCCTCCTCCCACTTATGCCTCCTTCCCTCCAACGGACAAACCGTAGCCTCTGAGTTGGTATGGCCTGAATACCTGGATTTTGATCGTCATCTGACTGTACATATGAAGCATAGATTTCCAGTCCCCCTTTGGATGTGACGGAAGGAAAATCGAATAGAAAGTACTAATATCAAACTTGTTATGTGTCGTAAATTTTGTTTTTAATGAGATTATAATCGTTAATGATGGCTGCAGAAATTCTTATACCACTGTTATCTGAGATTAAAACACGAAATCCAAGGAAATCTAAGGAAGGTGGTGAAGATTTTGTGATGAAATCCCGACCCCTTTATGGGTGTCAAGTGGAGAGCACTTTAAGTCCAGCTCTCTGTCCATCGGATGGGGCGTTAAATCGTTGTCCCCTAAGTGCCTTTCGAGCAAAGGAGGCTAATATGAACCTCGGGTTTCACTAACCCTATCATCCATCCACCACTAACTATTCCCTTACAAAACAACCCAACTTAGTCCTTAGTGGCCCAAATTACCATAGTTTTCGATCGTATAAAATCACCAACTTTTTTGAGTCATAAATATATCCCTTAATGAGTATTTCCTTCACTTTGTGTTGGACTGATAAATAAAAAAAGGGATGATAGCGTCACACCCTGTATTGTCCTATGAATATCAGAGGCTACGGGCGAACTGTTCAGCCGTGTGACTGCACCAACCTCGGTTCGGACGACTGGGGCGGGTCTTCGGGTCGCTGGCGGCGGGCGTCGCTTCGCCCTCCGGCGGGCGCTCACCGCCGCCCAACCCGCCCTCACGAGCCAAAGGGACTCCTCGCCCTTCTCCTCCCGTTCGCCTTCTTCCTCCGTCTCTTCGTCCACTGCTTCGCTCACCCACGTCCGATGCATCGCCGGAAGGCCCTCCGAGTGTCCGCGGGGCGCGGAGGCGGCCCATCCCCGCGAGCGTGGGCGTGGCACGCGCTAATTCTCTCCGCGGAGAGCACAACAAGGCTCCGAGCGGGAAGATCATAAGTGGAGGGTAAGAGTGACGTGATTTTCCGTTGCGACACCCTTGCAGGTGTCTTTGTCTTCTTGTGAGGCTTTTTGCCGGCCGTAGCATCGCCCGGAGAAGCGTGATGCACGGTTTTCTCCGCTTGTTTACGCACTCAACCGAAACGGTGCTTACGATGCAGAAAGAAGAATTAAGCCCTTTTACCACGATACTTGATCAATCACGAGACCCTGTTTACTATCCGGTGCTTGATATTTTGGACTGAAGCCGTATTGATTTTAGTTGTCCCAAAGGGTTTCGCCCGACCATCGAACTTGTACTGGCGAGGAAGCGGAATATTCATTCATATTGTAGCGAATATCTTCTATTATTTGGAACACGGCAAGTTTAGGCCAGAGGCGAGCAAAATAACTGTTGGAACATTTTTATTTATGGTTGATTTCATCATCATTGGTCGCTCAATCCTAAGATTGGTCGACTGCAGCCATCCACCTATCCCTATCTAATGCTAGTTTCCTAACCTCCTGGCATCTTTTTCTATGAACTTTCCTCTTTATTTAGTCCATGAACTTATTCCTGGATCTTCCTCTGGTGACTTTTCCCCCTATTTTACCTTCAATTATGTTCCTCATAAACCCATTGAGTCTCAGTGTGTGTCCAATCAATCTTGTTCTTCTTTCATCTATGGTGTTCCATATGGTCCTTTCCTCTTCTACTCTTCTGTACGCATCATCATTTCTTATTTCGTCCGTCCATTTTCTCTTAAGCATCTTCCTCCAGCACGTTTTCCAAGGCTTCTAGTCTGTTCTAGACCGCTCTTCCTATGGTCCATGCTTCCGATTCCTAGAGTGCTAGGCTCCACATGAATGTTTTCACATACTTTTTCATGGCTTGTAGTCCTATATTCTCTGGGCACCGCAGTTGTTTTTTTCCTATGAGCTCCTTCTTAGCTTGGTCTATTCTCCTCTTGATGTCTGTTGTACGTCTTCCGTCCCACGTGATGGTACTTCTGAGATAGATGAAGGATTCCACTCGCTTTAAATTCTTTCCTTTAAGGCTGACTTCTACATTCAGCTCCTCTCTTCCGCGTACTAGGATTTTAGTCTTCGGCTAACTTATTTTCATCTATTTTCATTAATTGAGTTCACCGCCATAAAATAAATAATAGTCGCAAAGAGGTAGGTATATTAGGAGATGATGTCGGTGAGTGAGAATCGCACACCGACTATAAAAGCTAAACACTATTTTTCAAAACTCTTTGTATTCTCTTTGATACTCATCGTAACTCTCATTGGATGCACTGTTTGCCCTAATACCATTAAAACAACTTAAGTTTTTCACCACTGGCTTTCTCCTCCCTCTCTCCATTAGAGCGGCTTCCAGGGTACCAAACCAGCGTGTGTCAGCTTATCATGGAACTCTACCGCCACTCCTTAACATATATTGACATAGCGTGAATTTAATGATACAATCAACGGTTTCTCACACGTGCAAAATCCAGAGAGGAAAAATCATCCGCCTTAACCGAACTCGATCCCGATCCCGGCCGAGTGCTTTAGCCAGTTAAGCTACTGAGATGTCCTCTTCCCCTGTGGATGTTTGTGGACGGGACAAGATGGAATATACTGCCGGGCATACTATACAACTAACAATCCAAGTCGTGCGCTAAGCACCACAGCCCGACTATAAAAGATATACTTACACAATTTTTTAAAGTAATCCGGTGCACTCAAAATCGGGTTTCACACACATTCGAATTTCACAGAGGCATTTTATCCTCAGATTTCAAATCTCCAATGAGCTGTTTACTTGGATTCGTAAGGAATATTTTAATGAATGCATGTTTCATGATTGTATATTAAATTTATTCGTTCCACTTCCTACATGTCTCCTTTCTAGGTCTGAAAAATCAACGCTATCGCTCGCAAGACCTTTTTTTCGTATGCGGAGTAGAATCCAATTTTACAGCAGTGGAATCGTCCGCGCTATAGAACAAGGGTATTTTCGTTATGGCGATAATCGAGAGGATAGGAAAAAATTTTTTGGAACGAAGGTTTGAATTGGGAAAGTTAATGTAATGAAAGCAAGAAAAGAGGAAGGAGTTCTAAATGTCACCATTGATGTAATAAGGCTAGAACAAATACCATCCTTCAGATACCTCGGAAGTGTATTAACATGGAATGGAAGTTGTACGGAGGAAATAGGTAGAGTATCACAGGGAAAGACATGGTCTTTTTAAAAAAGTCACAAAAAAGACATTACTTTTGAGAATAAAATATTGAGAAGAATTTTCGGAACAGTCAAAGAAGGAGACAAATAAGAGTAAGAAAAAACTGAGAATTAAGAGGACCATACAAAGAACCAGACATTGTGGGTGTAGTCAAGAGCAGGAGATTGAGGTGGCTGGGTCATGTCCAACGCAGAAACGATGATACCATGATAAAACAAGTAGCAAAAGGAACGCTAGAAGGTAAAAGACCTGTGAGGAGACCGAGACTGCGCTGGACTGATGAAGTTAGAAAGGATCTATAGAAGATGGGAGCAGAGATCGAGCTGGCAGAAGACAGAAAAGCATAGAGGCGCTCGTATGGCGAGACCAAAGACCACTTAGGTTTTCAATAGCCACAGGATCAAGGATCAAGATCACAGGGAAAGGCAGCCGTCAGTAAAGTCAACTGACTACTTTTAGCCAAAGCAATAGACATAGACTTAAGGAAAAGATTTGCTAAATGTTTTATTTCGAGTGTTGTGCTTTATGAAGCACAAACATGGATAGTCCGGAGGAAAGATGAGAAATATCTAGAGAGAGAAATTTCCGAGAGAAGATTGCCTGCTGAAAAAAACTGTTGAAGGAAAGATCGAGGGGAAGAAAGGGAGAAGAAGACGAAGAAATAATATGCTGACTGATTTTATGAATGGAAGGAGTTACGAAGAGCTGGGGAAGGCTGCACAGGATAAACGAACATGGAGGGAGCAGTTCAATTTAAACCATTCTGAGGATTGATTCACCTTAGAAGAAGAAGATTTTCGCAAACACTTGTGAACAAAAATTTATGGATATATACAATTTTATTACTCTTTAATCTTAATTTTTTCAACTTTCCTAGAAAATAGACCACGTAAACTAGCAAACTAGCAAACACTGATCAGGATATTTTCTGAATTACTTCATAATTTGGTAGCACTACGAGGTAACTAACCTGATATCATGACATTTAAGATTGAATCCTGATTCCGTCGAATGGAATTCGCAATATTAATGTGTTTTCACCAATTTTGTCCTTACATTAAAGAATAAATTTTTGCTATGTTCACTCAGAAAACTGATTGGATGATTACTTCAGCGAAGACGTAATTTTCCAAAGTGCAGGCTTTTCCTCGAGTTGTCTCTATAACCGTTATTTCGACGTGTTTTATTTATGCCAATGAATGCGAAACTTTCGAAATTGTGAAATGACATGGAATTCCTATATTCAACGCTGCAATCGCAACGAGAGGGAGCGGCCGTCTTCCACGTGAGAAAATTGGCACGGGACACTTGTATCCCATCCGCCTTATGAGAAGATTGGCGGGTTAATCGGTTATGAATTAGCACTCGAAAGTTGGCATAATTACGTACTTAACATCTCAAATGGCTTAGCGACTGTGCGGGCGCTTGATTTTCTGAGATTGATTCTGGGCATTAGAGAGAGAAGAAATACGTAAATATGAAGTGATTAGCTGATAGGAGAATTGAGTGAAGGGCTGCGTCAAAACAATCTCAGGATTGTTGGCTAATGATGATGATTCTGGGCAGAACTCCCTTCACGAATAAATAAATTATACATCTTTTCACTGGTTAATTTTACGCAACACCGGTTTCGTCACCCAGGGGACATCATCAGCATCATTAAATTAATCAGCAAAAATATAAATTGTAAATAGGGTCCTTGAATGTTAACAAACTTGAGGCAGAAACTACTGTATCATGGCTCTCTTCATATCATCCGATGTGTGTTTTTCCTTCCCGTTCCCGTTTACCTAACATCCCACGTAGAAAAACGGCCTTCGGTTTCGCATCACCTTCAATTATCTACTCTATCCATCTTCTATGCCTTCCGATTCCATTTTCCAAACTTTCCTACATCCCATACCATATCCTACTCTCCTTCATTAAATTGTCTTCCCATCATCGATATCATCATTCAATCAGATGATTGGTTGACGGCAGCCCTCTTGTCTTCCCTGTCCTCTGTTAACACCTTTACGTCTTGGTAGGTCTTATGTACTTATCCAGTTTTACCTTGCCAGTGCATTTGTCCACGTGGGGCTTTGCCTTCTTCTGTGCTCCCTAATGCCGCTTAGCACGGTACGTTTATTTGCTCAAACGGATGTATCACGGATTGTACAAAAAATAGAATGAAATTAGAGCAAGTTCCATTTCCCGTTCAGTCATTCAGACAATCATACAGTTTTCCGCTTTACAGTACAATATTCGTCATGAAAGAGTTCATACATTCGTTTGTGCAATAAAATGTATGTTGTAAATGGTCTTTGCAAATTCCTCGAATTTCAGAGTATGGCCTATTTAACCTTGTCTTCCTGATTGTGCTCCATTTGGTTATCCTATCTTCTATTCTTCTGTACACTTCCTCGATTGAGATCCCATCCGTCCATTTTATACACTGCATCGACTTCCAACACTAAGTTTTGAAAGCATCGATTCTCTTCTGCTCCTGTTCAGATTCCTCTTCTAATAGGATATGTTCTTTGCTTGGGCAAGTTTGCTTTCAATATCTTTCTTTGTTTTTTCATCCCCGTTGTTCCTGCTTCCCGGGTAATCTCAATTCTTCTGCTTGGCTTCCCAAATCAGGCAATGATTCTGTCATCTCGATTTATTCAAAAAAATTATAACCTTGGTTTTCAGCTATACTCAGTTTGTATTTTTTCATATGTTTGCCTATACAGTTCAGCATTACCGTCAGGCATTCCTTCTTCTCTGCCAGAACAGCGAATTTTGATAAATTATAGGAAATGAGGTATTGAGCTAAGAACAATAAAGTTGGAGGGAGTGTTAGATCATGTGAGTTATAATTAATTTTATGTGATGCTACTTGTGTGCTTCATATGTATTTCCTCACGTTGTTCACGAAAGTTTCAAAGCATAGGTCTGAGGTGTCTCGTTTGGAGGACAATAGTCTTGCTTTTTTCATTGAAACGTGTTTCCGTAAATAGAACGGCAAAGTTTTCACGGTTGCGTGTGACTGCGCGATCCCACCCACCTTTGTGACCATGACCTTGAGAGACTGAATGGCAAATCACTCACGACATCCCACTCTTGCATTTTGCTTCTGCATATTTTATTTGCTTTCCTCTGTTCTTCCAGTATAAGTTAAGTAAAATCCAGTCGCGTAAGATTTAGCAAAATGATCTTTTTTTATTGAGAATTAAGTTCCATAACTTTGGAAACTTTTTTTTATTATTTACACATTTGAAGCAATTGCATTCCATGGAAGGGTTCCGCATTGCAGGGATATTTTTTCGAGGAGTTGTGAGTTTTTTGTGGACAGATTTAAAATTTACCGCAGTTGATATCGTTGATTGATAATAGCTGTAAATTAATTCGGGTGTTTTTGATGAATTTAAACAGTTGAGGTAATTACTAACATTACGTCAAAGTAATTTGTACTGTAGGCAGAATTAGATTAGAAATGTTTTTAATTTTTACACATACATCTGAAAACGACGCTAAAATATGCCAGTGTGTGTAATACAACTTAGCCAAATCGTTAAAACCGTCTTGGAAAACTGCCGATCGTAGACCTGCGTTGACGGCACTCTTCAGTCTCTGCATATTCTTCTTCGGTAATCTTAACTAAAAACTTAAGCTTATGGTGTACGCATATTGTTTGTAATGGTCGTTGTGATAGTTTTTCATTTTAAAATTTACCAATATGAACACATTTTTTTCCTCGATAGAATCCACCTTTTGGCCTTGTGCTTATGCGATCAGAGAGCCACTGCGTAGTTTCAAGTCCTACAGCGTAATGATAGCTAATAGGAAGCATTATATCCTAATTTTTAAAAAAGTCATATCACCTAAAGGATGATCAGGCGTTACTTATCTTCCTTCAAATGTAGAATATCTCGAGACAATAGATAAAAGCGTGAATTAGTTGCCCATTCCAAGTGGTCAAAATATTTAGCTTACCAGGTGACTATTTATTGTTATGTTGTAAGTAGTTCTAAAGTCATTTTGCCATTAATCTGCTTCGAGATTATCCCAGTCATGATATACTGCCCGGGAAAACGTAAAGAGGCGGTAGAGGCTCATTATGCATCATCGGTTCAGATGAACTGAAGAGGATGAGCTGTGAAGTTTGTATTTGCGAAAGAATTGTGTGTTATCTCGAACAGGAAGACGGCTTGGCAACAGAGAACTTAACTACTACATCGTTGATTCATCCAGACCCGATCTCGTGGATCTTTCTGGAGGAGTTTATGCTCCTTCGTATAAACGTGTCAATCAGAAAACAGAGACTATTCCAATATAAAAATATGAATGCTAGAAAAAGAGCGTATTTAGAGATCTTATAATGCAGTTTGTTTTTAAATTCAGTGGTAAAAAGACAAACTTTATTATACTCGATCGTTTTACAATAAGGCTTTAATTTTCTACGTAATTGGTCTCTTCACATTAATTAAACCAAGTCAGCCACACTGCTACCGTCAGTAGCCATCAGTCTGAAGGTTGGTTTAACAACCTTCTGCTAACCAATCTCTCCAAATATTTCTCCTCCATTTGCTTCAGCACATCATAATTATTTACTCTGACGTCCTTCATCATTTGTCTTATGTATTCCATTCATGTCTTGCCAATTAGTTCTTTCCGTTCATTTCTCATTTTCTTTTTGTTATTAAAAATTTATATTAGGACAAACGTACGCCTTCGTGGGTAACACCATTTTGTTTCACACAAAATTTGGAAGATAGAGGTATGGATGAAGAAATATGGTTACAGAAAATTGTATCGAGATTTTTATGTTGTACTCCGACTTAGGAATTTCAGCCATATCCCATCGAAGAAAGAATTGACCTCCTCGGTGGCCTTGCAAAGAGGGATTTGAAGAGAAACTGGGGTGATTTGCATTCTTAGGTCCTGACTTCCAGATGCCATAATGCTCTTCTTTTGAGAAGCAATATTTGAGAAAGGGAAAACACTTCATTTTATCCATTTGTTGCAAAAGCCATAGTATGGGCTGTAACTATTGGTACTTGCTCAGTCCTACATTCGGCTGTCTGTTGCATTCATACTTCACGGCGAGGCTCAGAATTTAATTTTTAAAATATATTTTTTAAACTTTATAATAAATGGGAACTTTTTCAAGATATTATGGTAAATGCACCTTGATTATGAATTCGTTTAAGCCGACTGGGAGACAGGGTACTTCAAAAATGTTATTTGACAATTTTTAAAAACTAAAAATTTAATTAAAATCAAATAAAATCTATTTTAATTTTGTTTGCTTTCGATTTGATAATGTGGGACACAGTATATTATATCTACACGGCAACTATGAGCAGAAAAATAAACAAAACAACGATTCAGCACGCTAATTTTCACGAAAACTATAAAAAAATACGCATTTATCCCAAAAACAATTTTCTCCCTACGGTTTTCGGGCTTCTCGTTTAACATTTTTCTGCAGAATCTTGTTCACTTAATGGTTTTGAAATTAGAAATCCAGTGGTCACCAGGAAATGGTTGGTACGCCTTCTACGATTTCGACGAAACCGTGACTCATTCACAAACTGATAACGTTCGTCATTTGGTAAACGCCCACAAGTCGAGAGTATATGCCTAAAGATATTGAATGGGTGCATTGAGCTGCGGGGAATCCTCGATGATCAAGCATGAGCTTACTTTCATAGTACTAGAAAGAATCATGCTGGACGGTTGTAAGCAGAAATATGACTATTTGCAAATTTTCTCGCATATGAATCCTCAAATAAAACGGTTCTTGAATCCTTCATTTTTTAATACGTGGAGGAAAATTAACAAAAAATTACTTAAAAATAAAAGTTTTGAATGGAAGCAAAATTTAAATAGTAAAAACATCTGCATAGATGCCCAAACCAATTAAAGTGTAAGTTTTTCAAACCACGAATTTTCCGAAGAAATGTGAGATTCAAGTGGACTGAAAGAATCGCCTGTGAAGGGTTCGTACGTAAATAAGGATAGAAAAGAACATTTTTTTGGAAACTCTTTGAAGGAGAAGAAATCTAATCGGACAGTAACTGCGACGCAGCTTGCCTTCTAAAGCCATACTGACAAAGAGAGGAGAAATTTTAATGGCAGTAATTATCGTTGAAGCTCAAGGATGGATTGTATAAAGCAAATTACGAGGGACGATAAAGTGCGAAACTATTGGGTAATGTAAGTAATAGCTGGAACGGGAGTGTAGTTTCAAACTGCACCAACCCAATTTTCGGATTGATGACTTCAGAAGATTTACCTATTTTCGTAACGTTACACACCGAATTTGGTATATCAAGTACGCAATCAATAATTTTGACTCTAGCTAATGAACCCGTCAAATAGACGTCAACATAGATTATCTTTCCAGTATTTGTAGTTGAGGTGTTTTTGAAGTTCTCCAATTTCTCTTCATCAAGTATGGGTCGTAAGGAAATAGAGGGCTTCATTTATGGAAAATAGATCTCTATCTATATTTCGGGGAATAGAGTGTCTGGATACAGTAGTGGTATGCGGACTGTTGGGGCTAGTTGCCCTCTACTAATGTATGCCTTTCATACGGTCCGTCCCCTTTTCAATAGCTTAAAATTATTGAAACTCATTTTAGCGATGATATGAAACATAATAAATCATGTTAATTAATTTTATCTAGGAGTCAACAATTCTATTAGTAACTATATTAATTTATTTCCGAATCAGGGAAGCTCCTACATAACTTTTGAGATGTTAAGTCTGTCTTCAGATTTCATTACCCTTTTCTCTATAGCACATGAAATGAAAGTAAATGAAGGCTTTTCCTGTTCAAAGTCATTCCAGTCGCCGAGTTAAACTCTATATTAGCTTACTCGTATGTATGTGCCCAGGTTGATGTAATTTCGTATGTTCATCCCGGATTTGATGTCCTTGGATACAAGAACTGCAAATGAAAGAGAGGTATCCTAATTTATATTCAACCGCAGGTATGTCTGTGCTTATTTGTATGCCAGTCCCGCAATCGATGCATAGGGGATTATGAGTGTTGGTCTGTAGTAGAGAATCCGTCAAGAGTTTGTCTTTAATGTAGGGTCTGTATGGAATAAGATTTACTCACGATTTACTTCGAATTAATGCTTTTTCTATTGAACCTCATAAAATAATTGGTAACCTACTTGAATAGTTAATTATTTACGCCGAGAATGCTTCTTGCTGAAAGTACTTAATTATGATGTTATTTAGGAGTATATTTTCGTTTGCGGTAGGGATTTTGGTTATTTGGTTGGAAGAATGGTTGACAATGAGACTCATAACAGAGCTAAGAAGAGATCTGTTTCGGTAAAGTGGGTATCTTTATGTGTTTCCTAAGATGGGGATTTGAGGAAATGGAGTGTGATTGACAATTATGAACTTTAAAAATCAGGTGCAGTAGGGTAGAGGAGATGAAATGGTCAATAGAAAAGGAAGGCTATGTTATGCGTAGTTGGGAAGGCCAGGAAGGAGCGGCGAAAAATACGAAATGAGAATTAGTGAGCTAAATAGGAGTGAAGGGCAAAAATAATGATATAAACAATAGAAAAGAATAATTTATCATTATCTATGATAAAATGTATCTTTCGCTTTTTCCGATGAGGGGTCGAGAATGAGAATTAGCGAAAAATGATACATGTATTCAAGTGGATAGAGATGATGCGTGCATTTACAGTTTAAACTTTGCACCTTTGCACAATAAGATTTCCTCATCCGCCGAAATCTTTACCTCTAATCCTTCCTTCCTGTGGTGAGAGCTTTTGATCCATTAGTGAACGATGAGCTTAGAATTCATACCGTGTTTTCTGGGATAGTACCTTACTGAATCGGCTACTGACTGAACTATATCGAGAACTATTGTTAGAGAATGAGGCTGAATAAGTTCATCATTTTAATTTATCAGTAGCTGTTTAGAAATCCAATAATATATTTTTAATTCATTCGTAAATTGCCAGCACTTGACAATCCGCTCACTATTCTGTCTCTTCCGCTTGACGTGATAACATAGTTTTCGATTTGTATCTCAGCGCGAACTTTAAACAACAAGTTTTGAAATTGTCAAACCTATTGTGATCCTTTTTCCAGTGGCACATGTCAGCGACTTGCGAAGCCGTGCGGATTATTGGTAATATTAGTTTCTTCTAATACAGCAGATATTACTTATTTTGTCCTAAATCCACTTTTATTTTGCACGAGGGTTATTCATTATCGCGATCATATCCCTTATTTAATTGATCTTGACAGGAAAACATATAAAATGAACGACCCTGGTTCTGTAACTGATATTCGTCAAGCTTATTCTATCCAATTGTTTGATGCTTCTAAGGTAGGTTCAACAGAAGTATAGTAGAAGGGTTCAGCAAGCCGTACTGCACTTCATTGTGGCGTGATATCCGTTTTCAAGTTCTCTCCTCCTCATTGTATGCTTTACGTTTTCTTCACATTAGTCTTTATGTTGCATCCTTGTAGTGCCTGATCCATTGTGTCCGAAAATGTTTCCAGAAACTTCTGTATTCATATACAATTATCTATATCCATCCCGCTTCTGGCATATTAGTGGACAACAGTTTCTCCGGCATTACAGTCGGAATCATCAGGTATGAATGTTCAAGAGATATTTTGGCTTCTATGTATAGGTCTTTGGTCCGTAGGATATCCGTTGAGGTCTTGTCCGGAGCGCTCTGAACGGCTAAGAACTCGGAATCAGAGCACTCCGTACTAGACCGCAACGGATATTTTACAGGCCAGAGTTTTATATAGGTAAATATAGCAGCCAAAATATCTCTTGAAAATTCGGACCTGATGATACCAACTGGAATGCCGGCGAAATGATTGTTCACTAATGTAATGGAACGTGAGAAAAACCCGAATACGTAATTCTAAATTACAACGTAATCGCGGAAGCCTTCGTAACAATTATACACCGGTATCTTAGCCATGACGTCTTTGCTGTCTGCGAAACTGAGAATGCCAATTTCTCCTCTCATCATCAAAGTCAGCAGTCATTAATTCGAAGACCTGAGTTTGCTGCACCTTTCCAACCCACCCACCTTTCCGCTAACTGCTTCATTCCGATGTGAGGTTTCTCGGATGTTCCACCGGGTGAGGTGGGGTATCACTGATTCGTCTCGTGGACGCTTTCGGACTTCGCGGGCGAGATGCTGCGTAATGTGCGTCCCATTGCACTCCCTCGTGCGTCCCGCCGCACGAATTCCGGAACGGCAGGTCCTTTCGACTGTCTTGTAATCGAGTCGGTTCTTCTCCTCATCAAAGTGTTATGTACTTCAAAAATGGACCATGGTCAGATTTTTGGTGTTTGGTGTTGGTGTTTTTAGGGAAGAGGCTGAATACGAATAAGTAAATAATATTAGGCACCGTAGACTGTAGAAGTGACCCTAAGAGGAGAGAAATTAGAGCAAGTGGATTCCATCACCTCTCTCGGAAGCACCATTACGTGGGACGGAAGAAGTACAACGGACATCAAGCGGAGAAAAGCTGAAAAGAGAAATAGGACTACAAACCAGGAAACAGCTGCCCCGAGAACGTCTCGGACAAGCACCACGACCCGTCGCGGGACAAAGTCCGGTGACAGTGTGAACGCCGCTATGATCTCCTGGTCACGAGACGCAGATCAAAGATCACTCATTGTCAGGAGAACAAAGCTTGGCCGAGCCAGAGACTAGGAGAGTACTACGATGACAAACATGCTAACGTGCAGTGTGCGGGTTAAAATATTACAACTGATTAGTACTACTGATACTATTGATCCATGGATACTTCCTCTACCATATCAGGTTTGTACATTGACTGTCATCTTGGCAAGGGGTTGCCGGGACCTATTGAGGAGTGGGTTGCACTCACACATTTGACCAAAATTGGTCCGTTTTGACCCTCCATTGGGTCCGGTGATCCTCACTCCAATGACGTAAGTCGGCAGACCGCACGGCGGCAACCCAAAAAGCGAATCAGAGGGATACCTAATCCCAAATATTTGGGCAACAGGCTCTCTCGGTACGCAGAGATGTGCGGTAGGCTCTAGCGAAAGCGGAGCCGACGGCTACTCGTCTCAGTTGTTTGGGGGAACCAAACTAAAACGAGCACTTCGGGGAGGCGGAGGCCCTTGAGGTCCTTTTGACCTCAATCCGCCTCATTGGTGTCGGTCTCGAAGGGGCAGTGGTTTCGCTAACCTTCCCTACCCATCCTTTCCTTCCACCTCTTCCATATCCTCGGTAATAAGCGAGAGCTTCAAACCGGGGGCGGAAGTTGTAATCCTGCGGCGTGAGCCGAACCGCCTGTCATCTTGGCGATGTCTGATTTGCTCGCTTTAGTTTGGAATTGTTCCACCGATGCCACTTCTTCAGATGGGCAAGCCGAGAAACTCTCCTTCTACCAGGGCCTAGTCAATTTACAACATTTCCTGAACGTACTGAAGACGTCAATGTGTATCCTCGTGTCACACAATAAGTCCAAGGTACTATATTCGTTCATATTAGTTCGAGTCCACTATCTGTTCTGTTAAACATTTCCTCATTCGTTACAGGAAACACCCTAATATGCTTAAAATGTGTCTGTCGTGCCACAACCAGAGGGTTGAAACTTCATCTCCTTGGGCTTAGCCACGTTCCTGGCCTCTATGCTATTCAGAAAATCTTGAAGACATACCTTCGAAAGACGGGCTTTTAACAGGCTTAGTGGATCACCACCTGTAATCAGAGACTTCGTGGATGCAAACTTCATTTGGCTTTTTTGTTCTGGCATTTGACCTAATAATGCTAAAAGTCCTCGTTGATGGTGCATTTGAGGTAATTAAATCTCCTTTGGTGGCTATCAACTTGTAGAACAGTCTTTGGTGGATTTCGAAATCACCATGTATTTATCGAGTCTTTTCGTTGTAAATTTCCCGCCCATATTCTTGGAAACCATCAGACACAAATTCATGAAGAAAATAATAATATGAAAATGTTGCCTATGGGATTCTGCTCTCAGTCTCACAGATTCAATGTTTTCTGATATGATAATACCAGAATTTCAATGATCAGAACTTCAGGAATGAATGCCTCTAGTGTGGACTTCGGAATTTGGGTGATTTAAGGTGGCTTTGGCGTCAGGGACACTTATTTCAGGTTTTCTGAAAACTTGGATATAACATTTTTGAAGTGCGTTTTATAAAATGAGATGAAAATAAGATGGGGTTTCCGGAATAGTTTTACTGTAGTTCAACTTTGAAAGTGGAGATTTTTATCTTGCTCAGATTACTGCAGTTAACGTCAATTTGTACGAGAAAGAATATTCTAATATTTTAATGACAACTCTTTTCAAGAGGCGAAAAGTATTGTAAAATTTAATAAAGATAAAATATAGGCATTTAACCACGGATCTTTTATAGTTATTTGCAAGTTGATGCCGCAATTAAAATCAAAATAAGGTGGTTCCATGCAAATGGCGCTGCAGTCGACTCGTATGACTGGGAAAATGTGGTCACAAAAAATATATTTGTGGAATAATCGGCATGTTTTATCAACGAACTACAAAATTAGCCGCGCAGTAACTATAACAGAGTCACCCGCTAGTGTTCACACAATTGTATATGAAATTCAAAGTGGAAAAAATCCCCTGAATCCCCTGAAAAAAATCCCCTGGACTGGGAATCGAACCTAGAGCACGGTAGCTTAATTGGTTAGAGCACTCGGCGCGAAATCGAGGGATCTGGGTTCGATTCCCAGTCCAGGTGAATGATTTTTCCTCTGTGAACTTCACACAATTGTGTGATCACAAACGGGTGACTCCGTTGAAGTTTCTGCGCGGCTAGTCCCGTAGTTCTTTCATGATGTCAAAAGTAAACACCTTTGTGTTTAAATTTGGGCTTTGCCCCGTCGACTTCAGCGCTTAGCGCTTGCATACGGGTACCTATGGCATTACGTACACGGTACCTGTGAGGACAACCTGCTACGCAAAGTCCCCATGAGATTCACTGTGGAAGATGACGTATGAGTAGCTTAATTGGTTAAAACACTCGGCGCACAATCGAAGGATACAGGTTCGATTTCCAGTGGAGGCGAATGATTTTTCACTGTGAATTTCACACAATTGTGCGTCTATTGTGCCTAAAATTTGATTTTCAATTGGCAGTCCCTTTCATCATCGGATGCAGGAGTTTTAAACTGAATAAATAGAAGTGTGATACGCAGTATTTGTCTCGACTCACGTTGTCAATCTAGAGCTACCTTAACCTGGGTCAGATGAGGCCAGGTGACCTCCTCTCACCCTGTCCCTTCCACGTGGCGGAAGTGGTGCGAAATAATAATAAGATGACTCACCATTTGAAGATTTCGCGGGGGTTCCGGATATCCCGTCGACCCGTAGTGAACAGATGAATCGTACTGAAGGCGTCTTTTAGCACGAAGGAACGCCGTGGGCGATCCAGGAGGCGATTAAAAGGAGAGGGGAAGTTCGAACGGGGATGAGCGTTTGCTGTAAGTGTCCCACTCCTTAGCGACCAAATCTTATCTCGGACAGACTTGATAAGGAAGCTGAGTGGGAGATAGAGTTTGGCAAAGGGAGAAACCTGAGCTCTATCGCTTTCCGCGCGAATACCGAGAATGTTTTCCCGGAGATAAAAATATTTGCAGCCTTCGGCCAGTGGCGTAGCGTTCGACAAATTGATAAATTGGGGCGGAATTAGTTCGGTGTTTACCTCTCTAAGGAATGTAAAAAAGAGGATGCTATCTCGATATACGTGCCTCATCTTTGGAATAGATGGAAGATATTCGAGTATTTTTTTTGCTTTTTTTTTCAAATCTTTGAATCTGACGTAATGGCGAAAGTTACTATCTAATCATGGGTTAGGTTTTGATGGACATGTTCATGGGTTATCTGTTACCGGATGGAATTAGTTTACAGCCGAAACTTACTTCACGCTTTGCAAATAACATATTTTAATGAACTATAAGGCCATGCCGAGTTAGTAGTTTCGAACAGTAGCCTTTAATCTGTAGGATTATTCTGATGTCTCATCCTCGAAGAATAATGCTTGCAGGAGGAATCCCCTCGAACAACCTATACCTCTCGTTTAAGCTCGTTAATCTTCTTTGACTGATAACCGCAGCTCAGGAAACATGACGTTTGTTCAGTGCCGTAAATGTCCTTCAATTTCGAATAGGCGTTATTTTTAGCTGATGTACTCTTTGTTGGTTCGATTCATTGCGTTTTCTTTCTCATTTCCTGGGCCTTTTTTCTTCATGATTAGCAGATCTTACTATCGTACCACATCAACCACGCATTCATTTACGAGCAAGCCATCTCCAGAGTGATGTAAAGGGTGATTCCACACCAGGTGTGCTATACTCGTCCGCGGTCAAGGTCAAGCCTCACACGCTCCCCCTGCCGCCAGGAACAGACCAGAAAGCAGGCAGTAGAATTATGCAGTAATATATATGTATATATATTTAATAAGACGGAGGATCACTTGAGTGACGACGTATGAATATATAAATGTCACAGGGAGGCAGACAAAAAACATAGACACACGAAAGAAATAACACTCACAAAAAAGCTCCTGATATTTCGACGATGAAGCGCTCGTCTTTTTCAGAGTAGAGTTAAAGACCAAGGGGAAGGAAGTACTGAGGTGGATGAAAAGGAAGGAGAGGAGGGAATGAGGGGAGGGGAAGTGAGGAAAGTAAGGCCGGCTTCATAGGTCGGCGGCAGCGGGGATGACGATGGATTTCGCCGCGGACGGTAGCGGTGGACCCTTCATAGGTCGGCGGCGAGAAAACAAATGATAGGTGGTAGGCGTACAATAACATTAACACTGCAGTATTTACACGTCATCCGGAAAACCAACATTTTTTGACTCATGAGAATGATTCGTGCGATTTAATGAATGAATTGGTTAAAGATAAGTAATTAATTATTTATTAATGCTTATTTGATGACAGTAGTTTCACTATAACCATATTCGTCAAGCTAACGTGCAACGCCTCAATCTGAAATGCATGTTTATTGAAATGAGTTGAGAATAAGCCTTGCCACTCAGTTCAAGAATTATATTGTGCTTGGTCCTTACATTCGAGCGAGTGACATATGTAATTTGGTCGTTGTTTAACTCGTTAGACAATGCCATATCAGCATTTATGCGTGATCAGCTCCACTGTCCGAAGATGCAATAAACAATAGCCACAACCTGAAAATTCTCTCCCCGTGGTTGCAGCATCAAGAATGGATAACTAATATTTTGCCTTAATATTTGCCAATTGGCTGATTTAAGCCACTCTCTGGTGAACGCTAGTAGATTAATGATGCTATATAACCTTAAGAAAGGCTATTTTCGTTGGATACCACGCCATATATTCTAAAGCCATTATAAATTAAAAGTCTAAACATCTTAAATATATCGTAAACATTATGCGCATCACTTATGGAATCTTTTACTGAAACAGAAGGACTCGCTAATCATCCAAAGAGGATTCATTTTTAAAAGGCAGTGGGTTTTCCCGCTTCTCGGCCTGCTTCCGCCGCCACAGAATTCAGTCCAGATTCAGCCAGTCTGAATATTTGCGGCCCCCGCTAGCAATCATAGCACAGCTCATCGGTATGACGTCATGATTTCTAAAGAAGTGTCCTCATTGGCTGAGTACCACCACTTCCGCCGCCGCCGCCGCCGACCTATGAAGCCGGCCTAAGGGGAGGGCGGGAAAGCGGGAAGAAAAGAGAATTTAAAAAAGAGAGGTTAGTGAAATAGGAAGTGATGGAGGAGGTTAGTGTGATTTAATGAGTCCGGGCGGAAAGAAGGCTTGATAAGAGTAAATAAATGAGGACTCAAGATCTTTAAGTAGGAGGGGAGAGGAGGAGGGGGAAGTGAAGCGAGAATACCGACCTTAAAAGTAAGATTGAATGTGCCATTGTGTGAAGAAACGTGGGTGGCGACTGGGAGGGACACGGAAAGTGAGGGCGGATTGTTGCAGCTGGAGCCGTGGCCATTCATACGGATATTCAGAGGATGGGTACTGAGGCTAATGTAAAAACTAGGGCATAGTTGGCATAGGAGAATGTAGACAATATTATTGGTAATGCAGGAGGGTGAGGGGACGGAAGAAAGTGGAAAAACACGGAATTTGTCGGGCAGAGTGTGGGTGATAAGGATGCCACAAGTTTTGCAATGCGGGCGATTGCATGGGGTCAGAAGGGATTAAGTGGTAATAATTGTTATAGTATAGTTAGTAATTATAATTGATTTGGAAAGGGATAGTTGAAGGGACCTTTGCCTTTCCGGGCCAGTAAGCAGACCTTGATATTCCCAAGATTCCCAATACCAAGGCAATTTTTGGACATTTTTTGGAAATTTGTGAGCGCAAAAAAAAACACGACGAACGTTCTTCAATGCACTCCAGTTCTTTAAAATCGCTGTTCGTGCATATGTAGAACGAGTCGCATGAGCTGTGACTGCGAACAGCTCGTAACAATCACGTTTGGATGTCAATAGTGGCAAAGCACAGAAAAGATCCAAGGTGACGCCTCTGATTGCATCGTATATAAACCTTTTATAGTCAATCCTTCAATTTAGCCAGCGCAAAACGCGGCGGCTAAACTAACAGTGGGTATTGCAATAACTAAATAAAATAGGGTCATTCTTTGGAATTTTAGATTAGGTGGGCCATTAATTAAACTACTCGTAAAATGTATTCCTCATTTTTGATAAGTGTACGAGACATCAAATTTTTTTAACGAACTCAAATATTTAATTTATATTATGTACAAGAGTCAACTACAGACTATATGATTGCCTTTAAAAAGTGCATTGATACTTGAAATTCAAAGAAGTGATTCAACATGGCGTCTCAATGCCTTGAAGTCGTCGCACGCGTAAATGTATTTATGATAGGGCAGTGCGATTATAAAAGAAATTCCGTCTTAGTTTCGTTACCGGTACCGACAAGTGGCGACTACTAAAAATAAGTTTCCAGTAGGCCAGTGGACAAAAAGAGAGAGCAATGGCGGTTGGCCATCGGATAGCGTCGGAGGACGTAAAAAAACTGAATACATGTCTAAAGTAAGAATATCAACCATTTGCTTGAAATTTAAGGCAATTAACTCTTGAAACATGTATTGACAATTTAGTACTATGGAGAAATTGCCATGAGAAAAATTCGGCCTGGACCGGGAATCGAACCGCGGACCTTTGGTTTGCCGGACCAATGCGCAGACCACTATCCAGGTACGCTATCCTACTTCCTATCTACGCTATACGCTATCCAGGCTTCCTAATTCCCATGGCAATTTTGGTTCGTGGTTCGATTCCCGGTCCAGGCCGAATTTTTCTCATGGCAATTTCTTCAAAAAATTCACCCGCCATGTTTGAATGTTAGTACTATGGGTTTAAATTTTACCATAGTTTTCACCGGCAAAGTTGATTATTATCATTCTGATTTTATTTTATGGTCTTTATTCGACCACTTCAGTCATCTCCTTGAATTCCTCTGTTTTCTGTTTGCCCAGTGCTCGGATCGTAATTTTCTCTCTTCATCTGGGATCACCCTTCTTATTCTGTATTTGCTTATCATGGTTTGTAGTCGCGGATCGGGTTGGTGTGGTGGCTAGAGTACTGGCTAACCATACGGACGGCCAGGGTTCAAATCCCTGCGGAGGAGGATGTTTTTCAGAGGATACGCGATCCCTACTTGAGTGTCTTGTGGAGGGCACTTCAAGTACAGTACTCCGTCTGTCGGATGAGACGTTCAACCATGGTCCCCTTGGCGCCTTTTGTTAAGAGTCGGCTAATGCCGACGCCCGGTATCTATCCACCCTTCCTCTTACCTGTCCCCTATGGCGCAAATGACCTTAACAGTCGGTCGCCTCCCCAAATATCCAATCCAATCCATAGTTTGTAGTCTGGTCTGTTTGTCCTTGAGCTTCATGATTGTATCTTTCTTTTATTTCAAATCTTCTATTGTAAAGTGTAATTCACTCCTTTCTTAATTTCTGCAATCCATTGCATTCTGGTCTTACTGTTCCCTTGTTTGTCTAAAATTGGTGGATTAAAATTTATTTAAGAAATCAAAAAAGTACACGGAAGAAAATGCATATTAAAGAAGGAAATTAAAGCTGAATTTTAGTAATTTGTCGGTGAAAAACATCGTGAAATTTCAAAATTAGTGCGTCAGCCCGAAAGCGCTATAGAAAACTTTGGGGTTCACAAATATAGCGGATGGGCTTACAATGCCTACATAAGATGTAAATTAGAATATTCCTCGGTTGTATGGTATCCTTATGCGAACAAATATGTACAATGTATGGAAAATTTAAAAGAAATTTCTATGTTACATGTAGTACACACAGAATAACATTACCCCTTAATCAAGAACTACATAAGCTATGATGATCTAATTGAAATGGTTGGATTTCAAAGCTTAAAGAATAGAAGAACAAAAAAAGGATTGACTGTATCGGATTGATTTAATCAATACTGGTGAAAATATTAGCTTAGTTAGTAAAATTAACGTCTTTATACCAAATATCAATGTAAGATCACAAAGGGCATTTAAATTAAACAATGTTATGACAAAATATAATGTAAATTCAACATTATACAGATTTTGCCGAACGTACAATTAGCACTGCGATGAATTCGAACTTTTTCAAAAAAGAAATCAATTCTATACTCAATAGAAGAAAATTGTTGCATAAAAATTATTATGTAAACGCTCCTCCTTATTTTTTTATATGTTTGTATAACTGTGTTATGATTGACTATAAATTATATGTGAAAATATTTGCCCTGTAATTATTTTGTTGGGCGAGCATAATAAATAAATAGGCAACGCCCACGTTACATGTTTTAGCATTATCCACAACACCAAGCGCCTTTAGTAATAATAATAATAATTTTTATTTGACATTAAGCAATACAATGCAATGGTCATCGTAAAGAGGCATAAAAAGTAAAAACCCAAATGAAAAATATGTAAAAGGAAATCAGGAATTAAAATATGAGGTCTGAAGTATCACACTCCTCAAATTCCTGCAATGAATAGAATGCTTTATACAAAATCCAACGCTTAAAGGTCAATTTTAACCTAGACAGGCTGACAAACCTAGCCTCTCGGGGCAGTATATGAAAAAATCTAAGTTAAAGTACATTAAAACAATTGGCAATTTTGGATAGTCTAAAGTGAGGCACCACTAAATTGTCCTTTTTTCTTGTGAAGTGGTGGTGATAGCTGGCTCCTGTCTCTAATGAGCTCAGGTTTTCTTTCACTTCCTTTCACTTTCACAGTATTAGCCACAATACCTTAATGACTCCTACCGTATAAACAATGGTCTGAAATAAAAGAGTAGGAAATAGTAAGTACCAGTACATTGAGTATCCCACAAAGGTAAGAAGAAAATCTTCACTCGAATCTATAATACTCAAGTGTACACACAAGTACGTCCAAAATGTTTTCTCCCGTCCTTCGTTTTAATCGTTTGCGTAACAGATCTCGAAACCATTATCTCTTACGTGCGCATCTCCGCTCCTCTTCGAAACTCTCCCAGCTACTTCTTCTCGTTTCCTGTAATACTGGACACTTGTTCATATCTCTGGCTCGTATTTATCCGAATGAGTCACTATGGACTCCGTTGATTATAACTGTTTCTTCTCTTCTTTGTATTTCTTTATTTAATAAGATTATTGTTCACTACAATTGATAAGCATAATTATAGGGTAAACTCATACACAGTTAAATGCTTAAATAAAGTACAACAGTCAAGACGGGCTGAATACTACGTAAAATTTTACATTCTTCCTTCCTCTTCTCCCAAATCTCTTTTACTTTTCCCGATACTTCTCCGTTGTTTCCTCACTTTACTCCGCAACAGCCTTCTGGAATTTTTCCTGGAAACCTTGGGACTTTTGTAGTTTATCCCGAAGTGTCGAACCAAATTGGATTTTATGTTCAAGTTACTGGCTTAATATTCCGAAGAGTCCAGGCGCCCAGTCACGGTTCTCTAAAACGCGGGCGCGAGTCTTATCGTTATTTTCAATAGAGTGAAAATATGATCGCCATTATTCAATTTTTTTCAGGTGCTTTAAAGGACTATTTTTAATTGATGGACTGCGCTCTTAGGACAGCAACTACCTCAGCGTAAGAAGCCCGGTAGGTATTGACAAACCCCCTACCTACCGGGTAAGGAGAAAACCTTCACTCGAGTCCATAATGCTCAAGTGTACACACAATTACGTCATTAATGTTTTCTCTCGTCCTTCGTCTTAATCGTTTGTGTAACAAATCTCTAAACCGTTATCACTCTCTTTAAATCAAACAATGTTATGACAAACTACAATGTAAATTCAACATTATACAGATTGTGCCGAACATACCATAAGCTCTGCAATGAATTCGAACTTTTTCAAAAGAGAAATCAACTCTGTACCCAAATGATGAAAATTGTTGTATAAAAATTATTATATAAATGCTTCTCCTTATTTTCTGATATGTTTGTATGACTGTGTTATGATTGATTGTATGCTATATGTGAAAATGTTTGCCTTGTAATTATTTTCAGCCACTACAGTAGCAGTTTTCTTTACGCACTGAAACATATTATAGTACTATTAAGTCAGCCGATCTTGTGCACAAAAGAGTAGTAAGACTGAAACTAATTAAATAACGCTAAGTATACTCCCGTCCTTTGTTTATTGAGCAAAGGAGGGTATTGAAAATATCCTTTATTGAACTAATAAATCCTGTTGGAAAATGGTCATTTGTTGCTATTGTTCATCTACTTGATCATATTCCCTCTGAATGTATCCTTGATGTCTTTAACTTAGCGTTCTAAACTTTGGAAATATACGCAAGCGAGAGAATGGCCTACCTTACCATCGTATACCTACCTCGGCATACTTTATGACTGAACTAAATTGGCTTTATTAGGTTTTGCGGTCAATTCGAAAGGAAGTAGTAACCGCTCTCGGTGTAATTGGTATTGTTCGTGACGTGCCTGTACGCCGTGAATTAAAAGTAACTTGTCCTGCCAAGGTCATCGGTTATCCTCGCGGTCAAAACAGCATTGATTCTTTTGCGAGGAGGTATAATTGGAGCAGAAGTCGGGTATTAAAGGAGCGTACTTAAATGATTCATGAAGGCGGAAAGAACAAACATGTTAGCGCATCAATTCCGAAGATAAATAAAAATGTTGGTCCGTGAACATGCTTGTACAGTCAATGAAAATGGATTGGACTTAAGGGGCGACAATGGGTCATGCATATGTGACGAAAATATCGTAGGTTAACACACATGATCTACGAAAAATGATCTACTATGCCTTGGTACACTCCAAGTTGGATTACGGGATTACATGTTGGGGCGGAGCTTATTATACTTCTATCAAGTAAGCCGATTTCGTGCAGAAAAGAGGAGTAAGACTTAAACTACTTGAGAAACACTATGTACCCTCCAATCCTTTATTTACTGAGCTAAACACACACCGGCAGGGATATATGTACTGTTTCAAAGTGTTAAAAATGCTCTATCTGCGTAGTGGATATAACCCAAAATTATATTGGAGCAATAAGATGATTAATTTTCGCAGGTGTTTCTGTGTCTTATTGCCTATTCTATACCTTCTCTCCTACAAATTCTGGGCTTTCCTTTTTTTTCTACATTGTGGATTCCTCATTAATATTTGCTTAGGTAATCTCACGTTCATCATACGTTGTAGGCTTACCACACTAGTTGTTTATTTTTAAATGTCATTGACTATTGTGTGGGTGACTCCATTATATTTCTTATTCTCTCATTCGTGACTCTTTCCCGTCTTGATATACCCGCAGCTTGTCTCCAGTAATCCATCTCCGTAACATGTAGTATTTGTTTTGTTTTCTCCTTCATCGCCCATATCTCACTCCCATATGTGATAATGCTCCTTACAATTGAATTATATATTCTTTTTTATTAACTTTGGATATAATTTGGTCCTATAACTTTATTCTTGCTTTACATCCTCTAATTCGTCCATTCCATCGTGCTATTCAAAGAAATGTTAGGAAAGAGCAGGGATATCCTATATGCGTGTTACTTCGCTTGTCAGGCTTCAGTTTAATGACGTAATGCACATCTTTTATCTCAATGGAAGACGTCAATGTTCCACTCGTTAAAGTGTGCCTATCACTTTGAAACACCATGCTTTGAAGTCTTATGTGTGATAATCATACTTAATATGCTCATAGCTGCAATGTCCTCCACCTACCAAAAGGATGCAGACAATGTGAATGTAGTATGGACTTTTGGCCGCGCGCAGATTTACCTGGGGTACATGTCACAACAGTTCAGCCTCTATCATTCAATCTTTTTCCAACTCCACGTGGGCTATCTTCTATGGGAGATGATATTTGATCTGTGTCTTTCATTTGGTCGTTCAATCCTAGGATTGGTTGACTGCAGCCCTCCACCCTTCCGTATCTAAGGCTAGTTCCTTTACCTCCTGGTATCTCTTCCTATGTACCTTTCTCTTTATTTGGTCCATGAACTTATTCCTGGGTCTTCTTCTGGGGGATTTTTCCTCTATTTTGCCTTCAATTATGTTCTTCACAAATCCATTGTTCTCAGGATGTGTCCAATCCATCTTGTTCTTCTTTTCTGTATGGTGTTCCTTATGGTCCTTTCCACTTCTACTCTTCTGTACACTTCATCATTTCTTACTTTGTCCGTCCATTTTATCTTCAACATCATCCTCCAGCACCAGGTTTCGAAGGCTTCTATTCTTTTCTGGTCAGCGTTTCCGATGGTCCATGCTTCCGATCCCTTGAGTGCTACGCTCCACACGAATCATTTCATATACTGTTTCCTGGTTTGTAGTCCTATCTTCTTTGAACGCAGCAGTTGTCTTTTTCTCATGAACGTCTTCTTAGCTTGGGCTATTCTTCGCTTGATGTCCGTCGTACTTCTTCCGTCCCTCGTGATGGTGCTTCCGAGATAGGTGAAGGAATCCACTTGCTTTAATTTCTCTCCTATCAGGGTGATTTCTACATTCAGCTTCTCTCTTCCACATACTAGGATTTTGGTCTTCTTCTTGATCTATGTACGGCCCGGCAAAGAGATAAGTGCTCGCTGCTCCTTTTATCACTGTTGGTATGTCAAAAGGGAGAACCAAGTAATGTGACAGAAGAATATCCTAAAATCATCTCTCAACTGGCTCAAAGATATTTTACTACAAAGGAGTCGTCTAGCGTTTCGGGAGCTGAGTCAGGTATATCTCTGAGTTCTAACTTGGACGATCTAAAGGGTGGGATATCAGAGATGAAAACTCTTTTAGAGGAATGTTTAACCTCAAGAACATGATTGTAAGATCTGATAGCTCTTTTTGTGTATGCCGTCACAAGAACTGGGAATCCTTTGAGATATCTCCTGATTGAGGAACATGTATGACCTAGAAGTGGATTTGCTTTGCTAATAAATGGACCGCAGCGCACTTGCTTTTCATTGGTTGTTAACTTTGCGCACAAGGCAGCGTAATACAAACAAGACCAGAAGTAGATTTGATATGAAATGGAGTGCTCTAAGATAAGAGAAGAACGTCATCATCGTATCTGCGATAGTTGTCTTAGTGCTTATTTTTAGTTAAAGAGTCAAACATGGATATTGTTATGTGTTAAATACTGCCATAGTAAAAAGTTTACGTTTTTTAAATTCTAATTCTGATTGAATTTGATATCTATATGCTAAACATTCCGCCATGACATTGAAGTACCTACGGACGTACTTCCGGCAGGTTACCCAGCGTATCGCCTTATGCGCTTATCGATCCATTCAATGTCGCACGTGGGCGCAAAGTGTTCCGATCTCCGCTGACTGCCATTCTTTGAATCGAAAGCTGACCCTATCTACTTCTTGTTGATAATAATGACAGCTACTGTGGAAAACACACATACACATGTCGATGTCAACAAGCCATTCCCTTTCGGGATAGGCAAGGTGGATATGCTTGGGGAACTGGCATGCTTTAATAATTTTTTTTCCATATTGCTGTAATAGGGGCTGGGATGGCCTAGTGGTGGCGTGTTCGACTCTCGTTGTTGATCGTTGTTGTCGTTCGACTTGTTGTTGATAATAATGACAGCTACTGTGGAAAACACGCATACACATGTCGATGTCAACAAGCCATTCCCTTTCGGGATAGGCAAGGTGGATATGCTTGGGGAACTGGCATGCTTTAATAATTTTTTTCCATATTGCTGTAATAGGGGCTGGGGTGGCCTAGTGGTGGCGTGTTTGACTCTCGTTTCGTTCGAAACTAATGGCCAGTTGCAAGAACGACTCATATGTATTCCATAAAGTTATGGGACACAATTATTATATTAAGTTACACAATTTTATATGTTCAGTTTAAAGAATCCTGTTTTCTTTGACAAAATAGGTTACCTATTGCAAACCAAAATGAAGGTAAACATATACAGATTATTCTTTGAAGGTATTATGAATGATCACATTTTACTACCATAGGAGCCGACTGCAGCGCCATTTGCACGGAACTACCGTATTTTGTTCGATGACGGCAATATTTCGTTAATTACTTTAAAGGTAGTTAGAGCGAAATATAATTTCACTTAGAAATCAATGAATTTGGTCTCATTTTAATGAAAAATATCTCACCCCTCCTATGACACAGAAAATTCAACCCCTTAGATATATGCCAAAAAAATACCAACCCTTTAAGATGGGAAATGGTACGAGTGTGCACTTCAGAGAGAACTTATTTAAAAAATGAGGCTTTTAAAGCACCAAGATCTCGTTTGAAAATTAACAGTGAGTAGCTTGTATGTTTTCTCAACTATTTTTGAAAGTTAATCATATTGTCACCGCAGTAAATTCTTCGGGATCGCAAAGAACCTTCCGTTTTGAAGGAGTTCCAAACGAACTGCGCGTAAAAATTGAGTCAAGTTAAAGATTTATTTAGATATTTTCATTTAATTACTTACAATTTCTGTCATATAAATCGATAATATTGCACCATTAATACTGCAAATTAATATTACAGCATTAATACTACATAAAAAATAATACAATATTTAATTCATGTGTCTTGTAGCTGGTGAAATTAAAATGTATAATTCGAATATGGTCTCTGTTATGACTAGGGAACTAACTCGCTCAAACTACCTTAAAAGATAGGAGGTAAGATGCCAATACATATTTTTTCAATTTTTCTAAACTTATCACTTCTTATAAACAGTTTAAATTAAAAGCAATAATATGCTTTCTCGAATAAATAATTCTTACTCGGCTAGAAGCCCGAGAATTATTTATTCATATAATTCGCCGAGAAAGGACAAGATCGTACATATGCTTTCTCGTTTAATTTGACGTTTTTTCTGCTGTAATTTGGGCAATATCCTTGAGAGCCCATGTTAAAATTTCCACTTTCAAGGCTGAATTATGGTAAAACTATGCTGGAAACCTAATTTTGTTTTCATATCAGTTTATAAATCGCATTTCAAAGATGATATAGGTATTCTTGTTTTCGGATAATCTGGAATAAGTGGTTCTGTCGCTGGAGCCACCTTAAAATACGACCCCGGGTGACTCCGTAAAGATGCCATACCGTATCGAGTCCCGGTATCCTAAAAATTTGTCGGTTAGTGGTGGTTCGACTGGAAGAAAATAAAACTCCTCTCTATTTTTACTCCTCTCTTTCCTTTGCACGATTTCTATCTCCATCTCAGTATCCGTCCTACCCTTCCTCATTCCTCCAACAAAACTTTTTATCTCACTTCCACTTCGCGCTCAACCCATACCCTCCCCATTATCACGTTCTTCAGCATCCTTTCACCCATCATCACCTACAACCACGCGCTCTTCCTCCTCCTAATCTCCTCCATTACTTTACTCTCCTCAATCCCCATTTCGAGCACTTCCTCGTCCATTACCCAGCGTCCTTCACGATTTTCTCCTCCACACCAACATCTCCAATGCCTGAAGAAATGTCTTGACCTCGTTTTTCAGACTTCAGCCCTTGCGTAGCACAACCGTGCTCTCCATATTTAACTCTTCGCCAACATTTTATCGGCGTTCTTAAACAATTTCCCGGTAATCAGTTCCCCTTTGTTGCTGAATAAATAAGTATTGAAAGGATAGTTGCATGTTGAAGTTAGTCGCGGTTGGCAGGATATTTGGTTAGCAAGAGTAGCATGGTGGGAATTATAATCTACCTCGAACTTTGTCTGTAGACGGGGAGTCGTATGATAGAGAAGGCTGTAGATAGGTAGTCAAGTCAATGAGATAAATTTTTGTTACTACTATCTCAAGATGTATCGAACGTATGGTGATATATTGTCTTCATTGATGACGCATTGTTTTCACCTTCCTTATCGAGAGCTAGAGAGCTGAGTAGATAGAAAATAACACTCGGTACAATCATAGGATCAAGAAGAGAATAAACGAATGGAAAATAAATACTTGGTTATGATTCCACACTTTATTTAAAGCAATACGACCTAGGTTTTGGCATATCATGCCATCATCAGGTACAAGCGGTTTTGTGGCTTAACGTACCCCTACGACTCTCAACCTTATAGTCCAGGAGAGATATCCGGAAAATGAATGTCCAACGGCAAAACGTGCGCCAAATTAACAACCGGTGTATTTAGGGTATATCGACCCTGCTGATTACTAATTTGTCGGTTACCAAGCCGAATTTTGCCCTCTAAGGCCTAAACCAAGATGGCGGCTGAAATCGTGATTCCCTATTCCCGCGACGTTTTCTTCGAAATTTCTCTCCTAAACGGTACTTTTTCGGAGAAACACTTATGTAAGAGACAGATAACGGCTAGAAGGAGTCATAGGTCACCTGCGCTCGGGCGGGGGGGGCTCAAAATCCAAGATGGCGGACGATAAAATGGAAAATTTGAACCCCTTTTAAATTTGGGTGGTTTTGCGTCGTGTTGGGTTGGTTCTAGGGGTTCACGAGGGTGCTGAAGCCGAATATGGAGTTATCTCACGCCCCCGACAACCGGAAGTACCTTATTCAAGATGGCCGCCAACTAGACCCCCCGAGATATAAGCGCTATTCTACCCCAATGACGATTGCGTCGACCGGCGGGTTGCTTGTATCGTTTTCCAGGACACTTGAGCTTGATATCAAAGTGCTGTGGTCCTACAACATCAAGGTGCTTTAAAAAAATGAGTAAAGGAGATAAAATGCTTTAATTAAAACAAAATCAAAGTAACAGTAACTGTAACTTCCATTAAAATTTTTAAATAACACAAGGAGGAATTTCAATAAAACTCAAAGATATTTGAAAAATAAAAATCAAAGATATTTAAATAAAAGAAACTTTAAAAAGTAAACAAAGTTTACTTTACTCGGGGTTATCAGGATCGGAATCCGATTCTGAGTCCTCCAAATAACCATCAGCATCATTTCCATTACTGCAAGTCGCTCGGCAGTACATGCTAGTGCGGGATAAGCTCACTCCATCCGAGCCCTTCGCGTTTTACAGCCATTTTTGTAGCCGCAGGAGATGAGTGTCTTGCAGGCTTTCAGCACAGACTCCAACATAAGTAATATTGGCTTCAAACGGTCCTCTTCTAGTCGCCAACTGCACTCGGAGACCTCGGGTAGGGTAGGTTCTGCAATATGTGCCGACAGCCAGATGTGAGAGATGCTGTCACTCCCAGTTATTGCGTGAAAAGCGAGAATCAGTTGTACTACAGCTTCAGGTAAGCCTCTGACGATCACATGGATTGGAAGGTATTTTCTGTTGTTTTTTGTTCCAGTCATCATCCAAAAATCATTATTTTTCTTGGATTGATAGTCGTAGTATACAAGAAGGAGAATGTCTTTATCTAATGCAGACACAAATGCTGAACTATATGGACTATAAACAGCGTGGAGTATGACTCTTGTATCCACTTCTTCGTGATTGGCATACAGGGCGGCAAGCGGTGTGTCACAATCAGTGGAAACAACTTTTTTTATCTTTGAAACCTCAAGCGACCTCTATTACCGTGCCATCAATGGGATGAGCAATAAGAAAATCTGACAAATTCCGAGCCAATTCAGCTTTGTTGTCCCCATATGAAATAAAATTTCTCCAGTTCTTGGGCGACGGAACGCTTCCGGAGCCAATACTTTTGCGTATTGTTCGTGATGCCGAGGTCACATTTCTCCCGTTACTTCCAATGTAAATAAAGTCTTGAGCAAAAGACAAAATCCTATTTTGTAGAATAGAAGAACATTGCACATTTCCATCCGTTACGCTTTCAGTAGTGGTCAGGCAGTCTCCGTCACCGAACAACAAGGAGAGAAAGAGGTAAAGACTTTCAGGAACTAATGATCTTGTACTGGCAGCACTTATAGTATTCCCTTCCTGATCATCTTATGCAGCCAATATTATGATTCGTTTCAGCTTCATTGCAACGTGAAAAAGTTCATTGAAGATAGAATTGGCCGGTGGTTGATAGCTTGTAAACGCAGTTTTTCCAGTGTGGACCCTGTCAGCTGCTGCATTAGGACTGAACTTGTGACATATGAGAAGTGTCTCTCGCTCATTTATATCTCTGTTCATCGGTCGAGCGAAGTGAAACACATCGGCGAGAGGATATTCTAGTTTGTTACGAAATGTGGAGCGACGACTAAACTTCTGACAAACTTCTGCTCCTATAGCTCCAGCAAGTGTGACATATCGTCGAAAGACACCCTCCAGTGTTAAAACCTGCTCAAAGTTGTGAAAATAAAATTTTTCCTATGGAATTTTCAGTACTTTAGTTTCTTAAAATGATATCCTACCTGACCGTTTGCTGCAGCAGCGTGTAACTCAAATATGAGATGGAAAAGTGGCTGATCTTGCTCGACATTATCCCTCATTATCAATTCATACTCTCTCTCTCTCTTTGGTGCGCAAACAATTGATGTGGTACATCACATCTCCTGCCATAGCATCAAATGCACAAGTGATGCGCCTCCTCAGCGCGTAGTCATATCTTGTCTCAAGCCGATCATTGACTTTAAAAGTCGACGCTTTTCGAAGGGAGTCATTATTTTTATCCAGATAAAATAGAAAATTAGGGAAATAATTGTAACGCGTTTAAAATTTCGTTAAAAAAGGTGCTATGTGAAGTATAATTTACCTGACAAATGATGTACAAAAGTTTGTCAAAGCAGGCACCTGCAGCTGACCTCAAGGTATGAGTACTTGTAATGGTCGTAGAGTCCGGCTTGGTAGCCTTCGCATCATTTTCGCAAACCGTCGCTCGACGCAATCGTCATTGGGGTAGAATAGCGCTTATATCTCGGGGGGTCCAGTTGGCGGCCATCTTGAATAAGGTACTTCCGGTTGTCGGGGGCGTGAGATAACTCCATATTCGGCTTCAGTACCCTCGTGAACCCCTAGAACCATACCCAACACGACGCAAAACCACCCAAATTTAAACGGGTTCAAATTTTCCATTTTAACGTCCGCCATCTTGGATTTTGAGCCCTCCCGCACGAGCGCAGGTGACCTTTGACTCCTTCTAGTCGTTATCTGTCTCTTAAATCCGAAAAAGTGCCGTTTAGGAGAGAAATTGTGAAGAAAACGTCGTGGGAATAGGAAATCACGATTTCAGCCGCCATCTTGGTTTAGGCCTTAGAGGGCCAAATTCGGCTTGGCAACCGATAAATTAGTAATCAGCAGGGCCGATATATCCTAATAAACACTGGTTGCCAATTTGGCGCACGTTTTGCCGTTTAACATGAGAAAAAACGTCATATCTCAAATTCTCTCCTGGACCTGGATTCCTTTTAATCTAAATCTCCTCATGTCATTCATCCTTTACGGCAGTCTATTTCTTCACCTTAACCTCCCCATCGTTTTGCTTTATACTTTTCTGACGCATACACTCCCGAGGCCCCCCCTTATTAGACAGCATTGTCCGTTACTCCTATGGTCCCCATCTTCCTTGCTTTCAAATCCCCCCCTACGCTTACCTATATAAGTGTAAGCTACTCAACTGCTTCTACCTAATGATGACATGATATGCTGAAATATAGTATATCGTGTTACTTCGAATAAAGAGTGGTATCATAACCAGGGGTTTTTTCATTCATAATGAGGGAGTTCTACCGAATTGCGCCAGGACAGTGTCTTATATTCAAGATGAGAATGGTCCCTCAATATGTAAGACCCTCATAAGACCTGTGGTCACTTACGGAGCAAAGAAATGGGTCCTTTCAGCAAATGATGAGGATCTTCGTAGAAGATTCGAAAGAAAAATTGTGATAAAAATTTATGGAGCAGTATGAGAGGGACAGCTATGAAGAATCAGAATGAACTGGGAGATAAACGATGTAAAATGAGGTGAAAATGTGGTGAGGTTCTCGAGGTCTCTGCAGCTGGAGTAGCCGGGACAGGGAAAGAATGGGTGAATAAAGAATGCCCAAATGACTGCTCTATACCAAGATGGAGGTCAGGAAGAGAGGAAGACCGTGGACACGGTGGCTGCATGATGTTGAAGGAGGTCTGAGGGCTATGAGAGTTGTAAAATGGAAAGAGAAGGCCAGAAAAAGATCAAGGCAAGGATGTAGAGCTGATGATGATGATGAAGAGAATAGCGGTGCGATATGGTACCAATATGGTATGAATAGCGGAACATACGGAACGATAGTTAAGGGGGATATGAAAGCCAATCAACCTGCAATCAGCCATATTGACTGGAAAAATTATGCCGTTTTCATGCCGTGGTTACTAAAAGCGGCGTTTTCACGGTTCGGTAATGATTTATTTAAAACGTGCAACTTGGAAATAATGAAAAAACTACATGATTTTACGAACGAGTGGAGTGCAATAGCCCTGTGCGTTGAATCAAATTTTGCTTCACTTTCACGTGTCAAGACGCCATATGCTCTCTTCTTAATTAATTTATGGGAACAACCATAAATATCTCCAGCTGAATTGCTATTCTGAACTCAATAAATCTGGATGCGGATGTACACTCATTGTATCAATCAGTTCAATAAATTTGGTTCATAAAGACTCAATATTTATATTAATTAATATCTAATAAAGCTCAATATTGGTTCAATAGAGGCTAATAGAGGCTAAGCTCTTTCCGGAAAATGCCAAGCAAATGTATAATGGTGTGTTGATATTATGATAGCTTGAGCAGGACATCAATTTGTAAAAAAAAATCAACGAACTTGGTCTCGCCACAATGAAAAATGTCTCATCTTTCCAATGATAGCAAAACGCCAGTCACTTATCTACGACCTTCTCGAGATTTATGTCAAAAAATACGAGCCACTTTCCTTAAAAAATGGTACGGTTATACACACAAAAGTTTCTTGATTTTGAAAGTTAGGAATTAATTACGAGTAGATTACGCCAGAAATTTAACAGTGTGTTATTCGTATATCATCTCAACTGTTCAAAATAATAATAAATTACTCAACGCAGTATTTTTTACGGAATTGCAGAAAAATTTTCGGTTGTGAAGGCTTTGTCGGCGTGCAAGATTTTAATTTACATTATTAAGTAAGATTTCTACTATGAATTGAGTAAAAATATTACTGGGTCATCGGATATTTAACGTAAACATATTAGTTAAAAAATTATTTTATTCGCTGACATTCACTGTCTAAATGGCAGAGCGATGACATCCCTTCACATAACATTTTCAATCGAAATATCTGCCCGAATTATATTGTTCACGTACCTATAGCGTAAAAAAATGAGTCTAGTTAAAACTTTATGTACCTACGTAAATTTTAGTAAATTATCTGAGAATTTAGTCATTTTAAACAAAGTCTTTTTGTCATTGATGCTACAGTATTTACTCAAAGTTTCTTAGAGTTGCGTAAATGTAAACATAAAATCTGAATACAGTCTTTTTTATGACTACGGATAAATCTCGCTCTAACGACCTTAAGTCGATTTTATTTTGTATGTAAACGACCTGAGAGCCTTTTCATGGCACTTATGGCGAGACCAGCGAAATCAAATTATATTAACTTTAAGAAGCTGAATGAAGAATTCACACGCGGAAAAAAATTAGAGCAAGTGGGTTCCTTCACATATCTTGGCAGTACCAACACGTGAGACGAAAGAAGTGCAGCGCGCATCAAGCGAAGAATAGTCCAAGCTAAGAAAGAGTTCGTGGCAAAAAGACAACTGCCGCGCTCAAAGAAGATGGGACTACTAACTAGGAAACAGTATAAGAAAACATTGTTGTGGAGTGTGGCACTATATAGACCGGAGGCATGGACCAATTGAACATGGATCAGAAAATACTAGAAGCTTTCGAAACCTGCTGTTGGAAGAAGATGATGAAGACCAGATGGACGGACAAAATAGGAACTGATGAATTTTACAGAAGAGTATAGGAGGAAAGAACCCTACGGAACACGACACAGGGTAGAAGAACCCGATAGATTGGGCACACGCTTAGGTATAGTGGGTTTGTGAAGAATATAATTAAAGGAAAAATAGGAAAGGAAAAGAAAGCGAAATGTCCCAAAATGAAGACCAAAAATAAATACATAGGATTAATAAAGAGGAAGTACATAAGATGATCAGCCAGGAAGTTAGTAAACTAAGCAATAAACAAAGAAAGTTGGAGGGCTGCAGTCAACCAGTCTTAGGATTGAGCGGCCAATGATGATTATAGCTTGAAGTTTAAATAATTTTTGGTAGCATATGGTCACAAGTCATCGTGATGCTTAATGCGTTCTGTTAATTAATTTCGCGATTACCTGCTCACTATCTGAAATATAAACAGACCCTTCTCAAATAGTACATAAGTTTCTTTGGGTTTTGAGCAGACTGGATCACTTATTGCATTGCATCATGGCTATAAGTCTTTGGGGAATGTTTCTCCTTGAATGCGATATATATTATCGACAGTAGACAGAATAGTACATAATTTTCTTTGGGTTTTGAGCAGACTGGATCACTTATTGCATTGCATCATGGCTATAAGTCTTTGGGGAATGTTTCTCCTTGAATGCGATATATATTATCGACGCAACGAGTAGTGATCTTCTAAATAATGCTCATTTATTACATATCTTGTGTTTCCTTTAAGATACGACCTCAGTGCAGCGCCATGAGAATGCCAACGGATAGAGTGGTGGAAGTTGCCCATGGCCACGCATAGAAATGTAACTTGACCAGATTTAGGTCAAGGGGTGAATAGGTGAGGCTTATTTACTCACGAAAAGTCGGCATTATAGCCCTTCTGCAATGATAATACTGTCCATCGGTAATTGACAGTAGGAATATTGTAGACCAGCAATATTAATATTGCGGATAGAGATTTTTTGGTATAATCTATTTTATTAATGCATAATTATTCGGTTAGTATGTTCCTCGAATATAGTATTCGGTTAGTATTGCGCTGATATGAGAAATGATGAAGTTTACAGAAGAGTAGAATAGGAAAGGACCATATGGGACTCCATACAGAAAAGAAGAACAAGATGGATTGGACACACCCTGAGACACAATGGGTTTGTGAAGAACATAATTGAAGGTAAAAAAGAGGGAAAAGTCCCCAGAGGAAGACTAAAGAATAAGTTCATGGACCAAATGAAGAAGAATGTACATAGCAGGAGATACCAGGAGATAAGGGAACTAGAAATAGATAGGGAAGGGTGGAGGGCTTCAGTCAACAAAACTAATGATTGAAAAACCAATGAAGATGAAGTAAGTCATCATATCATTTACAATTCCAGTTTCAGATTGGAATTACACAAAGCAAGGCAGGCTATGTTTATCAGACTAAATATTTATGTACGAAATTGAAGAAATAACATTAGAAAACACTGAAAATAAACGAAACGGCCCTCATACTCTCTATTCTTCTAAACAGCATTTCATGTATCGATTTATGGCAGAAAAATGGTTACTTCTCTGAGTCTCACCCATTGTTTTTCTAGTTCTATGAACCCTTATCTCTCTTTTAATGAAGAAAACAGCATCGCTTAAGCAATTTTGAGTTTTTATTATGCAAAGGAGCCAAATAGGTACAGCGGTTAATACGAGGGTAAGTCAATAAATAAGTCGCAAATGTCAGCATTTCATCATCAAAATCAGTCGTAAACATTTCATTGGGCACGCTTGGAACATCCACTGTACAGCCACGACTTAGTCTCCCAGTGGTTTTCATCTGTTTGGGCCCCTAAAAATCATTTGGGTGGCCGTCATTTTGATACAGATGATGCTGTAATCTATGAGGTTACACGTTGGCTGCGACAGCAACCAAAGGACTTCTTTGCTGCTGGCTTTCAAGGACTTGTAAAGAGATGGGATAAGTGCCTGAATGTACAGGGTAAATATGTGGAAAAGTGAAATAAATGTCAGAAAGTTACTTTAATTATTTTTGCCTCAATTCAGTTTTGCGACTTATTTATTGACTCACCCTCGTATGTTCCTCAAATAAGTTATGTTGAAGTGTACAGAAGAGTAGAAGAGGAAAGAACCATATGAAACACCATTGAGAAAAGAAAATCATGATGGATTGGACACACCCTGAGACACAACGGGCTAGTAAAGAATATATAGAAGGTAAAATAGAGGGAAAAGTCTCCAGAGGAAGACCCAGGGATAAGTTAATGGACCAAATAAATAGGAAAGTTCATCGGAAGAGATACCTCGACGCAAGGGAACTAGCATTAGATAGGGAAGGATGTAGGGCTGCAGTCAACCAATCTTAGACGACCAATGATGATGATGATGATGTTGTTGTTCCTCATTTGGATTAGGATGTAATTGTAAGAGCCATTTACTCATATCTTTCTTTCATTGGTTGGAGTTTCGTGTTACTTCTAGATTTCAATTTATTTTTAAAACATATTTTTATTTTACCATCAACGCGAATCAAAGTGTGAGACAGTGTTATTATTTCACTATTCAAGGAAGAGTATTCACATTAAGCAAACAAGTAGTAATAAAAATGCACTTAACTAAATGTAAATCACCCCAGTCTCCAAGTGAAAACTCATTTACGTAGCCAGAAAAATATGTGGCGAAGAATGCCACCTGCGAAAAATCGCGTGCGATCGGGAGGAAACTAATTTCAGGATCGCTTAGTAAAAGCGCAGACAAGAAAAGGAAAGGTTTTCTTCACCAAGGGTTGATATTTGCCATTAAAATTGACTTGACTTGACCGGGATTCGAACCCGGATCTCCCTATTGCCGGTCAGGTGTGTTAATTACACCACCAAGCCATCTTCCTTCAATGCGAATTTCGAGGGGGGCTTATACGAAGGGGAGTTATAGGGGTTCACGCCTCAAGTCTACATTCTAGCACATTAGACGATGATCGTGCTTATGAAGTCACTGTCGCAATGGATAGACCTCACATTGCCGTTTATATAACGACGAATATGTCATTTGTCAATGCAGTGATTGGAAATTCGAAAGGTTTATTTTTGGCGTAACTCAGTGTTCTTTTAAAATTCGATCATAACGGAAATAGGATTCCCTAACCTATGTTGAAATTTTTTAAAATGTCGGTGTGGAAAAGGATTGACAGAATAAGCTGGTTATTGAAGAGGATGGATTTTGAATTAGCTGGTTGTTCAAAGGAGTTTTTTTTTACCTAGCTCTTGTGTGGTGAGTCGTTTTCGGCGCGTGTCGGAAACAGGAAGCCTGGAGAGAATATTCATGGGGATCAGAGAAAATGGAAAGTGAATGAAGAGCATCTTTAAGGGTGATATAATTATGTAGATTGTGGAAGAAATAAGGGTGTGATTTTGGAGGAAAAGATAGAGGAAATCGCAAGGAAATTTAGCATGATGAAGTTGACATCATGAAGTAGACATCATGAAGTATCCCGATTTTGAGTATCATGAAGTGGAATATAACAATCATGGCAAAGTGACCAGTTTATCATGAGAATAATGTGAAGAGTTATTCCAGGAATGTCCCGCAAAGTTGGTAATAATGAACGGTTGTGTGGTCCTTAACGCAGGGAAATGACAACTGTGAATATTTGCGACAGCAGTGGTGGATAGTCTGTCCAGAGAAGAACAGTAAGAGTAATAGGTGGCAGATAGTCCATAGTTTTACTTCTCATACGAAGCAAAGAATATCGCCTTGGACCCAATTGAATTATCTGCATTCCTCCTGATCATGGCCTCAGTCTTAGCCTGTGAGTAATTAATTGAGAGATATCAATGCGATACCTACGTGAGTAGGCGGAAAAAAATCTTAAAAACTCAAGTGTGGGCCAATTATTTTGCGAGCTCGGTGGAAGAGAAGCAAGACTTTGTATTTAGATAGCCGAACATCAACGAATGATGCATTAGTAAAGCGTACCATTGAAGCTGATTTTCGCCAAGTCCTGAATCATTTATCCAAAGAAACGCTCCTTTATATTTCTTTATTGACTATTGCGTCTAACAGAATTTTTTATCTGCAGGCGTTTTCCAAGTAAAAAGACAACTAGTGACGCATCCATAGTTCTAGCGGCCCGAGGAGTCATTCAATTACTGCCCTTACTTGAGGAAATAAAGAGCACGCTTCAAACTAGTGTACACTTTTTGTGACTTACTTTGAAAATGATTTATAAGAAAAATATGATCTATTCCTTTATTTTCGAATTAAAATACAAATTAAAATATGTACCTATATTCTTGTTATTTCTTAACAAAATAATTTATGTAACCATCTAAATATTTCGTCGCAAGTTGATATTCTCTTGATAAAACTATTCGTTGTATGAGCTAGAAACGTGGACCCTCGGAAAAGAGGAAGAGAATAGGCTGTAGGCCTTTGAGATGTGGGTGTGGTGAAGGATGGAGAAGATGAGGGAGACAGAGAGAAAGGCTAATGAGGAAGTGCGCGAGATGGTGGGCGAGGAAAGGAAACTTCTAAATGAAATACGAGATAGGCGGAATAGGTGGCTGGAGGATGTAATAAGGGGCGATGGGTTGTTCAAGAGTGTGATAGAGGGAAGGATGTTGGGCAAGCGGGGAAGAGGAAGGAAGGGGATAGGTTTCATGGACAGGATGAAGACGGGTTGATTGTATGCTGAGGTAAAAAATGATATACTAGAGCGAGATAGGCCCCTGAAAGTGTATAAAATCGGGAGGAGATTCTCTGTCATTCAACAAATCCTACCTTAATCGGTAGAATACTTAAAAATCCTAGGTATGTCAAGATAAGCAACATGAGTAGGAGAAATGAAGTGGACATGGGGTACCAGAGAAGTGGTTGTGGGAAAAGGAGGCTGGATAGTTGAAAGTTTCAGGCGTAACCTAATGGAATTTGTTAACATAATAATAATAACTTGTAACTTTGTAACCCGGGTCGTAAAGAAAAATAAAAATATGTTGAATAACAAAGTTACAAGTTTACATCATTAGGAAGGATAGGGTTAGGAGTGAATGGGTGATTAAAGGATGCTCCAGTAATGGATATATATGAAAGTAGCGTGCTTCGTTGGCTTGGCCATGTTGAGAGAATGGGAGAGGGTGGAATGGTAAAACGGATATTTGATGGTGTAAACTATGTAGAGTGAGTGCTGTGAGAGGAAGACCCCAAAAGTCATTGGTGGACGTGGAAGAAGAGGCTCTAAAGATGTAGGGGCGTGTATGAAACCATGCATGAGCGTAAGGGAAGCGAAAAAGGTTTGTAAGGATGACATTTGTAAGTTACTTTTAACTTTCGGAATAGTAAATAATTTACTCATCTTAATAATCTTGAAAGCCATTGCAGAAATATTTGAAATGATGGTACTCTTAAATGCTAAAATTATCAACGCCGCCCGGAAAGATCGACCTCTTGCGCCCGCCCCGAGCTGCAACTCTGTGGATAATGGCGCTTTCATATGCCTTGGGTTTCCTTTGCATTCTTAATTAGGTAGAGAGGTATGTAATACGAGGAGCTTTTGGAGTAAATTCTTGAAACTTTGATTATATCCTCGCCAAACGAGGTATCTCTTCCACTTTAGCAATATAACTAACGATTTACATCATCTTTATCAATAAAATAACTTGCGAATTATTTATTACTTAGCTCAATTTTTTTAGGCGTGAGTGGGTGTTAATACTTAGTGAATGAATAAATTATTCAGCGTTGTAATTTTCACAATTGTTAATTATAGCTTCATGTATAGCTTTATAATTATAGCTTTATATGCTCCGGTTTCATAGCTTTGACTGACATTAGGTGGCCTGAGGATTTTTAAAGTTAAATTGCCGATTTCGGTCGTAGCAACTTTTCACTCAAAACTAGCGACTGAATGGCAACACTACCCAAAAAGAGACCAAGATGGCGCCGAAAAATCACCGCGTTTTCCGGTGCATGAACTTGGATCCTAGGCCTGTACTATGGCCGCTGTACCAACCCTCATTTCACGAAAATGAAACGAAATTAGCATTACTTTTTGGCTTTTTCTACGATACGAAGTCTTTGATATTGGTTATCGGGTTCTGCTGCGTCTTTGTTTGTCACACTTGACCTTTCAGCACTCTTGCAGGTAGTATCTTCAGGAATGATAATTTAAAATGCAATATTGCATAGAAAATATAATTTGAAAACAGCATAATTTCCATCCCTAATCGTATCTCAAATTATTTATTCCAGAAGTAGTTCTGCTATGTCTGCATCTGCTATGTAGCGAAACCTCGAGTTCAACATAAGAAGTCGAAACCGAGTCCGAAAGCCCTTATAGAAGTAAGTATTAACCTTACGTAATACACCTTTGTCGTCACTCGCCCGCGCATTTTCTTTTACGGTGGCATTTGACCGTGGAGTATACCGTAAGGGAGCGCCTAAATTATTTCACGCGCGCCCACCCGTCTTCGTGTATTCTGTCGGCGCGCTGTTGTCACCCCTCGAGGGGCAGTCTGAGAGACAGCCGAGTGTGTTGACAGTGAACCTTTACTCACGCTGAGATAAGACCCGCGATAAATTGTCAAAATAGCTGATATCACTTCGGTTCTGCGTCATCACGATTAAAGGCACCGTTCCCAAAAGTAATTGACTCTCGGGCGTTTCCCCCACGCCTCCGTTATTCGCGAAAATGAATACTTCAGGAGGCCAAGTTTTACTTATGCCTTGTTTTTAACCTGTTTCATTCACGGAGGACTTTTTTATTTATTTTTATTTATTTAATCACAGTGTTCGATTCGACGGACCTTTTTTAGTGTGATATACTACAGAGTTCCGCGCCGTGAAAAACGTCTACACGTTAAGGACATAGTGCTGCTTCTGTTTAAGTTAAATCAAACGCTTAACTTCATTGTTTGCGTATTCCAATACCCTTTCTCATAGAATGTTTAAAAAAATTCGCTTTTATTGATGAAAACCCTTAGTTATTTGAAAAAAATCAAGGCAGAAGGTTTGTTAACTATTCCATGAGTAAATTCTTACTTAACACATTCTCCAGCCGTCTTAGCCGACTCCAGCGCCATGTTCATTGAACAAATGTATTTTGACTTCAGTTTCTTCAGTTACTTGCTTATGAGTGGGTGTTAATACTTAGTGAATGAATAAATTATTCAGCGTTGTAATTTTCACAATTGTTAATTAGTAGACAACCGGTTTCATAGCTTTGACTGACATTAGGTGGAGATTGACTCGAGATTTAAGATGTTTTGGTGCCTTAATTTAATTACTATGCAATTATCTGGGGAATTTATTACAACGAAACTGTTTTTCTCTAAAATGGCATTTAAATTAGCAATAGAAATACTGTTTATCACCCTCCTTTACGCAGTCTCGCATTCCTTGCTGAATAATATCGAGTTCAATTAGCAAAATAATGGCGAGGGAAAGTATAAATTTGTTTACTGTGTCAGATAAAAGTACAAGTATATCTAAATAACTGCCAAAATATGAGTAAATTGCGTCCAAGTCATTTGGTGGAACCATCTCAAGGGAAGACCACCACATGGTGCTCATCCATTTACTTTCATCGAATATTCGATTCATCGATGTTTGGCTCTCAGGAATTTTCTTATTTTATTATTGATTGTTTCCCTAAGGAACTTATTTGAGCTGAAGGCAGGACCCTTTAAATGCTTGTAATTAGTTAGATTTACATTGAAAAACTTAGTGGCACTCGCTTGAATAGAGCGTGGCGTCAGAGAGGTTGAATGAAGGCAGCTAGTGTTCGATGGTGATGGAATAAATGGCCTACTCAGTGAGTTCCAAGGGTCATCTTTATCACAGTATACCCATTAGCTTTTATGTATTGAATTAATAAAGGCAAAATTTACTATTCCAAGCCTAAGAAAGTTTGGACATTTATTTCAGTTGGTTAAAAGCTCTTTCAAGAGAGATGCTTAAGTTCATCATACAGATAGTGAGGAAGTGTATTACGAGCCCAAGTAAAACATCATGAAATAAAATTTGATTGCGGGAAAAACGTAGAACTTAAATAAGCTAGCAATCGACCACGAATATTGCTTTCCTAGATAAAATACTTGCAAATTCTGATATAAACATCAAAACAAACAATCCTCTTCCATCTTCTGTATATCATATTCCAGTATGGGCGATATATTTTTAGTTGCTAATATTCTTCGAACACTGTAGATGTTATTCAATTCATGGATGAGCTAGCGGAAGATCTGCGGCAATTCTGCTTGTTCATTTATGCTCCTTCACCCTCCCCGGTTTCTAACTCTCCGCTGGCGAATCCCACGAGTTTCTTCGATCTGAACATACCCTTGGCTATCGCACCGTTGGTGCATCGTCATCATCAGAAGCCGTCCCTCCAAGAAGAAGTGTTTGCTTAAGCTTTCCAGTTCTCTTTCCAGTGAGCTGATTCTTTCTTTTCCTTAATTTATAACTTCACGAAATTTGCGTGATGTGCTGCTCAGTAATTGTGTGGGACGAGCCTAAACATTTTATATTTTATGTGGCACTGGCTTGGTAACAAGGGTCATAGTGAAATTAGGCTATAAGTTAGAAAGTAAAGAATTAAAATGTACACTTGGATCATTCTTCTTGATGGCATTGAAGCCTGGACAGTAAGCCGGCCCTTATTTTTCAGAATTGAGAAAAGTTATGTTTTCCTAGTCTCAAAATGATCCAAATAAGGTTTATATACACGTGCTAAAATTTGGTTACTTTAAAATAACGGGAACCCGTGCCCCAAGGGCACGGGTTCCCGTTTCTTCTTCCGCGTAATATTATGAATTAAAGGGAAAGTGGAACGTTGAAGAATCGACTGAATTTCCATGTTCCATCAAAAGTGACATTGTAGGCTTTAACAATATTAATCATGTCACAAGAGGAACAACCTGTTCAAGTCTGTACCACTTGAATGTATATCTTGCTAGCAGGAAAAAAGACTTTGCCGAGGGCGGGGAGGGGGTGGAGGGGAAGTCTCTAGCAAGTGGTGCGGGCCGTACCTCAGCGGCGCCGCGGTGCGGAGTAGCGCCCTGGAGGGTGGATCGCATTACGACGGACCATATCTCGAAAACGCTTAGAGATAGGTCAAAACAAACAGATATTCGGCACTAAAGGGCTTTACTTTCACGTTTTTCATAAGGATAGTGCTTTTTCAACCCCAAAAAACTCAATTGAAGGCCCTCAGTACTCAGGGCCCTTGGGGCACGGGTTCCCGTTATTTTAAAGTAACCAAATTTTAACACGTGAATATAAACCTCATTTGGATCATTTTGAGACTAGGAAAACATAACTTTTCTCAATTCTGAAAAATAAGGGCCGGCAGTGATAGCGAAAGAGCAGAAAGAATCGGGCGCAAAGGACTTACAGGTTTACCGGAGAATGATGAAGATCAAAGAGATTCGTCGACTAACAAGCCTTACGAAGAGTTTTAGAGAAAACATGAAGAGACAAAATTATTAGGCACATTTTGCGACAAAACAGTCGTTTGAAAACAGTAATCCATGATAAAAACAACTTTGTTTCAATCCATACAAATTTTTATTATACATGCGACCCAGGTTTCAGGTCCCGTGTCGCATGTATAATAAAAATTTGTGTGGATTGAAACAAAGTTGTTTTAATCATGAATTGTACGCACTTCCACAAAGTTAAGCCGGAGACAATTACGTATGAAAACAGTAATGTTAGGAGGATAGTATATGGAGAACTTTAGAGGGAGACAAGTTTTGGGTACACAAAAGAAATATGATACTTCCGCGTAATATTATGAATTAAAGGGAAAGTAGAACGTTGAAGAATCGACTGAATTTCCATGTTCCATCAAACAAAGTTATAAGTGAGATGACTTTTACATAATGAACGCTAACAATTCCCGCCGTAAAAAATGCTTTCTTAAATCGAAAGTGTGCGACACATAACAAATGTTATGATAATTTTAATTTTTACCAAGATCGTAAGGACTTTTACAAAGATGTTATTTCAATTGTATCAAAGAAATGTGATTGTAGTATTTAAATTTAAACAGCTATTGAATAAATTACAAAGGACGTCAATTTAACTTACTTAGTAATGTAACGGTTAAGTGAGAGGGGGGAAGGAGTGGAGTTGCACAGCGAGGCAATCTTAAGACAGATGACTAACCTTATTTGACGAAGACCGCTCTTAATTAGTTCACTTAAGAAGCGAAAGTATTTAAGGAGGCTGCATATCACGGACAAAAACGCTTTTGCAGACGCCTGAGCGCTTTTATTTTACGCTTCTGTTTTGTTACCTAAAGTACAGTCTATTAGTGGGGCTCACCATTAAGGATAATTGTAACTTTTCGTGCTTAGCTGTTAACACAACTATTTCGACCGCAGAAGAAACGTGAATTTGTCGAAAATCAGGTGATTGCCACGACGCGTACAACGGATAATTATAAAAGTCTTTGCATTTATTGAAAGGGGTAATCCTTCAACTCTATGAAGAATTATTAAAATGTGTTAGGAAATGAAGGGGAAGTGGAAGATCTCTCTTAGCCTGCGGTAGAAGTCAGAACTAAAAGGGCGTTTTCGGCCGAGTTGTACAGCCCTCTTAACCAAACACCTTACGCCTATCTTAATTCAAAATAATTCCGGCCATAAAGCGGAGGCTATATTTTTTCTAGAATCAATGTGATATTTCCTGAAAGGTTCGGCGTACTGCTTCCTTTGTACCAGAGGTGTATATTAACCAACCGACCACCTTATATCTTATCCGTCGGGTATGTCAACACTGCCTGCCAAATTGTTTTTGGGATAATTACTGATAAGTCTTCATTGTGAAGAGATATGTTCCTGTTCTTTGAAGCAGAATAAGATATAATTATCCTCATTTTGGGGAAGGTTTTGAACTTTTATGTAACTGGTAACATCATTATGGGTCTCTCACTTTGTAAATTTGGAAAATATTATAATCATCGCCTAACTATTATTTTTATGACCAATACACTACAGATTCAGGCTTCACTTCGTGAAAGTTAATAGGATCCATACTTAATGAATAAAAGTTTGTACTTTTCAAATGAATTTTATTTTGGATGGTACAACGCGTTTCACCGACTTGCGGCATCATCAGGTACTAATTTAAGGGAATCTCAGTACAGATATATATTTAAAAAGGCAGAAAGAAGGGAAAGGGAATGATGGAGTTATGGGAGGGGTCAGGGAGGAGCAGTTCGGATCTTCCAAAGTTCCGGAGTTACCCCCGCCCACACCCTCTGTTTCCCTCTCCCTTCTATCTGCCTTTCATAGATACATATATCTGTAATGCTGTAATTGCCTGAAATTTGTACCTGATGCCGCAAGTCGGCGAAACGCGTCGTGCCATCCAAAACAAAATTCATTGGAAAAGTACAAAATTGTATTCCTTAAGTATGGATACTAATGACTAGGGATGAGTCGATTCCACTTTTTTTCGATTTCGATTCCGATTCAGATTCTTTCAAATCGATTCCCGATTCTCAATTCCGATTCCATCGATTCTTATTCCTAATAACAGGTGGGATATTGATATACCAGTAGCGTACGACTATTACTTAAATTCAAGTATTGGCTGAAAAAAAATAACAAAGACAATTAAGTCGCTCAAAAAGTATATTTATTAACAAATAGCAAATATATCCTCAGCTTATTGAGGTAGATAAAAAGTACAAATTGATAGCCTACACCCAAAATTACAGAGACAAATATGATGTGATAAATGAAGTTTGATTTGAATATTTATCCATCTGGAATCGATGGAATCGGAATCGACTTTAGGTGATCGATTCTCGATACCGATTCTAATCCTGAGAATCGGTGGAATCGAGAATCTACATTTGGATTGGACTCATCCTTACTTATGAGCCAATAATGAGAAACATGGTACTAAATAATTCTTCATCGAATCTTTCATGGGATACTTCGGTTACATCTGTTAATGGGTTGCACCCCGCGCAATTTTGAGTAAATACTCCCTAAATTCAGCGGAGCACACCTGATTAGCAAATACAGCCATAGAACTAAACGGTTTTATGTTCACTCTGAGGGAATTGAACCTTGAGAGTGACGAATACAATCAAACACATGAAGGGGAATTGCTCCGACAAAAATTCAAATGAAAATTCGGCTCAATGGAAAAGGATATGTAAATGAATTATGGAAATGGTAGAAAAAGACAGTTCCGGGGAACTGCGTGGCACTGGCGTTGGAAGACCGATGCATTGGAAGCCCCTAGAGACTCGGAGGTGGAAGCCCCTAGAAACTCGAATGCTACACGCTAGGCATAGCTTGTTGGAGAAGTACAGAACTGATGAGTTTCAGAGCAACACAGAGGATATTATCATGACGTCTCACTACATCTCTAGGTCCGACAGATGCGATAAAGAGAGATATATTGCCGAACAGATAGGTACAAAAAATCGTTCTTTCCGCGCACAATAAGCGACTACAATAAAAAATGAGCTCCTCTAAATACTCTCCCATAATACACGGCACCATTTTACCTCACAAAACCTTATCCCTTACATCTTAACGCGGCTAGTGTCCTTACACCTCCTGCCACACGCACACGCAGCTCGGAGGGTAGTATGTAGATGTAGATTGCACGGTAATCCACCGAAGAAAGAGTATGTCGTTCTTCGTGAACCATTCCCTCATAAGTCTAACGGAACTTGGAGATAATTTCTTCCTTTTTAAGAAAAGAGATAATCTAGGTACAATGGCGGCCTGCGCATTGGTCTAGTGAGTCTAAGGATCGTGGTTCGACTTCCGGTCCAGGAAACAATTTCTCCTCCGGCAATTTCAAACGCATCACTTACAGGGATAAAAAAACGTATTCCATACATATTACTTAGATGCAAGCCAACTATCGATAATTTTAAGTATTTACTGCACTCGGATGGGTGAGGAACTTGGTCGTTAGGGATAGAGGATGTACGATGGGCATACAAAGGAGGCATTTAAGATGTGGACGAGGCTTTCTGAGAATAGTATCTATCCGAGGATGACGAGAAAACGTTGAGACGAGTTGAGTCATTAAAATAAATTTGTGAAAAATTATCACAGGGACTCATCCTCCTCCTTTGTGTTCCATTCCCTTACATACCTGGTGTCCCAACACCCTCTGCCACACGCCTCTGCGATGGCGGACCGCAGGCCGTGTAGCATGTATTGTATAGATGATAACTGTGGAGCGGAGAGGAGGCAAAAGTTTTGTGATGCTTCTGAGAAGTCTGGCTTTTAGTGCCCGTAGCTATATTTAAACACGTACTTTTTTGGTCTTTATTTTCCTTTTCGAACAGCGCCGTGGTACCTGCATTAAGCCAAGGATAAAATTTCTTTCAAGTAAACTGGTCATTCAAGGACAAATTGTATTATGCTCGTAAATTAGCCTTGTCATTGAGGCTATAAAAGACGCGAATGTTTGCGAGAACAGGTGCGGCGCCAATTTATCCCCTTGGTGGCGTCCGAGACGTCTTAGAAAACTTAGGAGACCACTGTTATTCCACTAAACGCGTCGAGATACGATAATTGTGTTTATTTTCTTTGGAAGATAGAGGCACGGTTTTTAATCGCCGATTAAATATATTCTCGTGTACTTATTCACATCGATAATGTTCTTAGGTGAACAAACCGACTGCCTATCGTAAAATATATTGAAGCCAAACTCTCAATCAACATAAAATCAACGGAAAGGTTGCCTTACCATGAGGTTAACGTTAACTGGGCAAAAAGCGACGATGAACGCAATCTCTTCGTTCCTTATCGGTGGATCACATTTCTTCATTGGTTGTTCAATCCTATGATTGGTTGACTGCAGCCCTGCACCCTTCCCCATCTAATACTAGTTCCCTTACCTCCTGGTATCTCTTTCTATGTATTTTTCTCTTCTTTTTGAACTTAATCCTGGGTCTTCATCTGGGGACTTGTCCCTCTATTTTGCCTTCCTCTAGATTGCCTATTATAATTATGTTTTTCACAAGCCCAATGTGCATCCGGGTGTGTCCAGGCCATCTGGTTCTTCTTTGGCAAAAAACCAAAAGGTTGGCGGTTCCTACTCACCAAGGGATAGAGAACTTTTATGAAATTCTTCCCAACAAATATCGGAGATTCTAGAACCAGCCTCGACATTTTGAGGAATGTGCATAGGAGGAGATAATGGAACTAGCATTAGATAGGGAAGGGCGGAGGGCTGCAGTCAACAAAACTAATGATTGAAAAACCAGTGAATAATGAACTAAGTCATCTTATCATTTACAATCCTAGTTTCAGGAGGGAATAACAATAAGCAAGGCAGGCTATGTTTATCAGACTTAGTATATGTATACCAAATTGAAGAAATACCATTAGAAATCACTGAAAAATAACGAAACAGCCATCATAATCTCTCCCCTTCTAAAAAGCATGTCACGTATCAATTTATGGCAGAAAGTGGTTGAGTAACACTCCTCCTCAGTCTCACGCATTGTTTTTCTAGTTCTTTGAACCCTTATCTCTCTTTTAATAAAGAAAACAGCTGCACTTAAGCAATTTGAGCTTGTACTGTACACAAAGGCGCAAACTCGCCACAGCGGTTGACTGGCTGTGTATCTTGGATGATTTCCTGTGGCCAATATATTGATTCTGAGAATAGTCTTGATGAGTTCTTCCTTTTATTGCAAGCCAGGAGTTCAGTATTGACGACAAGGAAAGCGAAGGTCGAGGACGAGTATCGCCTGATTTTTTCAATTTTAACCGCTATGAAGCGTATAGATGTATTTTATGAGATGTGCGAGAAGTTCTCCACCTCAAAGGATCATTACTCATAACCTGTGGAATTGTATTGAACGGTAGGAGTGGATGATATGATTATGGTTAGCCTGTGAAACGGTTATTAAAGTCATTGATGAGCTAAGTAACGGCTTCACATCCCAAGAGTACGGACTCAAATCCCAGAAGATGCGAAGATTATCAGCGAAATTCTATGTTCTACCGGAAGGTTGTGTGGAACCCCTTCAAGAGTAGTCCTCCAACCGTCAGATGATAAGTCAAACTGTAAACTCTCTCCTGTATTTCATAAAGAGTGGGAAGGCCCGCACCTGCTACATTTTTCCACCATTTTCCAATTCTCTAATCGATTCTCTGCTGAGCACACTAGATTTCTCGGTGTGAATGACCTCCACTGTTGAAAGCCAACATTAAAAACTACTTTTATGGAAAACATAGTCAATAACTAGGAATCATCTAGTACAGTAAAACAATTCCAAACAATGTGAGCCAACACGCCTCCCAGGATGAAATCATAAGGACGTTAGATTGGCTTTTGGAGACTCGTCCACTAATTCTTTTATTAAAGTTACACAGCGTCATTGAGAAATAAACAGACCTCATCGGTGGTGTACTTGAATCACTTATTCAACCTTCTAAAGGCTTGATATGCTTTTACTTTCGTAGTCCAGACCGCAAGTTCTAACCACTCTCGGTCATAAGCGTTTTTACCTTTAGATGGCCAGTGTAACCGACAGGTACCTACAGAGCAAAATGAACTCATTTCAACGGTTGGACAACTATGCACAAAAAAGACTATAATTCTACTGTCGACTAGAACTCGCTAATTATAATATATTGCTCATTTGGAATTTCTACGGTTGATGATGGCGTAATATCACCTTGGCTGTATTCTAGACCTAAATATTAAGAATTGAACCAAGAAATTGGAATTCTTACAGGAAAATGTGCATACAATTTGGGAAAAATCACTCCTAATAGATAACTTTAGCCATAATTGAAATTATTTATATCAGTACTCATTATTCAAGCCAAGTCAAGAGTGAGTGTTCATCACCACTTCACTAGGGAAAAGAACAATTTAGCAGTGCTGTAGATTGTCCAAATGTGCCAACTAATTTAATGTGATAAAACAAAGATATTCTAACATACTGCCCCAAGAGGCTAGGATTATCAGCCTGTCTAGGTTAAAATTGATCATTCATCGTTGGCTTTTGTCAAAGGCATTTTATTCTTAGTTGGAATTTGCCGAGAGTGATACCTCACATTTTCCTCAAATTTTTATTTCCTGTGTGTGTTTTCTGTATTTCCTGTCTGTGTCTGTGTATTTCCTGTCTGTGTTTTCATTTTCTGTGTGTTTTTCTATTTTATATTTTCGACGATGACTATTGCAGTATATTCTGCTTAATATCAGATAAGTTATAAATATAAATAAATAAATTATCATAGAGACCAAACTATCTCATCTGCTCAGCTGCATCTCAAATATAACTACAGAATACCAAAGGGATTTCCATTTATGCGACACTCAAACACAATAGTTGATATATAAGTGTCAAGGCAAAAGGCGTGATGCCAATCTTCAATCATGGGACTTGATGAATGACTCAATGTTTGCGCTTGACTGCGCAATGTGGTACACCTGGTACACCCAAAAAAACTATTCTAAATTTGAGCTGGATCCTGTATCTGCTAGAAGATTTTCCACTTACATACGATCTCTAGTTTTTTCTTTGATTTTATAGGGAAACGAGATAAGAGCGATAATCTTAAATAAAGAGGATGAAATATTCTCAATTTAATTTGAAGTGTACAAACACACAGCGACGGGCGTAGCCAGTGAAACAAAATGAAGAACATAAACCTATATAATAATTGGTCCCCTTCACATCACCCTTTTGCCAATTCATTTATACCATTCACTACACTCACCACGTTTACCAATCGATCGCAGATAGACCTGAGCCGACTCAGTTCGCCTGGTTTACCAACATGGACTGAAAAATACGATAGTGAACAATTGAATCAGTTGAGACACGATTGACCACTATCTCCGACTGGCTCAGATTGATTGGTAAACGTAGTTTTTGACGGTGGACATTAAAGTGAGACGCAATACAAAACTCTGAGTCAACAAATTACGAAAAAGCCGTCGCCTAAGAAATATAAGGAAATCCGCCAAAAACTTTTTAGGAAATAAAACTTTTAAATTACTCATGTCAGGCGTCATCACTTCGAATTCCTAAGAAATTGGTCTAACGGTATCTGAAGTGGGCTTGAAAGGATATGATAATATTTTAAAAAAAGATTAAGTTCTAATAATCCATAGCATGGAAGAACTCCTGTTTAACTAACATGGCACCTGATTAGCTAAACCAATTTTGACGTAGCACCACCATCTACTAAACAGCCTGCATCTGTCGTTCAGTGATCAAAATTTTATGCCAGGCATTCACCAATATTTTTTCATGAAACTTGACCGTTTCAAAAGGCGATTTGGCAATTTTTTGTCATAAAACTGAGATAGTTGTCCTCCTTTACGTTGATTAGTTATCTCGTCGTTAAAATTAGCAGGCAACCAAAAGGAGGAAAAACAAAATCTTTTGAAAGACTTCTGAGACTGAATAGTCTCAGTTGACTCAGTAGTATTTTTTAGATTAAAATTAAATTATCCAAGACGCTCAGAGCCAAGTATTTCAAAATGGATGTAATTAATGCCGTATAGGAGTTGCCTGAGTACCTATTTCATTCAAAGGAGTCCCTGAAACATCAGCGAAATATTCGTGAGCTTTACTACTACTCTGAAATAATGGCGAAATAGATATTCAGGAATAATATAAATGTATTCAATATTATATCATCGAGAACGACTACCTGAAGGTGTGAAAAACCAGTTAGTACATATGATTATTCAATTCCCATTGCGTGTTCCACATAACGTACAGTGAAAGGATGTGACATAATACATAAATGCTCGATTACGTTCCTCATACCGATATATTTTGGCTTAAAAATCAATCGTGATTTTAAGAATAATAAAACCGATTGACTAGTAACTATATCGTAATGGCATCAATTTCCCGACTGTAAAATTTTACCAATATTTCATTGACCAATATGCGATCCACTCTTCTGTACACTTCCTTCTTGTTTATGACGGTATCTGGTAAACTGCAGCTTTTTGGATTTAAAATTACTATTGTTGACCCTGGATAAAGAATAAATTTAATCATGGAATACCAAAAAGTTTCAAAATTGCGTGATTCATTATGAGTGAGTGAGTTACCTTTATAACACCAAGTATCCACGTTTAACTTAATGTACGCACTAACTAGAAATAAAAAAGTTTGGTGTGAAATTCACAGTGGAAAAATCATTTGCCTTGACTTAGAATCGAACCCAGATTCCTCGATTTCGCGCTGAGTACTCTAATCAATTAGACTACTCAGGCGTCCTCTTTCAGTGAATCTCATGGGGGCTTTAAGGAACAAGATGTCCACCCTGGGACCGAGCATATAATGCCAAAGGTACCCGTATTGCGTGCGCTAAGCGCTACAGTCACGGGGTAAAGCCCAGCTTTAAACACAAAGGTGTTTTTTGAAGAGATTGCCTCGAGAAAAGTTCGTCCTGGACCGGGGACTATTCAGCTGCTACGTTTGAATATTTTCACGGAGTTTACTTTGACGGAACTAGCCGCGCAGTAACTGTAACGGAGTCACCCGCTAACGACCACACATTAAAAAAAAAATGTATCTTGTTCGTTAAATCCCCCATGATATTCACAGAGGAAGAGGACACCTGGGTATTTCAATTGATCAGAGCACTCGAAATCGAGAGATCTGGGTTCGATTCCCAGTCCAGGCGAATGATTTTTCCACTGTGAATTTCGCACAATTGTGTTATCAGTAGCGGGCGACTCCATAAAAGTTACTGCGTGGCTAGTTCCGTAGTTCTTTGAAAATGCCAAAAAAGAACATTGAAATTAATTGAGGCTCTATAGCAGATTTGGAATAAAATGTCCTCTTCAGGGGGGGCAAAGCAGGGGACATTATTATATAAATAATGATTTTAAATCCAAATCCGCCTGCCCCCCCTTTGGCTCCGCCCATGAATCCAACCACGTGTTGAAGCGATGGTTTTACACGGTTCAGGGTGTGGCCGTGGTGGATTTCAATGGCCCACAAACGGAGTCGTCGTCACGGTGCCCCACGTCCGCCTTTGCCTCACGAGACTCGGTGAACCAGTTTCTGTGTGCGTGTATGTATGCGAGAGCCTCTCACCACCTCGCACCCCGATCAGCCGGAAGCCTTCAACTTCTCCCCCCCGTGGCTTTCCAACGCAACGCTGCTGCGCACCCCACACACTGTGCTATAATACCCAGAGACGATGTCGCCCTTTACTCGATCAGATTGCCGTGGAGTGAGGTCAGTGTTGGTGGTGTCCCGAGTAGGTCCTGTGCGAGCCACGAGCACTTCACCTGAGAGTGGCGACCTTGTCCCCGTTTTCCTTTGCCACCGAGCCACCGAGTGGCCACCGAGATCGCTTATGCATATATAGGTGAGCCGAGCCGGAGAAAGTGATCGGAGGAGGAAACGAGAGATGAACTGAGATAAGAGGAAAGATCATTCCGTGTAGAGTTTTCGTTCCCAATCTGGGCAAAGGCTTCGGCTTACGGAAAATCTATTCCAATTTGAAGATCCAGTGACGCTATATATATTGAATTAAATATCAGAAAATGCACCACAGTTCACTTCCTGCGATAGTCATCACACAAATGCCATACCTATATTGTCGGTGGAGTAAGCATAAAATCTCCAGATACAGTAAAATATCTTCAAAGTTCGAAAAAGCGGGTCGACGCGATATTCCTTGATTTCAAGAGGGCATACGACAAGGTTTCTCACAAAAACTCATATATAAATTGCAACCATGCGGAGCTAATAGAAAAATAGTGAATCGGATAAGGAACTTTCTCAGTGATCGAAAACAAAAGGCAGTTATTGATGGCTTTAGCTCTGGTATGGTTGAAGTCACATCCGGTGTTCCTCAAGGAAGCGTGATTGGCCCTCTTGTATTCATTATTTATATTAATGATCTAAGTTCTCGAGTTAGCAGTAAATTAAGATTATTTGCAGACGATACAGTTATCTACCGTGAAATAAGTGAAGATGCTGACTTTGAAGTTCTGTCATCTGACCTTAACAACGTTCATTCGTGGTGCCAGTTGTGGGGGTTTGAACTAAATATCAGAAAATGCACCACAGTTCACTTCCTGCGAAAGTCATCACACAGATGCCATACCTATACTGTGGGTGGAGTAAACATCAAATCATCACATACAGTAAAATATCTTGGAATTACCTTAACTTCTGATATATCGTGGGGAACACACATGCAAAACATATGAGGCACAGTATTAAAGAAACTAGGTATTGTTCAGCGTATAATAGGAAGGTCGTCGGATGAAAAAGTAAAAGAAAGATGCTACTTCGCTCTGGTTAGGCCACGCCTCGAATACGCCGCGAGCATTTGGGTCATAAAGATTTAATCAAAAACATTGATAAAATACGAAGAAAAGCTGCACGCTTTGTTGAAAACTGCTACGAGCGAACATTAATTGTTTCACAACTTTTAGAGGAATTAAGGTGGGAGCCCCTAGAGACTCGGAGACTACACGCTAGGCTTAGGTTGTTTGAGAAATTCAGAACTGATGTTATTCAGAGCGACACAGAGAATATTATCATGACGCCTCTTTAAATCTCTTGGTCTGACGTAAGCGATACAATGAGAGAGATTCATTCACTAGGTTTACCAATCGAACTCAGGACTATTTGGACTCGGACCAATCAAAACATTCTAAGCCAACGTACACGGATCGCCTGTTTTATCAATGCGAAATCGATTGAAATATTGATTCGGTCATATCGACTGAATCGGTTCATATCGATTTGAAATCTCAGACTGGTAGAGAAAGCGGGCCGAGTTAGCCCGCCTCTCATATCGATCCCACTAGCCCATTGCGTTTACCATACCGAGCTGAACCGGCTACATCGATCTGAGTTCGATTGGTAAACGTAGTGATTGCCGAAAAGATAGGTACAGAAACTCATTCTTTCCGCGCACATTAAGCATTAAGCGACCACAATAAAAACTAAAGTCCACTAAATACTCTCCCATACTACACGTCACCATTTCACCTCCCAAAAACGTACATCTTTACACGGCCTGTGACCTAACAACCCCTGCCACTTGCCCATGCAGCGGATCGCAGGGTATTATGTAGATGTATAGCGAGTGTATTTTCTAATGGAAACTGTAAAAAAAACCACAAGAATGCACGTTCTTCATGACCCGGGTTTCAATGAATTAGCACCATTTTCAAGTGATGTAAAAATTTATCTTCTACATCTACAAAATACAGTACAAGTCACCACTGAATGAATGGCACGGGGTGATTCCACACTAGGTATGGAGCCTAGTGTGCTCATCCCAGCTGAAATCCGAACCGCGCACGTTACCTCGGAATGCCAAGCGCATGCCAAATGCAGTCAGGATGTCAGTATGCGGTCAGACCAGAAACTGGGAGAGTACAATATGGACGAACATGCTACCATGCGGTACACTACTTACGATACAGCTACTGGTTATAATAACTGCGACAGGTAAATAGTCCTACAAGGTACTAAATCATTCAAGAGCTATTTCATGCCGGAAATTGCATGCGAGGTTAGTAACAATAACTACACCAATACTGCAGTTCCGTTACATACTTTAACCCAGGATTTTCTTAACTTTTCCCAAACACTTTTTAAATCCTGAAATTTTAACGGAGCACCTTGTTTATTTTGTACATATATAACCACTCTGTTAAAGTTGTGGCATATCTAACCATTCCAAGGTTTCGTGGAACACCTGTTGACTTTCACCAGAAAATTAGTGTTCTGTTCCCATACATTATATGGGAAACCTTGCCCTGAGCAGTATAAGCGTAGGGAAATTAGGTGGCACTCGCAAAACGGTAATTCGAGGTCGCCGAGGGCGACTTGGGCGCTGAGTAGTGGGCGAGGATACCAAAGGCCTGTGGTGGGAACCTCTTGAGCGAGCTTTAGGTCCGTCTAGCATAGCATAGTTCTAGCAGTTCTTCAGCATTGATTTTAAGTCGGTGTCTGGTAAACTGCAGCACTTAGGATTTAAGATCACAATGGTTGACACTGGTTAAAAAATATATTTAACCATGAAGTACCAAAAACGTTTCAAAATGACGTGATTCATTGTATTCGTGAGGTGCCGTTGTATCTCCAAGTAGCTACGTACAACTTCTTGTTCACTCTAACTAAAAATAAAAATATAAAAATATTGAAATAAATTGACGTTGATGGATTTACAGGCTGTGGCTGTATTGACATAAACGCCAAGTATAGGTATAAAGTAGAATGTTTAAATAGTTGATACGTGAAAACACGGTATTAGAGATTTGTTTCAGACTAGAATAAAAATATCCACAAAACCCATTAAACATAAGAGATATTCTCAAATGCTAAAAATCTTCTTTAATTTTCTGTGTTAGATGGTTATCGAAATTTATTGTGCCACACATTTTAAATAACATTACGTAGCATTTACATAAAATACAACGTGCGGCAGAATTCAAAGTATTCGTTAATGATGGCCTGCAGAGATACTAAATATGCATTTATTGGTTAGGTGATGAATATATCCATAGTTTGATGAGGAAAAGTCGGTACGAGCATTAGCTCCATTCGATGCGACATTGAAGAAGCTTGGGTGTTTACTCCATTTGAAATAGGCATTCACCAGTTTATCTTCCACATAAATTCGTTGGTATTTGGAGCTCTCGCTAGGAGCCTAGGGAAATATTGTTGGGTCATGCAACAAATGTGTCTTACAGCCGGAGAGCTTTTTTTACAAGATGGCGGTCGGCGTTAGGCGATCTCAAGTGATTCACAATTTTTAGCCCAGCTAGTGGTGAACTTTTACGAAATTTAAGTTTATTATTTTAAGAAAATTCAAGTTTATATTAATTTATAAAACAACGAGGACTTATACTGTATTTATCAAATTTCTGTATTTGTATTAACTTGCATTATTGTAAGTATCGATACCTGTATTTGTATCAATATGAATACTATGAAGAATAAATTACGTGTATTTAAAAAAGATTGGTTATTATAGCAAGACAAAAAATAGTTAGAAAAATTGTTAGTGGTGTGAATTTTGAAGACTGAGAAAAACAATTTTGAGACTGAGAAAAACAATTGAAGTAAGTCTCATCTTCGCACTAACTATATTTAAATAATCTCACTTGATAGTTAAACATTATCATCGTGAATTGTGTAACATACATGTGACCAAGTGTTATTATTTTTTATTTTGCTTTATTAATGTGACATTGAATAGTCTGTAGCAAATAATTTTCATCACGACTCACCATTCCATGAGCTTTTCTCTTCAATATCGAGCAGAGTAGGTGACTAGAGGCGTCTCATTGTCCATGACTTCTTTCTCCTTCCAGGTCCTCAACAACTGATTTTAAGCAGCTCTGACTATCTCACCATGACGGCAAAGGTTTCGTAGGCCTGTAAAATAATAGGAAAAACCTTTTTTGTATTACTTCTCTTCGAGAGTAATATACTGTAACGATGCTGAGTAATATACTATAAGCATTCACTTCAGTGCCGGAGGATATGGTAGCAGAGAATAAATAATGCAAGTAAAAATTTTAACTGACAGATTTTTAAATTCAGTAGTCACGATTAACCTTGTTAGTGCGGACTTAGACCACCATGAATGATCGGAATCTCAGATAAGAAGGGTCGTACAGCGTACGTGAATTGTGAAAATAAACACGCTACTTTGATGCCATGTCGTGGCGCGACATATTTTCAAACTTAAAAAATTCTATCTGAAAAGTTGATAAGTTCTCTTAACAAAATATTTCTGTTTTTCTCTGTAATACATATGATTTTTGTTGAGATGCAGTTCTCACTTTCTTCGATATTCTCAAAGCATCACAATAGCGAACATCTGTAGGGATGGTATCATCTAAACCAACTGTTAGCTTAAATCAAAAAAAGCTGAAAAAAAATCTGAGAAATCCAACATAAATGGAGTTAGAATATATGAATGCCTGTTTTAGTCACGCTATGATGATTTAACTAATGCTGTGATGATGACATGTGGCACAGCATTAAAGAAACTAGATTTTGTTAACCGTATAATAGGAAGGTCATCGGGTGAATAAGTAAAAGAGAGATGCTTCTTCGCTCTGGTTAGGCCACGCCTCGAATACGCCGCGAGTATTTGGGTCATAAAGATTTAATCAAAAACATTAATAAAATACGAAGAAAAGCTACACGCTTTGTTACAAACTGCTACGAGCGACCATTTATTGTTTCACAGCTTTTAGAGGGAAATAAGGTGGGAGCCCCTAGAGACTCGTGATTGATACTTTGGGCTCTTGTGGAGATCCTTTTCCGTTGTAGATTTCCTTCAAGCCAGTGGAGAAACATTGCAGATTGTTGCAGATAAATTAATTATTACCCATACTATTTCCTGCTGCACATCTAGGTGTCTAACAGTAGCAATTTTTATCATCCTACGGAACTTGCTAAAATTTAGCGCGGAGATGGAAATAGTTGCTTACGTGGGCAAGCGGTGCGCAAACAGGGCGTAATTTCACAATAGTGTTCTCTTAAGGTAGTTTGAGCGAAATGTCATTTCACCTAGAAATCAATGAATTTGGTCTTATTTTAAACACAAATATCTCAACCTTCCGAAGATATCAAAATATCAGCCCCTTATCTAACTACTTTTCGACATTTTTGACGAAGAATACCAGCCCTTTTACATGGGAAATGACACATTTATGCACTGCAGAGAGACATTAATTAAAAAATGAGGAATTTCTAACGCCTAGATCTCGTCAAAAAGATGAAAGTGAGTAGTTTGTATATTTCCTCAATAATGTTGGACAGTAAATCATATTATCGCCGCCGAAATTTTTTTTCAGGATCAGAACGAACCTTCCGTTGTGAAGGAGTTTCAAATGAACCGCGCGAAAAAAATGAGTCTACGGACTTATGTAGTTATTTTTATTTAATTACTTAGGATTACGGTCTTATAAAAGTATTTGCGCCCTTAATAATGAAATGTTTAATTCATGCTTCATACAGCTGCTGATGTTAAAACGTATAATTCGAATATGGTCTCCATTATGACTAGGGAACTGTCTCGCTCAAACTACCTTAAGCCCACGCCTTCAGCTGAATGTGAAAGTGGCATTCCATATGTTGTCCAAAGTATGAGCTCTCTCGAAGATTCTTTTCCTGTTTTAATCTCCATTAGGGCAGTAGTGCGACGTTGCCATTAGCAGCAAAGAAAATGACAGATTGCTGTGCAGTATATCTAAAGTATATCCTATAGTGCTCGCAGAGTTTCTGTGCACTGGAGAGTTCCTCCAAGCCTAGCTGCCCATGGTAGATGAGCAGCGATTAGCTGCCGGCGTCCAATCCCGTAAACTGGTTCTTAGCTCAGTGCGCGTCGCGTACGAATACTGTGTCGACCCAAAAGAATCGGCGAAAACGAACGCTATGCCTCGCCGACGCGAGGGCCTTTAGAATAGAAATACTCTGGACGAGAAACTACTGTAGATATCGAGTCAAAACTTGCAGTGATTACAACGGTCATCGTGTTGAGTTAAGAAAGTAATCCTTATCGGCGCAGGTCACCGTGGTTACACGATAAATAAACAAAACTTAAATCCTCTTCACCAACATTTTGAAAAATACAAATACGAAAATTGCGACTAATTATCATAACAACTAATATTTTTATCGCTGGGAAATATATCAGAATTTATCTAACCATATTTAATTCAGTTAAGAAAGCCTGGCACACGCTGCAGGATAATTTAAAGTGAGCTAAGACTAGACACTTTTGGGTCGCCACTTACGATATTCGTGCGTGGCGCGCACTGAGCTAAGAACCAGTTAACGGGATTGAACGCCGGCAGTCAATCGCTGCTCATTTACCATGGGCAGCTAGGCTTGGAGAAATTCTCCAGTGCACAGAAACTCGGCGAGCTCTATAGAGTCTTCCGATAGAAAATATTTTTCCTCGATGTAACTCACTAAAATTTAGTGTTAGAAATGGTAACCTGCGTGGGCTATAGGTCAGCACACGTAGCGCACATTTCACTTCAGCTATCTACGTAAGGCCCATTCTGTCAACAAAATAGGAACAGTCTTTATAGCTATGGTGGAGTGCAGGCTGTGAGATATAAGATAGAAGGGGGGAATGGATAGAAAATCATGCACTCATGAAATATCACTATCTTCCATTTGGAACAGAGCTATATCGATATAAGTTAGCTTTACTCAACCTTTCTATTGCAGCGTATGGAGTCGTAATTTGCGTCCACTTGCGCCGTCTTTGGAGCCGTCTTAAGTTCTGTGATATCAACTCTGTCCTCTCCTGGCGAATGGTTGCCAGGGTGAACGCTCAATGCCGCGGCTCTGAGCCTGGCATTGGCTCCTCTCATTCGTGTATATCGATTTACGAGGCCATCAATTTGCTGGTGCGAGAGCATTTGAAATAGTATCATCCATCCTGACTAATTTTATAGTCGCTCAACTGACGAGGATTGGACTTTTCGAATGAACCCCAAGGGCACATTCTGTCCTAAACTAAATGACGCTGTTTTCGAAAGACTACTCGTCCTCCTGCATTTAATAAATAAACTCGAAATTTGCCAAATGGTGCGCGAATTCACCATGGAATGGTGTAATCAAATGGAAAGTTTTTGAGGTGCATAGTTTTCTACCCGAAACCGGCTTGGCTTCTTTAGCGTTTCGTACCCGGGGCAGAAAAGAGCGTGTTGGGATCAATTATAAAAGAAATTGGCCCAGGATGAACCGAGGTGCTGACTTTAGCAGAGAGAGAGAGAATAATGGAGGACATGCAAAAAATGTATTCCTCATTATATGAGCACCAGTTCATACGACGGGGAATTTTCCGAAGATTTCAAATGCTTAAATATTATTCACATGGTTGTACTTCAACGGCTGGAAAAAATATTTCACGAAAATAGTGGATTAAATTAGAAAGAGTCAGGCTATCCAAAATTGTATCTCCATTTGTTTGAGTAAACGGTATTTTTTCCTCGCTTTCTATGTACTACATCGGTAAGTTTCTTATCGTACTCATTCATTGTCTTTCGCAAAGGAAATGGAAAAGGATCGTTTCCTTCACATAAGGATAAACCAGCTCAATTAAACTAGGAAATGAGTCGTATGACTGAAAGATATAGCTTTCCGTGGCGTGAAGTCATATACCATATTCTCGATGACATAAAGTTTCGGCCCCGCTAGGCTTGCGCGTGCAAGAAACGGGGTAAAATCTCGAAGCGTCGAGTATAATGAAGATAGAACTCGGCCATTTAAGGAGACTTGTGTATTTAACATAATATAGCGGAAGCGCCTGATCACACCTACCAAAGCGGGCCGACTTCTATGTGGCGATATCTCAAGCAGAGGTACACACACAGGCATCAAATAGTCCCTCCGCGAAATATATAGGTATCCCTCCGCTAGTTATCACACATGGAGCTCTAACCAACGTAAAGAACTGCAATTAACATGCGTAATTTTTAAGAAGAAATATTTTCATAAACTACCGTCATATTTTGCTCAAAGATTTGTCCTATTTTTCTTTACAAAAGGCGATGAAGTTCTCATGCGAATTTTAAAGAAGAGATCATGCACGCTTCCAAATACCATTCCAGAATAACTGTTAGCTGGTAAGTCTTAAGTACTGAATTTTCTCCAAAACGAAATTTAATTGAATAAATATCTCCCTATTTTACTTATTCGTTCTCAGATGTCCCGCCCATCTTTATTTCACGTTCGATAGTGTTTATTAGGTTTTAGAAAGTATTTCATCAACGAAGTCATACCGCCGCATCTAAAATGAGGCCTTAGGGCGGGTTTGCACAAAAGAAGTTGATTTCTATGGAAATAGCGATTGTAGCGGTATCTCGAATCGTGTCACCTATTTCAGAGAATCGTTCTGCGTACACATTACTTCCGGCTTTTCCCAAACAAATGGATGACGGAAGTAAACAGTGAATATGGTAATTACGAAAATCCCCTAAATTTGACAATAATGGCGAATGTATACAGCTGTTTAAGTCCTATAGGCATTCGTGGATTTAATAGTTTTGTATAAATAACATTAATTGTACATAAAGACATCGTATAAGGTATGGAAATTATAACAGTGAGTTTAGTTATCAAATGAGAGATAAGTCATAAAGCTTACTTTAGGGGTTCTTTCGCATTTAAAATATTTTCCAGTACAATTAAACATTTAAATAAGTGACAATGAGTCCACCTCCCACTAAGTTATTCACTGTTTACATTTTAAATCTCCATTATCTGTCATGTGACCAAGATTCCACCGGATGCGATTTTATCGGAGAATCGATATGCTACTTGCAGGCAAAATTGAAACCAGTTTATTTTACTTGCAAGTGGCAACCGCGGTCGATTACCACCCCTATCGACCCCTATTGTCATGGAAGTGCGTGCTTACACATCGAATTGTCGCTTACAAGCGACTTACAAGGTTACTATCATGGAAGTGACTTTCATGTGTAAACCTGCATTTACATTTTGAAACAATCACCTTACTCAAGTCTCCAACAGAATTCTAACCCGCAATCATTGAGTTCCAAGGCAGCTGCGTATTCAATTTGGCAAGCAATGAACGTTTCGTATAAGTAAGTTTTCCAGCAAAGAGGGCTGAAATTACCTCGAAGATATAGATGCCGTTTACTTGAGTCGCGAAGTGCTTCTTCATTCAAACGCTGTACCATTTTATTATCTTGTATCCACGACTGATACTAATTACACTTCGTTATTGCCATTAATTTCAATTTTATTTCAGGTGATTAAATTTGGATTTCAGAGGAAAAGTGTTTAGAGAATTTTTTTTTTCTTTTCCAGCAATTAACAGAAGATAGTTTGGGAACTCAAATGGTATTGATGGTTTGAAAAATTCGTTAGCCAGAGCTATTTTGTCGTTCAAAATAAAAGAGATACTCCTATTGGTCTTCCCTCCAGCCATTATCGGGGTTTGAAGGTCCTTGAAAGATGGTGTTTACTCATCCTCCCACTCCAAAGAGGGAGTCTATCTTGTCATTCGTGAGGGGGCGTGGTAGAGTCTCCGAGCCATTTGGCCAATCCATCATTCATCTCCTATGAAACGGTTTGTCATGCACCCGCCTGCTCTATTTCCCTGGAGGCAACTGCAGTGCAAGAATGAAGTAAACAGTACCGAAGGACACGATAGCATTGACTGATTGTGCTACCCCATTTTTACGCATTTAATGGGTTGGTTTTAACAGCTCGTTCGAATATTTGAACAATTTTTATGCAGGGATAAAGCAAATAACTAAATTTTTAATGAAGATTTCAATACTACAACGGTATTTCGGCTATATTTTATTTTAAATCCATTTAATAATGTGTAGTGCATGAGGTCGTCTTAGAGTCCGGAACACTTCAAAGTAAGACGATAAATTTATGAAGAAAATAATCGAAATTAGGATGGATTCCATTTCAGAAATTCGGGAATATATAACATAGGAGCAATTTTATCGTAGTGATTTCCCATGGAGGAGAGGATTAAAAAAAACAAATATACATTTAATTGCTTCATCGGCCTGGAGAGAGAGAGTTTTTTTATCAAAGTTTGGAACAAAAAGCTTACTTCCTCAAGCAGCGTAGAAATATATGTCAGAAGTGTATGTGAATGATGAATGAAGGATGTATTTTTGTCATTTAATGGCAATAAAATTATATTATGACTGTTTAAGACCGATTGAAATTTTGCAAAAATGATTGGTGGATATTAGAAATTCCTCTACTATGTAACTGTATTGTTAATTCCTCAAAGTAGGCCAATGTAAGCCATCCACGTCCTCTTATATAATGTAAAAGACGCCATTAGCGCACATAGATACAATAAAATAAGTATCTTATTTTTTTAATTTAATTTTTTTCAGTTTGTAAGAATATCTTTGGACTTTCAGTGAACGTAAGTTTTCTTTGGTTTCCCAAGCCAATCACTGAATGGCTCCATGCGACATTCCAATAGAACGGAAAACATATGGATGTAAACTATTATGTACTTGGATTAAAATTTCCCAAATGAATACGAAAGTTAGCATCAGAAACTTTGCATTGTAACATTTCACAGTTCACGGAAACCCAATCTCCTGCATCTCCATATATGCTATTTTTAACTTTCATTGATATCAAGTGTATCGTCTTCAGAAGTAAAGAAGAGATAAGGCCTGCTCGTCAGTGGGAAAAGTGTATGTATTCTTAATTTCTCCAGCTTTATCGTGATATATCAGTAAGATTCTGCGAAGAGGAATGTAAATTCAGAATAAAATGACGCAGTTAAAAGTTCCCAGATGTCGTTTCTTGATTAAAGCAACAGGATCATGTGGCTAATTTGGAATCGAATCCAAGGAGCATTGGTAGTTCAGAAATATTGATAGATCGTAATTACCAGTGATTGTGTTTCTTGTTTGCCGATGGTTGCTCTGTGACTTCTTTATTAATTTACCGTGGATCGAATTGTCCAGAGAGTGCACACTTCAAACTGAGTTGACTTCACGTTCATCGTTATGCGTGTAGTTTGAGGTAGAGTTGTTTTCAAATCGTTTGGCGATATCATTTGTAAAATTGCTAATTTTATAAATCCAGGATTGTTTACGATAAGTCCGTTCCGTAAAATCCCATTAGTTTTGAAGTCTTAAGAGAATAAGGGAGACTCAGTTTCTATTATGTTGGTTTTAAATAATTGCAATAAATTATAACTTTTCTTTACATAAAAATGTACGGTGTGCAGCTGGCATTGGGCAACTATTTACTTCATGGATGAAATAAAAAATGATATGCCGCCGTTGTGTCATTTGCCAGTCCTATGAATTGACGTGAAACCAGCGCTCTAGTGACTATTCCGTTCATAAACGAACGATACCTATCAATTGAGTGATAGTTAAGATCTAGATTGCGCTTCGCAATCTTTTTGCCCGGGATCACTCGCTCGACTGCACTGATTTTAACTCCACCGAATTGAATCAAGGATGGATGTATCGTCTCGTAAAATATGCCCAACGTTACGGGAAAGTTGCTGCATCCAACGCAGGGGATGTTAATGCAGCTTTTGAGGTCGGAACGACCATAAATTGGAAAATCGTACCATAAATTGATTAGCAAATCAAGGTGCTATTAATAAATTATGCAAGAGATTACATTAGCAGATACCCATGTGTATATCCTTTCGTGAGAACCATTCTAGTATCTTCAACGAGAACAATCCTCGAAGAATTTTAACACAAAACTCACGATGACATATTCTAATGTAGACAGTCTCACTGTTTATACTGGCCCTCCCAGACATTGTCATCGAGAGTACTTTTTTACGAACAATATCGGTTTTTCTAGTTGATCTGCGCCTGTATCTTAGATTATAATATGAACTTAGAAAGTTTATGGAGTAAACTTCCTTTTATGGATTTGCCACTATGGCGTTAATTTGTCCTTATCTCCCTTCTAAAATCCCCATTTTTGAGGTTAGGGAAAGGGATTGATAGGTTTAACACCCAGAATTGTTCCTAATCTGCCTGGTTATGTTATGACCACATCTCCCATTTTAAACAAGCAGAGAAATAACGATGCTGCTTATATGAACCAGATTTTGAGTGGTAACTTGATAGAGATAATGAGAGCCAATATAGTCTTTGGTTGGAACTCCATCTTAATTAGATGGATATAAAGCTGTATTTTACTTTTATGCTACTATTTCCCTATGTTAATTCATGGTGTAATTGTGAAGATTTAATATAAAATATACAAGTTTATTAAGAAATACTATTTTCAATAACACATGTGCAATGAAGATTTCATTCAGCATAAAATATTAGGATTTAATAGTGGAAATAGAAATTTACATGGGTATTTCCATATGTTAATAGATGAACTATAGTGAGGTATGGTACATGGATGGAACTTGAAAAGTTATTAAACTTTGCACCAATAGACTCACGATTCGCGCTCTAAACACCGCAAGTCTTTTCTTAAATACATGTGCCAGACCCATAAAGTTGATCACAGTTATATTTAGGGATTGCATAAAGGAGCTTACGTCACTTTTTTGTCAAAGTTTTTGTGACATTCAGAGCTTCTATGAAAGTTTGAAAGAGACATAATTGTGAAAAACCATTAGTATAGTGAAGAAACGGTGGACCCTCTGAAGTTGAAAAAATAAGCGATAGGACGATCTATGGGGCACCATTTATTTGTTAGAATACCTACGTTGATTATATCACTTCATATAACGTTACTGATAAGATTTAGGATTGATTTAATGGGATATTTGGGGAGGCTTCCGACAGCTAAGGTCATTTGTGTCATAGGTAAGGGAGGAAAGGTGGATAGAAGCCCGGCGTCGGCATTATCCTACCCTTAACGGAAGACGCCAAGGGGACAACTTCTCATCCGACCGTCGGAGTACTGCCCTTGAAGTGCCCTCCACAAGGCACTCAAGTAGGGATCGGGTTCTCTCTGTAAAACATCCTCTTCTGCAGGGGTTTGAACCCTGACCGTCCGTATGGTTAGCCAGTACTCTAGCCGCCACACCGACCGCATCCCCGCAGATTTCGGACGGCAGCCATGTTCGGGGTATCGTTTTACGCGGTAAAAAAATAACGTGATTCCTCTCTCATGCCCCGAGACGCCGTCAAGTTTTTCCTTTAATCCATGCGCCAGACCCATATAAGCAGATCACAGTTATATTCAGGCATTGCGCAAGAGAGAAGACGGACGTGTGTTGCGTCGGGCGACCTCGCTAGCAAGGGCGTGAAGTTCGAGGAAGGGGTCAAAGAGATCAAAAACCGCGAAACTTCCCTCCATTACTCCACCCTATCATTCTCCTCCCTCATTCATGACCTCCACACCCTTCATCCTACACGCATCAGCCACAACTTGCTAGCGCTCCTCCTCCCGGATATAACCCTTCTGGTCCGTCTTGAACCTCCGCTGGCACTTATCCTTAGACTCTGAGGAATGTACCACATCGCGCAGAGTGGAAAATTTTATTATTATTATAATTGTTTTTCTATCTCCTTTTCATTCCTCAGTCGTGTTCGGTTATTCTGAGGCACGGGTAATATACAAAGTACTCCCAGAAAAAAATTCATTCAGTTGTTTTACCAAAATGTAAGTATTTCCTTACTCTATGGCATGTTGTTATATTGACAACCTCCTGAATTTGTATGTATACATTGATATGTAATTTTAGTTTTTCCAGACCTTTTCGACGTTGTTTTGGTATTTCGGTGGCTGATACTAATATGGATACTGCAATCTCAACCTTGTTCAGTATACATATCCTTAATTCCTCTGCGGCTAAGTCCCGATACTTGCTGTTTCTCTCCAGCATGGTACTATTCATATCAATGGAACTGCTATATCTGTGAAATACACAGTTTTCTTTTATTTGTCAACAAATGTAATAACAGGTCTATTGTCATGTATTCTTATGTCGGTAATGATAGCACGGCCAAAATATAGTTTGTAATTTTTGTTTTCAAGTACTGACTCAGAATTATTATTATTTGGGATCCACATGAGGTAGGCTTAAAAACAGAGTTAGAACGCGTGCAGAGAAGATTAGCAAGATACGTTAGAGGCCGTTAAGATAGTCTCGTTAGTGTTACTGACCTCTTGCAATTACTGGGATGGTAATCGCTTTCAGAACGTCGATTGAAAATTAGACTTAATCTTTTATGTAAATTCAAAACCGATTTTGTTCTGACAAAGATATAAATATTTTACGAACTCCAACATATTACAGTAGATCAGACCATGAGAATAAAATAAGGTAACTAGATAGTAGAAGAGAAAGGTTTGCAAGTCGTTTTTCCCGTGATCGATAAGGGACCATAATGACTGCGTTGGACGTATAAGTAAGTTAGTTGAAATGAAATGCAGCTGGTTAATTCATATACCCCTAATGCATGTTTATAAATCTGCCGAGTGGTGCTAACACCGTGGTTTGTATGTTCCCTGCATGACTCTTGTGTCACGTTTACATAGACCCATTATAGATTATTTTAGTAGTTTCTATAGCATTTGTATCGTACCCATAGGGTGGTGTATGTTGGTGAAAATAAATTTCTTCACTGTTGTTCATGTTGGTGATAAGTCACCCCCTGTCAAACAATCTTATGGTGGCTTGCAGGGTAATATGTAGATGTATAGATTATTGTTAAAAGATTCCTGTGGAACGTGGCACTATATGGATCGGAAGAATGGGCAATTAGGAAAGCAGACCAGAACATACTATAAGTCTTCGAAACCTGGTGCTGGAGGAGGATGCTGAAAATAAAATGGGTGGACAAAATGAGAAATGATGAACTTTACAGAATAGTTGAGGGGTTAGGACCATATGGAACACTGTATAGAAAAGAAGGACCAGATGGATTGGACTCACCCTGAGACACAATGAGTTTGTGAAGAACATCATTGAAGGTAAAATAGAGGGAACAGTCCTCAGAGGAATACCCAGGAATAAATTCATGGACCAATCAAAGAGGAAAGTATATAGGAAGAGCTAACAGGAAGTAAGGGAACTAGGGTTAGATAGGAAAGGGTGGAAAGCTGCCATCAACCAATATTACGGTTGAACGACCAATGATGAGGTTGATGATTATTTTTATCAGAGTAATCTACCGGTCAAGGTCGGATTAAATGGAAATCGGGAATAAATCCTCTAGGGCCTCGGTCTTCACGGGCGCTGGCCCTATCTCCTTTTCTATTCATCTCGGCATACGTCTCACCTCTTTTCCTCCCGTACATAAAACCAATATTCTCTTTCTTCCCCTTTCCCGCTTATCCCACATCTACCTCTCTGATACGGCCTTCGCCCCTTTTTTCTATTCCAATCACCTTCTCTGCCTTCAGGTAGTTTGAACGAAATATCATGTTTCCCAGAAATCAATGAATTTGGTCTCATTTTAAATCATAATATCTCACACTTCCATTGAAACAAAAAATTCCACCCCTTACCGCATTACTTTCCGAGATATTGTCCAGAAAATTCCAGCCATTTTACATGGGAAATAGTAAGTATATGCACTCCAGAGAGACCTTATTTAACAAATGAGGAATTTCTAACACCTAGATCTCGTCGAAAAATCCAGTGTGTAGTTTGTGTGTTTTCTCAACTATTTTTGAAAATTTATCATATTGTCACCACAGTAAATTCTTCGGGATCACAATAAATCTTCCATTTTGGTAGAGTTTTAAACGTACCGCGTGAAAATAATGAGTCAAGTTAAAGACTTATTTAGATATTTCATTTTATTACAATTTCTGTCATATAAAACTATATAATTGAGCCATTAAGAATACTATATTTAATTCTTGTGTCTCACAGCTGGTGAAATCAAAACGTATTATTCGAATATGGTCCCTTTTATGATTTAAGAACTATCTCGCTCTCACTACCTTAATCTAATCTCCTCCAGAACTTTCCTATCTTCATCTTCAGCAAGGTATTTCTCGTTCGCCTTCCTTTCTGTATGCTGCACCTTCTCCATTCTCCTCCGAACACATTTCTCAAGCGCCTACGGTAGACTCGTTCATTTTTCTCAGAGGCCAGGTTTCTGCGCCATTCTAGATGCTACATTCCTGGTAAAACTCTTAGCCAGTTGAATGAATACTGGCAATACCAACTATGTTTAAATCCACAGAGTTCTTTATTGGTACATCTAGTTTCAACGATACTGCGTCATCTTCAGGCATAAGCATTAAATAATAGTGAAAATCATTTATTATTGTACCGAATGATAACGTAGTAGCGTTGAAACAGTCTTTTTTTTACATCTTTACACAAGGTCCCATCTTCGGCTCCCTCATATTGCTGAACGCTTCTTTCGCTAGCTTGTCCACATTTTCTATTTTCCGTGTTGATATGCTAATGCATCTACCAAAGCTTGCAATCCCTTGAATAATTCGCGTCGTCCGCGACTTAAACCAACTATATTGGAAGAAAAATTTGATGGAAAAGTAGCAAGAGAGAAACAATTGACGTTATGTATCCGCATAAGTTTTTTTGCGCTCTAGGTTTCAATGTTTCACAACATAATCTGGTTTTCAGCCAGGAATATTTGGTCGTTGTTCGGGTTGCGTTATGTTTTCGTGGCCTTTACTTGGTATCTCAAAATGCCTTTACCATCCCTTCCGACGTTCATTTCCTTCTAGATTAATTTCAAACATTGCATTTAACAAATGATGTGGTACGAAGTCACTCGCGCGGATGCATATATTCCAGGGTTGAAATTCGCTATGAAAAAAAATCATTTGACTTGACAAATGATTTTTTCATAGCGAATTTCAACCATGGTGTATATCCTTCTAGATTATTTGAAAATAGGCGGGGCTCTTCCCTGAAGCCTATTGGACAGCAATTAACCTCATTACCTGACATATGAACCTGGTTACTTTGCTTCCGCAAATTCAGCTTTACTGCGTGCTAATCGGTCAAATGCCGGGATTAGCTGCTTTCGCTGCTAATCCCGTCATTTGACGTGTTTCCTTAGCTGCTGAGAAACATATTCTAACCAACAACCAACTTACAATTAAAAAAGGTAGAAGAATCAAGCTTTAAAGCAATATAAACAGCATTTTCTAAGTAATAGAGTTATTTTTCTGTGATAGCATGAATAAAATACGCAGCATTCTACCTATCCGGCAGCGAGAAGTGCCCAGCAGCCTAGGGCCTCTGGTTCACTAATTCCAGATGTTCTAAAAACTTGAATACAGCATATTTAAAGTACGTGTTATACTGAGATGAAAATGAAATAGGTTTCCCGGCTAGTTTTATTATAGTTTAGCCTTGAAAATGGAGATTTTAACATGAGCTCGTATGGGGATTGCTCAGATTACTGCGGTAAAACGCCAGTTAATACGAGATAGCATATCCAAATCCTTTGTTAAAACTCTTTCTAAGAAGCAAAAAGTCCTGGAAAATTGAATAATAAAATAGTATAGGAGTCATACCACCTATTTTTTTACGCCATTACAGAATTTATGCCGTAATGCCGAATAAAGTATGGTAGTTCCATGCAAATGGCGCTGCAATCCTCTCCTACGGCTGGACAAATGTGGTCACGAAAAATATATACGTGGAATAATCCAAATTGAAATATAAAAAAATATAGGAATCATACAACCTATTTTGTTATGTTATTTTTTTTTTATTTCTTTAACACTTACAGGTTTCCCCAATTACAAGTGTTTTAATATATCATTTGACGAACACAAACACCCATGTCCTGGGCAGTGAATAATATTACCCAGGCGGGACTCGTACCCGCGACCCTTGGGTTAGAAGGCGAGGACTTTACCCCGCCGACACCGGGGCCGACTTTCTCAATTTTTCGAATTTCTGCCGTAATTGAAGTCGAAATGTGGTAGCTCCATGTAAATGGCGCTGCAGTCGTCTCCTACGGTTAGACAAATGAGGTCATTAAGCATATATTCGTGGAATAATCTGCATATTTTCTACACCTCAATTTTGGTTTTCAATAAGTAACGCACTTCATAAGCGGAATCAGGATTTTTTTAAACTGAATGAATAAAACTGTGCAACTTAATATTTTTCCCGACTCTCATTGTCAATTCAGAGCCATATTAAACTACCCACTTGATCCTATTTTTCCCAATTATCATCCCTTGCACTCACTTTTCGCTTATCAGGCACAATCTTCACTTAATTACTCATTGATATCAACGTCGCATACTTTGGATGGATTTCGTCATATTATTTGATAATGGAGCTAGTTTAAGTATTCACTGGGTCTGAATTTTTTGTGTGTGTTTAGTGCCGGCTGAAATCGTTTGCGATCTAAAAAATGATTCATCGGTACTTGACATGGCTACAATCTCGGAGGAACTTGCGGTTTTACCAACCGCAGCCAGGAATCCTTCGACAAAGCAGTCCCCGCGAAACAAAACATCCTACGAGACGTATGCATGGCGTTTCTGTGAGACAGTTTGTGGAGCAACTTATATTATACAGTCCGACGGCATCATTGAAATCATTGAAATTCCCGGGAGAACTGGAGGTATAACTGACAACCACGTCGAATCATGCGTATTAGGCTGGGCTCAGACCCACGGTACATCACCAATCAAAACTATTCTGAATCCCCCCCCCCTCAGAGCCAAATCTAGAGACGCCATTGTCACAAAATAAAACATAAATTGGTCGTATTTTATCACCATCCCTCCTCTTGACCTCCCTCTCATGTTTTTTCAGCACTCCCTTAGCAATAATGATGCTTTTCGCGGATGAACAGCGTGGGAATTATGTTTTAAACTCATTGGTGAGAGCATTTAGGTAAAGGTAGAGGGTATTACGCCATCAGGGCCTGATCAATGGTCGTTGACGATGAAAAAGTCTTTCATCGAAACGTCGGCAAAGTAGAAGATGGAGCACCTCACCCGGACGGAAACCCGAGATGAATTTACTTCATACAATTCTTCAATTTTCCGCTTTATTACAGCTGCAAAAAATAACATGCTGTACTGCCTCTTTTCTTTTTATTCTGTGGGCCGCACACGTTTAGGCACGCACAAGTGACAACTACTATTGTTTATCTCGTAGAATCTCAAATTGTAACATTTTACCCTTTGTAGTAATTTTAAGCGTCTTCATATTCTCTTAGCCACATAATTTTATCATCTCCGCCAGCGGTGAAAATGAGGAGTAAATATGATTGATTTTGTGCGCAAAAGTATTTTTGCTAGCTCCTGGAAAAGAAAGAGTTAGTTCCAATCGTATAGCAATAACTAAGATTATTCCTCTACTTAATTAATTTAAGTGCAAAAACACTCAAATCTGAGACTTTCCTTCTACGTATATTTTTCTCGAGTATGTATTGCTGGGATAAAGTGTTGATTTCAAAACTATTTCATCAATGAAGAAATGTAAAACGGAGAAAGAAAAATTAAATAGAATTGTTTTCCATAATGTTTTTAATAGTTGGTTCTCAGTCTCTCTCTACTGTCATTGTTAGTTCTTGAAATATAACGGATAGAGTAAGCATCAACATCCTCAAAAATTCGCTGCTTCCATCGTAAGAAAATGGCTGTCGCGAGAAAACGAGAGAGGATAAAATTTAAAAAGTTATCACATTTAACTGCCAATACATGTGGGTATTTGTTTGTTAAAACTGGGTTTTTTAAAAAATGGTCACAGAACTACTGTCGTATCACTATAAATGGAATGACCCACTTGTGAAATTAGATAGAGAGAGAGCAAGAGCAACAGATAAGGATGACCAACGACCGGAAATACGAGACAGCAAAATAGAGACTTTAAGCTTTAGTTAGAAGAGGTGGTATACGGGAGATGAAGGCAAGTAAAACTGAGGGAGTGTATAATAGACGTAATAATGGGTAGAGTAGGGCGGTGGACAGAAAGGAAGACATCCGAGCAAGTGCTTGTCATGGTGGGTAAGTAGAGGAAACTTTCGGAGATAAGATTATTATGAGGCAGAGTTCATTCTCATTGGTCGTTCAACCCTAAGAGTGGTTGAATGCAGCCCTCCACCCTTCCCTATCTAATGCTAGTTCCCTAACCTCCTGGTATCTCCTCTTAAGTACTTTTCTCTTTAAATGGTACATGGACTCATTCCTGGGTCTTCCTCTGGGGACTTCTCCCTCTATTTTGTCTTCAATTATGTTCTTCACGGGGATCGGGTTGGTGTGGTGGTTAGAGTACTCGCCTACTACACGGGCGGCCAGGGTTCAAATCCCTGCAGTGGCGGATGTTTTTCAGAGTAACCCGATCCCTACTTGAGTGTCTTGTGGAGGGCACTTCAAGTGGAGTACTCCGTCAGTCGGATGAGACGTTAAGCCGTGGTCCCCTTGGCGCCTTTCGTTTAGAGCAGGCTAATGCCGACGCCGGGTTTCTATCCACCCTTCCTTCCTTACCTATCCCCTATGGCGCAAATGACCTCAGCCGTCGGTCGCCTCCCCAAATATCCAATCCAATGGTCTTCACACACCCATTGTGTCTCAAGGTGTGTCCAATCCATCTAGTTCTTTGCTGCACCGTGCTCCATAGGTTACTTCCCTCTTCTACTCCTCTGCACACTTCATCATTTCTTGAGTAATGAAGCTCAAATAATTTTGGAATGTCTACAAAATTTTATTTCCATCTCTTGCTACACGTGTTTCGACATCATCTTGCCTGATGATGACTGCTAGTCGAAATAGCTCAAATAATTTCGTACTGTCTACAAAATTTTATTTCCACCTCTTGCTACAGGTATTTCGACTAGCAGTCATCATCAGGCAAGATGATGTCGAAACACGTGCAGCAAGAGATGGAAATAAAATTTTGTAGACAGTACGAAATTATTTGAGCTTCATTACTCATTATGCTGTTCTACGATATCTCGCCTGAGAAAGTGGAGTTCATCATTTCTTATTTTATCCGTCCAATTTATCTTTACGCTCCTCCTCCAGCACCAGGATTCGAAGGCTTCTAATCTTTTTTGGTCAGATTTTCCAATCGTCCACGCTTCCGATCCATAGAGTGCTACACTTCACACGAATGTTTTCACATACTGTTTCCTGGTATGCAGCCCTATCTTTTTTGACTACAGCAGTTGTCTTTTTCCCATGAACAGCTTGCCCTTATAGCCCTTAGCTTGGGCTATTCTCCGCTTGATGTCCGCTGTACTTTTTCCGTCCCACTCGATGGTACTTCCGAGATAGGGGAAGGAATGCACTTGCTCTAATTTCTTTCCTCTCAGGGTGACTTCTACATTTAGCTTATCTCTCCCACATACTAGGATTTTAGTCTTCGTCTTTCTTATTTTCAAGTTGTATTATTGGAGAACTTGGCCGATTACGTTTAGTGACCTTTGATGATCATAGCGATTTCCAGCTATGACCGCGATATCATCTGCAGGAGGCAGCATAGGTCGTTAGACAAAGTAATGCGTGGCAAAAGGAACGCATTCAGGAATTTGGGTGGGCGGGAATGGAAGAGGTTAGGCATTATAAACTGGATGAAGAGAGGCAGGACGAATGCTAATATGGTGAAAGGAATCGTGTTGGCAGATAGAGGGGACTAATCTAGTAATTTTCTGTTTCCCTCCATTTAAACCTATCGTAACCTCTGTTCGCCATGATAATAATAACAAGGGAAACGCGACGCTAATTAGTAAATATCAGGGGCTGCCATGGGCCCTCATTCAAATCGTAGCGTGTCTGTGCTAAAAATAACTGTGCGACCGACGCGCTGTTGCGTATCGCGACTTATCAAATAGCGTGGGTTGAGCTCTCGGAGCGAGTTTTGACCTTCCTCGCTTAGTCTAATGTCTCCTTACCGTAAAGTAGAGAGTTGATGAAATCAACGAAGGAGAACAAGCGATAAATGTCGATGAAATGAAGCTTAACGGAGGGCGGGTCGTTTTTTATTATTATTTTCAACTTTCTGTTAAATTTTAAACAGGTGGAAAATCGCTTTCTCGTAAATTAAGGAGTGGAATCATCTTGTAACATTTATTTATTTCTCGTTCTAGTTTTGTTCTCCACTCAGCTACCATACCACATTTTGTATGGTAGAGATCATTCGTAGTCCTTATTTAGGAAATTACTGGACACTATAACGGAGCATTACCGTCGGTACTGGCTTAAAAAATCGTGAATTTAATTTATTTCCCTGAAGAGGTCTGTAGCTGTGAAAGTGAGGCAAGGTCATGGCTCAAATTTACCTGTGATAGATATGAAATAAAAACGTATTCCCATGTTTTCCTCCTGAACGCTAATACAAACAGATCTATTTGTCGGAATAGCAGTGCTTAAATATTATAAATGCAATCGGAACTTTGAGGAATATTTGAAGTTCCATATTTCGTTGGTAAAAAGTCAAATTTTCGCCGTTAAATTGTACACGGAAATAGCATTCAAAGTCAATTTTGGCTTGATGTTGAGAAGTTTTTCTTTTCGTGCTGTTAAATCCGCCATTTCATCGAAGTTCAACTCAACTTTCACTTAATTTCGTAGAGAATCACACCTTTCCTGGTATCCCTGGCTATCCAAATGATGGGACTGAGTAGTGAGAAATACCTATATACTTCGTAATTTTTCACTCCGTTCATGGTGTGAAAAATCACAATATGAATACTTCCATTTACAGTGGATAATTTCCTCGACGTTCGATCGTTGACCATGAATTTAATTTGATGGTAGGCATTGAGGTTTCTTTTTCCACTCGAGGAATGATACTAGATGTTACATTTTATTAGTTAATTTTAGAGAGGACTCCAAAATAGCCCTAATTTCGATCATAATTAAGTCGCGCTATTATAATTATAATCAACTAAATACTATGCTATATAAAGAAAAGCATTCATTTTTACTTGTATATTTTCGAGAAAAATGATATTGCTAGGAAAAAGTCTCACGTCTTCAAACTTCGACGGCTGAGTTCTAGGTAAATAGGTTGCATTTTTATTATGATAGTTGCTGTTGTAACATTACCCTCCTATTCCCCGTGAAGCATCATGTTTGATTGCCGTTGTGATTGTGGAGACTTGGAAGGAGCCGCTAAGTTTTCGCTGCCAATGGTCCGTACGACGGTAGGCTGTATTCATAATGTGAATGCACGCCCATACCACGGTAGTCCATAGTTCCTAACGCTGTCACTTTACAGTGGTGGCGCAGATATCGCGAGCAGAAACCGGAAATGATGAATAACGATAATGAAAAATGAATGTGTCAATAGCTAGAAAAAAATTCAAAAATAGGTGATTGTAAAAAATATTCGGAAATGATAAATAAACAGCAATAAAAAAGTATTTAAAATAGGAAAATGGTATGATTGCTTGAACGACTGAACGGGAAATAGAACCTACTCTAATACCATTCATTTTCTTGTATAATTAATGACACATTCGTTTGTGCAATAAACTGTACCGTGTAAAGCGGCCTTTAGGCGTCCAAGGCGGACGAAAACTTCAGTAAACGATCGGAGAGTTATCGGGCAGGTGGTTACGCTGGATTAGGGCATCACGCATACGCAGTAGATGGATAGACCCCAAAACAGACGGCTGAGTTCGACGTATTTAAGTTGCGTCATTATTATTTTTAATCAGGATCTATCCTTAAAAGAGAAAAAAGTTCTTTTATATTTGTTTTTTTTTTCAATAATAATGACATTTTATAGTAGAAAATAAATCCCTACTTTCCTGAATTCCTAAAAAATCTTGACTTCGACCGCTGAGTTCGAAGGCTTGGCTCGCGCGTGTTACGTGGAGTTCTTTAAGTTAAGGTGGTTTGAGCTCAATATCGTTCGTCTTAGAAATAAATGAATGTGGACTCATTTTAAATAAAAATATCTCACCCTTCCAATGACTCCAAAAAACAACCCCATACCCCATAATTATCCGAGATGTTTGCCTAAGAATAACAGCCCTTTTACATGGAAAATGGTACGTATATGCACTCCAGAGAGAGCTTATTTAAAAAATTAGGACTTTCTAACTTCTATTTCTCGAACAAAAATTAACTGCGTATAGTTAGTGTGTTTTCTCAGCTATTTTTGAAAATAAATCAAATTTTCACCACGGTTAATTCTTCGGGATCACAAAAAAAAACCTTCCGTTTTGAAGGAGTTTCAGACATACCTCGCAAATGAGTCAAGTTAAAGACTTATTTATATATTTTCATTTAATTTCTTACAGTTTATGCCATAAAAATCTATGTTATTGCACATCAATAATGCAAAATTTTATTAATGTTTCTAGCAACTGGTAAAATTAAAATGTATAATTTGGATATCGTTTCTATTATGACTATAGAACTATCTCACTCATAGTACCTGAAATGAATTCCATGCGTGATAGCGAGCGGAGGGATTCATCTCCGATTGTTAACTGAAGTGTTCTTCCGCCTTGGACGTCTAAAGGCCACTATACAGGATACAGTTTATTGCACAAACGATTCTATCTTCGATTATACAAGAAAATGAATGGAATTTGAGCATGTTCTATTTCCCGTTCAGTCGTTCAGACAATCATACAATTTTCCTATTTTATTAAAAAAAATTTATTACTGTTTTTTTATTTATCATTTCCAAATATTAAAAAAAATTATTTTTGACATTTTTTTCTAGCTATTGTCACATTTATATGTTTATTCATTGAAGTAATATCGTCTGCTTCACCTTAATGACTGTTTTTTTCATTATCGCTATTCATTATTTCCGGTTTCTGCTCGCGATACCTGCGCCACCACTGTAAAGTGACAACGTTAGGAACTATGGATTACCGTGGTATGGGCGTGCATTCACATTACAAATACAGCCTACCATCGTTCGGTCCATTGTACGTACGATAGTTATGTGATAGGAGTATTATTATGAAGAGACTATTTGGTGCCTGGTCATCATCATATATATTATTTCTCAAAGATGTTTTTTTGTCACAACGCCATAACTCCCATAATTCTTCATCAAAATTAATGATTCAAACATTGTTTTTAAGCTTATGTGCCCCACTATTGACGAAAAATAGACAAATGGTTAAAAATTAAAGTCTTTGTTAAAAAATTTTTTTAAATGATCAAAATTAACAGTGCCATCCGTTGAGAATATAATCAACTAATATGTTGGCTATGGTTACGTTCTTAAAAGACTGTAGGAGGCGCCATATATTAACACATCGTTTAGCTATATTGCTTACATTCTACTTGCAATCAGTGTGACCGTTTACCGTTTACGTTATGTATCTTTAACACAAACATAAATAACATATAATTGTCCATGGGAAAAAAACAGGGAGAAGAACAGGAATAAAGAAGGAAGAAACAGGAAGAAGCTTCATACTGTGCGAAATATTCGATAAGTAGGAGAACAGGAAGAAAGAAGGAAGAAACAGGAAGAAGCTGCATACTGTGCGAAATATTCGCATGGGTCAGCTAGTGTAAAAATACTTCTACTTGTGATATCGCCACCGCAGATGTTGGCTCGCGTTAACGCTGGTAACGTATGATCAGCCACTTTTGCTGTAGTCTGTTATCCCTTTGAGTGCGGCATGACGTGATATTACGTCATGGTTGTCTTTACGCTGGTGCTGATGACGTGATATTTATTTATTTACTTAATTTGTCCACATACAGCATACTTGCCAATTTACAGTGGCCCAATATAACAAACACAGAAGATAGACACATACAATTCAAACAAAACTAAGATCTATAACAATTTATTAACATTTTTTTTAAGAGCCCAGCGGAGAGAAGCGATTAAGTATTGCTAGCGAAATGAGAAAGAGCGCGTTGTGTAAAAGTGTTGGATGAAATCAAAAACGGATCAATGCTGGTAGGAAGAGAATTTATCAGGGAGGAGAGGCGGAAGTGGAGGGAGCGTTTGGTCAAGGATAACCTGGGAATGGGCAGGTGGAGTAGAGAGTGCGTGCGGGTGGGTCTGGATGGGATTCGAAAACTGATGCTAGAGATCAGTTCAGGGCAGTCTATAGTTGAGTTGAGAATGCTATGAATGGGCTTAAGGTCAGTTTTGAGCATTAGTTTCGTGAGATCAGGTAAGGAGACTGCAGACAAAATGGTATCAGTTGCCATATTGTGAAAATGGGGCACTCTTTATTCTACTATCTTGTAGAAAAAATTAGTAACACTCTTGAGAGTTAAAATATTAGATGTAGCCGAGATGGACCATATGGGGGATCAATAATTGATGAGTGGAAGGACAATAGTTGAAAAGTATGAGCGTAACGCAAGTGGATCTGTAATTTCTGTGTAGCGGTAGAGGAGGCCAAGGAGAGACATAGCTTTATTTTTAACTGCCAGAATATGGTCGCAGTAGTTGAGTTTTTGGTCCATCAAAACACCTAGGTCTTTCACGGATGAGACACGATTGATAATCTGGGTGTTTACGCTGTAATTGAAGTTCTGGGGGTATTTTGTAAGGGAAATTGACATGGTATTGCATTTAATTAAGTTTAACTTGAGTGATATCACGTCATCAGAACCAGCGTAAAGACAACCATGACGTAATATCACGTCATGCCGCACTCAAAGAGTTAAGCTAGTTTGGGCGAGATACTTCCCAAGTCATAATGGAGACCTTACACGAATTTCACGTTTTGTTTCAGCAGCTACAGGAAGCATGAAATGACTAGGTAATGTTATATAAATAATTATTTTGTAACAATTTCTTAATATTGTAATTTTAAATTACTGAAATCCTCAATAATTAAGTATGAATATCTATGTAAGTCTTTAACTTGACTCATTCCTTTCACGCGGCAGGCGCTTGTTATTTTATTTGTCAGTTGATTGTATAATTTCGGCCCCAGGTATAAAAAACATTTTTTAAATAGCGTTAAATATACTTTAGGCATAGGGACCCCGTAGCCTCAATGCATATTAAACACTTTGTGACAATCAATTACTTTAGGCACACTGCCGCTTTTTATATAAAATATTTTCAGTACCTTGTAACAGTATATTTCTTATTGGAAGCATTCTTAGACTAGAGAAAAGGGTGGAGTATGCTCCCACGGATTTTTCAAGAGCATCAATCTATCTTCTTTTGTAATATTACAGCAGCCCTTATCGCATTGTAATAAGCTCCTTCCCAACAAATCAATCCGTAATTTAACTTCGACTGAGCAAGGGAAAAACAAATAAGTTTACAGGTATGGAGTTGACACTTATTTCGAAGAAAATAAAATTTGGTTAAACTATAACGTAGGGTAGCACAAACATTGGAAATGTGCAGATTCCACCTTAGGCAATAATCCAAAGTCACTCCCAAATACTTGATCTGTTTTGTCTGCTCAATAGCTGAGCAGTTACAATTGTATTTTTTTACACAATCTGTGGTATGGTACATACAACAAACTAAGATCAAATAGGGGGAACCCAGCCGTTTTCGACAGTTAAGAGGCCTTTTTTCTTATTCATACGGCGTCAAATTCTTTTACTTCCAAAAGGATTGACCATTGACCGACCAATGACGTTCGAAGCTCCTTCAGAGGTAATCTTTATCAACCAGATATAAGTGCCCATGTAAAAGGGCAGCTATTTTTCGTCAGAAATCTCGGAAAGTACTTCGGTAAGGTGCTGATTTTTGGTATCTTTGGAAGGGTGAAATATTTTGCTTTAATATGAGACTACATTAATTTCTAGATGGAATGAATATTTCGCTCAAACTACCTAAAATATTCATGTTTACCATAATGGCCGAGTTCCATCTTCATTATACTGGACGTTGGAGAATTTACCCTGTTTTTAACACGCGCCAGAGAAGCGCTTCCGACGCCTCTTTTTCTGTCCCGCCCGACATCCATGTTTGTAGTTCTCTCTCAATCGCCACCGTTCACCTTTACCCCTCCCCCCTTTCTCCTTCCATTCTCCACTACCTCCTTCCCTTCGGCGCCCCCTCCTCTCAGCCCACTCGCGAAGAGGGCAATCTAATTGATCCTGGGAGTGGAAGTGATTTACTCAAGGGCACGGTCTTGATCCTCGCCTGCCTCCCTCATCAGAGCGGGTTCACGGGTCTACCACTCCCTCCCCCTCCCCTTCCAACGGGATATATCACCGACACGGCTTTATTAGGTCACCGCGTTCATCCACACTCTCCTCTGTCCACTCCGAACACGTTTGCATGGTCGAGCGCTTGCGAGCCTTCGACTACTGCGCGTGACGTCGATATATCGGCTGCGATATTCTCGCATTATCGCTGCTTCTTCCTCCTCCTCCTTTATCTTGGTTTTATTCCCCTTTCCCTTGTCCTTCGCTTGGTATCTTTCCGCCTATTCCTCGCTCATCCGTTGGTCCCATTCAACATACTGTCGTATGTGCGATGGTCCGTACGACGGTAGACTTTACTCTGAATGTGGATTCACGGCCCTACAGCTGTAATACACAGTTCAAAACGTTGTCACCTTACTGTGGTAGCGTTGGTATTGCAAACAGAAACTGGGAATGATGAATAACGGGAATGAAAGAAAGACAATTACTAAGGTGAAGCAGATGATGTTACCTTAATGAATAGGCAGAGGACTACAAAATAGGAAACAGTACGTGAAAACATTCCTGTGGAGCGTTGCACTCTATGGATCGGAAGCATGGTCCATTGGAAAAGCTGAAGAAAATAGACTAGAGGCCTTCGAAATCTTTAATGGAGGAGGATGCTAAAGATGAAATGGACGGACAAATAAGAAATAATGAAGTGTACAGAATAGTAGAAGAGGAAAGGACCATATGAAACACCATTCAGGAAAGAAGAATCAGATGGTTTGGACACACCCTGAGGCACTATGAGTTTGTGAAGAACATATTTGAAGGTAAAATAGAGGGAAAAGTCCCCAGAGGAAGACCCAGGAATAATTTCATGGATAAAATAAAGGGGAATGTACATTGGAAGATATACCAGGATGTAAAGGAACTAGCATTAGATAGGAAAGGGTGGATCAATCGACCAATCCTAGGATTGAGCGTTTTCCTTAATTCTTTCCCTTGCTCTTTACTCGTTCGTCGCGATACCCTGTTGAGGGTAACGCTGCGCCCCGTTCACACTACAATCGTACGTACTTGGGCCCGTATGGCAGTCTGAACAAGGAAAATCTCTCCTTTTCCCATCGGTTAATTTGGAAGATTTCCACTCGCTTTTGTGCACTAGTCTCTTCGCAACACAAGAGCACACTGGTCTTTCGTTCCTTTCATATCTGACGCACGAGGTTGCTTATTTAAAAACAGATCGCGAGTGGAGTTCATGGAAGTCGCTAAACTACAGTTAAGGCCAGGTGACATGTATTGGCTTTTGTGCTGATTTTCTGTAAAGGCGTCAAAAATGAATATTGTTAATTAAGTTTTTAATTACTCTGTGGTGAAAGCTTACGTTTTTTTCTAATAATTTAGAATGAATTCGATTCATTCGAATATATTTGCAGCCACGAAGTGGAAGCTCCGTGGAAACACGGAGGCTACTCTCTCGGCTTAGCTTGCTTGAGAAATTCAGAACTGGTGTGTTTCAAAGCGACACAGACAATATTATCATGACGCCTCACTACATCTCTAGGTCTGACAGAAGCGATAAAATACGAGAATACTTTGCCGAACCGATACGTACAAAAACTCGTTCTTTCCGCACACTATAAGTGATCACAATTAAAACTGAGCTCCACTAAATACACTCCCATAATTCACTTCATCATTTCACCTCCCACAACCTTATCCCTTACATCTTTACACGGCAGGTGTCCTAACACTATGTGCCACACGCTCACGTGACGGCTCGCAGGGTAGTACATAGATATAGTTGTATGGTACAGACACGTGGAATCTGAGGACGAAGGGTGAAAATAGGCTTCAGGCGTTTGAGACTTGGGTTTGGAGGAGTATGGAGGATATGTATGGATACTGGGTCAACGGGAAAGGGACGAGAGTGAATGATCTTCGCGGGTGGTATGGAGTGAGGTTTTAAAAATGGAGAAATTAATAAATAATTAAGAATGGCAATGGCATACGCCGGTAAAAGTCTGGACGATTTTTATTCTCTTTCATTCTTACCTACCTCAACTGGTTGATTATCCTAATAATTGTTGCGTGTATCCCTGTACTTTTCCAGATTCTAACCGTGTTTGTCATATATTCCAACTACAAGTGCGCCCGTATTCCAAAGAGCTCATACAGTTTGAAGCCTTGAAGACCTCCTTTTGAGTTTCTTCATGTAACTGAAGATGCCTGTTAGATTACATGCGAAACTATTTAGAATGGACACAAAAAAAAGCCGGTGTTATCCGAAAAAAATGTAATGAATTATGAAATTTTCAATCAAATGAGTGTAGGAATCGAGAATTCTCAGCAGAATAAGTTGGTATTTGCAATTTAAACGGAACGTAGGTGTACTTTCCTTCCCAAATCCATCCTTTACCAACAGAATTGTGAAGCAATTAAAAAACCTATAATTCTCTTGGTGAAGGAAATGTGAGGCATTTTCTACGTGGCAGAATTCCTCCGAGTTTTATCTCACGAGCTGTTATTGAGGTGTCCTCCACCCACAATTGCTCTTCATCGGTTACTGTCTGTACAAATGCTTCTCCTCCCCCGTTTCTTGGGAGTACTTGCGTCTTATTCTCTGTGCTCGCTTATGGTGCCTCCTTTAAGAATATTTTCAAGGCCTTGCCGATAGCTTAAACAAGCGTCAATCAGTTTATGGGTGGAGAAATCGCTTGGGCAGAGGCGTAGTGCCATTCAGCTTACATCCCACAGATTATGCGAGGATCGGGATTTTATTTCTGCTCATCGTTTCTTGCGTCACTCAGACATAAAGAGAGCGAAACATTCAAGGTCCACCGCCGTGAACATTTTACATAATACAAATTATCGTATCACGATATTGGATAACAATATCGCTCAGGCCTACCCAGAAGTTTTGCATCGCCTATTACATATTATCTTTTTCCAACACGATTTTCCGGCGCGATGTCACCACAATTCATCTGACGCGATTACGTGATACTTAATCGAGCGCAATATGACGATATTTTATCATGATATTTATCGTGATATATTATCGTGTTATTTATCATAATATTTTATCGGGGCGCGATATTGCGATCTTTTATCGGGTGATATATCTCGATTTTTATCGAACAGCGATATATCGTGAATTTTTTGAAGCTCAACATCGTATTAGCGGTACCTATATTAAAATATTACGATATTTTAAGATATATCGATATGTCGCCCAGACCTACTTCTTGGTGATAAGTGTGCTAGCAAACGTATTTTATGAAGTTCACTATTTTCCCGGAGTGCCAGTACACCGCCATGAACCTCCTAGTATTGGGTCGCAGGCAACAGTAAGCTGGTTCTCATGGTAGTCCTTTTATTACGCATCGAACTAGAGTATAATCGTGAAGTAAATTACAAATAAAATAAATTTAAGCCTAAAACCCTCAGCCATATCTTCATCATGAATTACAACACCAGCTCTAAAGGAAGACTCATCATTCTTCCACTTCCTCTTGTTTCCAGGACCACCTTGTTTGGGAATGAATATTTCCTCCTTTATTGCCATATTAGGGGTCATCTTAAAATTCTGGAAAATAAGGGATCTTCCGCCAGGATTAAACTTTGCCAGGCCTTTTGGGCCAAAGTTTCCGATGGAAGAAGTCCAAATTGTTGGCGAGATAGGTTCAGTGAATATTCAACCCAGCCGAAACATGCTACCACTAAAATGCTTAGAAATTGTCATGGGAAAACCTGCCTACTGGATGTGAAAACTACTCATTTTCCGCCATGGAATAAAAATTACTGACCAAAAATTGAATGAGAGAGCTGTAGTTGCACCGTCTCCATACCTATATGCTTATATTTCATTGAATTCACTATCCTACCTTCAGGAAGAGTTCGAAAAATGACGAATTTCTATTATAAAAATGTGCTCTTTTGGGTACATGAGGCGCAATAACTAGCATTTTGCTTTGAAAACGTTTATAAGTTGTTTTCAGCTGTAACACGAAGGTGTAAGACGCTTTTACAAGGAAGAATCATGCTTTGACGAAAGCTGTCAGTAAAGCTATCTTACACGTCTTAGTTCGATGTCATTTTGTATGATTTAGCGCTTGTTTGAGGCGAATCAAACTTCAGTCGTGCAATTATGTGACGTCTGCTACCACATCGGGAGCGCTCGGATCAATAAACAAAGCTGAGATACCACAGGAAGGAAGCCAGTCTTTATCAGCTCTTTCCTGCTAGGATGACGGATGTGACTAATCTCTGAGATTTTTTCTGAAACAGAATTCAGAAAATGTTAAGCAATGAAAATTATCATTTGAATATTTGTAGGTTCACATTCGTAGGGTCTCGAATCTGCCCTAAACTGTTTTGCGTAGAGCACCCTCCAACCACATTTGAGACGTCCGTTACACTAAGTGGATGAAAGTATATCTCCCTGAAGTTAATGTGCGTTTAATTGGTCTCTAGGGAGCAAAATTTGTGATAGTAGCTGTAGGCAGCAGTGGAAACGGATATTGCTAATTGTCTGGGATAATGGGATGGTGATTCATCAATTAAAATTATTAAAAGCAAAGTTCCGCGGTTTATATTTAATGAGATGAGTTTGACCATTTTTTATAGGAGTTGAGCATATACTTGCCTTTTAGTAAACACATCGGCACTGAAGGTTCCAATCGACTGGAATGAACGCTTGTGTATTTCCATCTGCTACGATGTGCGCTAATCTGCGTTCGGTGATTGAAAAGCTCCCTTTGGCTTTCTTCAACTCTCCTCTTAGGCCAAACTTTCTTACATTGTATCCGGCGGTAAAAGATTAGATAAAATATTCGAAGCTATTGACTATTGGTAAATTAGTTATGTAGATAGTAGATTTGTTCCTGCGACCCAATATTTTTCTGAGGTCAATAACTTCATGGATCTCATAACTATTGACCCCTTAAAATATTCTTGCAACCGGCCAGAAGTAGGCTCTTCAGGTGGAACGCCTTCGAGCTACTCTGTTCCCTATACCTTTCATGCTTCTCAATTACTGGTGACCCTGCTTTCCAGATAGCGAAATCTTCTCTGTCCATGTCTCATAGTGACCTTGTCTTCGTGATAACTCAAATACACCAAAATATCAGCCAATCCTGGACTTTCCTTCGAGATATTCCCTAAACGTATTGAAATGAATTCATTAATTACTAACCAAATTAGTTTCTATAAAATTGCAAAAAAAACATTCGATTGTGAAACCCTAGTCAGCAAACGGCATGAGAAAAATAAGTCAACTGCGAGACTCAAATGTCTAAATTTCGTTAATTACCCAGCAGTCATGCATACAAAATTTTTGCGCCAATAGTGTTACTTCGATTACTTCACATAATAGCTAAAAATGTTTGAAGTAAAATACAAATATGATGCGCAAATTGACTAGATTTGTTTAGGAATAAAAAAGAATTAACTCCCCAAGCCACGATTTTGATTTTTGAAGGATTTTTGTGGCGCCATCAGGCCTCCCGGTCAGTGGTGCCTCCAATCACTGCAGCGGCAACCCAGATTTTTACATCTTTTGGCTTCAATGTGATTTTTTTCTTAACGACTGGTTACACTCAGTCTTCATGCTTGGTCGAGTCCTGTATTTTCCTCATTCCTCGAGAATTGGCTAATTTGAAACCCTTCCCCTCACTTTTCTGACAGAAAGACTTTTCCTTTTGGCCTTATAAAATCAATTTGTGATTCCAGCTGAAAAAAGGTGTTATCGCTGACAAAAATAGCCCCTTTGATCAAATTTTTCATCACCGTAATCATTCATTATTATTAGTGGAGGTGATGTGTTGATGAAGGTAGGTTTGGATAAATAAATATTTGAATAAATTCAAACATACGCTAGTTAACAAGTGTGAGCACAACTTATTTGGCCACACCTAAGGAAGAAAATTGTTTACCTATGAAGTTGGATTAAATCGTGCGATGATTTTATGGATAATCGGGAGCTGCAGAACGATCATCTAAAGATTGTGCATAGTTTCCTTTCCCGACAATAACTAAATTTTTGTTCTATAAGTTGTCTCTAAGGCCGAGTTTGATGAGAGAAAGTGTTCAGTGGAAGTATTTCCGATATAACTAATCCTTTTGGATGGGTGTAATTTCACTCGTTAAGTGTAGAACGTCCATAAGTTCCCATCATTGGTCCGTAGACAGGAATGGTAATAAAGGGGATTATTACCTACGCGTTAGGATTCATAGTACTCTTTGTTAAATATTAGTTATGAGTTTCAGTTACTACTTTTTGAAGAAATGCAGAATATTATTAGATGCAGGAAGAACGATTTCATTTCAATAAAAAGATTTTCTAATTTTCTTACTTTCTGACCCCTTTTAAAATTCATTAGTAAGTCGCAGACTGGCCGCCCGTAGCTTTGCCCACGCGGCCAACGCCTTGGGCCGGCCGTGCTTATCAATAGGATACTAGATGAGATAACTGAGACATTGGCAAAGAGACGAAAGGCCGTAAGGGAATTGAAAAATGTGGAGACCAAGGCGTTGATGAAAGGGTACCCTTTAAATGTTGACCAAGAACAATCCGAAGGCCTAGAAAGGAAGAAGTGCAAGAAGGAACGTTTCTCACGAAACAGGTCGATAGGGAACATTATTTTTCGTGTCCACCATAATGAATCAGATGTAAAGTTCTGGGTGGTATGAGAGTGACTCTCGGGTTTTCCTCGTTAGGGGGACCACTTTTTTCTCCAAATTTTTTCGAGGAAATAATGACGTGTGAGAAGCGACCCAAGATTCTCATGAGGTTTACCTGCCGCAAAAAAGTCACTCCCGTTGTATGGTTTACATCATCTCCTCATCTTTGCAATTGCCACTAACTAATCAATAGCTTTTTAATTAACTCTCCAGTTCGCGGTGGTACTTTACGTTCATTAAAAGCCTTGCTCAAGTTTATGAGAAATGTATTTGTCACCTGAAGTGGTTTACGCAAATTATTTCCCATCCTCATCATCGTGTCTTTCAATACGCTAATGGTTTTATTGGAGTTCTTCTACTCTCCAGTTGTGGGATTAGGGTTCTTTATTTTGCGTCATCGTTACTCAAAATGCAAACCGGTCTAGAAGGGAAGTGCTCCTAATTACTATCCTAGAAATGCACTATAACAATTATGATTAGGGATCAAAGCACCGCACAAAATTTGGCGAATGATCCTGTTCTTGCTCTCACGAGCAAAGTTGAAAAATAGGGATAGCACTAGCCTTCATGGAGAACCAGAAATGCACCCCTGATCCCGTGATCATTATCCCCGGCATACTGACAGATTCATCTTTGACAGGCATACTTACAGTTTAGTATGTTACTTTCATCTACATCTACATGCTACCCTGCGAGCCTCCGCATGGGCGTGTGGCAGGGAGTGTTAGGTCACCAGCCATGTAAAGATGTCAGGTTTTGGGAGGTGAAATGGTGACGTATATCATGGGAGTATATTTAGTGGAGCTCATATTTTATTGTGGTCACTTATTGTTCGCGGAGAGAACGAGTTTTTGTGTCTATCTGTTCGGCAATTCTCTTATTTTATCGCTTATGTCAGACCTAGAGATGTAGTGAGGCGTCATGATAATATTCCCTGTGTCTCTCTGAAACATCCTCAGCATTCCCAACAGGTTATTCTTTGATAGGCATACTGGCAGTGAAGGAAGTAACTTTGGGTTAGCCCAAGAACTCCATAAAGTATTCATGGTTTGGTCAAGCCTTCAACATCTTAAAGACATGGCTCACTTAGGCGGGTTCAATTACCGGAAAGAGTTATTGCAATGCCCTCGAGGTGGTAATCACACCAAATCCTTGGCCACTGCCAATTTTAAGGGGAAGAAAATAAGACTCACACTGGATCGTAGTAATTACATATAGAATTATTAACCATGTTGAGGGCATAAGAGTTATGTTTATTTATTTAAAAAAATTTTTTTTTCGCTCGGAAGGATGTCCGATGAGCCTTTGGCTCTAATAGGACTCTACAATCAGTTATATAGGTATAATAAAAGATAGCAAATAATTACAATTATATTGAATAGAAAATAATAAGTACAGGTCAAATACTAAGATACAAAGTTGTTATACTGTAAACGTGACTAATAATGTTATATGTAGCAAAAAGTTCTTTGCCATAGCCATATTTGTTCAATGAGATAGATATAAAGATAAGAATAGGAATCGTTACAAATTATTGCTTAGGAAGTACATATTAATGCACAATATAAATGCACTTAAAATATTACATTAACATGCTGTAGAAATAGGCATCATAATAATCCATCAAAAATAAGATCACTGTAGAAACAGACTTCATTATATTCAATCAACATGAGGCTCAATAAAAAAATAAGTAAATGAGGAGATCAAATATGATGTTGAATATAATTGTAAAAAAAACATTTTAAAACTAACAATACAATAATAAAGGTATGTACAAAAATAGATAATTAAACTGAATATATAAAAATAGATAAAATAGATAAATAATTAAGATCGTTGCTTAATTAAATGTACACTCCCCAAAGCAGAATGTGTTTTCATACCAACTTCAACGAAAGCAGAATCTTTCTGTAACTGTTGATACTAAGGCGAAAACATTTCTGCGAGAGCAGGCGTTATAGTATTAAATTATTCATAGAGGTTTTATAGGTGACCAAGTAAGCAATTCATGCAGGATCAATTATTTTTTTATTGAGCTTAGTAAATATTTTAATTTCTATAAAATACTTGATGAAATTATAGATTTTTTTTCAGTGTATACGATATCATTCTGCAGCCATAATTTTCGTTCTGCGACAATGTTGCGCCGTCGCTCGATGTTCTGATTTTGAGCACACGTGTGTCTGCGGTAAAATAGCTAATAAAGTCATGATAAACTGTGGGATTATTTGTGCATGCCTGGTGCAGAATCAGCGACTGTCTGCATTCTTGAGCTGGCTTACAGGGCAGCGAATAGATCAGTGTTTCCCAAACTTTTTCGAGCCACCTGCTTCCGCCAACCAATACTCTACCGTAAGTTTTATAATCACAGACTTCATGAAGAAAACTGAATATTTATAAAAATAAAGCCAAAGAAATTGATAATATTCTCTGTGTCGCTCGGAAACACACCAGTTCTCAATTTCTCAAGGAAGCTAAGCCTAGCTTGTAGGCTCAGAGACTCTAGGGGCTCCCATCTTAATCTCTCTAAAAGTTGTGAAACACTATATGTTTGCTCGTAGCAGTTTTTAACAAAGTGGGTAGCTGTTCTCTGTATTTTATTAATTTTTTTGTTAAATATTTATGACCAGGGTCCCAAATTCTCGCGGCGTACTCGAGGTATGGCTGAACCAGAGCGAAGTATCCTCTCTCTTTTACTTTTTCATCCGAGGACCTTCCTATTATACGCATAACTAAACCTGTTTTATTTGTTGCTGTGCCGCACATGTTTTGTATGCGTGTTCCCCTTGGAGAATTGGCAAAAGGACAAATTCAGCCTCTGACTTTATACATCTCATGATCCCCAGCGAGAAATCTATACTGAGGGTGTATGCGTGAATTGGTTCATGGTCTGTTTCCTTCAAAATTCCCGGTATTCAACTCAGGTGCAAAATCAGTGGCACTCTTATAGGGAATTTATCATACCTCGGATGAACGTTTGCCAATTTCCTCCCGTATTCGCAGAACTTTTGCGGTCCCCGCTCCCTCAATGTGTATCGCCTTTGCTTCCTCGAATGCAAGCCTTTTCGAAGAAGGATCCGATAAGAGATTGTTGAACTTAATGGAAAACACTAGGAAGAAATAATCCTTGAATATTTACGTCAAAATAACCAAATTAATGGTTTGAGGAAGAGGTCAATAAAAACAAATGGAGCATGCGTCTTATTATGACAGCAAAATACTGGAGAAAATTAAAGAATTTTGCCAAGAAATCCAGAAAATACTTTTTCCATTGATGAAACAATAAAGAAAATTAGGTATAGTGAGCTGAGCAGCTCAATAAAATAAGACATATTCTACCTAGAAGAGATCGATATTGTGGGACTTTTCCATTCCAAATGTTTAAGTTAGTGTGGATTGGAACACAATTTCGCAATTCGGTAATTACGAATGGCGATGAATGGAATGATGTACGCCAGTGAAACGGTCAATAACATCCCGGTTGGTAGCATCTCATTGGTAAGCAATATTAACTACCGATATTTTGAAAAGGTTTTGATAAATTCTTTCAAGCGATTTAATGGGGAAGCATTTAGTTGTAAGTAATTTTGTTTTTGTAAAATATTCCTGCTTGACACCTTTACTGAACAGCAACACGCGAACAACTATCGCTCTGTCGTTTATCGATGTTTTTTCTCTTCTCAAACACACTCGCCAGCGCACGTCAACTCCCAATCTGTTATGAAGTACGCTGCCGAAGGTGCAGGGCCGGACAGTAATGGAAAGCTACGGCGCAGTTTTGTTGCTTAGTGAGCAGTAGACTTGAGGGAATGGAAAGCGCCCAGTAACATAAACGTGGAATAAAGAAAGCTTTATGGAGACTCATAATGGAAATAGCTGAATGTAACATGCGATAATGTGGCAATGAAACCTTGAACAAGGAAGATTGAAATCAATAGCATCGAATCTAAGAATGGTGGTATCGAAGATTGAAAATCGATGTGACGGAGATAATCACCAACGAAGAAGGCCTATGGAGAGTTTGGGAGAACACATTTTTAATGGTGTTAACTCTCCGAAGAAGAAGAGACAAATTGGTCCGATTACAATTAAATGAAAAGTATGAATTCAATAATATAACTAAATTCAGCCATGTTGGGCTAAGTATGGTTGACAAGTATGCCGATGAATGAGTGGAAGAAGAACTTTGCACTGTCAAATGATGCTTCTTAAACGAAGTTTTACGCTTCAGCTTCAACTTCAGGACATAATAATAGAACTTATTATTTTTCATGTAATGTCACACAGCGACAATCAGTTCGAAGTTATAATTTAATTCGTTCATAAAAGCTACAAACTTAATGACCATTGGGAAACGACAGGTTCTTTTATAGCAGGAATTGAAATATCATGAAATAGGAAGAATTTCCAAGGAAGACCAAAGATGGAATGCATCGGGAAAATTCTGAGTGCTCTTCGAGTACAGGCATGTAAAGAAATTAAGTGGTTAGGTGAATAGAGACTGGAATTACTGCACCAAACCAATCTTCGGATTGATAATTGATTATAAATAAGGAATTTGAGGTTTACCGGAAATAAAAAGATTGAATTGAGAATTAACGCATTTTGCATCGGGTTGCAATTTAGAAAACTATGTTTCAAAAGCTGACCCACCCTCCAAAATCAGTTTAAAAGTCAACCCTGATGGCGATGGCTGAATCAGCTTTAAAACGATATTTCCTGCGATATGTTCTACAAACGAGGAAACAGTACTTTCAAACTCCGACGATTGAATAAAGAACCATTGAAAAGGTAAACCAGGAAAGATTTGGAGCTTGCGGAACTTGGCGGCTGATTCAGAAGATCAAATGGATGGATAAAATAAGAAATGAGAAAGTATAGAGAAGAGAAGATGAGGAAAGAACCAATTGGAACAATCGACAGAATAGGACCCCACTCTGAGGCACAATTGGTTGTTGAGGAATTAAATTGAAGGAAAAATATATGGAAAAGCCCCCGGAGGAAGATGCAGGAATCACCACATGAAGAGGAAATTACATCAGATGAACTACCGCAGAGTAGCCTGCATTTGGTAGGGACGGATGAAGGGCTGCAGTCTTAGGATTGAACGAACAATGAGTGGATTGTTGTATTTGTCATTGCGTTGAGCAATAATTGCTCCAGAACATTGGAGATACGAAGAAGTGGAGATGTAATGTTATCGAAGGATGATGATATTCAAAAGATGGAGAGATTCACCAACGAGAAGTTCTTCAAACAAGTGAAAAGAAAAAGTATAATGAAAATCCATAATATCGATTTACTTGATACGTTTTATTGTATAAACGAATGCATGAACTCTTTCATGAAGGAAATGGTACGGTGCCAAGCGGCGAATTGTATGATTGTCTGAACGTGAAATGTATCCTGCTCTAATTCCATTCATTTTCATGTACATTTTATGAGACCTTCGTTTGTGCATGAAAATGTACCGTGTAAAGCGGATTTTAGAACAAGAGGAGCCAATCATATAGGACGCATTTTACGTCGCGATGTCCTATTAAAAATTATATTGGAAAGAATAACGGAGGAAGAACGAGAATGATATTCATCAGACAAATAATTAAGGACGATGAAGTGAAAGATTACGTAGGAACGAAGAGTTTGGCAGAGGGAATTGAGGACCGGAGATTTACAGCAAACCATTTTCCGGGTTAAAATTGCCTCGAAGGCTTCCGCGGTTATCTTTTTATCGGTAATTATATTGGACTGGAATGCCGGTGAAACGGTCGTTCATAAAAATGGTTCAACGCGGGTAGAACCCGAAAATTATCGATAAACATTTTCCGGATTGATGACTGTTGACTATTGTAGTTTTATTTGATGAATATTTTAAAAATTTTTCTGTGCGATCTGCCCTATTTTTCATTTTAATTGATAGTGTCTTTTTGCTAAGATGGAGAATACAAATATGTATTTGTTCGATGGCGTATAAATCTGGTGATGACGAGACGTCGCGGGTTTTGCGACGCAAAACCCATACCGATTTGTAATATTGAAATTTGAATGTCGCGTAGCCCTCCCTCTGCTCAACATCTGTGGTTCCCGCTCGTCCCATGTGTATCGCCCTTGCTTCCACTCGACTGTCGAGAGCTTTTTTTTTTGCTCTGCCTGCAGAATTACGCGGCACGAGTGGACGAGGACGAAGCTTGTCCTTAATCTCGACTCGGTCCCTTGACCATGAGAGTGACGCGGCCGGCGGCGGTCGGGTGGTGTTGGAGCGCTTTTAAAGGCGACGCTGGGTGGTACAGGGAGCTGCAGAGATTGGTCGCCTCGCCTTCTGCGACTAGTTGGACGACTTAGGCGAAGGAAAACGGGAGTAATCGGCGGTCGTGAAGTGATTGCTCGAAGAGTTCCCATCGTTTAAAATACACCTCACAGAATCGTTTTTCAGAATTCCTCGGCGAGTAAAACTTATATTCTACAAGCCGTGGTGATCTCATGGGTCTATTAAATCCTTGAGTAACCCAATTTTTAGTGCAAAATATACTAAAATTATTAAATAAATTAGATTTCCTCTTTCTTCACGTGAATTGATTTGTCTGCAGTCTATTATTCACCCTAAAAATATAACCCTACGCAAATCCCTCGTAGAAAATTTTCAACGAGTTTCTCAAATAACATTAAAATTCCTCTTAAAAAGAAGCCCAATATTAAGTGGTAATCACCTTATTATAACCATTTTCAAGCTAAACAAAATGAGGGTGGAAATATCATTTTTTGAACAATGTAATAATGTTGCAATCGTTTGTTGATGTACATTAAAGTTGTGTCATCGTGTGTCTACTTCTTTAATGGATGATGTTGCATATCTGATGAGAGTGAAGTAATTTAAAGTGTTAAATTATTGATTACACATGGATAAAAACGCGGTGCCAATCGAAGCAGCAATAGATTAGTTACGCATGATGTTACAGCCTTCAATTTTCTTCCGAAGATTGAGTAATCTATCTGGTTAAGAGTTATCACACATAGACCCAGTTTTATAGCACCGGATTAAATATTTTCTTAGTAAAAGAACTGCTTGTCATGCTTAATTACATTCATAGCACTCACGTCAACCAGTCTATTGCCTGATGTAACATCCGAAGCCCTAACTATCGTTTAACAGCAAGTTATCGTAAGGCCTACGAAATCTCGCGGTCAACTTGAATAAGATTTAAAAATAACCGGATCTTGATGATTAGTAAGTACCTTTATTCTTATTTCGTCCAAAAGTGTGCCAAGTTTCACATTAAATTATGCTTGATTGTAAAAATTTTCTAAAAAAATATATATTGAAAAACTAGTAAAAGATTCAGGTATACATTGATTGAAGCGATGTGAAGTAAAATTTAACGATGCGAGTATGGAATAAAGAAGTTGCATTATAATCGAAAAAACAGTTAATAGTTAAAATAGTCACATATTGCACCTTGTAGATAAACAAGTTGCATATAAGATTAGATATTAGATATTTCTACAAGCACTCGAAATATGTCCTTTGGTTCCCAACTCCCTTGTTCCATATCTTCTCTCTCATGACTATCAGAAGAAATAATGAAATATATCTAAGTTATACGGAGCCAGAGTAATTGAAAGTGACTAAGACGGTGCGTGGGCAGAGGGTGATTTCATTTGCAAAACGGAATTGCCTTAGTTGCCAGCATGCATAAAAAGTCTGCCTCGGTCGTTCCAATGAAATTGCTCTTGATTACGTGGCATAAGATCGACTCATTAGACACGAACTGTGGAGCTGAGTTGATATGGTTGTTTTGATGTGTCTCTACCATTTCATCACTTCAAAGTACGGAGCCATTTAATCACGTTTCAGTGAAGGGATTGTTAGGTCAAATCAAGGAATATGGCCGGAGTCATTGAAACGTGGAGCGTGTGTAAAAACCCTTCTAAAGGGAAGTCTTAAATTTATTTGTGCTTGCTATTTCTCTCCGGTGTTACCGACCCATGAGCCTTCTTAACTTCGCCTGAATGTCTCGTAAGGTATTTTAGATTTCACGCTATGTCTACTTGCTCATCTTTTGTAGCGATGCCAGAGATCATGCCGTGAGTACATTAGTGCATCAAATAAAAAGGAGAAATTCGTAATGAAAAATATCCTTTCAATTGACCGCGATACCGAAAGAGGAAGCTTCCAGTTACCGGTCAGGTGTTTTAACAAGTAATACTACCGAACCATTATCGTTCAATTCGAATTTCTGCGGGAGTGTTTACAAACTTGATGTTTAACTTTCCAAATTAAAGTTAACTGCGATGGATTGGTAGCGTAACTTGTTTTACATCTTACCAGCTTTAAGAAGATCCGGGTTCGAATCCCGGTCAAGGAAAATGATTTTTTTCATAACGAATTTCTATATGTTGGTGTATATCTTTGCACCCAGTAATGTGACTACGTGTCATAGCATTTCAATATTTTGCAATGATTTGGAGACATTAAAATTGTAGGAATATGAATATACAAGATGGAGCTCAATATTATGCCAATTTATTCTTTGTGTAATACTCGATCGAAATGCAATCTAGCGTAACCTCGAGGCAGTTTTCCATTTGAGGCCTGATTAATAAACCCGAAATAATCATATGAAAAAAACTACTTTACTTCAAAATCGGGGAGATTTCTAATAATGTCGTCAACAGGCAAAGTTTTGTTAATTGTTTACATTATTAATATGACATTCTACTTATTTATGCTTGGTATAGGTTACATCCAAGACATCCTAAACCCTTTGTTTCCCACCAAAACAGCTTCCTATTCGAAAGATTTCCTTTTGTGAATAGCTTTTTGTCATTAAAATGGGCTGTAATACACGATAAGCTTTGCAATAATTTATTTTAATTATTTCATTTGGCAAATGTCTTAAAAAGACTACATTTTCCAAAATCAAGGGAAAAATATGATCGTTTTCAGAATAGCCAAATTCAAATTTAACTTGCTGTAGTTAGATTAAACCTGAAAAGATATTAAAAGTAAATGTGTATGTCCAAAATTCACAATACAAAATTTGGGGACGGATTTTGTCAGGGTTTTGCTGCTATTAACCCGTTAAGAATTGATATTCCTTCCACTTTCAGATGTGTACTCTTTTTTGGTACCGTTTATCCTTGAAACCCTGTATTTAAGAGCAAAACATTCTGGGCAAAGTGAAATTAAAAAAATGTGGCCAAGAGGGAGGAAAGCACTCAAAGGATTTTATTGATTGTTGAAATAAATTTGAGTTTCATTTCGTAAAACAGAAAGGTACATAGAGAGAGAATGATGGAGAGTTTCTTTGCGTAAAAAATGATTCGACAATTTATTTGAGTTCTATTCAATTACTGTGTTTGCACCTCATACATTGGTGTCAATGGTCGACGATGTAGTCTTAACAGCATTATTTTTCCATGTTTTCTCAAACAGTATCTCTTCTTTTGTTACTATAATAAATGCAGGAGCCCTATCATGTGATGAGGATGTTGGAGAAGAAAATATATTTGATGATACGACGATGCGTGCGGGGCAATATGCCGGCATTTACGTCAGCAAAAAATTCACCCTTGCCATACAGGTTTTAAAAGAACTTCAAAACGCAGTCAAGGTGAAAATGTTGCTTCGCGTGAATAAATGCACACAGCTCTGTACTTATCGTTTTTAAAAGCGATTTCAGAGCATATTTAACCCGTAGAATGTTTTGTGAATTGAGTAGCCCGTGTAATGGTTGGGCAAAAGCAATTCCTTTGTTCTTTCATGGTATTTGGTAAATCGTGCAGAACTTTATTTACCTTGCATAGCATGCGATTCAATTTCAAATGAGAGAATATGGGTGAATAGCTTTATCCATTTTAGTAGCTGTAGCTGAAATGCTTATAGATACTGCATTCAACATGGTGAAATATTCGAGGCTTAGGGGAAATGGAATCGAAGCTGTGAAGATATGCCCACTGAAATAAGGTAGCGATTATTTTCGCGTAGTCATTCATGTATTCGCAAAGTCACTCAAACTGGTACGGCTTGGTAGGCACGCAGTTTGGTCCTCGTAGCGTAATTTTGATTACAAATCTTTTTGTGAATCGGAAATGTCGGTTTGTGCATTACAATGCACATGTCAAAGCATTACGTAAAACTGTCTTTAAGTCCTGCAATGGCTACAAACATGGTACTAAACCAGTGGTTGCCTCCTTAGTGAGGCTTCTAGGGTCTTCCAGGTGGTAGGAGCGATTTTTATTCATGTACAAATTTGCGTGAAGCTTTGCGTGTTTGTAGTTATCAGTTATATTTATAGATGAAAGTGAAAAAAAATTATTGCTACCCATGTCGTTTCTCCGAAATTTAATGCCATTTTAATACTTTGTCTTATGGCACTTGACATATGCATTCGAAGTAATTAGAATTTATATGAACAGATATTCTCCTAAAAGCGGGAACATGCCTTTAATATTATTATAATGGCTCCTATTGAAAGCAAGGTAGCATTCTGAATAAAAAACACGTATTTATGTACGACTTAGCTTAAATTTCGAATGCCGCGCTGTGAACCCAAGTCAACAACGCTTCATTTGAGACGAAAATTTGAAAATATAATTCTTGAATCATTTATATTACTACATATATGGTTATTTCCAACGTATGTGTACCTTCTGAAGTGAAGTATTGATCAAGTCTATCTCCGACTTCCACGTATTCATATAATGTTTTCATTAAAATTTCGAAGTCCGCACCGTAAACCCAAGTCATAAAAATGCTTTCATATAGAGAGAAATTTTTGAAAATATAATTCTTGAACAATTTATAGTACAATATGTATAGTTATTTCCAACGCATAAATTAATTTACTTAAGTGAATTGTGGTCCAAGAGTTTTTTCGGCGTACTTGAAAAGTCACTAATATGTGCAGTCAACGACTCATGATCGCGCTCCACCCACCTTAATCGCGGTGGCTAAAGAGTTTGGCTGAAAATTTTAATCGAAATAATGAAAATCGTGAAATCAATACCTTCTTTCACCCTCTAAAGACAGCATTTATTTAAATTTACCCTCGATGGGTCCGGTTAGGACTAGTGGTAGCTTGTCCGACTCTCAATCCGAGGGTCGCCGGTTAGAGAAAAGATCACCGGTGAGGGGACATATTTTTCGCCGCTGGCGGTAACCAACTTTTGCACGCTACCCGAACTGACCCAACAACTGACCGGCAGTAGTCTCATCATAAGGCAGTGATGGCGCAGATCAAGGAGATTGGATAGATATCAACTGCACAGCTTCCGGTGTGAGTAAAGTTCACGGAATCGGCCGGGGTACTGCGATGAGGAAGGCAACGGGAAACCACCACGTTATGTCTCCCTGGAATATGCAGACCTGCATTCGAACTATATATGACATAATGGCTTTCCTCCCAGTAAAATATTCCGGAGGTAAAATAGTCCCCCAATCGAATCTTCGGGTGGGGATCACTGATCTCCTTGAGGTCGGTCGCTTACTTCATGCTAATCCTGGTACCGAGCCTCTGTCCTACCTTCTCGCTCACCTGTCCTACCCTACGCTCACCACTGTTATCATGTCCAACTTACTAGTGTGAAGCATCAATACGCGCTGGAAAAACTTGAATGGCATTAACCACTCGTCTGCCATTCGTAATTGAATCTTCAGCTTTACGAAAGGAAACCATTTTGGGCATGAATTCCTATTCTTCTTCTTTCTCCGTTTTCTGTGTAAGATTTCACCGTTAAATGAAAAATTCTCTTTAATTCATATTGTGACCGCCAACTTTAAAAAAATTATATCCTGTTATTTAAATTCATGAAAGATACCCTTTTCCCACTTGATCTTTCCTAAATAAAACTGCTTGAGATTGCATGGTGGTAAATGCTTTAATGGGTAAAACATGTGAAAAAATAGTATTTCTCGATCTAATATAATTGACATATTTGAAAAAGCTCTCATTAAGGATCAATTACTCTCCACTTATCGCAAGGAATTGAAATGAAGATGCCAATGTAACCATAGTTTTAGGGTTATTAAAAAACGACTCCAGGAACCGAAATCAAAATGCGTTCAATGGAAGTGGCGCTTTCATTGGATAATACGGCCGGAAAAAAGTGCTCGTTAAAAATAAAATCGTCTAATAATCTGTACATTTTGTATCCTTATTTATTCCCCAGTAGCTCATGACTTGTACTAATGACAGCAATATTTTTATAGCGCAAGCAAAAAGAGTGAATTCAGTATTTGTTATGTCTCGAACAGTCAAGGGGAGTCATCTTAAATATTCGGTTAATTTTTGCGCTTTAGATCCCTGGAGTGTGCTTCAAAACCATCGCAAGTTCAAGATGAGCAGTTTTCTTTCTATAACGCGTAACATTTCAATATTATTTTTTTTGTTCGGAAATTTTTAATTATCATTCATTGTAATTACTCATTGTTATTTTCGAAGTGTTTTACGGTGCGTATGGAGCTATATAAATCGCTTAACAGTTTTTTATTGGTAAATTGTGCTGTAGATAGGTAATTGTCATTTTGTTTGGAAATCTGATCAAAGACGGAAAGAAATGAAAGTGTACCTGTCACTTTGAGTGACAAATAAATGTAGTGTTGACTGTGATAGTGTAATTAATTAATTCTCATCACTGGGCAACGTTGATATACCTGCTATTTCATCAGAGCCGTTAACAACAGTTCGCATCCGTGAGTGTAATACATAAGTTCACGCACGACTCCGCCAATAGTTAAGGAGGAAACTGGATTTTAAGCATTCCCGATTATTTACCTTGATTTTAATATACATTATGGAGTAAAATGTCTACTATGAAATGGTTTAGAATTATTACTTGGTCATTGGTCATTAATCGAAGATGAATTGTTTTAAAAATTATGAATTTTGACGCTGAAATGCAATGTGTTAATGGCAGTGCGATGGCGTCTCTTAATACCTTCTTTTATATCAGTTTCCACCGGAATCATATCGTTCAAAAACTTGTATATCATGAACTAAATATTGAGGCATCTGATATATATTTCTTCAGCTTCGGTCACCGATGGTGAAACACGTGTTCTTAGGTTTGACTGAGAGTTTTCCGGTTTTCTTCGGAGTACATAACCGATATACTGTCACTAAGATTACAATCGAACTCAGATCGATATGAGCTTGGACCGATCGAAACATTCTAAGCCAGCCGAATCGGATCTCCTGGTTTACCAATGCGAAATCGATTGAAATAGCGATTTTAATCGGTTCATATCGATTTGAAATCTCAGACTGACGGAGAAAGCAGGCCAAGTTATCCCGCTTCTCATGTCGATCCCACTAGCTCGTTGCGTTTACCATACCGAGCTGAACCGGCCAAATCGACCTGAGTTCGATTGGTAAACGTGGTGTGTGATGAATGCAGCAACGTTGCCTAGGGAAACTATGCTGCTAACCTTGTTTATTAAATTTCTTAGTAAAATACTTCAAATTTATGATTGTAAAATAAATTGGAAAATTTCTCAAGCCTGAAGACAATTATAACCTTCCCCCAGTTCGTTAAAAAAAATCAAGATATCATATCCCACTGACAAGCGATAGAGGCTGGATGTTAGTAGAATTACTGGCTTTCGTTACGAGGTAAAAACTGAGGTTTTACGCTTTTTACCGTAAGATTTTACCCGAATGAGTATGTCCATGAAATTTCAAAAATACGCTAGGAAACACACACAACCTAAATTTTCACATAGCTGAAATATGTATGATGTAATCAGCCCCCTACAGAACTATTTTCCAAGATTTTAGACGAAAAATACCAGCCCTTTTACATGAGAAATGGTACGTGTATGCACTTCAGAGAGACATGTTTTTCTTCAATGAGGAATATCTATCACCTAGATCTCGTCAATCAATTTGAAATAGTACTATGAAGCGCAGGCTCCTCCATTAGGTAGTTTGAGCGAAATATCATTTCTCATATAAATCAATGAATTTCATCTAATTTTAGAGAAAAATTCACCCTTCCAAAGATATCAAAATATCAGCTCCTTATTGAACTACTTTCCGAGATTTTTGACGAAGAATACCCTTTTACGTGGGAAATGGTACGTGTATGCACTCCTGAGACACCTCATTTTTAAAAAATGAGGAATTTCTAGCTCCTAGAAGCCAAACAATCAACAGTATGTAGTTTGTATACTTTCTCAACTATTTATGGAAATAAATCAAGTTTACCGCAGTAGTTTTTCAGAATCGCAAAGAGCATTCCGTTGTGACGTATTTTGAAACGTACCGTGTGAAAAAATGAGTCAAATTAAATACTGAAGGTATTTTTATTTAATTACTGAGAGCTTCAGTCCTATAAAAGTATTTTATTGCACCATTAATAATGCACTATTTAATTCATGCTACTTACAGCTTCTGAAATCAAAACGTATAATGATAATAATTATATATTTATTGACGGGTATAAATCCTTTATAAAGGTACACGTTGAATTCAGGTATAAGGCAGCATGAAGTACCAGATTTACGGTGAATAAATGCGCATGATTAGAGATCAAGGTCAACTTAAAAAAAATAAATGATTAAAAAATATAAATAAATAAAACAGATATGCTTGATGAAACAAGACAAATAGGAAACATTGTTCCTCTCCAATCTCTTAAAGGCACTTGAACATGAAGTAAAATAGTCAACTTCCCTTGAGATTGCATTAGCATCTCTCATTGCACTGTACAATGGCATATAGAAAGAATAATTAGTAGGCAGATGGGGAACATTAAACAAATTAGCAAAAATTAAAAGATTCTCCAATAGCCGTAAAAATGGCACCACTCGTCAAACATGCAACCCCACAACACTTACTGTGTTGGTTTGCGGGAAAGGGGATTCCACAGCCGGGACCAATCACAGCCTCTCTACCAGAATACCCTCCTGTGATGGTTTACGGGAATGTTACTTCCTCGCCAGTGACCACCTCAGACACACACACTCAACCCAGTTGGGATCCTTTTCGAGGGCTAATGGGACCCTGATGAGGATACCTAGGTTATAACCTGAGATCCTTCATAGGGCTAATGGGACGCTACTAAGGATGCCTGGTCATTACAACAATCACACTCACAAGCACTCAAATCACTCACACACACAGACGGGCCCAACTTCTGGGAGAAATCGCTCAAAAAGAGCGTGGTCAAAATATAAACACAGAGACAAACGAGGGTGAGCGTCGGATACGCGCATTTCGGCCACAAGGTGGCCCTCTTCAGCGAGCTGACGGGAAAAGCACTTGCAACACGAGGATGTAACTGCTTTTCGCTTTCGAACGTAAATCCCCTTTCCCGCAAACCAACACAGTAAGTGTTGTGTGGTTGCATGTTTGACGAGTGGTGCCATTTTTACGGCTATTGGAGAATCTTTTAATTTTTGCTATCTTGAGAGGCCGTAGAGCTCAATTTCCTTTACTTTAATTAAACAAATTGCTCAGCCTGGTGTGTAATACAAATTTGGTCCCCATTATGACTAGAGAACTATCTCGCTCAAACTACCTTAGATGTCTTGTTTTAAAATTGAATTTTTTATGACGTTCTGTATGAGTCACCCACCACCCAAAGACTAAGACAGAGACTGGAGGCCATAGAAATGAATTATTTTAGAAGCTGCGGCCTATCAAGGTTACAAAGGATTACCAATGGAAACATACGGACTAGGATTTATATGGAAAACAGTCACCGATGAAATGGAGATTAGACGGTTGAAATAGTATGGCCACGTAAAAAGAATGGAGGATAAACGATGGCCAAAAAAATACTGAACAGGCAACCACAAGGCAGGAGGAAAAGGGGTCGACCACCAGATGATTGGATGAAGTAGGTCACTCAAGATATGGGAAAGAGACAATTGGGACCCGAAGAATGGAAAAATAAAGAAGCATGGGGAAGAGGAAGCGAGCGACGGCCGACAGCTGTATTATACTCTCTTATATATACTATATGAGTACGTATTACGCGTATATTTTTCGCACCTCCTGGTGAAAACCGACGTGGCTCGGCTGTCCGGAGCGCGGGTGATACGCAAGGAGGAAAACGTAAGCGCCAATCCCGACGGGATCGTGCCGCGGCTTCGGCGTCCGCGTGATTTCAGCCTTGAAAGCCGCTTCGGGGTCACTCGTCGGGGCGGCCTTGTGCCGAGTCGGTGGAGGGAACGGGAAGAGTGAAAGAATACAAGAGAGGTGGCGGTGGTTTGGGGGAAGTGGCGGGGCGGGAGGGGGGGGGGGAGAATGGAGACAAGTGTCTGCAATCGCCATAAACTGCCTCCCACCACGCTCCAGAAAATGGGATTTCGCCACACACGTTTCGATGGGTGTGAGTCGCGTGGTGAGGCGTACCAGGCGCGTGGGGCCGCCGGACGTGGTCGGAAGGAGACGGCGGAATGGGCGTCTTGTTCCAGTGACCGTCCCGAGGGTCCCAAGCGCTTCAACCGAGAGGACGAAACTTGAGTGAGTTGAGACGTTAAGTCCTCTGCGTTGGAATGTGGGCCGACCGGGAGAAAAAAATTATGAGGATAGAGTTTCGGAAAAGGGTTGTTGTTCCCGGAAGTGGTGATTCCTCCTTAACTTCTTAATTCTGAGGCCCTAACGAGACTACTTGGGACTTGAAAAATATCCCCATGACTTTGTGAACAGCGAATGAGAAAGTGGAATGAATTTAGGCAATCCAAAAGGGGCACCACCAAAACATGTGCCTGAATAATTCAATCTTAAGAGGTGTGTCTAATCCAAAGTGTCACTTCTATCACAATGCCCAACTCTTTCTTTCACCTAGCGACCAGAAGCACAACAAGATGGCATAGTTACTAAAATACGTAATAGCAATCATGACATCCTCTTTCTTTACAATAAAATATTTCTTTTATAATCATTAGTGCATATTGTTATTTTACCAATTACAGTTTCGCTATACTTACACCGACAGCATTCAACAGAGAAAATCATTATGATGACTAGGAGGTCTTACTGTTCTTCCGTGTTTGCACATTTATTCTGTCTGGGTTGAGAATTTAACCTTCATCAGCAATATCAAAATAAAAGAAAACCCTCTATGGACAGAACTATGAAACATCAGCTTGAAAAAATACTGCAACTATGTTAGTTTTTTAAAGGTGCTATTTTAACATTTTAAAAAATGCAATTGATTTGATAATGGCATTTATTTTGACATGTGACGTAATTGTATTGAGAGTATTTAATTTTAAATAATACTTTACTTAATAATATTTACACAATTTAACTACCTATACTTTAACATAACCTTCATGACGTAAATTTTTTTGAACGCCCCCAAATTTCTTCATATGACAGCTATAACTATTTATTTCAGAGCTCCACCAGGAACACCATCGTCAGTGAATAGCGTTACACATTCATATATTCAAATTGCATTATAAACCGCCGAAAGAGACGAAACTTCCCGCACACTTAATCCAAAGCGTTACAATTCTGTCTAGAGTAGCAACTGAATTGAAAAGCCTCAGAGAAAGCAGATCTTTTAATGATTTTGAGACGTAACAAAGTTCACTCGCTCGTCCATAGAGGGTTAAGGTAAGTGGTTTTGAGAGTTACTAGTCCCGAAAAAACTCATTTAATTCAACGAATTTAGCCTCATTACAAATTACAACATCACCTATACAATGATAACAAGATGCCTGCTATAACTTTTGCACCGATACACTTACCGCACTAATTTTTGAGATGCTTGCCGTAAAATAGATGCAGTTTTCCATGAGATACGGCAATACTATGCGTCTCAGAGACGATTTCTTTTAAAAATCAGGAAGTTCCGACCCATATTTTAGTCAGAAATAAACGGTAACTAGTTCGTGTGTTTATCAATTAAAAAAAATAATATTATTACTTACAGCAATCCACCTCCCAAAATCACAAAAAAAAACATTTTCAGCGGGCGGCGCGTACAAATAGTCAGATTGAAGACATTTACATGCAATTTTTGTTAATTGGTATGACTTTTCGATCATGTGAAACTAAGTTTTTCTGACTTCAACATTGCACCATTAACTTCGAGCTTCTTAAAGCTGCTGAAATTAATAAGTAAATTTTTAATATATTCTGTAGTGTGACTGGAGAAAAATCTTGCTCCGACTACCTTAATAGATTCGATACAATGAGACTGAACTTCTGAAGGCTGAAAATATGTAAATAAAAATAACTTTGTTAATCTTTGCAGAAGTTTTTAGATTTTCCACGGATTTCATCCAATGGTGGACATCATCAGGTGAGCGGAGTTGCAGGGAATTGAATGGGTTACGTATTAGCTTTCTGGGCCGTATTCGATTTAGTTAGTCATTTGGAAGGTGTTAACTCGCGAGCGTCCTAACCCGGATCCTTCGACGAGCTCGCTGCCCACTCGGTACCGACCCTCGCTTCGGAAGAGGAAACGCGGAAAAGATCCTTCTCAGTATAAGCAATAAACTAATACCAGCCTGTCCACTGGAAGAATGTCTAAAGGCCGCTTACACGCTACATTTTATTGTTCAAACGAATGTATGAATTCTTTCACTAGGAAAATTGTACCGTGCAAAGCGGAAAATTAAGGCTGAATGACTGAACGGGAAATGGGGCCTGCTCTAATTGCATTCATTTTCTTGTACAATCGATGATACATTCATGTGTTCAATAAAATGTGTCGTGTAAAGCGGCCTTATGATTACAGCAATGCGCAAGAGAGGACAAAGTTTTTGACGGACCCAAGAAGTCTCTCTTTCAGTTCCCGGCTAAATAATTTATTAAGCACTTTTACTTTCTTTATTTCCTCATCTTACAGCATCATGGACCACCATAAAGGTGGCTCTGGCTTGACTACATTATTCAGGACAAATACTTAGTAATACATTTTTTTTAAATTCAGTTAAAAACATCCTGCTCCCGCTGATAAAATGGACGCCTTAGTGATACTCAAAATTAAGGTAAAAAACACGCATATAAATCCACGAATATATTTTAAATGACCCCATTTGACCAGTCATAGGAGCCTACTTCAGTGCCATTTGCGTAGAACAACCGCATTTTGACTTCGATTACGACTGTAATTCGCAAATAAATTTAAAAAAAATAGGAGGTAAGATGCCTGCAGTTTACTTTTTATCTGTTTCCTCGGAGTTTTCGCGTCTTATCTTCAGTTATAATTAAATGCAATAATTTGCTTTCTTGTTCAAAATGACTTTTTTCGCTGTAATCTGAGAAATCTCCCTAAGAGCCCGTGTAAAAACCTCCACCTTCAAGACTGGTCTACAGTAAAACTTGCATTAAAACTATTTTATTTTCATTTTATTTCATGAAACGGAATTGAAGGATGTCCAAATCAAGTTTTCAGAAAATTTGGAATGAGTGACCCTGAGTCCAGAGCTACCTAAGTCAAGGATAAACTTAATCTTAAGGACCCTCCAATCTCATCGCGTATTATGTCTTAAAACAGTCATATAATTGGGGCTGTAAAAGACATGGTGAATGCGTCATAGGCTATTTTGTGTAGAAAGGTGAAATTACGTTCCCGGAAAGGGGAATTCCGGCAAAACGTTGTCCGTAAATGTACCGATACGGTGGTAAAAATATTCGTCGAATCTCTTCTTCACAAAAGACTGTTCTGCCAATACTTTTCCTCTCATTTGGAGTCTCTTGTCCGTCTCTATAAACATCTTTTTATACCCTACACCACTACGCGGTCAGGGTATAATACAGCAGAAATATAACGCATTAAAGGAGGCGTGGCAGGTGTGGAAAAGTATATATAGTAATGATCAGCATCCCCTTATGAGTCTATCTACATATGAGGACCCCAGAAGTGAAGGGGTCTAAGTAACAAAATCGTTGTTTTGAGAAAACTTAAGTCAAAGTTGAAAATGTTTGGTACAACCCACTAAGTAGTTAAGAGGCATTACCCTAGATAGCATCACCTGTCAAGAAAATCACTTGGATCCCTTTACCAACTAAAAGATTAATATTTTCACATCCCATTCCTGTACCCAACTTATATTTTTTTTAAATGTCACTTAGACCCCTTGACTTCTGGGGTCCACATATGTCTGTCTGTCCGCCTGTATGTCTGTCCGTCTCTTTGCACGATAACTGGCGTAAAAATTGAGATATCGAGCTGACATTTGGGTCATATGCCTCTAGTAGTCCACAGACGGCACAGTTCTAAAATGGGTTGGACCAAAACTACGTTTTTTTCAAGTGGTGTAGGGTATTTAAGCTTCAGCAAGGCCGAAGACAATTTATTTACTAGTTTAAATTGCCTTCTAACATCATGCTGGTTGGCATGTCATGGTTTGACCAGGTACTGAGATTTTTGGCTGCATTTAGGATTGGTTGTTTGATCGACGCATGGAGGATAATCAAGTTTCAGCACCAGCCCAGTCCTATCGGAAAGCGCACTTAGGGGGGTACACAGTTTTAAGGCCCAATTAGCACAATGTTTACTTTATAAAGCGGCCTCCACCTTATCGAATCCAGACCATTTTTATTATCCCAGCCACCACTACACCACCTTTTACAACTCATTTCAAATAACCTCCACAAAATTTTGGAACTCCCTCCCTATACCCTTGAAACAAATTTCATCAGTTAAATCCTTAAATCGAATCGAATTATAATAATCGAATTATATCGAATATCTTATGCAACAGCAGAACACTTGCAGCTGGATATTTGGTTATCACACCTAAATATTGGTTTTAATGTAAAACTGTCACGAAAAAAATATGCACTAAAGTCAATCAAAATTATGTATGTAATCAATAAATCAAAAATAGGTAAGTTAAATGGCATCGACAATGACTTACTCGTAATTTTTCTCGTAATTTATGTAACGACTATTGTAAAAACTGAGCATAGTTTTTTCACTTAACGTACTTGGTCATACATGGCATGTCCTAGATCATTAACTTGTATCGAAGAACTAAACCACCGGACCCACGAGATAATGGCCGCTTAGGAAGGTGACCGCTGAAGGGAGGGTACATTTGAATTGCTTATATTTATGGGAAATTCATTCCAGTCTCAGAAAATCAATTTTAAAACAACTTTCAGGAAAGTGAGTAGAGTGTTTCGAGAGAATACTGTTGGTGGAACTAGAATATACCAAAATTATCCTTGGAGGAAGAGTGAGAACCGCAATCGGGAAAAAACGATGATGAACTATGAGAGATATCCAACTACGTATACCAATAGCAGTTATCCAATGGCTTAATCCACCGCACCAACCAGATTTCCATCTTCCAGTTGCTCTAATGCCATTAATAGGATAGTTATTTACAGTTGAGGATGCAAATATGAAATAATACCAATATATTGGCAATACTTCAGATTTTTGGACCGCGTTCGTTGGATAACTTCTATTGCTCTATCATCATTGGTCGTTCGATCCTAAGATTGGTTGACTGCAGCCCTTCGCATTTCCTTATCTAATGCTAGTTTCCTTACTTCCTGGTAGATCTTCCTATGTACTTTCCTCTTTATTTGGTCCATGAACTTATTCCTGGGTCTTTCTCTGGGGACTTTTCCCTCTATTTTACCTTCAATTGTGTACTCCACAAACTCATGTGCCTCATGGTGTATCCAATTCATCTGGTCCTTCTTTTCCGTACGGCATATGGTCCTTTCTTATTCTACTCTTCTGAAAACTTCCTCATTTCTTAGTGGTACACTTCATTACGTACACTTCGTCATGACATAGTTATTCCACATAAATTTATGTGACAAACTGCCTCGTCGTCCTGCCACGTCGTCGTACCACGTCAAAACCCGGGTCTTTGTCAGATGTAGATGTAGTAATAGTAATAATAATAATGCATTTATTCACCCGTATGACCATTTACAATATGCGTAGTATATCCTTGTCAAAAAGTATATTTACATCACCAGACACAATGGAAATATTACAATAAATATCGCAGCATATGATTTGATGCACAATAGGACTAGCTTAACTCTAAACAGTGCTGAATAAATTCTTCCCTAGCATGGAGAGCATTGTTTAACAATAACATTTTAAGTTGGACTTTAAATGATACCAACATTGAAATATTTTTCATCCTAGATGGAAGAGGATTACCTGTACAATTTCATATCTCTATGAAAAGGACTATCCCCACATTGTTTTGTTTTTCTAGGTAGCATATATAGACAATTTTTAGTCCTAGTTTCATATGAATGATAATCTTTGTTAGTTGAGAACAAGGTCGTATATATTTTTTTAATAAATATAATCAGGTTAAAATACACAGTGACGGTAAAGTTCAAATTTTTAGTGACTCAAAATTAGCCCGGCAGGATTCTCTATGTGTTAATTTTAACAAGACACCAATAACTTTTTTTTGCATTTTAAAAACTTCTTAGCTATATCTGCTATCACCCCAGAAAATTTGCATACCAATCGTAATCAAACTCAATCGGCAAATCACTTCTAATTGCAAAAAAAACAAATGAGGTAATTCCGAAATATCTCCTTACTCGGTGGGCAAAAAAGAATTTCTGCCCAAAGTGGGGTCCAAACTCTCATTATTTTGAACTTAACCCTTAACTTCGATCATCGGGTCTTTTTTGACCCGACGATAAGACGACCGGTCGAAAAAACGACGACATATTATTTTGAATTTGTTCTTTTTTTTGTAGTCGTAATACGGCCGCTCGCAGCAACCTTGCTTACAATGTAATCCTAGGGGGGAGGGGTAGCAGGCCAGTTGAACTTGAGACAGTGCGGGTGGCAGTAGTTGCTTGCGAAAAATCGGTTCAAATAAGACCCGAGGATAAGGTGTACGTGGCCAAAAACCACGATAGTAGTTTAGGGTTAAGGTGGTTGAAGAGCAAACCTTGAGTCGTTGAATGCACATTTGAATAACTTTTCAAGTTTGTTGAGAACATATTCTTGGACCACACTTCACTTAAGTATATACATCTAATTATATGCTGGAAATAACCATGCATGTTGTAATATAAATGATGCAAGAATTTCATTTTCCAATTTTCCTCTCAATAAAAGCATTGTATTAACTTAGGTTTACGGCGCGGTCTTCGAAAATTAAGCGAAAACCGTATATAAATAGTGAATTCTATTGGTATGATATCCTGATTATTTTTAGGGAACATTATAATAATAAGAATTTTATTTTTCACGTTCAGGAGAAAAGATCAAATCGAATTATTCAGTAATATATGTCAAGTACTGTAAGGCTAAGTGTTAAAATAGCATTAAAGTGCCAAGAAAACAAATCGGTAACGTATTATTAATGAGTACGCATATGAAAGATTCCACACCAATCTGAATCAAAATGAAAATCTAACCAACCACCTTAAAGATGGCAATGCGCCAGAGAAAACGAGACGAGCACGGATTTTATAAGGAGCGATGGGGATCGAAATTTTGGACGACTTGAGGAGAGACAGAGGATATGAGCAACTTGGAGAGACTTACTGTTGGGCATATTTTTTTTCGATTTTATCTATGCATATTACTAATGAGTGCGCGTTTCAAAAGTTTCACGTAAATATGTACATTAACAATTGCTCAAACCACCTTAAGGTAGTGCGAGCGAGATTGTTCCATAATCATAATAGAGACCGTATTCAACTTATACCTTTCAATTTCACCGGCTGTAAGACACACGAATTAAATATTGCATTATTAATGGTGCAGTAATATAGTTTTACATGACAGAAATTGTAAGTAATCAAATGAAAATATCTAAATAAATCTTTAACTTGACTCATTTTTTTCACGCGGTGCGTTTGAAACTCTATCAAAACGGAAGATTTATTGTGATCCCGAAGAATTTACTGCGTTGAAAATATAATTGTTAAAAATAGTTGAGAAAACACACACACTACTCACTGTTAATTTTTTGACGAGATCTAAGCGTAGGAAATGCCTCATTTTTTAATATATGGTCTCTCTGGAGTGCATACACGTACCATATCCCAGGTAAAATGGCTGGTATTTTCTGGCAATTATCTCGGAAAGTAATGTGTTAAGGATCGGAATTGTTGGTGTCAATGGAAGGGTGATATATTGTTCTTAAAATGAGACCAAATTCATTGATTTCGAGGTAAAATGATATTTTGCTCAAACTACCTGCCGCGAGGCTGGATCGTTACCGAACTGGCCACCAAGGCCAGACGATTATCCCACCGCCGTTTCTCCTTGGAGCGAGGATGAACATGACGGAATGGTTTTTGTTGAGAGGGTAGTTTTTGTCGTGAGAGTCTTTCTCCGAAAGCGAAAATGAAAATGCCAGAACGGTAGCTCCCGTCCACTTGGCGCGCTTATGACGTCAGTGGAAAAGCACGTTGTCTGAAGTGATGGTTACAAGTACGTAAGCGACGCGATTTATTACCTAGATGCGCTCCGCCTCCCTCACAGGAAAGCATGGCAGGCGTTGAGGTCCAACCTCTCACAAGGGGAGGAAGCCAAGTAACAAGGAGAATGATGAAGACCTACGCCTTTTTTGCGCTTCCTTAATGGGACAGATTTTCCAGGAAAGAATGAAATTACTCTCTTGAAAACATTCCAAGATTCGAAATATGAACGGGGAAGTTGTTGTTTCTGTCCCACACATGGAGGATGCGCTTACAAGGAAATGAAACATGGACGTTAAAGCGGGAGGGAAAAAACGCCTGAAAGGGATTGAAATAAGTTATTGCCATAGAATGAAGGACTGAACTTATGTTACCATACGGAACGAAGGCACCGAGGATTCTGGAAGCGATGAAAATGCGCTGTCTGACATGTTGAATGAATAACTCTGCAGTTAGTTGGTACGGAGGCTTCTGCGGTCATTTGTTGAGGTCAGTTTATTCGGGTTGTTCCCGCGTTGATTCATATTAACGGACTACAGTTTCGAAGGATCTCAGAGTTTCCAACGTTATCTGATGGATAAGGGTTTCTCGGGTCTTCCACCCAGGTGAGCACGTCCATGGGGCCCAACGTTTCGGAGAACGACTTTGTACCGGTACCGGCCAAAATTGAGGAAACGGCATTCGGAAGCTGAACCCCCCCTGATGATGGAGGACAAGTCGTTCTCCGAAACGTTGGGCCCCATGGACCTGCTCACCCGGTGGAAGGCGCGAGAAACCTTTATCCGGACAACAGTTTCGCTAACGTTACAGCTAGCGTCGACAAGTCCTGAATGAGCTGCAGAGATTCTTGTGCCTTTTTACTTATTCATTATATTCTATATAAATTCTTCAAATTTGTTATTCCATCCATAATTGGTCTTGACGCACAAAAGTGAAACGTTTTATCGTTAAAGAAATCGACCTACCATGGCTATCGCGTAATATGTCCATACATTTCACAAATAATACATTGATTTTTGAAAACTATTCACAATGCGCTATTGTTAGACACATTATTGTGTTACCAAATGATTCCGATACTAAAAAACTTTGTTTTCCGCCGACTAACTGCAAAGTTGAGGTCAGTTTATTCGGGTTTTTCCCGCGTTGATTCATATTAACGGACAACAGTTTCGCTAACTTTACAAATAGCGTCGTCAGGTCCGGCCGGCCAATCAACGTACACCTGACAAACTCAAACGTTAGGTATATATAAAGGAACAAGAATCCCTGCTGCTCATTCAGGACCTGACGACGCTAGTTGTAACGTTAGCGAAACTGTTGCCCGTTAATATGAATCAACGCGGGAAAAACCCGAATAAACTGACCTCAACTTTGCAGTTAGTCGGCGGAAAACAAAGTTTTTAGTATCGGAATCATTTAATACACAATAATATGTCTAACAATAGCGCATTGTGAATAGTTTTCAAAAATCAATGTATTATTTGTGAAATGTATGGACATATTACGCGACAGCCATGGTAGGTCGATTTCTTTAACGAAAAAACGTTTCACTTTTGTGCGTCAAGACCAATTATGGATGGAATAACAAATTTGAAGAATTTATATAGAATATAATGAATAAGTACTTGTTTAGTTGCGAATTGTTGCACTCTGTGGATGTGATTTAGTTCATGGTGCCTTGAAAATATATTTATGATTTTTATATGTGTGCAAAAGTTTCTTTCTAAATGTCAAAAAAATAATCAAGCTTCATAGGATCCGTAACTATTGAATATTTGTGGTACATTAGCTCAGACAAACTGTAGTTTCTTGTGAATAATTTTGGAGATTGTAGATTTTAAAGATCATTTCGTAGTATAATACCTTAAAAATTGTTGCAACTGGCACTGCAGATCACCATTATCGTATTCATCTTTGTAGGGTTGCGGTTCTCGAAAGTTTTGTTCAATTCCTACATTTAAATATCGTTCGAAATATCCGTCCCCTTAAATGAAACTAGATATTGAAATGAACAAATGAAGTAATTTATCGGAAGATAAAGTTAATTTGATTGTATAAAAATCAATAATTATCTGTGTCTTTCATAAGTTTTACCGAATGCAACCAAATAAATAAATGAACAATTTTAAGAATTTTGTATACTCGATGGAGTATAAAATTTTTCTCCCCTTCCTCCCCCTTCTAATTTTCCTCCTATGGTGGAAGTTCCCTTCTAGTTAAGTAACCCTGTTTTAAGGGAATTAAATATCTCGTTGAATGTCACTTTGGTAACCTTACCTGAATTAAGGTAAAATAAGAAAGGCTCACGCGTATAACGCCACTCACTTTTTACCCTCCCTATTCGTCCAATTCGTCATTGAAGCTCTTTGGTTGGTTTTAAGGAATTTTGTATGTACCTTATCTTAAGGTTATCGCGCTTCATGGTCGATGATGTTATTTTCTCAAGGAGAAATAACATCCGCATGTTTAATTAGGTGCTTCACCTTTGAGGAGTGAAAGAGAGGAGAAGTGGAGTGAGATGATTGGAGGGGAATAATTGGTTTGCGATTAATTGGTCCGCGCGGGGCTATTTTTAATCCTCTATCTCCTCTCCAACTTTAGAAATCTCAATCGGAAGTGTCACTTTTTTCTTTGTGTTGCTCTATCTTTATCTTTTTAAAGTCTATTGCGACTAATGATTTAATTTTAAGGTAGTTTGAGCGAACCATAATTTTGCTTAGAAATCGATGAATTCTCTCCATTTTAATGAAAAACATCTCTCTCTTCCAAAGATACCAAAATGTCATACCCTTACCGAACTTCTTTCCAAGATATTTGCCAAAATATACCAGTCATTTTACGTGGGAAATGGTACGTGAATGATTCCATGGAGATCTCAATCAAAAAATGACGTTGTTTGAACAACTAAATTACAACTCTCGTAAAAAAACTAACAGCGTGTAGTTCGCTTATTTTGTCAACTATTTATGAAAATAAATCATATTTTCTCCGCAGTTATTTTTTCAGGATCACAAAAAAACCTTCCGCTGTGAAGGAATTTTCTACGTCCCGCGCAAAAGAATGAGACTTACAGACTTAGAGAGATAATTTTATTTAAATTATTAAAATTTCAGTCATGTGAAAGTATAATATTGCACTATTAACTGTGGAATATTTATTTCATGCTTTCTACAGCCGCTGAAATTAAAACGTATAATTCGAATATGGTTTCCATTATGACTCGAGAACTATCAAACCACCTTAATTGAAATCTTCAGGAGTTTTCAACCTGAGGGGTTGAACCGCTTGAGAAAATCTCGATTCCGTAACTAAGGAGTCACATGTTATAACAACGAACGGTTTGAAATTTTGGTGAGCTTTATCGACTTGATTGGCTATCTTAAGTGCCTAATGTGGTGTTTTTGGTGTCTCTGATCAATATATAAAATGCTATTAGCGATATTACTGCGTGAAACGCTCGTGAGATTTTTACGAACGGTTCCAATACGCTCAAATCTCGAACCCTTCGTGATTGTGCCACGTGACTACTTATTTGCGCACTGCGTTTACCAATCGATCTGATCTCGTACCGATCAGAAAATTCCAAGCGAGCCGACTCAGATCGCCTGGTTTACCAACACGGACTAAAAATATCGATAGCGAACAATCGAATCTATCAGTTGAAGCACGATTGACTCGGTGTGTAAACAAGTGCAGAGTTGAAAATTTTCAGTCGCATTCCAAGTGAACAAAATTGCCCGGTTGGAGGTAGAATTACAATGTGCTACGATATCATCAGTACAACACCACTTGCCATTACTGCTCTCTTGTTCTCAACTGGTTACAATACACGCCTTGAATAATAACGATTATATTTTGTTTCCCAATGACAACCAAAAGAATAACGAGATAACCCGCCTCAGACCCGCTGGTTGAGACCGATCTGAAATCTGACTGGCTGAGAAAGCGGGCCTAGTCGGATCACTTTTCAGTTCGATCCCACTAGTTCGTTGCGTTTACCATACCGAGCTGATCCAGTCAGATCGATTGGTAAACGCAGTGCGGTTAGAACATGGGTTGCCGATATTTCAAGTGCTCACTATTAACTGTACTCCGAATCCATAGTGAGAATCAGGATCGTGGGATTTGGGAACATCGATGGAGAAAAATAGGTATAATCGCAGAAATTGAGGCCACATATTACGCGAATGAGCCATATATTCCTGGTCCACTTTTTTTTACTCAGACGTTACAAGGTTGGGATGAAATATATTCTTAAAGAAAATACAAACTCGGTGGAAACCGTACTTTTATTGAAGTTAGGAACGCTAAAGTTAAGCACCATTTTGGCATATCTATGCGAGTGATTACTATAAGCTATGGCGAAACGTATCTTGTCGATATACCAAGTTTATTTAGTGAAAGGTGCTCACATTCTTCAGCATTTGTTAAAAAATACTTCGTTGTGTGGGGTAACAGCTTTATTCTTCAATAATTGACATAACCATTTGCCAACTGTGTCCCCCTCGTACTAAATTGAAGAACAATGAGGCTGCGAATCGTTATGAATTCGTGGACCGTAGCTTGAAGATTTTTCCTCATTCTGGATTCCCTCAATTTTGCCTTCTTCCTCCTCTCTAGGACCTATTATTTCACCTACCCTTCTCTTCTAGGAGCAGTCCTTTTTTTCTCTCTTTCCCCATATTTCGATGTGAGTAAAGAGCCAAGAATTCAAGGGGTCACCCATTAACCACCTTTACACCCATTTAAAATGCTTTTCAAGAATGAAATCAATTTCCATACATATGTGCAATGATTCTTTCCAAAGTTTCTAAAATACATTTTCTGGCTAATTACCCTTAGTTTTATCAATTCCATTCCTCATCATTGTACCGGAATGCTATTCAGCATACTCCGATTCTCCGTAAGTCATCCATAGTACTTGGAGGAATATTCAAGATAATTTAAAATATAATTTTAACAAAATAAAAATAGGAATTTTGTGGGCATTAATGACTTGTTTTGTTGAGCATTTTTCAATAAAGATTAGGCGGAACATAAGACGATAAGATATTAGGCATCGGTGTGCCCAGTCCGTGTTCGGTCGTTAACCCTACAAATGTAACTAATAAATTCAGGCTTCACTTTGTGGAACCTCTCCATATTGGAAATCAAAAACTTTTAAGTAATGGTCCACTAATATTTTTATTGTTTACGACATCGGTACGATATTGGTTTCGTCACATCAGACCTGAAGATGTCATTACGTGATGAAACCCGGGTCGTAAACAAAAATATTAATGGACCATTACTTAAAAGTTTTTGATTTCCTACAAATATAATTTTTATTTCGACTTGATATTAACTGTCTTATGTTCTAAACATTGTTTTTAGTGGGTACGTTCAGCGTGCGTCCCATTATGTTGCATATCATTATTATCAACTCTCTTGAGTTTTAGTATAGGTATTTTTCTATTCAAATTTGGAGGCTTCCCATGGAGTTACCGTAGGCATAGAGCATTAAGCATACGTGTAAACATTGTCGTAAGCATTAATCGTAAGATCCTCATGCACATTTTTGTTAGAAATATTGTGGCATTCCTTGATAATCGTAACTTCTTACATGGCAGTCAGCACGGCTTCAGGATCCTGCGTACCACAGTTCGTACTCTTCCTTCATGACGTACCCAAATCAGGTGAATGGAAAAAGCAAGTTGATGCAATACTCCTTAATTTCAAGGAAGCATTCGGCAGGGTTTCTCACAAAAAACTCATATACACATTGCAATCATGCGGAGTTACTAAGAAAAGAGTGAATTGGATACAGGATTTTCTCAGTGATCGAAAACAAAAAGTTGTTATTGACGGTATTTGCTTTGATATGGTTGGAGTCACATCCGATGTTCCACAAGAAAGCGTGATCGGCCCTATTTTATTCATTATTAATTAAAATAACCTAAGTTCTCAAGTTAGCAGTAAATAAAAATTATTTGCAGACGATACAGTCATATACCGAGAATTAAGCAAAGACGCGGACTTAGTAGTTCTATCATCGGGCCTTAACAACATTCATTCGTGGTGCCAGGAGTGGGGGCTAGAAGTAAATCTTAGAAAATTTACAACAGTACACTTCTTGCAAAAGCCATCACACTAATGTCATATCTACGCTGTGGTTGGAGTAAACAAAAAGTCTTCAGAAAAAGTCAACTATCTTGGAATTAGCTGAACTTCTGATATATCGAGGGAAACAGACATACAAAACATATGCAGCGCAGCATAAAAAACCATTATTTGTCAAGCGTATAATGGGAAGGTCCTCGGATGATAAAGTAAAAGAGAGGTGCTACTTCGTTCTGGTTAGGCCACACCTCGAATATGCCGCGAGAATTTGGGACCCTGGACACAAAGATTTAAAAAAAATTGACAGAATACAGAGGAAAGCTGCGCGTTTCGTTATGAACTATAAGTGAACATACTGTTTTACAGCTTTTAGAGGGATTAGGTTGGGAGCCGCTAGAGCCCCGGACGCTACACGCTAGGCTTAGTTTGCTTGAGAAAATCAGAACTGGAGTGTTTCTGAGCGACACAGAGAATATTATTTTGGTGCCACTCTAAATCCCTAGGTCAAAAAGAAGCGATAAAATAAGAGAGACATAATGTTACAAAAATTTGTCCAATCCACGCACCATAAGTGATCATGAAAACAGAATTCCACTCAGTACACTCCCATAAAAAACTTTATCATTTCACCTCCCAAAACCTCATCCCTTACATCTTTACACGGCTTGTGTCCTAACATCCCCTGCCACACGCCCATGTGGCAGCTCGCAGGGTAGTATGCAGATGAAGCATTGCATAATGTTGTGATGGGGTTTTGTTCGCATAACGTAACCTCCAGAAGGTGAGGAGAAAGTCCCACTTAGGATTTTAGTTCGACGGTCTTGAAATGACGCAAATGAACTCGTCATGTTTTCTGTCTAGACAATGATGGTTTTCACGGGAGAGTTTTGTTTGAAATTGCTACTATTTCTCGTTGTTATTTTTCTCTATTGAAAAGTATTACATATCTCGTACAATTCAGTGAAAAATAGCGTATCTTCCGTGATGAGCTCATGTCTCCAGAGTTTTTGTTTACTCTCCAGAACTGTAATTTATAAAAAAAACTGGTAATTTTATATGAGTTCTCGAAGAAAAATTTAGAACGTCTACATTTATTACTTTCACTCCTTCTGTATAAAGAAATCTTTTACATCATCAGAGATCAGCTGGGAAATTGGCGATTCTTATAAATATTTACGTGGAAATCTCGGCTTGACAGAGATTAAGTTCACTTTAAGACGGGTAGACGTTGAATAAAGCTACTGAAAGATTTACCAAAAATACCGCTTTCTCGAAAGGACGACCACATAGGACATGGTCTTTTCTATTCTTCCTTGGATTTCCAACTAAAACGGAAAACTATTGAAGTATTAGTATAGTAGTCCAGTCTGAATCTCGAGAATAAATAAAATGGCTATTGAAGTCAATAGTCAGTATCCTGATTAACGCAAGAGAAACAAAAATAAATTTGAAACCTTCTTTCGTCTAAAGCAGAGACGTTTATTTTAGTCGGCGAGAGAAATTCATGTCAAAGACTAAACCAATTGTAACTTCCACACAAGATTTATTTAAACCGACCCAGGTTTCGACGCACCATGTGTCATTATCAAGGTACTCCAGGACATCCAGTCTTTAGCTAAGGATTTAGATGCGATTCATGATTGGTGTAATAGTTGGCAGCTAGAATTAAATTTGAAGAAATGCGCGATAATGAACTTTTGGAAAAATAATGGCTTTCCCCGGAATAATTATTCCATCAAAGAAAAGAAAATATCTAACGTAGAATGTATTAAATACTTAGGCGTCACCATCACGGAAGACATGTCATGGGGGAAACACATCAGGGAAATAACTAGTGTAGCAAACCGTAGATTAGGATTCGTAAAAAGGGTTCTAGGCAAATGCGATGAGAGAATACGAGAAAGAAGCTATTTTACACTTGTCAGGCCTCATTTAGAATATGCCGCTAGTATATGGGATCCGCACGAGGAAGGTATGATAAAAGAATTAGAGCGCGTGCAAAGGAGATCCGCTAGGTTTGTTTAAGGCCGTTATGATAATTGTATAAGTGTTACGAGTTTAATAGAAGAACTAGGATGGGAATTACTATCAGAACGCAGGTTAAAATTTAGGTTAAATCTTTTAAGTAAATTCGAAACCGATTTGTTCACAGATGACGTTAGATATATATTGAGAACCCATGCGTATTATGCTAGGTTTGATCATGTAAACAAGATTAGAGAGATAGATTGTCATACCGATAGATTTAAAATGTCATTTTTCCCGCGCACTATAAGAGAGAACAATAGGCAGCGTAGCAAAGGGATACGTAGGTGAAATATAGTTAGAGTAGTCTGTAGTGCATGATGCATGTAATAACAACCATTAATCCCTTTCTTATTATGTAGATACTAACCATGTGACCCTATTATCTAGCATGCCTTCATTAAATATCCTAGTTGCATGTCAATAGTGCATGTTTGGTGATCTTCACCCCCTGCCACATACCCTCGTGGTGGCTCGCAGGGTATTACGTGGATGTAGATGTACTGCGAAGCATTGGTCGAGAGCCTTAAATAGTAGACGTTTACATAGCCGTGGCTTCGAAGCGGCGGGAGGGGAGAGGGAAGGGTGGGAGAAACCGGAGTGGGGAGGGGGTTTGGAAAGGGACAATGAAAAGGGTATGAGTCACTTAGGAAGGCGAATATTGAGGAGAGGAGAATGGGTGGGGAACACAATGTCATTACAGAAGGGCATATTTTCTGGGGTATTCACAATTTTGAACTGTTCAAGAAAGTCCAATTTTATACCTTTGTCACAAACATGTAAAATATTCACTTCAAAATCACTGGAATGACCTGACTCACATCAATGTTTTGAGAACGCTGATTTCTCGTCATTATTAATAAAATGTTGTCCATGTTCCTTTGCACGTATATAAAACTTTCTGCCTGTTTGACCAATATAATTTTGTTATATAATTGCAGTTGCTTGACTCAACTAACTAACTAGTATAATAAGTGTAGGAAGATCAAGAAGAAGATGGAAAAGCAATCTAGGCATTAGCTAAGGTGGGGTATATATATATATAGTAGTAGTAGTAGTAGTATAAATATAGTAGTAGGTAGAAGAATAAATCATTTGACTGAACAGGTGAATTTGTCTGTTAATTTTCATGGAATATAATTGACTTGACTCATTTTATTGTTCAAGAATTTTTTGTGCGCGTATATGATGCCATTTGGTGCGTCTCGTCCTGGCGTTGGGATTTCCTCTGCGGAAAAGCCATGATGACATATCAGGCTGGCCTTATAGGTTTCCTGTTTACAAAAAAAAAACAGTGGTAAACGGGTTGAGTTTTCTTCGGTGCGTTTCTGTGGAGTATAGCGATAAGATTGGCTCTCTGAGTCCATTGTGTCAGTGGATAACACAACTTCAATTCACACACTCATGGTAACAGTGTCGAGTTTCCCCATGTGTGGAAGTATTTGTCCGATACCACCTTGTGTATTTAGTTTCGTCGGCTAATCTATGGAAAAAGGAAGTAGGATCGGCAGTATATAGATAAAACATGATTCTTTGTCATATCGCGTCACAACCCATTCTCAAAAAGACACCAGCTCTCCGAAATATCCTGAGGTAACATCAATTGATCTACTACGTATTTCTAAAGATAATGATTTTCCTAAGAGTAAAGTAGGATATATGTTACTATTAGAAATGAAAAAAATTGCGTTGTAACTGATATTTCTTTGTTTCAACTGGTAGTTTCCTTAAGGTAGTATGAGCGAGATACTTCCCTAGTCATAATGGCGGCCATAATCGAACCACACGGTTTGATTTTAGCAGCCGTTGGTAGCATGAACTAAATTGCAATTTTAATGGTGTTATATTTCATATGAATGAAATTCCAAGTAAATAAATAAATATATCGACTAAGTCTTTAATTTGACTGTTTTTCACGCGGTACATTTGAAACTCCTTCAAATGGAAGTATTTTTTTTACAGTTCTGATGAAATTACTGCTGTGACAATATTTTATATGTTCAGAAGTAGTCGAGAAAAATACTAACTACACGATGTTAACTTTTTGTCGAGATCTAGGCGTTGGAAATTCCTCATTTTTTAAAAATAAGGTCTCTCTGGAGTGCATTCACATATCATTTGCCATGTATAAGGGCTGGTACTTCTCTTCAAATATCTCGGAAAGTATTGGGGAAATGGGTTGATAATTTTGTATCTTTGGAAGGGTGTAATTAAATAAAAAATCTACCTAAGTCTTTGACTTGGCCCATTTTTTTCACGTAGTACATTTGAAACTCCTTCTCAACGGAAGGTTTTTTGCAGTTCTGGTAAAATTAATGTTGTAACAATATGAATTATTTTCAGAAGTGGTGAAGAAAACATACGAACTACACACTCTTAATTTTTGACTAGATCTAGGGGTTAGAAATTCCTCATTTTTGGCAGTAACATCTCTCAGAATCTCATACACGTACCCATTTACCACGTAAAATGAACGTTATTTTTCGTCAGAATTCTCGGAAATTAGTTCGGTAAGAGGCTGATATTTTGATATATTTGGAGGCGTAAGGTAATTTTCTTTAAAATGACGCCAAATTCATTGATTCCAGGGTGAAATGATATTTTGTCAAAATACCTTGCTTCCGAAAGGATTGACCATTGATCGACCAATGACGTTCGTAGCTCCTTCAAATCTAATCTTGATTAACCAGATATAAATTATTTAATTACCATGCATCAGATATCAGATAATTAAAATGCCTTGCATCAACAAGCAGGAGATACTTGACACCTAACAGGAAAAGCTGAAATCTATCGCTGTTACATTACTCGAAAACCGATTTAAAATTTTAACCAAGGGCTCTTCATATAAATCGAATGATGATTTTATTCAATTTAAGGTAGTTTGAGCGGGATGGTTTCCTAGTCAAAATATAGACCATATTCGAATCATACGTTTTAATTTCAGGAGCTGTAGGACACATAAATTAAGTATTGCATGATTAATAGTGCAATTATTTAATTTCCTATGACAGAAATTGAAAGTAATTAAATGAAAATATCAAATAAGTCTTTAACTTGACTCATTTTTTTCGCACGGTACGTTTGGAGCTCCTTCAAAACGGAAGGATCCCGAAGAACTGACTGCGGTGGCAATATGATTGATTTTCAAAAATAGTGGATAAAACATACAAACCACTCATTGTTAATTTTCAAACGAGGTCTAGGTGATTTAAAATCCTCATTTTTTAAAATAAGTTCTCTTCGAAGGGCATACTCGTACCATTTCCCATGTAAAAGGCTGGTGTTTTTTTTGGCAATTATCTCGGAAAGTAATGTGGTAAGGGGATGATATTATGGCATCTTTGGAAGGGTGAGATATTTTTCTGTAAAATGAGAACAAATTCATTGAATACTAGGTGAAATGATATTTCGCTCAAACTACCTTAAATTGCTAGCGGAGTTAAATCGAATCCGAATATTGCCATTCGTGTACAGATTTTTTGATGGTATCATCATAACTTATTCCTGCCATACCACTAAGATCGGGTTTGTGAGGATGATGGAGTAGCGACTTTTCAACCCGTTGGATATTTTTAGTTAAACCCCGATGTCTATCCGAATGTTTAGAAACTCTCATGGTAAGACGTTGGATAGGTCGTCAAACTATGGACCCTTTTTCTTATTCGCGTAATATGTGGTCTGAATTTCTACGAGTGTTACCAATATTTACCTTTCTTCCACGATGTTGCCAAATCCCACATTTCTCACTATGGAAAAAATGATGGATTCGGAGGAAAGATAATAACGAGTTGTTTAAAAATCGATATCCCATGTTTCGGCATCGGCAATGCGGAATAATTGATAGATATGTAATGCGATGATCAATTTGTTACGCTAAATATTGATTGATTAATGTAACTCTCCTATCAGGTTTTGTAGTTTCGTGAACCGTTTCTTACCAAGAACTTGTTTGTCCCTCCATAAAGTTCTTGAAACTCGACGCGGATATAAACGAACGTTGTCTTCAGGTGGTGAACCTGAAGATAAATCAGCATTGCTTCTTCTTAATTTCCTCAAGAAACTTTCTCTCCTCCCCTACCATGACAAGATATTCTTCGTTAGTCCTCCTCTTCGTCCATCGCACCTTTTTAATCCTCTTTCGCACCCACATCTAGTACTCCTCCAGTCTTTTCTCGTCGTTTCTCACCGGGATGTAGAGTTTTTCTACCACGCATTGCGCTACACTATCATATCCGGGTCCTTTTTGGAACCTTATCATGACGTCTTTTCCCAAGGTTTTGGTGATAATGTGGTTCCTTCCGGTTTGCGAACGCCTCTTTTGCTAACGCAATTCTTGTGACATTTCCTTTTCAATGCAATCATTTACGCTCAAAATATTCCCCAAGTGATATTACTTTTGATCCAGTCCTAACGCCCTCCTACTTACGGGTATAATTTGAACCTTTCCCCACAAAATCTTTTTCTACACTTTTTGTCCTCCCATGGCTCATCATCTTCTTTCTCTTCAGATAAATCCCTAGAGACTAGGGTTCGCTGTTCCTCACTCGTCTTCTCCATTCTGTCCAGTCCTTCGTGCCCTCAGATGTAGGTTCTTGGATTGGATAATAGGGGAGGCGATAGACGGCTAAGGTCATTTGCGCCATAGGGGACAGGTACGGGAGGAAGGGTGGATAGAAACCCGGCGTCGGCATTAGCCTGCTCTTAACGAAAGGCGCCAAGGGGACCACGGCTTAACGTTTAATCCGACAGACGGAGTACTGTACTTGAAGTGTCCTCCACAAGACACTCAAGTAGGGATCAGGTTTCCGCTGAAAAACATCCTCCTCTGCAGGGATTATGAACCCTGGCCGTCCGCGTGGTTAGTCAGTACTCTAGCCACCACACCAACCCGATCCCCCTGTAGTAAATTTGTATCCTATTATAGAATTGCATGTTTTACATAATGATCTGAGAAATTATTGTTTGTACCTTTTCTCTTTCTGATTGATATTATATTTTCCATTTTGTATTTTGTGTTCATTATCTGTGGCTGTGAAATGTTTTTCATCACTGTGAGGTGTGACAGGTATATTTTTGGTTCTTTTTTCGTTAAAAGCAGAATTTGATATGCATTTTCTTTTTTCGTCTTATGGGAAAACCCAGTGCATACTAAAACTTATTCTATCTCCTCCTAGATCTTCCTTTGGGTCGCTTGCCGTCCACCTGCAGGTCCATCATTCCCCTCAAAACATGCCCCTCTTCCCTTCTCATCACATGCCCATATCACTGTAATCTTCGCTCTTGTACTTTCTTCGAAGCCTCAACTGCCTCTCCCTTCTCTCTAACCTCATTCCTTCCCATGTCTCTCCCTTAGCCCATCGCAACATCTTCATTTCCACTTCGCCCAATTTAGTTTCTTGTCTCTTCTTCATGGGCCATGTCACGCTCAAGTAGATTGTGGCTGGTCACACAGCTCATCCTAGCTCCATATATTTTCATGCTGAATAAAAAACACTTGGTAATCTCCCACAGATTTTTTTGCTGGCTCGACACGTTTCGTCACACTGTGGCGTAATCATTTACAGTGAAAATATTTCCCAAGTGACATTACATTTGTTCCAGTACTGACTTACATACTCCTACTTCTGTGTATAATTTGGATTTTTTCCCAGAAAATCTTTTTTTACTTGTTTTGTTCACATGGACATGATTATGCCACAGTGTGGTGAAACGCGTCGTTCCAGAAAATAAATCTGTGGTAGATTACCAGGTGTTTTTTATTCAGCATGATTATAGACAACTTCCATAAATGACAGCCTGATACAGTTAAATTTACCATATATTTTGGTTAGTTCTGGATTCATACGTCTGTTCGTACCAAACATGCCCTTTCCTTTCGGGGTAAGCAAAGTAAAAAAAACTAAATTAATGATGTTAGGTCTAGGTAACTGGGTGTCCATTTAAATTTCCCCCAGGTTGCCATATCCTTGCATACCTCCTTTGCTTCTCTTACGCACGCATGCATTACTTCATACGCACTCTTCTATTCTTAAGACTCCTAATATTCCTCCTCTTAACCCTTTGAGTAGTGAGTTTCTTTTGTTTGCCTTGACCCCAGAAGTGAGTTATTTTTGGAAAAAATTAAACTTCTTCTGATGACAATTTTATCACCTTGAACACGAGTTTATTTCATAATCAATCAAGGAAAACAAGAAGATCATACAGTACACAAACAAAACAAAATTAATTCAACAATTTTACTGCGTAAGATCCTGAAGATTGTGGTATACGAACAAATTTATTAACTTAGATCAGGACTATAAACCAGCTTTGAATGCATCAACCATCCATAAATGGAACCAACAACATGTGATATGCACGTAATCTAGGCTGATCGTAGTTAGTAGAATAGTGGAATATGTGGCATGGCTCTTCAGAGACACTTTACGGTGATAATTGGACTCACCAGCCACCAGGATAGACGAAACAACATGTTACAATGCATCTAAATGGGAGGCGTGAACGTACGCCTTTACTGCTCCAGCGAAAATTTGAAAAACGAACATGTACGATCATACTCTGGATGGCCAGGAGGCGCGAGGACGTAAATGAACGCTCGTACTGCTCAATAGGTTAAAGGTCTCTTCCTCCACGTCCACCTATGGCTTACGCTGACTACCCCGTCTACCCACATTTAGATGCATTTATTCTGGATAACTCGAAATATTTAATTTATGACTTACAGCAGCTGATTGGTAGAATTTTGTACAGCACTAATCCTAATCCATTTTCACTCCAATGGTTGGTCCGCCATTAGATCCATCTTGAATCCCTCATTTCGTCTCCCGCTTCTTATTTCGTCCACAATTCCTATCCTCTTTCCTCCTCTTCCACGCTTTCCCAGTGTTCCCCCTCTTCGACACTCCCTCTCCTTTCAATACGCCCTCCAACCATCTCTTCTGGCTCCCACGAACCTCCACCAATAGCTTCTCTCCTCTCCAAACATATCCAATACGTCTTCGATTTTCCTTCTCGCCACCAAGCCCACCCTCTCCATCCTTCTTCAAATCCACATCTCAAACGCCTCAAGTCTAGTTACGTCCTCTATTCTCAATGACCAAGTCTCCGACACATACGGCAACACGCTACGTATTCTAGTGTTCAACAGCCTTTTCTTTACGTCCCTACTCAGACCCAACTGCACCTAATGCCCCTACCACTAGATCACTTATCCTCCAAAGTACTACCCAAATTCAAAAGCTGCTCGACTTGGTCTATTTTGTGTCCTGCCATCCGTATGTTATGCCTTCTTAATTCTAGAGAATCTCATCGATTTCGTCTTCTTATTGTTCATCCTCTTATCCTCTTCCTCTCAAACTGCACCTCTAACGCAATCGTCATTGACCCCGAAATATCCATGGTCAAATAAAAACTACAAAAATCCACACTAACGTTAAACATTGTGTGAAGTGGAGGCTCCACACTAATTATAAACATTTGTGTGGAGCGTAGCACTTGATGGACCGGAAGCATGGACTATTGGAAAAGCTGACAAGAAAGACTACAAGCCTTCGAAACCTGGAGCTGGAGAAGGATGCTGAAGATAAAATGGACGGACAAAATAAGAAATGATGGAGTGTACAGAATAGTGATGGAAGAAAGGACCACAGAAAAGAAGAACAAGATGGATTGGACACCCCCTGAGACACAAAAATGTTTGTGAAAAACATAATTGACGGTAAAATAGAGGGTAAAGTCCCCAGAGGAAGACCCAGGAATAAGTTCATGGACCAAATAAAGAAGGAAGTACTCAGGAAGAGATATAGCAGGAGGTAACAACTATCATTAGATAGGGAATGGTGGAGGGCTGCAGTCAACCAATTGGATTGAACAACCCATGATGATAAAAACCGCAAGATAGATCGATATAAAATATATCTATTTATTAATTGAGTAGAATGGTACAAACAATTTTTGCTCATCTCAATTGTGATGAGACATGTAGATAAATTGGTATTCGGATGCATCGCATGAGCCAATAGCGCTCATCAATCCCAAAGCAGAATTCTTTTGGCTTATGAAAATGATTTTAACCGGGGGGGAAAAAGGCATCGTCTTCTGAAACCACTCATCACTGTTGAGCTATTCGGCGTCAAGTTTTCTACCAGTTGTGACCTTGTGCGGGATGTGAGCGATTGTATTTTTCGTGCTGATGTCATACCCCATGATCTCTCCTCAGAGTGTGGCTCATTTTAATCGCATTTCTTCCCTCGCGAGACACGAAGGCTGTATCAAAATATTCCACCAAAATTTTAATACTGCCAAGCGGGTGCCTCGTCATGAAAATAACCCCAATGTAATTATTTTGAGATATTTCCCGTAGTACCATTTATTTTAGTTTATTGCTATCCTTCCAGGGTTTCATTTTAGTTCCGTTGGTATCATCTCGACGTAGTGAGTTTAATTCGCATAATTTTGAAACTAAAGCAATAATTTTGTAGGTCCACGCAAAGTATACTGAAATATTACGACATTGGTCGTCATTATTTGGTGGTAACATCATTCGTCGGGACCCAGGTCTTGTATGCAATAATTTTATGTAATTGAGAACATGTAATTATTGATTTCATTTAAGTTTGAATCCTAAATTCCACGGATCTACGCCTGGGAAAACGAATTATAGTGTTTTCTGCAATCATCAATGAAGATATATTTACAAATTTAAACCAATATCCCCTCTGAGGAGGAAGAAAACAGATACAGCAAAACCATGAGAATTCGCGAGCCTACAGAGGAGGTAAAGACTAAAATTTTGATATTTTCCCTATAACCTCTTACTATGCCTCGGTCATTAACAGCAATGCGAAAAAGACCTCTGATGACAAGACGAATGATAAGCCCCATAATTAGCGCCTTGCTGATACCAGGCATTCGTTGGGCCCCGCAATCATTCTACAGCGTTTAGTATTTTTATCTACCATGAGGCTGTTTTGCGGTCTTTCCCCTTTTTTTCCCAGACTCATACCAAAGATGGAATAACTACCGTGCCTGAAGAAAAACAACAAATGCTTTTGTGTTAAAAGTCGAAGCTTAGGTAATTGTCTCGAATTTTACGGATACTTTTATGATTCATTTGTTTAGTTTTCACATAAATGGACCTCAAATTGAGAATTAGAATGAATATTTTGCAATTGAACGCAGTGTTTTGGCGTCGGTCGACAAGCAATTGTTTGTAGCCACGGTACTTTTTCTTCCAGACACGCGTCGCCAAATATTTTAACACGTATGCCTGATTTCGGTCACCATTCGAAAACCGTCGAAACACAAAAATTAAGTTTTTATGTTTACGCAAGTCAAATGTACTTGTTCAAATATAGAAAGAGGCAATTTATCGATTAGCGATGCCATTCCAATGAAAATGGTACCAGCAAGTGTGTCGGAATTAAGTGCGCCTGCTTTTCTTATTTACTCATCTTCAGGGAAAATACACAATTTAATCAATCCCAAATGACTATTTAATCATCCCAAATTCACGTGACTATTTTTTTTAATATTATGGTTATTTAATTTATTAAATCTCAGCTCGGTTCCTCTCAATGGGTTGGTGACTACAATTACAAATTATAGAATGCTAAATGAATTAAATTCTCAACCCCTGGGTTTCATTGTGCTGTATGTTGAAGTTTCTATGACAAAGCCACTTTTATGGGGTCGAGTAAAATGTCATTTTCGATGATAATACATGCCGGAAATTATTAGAATTTTTTGAGCGTCAGTCTGTCCCCTTTTTGCATTCGTCATTAAGTCGCATACTGGCCGCCCCTCGACCCGCACCGCCTGTGGCTTTTTCCCCACTTAGCCCTCACCTGGGTCCGGACATATGTATGACTTGACGTTTAATTTTACGAATCATTGAGGCAGTTGGAAAAGGAATCCACCAAATTGAATAGCGTTAAATTGCGTTTAACTTATGCGTTTTCCGGCGCCGGTGAAAGAGCGAAAAAATAAAATTTAATCTGTTAAAAATCCATTATGATAAAGAAGAGCCGTTATACCCGCTGAGATGATCGCTTATCATAACTGTGGTTAGATGAGAAGGCTACCCACTGATTTATCCCGTCCTGGAGGGAAAAAATACTTCATTCCCATTTACGAACCATGAAAATACTGGAAATAAATCAGTATCAGCACAGTCTAAAGTGCGAGATCTATGCGAGCTTCTTCGAGAATCGTCGAATGTATTTTCTTCGTTGTGTTAGCCAATGACAGGTTTTCGTGACATTATTAATTTGCTGAAATATATTAGCAATAAAAATTATGATATCCAGTGGGGTAAAAGTATAGACACATACACTGAAGCTTAATCATCTCTATCTATGAAAAGAAAATGACGGACATGAGCTTATCGCGTCCGCTATTTGTATGAATTACTGAGGAGGGAAGACGAGCAAAGGGTGCATGCTTTTGAGATGTGAGCTAGGAGAGGCATAGAGAAGGTGTGGAAGGCCGAATAGAAGACAAACGAGGAAGTGCTTGATATAGTTGGCCAGGAAAGGAAATTTTGCGTGAGATCAGGAAAAGGCTAGGTTTTGTGGTTGGGAGAGGTAATGAGGGCCAAAGGGTTGCTTATGACAGTAGAGGGGAGGATATTGGGAAATCCGCGAAGTGGAAGAAATAGAATAGGCTTTATGGACGGGATGACGAACGGTTGGACGTACTCTGAGGTGATGTAAGAAATATTATTGGTAGATATGATCCTGTCCTTGTAAAAATCTGAAATATGAGATTATTTTTGATAATAATGGTAAATAATTACATCAGTCTGACATTCCTCATCAATACCGTAGTGATTGTTGGCTTAGGAGTATTTTGAAAGGCAACATAAAGCAGGAAGGGATAATTAAGCTGGCAAAAAAGCAGGGACATATTTGCATGGTAAATTATTGCTTTGGTGGCTGGATTACCTGTTGTCTTCCTATTCCGAAGGTTGATTCCAATTCAACCTGAGAAGGTGGAATTTGAATCACCTGAGAAGGTGGAATTTGAATCACCTGAGAAGGTGGAATTTGAATCACGGCCGTGACTGAGATTTTTAGAGGTATCCCTATCCGTGTTTGGAGAGAACTTCATGACGGCGACGGGAGCTCCGAATCCCAAGCCAAGATGTTAACATGTCATTCAAATAATGAATTTTTTTAGGCGAATATTAATTTTTATCTTGTCTCTCCCGCGCACATTTTGTTCGGCGAATCGCATTCCTGGTATATAATATTATAAGTGTGACAAATATAATCGTTATTCGATATTTATTTTTAAAATTGTAAATATCTTGACACAATATCGAACAGATAATGGAAGTGTTGAATTATTGATACTTTAATTAATGCTACAGTTTTTTATGGATTTTTTAATTTAAAAATAAAACTTTGAAATTCAGCCAAATATATGAATAGATTGGACATGCAAGAAAGTTACCAGTTTCTTTGGTTAGACCTGGTCCAGAGAATGTATGAGGGTAGTATAGGAAACTGAGACTATAATGGGAAACTGGAGAGTGAATGGTGTAGAAGGAAGGAGTAGAAATAGAATGATTTTTCCGCCGTGAATTTCACACAATTGTCTGATCACTTGCGGGTTACTCCTTTATTTACCGCGCGGCTAGTTCCGTAGTTCTTTGAAAATGTCAAAATGTAAACACCTTTCTGTTTAAAGTTGGGCATTACCCCGTGGACTGTAGCGCTTAGCGCTTGTAAATGGGTACCTCCGGCATTACATGCACTGTGCAACGTGCAACTATCATATCTTCGATGATTTAACTGTCTGAATTGAAATTTAATGGTAATAATTTTTTATGTATTCGATCTCTCCACTTTCCGATGTTTACTTCCTCTGTGTGAAACACTAGATACGACTGTCTTATGGCCCGACCGTGTGTAGAATAACAATGATGAAATGAGATAGGAATTGAAAGGTAAAAGTAGGTTATTCATTTTCTCATGACATTTTGTAACCTCTTATAACTGCACCCGACGTAACTCACCCATTTCCTACACTATACATATTCGTGCCAACGTTCCCATTTGCCATTTAATCGTGATACACTACTCGAGTGTCGTTTTAGTGACGCTCAACTGCTTCGTTTTACTGCGCGCGAAGCACTTCCCTTCCGGTTTCAAAGCCGCGTGATAAGAGTAATCACGTATCTTAAGAGGCGTGGATAATGTACCCACAGCTTTTTCGCAATGAGGACAGTATAGGATTCATCACGAGCGTCAACAATCCGGTTCGTCTTCCGAGAATATAAAACTAGTTTACTTTCAGTAATGAAGATGTATATTAAATCCCACTGCATTAGAAGAATAAGTTATTAAATTATTGAATGCCGACGTACGCACATCTCTTGCTTCTACGATAACTGCTCTTCAACTCTCAATCCGCTAATATAGTAAAAGTTTCCAAACATGTTTTAAGCGTATGCGAGAGTTTTTATTAACTTTTGAATAACCGAAGTCACAATAAATCTTGGCCGAGTTGTTTTTTCTGCCGAACAGTCCTGATCCCAGACTTCTTTTTTAGAATTTAAAATTTGATGGAATTGCGTGGCTTTTTGCACAAAACATGTTTTATTTTCAACATCCCCGCAGGCATCTTTTTAGGCATATGCAGAAACGAAGTCGGTCGAAAACACGTTCTTGTCCTGTAAGGTTAAAAAAATCGCCCAGGCTGGACTCGACACCCGCAACACCAGCATTCACGCGAGGACTTCACGGTATTTGTCAATGCATCAGTTGTTTTATTTAATTAATCACTGGCTAAAATGACACAGGAGGCGACATCGAAAGTGGTTGTCGGACAGTGAATTCCAGTCATTTCATATCTCCGTAAAACCATTCTCGATTAATGTCGAGTCCAGATAGTAAATGAAAAAGCTTTCGCTCTTTATTCACGTAACATTTTCATTTTCATTATGGTTTATTTTTAATATATAATCAAAATTCAATCAGAATTTTAGACATATTTATACCCCTCTATGTGTGGGTTCGCTCCATATCCCTCAGTCCTACCTAATCCCTACCTAATAATTAAAAAAATGTATGTGACCTTCCCAAAGCCTCTGTAGCGTAAATTTCTATACTTATCCCTATATTTAAATTCCAACATGTTGAAATGAAAAGTGAAATTGACTGTTGTATCTGTTGGCTTATAATATATTATGTAATATTATGTACAAATTCTCATTTGTCTATGTAATATTATGTATACATTTATTCAGGATCGTTGAGTTGTATTCTTTGTAGTTATTCATTCATTAATGTCTAAAGGACCAATTGGTCCACGACAATAAATGTGTATTATTATTATTATAATCCCGGCCCGGTGGCGATGGAATGAAGTCCTCGCCTGCTAATCCGAGGTGAGCGGATTGTAGTCCTATATTAGAGGAATGTTTCTCTACAAAGTGCATGGGTGTTAGTGCAAACTGGGCTGGGGGAAGAGGAGGTGGCATTGCCTCATACAGCTAAGTATAAATAAAAATGAGACAATGAAAATAAGAAGAGTTTTTGAACTCTTATTATTTTCATTATGAATTTCGAGTCTTTTTGCACGAAAAAGGTTTTATTTTTGTATCAAACCTGATATAGTACTAATTTATAAGAAAGAAAAAATAAACCTGAGCTATGCACGTTCCAGTCCCAAGCTCTGAAAATTTAGAAAAGAAAAAGTTTAAAAAATACATAACGTTCAAAAATTTAATAAACGAGCTATGCAACCACGAAAGTGTCAATAATACTAATAGTCATATCTTCAACATGAGTGATATCGAAAAAAACCTTCACAGAACCTTATAAAAAAATAAACTGGACAGTAGAATTTGCGAAAGAAGTGTTTTTTGCGAAAAAAGTGTTTTTTGCGAAAAAACGTGTTTGGTGAATTAGCTCCGATGTTCCGAATATACCCGGGAAGAAAACATACCACGAAAAAATAAAATTATATTGAGACCCGTGCCCATACTGGAACGCTGAAAACAGCGAAACCCTTCACTGACCTCGTGTAATCATGTATTCACAGTATTTTAATTACATGCATTCGTTCCTTCCTTAATGTTATTGAGACTCTGGCATTAGAGCTAATATTTTCAAATGACTGCGGAGACAATGACAATAGGCGCGGAAAATAAAAATTAAAATAATCTCTTGTTACGTTGACGTACTTCTTATCATTAGTCCCGAAGACAGGCCGAATATCATCAACTGAGGCTCACTTGCGCTACGCGCAGACCCGATATTATTAATGAGCAGGAATGCCGCCGAAATTGAATTGATTCAAACTTACGTTTAGAATGATTGATCACTTGCGCCGTCTCTATTCGAAGTTTTCTCCTCAATCAGTGATCTTCGTTGTCATCCTGGACCACCTGAGTTTCGCTGATCTCCCAGGAATTAATATTAAGTCCTTGGTCTTCGCACAACACTATATTTCGATTGCCTTCGGAAGCGGAGCAATGAAGACCGCCTCTCGGCCCGAGCGCTTTTACGGCAGCGCAGTTCACTGGTTGACCTTTTCTATATTTCCTATTTTTTTCAAGGGCCACACATTCACGCACACACTTTCCTGGCACGGAAAAGTTTTCCAATCCTTATGGAAGAAGGGTTGAGAGATTTCTTTTCCAGCGGAGAAGCAACCGCGGAGATAACCCGCTTATGATTCGAAAGACGAAGCCGCGGACCGTCTAGCGACTTCACTTTCAACCGAGACACTGGTGGAACGAGTCACTGTTTGTGCGGATTGAAAGTGTCCCGCCTTCATCCGGAAAGTCCGCCGCGCGAGGACACACCTTTCGTTTCCTTCTGCTTCGTCGTGGTGCGCATGCGCGAAGAGCGGTCTGTTTGTTGCCTCTTCCTTTTTCTTGTTTCGCGCCGCGACGCTCACGGGCAGCGGCGAAGCCGGTTGGACCTTTTGGCCCGTCCTCCTCTCTTCCTCGGCCTTTCTCTCCTAGCCAGCGGTAGGGATGTGCGATGTTAGGAATGCATCGATACTTGGACATCGAAAGAACTATTGATGCTAGTATCGTATCGGAAGAAAGTCTCGATACGAACCGTATCGAGTTGAATGGAACTAGAATTCAACGAAGTAGAATCGTTCTTTGTGATTTCCTAATTGAAAGGCCAAATGAACAGAGCGTGTATTCATTTCATTCCCCGAAGTAGAACTGCAGTTGTAAACTGCTGAAACCAAAAAGTAAAAGCCCGAATTTATTCATTCATAGGATCATAATCAATATCACAATAATAATAGGATCACAATCAATAGGATAATAATCAAAACAAATTCATTCATAGAAATAATTTGTATATAATTACTTGTTTTCCTGTAAATTGTTCGATTCCGCATATCCGATCAAAAAAAGTGAAGAATGTACAAAAATAACAAAGAAGAAAAATGAAGAATGAGATCAAAATGGTGGAGTGTGGAAGCGCCACCATTTCCATTTTTCAGGGGTATCTGAAACTCTAGGTACACCACTGCTCATCGATGGATTGAAATTGTAAAGGATGGTTAAAAAATTAAACGGTTCAACTGATTTTTGGTATTTCTGGAAAATTTCACGGATTTTATTCGCACACTAAACTGAACAACTTGGGATTTATATTGGTATATAAATTTGACGTTTTACTGATTTGAGAGCCATCGGAAAACTGTAATGTAAGTATAATAATTTATTATTTGCATATAACAATTTATATTATTGAGTTTACAAAACAGTGAATTACAAAAATAAATACTAACAATTTTTTATAAATGTTATTTTGTAAAAAATTGTGAAAATCGTCAAAATACATGAAAAAAAAATGGTTTAGTAACCACGTTCAAATCCCAAAGAAAAAACTCGGCACCCGGGAAAAATCATTTTCCCCACCGTCGTAATACCTAATTGTTAATAGTTAAGTGGAAACATTTATCGTGTTTACCCTATTTTGTGAACTACTGTGTACTTATAATGACATGGCATAATTTTGAGATTACAATATCTCGTACATGAGTGTATTATTATTGTTTATGTAATATCTCTTTGTTAGTTCAATTTGTCATATTGTACTATTTTTGACCTACCATAATTCTGAACACGATCTGTGGGGCAAATAAAATTAATTACATACAAGTCTCGATTTTCAATTTGGATGTGCAATAAATCACCGTTTATGACACGGTTTCATTGCAGAAACGTGAAGCTACTTGCATGCACAATAGAAGCCAGTCTATTTCCCGCGCCAGTGAGATCCGCAGTCGATTAATAACCTCTGTCCCTACTCCCATAGAAATCTACGCTGACACGTCGGAGGACCACTTTCAAGGCCACTGTCATGGAAGAAATATTCAATGGGAGAGCCGCCTTAAATATGAAATATCAAATTCTTTATTGGAACCAAAGCACTCGCCATTAAATCATAAGTATCGATGCATTGTTTCAAAAATTTCAGAACATCCCTAGCCGTCGGGTAGGTACACGATTCCAGCGTGATCCAGCCCCAAGGTCACGCCTCAACACGTCCGAGGAGCTTTAAGATAAAGGAATTAAAAAAATGAAGGCGGTACTCGTAAAAGAGAGTCACGTCGTGAGGCCGCGTCTCACGAATTTCTCGTTCATTCGCGGGGCACCGCTTCGTAAAACTCTAAAGTCATCAGCGACCGTGATAGACGCGGCCACGCCGTCGGCCGTAATGGACAGCGAAGTTCTTTCAAGTTCGCGGTCTTAGGGAGCTTCAGTGATACTAGCCTCGCCGACGTAGCGAAGGATCATATATACTTCGTTTTTAAATACGCACACATTTCTTTTAGTGATTGCACCATGGATCTCAGAGAAAATGTACTTTTTCTTCATATTTATAAACTAATAAATTAGGGATGGGAGTCTATATGAAAAAAAATCATTTGCCTTTCCCGTGCTTCGAACCCGGACCTTCAAATCACCAGTCTAAATTAGATCACTTGGAGTTGAAACTGGCAAATGCAACACAGCGGCAATTAGAGGATACGGCATCGAATTTCAGTCAAGTCAAATGAAATTTTTCATTTTGAATTTCAGCTCAATGTCATACTATATTTTCGCAATTGCGTGTCAATGTGTATGCATACCTTGCCATTTGCACATTTAGCATTGATTGGGATTTTGAATTTATCAAAGATTTATCTGTATGTATAATCGACACTGCCCAATCAAAATATATTTAATTTGACTTTGATACTTGTTAGATCTATCATTCATCTCTCTCTTATGTCAGATCCTGTGGTTCTTATGTCTCTGCGTTGCCTAAAAGCCACAATTGGAATGCCTTCAAGATTTCCCCTACCTGAGGAGGGATTCAAATGTGAAACCTAGGGTTAATTGCATGTCTGAATGACCATGAGTTAATATCATTTAAAGGAAACATTCAGTATTTTACCTCACCATATATCTGGTATAATTTGTATTCCTTTGCTACAGTTTGCCTCGTATAGCTTGTTATTCTTATATGCATGGCTTGTCTGTAGTTCCTTAATTCGGGTTTCACTATATGCATACATCAAATTATTGTATGTACATTGAAATATATATACATTGAAATTTCTTAGGAGGAACTAAATTATGAGGATATAAACGCCATCTGTATAGGTTACATCAAAACCGTCGCTTCAACAGTTTTCCATTTTTTTCAAATCAGCCTCCCGATCATTTGCATAATATGCACTTCTAGAAACTGAACCCCTGTCGAACGAGCACCCCTCTTAACGACCATTATTCCACGGAACCGTTGGTGGTCACTGGTTTCACTGTACATGAATACAAACCGCTAAACAGTTTTACCGCTAGTTATTCTGCTTTGAAGTGGTGCAACCATTAATCTTCTGGTAGCCCTACCAGCAGTTTCTTTATTTAGTAAACGATTGCCCACTGAATGGCTACGTACCGAAATTCCTTTTCATCTGATTGCGATTAGAAATAACTTGTCGTCTTTGTGATATCATTCCCAAAGGGATAGAATATGCGGTTTTGTACAGATCATCATCTTCGACTTAAATATTCTATATTGCTCTTGAAATCTTTGTCTTGGTTCCTATAATTGTTTGCACTCATAGTTTTGCCTCTAAATGTGCGAAGTGGAATGATCTATTTGTCAGGATTTCAGGCATCTTACTGAAAATTTCCATATTTTTTGTCATAATGGGGCCAACATATTTATTCTAGTTAGTTATGATTCGGTGAATTCTGTCGGAATTATTGGTTTCCCATTACAGCAATCACCCAACCCTCCTTGGATAAGTTTCATTCGTCTATAAAATATGTTTGCTGCCGGCACTAAAATTGCAGAATATTCTGGCATACCTGGGGCATGCGTCAAGACAAATCATTATGTTTTTACATGAATTAGCGTGGCGCCGGCACTTGCGTAATTTACTTGTATCATTTGTAAGCAGAAACTTCTGTCAAGGCTCTCAAAAAGCAATAATATGATCCATCCGGAGAGGAATGTCAAGAGCTTATCCCAAGCAGGGCATGCATTGCTGTTTTGGAGTATTCTGCATTTGAAAGCCAAAAGTAACTTCTATCCGCTATAAATGAGCATTTAATGAAGTAATCATCCTTGCAAAATAAGCTTTGGCCTTCTTTTTTTATCTCTTTATCTGTTTCGCCAGGAGCCAATGCTATATTTTACTGAAATTAGTAAATAATAAAAATATGTCTACGGGTCGAATCGAATCAGCCTTAAGGAGACATTCCTGATCGATGAAATATAACCATATCCCCCAAACACTTTGTAAAACGCAATATTTGGCACATGCGAGCAGTAGTACACAGTAATGGCTACTAAGAGTATATCAAGTAACGTTATCTGTCCAGCGCCCAATGAAATATCGTTTCGCGGCTCACACGGATTTTTACTAAGTTTTACATGTTAATATGATTTGGTATATTATCTCGATTTTTTCCGCGAACAATAAGCGATCACAATATGAATTGAGCTCCACTAAATACACTCTCATAATACACGTCACCATTTCTCCTCCCAAAACCTTATCCCTTACATATTTACACGGCTAGTGACCTATCCCCCCCGGCCACCACGGCCATGCAGCGGCTTGCAGGGTAGTATGTAGACGTAGATTTAATTCCATAATTTATCGCATAGACTCAATAACTGCGCAATATAAAATTTAGCTAGACCTGTACGCCGCCACCGCTGATGGATTGTGAGTGGCGTGCCTCCGATGGTGCCACCGCACAGTGGTCGGTAGGCCACAAAAAAGCCTGACTAACCCCAAAATTACTTTTTTGGGGATAAGGCTTGAAACTTAGCGCATGTAATCTCAAATGGTTGCTGATCATGTAATGGTAAGTCATTTGCCTAAGGTCTTAGACGTTTCTTAGCTACGGAGGATCAAACATGACCAAATTTCCAACAAAACGCCTTTTCTTTTTTCTTTGAACACCTTAAAAATTACGCATGTGGCGTATTAAGAGAAGGATTTTCATGAAATGAAAAAATATCACTGTCAGCATGGTTTATCGTACATTTCAGATTTTTAGCAATATATATTTAATTTTTGTTTTATTAATTTTTTTAAATATTGGACTCTTATCTTAGGCAAATTTTACTTATAGTAGATAATCATTATCTTCGGTTTGAGAAATCTGTGCACCGAGATACTTCATTATATTATTGAGTAAAGATACTTTAAATGTTATTCAGCAAAAATCCTGGAAAATTGTAGGCGAGGCCGTAAGTAAATTCGATTTTACAATCGCGCATCGCGGCTCGGTTCCCCGCAGAGATACATGGAAATACTTACTCCATTTCCCCCGGCAAACAAAACTGCAAAATCCATACCACCGTAACTTACGCCGCAGTCAGCCTCATCGCCCCTCAGTCGTGTCTCACCGACCAGCGCTGACTTTCCGACCCCCTAGTTCACAATCGTAAGGGTTGCCGTTACAACACCGGCGATACGAAAACTTTCGCGGTCGCTGTGATACTGACTTCCTGTTCGTAAATGCCCCCCCGAAGGCTACGAAAGGAAAATTTTGTACATAGATTTCCAGTCACCTGCTTGTGCATAATTGTATCCCCATCAAGCCCCCCCCCCTCCCCTCCCCCCCGATTTCAATATGTAAGCAAAGTGGAAGCACGCGTGATTCGGAACGCACTCTTCCAGCTCCTCCACAATTAGATCCATTATCATCATCTCGACTTATGGACTTATCACGGAAACACTCCGCGGCCGGAAAAACGGTGATTGAACGTTCAAAAGGAGTGCCGAATATTTCTTGTCATGCCTATCCCAGAAATACTCGTAGACAATGTTAAAATTCTGGGATGGAATAAATTCTCATTTAATGTCTATTGCTAATCCAATTCGGAAAAGTCTGTACTTTCCGAACACAAGAATACCAAGTGAACGAGTTTTTTTTCTTATTTTAGATTTTCACATACACATATGACTGAATCATTGTAAAGTGATTTTTTCGTCTTACAGTACAGAGTCTTACGTCTTACAGTCTCCGAGTACAGAGTATATACTATATATACTCTGTGGTAAAACTACAACGACTTAAAACAGGATTCCACCTACAAGTTGCAAAATGCTAATATTTCTTTATAATATATCATACTACAGTATCGATCTATGAAACCAGGCATTGCCACTTTGACAACAAAGTAATGTTTGAAGGCAAGAGTAGTGACACACGATCTGCTGTACCATAAGTTGCTGTATGTAGAAATGAGCTGGCACAAAATTATTTTTTGGCTCGTGTACACGTAGAGCAGCATAAAATATAAATCTGCAGGGGAGCATGAACTGTAAAATTTCAAACTTTACCTGCACCATAAGGAAGGTAATATTGTCAGTCTGTGAGACCAGGCGTCACTAGGGTTAAATGCAAGAATTAATAAATGACTCGTTTTCACTTTAACTTTTGTTTGAATTTTATTTTAAAACTGAAATGCTGCTAAAGCAATAGCTCTGAGATTAAATAAAATCTTAGAAGTACTGACAGATTCATAAACAAACAAGAACACATAAAGGTAGTTATACAATGGTTTGCAGTGTGTTTATATTAATTACAGGTGAAAAAAATTGGAATTCATAATTTGGTGGAAACAGGATTAGGATTAGAGATTTCATTTAAAAAATTATTAGGGTTATTAGGATATTGCACTCTGAATTCAACCCGCCACTATCCAAAAATGTAAACAATATTTTCCACTCTTATCTATTTGCTGCGTAGCAGTTGTCTACCTTTCATTATTAATTAATTTTCCTCCGAAATCTCAGTGAGTTAAAATGAATGACGAGTCAGTTATTAATAGTTCAACCTTTATTAATGCGGGAGTGGTATTGGTCTGGCATTTGCCTAAAAGTGAAGGGAAACCCGCAAAACCTTCACAGACCACCTTGACAATCATATTATCATTCTCATACACATTTGGCATGACAGCTGAAAAACATTTTGCTTTTTTTGAATTACAAATCAATAAAACATACACTGACATTTTCCAAGGTAAATCACCAAGGTAAATTCTCCATGAACTGTATACATAAGGGAGGATAGGCTAAAGAGGTTTACACTACAACCTTAAAAAGCCTGTTCAACTCCCAACTAAACCACTTGCATCTCACCACAAATATCAGACAATTAAAATACAGTGATCAGAATTACACGAGTTATATGTCTGAGAACATTGACATTTTGAAAGGTAATATGGCATGATATCTTTATATGGTAGAAAATCACATAACCACCACAAAAAGCAATAGAACGGTGAGAGAGTCTCCGCCGAAGGGGTTCGAACCGCAACCTTGGAAAACCCACCCACCCTTCTATCACCACTACAAGCAACATCAATCATCCCTGTCTAAGTGAATAATTTACCACCACTGAAATAGTTTTGGCATCACACAAATGCTCCAAATAATTTCAAAACATTTTATTTGTTGTATTTGTTCTTTGCAAATTGTGTGTGGTAGCAGTAGTGTGTAAGTAATTGGATATGCACCCCCTGCCAACTATTTCCTGCTAGCCTAGCATCACAGCCCCACCTACCAACAGCTGAACCCGATGTTCATGGCAGCCTGATCTACCTAGCACTACCTAATCCTGGCTTCAGCGGGATGTATTACATGGTGAGGTATACATATTCTCATGCACACAAAATACCATCATTCACACACTCAGCATTTCATTCATACAGGTTAGTTAGGTGCACCTTTTATAGCTACAACTACACCAAACCATACAACTACATTCACTACAACCACACATTCATTCATACACTCACTCATCAACCCACATTCACTCTCAGTGTATCCTGCACTTTGCCATGTATTAACTGAAATATTAAGTACTAACTAAACGTACTAGTGACTACACTCTACCAATTGAAATTCCTGCCCAAGTCGTTTCACCTCATCCACTGCTTGATACTGGCTAATTGCATAATCAAAAAACTCAAACTAAATATGGTGATCGTTGGCAGGGGTGTTTAAAATGGATGTTTTCATGAAGAGAGATTGCATAATGTTGAGAGTCAATTGTTAAATGAACAGAGTGAATATTATACAAACATGATTAAACATGACTATAGCTGTATCAAAAGTTACATAATTTTATTCTCTTTTCTTCTCATATGGTCCATGACTTCTTAAGTAACCTTATCCACATGCTGGAGAGGCCTGAGACCCTGAAAATAAACGTGGTAATGGTTAGGATATTAAAATATTACAGTGCCACCATGTATAAACACGTGCAAAAATTGCAAAAAAAAACATAATATGCATGCAAGAGACATATGAAGGCAGTTGAATGATCGTTCTTTCAATGATTTCAAAGCTTTGTGTAAATTGACGAATTTCAGATATTGAAAAACTTATGATTACATATGTGCTGAGGTGAAAAAGATTGACTTAGGAGGAATATGTTAAAGGTTAGGAAAAAGGGTGAAGGACAGCAAGGAAAATGAGAGAAGGTGAAGATCTATTTGGGTTTCTGAAAGAGATAGGAACACACTTAGCAGTGGCTGAAGGGGAATATTGATTTCATATGCTATTCTTATTTGAAATACATGTGGAATTGAGGCATGATTTTATTAATGCATTATGTATTATTTAATTATGGCATGATATGAGGCTAGATTTAATTAATAAAATTAACAAACATTTGGAAAAATCGCTATCTCATGGAGAATCTATGTATGGCTGGAGAAGTCTTCAAGTACAGTTGCAGGTGAAGAAAACTTAAGGCAGTTGTTGATGTTTATCTGACAACATATTAAGTACACTGATTGCTGTATGGCAATGATTTAGTGTTTATATTTGTGGTGTATATTTTTGTTGCAGGTGTCTCAGCTATATGGGATTTTTTTTGTTCACTTCCTGTACTTCCGATTTGTAAGATGTTCCGGTGACATGTAACTGAAAGGTGTTTCATTAAACATGTGCATTTAATATCCGCGTATTATTTGCTGATCCTATCCAACCTCAACAGCAGTGTTATGCTTGGCTTTCTATTGGCCTACAACCTCATTGAGGTGGAAGGGCTTGGAATTTCCAATGACCCTGATGGTTGGACTGGCAGGGGCAAGGATTTATGTTCCTGGAATGGACACCCAAGCTAGATATGTAGGTAGGAGCCCAAAAAATGGTAGTTGGTAGTTCTACACATGGGTAAATTACCTTAATTTTCATTTGAGGTAAATTGTCACAGTAAATGATGGTAATGTTAAAAAATTATGTAATATTCCAGTTATTAAAAAGTTTCAGCTATTACTAGCAAATTAAGGATTAAAAATGAAATATGTATGATAGCAATAGTAAGGAGTTGACAGCATTTTAACCATTGCTATTGCTACAATAAAGCATGAGAAGTAAAAGAAGGTATTAAAACAAATGTGGCAGCTGACATGAAATTTGGCATTCTCTTTTCATGGTATGAGAATTTTTTTTCAAACAATAACCATACAAATATTGCATAAGTTAAAATAATCCACAAATGAGTTGTACGTGCCTTAATTAATAATTAGGGCCTTAAGAAATGTGTAGGTACTTATAGATTTTGTATAAAGAATAGGTTTGAAATATATCAGTATTAAAAATATCTGAAATGTAGGTGAATTTTCCAGAAAATTATTGTGATATTCATGGGTTGTGGTAAACTATAAAAAATACCATGGAAATTCACCAAAATCTCTAGGTAGTTCACGTGATGGTGTCATATTAAAGATGCTGCTGGGTATGGCAAAAGGATCCTCATGTAATAATATATTTTCCCCAAAATGGAAGCCTTTCAAAGAGAATTGAATCCTATGAACTATGGGATGCCAACCAACATGGCACGTCATGGCCTAGCCGCATGGCCTCTGTGGTCATCACCACCGGAAATCCTTGCACAGCAACTTCATTAGAGGATACAGGGATTATGAGAGAGAACAAGATAATTTTTATAGGAAAAGCAAGATGAACATGCCAATTAAAATGGAAACTTGGAGCATTAGGACAATGATGAGGGATGTGTAGCAAAAATATAATAAACAGGAAATGGAGAAAGGGAACATAAATTCTTTGTAGCTGAGCAAGGTAGAATGGAGGGATAGCGAGGACTAATGGAGGGATAGTTACAGGGTACTCTGCAGTGGTGAGGATGAGAGTCAACATGGGATTGCTATACCACTGAATGCAAAATGTGGATGTGGATGATGATTAACATGAAATGGGTGAGGGACAGGCTACTAGTGGTATGAATAAAAGCCCACAAAACAAATTTTGTATTGGTCCAGATACAGATGTCTACTAGCAACAGAAGGGGAAAGAGATGGATTGGGTGTATGATCAACTAGAGGATGTAATTAGAGAAGTCCTGGGCAAGAAAAACCCTATAGTTATGAGATACTGGAATGCAGTGGTAGGGGAAGGGAGAGATGGATTTGTAGTGGGAGGGTATGGGCTAGGAATGAGAAATGACTGAGGAGAGTAAGCAATTGTATTTTGTTGGAGAAATATATTAGTATGTAGTATCAAACACTTGGTTACTGCATCATCCAGGGTAGATGTAAATTTAGAAAATGCCTGGGGATACAGGAAGATATCATATTGATTACATCTCGGAAAAGCAGAGCGACAAAACTCACAGAGCTTTCTGGGGGCAGATGCAGACTCAGATAAAAATTTAATTTTGATTAAGTGAGATTTTAGATTCAAAATCTATACAAAAGTAGGACGATAAAGAGACAGAACATGAGCACATTTAAAGGGAAGAAAAAGGAGGGGCCAAAGAATAGTATTATGTATAAAAGATGTTGAGACTGAAGAGATTACTCTATGGAGAGGAGGGAGACATGGGTTTAGTATTTCCTACTGTTATTCAGCATAAATGGGGAAAAAAGTGCTAGAGGAAGCTTTGAATGGAATCTATGGGATATTGGTTGGAGGAAATTAACTTGAGACATACTATGACCAGGCTGTGAAAGCAGTGAGTGGAGAGGATCTACAAAGAAAGATTCATGAGATCAAACGGATTTATGTTAGGGCACCCATCCATAGCTGTAGATATCTGTTATGGGGGCAGGACATCAGGTCTGACTCCATACAGTAGATATGGCATGAAATATCTCATCCTAGAGAGCCTTCCCTGACTATGCCTGTGCAGAGAATTACTATGAAATAAATATAAATATTGATAAATAGAAGGTGATGAGTATCTACAGCTAAAAAGAAATAAAATTCAAGTTGGAAGGCAAGGAAATCGAATAAGTGAATACTTACTAACATTTTTTGGGGCAGTGTATGGAGCAGAAGAATGTACTCTCTGAGATAGCAGGACAAGAATATGCTGCCGGTACTCTAGATAAGGGTGTGGAGGAGGACGGAGATAGTGCATTGGATGGAAATGAATACAAAAGAATAAGTGCTTGATATGGCTGGTGAGGAAAAAAAAATTCGGATGAAATTATGGGGAGGAAAATTATGTGGCTGAAAGCGGTAATAAGGGGAGAAGTGCTACTTACAGACAAAATAGTATGATGGGTGTTCAGCAAGCAGGAAAGGGCAAGAAAGAGAATATAGGTTTTACAGATGGGGTGAAGATGGGTACTTTACATGCTGAGATGAGAAGATAAATACTAAGAGTGGATGTGGGCCTGAACATCTTAAACTCCAGAGGATTTTGCTGGCTTCCATTTTCACCTGCCTCTAACAGGAGGATAAGTTGAATGAAAAGAATTGAGAAATCTTTTGACCATAATTTTCCATTTTCCACCAATATACCTACTTCAGAATTATGTAAACAAATGGTAAAAGCTTTGAACTCCTAAACTTGGAATACATCACTGAGGCTGCTACATCAAGGCTTAGGGCCACATAGACTGAAGCAACAGTGGAGGAATGTAGACCTGAATGTGGATGGAAGTAAGGGAGTGGCTGTCATAGTTTATTTTCTCAAGAGTGAAGCTGCAGCAAAATTTAAGATTGTCCTAATAGAAAAAGAATAAACATGGGTCAACTGGATGACACAGGACAAGAGTTGTTGTGAAGAAATTTTGTCAGAGATATGAGGACAGGAATATTGACACCTTCTCTCCTGTGGTTAGCCTCTCTGTCATTACATGCTTAATTATGTTAGCTGTGGAGCATGGGCATAGCCAGGATTTACATTGGAGGGGTGACATGGATGAAACCTACCTTTACAGCAGATCAATGCTGGGGGAGGGGCAGTACATCAACCTGTCGGGCTTCACAGAGCAGATTTTGAAAGAAATGTCTTGTTCAAGGGGTCACTAACCTCCCCGTGGCTATACCCTTTCTGTGGAACCAGATTTAAAGATTTGATATTTCTATGCCACAGATGAATTCTAAAAATGGTAACCTTCTTTCAAGTATGAGCATGGAGCAGCGACAGGGTTTTGTGTGGCAGGATACTAAAGTTTACATTCATCTTCTGAAAAAAGCTTAACACAGTCCCTGGTCAGCTTGAGATAAAAGTAAGTTTTGATTGACAGAATCCTGTATGTTAAGGGAGTTCATGATTATTTGAATGTAATTGTAGTTTATTTGGATATTTTTTGGCCTCCTGTAAAAGCAATGCCATTACCCATAATTAGCCGGAGTCACTGCAGACCACTTTGTAATGAGGGACCTAGAGAGAGTTTGAAGAATTCTGGGGTGAGATTAAAAGATTAAGATGTGTATATAATTTCAAATGATCAGTAAGAAGTTCAGACTGTTGTCAGCAGCAGACAGCAGGTTAACACTTTCGCTGCTAATCCCGTCATTTGACGTGTTTCATTAGCTGCTGAGAAACATATTCCAACCAACTTACAATTAAAAAAGGTAGAAGAATCAAGCTTTAAAGCAATATAAACAGCATTTTCTAAGTAATACAGTTATTTTTCTGTGATAGCATGAATAAAGCTTAAAATATGCAGCATTCTACCTATCTGGCAGCGCGAAGTGCCCAGCAGCGAGAGTGTTAAGCTTTGGGGTGTCCTCCTTCCCAGGGGATTTTTGTGGGTTACAAAGGAATAGTCACACAGGAACTCAAAGAAACTGCCAAATGTGCCCAAACAGATATTGAATGAAATAAAAGAAGAAAGGGGAAGGAGAGTGCCATAATATTAACACCAGACCTGGGGGCTGTTTCTCAGAGCTACAAGTCAACAAGTTACAAGTCACGTGACCACTTTCACAAGTTGGATGGGTTACTTAGGTATAACTAACCAAACACTTGTATTAGTTCAAAAAAATGGCTGTCCTAATCAATACAATACAGAACTCGTATTTTGATGATTAAATTAAAATAAAATTTAATTTTGGGCATGCACCTTGCAATATTTCCAATTTCAAAGATAGTGCAAAGTTTTTGGGTTCATACAAATGATTGAACATGAGAGGAAAAGTTATTTAATGTCACAACATACCTTAAAAGATGCCAAGCGAATGCGAGTTATCGGGTAAACCTAACATCATAAGATATAATCGTTTATTTTGCCGTATGTCTAATAGGATGAGCTCTAAATGGTAGTTATTAATAAATCTTACGATTCAAGATAGTATGTTCATTTGGTTTTATCTTTATTGAACCACAATAAATGGTATTACAACGTAATTTTATAACGAAACTCCAAGATAATATAGCATATGTTGGCGTTAATAACATTATTTGCAACTTACAGTTCGTATTCCCAGGTATTATTGGTTATATTATTCAACGTACATGAAATGATAAGTAATTATTTATTACTTATAAGTTAAAGACTGAAACGTTAAGATATTTAATTATCTTCTCTCGTCTGTCGTTGCGTCATGTACTTCGGGCCAGGGACGGAAAAATGGACGTGCCCATGGATGGAAAAAGCTATAGGGATCCCTATCGCTGGAGCCATCCCTGACTTTGTTCTAGTCACACGATCTATTTTGGAGCGATCATTTGAGCTATCATTGGAGCTATCCCTTAAAAGGGACGGAAAAAATGATCGTGTGATTCAGGCATTAGTTATACCTAAGTAACCCATCCGACTTGTGAAAGTGGTCACGTGACTTGTAACTTGTAGTCTTGTAGCTCTGAGAAACAGCCCCCTGATATTGCTTTTGCCACAGCCAAGCTTAGCCATTAAAACTATCATAATCACTGGCGGTAAGCTGAGAGGATACTACTCTATTTAGAAGAGATCATTGAGGAAGGTTAAAAGACTCCAAATAACCACTTGAAGGGTAGATATGTTAAATCAAACTGAACTTGTGAAAAAGATGAGGGTATTCAATGGACTGGCTTTGATGTTGGAAGAACAGTAGCAAGGACTTGAAAGAAACTGTATTGTGTTGCCAGATTAACCATTGATGTCAATGTAGCTCTTGAAGCACATGGGCTAAGGCACGAAAAAATATTAGTCATTGGACATAATTGTGCCTAATGGACACTATTGCAACCCACAAGTCAGTACTCGGTGGATAACACTCGGTGGATATTCAAATATTAGTCGATTTTATTGAATGCCACTCAATCAGCAGTTAAAATGCTAATACCACATAGATAAAAGTGTGATTCAAACTTAGGGACATTACATATTACTCTATCATTTAACTTGTTTTGGATGGTATAAGTGAATACTTTGTGAGAATTTAAGTGGTTTGAGGATGTTAACACATCACAGGAAACAATTTCTCAAGAACATTTTGACACTAAATGTGTTAAGGGGAAAAGATTCTTTTGAAAATGCAATGAAAATTCACCAAAATACAAACAATTTTGCTTGGGGCAATGGAGGGGGTGAAGAAGAGGCAATTTGGACTGACTGCATAATCATAGTAGTCATAGCAGTTGCCAAAATCGATCAAATCTTGAGAAATGATTGTATTCAACTTCACCTTTTACTGACATACCTACATGTTAGGTCCAATGACAATGGAATTCGATTGGTGCAGTATTTTAAGTTGTCATTCAATAGCAGAAAAAAATATTCTGTTGAGGCAGGAAAATTAGGATATGTCTACCTCTACAGATTTGAGATGATATGATGGCATAAATGTTTAGTTCAAGTGAAGTTAAATCAAATGGATAACTGTTATACAATCCACATATAAGTGACTATCTTTACATGACTAAGAAGGAAAAGAATGAAAATGTGAATGAAAAAATTCAGCAATATTGAAGTTATGTATAAAATAATCAAGGAGATACAGATGATTTCTAAACACTAGCTTTTGTTAAAAAATAGACAAAGACTTACCATTAGCCTGACTTCTGCCAAATAAACTGGAACAAGCATCTGTCTGCTCATTTCATGGAGAGGTTATTCCCAACATTCATAGCTGATTTCTGGATATTTCTTCTCAGGATTGGTGAATGCGAAGTCCTGGAAAATAAATTGAAGCTTGTCATAAGGACAATAATTTATGCCTCAAAATTCACAAGTTAGTTCAGATGCTCGTATTTATAAAGTAAACTTATAAATGTGAATAATTCAGAGAAATTTGGAAATAAAAGATGAAAACATAATGGACAGTCTAAGATAAATTTTTACAAAAACTACCTTGAATTAGTGAACAAATGCTTTAAACTTTCCTCTTAAAATATGCCAATGAACGTGTTTGGACAGCTAATTGTCATGATGATAAAATATGTTGCTCTTTAAAACACAAAGCTTGTATATCAAGGCACAGTTAACAAAAACTGGAAAAAATCATCATCCAAATCGAAAAAGATTAACCAAAACACCTCTGGGATTTAAGGGTAAGAATGATAGAATGCTATATCATGTAAGAACTTACATAAGTAATTAAGGATAGCATCCAGGCAACCATTTAAGTAGGAGTCAAATTTGAGTAGCAGTCCTCAGGTATATAGGAAATCCCTTGGATTTTTCAAAAATTCATCTTGAAGAAATCTGAAAACATGAGGTAGAGTAATTAATATGACTTTAAAACAACAGCAAAAACAAGACCTTTTGAAAACATATTTTGGATAGACTAATAAAATATACCAAAGCCTGTAATAATAGTAACTACACGGTATATCAATATCACAAACCTAAATTCAATTCAGGTAAATAACAAAATATCATAAGATTGCAGGGCAATTATAAAAAATAAAAATTAATCATTGCAATACAATGGAGAATATTAGATATTTAAAGAATAATCCATCAATATCTGTTCTATATTATAGCATGAAACCTACAGTAAAAAGCATTTTATGACACACACATTCCATGGCGAGATAATAGGTCCAAAAAAAATGCACGATTGTCCCAGCAGTGCATGTTAATACCTTTGTTATAGTCCAGAGCAGAAGCAGAAGTCCCCTGACAGCAAGTAACATAAATGTGGAAAAATCCTATGATTATACACAAGGTGATGGGCAGATGCTGTCAATTCCAAAAATAGGCAAACATTTCTTTAAGTTTCCACACTTCATGAGGATGGGTAGCATCATCTTCAATCATATCCCTTGAAGTTGCATCCATTGGGGATGAGCTGCCACTGGTAGCTGATTGGGGATGAGCTATGGAGAGAGCGGGTTAGTACATCAACAGAAATACACTAAAAAATACTAATCTACCTGAGCAAAGCGACCTAGCCTTAACTATGTCAAAAATATTTCTGACCATAGTGGCCCAAATCTAATTCCTAGCATGCCGGCCTAACTCTGCATCCCACTTCCAATCTTCATGAGGACATTGTTAAGTCATCATCTTCAATCTTCTCTCTTGAAGTTGTGCCCATCATTGGGGATGAGCTGGTGCCTATGGAGAGAGCGGGTTAGCACATGGACAGAAATACAATAAAAAATACGAAAATACACTTAAAAAATACTAATATATGTGCGCAAAGCGACCTGGCCTTAACTACGCCATAAATAAATCTGACCATAGTGGCCCAAATCTAATTCCTAGCATGCCGGCCTAACTCTGCATCCCACTTCCAATCTTCATGAGGACATTGTTAAGTCATCATCTTCAATCTTCTCTCTTGAAGTTGCATCCAACGCTGGGGATGAGTTGGTACCTATGGAGAGAGCGGGTTAGCACATGGACATAAATACAATAAAAAATACATAAATACACTTAAAAAATTCAAATATATGTGCGCAAAGCGACCTGGCCTTAACTACGCCACAAATAAATCTGACCATAGTGGCCCAAATCTAAATCCTAGCGTGCCGGCCTAACTATGTATATAGCTTCCAATCTTCATGAGGACATTGCATTGTCATCATCTTCAATCTTCTCTCTTGAAGTTCATCCAACGTTGGCGATGAGTTGATACCTATGGAGAGAGCGGGTTAGCACATGGACATAAATACAATAAAAAATACATAAATACACTTAAAAATACTAATCTATGCGTGTAAAGCGACCTGGCCTTAACTACGCCACAAATAAATCTGACCATAGTGATCCAAATCTAAATCCTAGAATGCCGGCCTATGTATCCAGCTTCCAATCTTCATGACATTGTTTTGTCATCATCTTCAATCTTCTCTCTTGAAGTTGCATCCAACGTTGGCGATGAGTTGATACCTATGGAGAGAGCGGGTTAGCACATGGACATAAATACAATAAAAAATACATAAATACACTTAAAAATACTAATCTATGCGTGTAAAGCGACCTGGCCTTAACTACGCCACAAATAAATCTGACCATAGTGATCCAAATCTAAATCCTAGAATGCCGGCCTACGTATCCAGCTTCCAATCTTCATGACATTGTTTTGTCATCATCTTCAATCTTCTCTCTTGAAGTTGCATCCAACGTTGGCGATGAGTTGATACCTATGGAGAGAGCGGGTTAGCACATGGACATAAATACAATAAAAAATACATAAATACACTTAAAAATACTAATCTATGCGTGTAAAGCGACCTGGCCTTAACTACGCCACAAATAAATCTGACCATAGTGATCCAAATCTAAATCCTAGAATGCCGGCCTATGTATCCAGCTTCCAATCTTCATGACACTGTTTTGTCATCATCTTCAATCTTCTCTCTTGAAGTTGCATCCAACGTTGGGGATGAGTTGGTACCTATGGAGAGAGCGGATTAGCACATGGACATTATACACTTAAAAAATACTAATCTACCCCAGCTAAGCGACCTAGCCTTGCCTAAATCAATTATAAATCTGACCAATAGTGGTCCAAATCTAAACCCTATTGGACCAGCCTAAAACAGCATACAACTTCCGTCTTGATGAGGACCTAGGGAGAGAGATACTAACTACTACTACTACAACCACTACTGCTACTAACTAATAAGTGGAAACACTAAATAACTAATCCATGCATGCTAAGCGACCTAGCATTAGTCTTGCGCAATATGTATATGACCATAGTGATCCAAATCTAAATCCTAGAATGCCGGCCTAACTATGTATCCAGTTTCCAATCTTCATGACATTGTTTTGTCATCATCTTCAATCTTCTCTCTTGAAGTTGCATCCAACGTTGGGGATGAGTTGGTACCTATGGAGAGAGCGGATTAGCACATGGACATTATACACTTAAAAAATACTAATCTACCCCAGCTAAGCGACCTAGCCTTGCCTAAATCAATTATAAATCTGACCAATAGTGGTCCAAATCTAAACCCTATTGGACCAGCCTAAAACAGCATACAACTTCCGTCTTGATGAGGACCTAGGGAGAGAGATACTAACTACTACTACTACAACCACTACTGCTACTAACTAATAAATGGAAACACTAAATCTAATCAATACATGCAAAGTGACCTAGCATTAAACATGAAAAATTTAAATCTGACCATAGTGGTCCAAATCTAAAGTCCAGTATGCGAACTGCCTAATTTTTCCCCAATCTTCAAATTTTCATGAGGCTCCATTAACATCTTCAGTCTTCTCTCTTGAGGTTGTATCCATACATTGAGGATATCAGCAACCATTTGTTAAATCTTCATTCTGCAATGTAGAAGAGAATCAACCAAAAATAAGTAAAATTATATAGCTAGATTTGGAATTATATTATATAGCTGGATACATTGTCAGATTTTAAGCTATCCGGGACTAACCACGGAGTTCCACTTTTACGGAGTCACCTGCAGTGCACAATTATCAAGATGGATGATTTTTTCTCTGTGGAATTTCCCACAGTGGATTCATTGTTATGTTAATAGACTCTATGTTAATAGACTGCAACAGTTGTATAAGTGGGTACAGTTGACCCCCATTTTTCCAGTTGTGAACAATGTGAGGAAACTTTCAAGATTAAGAAACTGTGAATGTTTCTGTTCTTATATACTTCCTAATGCAATATTCATTCCAAATTGAATGAATGAGCTTGTGACAAAGGTAAATTTCTGGTGTTTATTTTTAACAAATAAAGTAATAATTCAGCTTCAAAGTTTAAAATTTACTTACGGCTCATGAATGCCCCTGGGCCACTTACAACCCATCCCAAGAAATTAATTAACCATGAAAATGGCCACGGATTTACTATTTATATTTTAAAGGAAAAAAAACCTCTGATTTTTCAGCCATAAACATGAACCGTTGTTTTCATTTTTTCAAATTATATATCATATGTATTTATAGTTGTGTTTGTGTGAGAATCATCAGTACCTACTAAAATGTAATTATCGATGAAAAAAATTTAATGCTGATACTTGTTTGAGTGAATGCTGAATAAAAGTAATAATTACTTAATTATCGAATGAATTTGGAAGAAAAATAATAGTGATGTATAAAACTCTTTGTGTAGGAAATTACTCATTGGGCACATCTCTGATAACCGTATTCCACGAGGAAGTCACCGATGAAATTGCTTCTGGTTTAGTATAAACTGTTTTTTGTTGACTTTAACGCTTTATAGCTTCCTTAGATTCGTGGAAGACCTTATTGTGCGTACGGTGATGCTATACATTGCGAAAAAAACATAGAAAGTCAGCCCTGTATTTTTCAAATCTACTAATCTGCCATAGTAGGCCTGGACTTCAGTAGTCCATCAGAGAACAGTGGTGCTTGTCTATTATAGAGACGGATAGTTCGATGAGCCACAGAAGTATAATTTCCACATCAAGTTCCAAAACTCTCATGAATAGAGAGAGGGTCACCTTCAGTGACAACCAGGGTCATTCCAACTTATTCAACAAACAATGGTTCCATGGGTAATAGATAAGGGAATAAAATGGTTGCATAGCTCATAGCATTTATTTAACATTATAAACACCAAATCCAAACATATGTTCATTTTATGATTTATGACGCTTAATGCTATAAGTATGCCTATATCTGCTACATGCTCGCTCTAGCTAGAGCTGATTGTGTGAGCCTGCGGTGCCAGGAGTGAGAAAATGCAAATGTTTGAAAAATTTACACAAGCACGTTTGCGAATTTACACGGAATAATTCATCAAAATAGTTAATTAGGTACGTACATTTCATGAAAAAAGGCTTCCATAAATTCCGAGATTTACTATTTTAAACGTTATCGAACATTTTTATAACTTTAAAACTAACCATTCAGAGGAAATTCAAGGAATTATATTTGTAACAGTATCATTATTTTTTAAAAAGACTAAGGTAAAAATAAGGTACCTATAGTTCGTTGCTTTACGACAATTCGAAGCAGAAATATAATTTAAAACACGATTAGGGGTACGAATTTTTGGCAAGCGTTCCACCAAATTTAAATAGTAAATCATACATAACTTTTTCAAACGGCTTCAAATTATTTCATTCGTGGTCACTGCTACCCATACATCAAGCTCAGAAAAATCTGAGACCCGAAGGAATCACCATTTGCTGAGTTGAGGTGTTATAACCCACCAGTCAACCTGCTGGTGTACACCTGATGGGAAGTCTGTAGTGTTGCCATGGGACTCGAAGACGATACCGGGGCCAAGAATAAAATAAGTGTTAGCTGTGCAAAATATTCAACGATATGCAGAAATAAAAAGTTTGCTATGGTCGACAGAAATTAATATTACTACGACCTAGTTTTAGATGTCTTTGCATCATCATCAGGTGATGTACTATTACTTTCAAAAATATCGGTACACCCACCAGCCCCATTTTACGAGCTTGGTTGAATGGGGCCAGGTTGTAAAAATCTTGTAGTCGGCACACAGGGCTGGATGCGGCCTCTGCTGGGAAAGCTTTACGTCGCCGAGAGACGACGAGGAAGGGCAAAGAGCAGCAGGGCAAGCGAAGCTAGTGTTAAATATACTCCGGAGTAAACGCCCCAGCGGGAGGAATGCCTTCAAGAAACTCACGTCCACGCATCGGAGCCGAGCGCTGAGTTTTCTATCGGGCTTCGCCTTGACTTTTCAATTCGCTGTATTTTCATGTTAGAGACTACCATTATTGACGTTCGAGGGATTGCCGAAATAGCCGCAGTGGTTAAGCGCATGGTCGCTGTGATAGAAGATAATGAGGCGGAGTTCAAATCTTCATTGGCGATTATTTTGCAATGAGCTATTTCTTGTGGAACGGGTGTGTGAGAACTCCAAAGATGAACTCATTACATCAACAAAATGCATAATGTTGGCATGAGATGAAACGAATTTTGCTTCCAGTAATTAACATTCGATTCGACATAAATGATGTGTATCCAGCTACTCAGCCACTTTTTTCTCACTTAATGATGATTTTTGACTTAATGATGAATTACTGGAATATCTCCATTGAATGAAGTATCCACCTATAGTCTTCCATAGTCGCCATCTTCTCTTAAACAGAGAGAACATAAGTAGTAGATCAATTGATTTTATTGATATTAATTATCTACCCCTCGTCATCTAAAGATTAATAATTTTATTTATGCAGGTGGAAGGTGACGTAACGAATATATAGCTTAAATAGCACTTTTTGAGAACTAATATGGTAGCAGTATTTTTGTCATGCTGATGTTTCATAATTCTGTCCATAGAGGGTTAGAAGTCGGTGAATTGTTTGCCTCTGTGTATTGTGTGATTTCCAACTCTCCAATTTCGCTTTTAAATGTGCACGTGTTTCGCGTGAAGTATCCGGTTGGGTGTGAGAAACATTTGTGAGTACCTCATCCAGCTGCAAATGGCCAGTATTGATGGGGATACACTTGAGCTTGTGACAATAATTTCCAAATGGTAGAGCTACTTGCCTATTATGTAGTGTATCGTTATTACAGTTTATTTTCGATATCATCATGTGATTGTGTGGTTGTTAGCGATTGGATATATAGGACAGGAAGTGACCAGCTGATGAGTTTTGTTTCGGGGTTATTATGAGTTGTTTGATAGTGGCACAGGTTACTGGTTTAGACAGTGATTGTACTCAGTGCGAGATATTTTGCGGCAAACGCGGTTTTACGCGGTGAGCTTCAGTGTGGCGCCATTCGACACTTTCTACCGTAGGAAACCGGCGCTTTTTTTAAAGCCTCTTTTTAAAGCGTCATTCATGTTGAAATGAATAAATTTGTACATTTTAGAAGAAATGACAATTCAGAAGCAATAGTTTCAGTAGTAAATTGCCGTAGTTCAAAAAAATAAGATGCGAGAATTCCACCATCTAGTTCACAGCACGGAGTGTCACGTCATTATTGGCTGACATAGTTGACTGACAGACGATATTTTTTTATGCTGAAATCTTTCCAAAATTTTTCACCATATATAGAAAAGATAGATCCAATCGAGCCACATGTGGAGTTTTTTTAACTGTGAAGAATTCAATCATCAGTCAAGCGGGAATCATTATAGAGGCTAGCCTAGAATCTGTATGGTGCTCAAATAGAGGCCCTAAATAAAAAAATGCTTGTGTGCTCGTACTGCAAGCCACCTAACACTGACGTCACCTCAATTTTAGAACTAGGGACGCAGATAAAGAGGATTATATCCAGGAATTTATATCCAGGAATCCCGAAAGAAATTTGATAGTAGTAGATGGAGATTTCAATGCCCCCCCTTTAGATTGGAAGACGTACAGTTTCAATACCGGGGGGAGAGACGAAGATATCTGCGAGCCCCTGCGTCTTATGATCACATCAAATGCACTACATCAAATAGCTACCACACCAAACAGAGGGGACAATATGATTGATTTATTGGAAACAAATAAACTACATCAAGTGGTGATGGTTGACACTGTTGAGGAAATTAGTGATTAGGGCAGTTACAGCAAATTTTTCTGTGAGCGTCCATTAAAAGTTAAAACAAATAAGAAAACATTACTTTTTTAAAATCTCATTTCGATACGATCAAACACTATTGCTTTTCCGAATTTCCCGTAAAATTGCTTTACCGACTTGTAAGAATAGAGCATAAAGTTAGACGCGGAAGGTACTCGGAAAGTTTTCTTTCGGTCGCGTATTCAGGAATTAGAAAACACATACCAAGTAAAATAATAGAAGGGAGCAGCGAACCAAGCTGGTACGATGCGGAAGTGAGAAAATTGGAGAATATCGTCAATGAGACGGAGAGCATGCCACGCTAAGATGATAAAACTCCGTGTATATTTGTCCTCTAATGAATGCGAATCAATGACTGAAAATTTCTAAATCCTGTACGAAGGAAGTGTTTCGGAATCCGTACATGGATTATTAAAGGATAGCACTTGTAAAACTGTTACAGGATAAATCATGTATTTTTATCGTATGTAAAGGAAGATTAAGGCTACAGATCCACAGTTAATGCACTGAGAAACGATAACGGCGAAGTGTTTACCAAAACAAACCAAATTATTAAATTATCGAAGTATGTACAGCAAGTATTCACAGAAAACAAACAAGACGTTAGATGATCATTACTGACAAACGATGCCGCCTATTGTGCTCACGGAACACATTATTTGCAATAAAAGCTCAGTCCAGATAAATTTACTCGTCCTGAAGTAATTCCTTCACACGTGTAAAGAGAAGTGGCCATCTATTTCCAGATAATAATCAGAAAAATATCCATATTTAGAAAATCCATCTCGGAACACGTAGTACCCAAGGACTGAAAAATTGCCTATGTAACGACTATATTTCAAAGTGGTATTGGAACAGCCGTCGAATTACTGACCGATAACCCAAACAATCTATCTCATGCAAAGACCTTGAATATATAATTATAAGCTCAGTAATGAGACATCTTCATGTGCAGACCTTGCTCATAAAAGCACAACAGTGATACAGAAAGGAAAGATCTAGCGAAACTCAATTAGCACTGTTTGCTTACGATATTTTAGTCTCCAGGGAATATAACGTAGAGGTAGATGCACATATTCTTGACTTGAAAAAAGCATCATGTAAAGTTCTATCACTACAAGTTGCCACTATCGGATGGCTATTGAGTACGTAGGATTTAATTCTTGCCATAAATTTTTGTATGCTTCGAATTTGCTTAAAAATCACGATTTTTATGCGAAAGTTCTCAATTTGTCCCTAATTACGACAATAGCATCATTTCTTGGCAACCTAAGCAATACCTTTGAACGGGATACATCTATTATGGCTTTTATACGCCATATAAAAAAGAAGTGGTTTCTGTATGTTCGTTACTCCTTTCCTCAAAAACCACTGAACCGATCTAGCTGAACTTTTGCATGGGTATGGCATATGTGCTAACGTGAACATAAGCCTGTAAACAAATCTTATGAAAATTTTAGTTATGTTAGCCAAAACCACACCACAGATGACAAATGGAATACTTTTCGTAGCATCACACGAATAGCCACAAATAAGGCAGATTCAGTAAACTGAAAAAAAATAATACGGAACAAAAGTGGTATGATGCGGACATCCGGAAATCTCACGAGCGACAGCGAATTTTACACGAAAAAATGAATAACGACCATCCGGATCTCCCCGACGAGGAACAAGAGAGAATTTGTGAAAAATATAAGAGCTAAAAAAAACTGCAAAGGCGACCTCAAGGAAAGCGTCAATGGAATTCAAAAGTAAAGAATTAGGCGAGTCTTAGGGAGACAACCGGAAGGCATTTTGGTCTTACGTGAGGGAAATTAGAGAAAATAAATGTACGTTAACGTTATTGTTAAAAACGGCATAGGAGAAAGAGCTAGTGACAAATTAGAAGAATGAAATATCTTTATCAACTTTTTTTAAAGCGTCTTTAGAACATGTTCTCGGAATAACACCGCTACACTTCTTAGCCTAAGGAAAAAAGGGAACAATTAGAAGGCATGCATTAAAATATGGTTATATTGAATAAATGAGGAAGTTTTACAGTTGTAAAGGAAATAAAAATTAAATAAATCGAAAATAGAAAATCCTACCGCACTCTTTCTACTGACCTTAAACACTCACCGTAGCGAAAATGCAACATTTGTTTTCTATAGAACATGTAAAAAGATTACCACAATATATATGTATTTTCCATTGGCACTCGGTCGATAATAGTCATAAAATATTTCAACGGAAAAAGATACATCGGGACATGGGACAGTGGGTTTAAAGGACTTCGGACGAATAAGTGAAAGAGAAATGTTATCTTACTCTCTTAAGATCTCATCTCGTGTACGCTGCATTTGAGTTAATGCTTAGAACTTACGCGAGAAATGCATAAAACGCAAAGGAAACTCACACTGTCTGAGAAAAAAATTAATGAAAAAGTAAAAAAAAAACAGCTCGTGAAAGAAAGACACTGAGATCCGCGGGAGCATATCCGATAGGCTAACAATAAGATAAATTTTAAAATTGGGCGAGTTACAGCATGTCACGGACCATATTATTTTCACCTGGCTCTCCATTCCAGTCCTACGTAAGAGTTTAAATTATAGAGATAACGTACACAGGCGAAATCAATATAGATACGGTCCAGCAAATAAAGAATTCAGTATCCCAAGTGGAAATCAGATTAGCTTAAGGAAGTTTAGTAATGTCTAAAATGATCAAGAGCACCCAGTGCAGGAAAGAAAACCGGGTTAAAGATAAGCCTCCGTGGAAATCATTAAGATTTAAAAAGAAGTAAAATTCCATAGAAATGCGATATAAAAAGAACACAATAGAGAGTGAGAAAATTTTATCGCACGCCAAGAAGTGCAGAAAATAAAATGGTGAAAAAAACTGATAAGGAGTATGGAGCTCGATGTGTTGGAAACTTGGTCGTTGCGGAGACAAGATTTACCTGAACAGGTGGCTTTTGACATAATGTTTTGGAGACGAATAGAGAGTTGAAACTGGCAGCAAGGGAGACGAGTGAGGACACGTAGGATAAGACAAGGAAGGGAAGGAGGCTTACGGCGGAAAATTCGGAGAGGATAGAAAAGTGGATGGAGGGCCTGCTTTTAAATGCGTGCAAAATATGTTGGACGGCGTTAGGAGGGTTCGGGGAACTCGAGACAGGCTCGAGAAATCAACTGGCCCCGATAGAATCCCCGCCCGAATTTATAAAGAATTAGTGTCAGAAATAGCACCGTAATAAAAATAATTGTTGAAAAATATCTAGCAGAACATCAGATCCCTTACAATTGGAAAATAGCGAACGTTCCACTTATCTTTCAGAGCAGTGATAAGGAATAACCTGGCGACTGCAGACCTACCTCCCTTATATCTATCCCGTGCAAAATATTGGGACACACAATCGTCAATTCAACTATTGGGTATTTAGATAGCCTTGTTGTTGTTGATTTAAAACCAGCATGGATTCAGAATATTCAGGTCCTGCGAAACCCAGCTAGCCCTCTTTCTTCGCGATATTCTTTCCTCTGGAGATGGGCTCGTGCAATATCATCTAGTTTTTTAAAAAGCCTTTGATAAAGTTCCACTTTCGAAATCAGTTGTAAAGCTGAAAGCCTATGGAATACATCACCATATTATATATTGGATTAATGATTTCTGGTGGCTTACACGATATTACGTAGATGTTGATTTGTAGATTTCGATGACCAACATATCCGTAAGTAAATTACAAACAACATAAAATGTTGCTTTGTACTCTCCATGCTGTTTTATTAATATCGACCATGGCTTCGACAAAAGTTTGCCAATATTTAAGTACTATTCCTTTCTTTGATTGTCCATATACACACAGCGATGGCTGAGATGGGGAGGTGAGAGAGAGAGGGCATTGGAAGAAATCGAGAGGCTTGGTTGAAAAGGAAGAAAAGGAGGGTGTGAGGATGGTCATGCCTATTTATATATTAGCATTTCGAGGAAAGAGGGCGGGAGAGGGGGAGAAGAAAGTGCGTGAAACGAGATGACAAGGGAAAGGCTATGCCGCAAGACAAATTTCGCACATGACATGACGTAAATAACATCAAAATGCTAATGGAATCAGCGGTGAATGTGAGTCAAATTTGAAGTCATAATCAAGGTTGCAATTAGTTTTTACTAAATTCACGATCTCACAATTTTCTAGAAAATCTAGGTTCTTTTCCTTACACTGTTAATGTACATGGACATGTACACTCATGTGGTTGCAGTCCAATAATTTTTATTTCAACATTGAATTTCAGGTATCTTCTTCCACTAACTTAAGCCAGAAACTTTTACTTGTAAGTACCCAATGATGAGGAAACGAGATGGCACAAATTGAGCTTGAGAAGAAGAGTACCTGTGCTCCTTGGGCACGGTAAAAGGTGGCTACACTTCATTTCAAATATTATTTACAAAGTGCATTTCCATTTAGCGAGTAGTTCACAAAGCCCTGCCCTAACATTTATTGGGGCTATAGCCGCCAATCGGAATTTTTAGTAGCGACCTGCGATTCATAGCGAAAATCTACCGATACAGTATTCGCCAAACCTACTTCCAAAACTACGCAAAATTTCGGAGCATATTCTCAGTCTGCGAAATCAGTGAACATAACACGCATCCATTAACGAATATGTCAACTAGGCTCATTATTTCCAAGTTTAGGGAGGTTACTGATATTTCTACCGACTAATGCGGATAATTAGATTTATTTCCTCTGGTCACTAAGAACGGTTTTGCTGGAAAATGGCGGTCGTATGAAAAGTAACTCGGCGTCGTGAGGTAGCTAGCATATCCTATATAGCTAGGAATATCCCGGCGCCACTCTGGGGTCGTCGGCCCTAATAAACGACAGCATATAATACGTATACTCCAAACCTTATTTTAGCATAGGCATTTTCCCCACAGCAAAAGATACAATTATGAGCATTAAATGAGGTAACAATGTTACTCACCGCTGTTTATTTCATCTGGATTTCCTTCTCGTCCAGCTGGACTGGGTTCTATCAAAATCAACACTAACACAGCACTATCAACTTCTTCATCAGGATCTTTGTCACTGAAATGATAAAAATTCGTATTAATTCAATGTCCTAAGAAACAATATACTAAAATGTCGTAAAAAGTGTGGATAAATACCAAACTTAAGCACGCCGTGTGAATTGAAAAATAGTTTCTAAAACTAATATCCATGGTGGTAATAGAAGTTGTGGAATTATGAAAATCCGAGCCTCACTGCAAGGGTGAAATTGAAATTCTAGGGCGGTTAAACCGATTCATCCTAGGAACTCGTAAGTATGGTACCAGTCCAGTGCAGTCCACCACTACGGCCTATTTGACTGCAAACTGTAATATCGCCAAATGAGACTATTGAACTACATAAAGTCACAAGGATATTGGCCTTGATCTCATTCGGAAAACCATTCAAAGCATGGAGTAGCATCAATGAACGAAAATAAAGAGCGAGTTGAGTAAACATTACGAGAAAAACATACATGATAAGATCAAAAAGACACTAGAAATCCCCGGAAAGGAGACTGTTGGCGAGATTTCTAATAAAAGTAACACGAGTTGGATATCAAATTCATGAGGGGAGATAATATTTCCCTAACAAGAATATCGACACATAGATCGCATATCGACTGTCAAATCTTATTTGTAGGATCGTCCAAGTTTTCTAGAACGGCAATAATCTCCTAACTAATCCTAGTAACAATAAACTCCATTAAAGAGAAACAGACACAATATATTCCACTTTTGCTGTAACCTAATGAATTATTTCGTATCATCACTGACTAAATAATTACACACCCATCTTCAAATGAATACAGCCCAATTATCACGGTCCTATAAGCTCACATTTAACATTAAAGAGGCAGATTTATTTTTAGATTGAAAGGAATTCAAAACGACAGGTAGCGATAACTAACGCTCCGTAAATCGTAAATGTATTTAGCTTTTCTCGGACAACAACCTCCCGCCAAATAAAATCTTACTTCAGCTCCCAAGGCTGAGAAGAAATAAAGTTTACCGACAAAGTAAAGAGATTCACTTATTGAAGAACGACATATGTGCTAACTCGATATTTAGAAAGTCGAAAACCTGAACACTAAACACATCAGTACTGTGCACTTAGGCATTAAAAAATAAATTCTAGAATATGATTAGCATAAGATGGTAGAGACTGAGAACTTACCTCCGACCTCAATGACGAACGAAGCGGAAGTGAACGGAAATCATCAGGAGGTCTATAACCGCGTGATTTTAACAACTGGATGACGTCACCAACGGAAATTTTTATAATTAAATTCAAATCAAAATATGTTGAAAGCAATTGCACAATGAAAATTGATGAAACTATTTTGGTTAAATTTTTAGCGACACATTCTTGGAAATTATACAATGTTATCGACGATTTCAGTATTATTATATCTATTATTTAGGATTCCCGCCAATACCAACATTGGCTAATAAGCGAAATGGCATTAAGGAGATGATTCTTAACTACAATGGGAAAGTAATTCGGAAAAGCTACAAATATTGAAAACAAGCGATACGAGAGGTTAGTAAGTTTTAATTCTTCTTTAGCAAAGAGGAAAGTCAAAATTAACACTCGGGAAAATTATAACGCCAAACTGAGAAGAGTTCACTGAGAGGGTAAGAATCTGGTGATAATAATGGCTGGGTGTCGTCACATGCGGAAACTTTGTAAGTATGACATTTGAAGTCTGCCTTTATTGGTATCTTTAGGGTAATTTAATAAAATAATGCCGTTGCTTTCATTTTTAGGATACAATTGTCGGCAGTAATAACAATTATTTGAAAATTTCAAATTTTTATTTTATTAAGGATTTCCGGCTTGAATATCATTGACTAATAACGAGATGGTGTAAACAGGTATTTTAAAACTGCTCCACTATCCACAAGGTAAGCAAATTTATTTGATTGGTGCTTGGATTTAAGGATAATCACTTACTCCAGAGATAATTGAATAAATCAGTTTTTCTTCGGGAAAAGATGGGTCTCTGGAAATAAAAGATCGTTTTCACCTCATTGCCGACGCTCCAAAAATAACCACACTCCTTAGAGAAGAAGACTTATATGAAAATGTTAAAAAATATATAGTTTTGATTATATACCAAGCCAAATATAAATTACCAAATGCTTATGTACCACGAATTTACTCTTGCCATGAAGAAGGAAATTTGCAAATTAAGTGACAGTAATGAGCCATCAACGATATATCATTTCTTGAGTTCTCTCTTCTCCTAATGAGAACTGATACATTTTAATAACAGAGGCCAAGACCGTGAGACTATCAATATTATTGATGAAATAATATCAGTTTTAGGAAGGTCCAAAGACTGACGAAAATTAATGCAAGGAGTATAAATTATTATTCTTAACTTTCTTAACAGATTCATTGTAAGCGTTTGCCGAATAGTTCATATGCTCTTTACCAAATTAATCCAATTCATCAGTAAGAATAAGTCATTCGTACCCCCGGTAGATACCCGAAATGGTATCTTTTCTGCCCAGTTAAACTTATTTTAGTACCCACTGAAAATATTTTTATTTTCTAGTAATGGTTAGTTTCTAATTGTTAGTTTATAGTTATAAATATATATTATATAATGATAGTTAGTTTCTAGTTTTTTTCAATTTCCGATATGGAGAGGTTCCACAAAGTCAAGCCTGAATTTATTAGTTATTTTCTGGCATCCGAATGTATGTGATTCAGGCTTTCGCGGGGCTAGGATGAAGGTTAAGTCATCGGATTTCCGAGGTTTCCGCCATATTGTTTCATCTTGATGATAATATTAAATAAATAATAATTAAATTAAGTTAATAATATTAAATAAGATACATATCGTCCTCAAGATGAAACAACGCGGAGGAAACCCCGGAAAACGAAAGACAACCTTCATCCGAATGAATGTTTGTTACGATGGTAATGTTAGCCATCACCATCATTAATAAGTGACCGGTAGGTGAAGAGAAACAAATTTTGTTTTTTCTAAAGCTTGCAAATATCAGTTTTTCCAAGGTGACTAAAGACAGGCGCTAATGCGGTAGGAAAATACCAACGATTTATACAACGGTAAGGAACTAGTGAAGCTAATCGGAATAAGAATCAGCAATTCAACTGAGTGAGCAATATCTTCTTGGAAAATAAATAGATAAGCTAAACTAGTAAAACAATCCTCTCATTTACTAATTTCGTCCTTGGTAAATCAATAATATTTAATCCTCAGGAGGGGAATGAATATCACGACTTATATATTAAATCATAAGGTAAAATAAATTAGAGAGAAAAGAATCCACACTTCTGCATGATTACCGTTTCAAATTCCTGAAAATGGATCGAAATTAGACAGGATTTGAAAACGATACCAATTGTTTTAAAACAGTAAAAAAAACTGGCCAACCTGAATAAGAATTTAATCCTCGCTTTCGTCACTATTCCCTTTCTTGGTCCGCTGACACGTCATCTCAAGCACTATCCTCGTAGGTCACAAAATGACTTGATACATTTAACTCGTCAATGCGAGCGATCACATATTTCTTGTCATTAATATTTTATTTAATCACTAGAACACTTGAACACACTACAAAAAATGCCAAATACATCACTTGCTGTGCCGTAAATTCGTCGTGAGGAAGGCTTCTATATTCCTCAATTGGATATCCAGGACCTTGCCATTGATGGTGCGAAGGCTCCCTCGGTGTTCCGATGATATAGGCTGTAGGATAGGTGTTTCGACCCGAAGACGCCTGCTGGAACGCAGACCTAACTGCTGTTATCAAAGACAGCAACGCGGTGAAACACCCAAAAAAAGTCTATATCACCTTTTCATTGAGTTGAAGCACTTTAAAATGTCGGTGGAAGAATAATCATGAAATGCATGTGTGTTAAAAAACTAGGCGTAGTTTTTAGCCACGAGGAAAGTCGATGATTTACCTTAGGTGTCTTCTCACGGTAGGTACAACTTTCAATACTCTAAACACGGCTCCTCTTAAAACACACGTTCGCCTACAATTCGCGAAGAGCGAGTAGAATTTTTTACACTGTCAACAAAGTGGCTTGACAGAATTGTTTCACTCACTCAGCGGACTTACTAGCTAACTATCAGCCACCACTAGTCACTGCTAACTCCTGTACCGATTTTTTGTATCAGTTGGATAGCTCTTACTTGGCTGTGGCATGTTCAACTAATTTCGTTCAAGTGATCCTCTTGAGTGTTTAACGCAGTCTATCTGCTTGGTTTCCCGAAAGAAACGAACCTTTTTCTGACTCACGGAAGGAGACTTGAAGAGTTAGTTTTACCTACGCACGAAGCCAAATAATCCAATGCGTACATCTCGCCATTGCACACGCACTTTCGGACTATGCCACTGGAACGGATAGGAAATTCAACTGGGGCAAAACATTAGGGAACTGAAGGAGTACTATTATGGCTCTCGTTTGCTGAATGCCCTGGACTGTTGAATTATGACTTGAGGTACATAATGACAATTGGCGTAAAGCCTCAAACCATCTTCAACATAGTAAAAGTGGAAGTAGAAGGCCATAACGTATTTCCAAATGTGGAACAGAAATTTCTAAGGGAACCCTTTTTTCACGGGCGCGGCTTGAAGACAAATTGGCACTGATGGAAACGACATTAATCGATCTCTGAAAAAGAATATCCCCCAGCCGGAAAGGGCTGCAACCACGTAAACTGCAGGTGCAGGTTTCGTATTCTATTACTGTAGCGGCGAAAGAGCCAAACCTACAATTTATTTCATGAGATTCAGTTGACACTTTAACATACCAAGAGTTAAGTTTTTCAACAATCATGTTTATATTAGGGGCCAAAATTATTGTTTATTGGTTCAAAATCTTAGTCGGGTATTGGAAAGAAGAAATTAATGAATGGTTACCTCCAATACATCAGCACCAACCGAGATGAATTTGCTTTGATCAACTTTTATTTGAGAAATGCGAGACACGCGTGATCTTCCCCTGCTTCTATCGAGCCCAAGAGGGAATTGACAATGCGTACCACAACGGCCTTCCTCGAATGTGACTCGTAGCCTATCGCAGGGCCGCCCACAGGGGGGATGTATGGCGCAAGTTGCGCATTAGAAACAAATGTTGGTAAATACTGGTAAAAAACTCAAATAATAATAATAAAACAATACAGATAAAATCAGTACTGGTGGTGGTGGTAATATTTTGACTACCCTTGATGTCTTTTATACAGTAGTAGTTTTTTTCTTTTCTTACTTGACAAAGCAAATTTTTCTATAACTTCACTATTATGAATGGATTTTAAAATTTCTTTTTCGGATGAAAGGACAAGCAAGTCGGAGAGCCAGACATCTCCCATACCATCTTAGCCCATTTTTACAATTCTTAACCCTTTGAGTGCGGCATGACGTGATATCAAGTCATGGTTGTGTCTACGCTGGTGCTGATGACGTGATATCGCCTTCACGGTTACCGTGACGGTTCCAGCTTTCACTAGGGGGGCTTGTGAAAGCTGGAACCATTCTTGACCCGTTAATCCAGAAATCTTTGTTCTGCTATATTAGGATCTGTACTTAGACCATCAGGCTTGTCGTCACAAGAATCTTGGGTGTCACTTTCGTCATTATTTTGGCTCAGACTTGTCATTCAAGCTCAGCACTAACTCAGCACATCAGTTGGAGCCCAACCTCGCGGACGGTCCTAATCCCCAATCCTTCCGCGGACGCGGAGACCCATTGCCGGCCTCTCTCTCCTCGACCCAAGCAGCGGGGGTCTCCCTCCCCAAAACAACAAAAACTTGTGACCGTGCTCACTATTATTTACACTTTTAAAACTACGTCATATAACAACAAATGAATGTTTTCATCGTACTCCCGATAATTGTACGAGTAAGTACATCTTTTAATCGTCGTTCTACGATGAAAATTAACAATTTTGCGAACATAGCTAAAAACGTGGTGATCCACTGCCGGAAATATGGCAACATCGCAGCGGTAGGTGGGTGGCTGCGGGAAGTTAGAATGAGTTTCGGGTTTGATTTGGCCATTTCCTCACTGTCCATATGCCTCTCAGAATTTCCATTTATTCGTAGGCGAAGATACGTGACTATATCATTGACACATTGGTACCGCGAGTATGTTTGCAGTGATTTTAAATGGGTATAGCTTTTACAATTGACGTCATTGACATTTGTGAGTGATGAGAATCGTAGAGTTAACCAATTTGGTGCCGAGAAAATGCTTTCAAAGGAGTCTTTTACCCATTTTTCCCGATATAAGTAAAGTAAAATAAGTAAGTAAATAATTTTCACTTCTTCATTCCACCAAGCATCACCTCTTTTTAAACCACCAATCACTCCTTTTAAACACTCCCACGCATCATTTACGTTCTCGTTTCTGATAGGCTCGTCCCATTCTCTCTGCTTCAACGATAGAGCATCCTCAAGCATGCAACCATACTGCATTCTTACCTCGCTGTCTAGCAACCTTTCCACTTTTACTCACAACTGCTTACTCGCAAAATTCTTCCTTGGTACCCACTTTCTGCCCAGATTCTCTATGAAGAGTACCAAATAGTGGTCTGTTACATATTCAGCACCCCTCATCACTCGCGTATCCCACACTAACTCTCTCAATCTCACATCATACACAATAAAATCAATCATGCTTTTACAATCACCCCTTTTCCATGTATACATATGTATTCTCTTATGTTTAAACCATGTATTCGACACAACCAATCCTTTTTCCAAGCACACACCACCAAGTTTTCACCATTATCATTCACTCGGGGGTCACCAAAAGGCCCAACCACTCTCTCAGATGCATCCTGCCTCACACCAACCCACCCATTCATGTCACCTAGTAAAATTATTCTCTCACCAGGATTTTTACTATATAAATTCGATCGGAATCGAGATTTATAATATAATAATTTTCGTATTCAATTTTTCTCTTCCAATCTTCTACATGGATTGCATGTTTTTTTAATGGAAACTACAATATCATGAAGCTTTTTTGGTTGAAATCGGTCATTAAAGCTACGGTAGAGGCCAGGAAAAAGTTGAAGAAATTATACCCAGTACATAGCAGTGTGTAAAATGGTATAAAGAAGACTAAATAACATGCACTTAGGATACCTAACTCATATTTGTAAAGCTATCGATTGCAATACCTTGAAGCCTATTCGACTTCTTTAACTTTTCCGATTTTACCCCAAATCGACACATAAATCTAACCCTCCCCTGAAACTGGCCCGCCTCGCTGAGTTCTAAACCTCGAATCGACACTCGGCCCGGCGACAATGGAGAAATATATCCATAGCAATGAAAGTGAAAAAATTTGTAAAACCCCGGATAAAAGTTTAAAAATATCAGTTTAACCATAGGTAGGAAAGAATCGATTGCAAGAATAAGATAATAAGCGAGGCCTTAGTTAATACACTTTCACAACACACTCTTACTCAAGTAGTAGCTTGACATCTGGAAGAGGAATACATGAAGAAAAAGGGTCAGCAAAGGAGCTGGGGTGGCATAGAGAGCACAGAGCAGGAAAATCTATTAGCATATATAGTTGCATTAAATATCAACTGTTTTAGGCTTCTCACTGTGGAAAATAGACATCCCAGGTAAAATATTTTATCTATAACTACTCTGGAAGACTAATATCGTGGAAGTGGTCTGTTATTGGTTATGGATTTGAGAGGTCTTCAGATATTTTTCAAATCTAGACAAGTTCAGTCCAGTTGTTGAGAACTTGAAGATCAGTTATTAGTCTTTCAGAACAGTTACAGACCAAATATATTTACCTGAGATGGTTGATGTAGGAGCTTCTTATTAGCACACAAATGTTATCCAACTGGTTTCAATGCACTTGATTCATTTTCTAGGGAATAGATATAAACATGGGTGGGTGAATGGTCGGTCTTACTGACATTGCTAAGGGAGTATCTGCGTTAGGGGGGAGGGAAGAGCTAAGGTTGTGCCAAAATTTTTACATTGCCTTCTCGTGACTCTTATCCTTCAAAGTAACTCATAGCCTCTAAGTTACAAACTGCTGTAAGTCACAAAATGCCAGGATTTTACTCCCTCATTGTTTGGCTCGCGGATCACTTGGCTGCAGTTGTTCCAGTGGATCATTTTTATACCCTGAATGCTAGTAACTTCAAAGTGAATCGTGACCTAGCAATACTGGGATATCTTAGTCAATCGCCACAGGCAAGAGTACTTCCCCTTGGGGATTGGGTTGGTGTGGTGGCTAGAGTACTGGCAAACCATACGGGTGGCCAGGGTTCAAATCCCTGCAGAGGAGGATGTTTTCAGAGGAAACCTGATCCCTACTTGAGTGTCTCGTGGAGGGCACTTTGAGTACAGTGCTCTGTCTGTTGGATGAGATGTATAATGGTGGTCCCCTTGGCACCGTTTGTTAAGGGAAGGTAAAGCCGACACTGGGTTTATATCCACCCTTCCTCCCTTACCTGTCCCCTATGGCACAAATGACCTTAAGTGTCAGTCACCTCCCTAAAATCCAATCAAATCCAGTACTTCCCCTCTCTTCCCTATCCTCCTCTCTCTGAGACTTTCCCTGCTTTTGTGTTCAGACCTGCATGGGGAGGAAGGGGCCTCTCACTACGTAATCAGCATCAACTTCACTGCAAGGCTCTCTGCATATCAATGGCCAATAAAAGGGACCTCATTGCTGCTCTCAGCAAATGGACTTTGTCAACGGTTTGACACCTCTCATGCATTTAAATCATTTTAATTTTGAATATAGTGTTGTTGTAGATTACATGCACAATATTCTGCTTGGGACAACAAAACACCACATGGAATTGATTCTTGCATCAGAATGGAAAGAGAAATTTTGGATTGGGATGAATGACAGAATGGGTATGGAACATTTAAAGTGCGTCATTGATGAAAGGATTTCTAATTTACAATCAAACTCTTCTGTGATTAGGGACCCTTGCCCTCTGACAGACATTGGAATATGGCGAGCAAGTGAATGGAGGGCCTGGCTATTGTTTTACATGTTCCCAAGCCTGCAAGACCTACTGACAGACAAATACTTGAGCCATCTTGCTTTGTTAAGCAAAACAACTTACATTCTTCTGAAAAAATCAATATCAGTAGAAGAAATTCATGCAGCTCACAAATTATTGATGATTTATACTTTTGATTTCCAGAAATACTTAGGCCCAGAGGAGATGCGTTATAATGTTCATCTCCTCTCACATGTAGCCGGAGGTGTTCTAAATTTTGGACCTCTCTGGACCCACAATGCTTTCATGTATGAGGCTCAAAACAGGTACCTTCGAAAACTGTCAAAGTGTCCATCATCCGTTATCCTTGAAATGGCCAAAAAGTTCTTAGTTTACTGCTCCCTACCACAGCTGCGTTCAAAGTTGGTTAAATCGAAGAAAACTCTAGGATTTTGTGCTGAAGTTGAAAATTCCTCAAGATTGAAAAAGTGTTTGCGATCCGAAGATGGTTTCCTTCTCTTAGGGGGGGAGATCTATGTGCTCTATCTGAGGAAGAACAAACAGCTCTTACAAAGTATGCCAATGTGTCACTATATTACAAATGCTACCAAAGAATACTTTGTAACCACACTAAATATTGCACTACTGTGTACAGTAATGGAGAGAGAAATGATGATTCGTACGCATTATTGACTCATGGGCGCTATGTGTTAATAAATCATATTCTCCTTTTGATGGATAGCTCAATTGTTCTTATAGTAGAGGTTTTAAATATTTCAAAAACTAGAGTGGTTTCAAATAACCATTCAAATATAGATCATGTCAAAATATTTGAAAAATCTGGCCATCTTCTGTGTATATATCCTGCAATCCTTTCTCAGCCTTGCATTCGTATGTCTCAAGGGTGTAAAAGCTATCTGTCTGTAATTCCGTTTGGTTGCACAGTAGAGTAATTAATCTGCATAATCATTTTTGTGGTCCTAGTTTGTAGTCAATGAATTTACACTTTTTTAAATCTTGTTACTCTGAAATAATTTCTGTACGGTGTGATTTGGAGCAATGCGCTCCATGATACATAGAATTTGAATAAATCTTGGTGAAAGCGATTGGTCTACTTTTATCTTAGTGCATTCGAAAAAAGAATATCGTCCATGTTATTGGTCCGCTTTATGAAAATTTTTATCCCTTATAACTTCAGTATGAATAAGGAGTGAGTGAATGTTGTCTGTTTGTTCCCGGTTGGGAGAAGCGGACAACCAACCAGTCCCTGCCTGTTTAGAGTCTGTTCACTGTTGTCTGTTCGTTCTTTGTTTGGCGAAGCACACAACCAACCTGCCCCTGTCTGTTGAGAACCTGTTCACTGTTTTCTGTTCGTTCCCTGTTGTGTGAAACAGACGATCAACTGGCCCCTGTCTGTTGAGTACCTGTTCACTGTTGTCTGTTCGTTCCTTGTTTGGCAAAGCACACAACCAACCTGCCCCTGTCTGTTGAGAACCTGTTCACTGTTTTCTGTTCGTTCCCTGTTGTGTGAAACAGACGATCAACTGGCCCCTGTCTGTTGAGTACCTGTTCACTGTTGTCTGTTCGTTCCCTGTCCGGTGAAGCATACAACCAACCGGCCCCTGCCTGTTAAGAGTCTGTTCACTATCGTCCCCGAAATCCTTGTTGCCTGCCGGTTAAGGAACAAGCTGCAAACAGAGTACAAACTGTTGGAAGGCTGTTTCCAAGTTGTTTCCACTTGTGTGCGGCGCGAGATTGTTCGTAGGCTGTTCATACTCTGTTCACTAAATCTCCAACAGGCAATCAACAGGCTTCAAACTGACAGCGAACAGGCATTATTGTTACAGAAATCGACAGGGTGGGCAGCTTACCCCCTCAGAAGCTCGCAATTTTGAGATTTACTTTGTAAGATGGTGGTACCTGTTGCATTTCACCTTGCTATAAAAGTAATTAAATAAAAATAACCACATTAGTCTTTAACTTGGCTATTTTTTTTTGTGCGGTACATTTGAAACTCCTTCACAATGGAAGGTTTCTTTTAAACCTGAAAAAATTACGGTGGTGACAATATGATTTATTTTCAAAAATAGTTGAGAAAACATATTAACTACTGAAGGTTACTTTTTTGAAGAGATCTAGGTGTTAGAAATTCCTTATTTTTAAAATAATGTCTCTCTGATGTGCATACACATACCATTGCCCATGTAAAATGGCTGGTGTTCTTAGGCAAATATCTCAGAAAGTAATGTGGTAAGGGGATGATATATTTGTATCTTTGGAAGCGTGAGATATTTTTCTGTAAAATGAGAACAAATTCATTGAATTCTTGGTGAAAAGATTTTACGCTCAAACTACCTTGAATTGCTAGAGGAGTTGAATTGAATCCGAATATTGCCATTCGTGTGCAAATCTTTTGATGGAATATGACTGGAATTTTTCGTCAAATATCTATATAAGTAATGAGGTAAGTGGTTGAATTTTTGGTATCTTTGGAAAGGTGAGGTATTTTTCTTTAAAACAATACCAACTTCATTGATTTCTAGGTGAAATGATAATTCGCTCAAACTACCTTAAAAGATAAATAACTACTTTTTTTGAGTTCCACTGACAAAATAAATTCAAAATTTCAGGGGGTTAGGGGGTTAGATCCCATTTGTACCTCTCCACTGGTCACATCACTGTATATGTGTGCTTATATTTTATTCCTGAATATCCTTGTCTCCATGTATTACATATTTAGTTCACATATAACCTACCTTTTTCAATTCCATCCATGGAGTTTCTTTCTCATCCCCTTAGAACTGTTTTCAGAATGCTTTCATCTCTTACCTCTCTCAACCATCCTTTCTGCCTTCTCCTAATCCCCTCCAGATGGCTTCACTTCACTCCCTCTGTGCCTTCACTGTTTGATAAGCAACATCTCATTTATTGTGGATATACTGGGACTAGCCACAGATAACTTTATGGAGTCACTCACAAGGCACAAATGTGTGAAATCCCACTGAGGAAGAATCATCTACCTCTGAAATCCCCCAGAGGAGAAAATACTTTTTCCTCTGTGGGATTTCACATATTTGTGCATTGTGGGTGACTACATAAAGTTATCCATGGCTAGACCAAATGTACCGACGATCAGTAAAAAGAGTGAACATCTATTTGTGTTCAAAGTTTGGGCTTTACCTCTCAGGCTGTAGTGCTTAGCACACGACTTTGGCTGCTCCTTGCATAAAATTGCCCGGCGGTCTAGTCCCCCAAAGCCCATAAACATCCACAAAGAAGAGGATGCTTTGGTATCTTAACTGGCTAAAGCACTCGGCAAGAAGTTGAGGGATCCAGGTTTGAGTCCCAGTCAAGGCAGAGGATTTTGCACTTCCTCACTTGTCTTATTTTGCATTTACTCTCTCTGACAACCTGATAATATTTTCACATTAGCACCCACTTCATCATATCTTTCTCCAGCTTTACCTAACCCATTTGATTTCTCGTCAAAGATTATTATTGTGTGAGTTTCTGTTCATCCTCCTGCCTATTCCAGTGTTGTTGGCTTTCCACTTCATACTACCTTATAATTTCCTATCATTACTTTTCCAGTTCCTGATGCTCCAATGGAAAGCTTCCACCACAACCACACATGTATGTATATCTATCACACAAAATTTTCAAGTTTTTTCCATGGGTCCTAAAGGTATGTGCATTAAATTTTAAAATACATCTCTTGCTAATAAAAATATTGTCTCAGTTTTTCAATAGACTGCGAAGCACCTTCTCCTTCTTATGTGATTTTTTATGCAGTGGAGGAGTTCTTTTTTTAATCAGGTAACTATAACCATCTCCAAATGTATTTTTACTTTTCATACACTAAACATAAGATACATATGTCATATTAATTCAAAATAAATGACTTATTCAAAGTCGGAGACCATGGTTGATTTTAAATTAGTTATATTTACTGGAGAAAAATCCTTACCTAACTAAAATTTACTTTTGAGCTTTTTTGAACTTTCTTATTAAAAAATAACTAGTAAGGCACATGGTGATCATTGCTATCAGTCATTCAAAGAGATGTTCAGAATAAAAATTATATGTAGAAAGTAGCCATGGAAAAAAAAATGTCACTTGATCAGAATTCTTTGTCAATGAAAAATACTGTGCCTGATTATCACTGTAGAAGGAAGGATGGTGTTTGATGAAATGGGATATCATTGTTAAATTAGGTACTATCTATGATTCTATATCAATTACTTTGGTGTTGAGGTAAAAGAAGAAAACATCTGGAATTTTAGATGGCAGAAACATAGACAACAAATGAAATGGCAAACAAACAAACAAGGGCAATTAAATGTATTATTCAGGGGGATATTGTGGATACCCCAAACAATGAGAAAGATTCCTCTTATTGATCTTGGAGTTACATCTCCCCGAATATCTCTACATTGAAGCTGTCATGTGTCATTCTCGAAGGGTCCAGCAAGCAAATCATTTAAAGTAATTATAAATACGGCGCGTTTTTACGGGAAGACGTTGACCACGTAGTTCATTCATTTTCGCGCTGTAGTCGAGAAGATCTCGGCTGGCAAACATTGACGGGCACATAGTGTGGTAATGGCACAACCTCAGTTCGGCGGCGCTAAAATCTGAAATCTTTGCCAAAACAGCTGTTCCTGCATTATGCAGCAACATTTATTTTTAGGAGGCCTGTGTTCAGTGTCTTGTAGGAGCAGTGGAATCATTTTTGTTTTTGTGACGCGCTAATAGTTAAAGTATCCCCATGATAATCAATGAGAATAATAGTCAACGGCTCCTGTATTCAATAACTTGTGTTATATTGTGGTGTGGTAGATTATCTGCAGTGGCTGGTGGATCTGAATTAATTTGGTTTCTTTGGTGAAGTTTGCCATGAAAAGGAAGTGTGGTATTTTCCGGGATATTTATGAACAGCCTTACGATGACACCACCAGGCTTAAATTGTATAATAGCAGCAAAGGTAAGTAATCATAGTCGCAAGAGTGATCCTCAATATTTTCCTCTAATCTCGTAATATACCACGGGCTAACGAGTAATTTTTCGTGCTTATGAATATTACAATCTTTTCACCCGATTCAAGGGAGTTGCGATCTTATGCAGAGAATGTGTTTGATGAAGAAACTTCCAGTCCACAGTGGATGCGTAAACACGATCTCATGGAACAGGACGGGTGAATACATCTTGTCTGGATCCGATGACCAACACATTGTCCTTACGAATGCCTACAGTTATAGGGTACATATTTATTTATCGGGTAGACACCCTTAGAATTATGTTGTACTTAGCTGTGTGCCTGAATAATTCTTGTCATTAACCTACGACCTCAGTTTTATTTCCAACTATCTAAATAATTCTCATTTTTGGCTTTCTTAGACCACCTTCGTTAAAACCTGTAAAAAAAGAGTCAGCCCTTTGGGTTTACATTTCATGGCTGATATTTTACTGATTTTTATTAGTTATCTGCATTTAATAATATTTTTTTTGCAATTTCTGCCTCTATTCAGGTGTTAACTGACCATAAAACCAGCCACAGAGCAAACATTTTTAGTGCCAAGTTTTTGCCAAATACGGGAGATCATCATGTGATATCATGTTCAGGAGATGGTATTATTTTATTTACAGGTGAGTGTGTTTATGAGATAATTACTCACAGAGACAGGAGTCATATTATGCTGATGCCATGTTATTGAAGTAAATTAGGGAAGAAAATTTTCCACAAAACTAATCTTCCCTGGTAAAGTAATCAATCTTAGAGACGTTTATTGATGAGGCACCTTTAAAGTGTGCAATCATTAACAATGTTATTGTAAACCTGTACTTGGTTTGAATTACTATTTCGAGGCAGTATTTATTCATTTAAATTTAATTTTAGTTGAAGTATGATATCGTTCAAAAGTCATAATGGCCATTAGCCCTAAGTCAATGCTTCTATTTCTGTACATCAGATCTTAGTTTACCTGTAAAAGCATTAATATCCAGACTTTTTCATGATCCTCAGTAAGTAAGCCTCATTAAACTTCTGGTGACCACGTATGCTGATATTCCAATGTACTTATATTATTACGGGAGGTTATGTGAGGGCTAAAATGTATGTAAACATGAAAACACTTTAACCTCTCATACAGAAAACAGAAATGTTACATTTGGACCTCTGCCTGAAAGGTTGGCATATTACTTGCCATGGAAACTCGACTGAAGTATTTTGAACTGTTTATGAATCTTTTCTATCATCTACTGATTATGTATCCATGCATCTTGTAAGAGGATGTAAACTACCATTTGTTATGTTATTCCTGTGATCATAGGTGTACTTACTGAATTCATAGAGCAAGGGCCTAGCCTCATTGAAACACCAGTTCCCGTAAGATCACTGGAGTTAAGCAATGTTGGGCCCAGACGAGGGTTGGATGGGTTACCATTCATACCTTCACCGTTCTTGTCCCCTGTCTGCATGTGGCAGGCAGGTTAAACATGGGGTTGGCACAATGGACCATTCAAGGTCTAGGTGCCCGAGCTCCTGTCGAAGGCTCCCCCAACTAACAATCTACTACTGAATTCATGGCCATGAGTTTAATTTTAATCGATATATATGTCATATGTTTCAAAAACACCATTATATTTGTAGTTAAATTATCAAGTAGTAGTATCAGACCGATTTAAATAATAAATACCCATAAAAAAAAAGAGGAAGAAGTTATTTTGAATTGCTGTGTTTAGTCATCATGAAAAGTGAGCTGTACTGGAATTCTTTTCTTCCCTGTTTTCAGTGTCATAAAACCTATAATTATAAGTTTTTCTCTACCCACCTTCTATATTCTCACATGCTCTTGAGCTAATTTTCCATTTCTTATCTGTTGATCACTTTCTGTGTCAATGTCATTCATCAGTGCTATCTACATTGTCCCCATTATTTTTTTCCTCATCTCCACGATTATGTATCATAATCCCCATTATCTGCTTGCATTTTGAGCCATTCCATAATAGTTTTGAATCGTGACATATTATTGTATGATTATTTTATAATACTTTCATGTCGAATTTCCTTTTCGCATACAATCCTCCATGTAAGCAAATTGATAATTAGTCGAAAGAAGCAAAGACCTAGTTGCCTCTCATAGTCAGAATTTAATGATGTGCTTACAATGGAGATTTAATCTTGAGACTTTATATGTATAGGGAGTGAATCAGTGAACTTTGGAGCTAGCCCATCTTTTTTTTTAAATACATGCACTATTAGGCAACTGCCAGCTGCACCATATTATTGGCTGAGAGCTGTTCCAAATTCTTTCAGGTGCTTTAGGGTAAGAAGTCCCTGTATTGCTCAACTCAGATGAGATATTTGCCAGAAATGAAGTTGAATTGGCAGGAAGGAAATACTCTATAATTTTCACTATGCCAGAACTGGCAATCTCTCTTTTTATCATTTAGCGAAAGGCAGGAAATCAATCTTGACTTGACAGTATTCAGTATATTCTTCAAATCGTCGTTTTTCACGTTGCTGAGTGACCATAGAACTTGTGTTTGTAGGTAATCCTGTTCTTTGCTGGGGGTAATTATATCATGGATGACTGCAGTAATTTAACCCTGGAAATAATTTAGGTGTTGCTCTCCATGTATTCCTCTGTGGGCCGAACTGAATGTACAACAATGAAGGTGATAGGGAAATAGGTTGAATTGGTCGTTTGAGAACAGACTGGCATCCCACATTATGGCCTGGGTTGAAAGCTCTACTGTAACAGAGAAAGTTTTCTGTGAATTCTGCTCTTCTGTGGTGGTTTTATAGAAGAGGAATTCAAATGTACGGATTTTTTTAAAAATTCTCAATGTGGATGAGGAAGATTTTGTAACTTTTGATTTACGTTAATCATTTTTATGGTCTATGTAAGTGATTGGGTAAGTATAGGTAATCATTTGGATTTAAGCAGATGATGGACTCAGAATATGTTCGGATGAATTATTGTTGTTATTCATGAGTAATTATTTTTTTCAGATTTGACGAGAAAGGAGGAAACATTTTATAACCAATTCAATTGTCACTCAGGGACAACATATGAAGTAATGACAATTCCAGGTGATTCACATTCCTTTTTAAGTTGCGGAGAGGATGGCACAGTGAGGTGGTTTGATCTTAGAATGAAGGACCGTTGCAATAAGCCTAACTGCAAAGAGGTAATAATCCAGCTATCAGTATGTGTAATTGTTGACTAGATGTTTCTTTTTTATATTTATCAGTATGAGTCAGCCTAGGAGCAACTGTACGAAGGGCTAAGGTCATTGCATTGCCAGGCTATTTCTTCTTGTTATTTTCTGAAAGACAAAGAAAACAAAGATGGAGACATTTTTTAATAAGTCACTGCACCTGGATGATACCTCACATTGGCCAAACTTTCATGCAGCTTTACTTTTAACTCATGCAAAACCTAATCCTTACATTTCAGACCTGATAACGGATGCTACAATTCATTTGAAATGTACACCAAATGTGTAATCGTTGCAGCCCAAATATGCCAAAAGTGTTGTGCATTTGTAATATCACTGCTGAAAGACAATGTAATGTTTTGCTTATGTGGCTATTGCTTCAGTTTGTGATGTTGTCCAGAAATAGTTGGCATCTGCATGTATTTTATGACCATTTCCTTCATTTTATTTGATCAAGTCAGTAAAACAGTCTGTAGAAGGTTGATTTAGGTTTCTTTGGCTCTTAGTAAATTTTCATCAAGTCCCTGGAAAGCAAATTTATTATATGGTGAAGGATGTATAAGAAAGTAAATAGGTTTGTGTGTCTCTACATTCGTTATCCTAGGTGGCTTTGGCTTTATTAATCTTATTGCCATTATGAACATCAGTATATGTGGACACAAAAAAATTGCTCAATATGTTAAGTTATGATGTTTAACTATTAATGCATTTTATATTTAAAGGAGGGGCAGCACATTGTTTTGCTGCTTATCGAGCAATTTCAGCATATGAAATGTTTGAATCTAGGGAACAACAGTTATTTTTTTAGAATAATTTATATCCTTAATTGCTATGTAAAGGAGCTTTATAATTTATATGACTCTTATCAATAAAATAAAGCTTTGGAATATAATTTGTGTGATGCCCTTGCAGACTGTTATTGGTCATATGTATGATCAGTGGTGGAATGCAAGGAGTTAATATGGGGAAAGTATTTTGTGATATGACCTTGAAATGTTGCCAAACTTTTTCTTGGCCCAGATGACACAAATAGATACTGCTATTTCTCACCATGTGCTTACATTCACTGAGTGCAGTGGCTGTGTAAGCATCTTGAGGAATGTGTGTTTTGTCTCTTATTTGGTTTGGAAATAGATAGTTGGCCCAAGGATGCCAACTGTTGACCAGAAATGTTTGTCCTCTTTCTAGCCAACAGATGCTATCTTTGTGTACTGTGGAGTTCTGAATGGGGCTGGTTCAGCCTAAGTTATTGGTTTGTACTGGATTAATGGCGGTTGAATAATATATATGCCATGTTAAAAGTGAAGTCACTAAAGCCTCATAAGCCCCAAGATCCTATGTGAGTTGATAGACAATGAGAAAAATTAATTATTTCCAAAGAAGAGGGTATCCATCTGAGGATGGTATACTTGTGACAAATCATGAGGAATTTTGAAATGAAGGGTACACATAGTGGCCTACTAAAAGGAGGAGAGTGAAGAGCTACCTCAAACAAATCTTCATCTAAATTATTATAATTTTATTTCCGTTTGTTATTTGTAACATAGGAATCATCTTTAATGACATAGGTACTGAGAAGGTGATAGGTTAACTTTCAGTTGCACAAAATATGGCAAATACAAATTAAAATCATATACATATGTCACAGCAGTGATTGTAATAAACAAATTTAGCTATGGGTTATTATGCTTTAATTAATAGTAGTCACATTATACTTTTATTACTACATATTAGGTTTAGAAGTGAAGGATTTTATATGATTAGGGAATTAGATCACTGAGGCTGCATATTGTGGATCATGTTACAGTAGGGATGCTGAATACTAAGATAAATCAGTGTTTACATTGTTGTGAATATGGTAGGGTGGTACACCATGGTGGGAGAAGAATATTTGAGGGTTTTGATTGACAAAATTAGGGCACAGTTTTAGATGTAGAGGGGTTGAAGGGTGAGAATAGAATGATTCTGGAGTAAAAGTCTACCGAGAGTATGGAAAGCGATGTGAAGTTTAGACTTTAGGGCATGCTATTACGGCAGGAAAATCATTCTGGAAAGGCTGTTGTTTCCCCATAGTTATGTTCCATGTACAGTACAGGATTGCATTTTTCTTTGGAAAAAGTTTTGATGTATCTAAATTGGAAATTGAGGCTAATTTCTGATGAGGAAGATACCAGCTATGATCTTTTCATAGTGCACCAATTGTGTTGGTACCATTCCAATATTTCATTGATTTTTAGTCCAAGAAATTTGACAGATTGGGATTGATTTATCGCTTTATGATAGTTTTATTGCTTTATAAAAGTAAGATGCTATAGGAGGGAGGGTTTATTTTGTAGTAGACCTGTAAATTTTGAGAAATATGAGAGATTATGGTGACACTGGTTGATCAAAACTAATGGGTCATGTCGAAGATAGATTTTCTGCTGAGTTTCTTGACTGTAGTTGACAGGATGTATCATTTTTGCAGAAAAGGAACTTCTCACATGAGATCAAATTAGGTTGGTCATGTATACTTATTGGAAAGAGCAATGGTCCTTGCATTGAACCTTGGGGGCCCCTTGGTGCACTACAAGTGACTTAGACAAGGTTGTATTGCAACCTTTGATGGTTCTGTGGCAATATTTGACTTGCTGTTGCTGGTTTATGAGGAAAGATTTTATCCAGAGCAGGACATTTCTCTCAAGAGTAGATTGCCTTCCACTTGCTCCATACTACACCTTTAATGGGGAAGCTCATACTTTGAAATCATTCTTACAATTAGGTGTTTGTGCTGTACTCACTCTTTGAATGTTTCTACATTTGTTGGTTTTGTAATTTTTAATTATTACTAAGTTGAATTTACAATTGTACTCTTCTATTTTATTTTTGTGTGCTACACATAATGATGATAGTTTTTTGATTTGCCTTTTGAAGGTGTATTTTTATTAAGGAATTGGCTCTTTGTTTTAATTTTCCTACAGTCTTGTTTTTTCAACTCTTGAAGAATTGAAAATTCAATCCTTAAATGTGTGAATTCCAATTGAAATGCATGCAGAGAAGGCAGGAAATATAGCCCAAGGCTTTTCGTAATAGAACCAGAGCCAGCCACATTTTTGTGGAAGATATTTGGTTCAAGGGTATTTCCAGGGTGCAGACACAACATACAAATTGTGTTTGACTCGAATCCAGAGATAGGTATAAGATTTCGGTGCCACCGAGGAATCTATATAGCTGCTGCCAAATGAATGCTTACCCTCAGATTGGCAACGGTGCAGCTGTGGCTCAATTTTGGTCGACCTCAATATCTGTGCAATGGGGGTGGTGCTGGGCACTTGGCCATTTATAAATGAGGAAATCTGGGAAATTGGCTTTCCAGCTTGATAAACTTGATTGAATGTGTTTCAGAGAGGGTCTATTTTTAAATTAGTTAGGTTTGTATCAGTAACTTATTTTTTGTTAGTTTTGGTAATAATTCAGAAATAATTTTTTACAATAATTTTTTGTTCCCATTGTCTTTTGTTTGCAATACTTTTCATAATTTCAACAAAGAATTTTTTTGAATGAAAAATGTTTATAGCAGTTGTTTTAAAAGTGGAAAGCACAGACTTAGGTGTTATTTAGTGGAACCATGCCTGAATGATTGAAACAGAACACTTAAAATAAAATATTTAATGCTGACTAGTTTTTATGATGCTACATCATCTTTAAGTCTTGACAAGTATTATCATAAAAGTATCTTTGGTAACCTTGTGATATATTTCCATTACCATATTTAATTGTAACTTTCACTACACCACAGAGATAAAACATAAAAACTCAATTTTTAAAATTTTATTTCTGTGGTGTAGTAAATGTTACAATTAAATATAGCTTTGACAAGTATTACATCAAAACCAGTCTGTATTAGATATTTTGTTCAAGGATAACTGCAATCGTTTTGTTTCTGTCGTTCTTCTTTAAATATTTGCTTATGAAATAGATGGCATTTCTTTGTGCATTAAAAGCAGTAATGCTGTACCAATTGTGGAAAAAATAGGATTATTGTAACATTTATTATGATAGATTGTAATTACTTTGTGTAACCCTCCCTATTTTTCAATGTAGTTTTAAATTTGGCCTTTTATATGTAAATCTTATTTTCATTTGTCAATACATAATTGCTGATCTATTTTTTTAAATTGGTGTGATTTAAAAAAAATGAAGAGTCAATATCGTATTGACCTATTCAAAACATGCTCACACTTTTCGTTTCATTTGACGATATTCATCTGTTGATTACTTGTTTCAGGATGTGATGATATCTTGCAAAAGGGCTGTAACTGCTCTTTCTGTCAACCCTGTGGCCCCGTATCAGCTAGCTATCGGATGTTCTGACAGCACTGTCAGAATGTTTGACAGAAGGATGCTTGGCACAAGAGCATCAGGTAAAGCATCAAGTCTTGTATTATGCTGAAGGGGTTCATAATATTGCTTCTTTTGGTGTATGTTATTGGGGGATGTGGAAAGTTTGTGTTGATCTAAACCCTTTTGTTGGCTACTGGCCTTCCGTTGTTTCGTATCCTCAGTATGCCACCCGAATGAAATACTGTCCACCCTTCATTTAATAAAAAATCCTTATCTTTAAGAAATTTATGTTTGCAGAATAATGAAATGTAAAAGTTTAGAAATTAAAATAACTGCTAGGATTTAAAACTAAGGAAAATGGTTCTGGCCTTTGTTACATACGTTACCTGAAATTTTCTGGCTGTGAAAGTGTGAGAGAGTCAGTATTTGCTCAATCAATTAGCTTCTCTTGCTTACCAATCTCTCCATTCAAGAAGTGGTTGAGACTCTTTAAGTGTTGTTTCTGCCTAATACCAATGTTATTACTGGTGATCTCCTGGCTTTGGTAGTTTTTAATGGAAGAAGATACCCTATCTCCTTCAATGATTTTATTCTTCAGCTGGAAATGTGTCCTATGGTTCTTAATCCCATCCAAAAGAAGCCTATTCTTTCTTCCCCTTCCTTGCTTACACAATATCTTCCCCTTTGTTGAGGCCTTGAGCATCCCTTTGCCTGTCATTACTTTTTCTAACCACCTTCTCTGCCTTTTATATATATCTTCCAGCAGCTTCCTCTTGGCACCCATCATGCCATACATCCCCATTTGCCTTCCTATTTGCCCATCATTCTTTGTTCTTAATCATCCTCACCAACATCGCAGATGTGGCCAGCCTGTTCTGATCTTCTTTCCACAAAGTCCAAGTTTATTACCCTGTACAATGCTCTGCTATACATTAAATACTTAGCCTGTCTTTTCGTTATATTTGTAACTAAGGGTCCCATTATTTATTCTCTTCCATCACTAACTACTGCTTCACATCAGTGGAAAAATTATTGATTAGGTTTGTTCAGTTTTATATTTATTGATGAGTCTGATTGCAAGCTTGAAACAACATAATAACAGGATGTATAAGTTCTTAGGTCTCCATCCAGGATAGATGTTCCATTTTGCAGATTGGGCAAAATGGAACGACTAACCTGGATGGAGAAGTGAGGACTCTTCATAAAACTGATTCGCCAGGAAATCACCCGATCTTTCATAAAATAACAGGATTTTCCTGAAGAAATTGCCATGAGAAAATATTTTTCTCATGGCAATTTCTTCGAAAAATTCACCCGCCATGTTTGAATATTTTCAGAAGGATTTTCCTGGTTATAACTTTATTGCCAAGCATCTAGTTTCAAGCTTTTGAATATCAGTGCTGTAGGCAATATTTGATGTCGACTGCTTGTTGTTTATTTATTACCTACTTTACAAGTTCTGATACTTCATTAATGGAATGCATCTTGCATCACTGTAGCATGTGCCAAACCCCTCTGAAGATATAACTACTTTTGTGAAATTTGTGCATTTTTTAGTGGCTTGAGATGGGCAAATTTTCACATTTTAAAGTAACTTTTGAATGTAATTCAAGAATTTGATTCTTGAATTAAATTCTATGATGAAGATGCAACTACTTGTGTGAAATTTGTGCATTTATTAGTGGCTTGAGATGGGTAAATTTTCACATTTTAAAGTAACTTTTGAATGTAATTCAAGAATTCGATTCTTGAATTAAATTCTATGATGAAGATGCAACTACTTTTGTGAAATATTTGCAATTATTAGTTGCTTAAGATGGGTCAATTTTCACACTTTAAAGTAACTTTTGAATTTAATTCAAGAATTCCATCCTTGAATTCAATAGTTTGAAGTTAACTTCAAGTTGTGTTTTTGAAAATGGAGATGATGCTATTACTGTGGACCATAGTTAGTTATGAATCCATGTTATCAAAAGTTTTTCTTTTAAAGGGACAGAGATGGAAAAAGGATCTTCTGTTTTACACTCAGTTTTATTTATATTTCTCTCTGCAAAAACATGTCCGTAGCTCCTAAAGGAATTGTGGAGATGTGCCTTTTTCTTCTCTGCTCCTTCAAGATGAATTAATCCCATTGAGTCTGGCCAGAAACAATTTCTTTTACTTAATAGCCTCATATTTTGTGAAACCAAAGTGCAGGCATCTGTTAGTTGGTCATTATTGATCCCTTGGGGAGAATATTTAGGGATGAAGGGTCAATTAAAGTTGATAGTTGAGAGTAAATAGAAATGTTGATTGTCTTTTTATTAGCTACTGAATGTTGAGTATTTATCTCATTTATAAAAAAAATGAGTTTCCAGCCAATCTCCAAAAGGATTGATTGTTAGGGAGGATATATGAGTATGGGCTTTTAAAATTTGACACCCCGGAATCACTGATTAAATTGGGTAATTGACGTAATGGAATAGGCTGTGATGGGTATGGCAATTGTAACAGAAATGTGCTGTTTGAATGTTTTGATTAGGAGTCCCTCCTTAGCCATGGCTTTTCATTTTTTTTAGTAGTTAGGTCATCAAACTGATGGTACTATGTATAGCGGTGGCTAAACATGGTGGCATTTAAGTAGAGGAATCTTTTCAATGTAACAGTCCATTGCTGATGAACTAGCTCCACAGAGGAGAGTAAGGTAGTTTATCTGTGTTTGACCTTCAGGGTTACCAAGGTCATAAACCTTCTTTACCTATTTCAAATTGCTCACCCTTTCATTCACGTCAATTTTCTAGCTCTCTATGGCTCCTCTTCCCCTTGATATAGAGCTTATGTAATTGTTAATATGGGCTCTTCCATTGAGTTGTAAATTTCCAGATATTTGGATTCAGCTGTGTTTGAATTATCATAATTGTCTTGGAATACTCTGTTGACACTTTCAAGTTATGTTCCTAGCGTTTCTCTCTTTGCTTTCCTTTACTCATTGCTCCTAAGCTAATGCCTTCCATGTGACCCTTCCCCTCCTTGATACCACGTTTAGCAGAAGGGACTGCCACCAAATGTTGCTGCCTCCGTAACTGCGGTTGACTGGGGGACTTGAAAATTGAAATCAACTACTATTTGGAAATCCGTACTCCAAACAGTATATGAACACAAGGCAGTGAAAATACAATGGTCATGATGTATCAGGGATGAATATTCTCGTTTGTCCTAATTTTTTACCCCAATGTCTTAATTTAGAGAAAAATACAGTGCAGAGAAGCAGTCTTACTGGTAACATTATCCGTTAGATGTGATTTGCTATTTACAAGGTCTGTTCAAAAAATAACAGGAATTTTTTTAAAAGAATTATTTCCAAGTCATTAATATGTATTTGTCCTTATATTGATCTGATTACTCTTCTTATCCAGAGAAACGTATATTCCAGGGGTGTTTTCTCATTATCATACAATCCTGGAATGTTTCTCTGCGTACCACCTCCCTTTTCTGTGCCAAATTCTATTTTATGTTGTCAGTGGTGTCAAAACATCTTCTTTGAAGCAAAGATTTTAAGCAGGGGAATCAAAAAGAGTCACCTGGAGGAACGTTAGGTGAGTTCGGAGGCTAAGATAGGGCAGTCATTTGATTTTTTCTCAATACTCACGAATTTACTAGGGGGTTTATTGTCATGGTCGAGGAAGGCCTTTCTGTTCTGCTGCTATCAAATGATAAGATATAATAAATTTATTGCTCCTGTTGAAATACAAGTACAAATCTCTTAAGTACAAATAAATTGGAGCTTTAGGCAGCCTCAAAGGTACAAGCACCTGTATCGAGGCTGCCCTTCGTAAATAAATACATGCAATTGCTGGTTAATGTAATACATAAAAAAATAACTAAATTTTTCCGAACATATGTACAAATAAGGACCATATCATTTATGCCAATTTGTTAACAAAGAAAAATACATGCATCTTTTTTACAATACACCAAGCTATATTTTATAAACACTTAACATGGTTAGTTACAATTTGGAACATAATACGAATTACCAATCTAATACAAAACTTTGATTTTATTTATGGATAGTATCCATTCCTTAAGCAGCTTTAGATTTTTTCTTTTGATTTTTGAAATTTTAAATACTCTGGTATATCATTTAATAGTTTGGGTCCTAAATAAACAAAGGTCCTCTTAAATAATGTTAAGTTTGGTTTTGGAGTAATTAATAGTAAATTTAAATGAGGAACATACTTTGCTGCAATATTATGCGTATTCAATTTTTCAATCAAAATGTCATGATATGACCTGATCAAGATTTAAAACTCTCCAACTAGTTATCTGAGAGTCAGATGTTGGCATGCAAATGATCCTCAATTTTCTGGGTGAAACTACCTTCAGTTGATGTCAAAGGCCTTTCATCGAGGATCATCTTGAACTGACTGATGACCAGTTTTGAATGGTGTAAACCATTCCTAACACTGCATATGACTAAGAGCAATATCTCCATAAGCCTTCAAAATTTTGAAGGCTTCTAAAAAAGATTTCCAAAGTTTAACTCAAATTTTATGTTGCAACGTTTATCTCCAAACTTGAGTGCTGCTGTAATCACCATGGCAACTAAAACATTTTCCACTTATACTGGTATATGACAGAGGCCAAACAAGATTTTAGCAAACGGAAAACTATAATCACTCAGGAAGTGGTGAAGAAAGCAGCAGTATCAACCAGATGTCCTAAAGAGTATCCATTACCTCGTAATACAAAAAGTTCCCTAATTTTTTGAGCAGGCCTCGTATTTTCCTGTTAGCGGTAGGTGTTGCTGATATATAGGTTTTCATTTTACCATCTAGGGTCATCTGTATCAGAGGTGTCAGCTTCTTTTGGACCATTTTGCTCGTTTTCTGTTCCTGAATTTGATGGTCGGTCATACAGAATTACCTCACTTTCCTTCAGCCCTGATGGAGAGGAAGTTCTAGTCAGTTACTCTTCCGATTACTTGTATCTCTTCAGTATGAAGGTGAGTGTTTTTTCACTTGCAACCTCTCCGCTGCATAAGTAGTCTGAGTTGTGGTACAGCTAATCTTTTCTTCCTAAAGTAAAAATAGATACTCAGTGGTGTACCTAGTGGTTGCCAAGGCTGGCCTCAGCCAGGGGCACAATCATGAAAGGAGCATTGTGGTGATTTTTCTCCCAAATGATACGAATACGTTTAAGTAAACACACTCGTATGTATATCCAATTAGAAAAATGTAGCTAATATAAAGTAAGATCAAAAATAGGGAAATTGTTAGATAAAAGTGGGGGGAAAAGTAGTGGTGCCATTTTGCCAGGCGAGCCAATAAACCAAGGTATTCCACTGATGATATTGGCCATCTAAATCTTTGTCTCTATGATCTACCCATTGGATTCTTTAAATGCATGGTTCAAGGAGGTATAATAATATGCTTGAAGTGGCAGAAAAATGGAATTGAATGACATTAGTTTCTTTTTAATATTTCCTTGTGAAGAATTCATTAATCCACAAATAAGGTTAAAGAGTGTAATTCAAAACTTTCCCTATTATTTTAAAATTTCCTCTACTCTTCGTTGCTGATCTTTCAAATTATAATAAATTACAAATTTTTTTGCATATCCATTAAAGTTAGAGGAGGTACCTTAATTTAATAATAGAAAACCTTTAACATGACTCTAAAACAAAATGGTAGGCTGTTGGAAAGGTTATGGAGGAACCTTCATTTTAACCATGCCTGATAACCTACCTTGATTATAACGTATAATATAAAGTAAAACTTGTATTATTTAATGGTGTAAAAAGGTAATACGTCGTTGGCCATTTAATGAAGATATATTGATTAAAAAGTGATGAATTTTAATGCTGAAAAACATAGCCTTTAGGGCAGTGTGATGGAATCTCTTTACGTAACATTTATATCTTAATTTCTGCCTGAATAATAGTGTTCAAAGACTTATATTGAATGCACTCTTTCTCTCTTCTGATAGAAAAAATATTTTTTCATTAAACTTTCACAAGTTTAACTACTATTATAGAATGTGCACCTATTAAAATTTATGCCCATACAAAAACAAATGCTCATGCTGACAAAATGCATGTGGTTCATTCTTTGTTGATTACTGGGCAGAATGACTGAACACTGATGCCTTGATGGTACAGTGGATGGAACTGTGTGAATCCTTAGATATCAAATCAGCATTTATCAAGTATGTGGATATCTCTATAATAGCTCAAAAGAAGTCTATTGTGCTAAACAAATTTTTGTCAAGTAGTTTTTTAGCCATGTAAAGCCATTAAAAGTGGCGTAGTTGATAAATGATAGTTACACAAATTATTAAATATTTTAAACGCCTTATTGCCTTATGTGCAACATTACAAAATATATAAACACTTTGAAAAAAATTGAAGGTGTTTACTAATGCAGTCACAAAGGTCATAAATATACATATACCTATATGTTTGTGCTTGACTTCATTAATTACTGAAAATCCTTGAAATTGTTCTCATTGTGTGTTGAACTAAACTATCTGAATACTTAAGATTTAGATTGGTGCTCAGTCTAACTAGGATAACCAAAGACATAATAAACATGTGTCTTAGTGTCTTACTGTAATCCACTATTAGTAGGAAGGGGAATTATGAGAAATATCTTGGAATGTATTCAGTGCCCATAGCAATATTGCATGAGGAATTTTTTCCAGAGTTGGTTACTAAGTAATTATTGATATACAGTAGATTCCGGTTAATTGGGCCACCAGTTATTTGGGGCAGCCGCTTGCTTGGGGCAAGTCTTGAAGAACAGAACCCAATTGAAGAATATCCCTGTCTTTTCTCTGCTTGATAGGGACCTAATGCTGCTTAATGGGGCCATGCATTGGCTACATTGACTCTACACTTGCAAGGAATACCAGGAAACAGTTTTTTAACATTCTACTTTTTTCATTTAATCTTATTTTCCATATGGGTTCATATTGGGTTTCATGGGTTTCCACATTCCTGCCTTTAAAGCTCTTAGACCAGTCTGTAAGGGATCCGGATTTCGTTCCTGGACCATGAGACTTCATCCAGTGTCGTTTCATTTTTTAGGGGAGTGGACTCTGGAGGTGGTGGTTGGGCTGTAGGCAATGGGTCAAGAGAGATAAGTGTTTGGAGGATGGAAGGTTGCAGGCAATGGCCTTCAGTTTTGGCTTATTGCTAGTTTAAGGGATAACGAGAGAGGAGTGGGACACCCGCGGTGAGGGTTTAAGAGCAGGTAGGGGCGGATCACATATTCTTATTTAATAAACCGTGCATTGTTCTTTAATAGGACTTCGTAAAAGGCATTCATCCAGCGTCATCTGAGGCTAACAGGAATGTTTTCGACAAGACTTACAGAATTCCTGAAAATGTTTATAAATAAATTATTTTTGCTGATTTATTAAACCAATTGATAGTTTAATAAACTTTTTGCATTGTAAACCTTATTTAGTCTTATTTCTTTCATTTCTACAATTGTTTATGCATATTTATGGGATACTTCACTTAATTGGGGCAAATTGTGCCTGTCCCAATTAACTGGAGTCTACTATACCACAAAGTTATGTTTAAAGAATTTACAGTGATTACTTCTATTGTTAAATATGTCGGGATTGAATTTAATGGACTAGGGAGTTTAAGTCTCATGGTATCGATAATTTTTAGTATTTCTGTATTAGATCCTAGTTTCTACTTAACCAAAAACCAGAGTAAATGGGTGCAGGAGCCTATCTAATCATAAACCCCATCAATTGTGCTCAAGAGGATATTTGGTTTTTGTGGTGAGTTAATTCAAAAGTGGTCTCACTATGTAGCTAATATTGTTTGTGAAAATTTTTGTTAAGTAGGTGACACTTGTAATTTGAGTTTATTCACTTACCAATAAGGTGATTTGATGCTGAAATATTAGAGGATATGCTGGATTTTTTTCCAATATTTACTTCAAGTTGTTAAAAATTTATCACTTCACCACAAAATCTTACATACTTGATTTATAAATAATTCAGGATTGTTTGATTCAGTTTTACCAACATTCTTTTTATTCCATTGCAATATTTTTTGGTTGATTTGAATTAGCTCGATTCAAAGTTATTATTACTGATACTCACGGCTTTACCAGTTCATTCTGGGCTGGGCAACTATGTTAGTTCTTCTCAGATTTTCCACCAGGTCTAATACTTCATTTTGCTGTAGTTTCTTGGGTTGGCTTGTGCAAAGTCTCAAGGAAAACTAAGAACTTCAGTGACAACCGTGATATCAATTTTTTTAATTAAATAATTTCAGGATAAAGATAGCTTTATTACACTCAAGGACAGCCCTCTCAGGAGTTCGGGCAAAAGTCCAAGTGCCTGGGAGAGAGCTAAGAAGGCATGTGGCTTCCATCAGGCACAGTCTCAGCAGCCCAACCCTCCTGTAAAGCGCTTGAGGTTACGAGGAGACTGGTCAGACACTGGGCCAGATGCAAGGCCGGAGAGGGAGGGTGGACGCAGGGGAGGTGAGTGAATGGCGATTACACTCATATATACTGCTTCCGCTTTCTTGTTTTCTCTTGTTATTCCTCTTGTATTTATTGTGGAATCGTACGTGGTACTTATTGTCTGAAGCCCCTCCTCCCTCTGTTTATTGCTTTTGTGCTTCAGACTGTTCTTATTTTTGTAGAAAAATCATTTTTTGCATTTTTAAAGCATTTTTGAAATTCGTAGATGCCTGTAAACTGGATTTTAGTGGTGATCCTTTTTCTGGTGTTTATATGAAAGAAAAATGAAGAAATCTCTAAAGCTCCGTTCAATTCTTAGGGAATCCTCTCATGGGTAGATCTAATTCAATGGCTTAAATTTGTTCTATGGATATTTTAATGATGGATCTCCATCATTCTTTTTTTTCTGCAATAAAGGAACCAGATATTGTTACCACTGCTTTCAGTTCCAATGTTCATTTATTTTGCTCTGTGATGTGTCTTAGAAAGTACAGGGTCATTTCTCCTACTGAGCATTATATGTGTATTTAATTTTGTTTATAATTTTGTTAATAGAAGGTTGATTGGCAAGTCTATTAAAGGAATTGTGAAAGCAGCAATCCTTATGGAACCTGGGTAATTGCAACTACAATTAGAAAACTGGATTATGAGGAATGTTTCATGGGAGACACAAGAGAGAAGGAAATGGAGTAGTGTTAACACAGAGCTAGGTATGAGAAAGTACCGAAAACCTGATGATGGGCTTAGAAGAGAAATGAAGGAAGAAATGGAAGCGTGGTAGATAGCAAGATAGACTCCATAGAGGAAATTTAAAAAGAGGGATGAGAAGTTTAAATATTTGAAAGCTAAGGAACTGACAGGCAGTTGTCTTAAGGTGGGGTGGGGAATGCTAGTGAAAACAGACAAAACTTGATTGATGAAAGGTAGCTTAATAAACCAGGGAAAATTCTGATGCAGAAGTATCCATCCATTAAAATTGCTCAGTACATAGGAGGAACCCAGAATTCCTCCAATTGCCGTTGCTCTTCCTATGGAATTGACTATTTGTTGATGATTCTGTGATTAGCAAGTAGTGCTATTAGAATCCCTAAACATGTGTGAACTCTCGTTTAGGTTTTAATTGTCCCTAGTGATTTTTGTTACCAATATCAACTTGCTGTCTTGAACTATGTATCTGTGCCAGGGACTTGTATATAAGCCGTCCCACGATGAGAATGCAAAATAATTCCAATAGGGGGTCAGTTTGATGGGTCTGAATGAAATACAGGCCGATTATACAGAGTTTCCTTGTAACTTAGGCTTTTATAACCTTGAGAACTAATTAATGGATAAATTAACTCTATGATAGAAGTTCGCCCAAACCCTCTAAATCCTTATGACAATTGGCAGAAACCACAAGTAGGAGGAAAATTCTTTGGTAAGTTAGGATTACCATTGGAAATAAAGTGGATTTATAAGAAATTTTTCTGGACATGTTAAAAAATTCTCATGGCTCATCCTGAGAAGAATTCTCCTGCATAATTGTAAAATTTTAACATCAGGATGGTGCTTACTACAGAAAGCGTGAATGTTTTTTTATGTTTTTTGGAAAATTCTTAATGCTACTTTTTGCTGAAGGCTTTTTCTTTTCTATCCTTTTCCTCTTAAATCTTTTTAATGTATGGAACTATTGTCATACTTTTTGAGTTGAACCATTGTGTTTAATAGTCATTGACCTAACTCCTCTGTTTACAAGTGTGTTGTTAGATGTTAACCTATTATATAACCTTATCTTTTTCTCTTCTCCATTCTTTGGCATGCTCTGAGTCTTTTTTCTAAAGATGCTTATTCATTCAATGAAATAATCATGCTTTATAATTAATTTGTCATCTTATTTTCCTATGCTTACTGGTACAGTTAAAAAGGAGGCTCTTACTTGTATTAAATTGACTTTTTAACAGTTTGGGAATGAATTTTGAAAATGCATGAAATTTTTATATAAACTTGAGAATTACTGTAATAAGATGAGTATTATTTTGCAGTGGGCTACTCTTTCTCATGCTAAACTTTGCTCCAATTTATTATAAAATTTGCCACTTATTAAGGAAGGAGGACACAACACGTTAAAGTTGGCTAGTAATGGAATGGAAGTGGAAATGAAAGTAGTTTTCATTATTTGCTATCTCTTTCTAACCCATATGCTACATGTGGCTGATAAATTGGCATTTAGACAACTCAATAATTTATTTCTATTTCCTTCAAATTATAACGCACTGCTTTTCATTGTTTAGTTCCAAAATGTATCCCGTCTGCTTGAATACAAGTTGAATTAATAATTAGTTATATTGAATTTTATAAATTAAGAAACAGCAATGCTGGAATTGTATGCTAAGTGCCTAGGCATACATTCTACCTAGAATTCACTGACAGCTATTTAGAGTTTGTGTGTTTCCAGTCAGTAAGTTATGAAGGAGAGTGAAATTATTCTGATTGCTGATGGAATGCTTCGTCACATGGTCATAGCATCTGATTTTCATTGTAGCCAACTTTAATGTTCCCGAATTACCCCTTGTGAAATGTCTTCCTTTCCCTTGAGTAGATAGATGAAACCCCCTTTGTGTGCATTTGAACATTATACTGTAACACTGAGACACAGTGGTGGACATTTGCCCACGTCCAAACCCATCAGAGATTGCACAGGCACGGCCTACTCTTCACGCCAACCTCATGCAGCGCATGACTGATGTCCTCTCGCGCATGCTGAATGACCCTGCGACAAGAGCTGCCCTCAGTGGTGGTGGGGAGGAGTCGTACGAAGGAGAGGAAGGTGAGCACCCGGCTCCAAGCAATCTGGCTCCTGGCTCAGAGTCGACCGAAGCCCCTTTGTCGGCTGAAGCACCACCAGATCAACCTCAGCCAGGTAAGCAAAGCTTTCCCCCAAAAATTCTTGATTTGCGAATTTGATGGTATTATCCTTTTCCAAGGCTGTGCGAAAGCTTGGAAACCCATTCGAATCGGCTCGAATTTGGCTTAATTCGATTCGATTCGCCTGCGAAACAGGATGCTTCGAAACCAAATGTTCGAAATATTCGAATCTGATAGATTCATCTTCAGTTTGTTACATACATTCAGACATGGCGCTCATTTCCAAATGGCAAGCCGTCCGTTTAGAGGATGTTTTTACTCTCGCGAAAAGAAGATTAAAACGACCACATGTTATTCTGTGCTGTTCTTTGTGCCACTATAGATTTATAAGCCAATGTAAGGCCCTGAAATATTGTAAAAGTCTTCATTACCTTAACTCTGCATAAGCTTAAACATTTTATTTAGATTTGAATTCGATTCGCAAGTGAAATTTTTAAGGTTGATTTGTTTTGCCACGAAAATTAAAAAAAAATTCGTTTCGATTCGATTCAAAATTATTTGTGGGAGATTTAATTTGGCTCAATTCAAAATGAAAATTCCTGATTCGCACAGCACTATCCTTTTCAAATATCTTTGTGACTGGCCCTTCTTACTAGCTCAGAACAGTTCGAGCAGCATCACGGCAGGAGGTGGGGCCTTCGACACCAGGGAGGTAGGGTGGGGAGAGAAAGAGAGGTGGACGTTGTCATGTTTTCTCCTAACACTTTGTATGCGAATGGAAACAAAAGACCGCCTCTTGGTAGTATTCCACGAGCGACGACGTGGCCCCCTGGGAAAGCCTGGAGGCTCAACTGGTGCTGCGGCCAAAGGGATTAACCCCTTCCTATCCCTTTCACTCCCCACTTGGACTCATTATATTTACCAGTCTCAAGGGTCGTGGAAAAGATCATGCGTGATTGCTCGGTCGTGACTCAGAAGTGGACTCTTGAAAACTAAAGTCATAACTTTTATTTGTTGATTTACTCTGACGGACAAACATTGTACTAATTTTCTGCGAATCAAACCAATTAAAACAAGTCCAAACAAGTAATTTCGTTGAATTCTGACTATTACTGTGATTGAACTATGTCATTTTTACAAGTTTTTGTCATGCTCATTGGCTCAAATTTGACGGAATTGTGTGCTATATGGTCTAAAATCAATCAGAAACTACTAAAGTAGATGTTCAATTCAAAAATATGCCCGGTGAATGTTAAGGAAGAATAATTTGCCAAAAATAATTCTACTTATAAGTCCACATATGTGAAGGAAAGATTGTGGGATGACAGAGAAAAGAAGGAAAGGTATTAGGTTAATAGAAAAATGTGGGTTAATGGTTTGATCAAAGGAATATCACTACAGTACACAAAGCGAACGAATGCAATAGAGATTTGGTATCACATCTAACTGAACCGGGAAGCAAACACAATGGAGGTCTGAGGGCGACTGATTTTCTGAGAGGATAGGCTCTGCCTACTGCATTCTGGTTGGTTTTTGCGAAGTCATGTGCCCTCTTCCCTCACTCCCGAAAAACTTAGGTCTGCCTCTCAGTCACAAAGATATTTGAAAAGTTTTTGATTAAAATTTGAATGTAAGTAAGAAAAAACTCTGAACTTCCTCATTTAACTATTCATTTTCCTTCCCAACGTCATTCACAAATTAACATGACTACTGAAACCCACAAGATATTGAATAAATGTTTCTCAGTTGTTCTACCAGGTAAGTAGGTCCATGAGTCCTGACTTTTCGGAGAACGACTTGCTCTTCATCTTCAGGGGTCCTGAATGTAAGTAAAGGATCTGATCAGCTTGAGTAAAATTGAGCTTGATAAAGTAAACAAAGGATCCAATCGGCTTGGTGACTCCAAATTCCCTGTGAGTGCGGGAAGGTGTATGTTGGAGATACTGGCCGCGCAATTGAGACAAGGTTGAAAGAACACCGGAGACATTTCCGATTGGCTCAACAGCAGAAATCTGCTGTAGCGGGGCACAGCATTTGTGAGGACCATACCATACAGTGGGAAGGGACCAAACTTCTCAACCGCACTCAAGCTTATTGGGTTGCTTTGTCAAAGAAGCCATCGAGATCCGTCTGCAACCTAAAAACCTGAACAGAGACGATGGTTTCCAATTAAGTAACACCTGGAGATCTATCATCAACACCCTTAAATACATTAGGGAAGATGGGAAAACACGCACACGCCATAGCCAATCAGATGGCACCTGACCCAAAGGAATGAGTATATACACCGGCCTGAATTCTAAACATGGCATTCAGAACCCGTGAAGATGGAGAGCAAGTATTGTTCCTCGAAACATCGGGACTTATGGACCTACTTAGCCGGTGGAACACCTGAGAAACATGTATCTAGCAGATATGCCGGGAAAACCTAAGATCTTTCATCCCATGAGATGTATTGGCCTCATTTTTTCTTACCCATGAGTTTAGAGTGTGTTATTCCCTTCTGGTGAAGGAAAGGGAGTAGCAGGTAATGGTCCATTCTAATCTGGGTTAACCTTTATTCATAAGCAGGCAATGCAGTGAAACCTCTGTAGTTCAGAATGGAAGCCACCATAATTTTGGCACTTTTATTAGGAAAATATCTCATTAAGGAAATTTTAATAAACTTACATTTTTGTATTGATATTTGAATAAGTTAGGTAAAAGAAAAAAAAACATTATGTACATAGTAATGGCTCTTCACAGCAATTTTCAAACAAAAGCGAAGTTATGTGAATAAATATAAAAATTGTTGCTGAACCTTAAACAATAAAACCAAGCAAATGCTGAGAATCCCTTTGACAACATTGACACTGGAACATTGGAATGAAAGCCCTCAGTGACTCTTACATTATTAATTAAGCTAAGTATGTTGTGCTAAACTAAGCATTCTATGCAGTAAACATTTTAATGCATTAATGCACCAAAAATATGGCATAATGATGATAAATGTATTTTCTCCTTGCTCCATGAAAATTATTGAATTTAGCAGAAAAGAATACTGGAATACAGTTGACTATCGTTATTACGAAGTTCATGGGACCAAAAAATTGGCGTCTAGTAATAATGTTGTTCATATCAACATAGTTTTTTATAAACATCGCAAAAAATATCAATTTGCTCTTATTTGACCTGTTTAATCTTTTGTGTGTTACAGCTGTGCTGTGCAATGGTATCAGACATGTAAATAACCATCAAATTATGCGCAAAGATGTGAAATCAAACAGTCTAATTTGTTTTTCGAAAATCATGCATCACCCTACTTTTTGTAGTAATCGTCACAAGCCGGGAAATTAATTCAGCTGGGAGATTAATTCCACAGAAAAACTGCTTGGCTACCTGTACAATTACTATGCGGCAAAATTAATACAGTAGAATTCCAAATTTAAGTACATATATCGATTTTATGGAAAATTTGATTTCTCGCGAGTTAGTGAGTGGTCCCACCTGATTCCTTAAGCAATATGGAATTATTACTTGACCTCATTATGAAATCATTATTTGACTTTACTTAAATATGTTACAATTTTACGCACGGCTGTTTCGGTACTCGGTGGAGGTATCGAATTGATTTTATGAAATAACAGAACTTGAGGAAATTTCAGCCAAATCGGCCAAATTCCTGCCCATCTTTAACGAAAATCTTCATGATGATCCCGTACGACCGTGATATTCAACTGTACCTTGGTAATATGTGGCATTTTAATGGTATAATCTATTATTTTACTCTCTCGTCTTTCAGCACGAAAAGTTATGGGTTCAAGGTGTTTACTTATTTATGCTCGGACAGTTGCGCTGGAACCTTGACCTTGAAAGATAAATCCCCTCAGCTGTTCCGAGTGAAAAGATAATGCTCACTTTTGGGTCCACCAAAAGCAAGTGTGACATCTCACTGGCGCAAGTTGTTGATAGGAAGTTGAAAAACAGTTTGCCTTTACCATTAAATAAATTGAATAGAAGAACCTAGCCAGGTCATAATAACAGCAAGCATAATATATTTCAAAACAAGATTGACGATTTTTAATAAATTATAATTACAATTGATGTTATCGTGTGCTACCTGTGTTATTTTACCCTTTCGCGCTCAGTCCATGCAATGAAAAATTCTACCCTTGCCATGAGCGCCGTGAACATAGTCCTCGCATAGAACTATCTCGTGCCAAGGAATCGCACAGGCTCCAATGCTTCTCGTTGTCTTGGAGCACAAGTCAGCGGGACGCCAGACACTTCCCTCGACCGTGTGGCGGAGGCAATAACGACCCTCGTCTCAGTACCATCTCCACTCACAGCCTGTGGCCAACTGTGAATTCGCTTAACATAATTGGGATTAATGATTAAATCTAACGGAGACATGTTTCGTTAGCTTTTCAACTTATTTGTTATTTTTTAATTGCCTGAACGTTTAACTTTTAATCGATAACACTTTTGCTAATGATTAAATTATTCCTCACTACCTTAATGTTATGTGCAATCCTTATGTTTCGCTTTGAATTTACCAATTTTAAATGGATCTTTATCTTTATTGATAACAAAGTTCTTGTATAATGAACATTCAAGACAATTTCTGAGGTTATGTTTTTCAAGCATTCCACATATTATCTTAGTAAATCCACGGTGTAGGAAACAGGGTTGTTACATGATTCCCGAATTCAAATTCCCTGACTTTTCCCTGACAAAAATATTCATTTCCCCTGACTTTTTCACACTCTTTTTGATCATTTTTGATGATTTTTGAAGGGTAAGAGTCAATAAAATACAAAATTCTTTAAAAAATATTTTTAAACTCTTTTTAAAGCTGATTTATTTACAACGAACACATAGAAAAAACAGTAATTAGTAAACTTAACTACAGTCAAATGAAAGTCAAAATATGGTGTCAAATTTAAATGGACACATGAAACAAAAAGTCTACACTCAGGGATGTGGACGTAGAACGTACCTAACCATAATGTCACAGAAATGCTATACACGGCCACATAGTGCTCTCAGTCTCTCGTCGATAGCGACGCACTCCAATTGGTTTTCTGGGAAAAGCTTTGTTTTCTTGGCTCTAAATTCTTTAACTTCTTCCCCAATCATTCTTTCATCTTTTCTCTTCTGTATCTTTTACTTGTCTTCTTGGATTGGATTGGATATTTGGAGAGGCGACCGACTTCTGGTCAACTTTTCCCATGGTGTATGCTTCCTTTTGGGGTGGTTCCATGCCCCATGCGGATGTTTTCACATACTGCTTCCTTGGTTGTAGTCCTATCTTTTTTTAACACAGCAGTTGCCTTTTTACCATGAACGCTTTCTTAGCTTGGGCTATTTTTCGCCTGATGTCCTTAGTACTTCTTCCGTCCCACGTGATGGTGCTTCAGAGGTAGATGAAGGACTTGCTCTTGCTCAAATTTCTCTCCTCTGTGTCTCTTCTGTATTCAGCTTTTATCTTCCTCATTCTAGTATTTTTGTCTTTGTGCTATTTATTTTCATGTTCTTTTCTTGGAGAACTTTGTCCATTTCCTTTAGTGACTTTTGAATAATATGGATCAAGTTCTCCAAGAACACAATATGTGAAAATAAATAAGACTAAAATCCAAGTATGTGGAAGAGATAAGCTGGATAGGTAGGATTTTATCGGATTGGATTTTTGGGGAGGCGACCGACTACTAAGGTCATTTGCACCATAGGGGATAGAAAAGAGAGGAAGGGTGGATAGAAACCCGGCGTTGGCATTAGCCTGCTTTATCAAAAGGCGCCAAGAGGACCACGGTTTAATATCTCATCTGACAGATGGAGTATTGCACTTGAAGTGCCCTCCACAAGACACTCAAGTAGGGATCGGGTTTCGTCTGAAAAACATCATCCTCTGCAGGGATTTGAACCCTGGCCACCCGTGTGGTACTCTAGCCACCACACCAACCCGATCCCCCCTTGTCTTCTTTCGCTCTCTCCCTTCGCACCTCTTTATACTCTGCACGCGCGTGTAACACTCTTGAAATCATTTTGTCACTAATTTCCACATTAAGAATTCTGCTGGCCAAATTCACAGCGTTCAGCGCCCGGCTGACCCAGGCCAGCTCAGCCAGCCGACAGCGAGGCTGTTCTTTTGAATGGCGCGACATGACATACATTTTCCCTGTCACCATGGACGAGATTCCCTGACTTTTCCATGATTTCCCTGACCTGTAACAACCCTGAAATAAACAATGGACCCTGGACACAGTTCGGCGTACCACGAGATGGGGTGCCTAGTTACCCCTGGGACTTTCTTTTGCTTGCTTGTATTCCACTCAGCTGCAAAGGGCGTGTTGGCTTGCTGTTTGTGCACGGCAAAATCTACATCATTTACGAACGACTTTCGTCTGCCTCTGTGTCTGTTGAAAAATTTGAGGCGTGAAAGCACGATTGCATTCGTAGCAATAGGGATAAATGCCAACTTTTACCATTCATAATGTTGCTTGAGTTTATTTGCTATGCCTTCTCACTGACGAAATACAAGACATGAATAACAAATTTTTCTCATCCAAACGGAAGAACTGACGTCTCTCTCTCCAGACGGGCGAAAGAGTCACAATTTCATAACATTTCAATGTGTTCATATGATGGGTAGGGATTTTGAGGTCAGAATTTCAGTACACACGAAGATACTTTTTCAACGATGGAAACATGATGCTGAAACTTCACATGTGGCATAGTCATTCCCACAAGCCTGGGCAGAGAGTTTCGCCTGGTCATTACTAAGCACTGATAACTCTTCGCCGATTCAGACTCAAGTGATTGCCCTGCCGATTAATAGTAACTCTAGCAGAGGTAGGTAACGCTAAGCTGCTGCTGCCTGAGGGGAAGAGGGACACATTTTGTCCACAGCACAGTCAATTTGGAAAGGGAGTTGGGAGCTAGGTACGGGAAAAGAGAGTGGGTGGAGCCAAGACCAGGCCGGGAAGCTGGTTGGGGAGGGAGGATTAGCCGGGAATCTTGCCGGACCCCCTATTGTGTGAGTGACCTTCAGAGGGACAATAGAGGTATGAGAAGTTGGGGAGGGGTGAAAGGGAAGAAGAAAAGTCATTATCTTTTGTTTCTTCCCTTTCACCCCTCCTCGACCTCTCATGCTCTCTCAGACTCCTTTCGAGATGCAGTAACTCAGTGGGAGTTCTGTACCCTCAACCCAGTTAAATAGCTTATGCAAAGTATCCATTTGGTTCGTAAGAACGAAAACTTTGTATAAACGTTGTTTGTAACACATTTACATTTTTTGAGATTATGAGAGATTAAGATTTTGTTACAAAATATATAAGAGGGAAGAGGTTCAGAGTTGAATGAATTTATCTACATCATATTGTTGGAGGAGGCTGGGAACAAGCTATCTTTTCTATAGATAGAGGTTTTCAAAATAATAAGTTTCAGCAGGTTGAGGTTTAACTGTAATGGCTGAGAATTGTATAATTTAATATGGAATTTTTGTAAATACCAAGTCAATTCCTTGTATCTGAATGTGTTATGACAAAATTCTTTTTTTGTCATCGCAAGCAATAAGATCTATGTATGTTTGTGCACCATCTAGGATTTATATGCTTTAAGGTAATTAATACCCGATGGCATGTGGAAATTCTTCAGGGTGGAAAGGCTATTTTTTTTCCTTGTTTCTTGTAGTTTTCTGAAAAGTTCTGATACATTCCAAGTTTCATGCATCATGAGGGATAAGAGGGAAGAGGTTCAAAGTTGAATGCATTTACTTCCAACACATTGTGTAGGAGGCTGGGAACAAGCTATCTTTTCTATGTAAAGAGGTTTTCAAAATAAGGTGGTCCAATAGGTCGAGGATTTACTGTAATAGCTGAGAATTTAATTAATTTAATTGGCAACTTTGACTCTTTATAGTGTGAGCATGAAATAAAATACTTTTGCTCAGCTGTTAACTTATCTCAAAGGTTTTGAATTATACCCATCTAAATTTAGATGCTGCCATCAGTGTGACTGCTAATTTGCCATTGTCTGGAGGTGAAGCTGCTATTATGAATCCTGTGGAAATGGCGGAGGCTCCAGAAGGTCCGGGAAATGAAAATCCCCCATCTGGGACTGCCTCTGATAGCTCTGCACTACAATCTGTACCTCAGATCTCAGCTCTGTCTTTGGGATCACCAGCTGAAAGCAGGAACAATCAAGAGAATGTGGATGCACTCAATTTGTCCTCTTCAGGGTCTTCCCAGCAAAACAACAACGAAGGAGATTCCCAAATGCCTTACAACCAGACCCCTCCATTTGGTTCTGAAATTATGACGCAGGACATAAACAACCTTCAAGATCATCTGTCTTCTTTAAGAGAGGGGTTTATTGAGAGGTAAATACAATTTTGTTTACTCTTCATGTTACATGTACAGGGAATGGGCTTATTTGGTTCTGTTCTCAGTTCTTCTGATTCTTGAACTTGGAACCCGAAGGTAAATGAAGAAGCATTTGCACTGAAATGTTGTGCATAATTACCACTTTGATTAGATACTGGATGTATTGGGCCTTGTTACTGTTGTCTATTCATTAAAACCTGGTGAAAAATACTTCAGAATGTACTATATGGGCTAGATTTTCACCATTTTTGAGTGAGTTTGATCATGATTGCTCATGAAATATCTTCTCTCTTGTTCAATTGAATTCCCCTGGAATGTCTTTTAATGTTTGTAAATACTTAACATGTTTACTGCGGGGCTGGCCCAACAGTGGGTCACGCTGCAATGTGATTAATCTCCCCATAAAGATCTCCGCTTTCTGTGATGTATGACCCAAGGTACTTAAAACTCCTGTATCCTTGTCAAGCTTATGCCCTGTAATCTCACCTCCCCTACTTTTCCTTCTCCACAAAACCTCAGGTTCTCAGTCCTCTTCCAACTTGTTTTAAGACTGCCTTCCTCGATTACCTGCCTCCAACGTTGCAGTATTTCCTATGCCTTCTACTGACATTCCTCCACTATAGCAATGCCATCAGCAAACAAGAGGAGTGGTCCTTCACTTGCTCTGTCAATGTATCCATCACATGGTTGAAGAGATGGGAGCTAAAAGCTGAGCACCTATCTATTCAACCTGATATAATAGTTTTGCATTTAAATGTCAAAAATAATGTTTTTTTCCAGAAATAATTTTGTATGCTTATGTCTATATTTTTCAAGTCCCAAGTGTTGGAGAGATAATTTACCCATATTTTTTTATTGTAGGCACCACTCTGAGCCAGCTATCAGCTTGGTTTACTCAGAGCATGGATCTACAAGTGGTAGTATATCTCTCGGAGTGGGAGATGAGGTTGGTCGAGAACTGTCATCAAGTCAAATTGACAATGTCCAGTCTCAAGAGAGTAGGGATTCAGGGCATGAGCCACCATTACAAGAAAGTAATCCTGCTTTAGCTGGATGCAGTGGAACTGGTACAGCTGCCCGGGAAGGTAATTGATAGTATTCTTCTCTATTTTATTGATATTACTTTAAGGTATTCTCAATGTTATTACTCCTAAGTAAATTGATGGTGGTAATAACTCTTATTCCAGGTGTAAGTTGGTAGCTAAGGTGGTTTACTTTCCTCCCTAGTGCTACAGTTTTGTGTGGCTAGATGGTTTTCATAATAATTACTTATCCAATATTGAAGAATGCCTAATGTAGCCAGTGTTGGTAAAAGTACTGAGAAAAAGTAACTGGGCTCAATTACAGTTACTTTATAAAAAAGTAATCAATTACAAGTACAAATGACAGATTTAAAAAGTAATCAGTAAAATTACAGTTACAGTCACAATTACTTCTTGTAAGATCGTCCACTTTATAGACCACCCAGCAACTGTCGAATGGTGCAGTAGAAATGTGGAAAAATTGAGTCATAGAAATTGCTATAGCCTGCAATTTCAGTAGCTATAGATACAATTATAATTGCTGAAACAACACAAGGGGTGTCATGTTTTGTACCCATCATGAGTAGGCTACAACGTAAGGGTGGCTGAACCCAAACAGGCAAATTAGGATACTCAGGGATTTGAAGTTGTCTGTCGGACTAGTTAAATAATAATAATAATCATTTCTTTATATGTAACAGCCGAAGCCAATTACTACGTATTTAATATATGGACAAACACACACAACCATGCCCAGGGAGGTGTAAATATCCTACCCAGGTGGGACTTGAACCCACGACCTTCGGTTTGGCAGGCGAGGATTTTTATCCGAGGACTTTACCCCGCCACCACCGAGGCCGGCAAATGAAATCAGTGAATAAGTAAATGTGATGAAGTAAATTATGCAATTTTGATGTGTAAAAAATGAAAAATTCCGGACAAACGGAAAATAATTATTAACTAAAAACAAACCTTAAAATTATGAGATGATAAAATTCTTAACCTAACATATCCTTGTTGACCTTGCAGAATAGTTACATATTGAAATTTTCATCACTGAGTCTTGATCACTTTGGTGACAGCACCTCCTTGCACGCACTAAATAGCCTTTCAACAGGAGCACCCTGATGGAATACCTGTGTTATATTTATCAAAGAGAGACTTCAGATATGGAAATTTCAATAGCAATGAAAAATCTGTTGTCGTGCAGGACAAATAGGGAAGTGTCTCCTCCAGGGCTGGGGACACCATATCCTCCTGTGAGGGAAGATTGAAAAATAATGCTTCCTCATCACTGCCCGCCTCCGCACTCAAATTTGCAACGGAGGCTTCAACAGCTGCTGATAAGCTGTAGTTGCAAACAACCTCCTTAAATGCAGCTACTGCTTTGTTCTTCGCATTTCCAACGAGCCATGAAAACTCAAGGAAGGTACAAGGCCTGCCGCAATCATAAGTTTTTTCTTCCAGTGTATTTTTGAACCTCTTTTCTACACATTCCATTTGTGCCTTGGCTAAGGGTCTGCAGAAGCTCAGGCTAGTGCCATTAGCTTTCTTTAAAAGCTCTCGCTGTAGGCACCTCACAGTTGTTGTATGATGTCCCTCCAGCCTCCATACTGTCAATATAGCTGACTTCCTCTCCAAATTCTCTGAACAAATCCAGTGAATAGTGACACCCAAATACAATCTATTGAAGTCTGTCCAGCAGTCTGCAGTGGTGGCAACAGCACTAACCTCAGCCAGCTCCTTCGCCAGTTTTTTCTTAATGTCCTTGAACCTCTCTCGTAATCGTACAGCAACAGTTTTCCTGCACATAACTAACCACTAACTAGTGGGAGCCAATTTCTTGACCAGATTGACGAATGACTCTTCTTCTACAACAGAAAATGGCTGGATAGAGGACACACAAAGTCTAGGACGAGCCTGTCAAGAGTAGATTGGAACAGGAGTCGCCACACCAATGAAAGATCTGCCTGCTTTTTCCTTCCTTCCTGGTCCTCCATGCTATCACAGTGAGCCTTCTGCTTCTGTTTCGGACTCTGAAGCTGCTTCATTTCAAACACTTGTGCTGGATGGATTCTCTAAAATAAAGCATAGTCTCTTTATAGAATTGAACATATTATAAGCTTTTTTAGCCAGTAGATTTCTGCTTTCGGTTGAAAGCAGAAATTTACCTAGCCAGTAGATTTCTGCTTTCGGTGCCTAACGCACACACCCCATGTCCTCCACCCCCACTACATTTATTGCCATATTTTATACCTCGTTTTGAAACTTAAAGACTCGCCTTTCCCAGCATACCTTTTATTGCCCGGTATCAACTGGGAAATGAACTCAATATAGCACGGAAAATCACTGATTTTTTACCCATTCCAGTCATTTCCACTTGCGCATTTCGCACTTCCTTTCCCTTTCCTCAACCTTATTTCACGTCTAACATATGCCTCTCCCCTTTAAATCACCAATTTACATGAAGGATTCCTTTTTCTCGGCAATGCGCAGTCTAAATTTACACCGGCTACAGCTTTTACCCTTATAATCACCAATTTACGGGAGGGATATTTGTTCTCAGAAATACGCAGTCTACTTTTACACCAGCTACAACTTTTACCCTTATAATCACCAATTCATGTGAGGGAAATTTTTTTCTCGGCAATACGCGGTCTTCTTTCACTCACTGAAATTCTGCCATTTTCCTTGTTCACCGGTTCCTCGGAAAACCGTCTCTCTTGACGTTGCGGAAAAATTTTCACTCACAAAAAAACCATGGTTTATGCACTTCATGTACTTATATTTTAATTGCACTATGTATATATCTTGTGGGTGAAAAAAATGTCTACAAAAGGCACTGAAAGCAGAAATTTACCATCAACCTTTTCCCCAGTATCCTGCCATGCCACATCTCCACTAATAGCCCTGTATATCCCTCACGATCAAGCCCTCTGTCACCTTTTTTCTTAGCACATAAATTGCAATTAAATAATGTAAGTTGCTCTGTATGCTTCCTCAAATTGGACGTCTTTTCTCCAAGCTGACTTCTGGTACTAATTCCTTCGCTTTGACTGGCATGCGATCGTCATCCATCCGAAACCACAAGTAAAATACAGACAGAACGAAATGAATGCAAGGACCTTCGTTTAATTGTCAACTCTGGCAACATGCATCACACATGACATCACACCAAACTAGAATGTTGCAACATCGAAGCAGCATTGCCAACTCTAACATTAGACAGGATCATGCAATCTCCATATCAGGGAACACCTATCTTCGTTTTCTTACAGGAAGCGTGTGGGACGATCGGCCTTGGATAAGATTTGACAGTCTGTGACATAGCAACTGAGGGATGATGAACTGCTCCACACATCCCTAATTATCAACGTATAAGAGATAATAAAGTAGAACTAAAACAGTGCATTCTAATTAAAATTTGTTTGTAAAAGATTTACGATTGTTTCTCCTGTTAAAAAAATGGCTAGAATAAAAATAAACTGTAAAGGGACTAAATTCGTACAATTTGCCTACGATCCTACCTCTGAATCATACATCGCACAAGGAACGAAATTACTGTGTTTATGCGATCAAGATCGTACGTTTGGCAACGCTGCACGGAAGGTCACGAGAGCAAGGGGATGCTACTTGACAATTCACGCGATTGCATGATACGTCCTTGAACGCTTCCTTGTTCAAGCTTTTATAGTGGCCAGCGAAGCTGACTGAAAAAATTTAAAGTTTACATGAGAGCGAGTAAAGTAATCGTCAAGTACAAGTAAGTAATGATTACGATGAAAGTAACGATTACGATGAAAGTAACGATTCCTCTTTCACTTGGCTTGATTTTGATGTATACATTATAATCGTAATGTTGATTATGTTGTGGAACTGTAGTTGTTACTTAGATGAAGAATAAATGTTTAAATTGCTCCATGAAATGTTGTAGGAATAGAATATTATTTTCTATGTTATTGGTGCTTATGACAATAGACAAGTGCAATTTCCAAGTATTTGTGAGTATAATATGAAATTCATATTAGTAGGTATCTGGAAGCTGTGAAGAAATGAAATTTTTAGAAATAAGCTCTTTCTTTGCCCCAATCCTTCTTGATTTAAAAAAAATAGAATATGATGGAATTCCTGTATACGATATTAATCGGTTATGTAGGATCATTCATTGGTGACTTTCATCGTCAGTTGAGCCAACTCATTACTGGAGGTCATTAATAGTTTTCGTATATCTAAAAGCATATACTACGTACATTCAATTTATGCAGATGTTATAAATCCCTTTCTTTTTATCGATTTATTAAACAGGTTCCACAAAAGAGATGTTTCAGGTGTTATTTGATGCCAGTTAACTCTTAGGTACAACACATGGTGTACATATATGTCCTCATTTTTATTTAAGCTACCAACTGCTGAAACTGTGCTCAACTAATGCTATATGCGAGTTTTTTTGACGAAACCTCTAACAAAATGATTCACTAGCAACATTATCAAGATGGCAAAGTATATCTTAGCTGTGGGATTCAAATTTTCATGGCTTAAGCAGCAAATTTGGTACTTGGTATTGAGGATATGACCTGAAATGTGGACATACTACACCTAATATGTTGTTAATTAAACTTACTTTGAAATGGAGTGATCTTTTCCATGTCTAACCTATTCTAGTAAGTGTCTCCTAATGGTGAAAATAACACCAGCTAATTATCTGATGCATTACATCCAAATAAATATTATTTGAATAAGAATACCTATCTAGCTGCATGTTTTGTGGAGATTCCTTAACTGCTGTGACTTATGATTTAGTAATCTTATTGAAGCCTTGCTTTATTTCAGAATCCTTTTACGATATGGATGATGACTTCAATGATAGTGAAGATGAAGATATCTTGGAGGATAGTGGTCCTCATACCACAGGAAGTCAAAGGTTAGTTCTAACACCCTTTTTCTTGGAAAACCTGAGTAGCACCTGACTTACATGGCTGGGAGTAGGCTAAAGTTAATGACCATCAGTTCATCAAACTCCAGAATTTAGTGTGTTCAGACGAACATTACTGAGCCTAAATTAAAGTAATTACATTTAAGGACATTTGACTTTACCAATTATTTCATTGAAAGCCTATTTTAGGAGTCTGCTTTGATACGCTGTGTATACTTGAGAGTAAGCCTAACCATATGTAATGTCGAACCCCTTAATTTTCTGGCTAAAAATTGTATTTCTTCCTTTTACTGGCGCATATTCTGAGCATAGGTTTTTCTGTACTTGGAAACATGGAATACTCATGAAGCCTAGGAAAATAAGGAGATGAAGATATTGTTCATCTAAAAGCATGCAATCAGCATACATTTACAGAATGGTCTTAGTTTGAAATGTTATTTTATTTTATTTTAACAAATAAAAACTTTAAAAACTGTTCTTTTTGCCATCTGTTTAATCTGGGGAAAAACTTAGCTATTCCATTTAGATTGAAGATGACATGTACTAGTTGTGGCAGACTGACATTATCCTTAAACCACCAAAATAGGGGATTAAACTTAATGGTCATTAATTAGTTATTCATATGGTTGTAACATGATAGTGCTTCCTTACTTTGTTTCCTTAAAAAACCATAGCATTCTCTGTTACTATTGCTCTTTTCAGGTATTCTTGTCGCGTGTTTAGTTTTTCAGACAACAGTTTCTCCCCTCTTACTTGGGGCGTCTTCAGGTCCGTTGGACATTTTGTAAATGTCCAACGGACATTTTGTAATGTAATTTACAAAATGTCCAACGGACCTGAAGACGCCCCCAGGAAGAGGGGAGAAACTGTTGTCAGAAAAACTAAACACGCGACGAGAATACCTGAAAAGAGCAGTATTAACAAGTATATGAGTCGCAGAAGCCTTCAAAGAAATTTCATAGCATTCTCTATTAATTCCCAGCTAACTGTCACAACTTCTTTACCTTACCTCATTAAAAGCCTCTGGTAGAGTTAACTGAAATTCAGAATATCTTATATTGATAACATTATGCAGAATTTGACTTACTATTTGAGCCATTTCACGACAAAATATATTAACAGCCATCCGACTGGAAATCAACATGATGAAAATATGAAAAAGTAAGCATAAGCCCACTGGGATATCAGATCCCTCTTTTACTTGTTATGAACCTCTATTCTAACGATTGCCACCAGATGTCAGTAACTTTGATTCTTTGTCGGCCCCGGTGGCGGCGGGGTAAAGTCCTCGCCTGCCAACCCTAGGGTCGCGGGTTCGAGTCCCGCCTGGGTAAAATATTTTCTGCCCAGGATATGGGTGTCTGTGTCTCGTACGTTGTTACTGTTATTCACCCGACGTAAATTGGCCAATTGTGCTGTATTCGGGGTAGTGAAGATAAATAAATAAATAAAAAATTATCATGAAATGCATAAAACAGGCCCACATTTATCATAAATCATGAAATAAAAGCTATGAATGTTAACTGGAGACGATGTAATAAAGTCCTACTGCATCAGTATTTGATTTTGGCAGATTTTGGGAAAAGTATAATGCACAGTGTTGAAGCTCTGTGGCCTAGGAAATATTTACTGCATTTTTTTGTGTGAAGATTTAAGCTGCCAAAAGCTTGACTTAAATATGTTTCAATCTCCTAATTTGTTAACCAAAATTTGGTCTCATAGAGTCTGTATATGCACAAGTGTATAGGCCATGTGTTGAAATTGTTTAATATGTTAAGAGTAGAAGAATGATAAGTGAAATTTGTGAAGGAAATCTACCCAGGATCTTATATTTGACTAGTTTTTCTTCAATGACTTATTGTTTGTATGTACTTGGTTTGTTTTATTAGGGTAATTTATTGATTAAGGTACATTGAAGTGGAAGAGATTTTCCAAGGCACAAGTCCATATATTCTTGTTTAATTTCTTTATCTCAGCTTATGTCCTGCTTTGCTTTTTCCCACCCATAAACCTATTCTCTTTCCTCCTTAACTCCACTTACCCTACATTCTTTCCTTACGTCCTTAAGCTACCCTTTGCCCCTCATTACCTCATCAATCCGCCTTCTACTAATCTTCTCTGGAAGTATCCTTCTTCACCCACCATACCAAGCTTTTCTCAGTTTGTTCTTCTTTCCATCCATTGCACTTTCTCAATTCTCATCCTCACCGTCATTTCAAATGCCTTCTGCATATTCTCCTAGTCCTCTCTTATAATCATTGTTTCTGCTCTACATAATGCTACCATCCATATTGCTCTCTTTTCCTCATATTCTATAGGTACGCTTTCGAAAAAAATTAGCTCTGAATTAAGGATGAGTCGGTTCCATAAATTTACCGGTTCTCGATACCGGTCCGGTTCTTACCTGTCGGTTCCCAGTTCTCGATACTCAGTTCCAACAATGGACTCTTATTTTCTGAATGAATGGAAAGCTTCAACAAACAACCAAGACCTGAAGGATAAAAATTTCACTTTAGAGGCAAATAAACCAGAAAGCTCAGTAAATAAAACAAGATCTTCTCCATAATTTTATAAGCCAAGTATAACAAAACTAGTCCAAGTTTAATAAGGCAAACTAACATGATCGGCCAATATATCACATTACATCAGGCTTTACTTCAGGTGCTTTCTCCAGGTTTTGCTTTAGGGGGTTTTGAGGGGTTTGGGAGTCAAATTCAAATCCTTGCCACCGTTCCGTGCCGGTTCTTAAGTACCGACTTTATGCGATCGGTTCTCGATACTGGTTCTAAGGGTCAAGAACCGGCAGTACCGAGAACCGGGTACCAGAACCGTCCCATCTCTACTCTGAATTGTTCTTAACTCTCTGAAGTCCTTGTGTTATGTGACTTAGCAATTGTAAAGTGAATTAGTTTTTGCTCTCTTTAAAGGCTCATTCATCCCTGTGAAAAGCAATTGGATGACTCAGTTGCTATGGATGATGAAGTGATTATTCAAAATGGAGGTAAATCTCAACAGTTTATGTGCGGTGAAAACTGTTCATATCATCCGACTATAAAACAAAAGTACACGGGCCATAGGAATGCAAGGTGACTATCCTATTTGTAATCTTGATATTTGTTTGTGCATTCGTTTAAGGTAGTACATGGTGACTGAATAATTTCCAGTGTGAAGTTATGCATACTTAGTGTATTTTATTACGAGTGCTTTTTAAATAATGGTCTATTGTATTGCAGGACAATGATCAAGGAAGCTACTTTTTGGGGAGATGCTTTTGTATTGTCTGGTTCTGATTGTGGTCATGTGTTTGTGTGGGAACGTGATACGGGCAAGCTTGTGATGCTGCTCGAGGCAGATGCTCATGTAGTGAACTGCTTGCAGCCACATCCTCTTCTTCCACTCCTTGCTACCTCTGGCATTGACTATGATGTGAAACTCTGGGCTCCCATCGCTCAAGAACCCAATTTTGATTCAGCATATGCTGAAGAGGTAGGTTGAAATGTGACATTTATATGCCTTTGTGTGGTCCTCAGTGTTTGTCCCCTCAACTCGAGGTAGTCCTTTGATTTTAGACATAATGTTATTGAAATTTTAATGGTGAGAGAGGTTTTCTCTTCACTAATAAAGAGGAAACCACTCAAGATACTCAAAGGATTTTCAAAAAAGTGAGGAGACATTGGAGTTTAGTTAAAGGTGATGAAAACTACCTCTTATTTGTTATTAACGTGACCATTTTCTATGCCTGATGCAGGAAAAAATACAAATAGGAAGTAGTTTTCCCAGTGAATTGGCTTACATCTTATAAGGCAAAGTTATATCCATATACCCCTGGTCCATAAGACACAATCTGATTTTATGGTAACTTTTGGGGTAAAAAAGTGTTTCTTTTGGACTGGAAAGTGTGGCAGTCCACAGAAAGTGTAACCACGAGCCTAGAATTTGGATTTACAAAGTCATTTTCTAAGGTTAATCGGTTTGTATTTCCCATTTGTTGAGTGAAAGGAAACTTTTCCACTGGTATATGCATCATATGTTACAAGATGGAGACACAAATTCATGTTTGTAAACTAACAAGGGAAAGGCACAAAGGAAATGGTTCCAGGCTTGACTTTGTGGAAGTAATTCATAGTAACTTAAATAAAACTTTGTATACACCACTTTAGGTTTAATAACACGACCCGGGTTTTGACACTTTGTGTCATCTTCAGGTGCAAATACTACATCTGTCACTCTATATATACAGGTTCGTGGTAGGGGAGGGGAAGGAATCTGGGAGAGGGGGCATGAGGGAGTGTGGGAGGCGGGCATGGGGGGGAGGGGGGTGGAATGCTTGGAGGTGGGAAAGGGTTAGGGGGTGGAGAGGGGAAAAAAGTCATGGTTTGTGTTTTGGGAAATTCAACTACAATTTACACTGTGGAAGGTATGGTTTGGGTATATGGTGAGGAGCCATGATCACATTTACAAAATACACAAAGTTCATCAGTTCACTTGAGTCATTTAACTTCCCCCTAGCTAATGAACAAGTGCTCCCCTCCCACTCTCCCATATTCTTTATCCTCCTAAAAACCCGGATGACTCAAGGACTAATGAACTAAAGAATTCTGTGTTGTAAATGTGAAGTGACTCCTCACCATATACCCAAACCATACCTCCCACATTGAACATTGTAGCAGCATTTCCCAAAGCATAACCATCCCCCTAGCTAACGAACAAGTGCTCCCCTCCCACTCTCCCATATTCTCCACCCCCCTAAAAACCCGCATGACTCAAGTGAACTGATGAACTTTGTGTACTTATGTGATCATGGCTCCTCACCATATACCCAAACCATACCTCCCACTATGTAAATTGTAGTTGAATTTCCCAAAATGCAAACTATGACTTTTTTCCCCTCTCCACCCCCTAACCCTTTCCCACCTCCAAGCATTCCACCCCCCTCCCCCCCACGCCCGCCTCCCATACTCCCTCATGCCCCCCTCTCCCAGATTCTTTCCCCTCCCCTACCACGAACCTGTATATATAGAGTGATAGATGTTGTATTTGCACTTGAAGATGACATGAAGTGTCGAAACCTGGGTCGTTTTGTTAAACCTATAGTGGAGTATACAAAGTTTTATTTAAGTTACTAAAGGAAAGGTAAATTTACTGAGAACTATCTTGCTTTCTAAGTCAGTCACTCATGCATACTTGTGCATTTTGTCTTTTCCATGGTTCTCTAAATCAATTTCATTACTTTTCATGAAAATATTTTAGCTCACCAAGCGTAATGAAGTGATGCTGGAAGAAACGAGGGACACCATCACAGTCCCAGCATCCTTTATGATTCGAATGCTGGCGTGTTTAAACCAGATACGCAGGGGTAAGTTGTAGCCAAATTTTTGTGCCATTCATGATAGTGTTTGCTCGTGCATTTAGACTCTCTTGCTTTTCCTTAGGTGCCCGAAGCAGGGTTAGGAATCCCAGAAGACAGAATCCAATGTGATCATTGAAATTTTTGTGGATATTTTTATAAGGAAGAGACTCCTGTAAATAAGAATATATAAATAGTCATATATTATTAATTTCTATTTGACTCCTCAGCCAAGTGTTTGATACTAATGGCCACATAAATGACTTTGGTTTATAATATTTCTGTTTAGTTTTAAGACTGACATGTATGCATTGCTTGCATGAATTGTTTTTCCATTGTTTTACTGTCATCTCTTGCTCCATAACAGTTGTTTATTTAGCATGTTGACAAGTCAAGGAACTTCATATACTGTGATAATAAGCAAACATATTTTAAATAACTTATAATGTCCTTTTTCTAAAGACATGTGTGACACACCATGTACAATTTTGAGCTGAAGGCATATTATTGCCCTCCTATTTTATACATAGAGGTGTACAAAGTTAATGTCACTTGTAAAATCCTTTGCCGCAATAGTCCCAGATATGGGGCCATATTTGGGATAAATTAGTATATAAGTTGCATAGATTAAAAAGACTGCATGAGAAATTGAGAGGTATAAACATTTTAATTTTATGTTGTTATGTATTTGAAATATTATTTTGCTGTTTTTTCAATCAATGTTATGATTATGATTGGTTTTACTTAGAATGAAGTATTGTGTCATGTCGCACTTGGCCGAAGAAATGCCTTTACACCATGATATCCTTTAAATTGTCAAAAAACATCACATTCTCCTCCAATTGGCTAAATCTAATGCAGTTCTTCTTTTTGGTGATTTAGAAATGTGTCAAAATTAATCTTTTTGTGCATACTTGCCCTCTTGAATGAGGATACCAACTCATCATTAGGGCTTGGTATGTAAATCATTTTTAATAAAAATACCAATGTGAAAATAGCATTATGTACCGATAAAGTATGTAATGTGATGTATGGTGTTGCATGTTTTCGAAGTTGCATGCTAGGGTGAAATTCAACCTTTGTGAAAGCAGCGATCTGTCACCAAAGAATACTTTGGTTTTATTTTATTTTTTGCTGTAATGATGTACAGTAATAGATGAAAATATCTCCGTGTGCCATCATGGTATCTCACCCATGAGATATGGTTGGAAATAAAAAGAAATTTCAAAAACTTGGATTGCAAAATGTATCATTCTTTGGTTTGACATAATATTTTGTAATATCATGAAATGCTCTTTTGGTGATAGGTCATTTTAGTTGTGGTTTTTCATGGTGTAATAATTTTTAGGAAAGTCAGAAAATTTCCTTGCAAAACTTGTTTTGCACTGCTAAAAATGTGATTGTTTCATCAAACCTCAGAAGTGATATCAAGTTTCATGAAAAGCAGTGTGGAAGACAGTTTTGACCCTGGCAGATTACTTAAAGGATTGTAATCTGTTGAGGGATCATGGAAGTTCTTTTTAATTTCATAGTTTTACTGGGAGTACATAGTTACATGCTTTTTGCTGCCAGGATAAATTGTCTGTCCTTAGGGGTGCCGTGTAAACTGTTGGTGTCTCCCTAATTTTGGAATCATTGTCTTAATCCTCCAGCTGTGGGAAATGTATGTCATCATTTGATAGGTTGGCTGTTGGAGAAACTTTCTTGTTATACCCCTCACCTCTTCAATTACATAATATTACACTTCTTCCCAATCATAATTTTATGGCCTCACCTTTCCAATAGCAGTTCCAATGGGCACACTTCCATATCTTTTTAATGTCAGGTGTGGGAAATTCAGCTCATACCTCTTGAGTCATCTCAGCTCATTTACCTATGCCCTCTGTGCCAAATTCAGTGCAGTCAAATTATGTATGAGCAAAAACATACCTTAACATGTTCACTACCACTGTTGCACATGTGCTTCAAGGTGGGCTTACCCCACACATGAGCATCCCAGCTGCAGGGGTTTTCTCTTTGAAGTGATCGCCATTAATTTTGTTGAGGGGCTGCCTCTTAGAAGGGGCACTGAGTGTGATTATTGATGTCACCAAAGTGGCATTTTATTAGTAAGGTGACTTAGAACTTTATTTTCCCTGTGTTTTGAGATCGACAATTTTAATTTAATTATTTGAATTTTTGGCTCATGCAGCAACCTCATGAGAATTTCAGAGGCAGCAAATGTGTTAAACAGTTTGAATGTTGTATGTACTACCTCCATTATTTAGTTCTAAGGAGGAAAAAACTCCTTTGTCAGTGATAAAAATTTATTGTCCATAAGGGTTAATCCTCTGTAGTGGGTAAAATGCACCACATTACATGAGTGGTGTTTAATGTAACAATGTTTGATTTTTCTGCAAAGTTTTGCCTGAGACTTTGGCTGACATTTAATGGTGGGACTTTCCATTTCTGAATGATTGGGAAAAGTTGCATGTTCAATCAAGAAGGTTTATGGCCATGTTGCTTTCTCATTTTTACATGAGCTATTATTGATAAAAATTAAAAAAAAAACTTCGCATGCTCTTTGGTATCAATTTCATCAGGAAACTGCTCGGCAAGTATGGTGCAGTGGGTATTGACTAAAAGTTTTGTGCATATTATAGTCATCAAATCTTAGCAGTTGCTTCTTCACTAGTACTCTCAACAGTGATAGCTTCCCTAGCCTTTTGATAATGTGTATATAAGGCTCCACCATGTGCTGCTCCCTTGGCTGCACTTAATGGAAGAAAATTCCTATTACATTTCTCCCACTCATGGTTATAGCAAAATAATGAGGCTGCTACAGCTGAAGGGATAACACTGTTTGTAACCCTTTAAGTGGCACATTGTTAGCATCTCTTAACGGCTTCCATAATATCCACTGGTCACTTGTATTGTTAATGCATTTTAGTGATTGGAGAAGTACTCATTTAGTCATTCGATTCTCTCCTCTCATTGTTTGATGATGCTGTGAAGAGTATGACAGTTTACTTGATAAAATACATTTTCAAGCTGTATGTAGCAGGCTCATAGTTTTAATAAATATTTTGGTATCTCAGGGAAATTTTTGGAGTATTGAACATATTCTAAAGCTCTTCCACCCTTGGCTGAAATAAAGTATAAATGGCTTCATAATGTTTGCACTTTTTCGTGCTGGCCTTCTCTCACTTACATTATGCACCTTCTTGATTAATGGTCAGCGTTAGAATACTTTGAATGTTGATCAGAATTCTATGGCCTCCTTTAACTGGTAGTTTATTTCTCATGACAAGAATGTGAATCCATAAATTGCTTACTAGAGCATATAATAAGTAAGTTTATTTTTGGATATTTAAAGTTGTTCATAGTCTGCTTTATGTTCTAAATGATTGCTGCATTGCTGTATAATTTTTTTCACAGCCTGAAATTGCTGTACAGCTGCTGAATCACAAGTCTGTGGTAGTGTAATGAGTGGTTTTAGGCATGGAATATATCACCAAGCTCTCTCAAGGTTAGAAAAAGTTAATACTATGTTAAGCCTAACACTCTTAAAACAAAGGTCATTGGTAGTTTCAATTGCAGAAAATAGCAATACAATGGTAACAATTCATTGTTGAGACCTTGCGTGTACAGGTAGAGTGATATACCTAATTTGTGGGTTGGTTGAACAAGAGAAGGCTGATTGATCTTTTTCACACAGTGTTTGGATGGTAGAGTTTTGCCAAGGTAATGAGAGGGGATACTGACTAATCTATCTGAGAAAACTGTGAATATGTTGGAGGATAATTAGTCCATATTTCAGAGTTTGATTGTGACTTCATGAGGAGCTTGTGTTTATAATTTCCTTCCTCTGCTGCTATGCTTAATGAAAATACAATTTACAAAAAAAATGGAACTCTATAGTCCATTGATCTTTAAAGAAGATTGATGAATTTCAGAATTCACCTCAGATCAGTGCGTGATGACTGCAAAAGCCTTATACTCTGCCTTCCTGACTAAGAAAAAAATGAGGGACTTAGGAAAATATCGTTTTGATGTTTTCATATATCATATGAAAAAAGTTTTTGTTTCAGGGTTGGCTTTGGTTTCTTGACAGAGTTCCTAACAGATATTTCACCTACCTAAGATCCCCAAAACATGTCTTTTGATTTCTATGTATTACCATGGGGTCTCTCCTATTTTTGAGCGTTATAAGCTGGTCTAATATGTTGTATTGTGTGCTGCAGTGCTGAGTGACTGAAGAAACTGAAAAAAACAATGTACGTCAAATTTTGAGGTTCTAAAAGAATGGAAATTACTTCCATGTTCCTTCAAATGATTTTCAAACTAACCCTTGTGAAAAATTATGGAGTTTCCTCAGAGGAGCATTGCATTATGAGTTGCTCTACTAGAGGTAATACATTTTGTCAACATTTATAATAATTCTGTTGGTAAGTGCAACATTCATGGGCAGGTTGAAGAGTGTATATATGTTTCCAAAGCTCCCAGTAAACAATCATTCATTAAAATTTGCTTTTCCTTAGCAGAAACATGACTTTTTAAGAGTATGAGGGCAATCTCGAATGCCTCACCACATGAGGAGAAACTCCAGTCATCGAAATGTGGTCATACTGCCTTTTACTACAGTCAGTAAGTTCTGGGTAATATCACTCCTTGTTTTGGGGTTGCACCTCTGCCTTTGAAACAGCCTAGGTTGTGATTGGTTAGTTTTTACAATATTGCAGCTATGCATTAAAATCAGCTGTCTGTTATAATGCAATGACTGGCAGCCATTGGATACATATTGAGATTATAAACCTTTGCAAGACTGCATAAGTGAATTTGGATTCAAATGAAGAGGCCAGCATGAGTCTTTGTGGTTTCAATAACTATCTGAGTGAATAACTGATATATGCTGGTGCTGCTGTTAAGAAATTTAGAGTATTCATATCATTCACTCATTCTTATCTGAAACAGACACAGTCAAATGGAGTAAATTAGTTCTAGAAGTTATAGTGAACGGGATCGGTTTCTTAATTTTTTTTCCATTCTGCCATTTGATGATGCACATCTTTTTCATTGAATGCTTCTCCATTTTTCGGGTTTCCACCATGTAGATTGTTTTTAAGACTACATTTTTGCCTGTGCTCCAACGAGTGTCTTCAGGTCAAAGTGCAGGGGCATCATTTTGGCTGCGTTAATATAGGCCATTTGTTTCCCTCCTTGCTCTGTGATTGGCTCTTGTACTTCCACCAAATCCTTTTCCATGCACTGGATAGGCGGTAGCCATATTCTCTGTTTAAGTCATCCTTCGCTTTAGTTATTTCATTAGATTCCTTAATCAGCCTAGGATAATATCTTCTGAACCGAAAAACTTCCTATCTGAAAACATTCATCTGAACGCCATGGAAACTTGATGCAATATTTTGTTTATTGCTTTGTATCATACTTGTTCCTGAGACTTTTAGTCATCCTTGAGTGCCTGTCACCACATTCAACCATGTTATTCTCCCTTTATCCCTCCAGATCATATTTTTCCTTGGTAATACATTTGCTGTACTGGTGATTGTACACCCCAACATGAAACTTGTTAGGACTCCTTTTTTTCTAACCATGCTTCTCTGCACCAGAGTAGTTCTTCTTCCTCTGAGTGGAAACTTGACTTCAGGAAACAGCCAAAAGTCACTAGGGGCCAAATCTGGACCATACAGTGGGTGAGGTACAGTTGCAATGTCACAAGCATTCAAGAAATCTACTACAGTGTGAGCAACATGGGACTGTGCATGCACACCCTGAGACAATGTTGCATTTGCTCCAGTGAGAGCAGGCGCGGCACCCATATGCAAGACATGCGTCGCATGGCCAAATCATCATAAAAAATTGAAAATACACCACCAATGAATTCTCAGCAAAGTGTGGTGAGCTTCCTGATGGTAATTCGTTGCTCTTCACAGATGATAGTGGCAGCTGTATTCTTTACAACCACGGTGCGAGACATTGAATGGCGCCCCTCGCGCGGATTGTTGGCAGTGCTCTCTCTATCCTCCTTGAAGGCTTTATACTACTTGTAGAAGGTCACTTGGTACATAACATTTTCACCATACACTGTAGTTAATGATTCATATGCATCTTTTCGGTTCTTTCCAAGTTTCACTAAAAATTTCACAGAACAACGTTGCTCTAACTTTTTAATCCATTCTGGACATGGTAGGCGAATATCTAACACACGCCACACGAATCATCTCATATGTACACTCACTGCACCGATCGACTTGTCGTAACAAACAAACATCTGCCTACAACAAACTGGTTATTGTAGATAGCTAAAAGAATGAACTACATGTTGGTATGCAGTATTGCCACCCTTTGCAATACATTTTCCCTCAAGGTCACTATTATCATTACTTTTTGAACAGCCCTTGTACCTTGCAATTCAAATTGCTCATCTGTTGCTTGGCAATTGTGCTGAGCAATTTAAATTACTGTGTTGTAAAAAAATATGAATGAAGTATGCCGGTTCTATTCCCTAATCATAATTGAAGTAACCAGTCTCAATTGACATTATTATTCTTCTTCTTGTCATATTATTTCACTTGGCGTTAATGTCCCTGACCTATTAGGGTTTCTCTATGAAAAAACTATTTACCTTGGACTGGAATTCTTTTGTGATTGGATGTTTGGGATCATTGAGAGTCCAGGTGAAGTCCGTCAGTACCTATTTATTCTTGGATTGGATATTTGGGGAGGTGACTGACAGCTAAGGTCATTTGCACTAAAGTGGAAGATAAGGGAAGAAGGGTGGAGAGAAACCCGGCATCGACATTAGACTGCTCTAAACTATAGGCACTAAGGGGACCACAGTTTAACATCTCATCTGACAGACATTGTACTGTACTTGAAGTACCCTGCACAAGACACTCAAGTAGTGATCAGGTTTCCAATGGAAAACGTCATCCCCTGCAGGGATTTGAACTCTGGCCGACCGTGTGGTGTATTTAGTCTTCTGTTCTGTTATTTTATGTGATATATAATTAAGAATAGTCGATGAAAGGATGACTGAATCATATACACCTTCATAAATGGGATAAATAGATTGGGAATTTTACTGATAAGCATTCACCCGATTAAGGTTATAGCATCATGTCTTTGACAAGTGTGAACCTGTCTGAGCTCAAATGCTGTGTGCATTTACTTGTTGAACAGGTATTTATTTCTGTTGCATTTGCTGGGAATCAGACTCAATCTTAGAGAGTGAATCTCTCATATTTGTGTACAAAAGTTTAGGAGATGCAATGATGACAACATGCACCCTTCCTCATGTTTTTGCAGGAACTATGCTATTCATGGTCAATGACTTGAGTTTTGATAATCCATGTTCATTCACCAACAACACAAGAGGCTGAAAATAGCAAAATTTGTTGCAGGCATTGAAATAGATATATTCTTCACTGCTTTTTACTGATTTAGCCTTCAAGTGTGTTGATCACTCCTACCTGCATCCTTGCGTAAATGAGTGCCGGGAGAGCTCATGAAAATGTTCTTTGAATTTGGTTACTGCTTAACCCTCTATGGATGGAATTATTAAACATCAGTCTGAAAAAAAATACTGTTATAGTTTCTTGAAAGTGCTCTTTAAGCATTAAAAAAATTGCAATTTAGTTGGTAATAACTTTTATTTTGAAGTGTGGCGTATCTGTACTGTATTTATTTAATTTAAAATAATAATTTGAATAATAAAATTTACGTATATACTACAACATTACCTTCATAATGTACCCTTTTTAACCCTCTTAGTGCTGACCCCTGCCAGCGGTTCTAGTGAGAAATGCGGAGGGTAGCTAGAATGAAATGTATCACTCTAGGAAAATAAATATTATAAATTTATTGTTTAAAATATCCATATGCAGTTTTTCATATTGCGTATGCATTGAATTAGGTATTAATAAAAAAAACGCTTATACTTCGTACAAAAAATAATTGTAATTATATTTGTGTGCAAAAGTTAAACAATATTTTGCCTATGAGCCGATATATCGGCCCTCCACACTTTACACCTGAGATGCCAAAGCCGATATATCGGCCCGCCACACTAAAAGGGTTAAACTTTCCAAATTTTTTCTTCACATGACAGCTGAAACTATTTATTTCAGAGCTCCACCAGGTGCTATCATTAGTGAATAGCATTACACATTCATCTATCCATAGTTTGACAAACTGCCGAAAGACACGCAATTTTCACACTCTAATTCAAAGTGTTACAATTCTGTATAGTGCGGCTACTAAATGGGAAAGCCTCTTAGAAAGCAGATATTTCAATAATTTTGAAATATGACACATTTGACTTGTTCATCCATAGAGGGCTAAGCAGTGTTCTCGAGGTCTTCATATTTTTACTCATTTAATGAGACTATGCTTCAAAAGCTGATAGTGAATCATGGCAAATTAAAAATCCAATGTGTTCATTTTGTTTAAATGGTAAGGTAGCCAGCCATTGGATAATCCATTCCAGATGCTGTAGATATCCTTGAAATTACCTTGCATGTCTAACATTTCTTTTAATGTTCTTAGAGAATATCATTTAAATCAACTTTCTTGCTCTTTCAGTTTAAATTGTGGCCTAAGGTATAATTTTTTAGCAGTTAATCATGTAAATTTGACTTATCTTCCTAAACTGAAATGGTATAGCCCACGTACATGTTTTGGCAGGATATGTTTTCATGGCCTCCATTAAAATGGTACGTACTTCACTGTATGTATGTAGAAGCTTTTAGTTGAGCTCTACCTAGAAATCAATTTCATATAGTACTATAGTGTACCTAACTAGAGAAACGCATGTCTTAAGAATGACGATGCTTTGGAGAGAGGCTCATGAGCACGATGTTACTTTTTGGAGATCCAGTTAGGCATGCAAATCTTTTGTTAAGGATTACATTATGGTTGAAATGACCTGTGCTCATTCTTCCTCACAAGTAATTAACCATTGCGTTTCTCCCTTCTCTTCACTGGTGTTACCTGCTACTGCTACATCTGTGTATTTAGGAATTGGACGATCATTGTGTGGAGCAACGTGATTTTGTGCTGTAATAATTGTTTTTGAATAACATTGTTTATGTGGACATGACTGAGGGGATGCAAATCAAAGTTTTTATTGTTTTAAATGGTTTTCCAATCCAAAATGATTCTAGCCCTCATAAGTGATGTTAACAAAGAAATGCCATAAGGCTTATGCTCTGGAGGAGCTTCTGCATTGCCTAATCATGAATCTTCACGTTGATGTAAGGTTTCCAGGTAACCACAGAAATGTCTTTTACACCATATAACTCTCATATTTTATGAGATGGTGGTTGTAATTAATGGCAATTGGATACTCTGTACAATAAGAGCAATGGAGTATTTGTTTTTTTAGAAAAATCAAAAAATTGTGCTGAAGTTTTTACTTACTGGATATTGGCTTTTACTCACATTCTGGGGAGTGTGTGGAACCTTGGAAACAAATGCCTATATTGATGTGTTATGCTTTCTCTTTTTATTACTAACTTACTTAAATGCTGGTTTATTTATCTCGGCTACACTCAAGAGAGGAAAGAACATAAATTTTTGCCCGAGCTATGATGGCAGTGACCATGACTTTGCTCTGTCCTTAATCTTTGTATCCATATGTTAGGATTCTTGTATGTGTATCAATTTTTTTGTTTTAAGGAAAATTACCACAAACGAATTTTGGAAATTCTTGCAAAATGACTTTGGTGAAATCAAAAATGTGCTACATGTTAGGTCTTACCTGTTTAGTTTTAGGCACATAAAAATTCAAGGATTTAACTGTTGTTGGTACATTTTCTACATATTAGGCTGACAGAGTTACGTCCTTTATTTTGATTATGGCTGATGGTGTCTACTTGGATGGTCACATTTTAGGGAAATCTTGTTTTTGTGGTTGAGCGCTCATGATAGCTGGTATGTGTCAGTTTGTATTGATGACCTGTGTCTGCTGTAAATTGGAATTTTCCCATGTTTATAGATAAATGGTTTCCTTGAAAGGAAAGGGCCATCTGCAAAATATATGTTTTGACAAATTTTACTATCAAAGTGCAGATATTTGATTTTAATTAGATAGTTGTGGATGTTCCACTTGATTTGAATTTCGTGGCAAAATGTATTTCAAAGTAACCTGCCTATTAATGAGATAACTACATAGCTTTAATTTTGTTGATTTATACTTAGTGTTTTATTGATGGTAGCTTTATTCATATTGGCATATCCCTTTGGAAAGGCCCTTTCACTTTTGTTGTGAGAATAGTTGAGAGTAAAGGGAATAATTATTGCAGGTTGAGAAATTTGTCTGTTTTACTGATTTCTTCCTCACTGCACAATTTTTCATACATACGTCTTTTTTTCTCTCAATCATGAAATATTTCAAACTTGCTTTTGTGGTCATTTACACCTAACCTTCTCCTTCTTTGACAAAAAATAAACTATGGCTTCTGGGTATGCCCCCCCCTCTCTCTCTCTCTATTCTTAAAATGTGCTCATGTTTGGTAATTGGAGTATTGTCCAGTCCAACCATGAATTAGTCTAAGAAATGAAGCACAATACTTTAATACTAGTCAAATACCAGAACAGTCCATTCCTGGATGAATCCTTTGTAGTATGTATCATGAAGCTGGTGTGTAACTTTAAAATCCCTTTATCAATTCTCCCTAATTATTTGGAACATGGCTTTGCATTGCTAATGTGATGATCACTACTACCTATTCCCAGTGGATACCTAAAGGAAAATCGGTATGTGACATAAAAGTAGGTTCTCTCTATAGATAAAGCTACTGGTAAAATTTTCTAACGGTCTAACTAAAAAGGTCATAATTTATCGAACCAGTTCCTAATTTCTGTAGTTTCAATAGTCTGGTGCAAGTTTCTTGTATTAGTATTAAACTTCAATGAGTGATTTACTCTATCAACATCAAAATCTGTCTTAATCTTCTTATTAGACCAATATTTCTATGCTAGTGACTAGCAGATTTCTGTATTAAATGGTATTGATTACCTGCATTTCTGTCTTAAATCACCATCACAGCAGCTGGATTTTAAGAAATTCCTCGTCTAACTTATATCATTGATATTGCTGTCTAAAACTTATGATACTATATAGGCACTTCAAATGAATACCTTGAAACATTTCTTGCCTTTATGTAAGTTAGAGTACAGCAAGTGACTGGGATCAATTGGTCTTTGATTGTTGCATGTTTCACTCTAGGGGAGTAGTTGGAAGAAGTGTCATGGAGAGTGTTTTTCATTAGAATTTACTCTTTGACTCAAGAGTGTGGTGCTGTAAATATCAACTCCATCTTTTTATACTTGGTATTCCTCAGTTGGGCTTGTCATTTTCTTGATAATAATTTTGCAGAACTGATGGAAAACCTGTTATGGAGTTGGATTGTGGCATCAATTAAAATGTTGTTGGAAACCATGTTAGCCTTGTTGTTTCAACATTAACCTTGTAAAAAATTTAGCCTATGCACTTGTAATTAGGCATTTTGATTGTTTATTAAAATTGAATTCATCCATGATTTTGTGATAAAACCATGGATATGTGATTAATTAAAGAACTCGTTTGAAATATTTTGTGATAATTTAATGTGAAAGTATACCTCGCCTCTTGTCATTGATTGTTTCCATAAGGAATATCAACAGTCCATTTTTGGCATGGGTAAGTTGATCCATTACATTAACTAAACCTTTTAGATGTGTACTATGTTACCATATATTGAGTATTTAATTGTGTGAAATAGTGTATATGTGACAGATTTAATAGAAAAAACTGATAAGCTCATGAAAAGTTTGTGTACTTACTTAATCTAAAAGTGATGATATTAGCCTGAATGCGATGATGGACAGTATGACATAACATAATTTCTGAAAAGTGTCAGTTCCTAATATTTTGAGGAAATTACATTCTGGGACATCCAACACTTCATGGCAGTATTCATTCACTGGATAACAGTGAAAAAATGAGCACAGAAAGTGTGAATGACTAGGGGGTATGGAGAATAAATGAATGTTGCATAACATAGTCTATGTATTGAAGCAATCAGTGCTTTGATAATTGATGTTGGGCCAAAGAATTTTTGGAGTAGGTGTCTGGCATCAGCATTTTTTCTATGTGCACCCAATGAAGTGACTGCATTAGGATGTGAAGCTTCTATCTGAATTTGGTTACTCCATTACCAAGGTATGAACTTCGATTTCATTGTTGTATCATCATGGATTACATTGAGGTATGCTGTTTCTTCAATAAAGCAATGATTCATTTAAAGGCTGTTCTAATTATAGGTTTTTCAGTCAAATTAGATTTTAGTTCGGGCTCATTTCATGACTCATGATTTTTATGAATAGAGCAGGGAAAAATTTGATTTTTTAAACTTGAGACTTTAATGCTCATCACAACATATCTTGGTGAATTTCATTAAAAGAAGATATTTTTATTGGTACTATTTTGGGTGACTTTTTTTGGCACTCCTAGGACTTTTTATTGAAAAAAAGAGGAATTTTCTGGGACTTTTCATTCACTCTGCATTCTTAAGCATTAAATCACCGCAAGGCTTGGCTCTGAATGCATATTTGTAGCAATGACGAAATGACAGTCATAAGCACTTGGGTGTTGTCTAACTGGGTGTTGTCTACTTCAGGTAATTCTCAACTGGTAATCCATGAAGTTTTAGTCATAAAAAAATTAGAGTTTGATGCTCACCGTAAATTACGTATGCATTTAGCTGACAATTTTTTAAGGGAAAATAAATTACTGCTCTGGAGTAATTTTGATTATGCGCAACATTTACAGGTTTCACATGAGCTCCATAGATGTTCCATATCCGGGCTATTATTGTTCATCCCAAGGAATATGTCCTTGATACTAGACATTTAGGAGTACAAATCAAGATCTAAGAATCCATAGCAAATCTAGATTGTTCGTCTAGATTTTGTATACATAAAAATCTAGATCTTTATGTATACAAGGCATGTAAGGTGTGTATCATATGCTCATGTGTCAAAGTGTCAATGGAATTGTTAAAGAGATACAGCCAAGTAAATGCTTATGATAAAAGGGTAGGTATGTGTCATCAAAAGCCAAACCGACCATGTATATTTCGCTATGCAATCACCTACATGTATCAATTAACATTTATTGCGATACTTGAGAGAAACAGTGAGTTTCAATAAAAACTTTAGTATTAGGTTATCAGAATTCATAAAACTTTGCCTGAATTTTTTAAATGTAATTTTGAATCATAAAATGTTTTTAATAATTAATATATCTTCTTTAGTTTTCCCCAACCATAACAATTTTAAGAATTTGTCTGCCATGTTTGTTTACCATGAAGACTGTGGTAAGTTTGGATGAAATTCTTGTGGACACTATTTGTGAGGCTACCCTCCAGTCTACAATGAATCAGTACATTTGGAAATGAGAGCTGTCTTTTTTTTCCTCGTCAATGGCTGAAAATATACTGGGATTTGGACCATTCATGTGAACTGATCACTTTTTAATGTACCATTTCATGAACTTTTTTTCCATTCTCGATCCATGAATAGTTTTATGGAACAAAGGGAGAGAACTATTGGAACTGATTCAGGGTGTCCCTCCCCTCACACAGGATTAAGCTGATAATTCTTATAATAGCCTTTATTCATAATGAGAGTAACATATGTTGCTATAGATGTTGTGAAATAGAACATAAAACACAAAAAATGCATGCATTAAAAAATTACCTTAGACACAAACTACAGATTCACCCTTGAAAAGTCAGGTTCAAAAAATTCCTCCAGTGAGTACAAGAGGTTTAAAATTAGCTAGTCCTCTGTTGTATTTCTAAACCTGTCTAAACTGGTTACTACAGCTGTACACTGTAGTTTATTAAACAAATTATTGAAAGGTCCAACTGATTGAAGGTTTTTGTTAGTGTGCATTGAATAGTATTTGTAGTTTTTTGCCCTGGTGTTGTGGTCATGAACATAAGATTTTCGTGTAAATTTATTTAAATTATTTCAAACAATAATTAGACATTGAAAAATATACAGATTAAATACTGTAATCAATTTTAACTAGCAAATAGTGGATGGCAGTGATTTTGGGGGCCATAGCTGGTTATCAACTACACTGCTTTCTATAGTTACATAAACAGAAGCTGGGAAGCTGTTGTTGAATAGGACTTCATGGATGTCATTGAAAGGAAGACCATGTTATGATGACTATGGGTAAAATTCATCAAACATGAATTTTACTTCATATTTTGGATTTGGTGACCCTTTTTCTAGGGATCATTGATGGCTTAAATTAACCATTCTAGGGACTTGTGTGTACACTTCATTCATCAGCAATAGCTTTATTCCATAATCTCCTCTTGCAGTCCAACAGCTAATTCTTCAGTTTGGATAGCCATGTCCAATGAGTCAACCTTATTTAAATTCTGCTATCTATTATGGCATCAGCTAACAGAGAGTACCCTTTTTTAATGTTGGATGTTACTAGGCTCTACAGTACCCATCCACCCGCCATGTGCAGATTTCTGTGCTTATATATAGTTAGGTGCTTTTTTGTCAGTAATATACTTGAAGAATGAAAGCCTATAAGTACTCTTGGCCCAATTGGCTTTTCCACACACACCAGGATCCCTTATGAAAGGACTACTAAAACTTAATGCGCTATACTTTGTTAAAAACTGTTTTGTCTATGAGCGAAAATATTGTGTTTCACAACTTTTAGAGAGATTAAGGTGGGAGCCCCTAGAGACTCAGAAGCTGCACGCTAGGCTTAGTTTGCTTGAAATATTCAGAACTAGTGTGTTTCAGAGCAAACAGAAAATACTATCATGATGCCTCACTACATCTCTGATCTGACAGAAGCATTAAAATAAGTGAGATACATTGCCGAACAGATAGGTACAAAAGCTTGTTCTTTCCTCACACAATAAGCAACCACTTTAAAAACTGAGCTTCACTAAATACTCTCCCATAGTATATATACATGTCACCATTTCACCTCAAAAACCTTATCCCTTACATCTTTACATGGCTGGTGTCCTAGCACTCCCTGCCACACGCTCAGGCAGCGGCTTACAGGGTAATATGTAGATGTAGACTACCTTTAGGTTATGCATACCATTGTGTGAGACCCACCATTAGGAGGTATGCGCAGTATAAGTATTGACCCAGAGAATTTTGTTAACATTTTAAATAGCATTTTGTTAATTTAAATTACTCATCATGCGATCATGAACGAGAAGGAATTAGTCCAATAGTTACATATTATCCAATCCTTATCCTTCTGTAATCACCTCTGTTCATTAGTGCAGGGTAAGTGTTGGATGGTCTCGAGTGATGATTGTGGAAATGGGCTCAACTAGATTTCATGAATGTGGTAGAATTCATTGTGCTCTCCTGAAAATACTGGGAAACACAACAGCTTAATGAAAAGAATCATAAATTTAAGACACTAACAGACTAACATTGCATATGCTGCTCTATATAAACATATAAGTTTGGTCATAATTCCATCAATATATGTATGTATTCCTTGATGTACTTGCAGTATCGTTTCTCTCCTCCCAAACATGGTCATTGGTTACTCACCATTTTTTAAATGGAAATGTTCACTGCTGAAGTGCCTTTGAGCTTGTCATAATAATGCTTAAGGATGGGAATTAGACAAGTTGGGTTGCTATCAGGAAGAAATTGGCTGTGGTCATTGGCATAATTTCCTGTTACTTTCCTCAACGATATTTTTAGCATGAAAAGCAAGTATAGCTAATATAATTTTATGAGATGTGAGATCTTCCACTTTCGCAATCATAAAAACTAGGAGCAGCGGAAGTCATACGGTAAGTAAGGTATCTCTTTGTACTTCATTAGCAAGAAAAATACTGGCTAAGATAAGTTTTTACCTGAAGTCCTAAAAGGCTGAACAAAATCACTTATTTGAATTAGTCATGAAATTTTCTGGTGGTGACGTTACATGGAATCTCCCCCTGGGTGTAATTCTGCATTGCTGCCAATGTGGTGGTTACATTGGGATGGTATATTTATCCAAGTTCATGGGACAGGTGATGTCTGTCTGTCCTCTGGGATGCTACTTAAGACAAATTTTTAGGCATTGGTGAGATAGTATTAGGAGCTTCAATTGATAGTTTTTTCCTCCAGCTAGATGTTAGTGACTTCCTTTGTTATTCCACATTTTTATGTTTTACCAAATGAAAATCCCCATTAAAAGTGGAACAAATATATTTTCTCACTTTTGATGAATGGAGTAAACTTTGTTCTTCCTCAATGAATTTACTGGCTTACGACCATGGTTTCGACGATTAACGTCATCATCAGGTCATCGTCGTCATTAATTGTCAAATCCGAAGTTATTAAATTTATTGTGGAAAAACAAAGTTTACTCTATTCTTTCAAAATGTTTAGCAAATTCCATAAAGTATTGCCGGAAACCACCTACTATATTTACTCACTCTTAAAATTACATTAAAGTATATCGAAGTGAAATAATCTTTTCCCATTTACTAGATTTCTTTTATTCTTCTTTTTTTCAAATAGATATTACTTGTGTAACCAATATATAAATGTGAAATATATTTGTTTATATACTAATAACTTGATAACTAAATACTTATATTTTTATGTTATCATTTTGTAGAGAACAAATAACAGAATAATGTGGGCTATATACAATAGCTAATAAGATCGCGGGGCCACTTGGGGCCTAAGATAGGACCGTATATTTAACTCTCATGAAAAAAGCATTGAAATCAGTGCAGAGGCATCATTTTTTTGCTTTTTAAAATTGATTGCAATTAAGGTAAAGGGTTGAAATTTCCACTCTTGGATGGGTGAAAATATGAAGTATCAATTCTTGCAATTGATTTTGCTACATTATTTGTTTTTGTTTATTATCTACATTTTCAATTTGAAAATCATAATTTTTCCTCAGATTTTGACCTGAGCTTATTTTCTTGGCAACCTGAGCAATGATCATGAATGTGAAATTTTACCTGGGCCTTGTATGGTTTACGTCATATTAAATGATTAAAATTAGCAACATTCACGGACATTTCAGTTGTAAGTCTTACCCTTACCTCTTTATGTGCGTTCAATGGCTTTTATGAAGTTTGTATCTGTGTTTAGCACGTCTCATTATTTTTTGATTAGGTTAATTCGTATGTGGTGAATATGACTTATGTAGAATTTTGTATCCTGCTAGAGACCTATGAGGTAATCATATTAAACATTAATGCAGTTATGGAGATCAAAAAAGTTGGTTGGAGTTCCAAAGGGCTCCAAGTCACCTAAGTATTGCTTTCCATTTAGCCTTGGAACTAATGAAATATTGAGCCTTTTATTTATAAATTTTGCATACAAGTACATGCCTGTCATAAGAAAGACTTAAGCCATTTGATCATGTCCCTATGGTCTTAGGGAACAAAAATTGAGCCTTCTCAGATTGATGACAAAATTCAGTTTGTGCCAGAGTTTTAGCATAGCCTTCTCGTGACTCTTAGCCTCCGATGTACCCTAAAGTCTTTTAGTCAACGACCTGCTCCATGTCTCAAACTGCTAGAATCTGACTTCCTCATCGCTTGGCTCACAAATCGCTCAGCCACGGTTGTTCCAGTGGATCATTTTTGTACCTTGAATGCTAGTAAGGCTCCCTATTACTTCAGCGTGAATGGTGAACTAGCAATACTAGGATGTCCTAGCTGATTGCTATGGGCAATGGTACTTCCCATCTCTTTCCCATCCTCCTCTCTCCAAGACTTCCTCTCCCTTCGTGTTAAGACCTGCACGGTGAAGAAGAGCCCCATTGCTCCTTGACTGGCGTCGACTTCACTTCAAGGCTCCCTGTGTTTCACTGGCCACCAAAAGGGACCTCACAGCTGCTCTCATCAGATGGATTTTGTTGTTCCAGAATGCACCAAATCGTGCCATGGTATTTCGCTTAAAGGCAATTTGTAATTTCCTATTAAATGCAATATAAGCTGCATTGTAGGAGAAGTTGTTAATTTCAAAGACTGTTTATCATTATTTAACTTTTGTCGACCCTGTCTCACCTCAGTCTAGTCAGTTCAATTCAGTGACAATGAATTCAGTAATAAATTCTTCTCGGGTTTCCGTATGGGTGAGATGCTCCATCTGCTCCACTGTCAACGTTTCGATGGAAGACTTTTCCATCGTCATCAGGACCACCATCAACGGCCTTGATGACAATGGAAAAGTCTTCCATCGAAACGTCGGCAGTGGAGCAGATGGAGCATTTCACCCGGACGGAAACCCGAGAAGAATTTATTTCGGTCATTCGCCGGGAAAAAGTTAAATCCTACAGACCATGAATTCAGTTTCGTGCATCGCAAGTTCTATTGGATACTTTTATTCCAGATTTCATACTCCTTGCTCCCATGGAAAATCAATTGAATCAGCGCAGGTGTTATGATTTATGTGACCATAACAAGCTTATGGGTGGCTTGGTTGTCTTACTGGCTGGAGATTTTAGACAAATGCTGCTGGTCATAGCTAAAGGAACTCCATTGGATGACATCAATGTTTGCCTTAGGGCCAGTCGCAGGAAAGATACATAAGTATTCCATAGAGTTATGGTACCCTAAAGCCATGACAACCATTTAATAAGTGTTGCAGAAATATTCGATAAATTTATTGTTGCCATAAATTGCTTCATATCTTATGAAATCGAGTTATGAGCTCCATAAGTAGCCAAGATGGTGGAAACACAATGAATCACTTGGTGAATTAATTATGTACTTGATAATCGAGCTGTTTTGAGATGAAAGAGTAATTAGTTTACTCTTTCTGACAAATTATTATGTGCATTACCTATTAGACATTGGATAATCTTTCTTAAATTTGATTCATTGGTATAAGATTAGTTCAAACATCCAAATAAATCAACTATTAAATGACAAGTTATGAGACTGGTAAATGTGTTCCTGCAACCCAGATATCATCTGGGTTGGCTCATAACTTTATGGATCTCATGACTATTGTTTCCATGACTAAATATTCTTGCAGCTGGCCATTAAGTGATTTAATTATGTTAATGCTAATGATTTCGATGCCCAACTTTTAGAGATTGATGATGGGTCTTACAGTTGGATATCTAATTTTGCTTTCTTATTATTCTTAAATACTATGGATTGGTGCATTTAATTTGCACCGTACATTAGATAGACGTACATTAGATATTGATGGTTAGAAGGGAATACATCTAATAGATATCTAGCATAGATATCTATTAGATGTATTATTGTCAAAATGACAGCTAGTCTAATAGATGTCTATCTAAAGGTATCTCATAGATATCTATCAATAGATATCTAGTCTAGTAGACAGCTATTCATAGATATCTCATAGACTACTATGTACCAATATCTATCTATAGATATCCATTCATAGAAGTCTTATAGATATCTCTAGATACCTAGACACGCATCTTGGGATTTGGGAATTTTTCATGATAAATGATTTTTATAATAAAAATATTATGTTCTTAAAGACCTTTGAAGTTATTTCTTAATACCTTCGTATAACGATGAACATTGTCGACCAAGAAATTCTATCTGGCTTCGGGAATCAAACCTACGACCTTTCGCTCGATAATCATACACTCTACCACTACGCTATTTCGCATCATGAAAACTCATGTGTATTTTATTCTTTATAAAGAATGTAGTCACTTCGTTAGATATGGCGCTTTGCTCTAAGTATGCGATTTCAACATAGCTGGCATTGATTACCTAAGGCTGATGGTTTGAAAGCTTCATATCTGACATCAGGGATGCTTATACGGCTTTTCTTTATAGCACATTATTATTGGCGTTCTAATCTATATTATGTAGAATTGAGAAAGAAATAAGATTGCCCCAATTTTCATGCTGCGTTAGGCCACACTATGGATGCTATTATTAATTTATTATTGATATTGAATATGCATTTGGGAACCTAGACACGCTGTATACGTGACTTGCAAGCGATGTCCCATACGCCACCCAAACGTCTGAGTATGGTCCCGGGACGACTACGGGACATACGGGACATATGTCCATGGGACGTCCCAGGGATTTTTGTGCTGTGTGGGTTGGCACAAAGAAATAGAAGGTATGCATTCATTCACTTGAAGACAACCGGAAAGAAAACGGCTATGTGTTTCCTAAAAATGAATAGATGAAAATGAACGTCAAAAAGATATCCATTAGATGTCTATTAGGTGTTGGTGTTTGAGGGTCGGGTGCTCTTCTGTTATTTCTCAGAAGCTTGAGAGGCAAGGCCTGCACATTTGCGGGGTAGCTGCTGGAAAATAAACGTCTCTGACCAGTCCTGAAATACCCATTTGAAGAAAAATGTTATGTAAACAATGTAAACCTCTATTATACTAATGATTTTTTATTTCTAAGAAATAAGTGCTGCGAGAAATCTGAGGGAGATAGATTTTTGGCTTGTTTCTCATCTGAGTGAAAAATTATCCAGAGGTATAAATTTGTGGTTATTTATTTATGAAAAAGTTAACAAGAGTAATGAGCAGCAGTCAAAGGTATTTGTCGTTTGAGCACGTACGCCTCTATAAGCCTCTAGCAGAAACCTCTGACTTCAAAGGAGTGATTCCTTAATTTTCCACCACAGACATGACTCCTACCAATTATAGACATCTAATAGGCATCTATTAGATCTACATCTAGGCATAGATGTCACTAGACCAAAAATAGTCATCTATCATCTGAGTGGTGCTAATGCTATAGTCCCATTATCCTCATAATAACTATCATATACATCTATTAGATATCTATTAGGTGTTCTTATACAGATGGGTATTTCAGGACAGGTTACTGACCAATTATAGACATCTGTTAGATCTACATCTAGGAATAGATGTGACTAGACCAAAAATAGACATCTATAATCTGATAGGTGCTAATGCTGTAGTCCCATTGTCCTCATAATATCTATCGTAGACATCTATTAGATATCTATTAGGTGTACATATACAGATGGGTATTTCAAGACAGGTTCCTGACCAATTATAGACATCTAATAGGCATCTATTAGATCTACATCTAGCCATAGACCAGTGTAGACAAGATATAGATATCTATTTTCCGTGTCGGTTATAGTATGCTAAGCTCTTAAAGGAATAACACCAATTGAAATTTAGGAAAAGAAAGCAGTGTGTGTGTGACTATGAAGAGTAACAAGTTTTCTAATGCTTCTCCTGATGAGAGAGACATGTAAGGAAAATTGATTGTGCTCCAGGAGGAATGAATTTTTATCCCAGTTTTGTGGATCAGAAATTTGATCTTTACAATGAGCGATTGAAAAGAGCTTTTGATATGTACTAGGTATAATTTTGGGCTATTTGGTAGGAAAGGCAGGAGAACAAGAAATTGTTCATCATGTGCAGTACAGTGAAACTCCTCTTAATTACCACTCCTATCAAGCGACCATCCCTCTTAACGACCATTTTCCAGCGAAACCATTGGTAGTCACATAATTAAGATTTCACTATATGTGTATAACAAAGTTATATGCACTGAAATTTCCCAGGAGCCAACAACCCTCCGAATCGTGGGGGGTTGCTCCTTGAAGAAAAAACTCCTTGAAACATCTGTATAAGCTAGCTAAGCGGGGGGGAGATAATGATTTTCACAACCTCTGATTTCTGGGGCGGGGGACAATGCCCCCTCCTGTTGTTCTGCCCCTGATCTGTATGTTTTAACAAAACCGTCGCTTCAAGAGAGTTTACTTTCTTTCAAATCAATCTCCCGTTCATTTTCATATATGTAATCTTAGAACCTGAACCCTTGTCAAATGCCCACTCCTCTTAATTACCATTTTTCAGTGGAACAGTCTGTGGTTACTTGATATCCGTTTCACTGTATTATGGATCAATTATCTGTTTTAGTTAAAATATGGGTTCCACTAGCCGATAACATATGAGAAGGCAAATTTCACCTTTGAAAATGTGTATACTTTTCTTTACTGAGGTAGGTGTAAAGGTTTATGTCGCCAAATTGAGAGAATAAATCATGCCACAATAAAATTGTAATTTTATTTATTAAACTTTGTTTTATTTTTATAGCAAACTTCAGCTATGGAAGTACCACATCCGTCACTTGCTACCAAATCACAATTTGTCCATTCAAAAGAGTTTTTCTGTTATCTTCCTAGCAAACTGTATTAAATCTGTTCTTTGCACTCACATTTCATTGTATGCTTTCATATACCTTTCCATCATATTATTCATTTGGAAAATATAAGTCTTCTTCTGTGGCTCTTAACATGTCATGGAAAGTAGCACAGGGGCTAAAAAAAGTTTCCTTAAATTCCAAAATTTCAATGTAAGACTTCCACAAAATTAACACTTCCTTGCTGGATTGGTCCAATATGAATAAATCAAGATAATATTAACAATTGTAATGTCAGCCTAGTAAAACAAGTGGTGTGCATATCCTTTCCCTCCTATTTATTGGTGAGTTGGTTCACCTTTTTTTAATGTTTCCACAGAGCAACTCGTCCTTAACCTAATATTTCACTTTGGTGCAAACAGTTGAAGTAGGATCACCTTTTTTTTAAACTCCCCGTGGAAGTGACACAGAAACTGCATTGATAAAAAACACTCAAATACCATTACTCTGTGTGTATTATACAAATATAGTGAATTCAGGATACTCCATCAATGATGCACACCATTAGTCTTTTCTTCAACTCTTTCCTTTAAATGGGTTTTTATTTAAGGAAGTCATAACGTTTCGTTAGATTTCACTCGAGTCCTCCGCTAGTGGCGAATCACTAGACCCTAAGTTCCTCCGCATTATTCACCACTTTGCCTGCCGGCCGCTGGTGGGCCTTCTTCACGGTGGCCGTCCCGGACTGAACTATCGGAGACGTTCTGAAGGTCTGTTGCAGCAACTGGATGCCCTGCGGCAGTAAGGGTTGACACTCTGAACGCGGGATCTTTGTTTGGAGGCCCGCCTCGTCCGAGGGCCCGCCCGCCTTGGGGGGCAGCTGCGATTGGGATCCGGGGGACGCTGAAGACACCTTGGGCGGGGGCGGGACAGGCACCGGCACGGCCACCAGCCCCGCCCCGCCCATCGCCGGGTGATGGTGGTGGTGGTGGTGGTGATGGTGCGGCAGGTCCGCGAACTCCGGGGGCGGCAGCTGCGTCCTACCGTTCCCGCCCCCGGCCGTCTGGGGGCTCGCCTTGGCCGACGGCAGTCCCCCCGAGGACGAAGCGGAATCTCCCACCTCCCCGCTTATGTTCGGCATCCGGCCGTTTTCAGAGCGTTTCTTCGCCTCCAGACGGTGCTTGTCCCTCTGGTAGTAGACCCCCGCAAAGATCAGCACGTTGAGGATGAGCAGGGAGCAGCCTATTGCTATTGTGACGCTGAGGGCGGTCGAGTACGCCGCGAAGCCATCGTCTGTCTCCGAGCCGGCGGCCGAAGCGGCTTCCACTGGCGAGGTCCCCGACGAGGAGGAAGAAGAAGACGAGGACGAAGACGAGGGGTGTGTCCGGTTGGGGGCGGGGCCGTGTCCGGAGGCGGCTGCCGAAGCCACTGCCTCTGCCTCAGACTCGCCGATCTGCCCGTCGGGGCCATCTTCGTCCCAGTGGCCCCGCGGAGGCACGAGGAGGGCGGTGAGGTTGAATGGGGTGTGGGTGCCAGGGGGTCCGAGACGTGGGGGCGGAGGCGGCGGTAGTATCGGGGACTGACCGTCGTAGGTGGCCACGTCCGAGGGGAGGAGGTGATGCGTCGCGGGGACCCCGTCGCCTCCCGGCCGGTGGAGGTCCGGCACGAGGTTAAGCCAGAAGGAGAGGCGGTGGGCGCGGTAATGGTTCTTCAAGCGTGGTTTCGTATCTGGAACAGAGGCGAAAATAGGTATTATTGTGACAGTGGATCACTTAAAATTAATGCGGAACTAGGAGAACTAGGAGAGGTGGTAATAGTAGAGAGTGAGAAACAGTTACAGGAAAGAGTAGCTAATATCGAGAGGGTGGGAAAACATTTTGGAATTTTTATTTCTTTGTTTTTTTATTTATTTATGTTTATTTGTCCAAAGACAAGAACACAAAAAATATGCATTTTGTATAGGACACAATAAAATTACATTAACAGTGAGAGAGAGATAGTCATTGATGCTGTGGAACATATGATCTAGTAAAGAATTTATCAACTTACGTTTAAATGCTGTAAGGCACATAATATTTTTAAGACAAGTAGGCAATTTGTTATAAAACATAAGGCCCTTATAATGGGGCCCAAGATGGGTACAATTAGTGTGAGCATAGGGGACATGAATGATATTTACATTACAGGCTCAATGATTATGTACACGAGCATTAGTTACAAAAACATTTAAGTTATTTTTGACAGACACATTTGCAGTAAATATGTAAATACTTGGAAGCGGCAGCACATTGAACTGCTTGAAATGGGGGAGACTAGGGTCAATATATCCTGCATTGGCCAAAAATCTCAAACGACTCTTTTGTAATTTAAAAATTGAAATAGCTTGCTGGGATGAGCCCCAAAATAGCACATGTTAAACAATATGTGAGTATAAAAGACCATATTATAGAATGGAATGAAGGTAAACATCAGGGAAACTAAAGTAATGAAGGCAGGAAAAGAAGATGTTCTAAATGTGACCATGGAAGGAAAAAGGCAAGATCAAATACCATCCTTAAGATACCTCGTAAGTGTTATAATATGGAATGGAAGCTGTACTGAGGAAATAAGAAGTAGAATAACACAGGGAAAGGCAGCCTCCAGAAAAGCCAACAACTACTTTCAGCCAAAGCAATCAATGTAGGCCTAAGGAATAGATTTGCTAAATATTTTATTTGGAGTGATATCCTTTATGGAGCCAAAACATGGACAGTCGGCAGGAAAAAGGAGAAATATCTAGAGGAATTTGAAATGTGGCTATGGAGAAGAATGGAAGAATTAAAATGGAATGATTAAGTGAGCAATGAGAATGTCCTGGCAAGGATGAATGAGAAAGGGAATATTTTTAGACCAGCAAGAAAGAGGAAAGCAAACTGGATGGGACATGTTCCGAGGAAAGATTGGCTGCTGAAAAAAAACATTTAATATGAAAGATCGAGGGAAAGAGAGGGAGAGGAAGATGAAGTTATAATATGTCGACAGATATAATAAATGGAAGGAGTTACGGAGAACTGAGGGAGGTAGTATGGTATAGGCAAGCATGGAGGGAGCAGTTCAATTGAAATCTGTCCAGGGACAGATTCACCTAAGAAGATGAAGAAGGAGAACAATAATAATGCATCACAATAACCTTGGAGCCATTCAAAGTATTAGTAATTACTCTTTTTTCTCATGGTATTATTTTTATATTAGTATTACTCTTTTTTCTCATGGTATGAGAAATTATCATTCAAAGCGTTCAAACGGTAGCCCCACAAATGTTCAAGGAGTAAAAATCGTAAAGTATTCCACAAATGAGTTGGACGTGCCTTTATTCATAATTAAGCCTGAATGAAATATATATACATATATATAGACTTGGACCAGAAGAGCATTTTTGGTACATATCAGGATAAAGAATACATGAAACTTAGGTAAATATCGCGGAGAATCACAGTCATTTTCAGGAGTTGCGGTAAAGTACGAAAAATACCGCAGTAATTTTCAGAATTGCCCATCCCAAAATCTGTCCCAGGTGGAATTTTGAGGGATTTGATTCGCAGTTTTAATAGTGATAAGAGTAAAGCCATCAACAATTCTTGTAGTAGGTATTAATTACAAATATCGGGGAATAATTTTACATTTTCTATAGAACGGTATGTCAAATAACATATATACTACATTGATACTGCCATGAATGATTTTTCTAAGAAAAAAGCAATAAAATTACTTTTTAATTTTGTGTTTTAATTTATTAATTGGAAACTATTATATTTTCTTAAAGTTAATTTTCAAATTTTGCTAAATGCTATTAATGAAAATTGCGCATTCCCCAAAGATAGGGTGGTCATTGACATACCATCTATAGTCTCAAATTCTTCCTATACCACTATTATAAAGTATTAAAAGATATTTTGGCAAGATTTATATATCTCAGTTCCCTTAAGTAAGACTGGGTAAGACTTCTAGTATCCTCTCCCTCCACATTTTCCAGCCAAGATTGACATTGATTTTTAGAAGCATGCTCGTAGAACTTTTTTCAATGTAGAAAGAAGTTCACATTTTTCAGATTTTCACTTTTTTTCACATCAGGATATCTTTTTCATATCATACATACCTAAGTTGAGGTACTTTTTATGCATTCCTTCATATGGGGCCCAGTCGATGTTACGGAACCTGTTCCTTTCTTGCCGCACCCCTCTTGCTGCATCTGCTTCTTGAGGTTCATTAGGGTTCCTACAGAGGAAAACATTTAGTCAACGGAGGACAATTGAACTCTCATTTAATTGCCTAAGTGATAAGTTACTGTAATACATATGGAATGCAAAAGTATCTGACTTGAGTTTGTACTTATTCTATGAAATTTTTGCCTTTGTTATAAAATTACATACTTCAAATGCATGTACAAAACATTGTTCTGAATCCAAAAAAATCAGTGGTTATATTTTAAGAAAATAGTTGTTTTCTCTCCAAGCAGCTATTGAAATTAAGATAAAAATACATTGATGCTAAACGTCAAGAATGTCAAAACTAAGTTGTTATAATTAATTTATTCCTTAGGCATTATAAAAATGAGTTATTGTTAAATTATGGTAACAAATTACAATGCCAAACTATGGGCAATTTATGACTGATATCTTAGGTAAAATTGGGGATACAATGCTATTGAAAGTGTTCTGATAGAGGATTGGCTTCAGAGGAAGGAGTGGAAAAATTCACTCACCCTGTACGAGCAAAATTACTCCAGTAGATGATAGTTGCTTCCGAGAGTTGAGCTTCTGCCTTGGTGAAATTCTTAGGAAAGGGAGTGGCAGTTTGTGGGGCTAATGGAGCGCCAAAAACATAAGGTAGCTCCTCGCCATGAACACAGCCTTGCCGCTGGGAAAAGAAAGAAAATTTTAGTTATAGGAAAGGTCTAATTAATAATAGGGAGTCAATTTTTGAGATGTGTAAATGTGATAATATGGCTGCATTAATGCAGTCTTATTATTAGATTTGTAATTTTAGTTCCTTTGAATTCTATGATCAGATTTTTTCTAATGTATATTTAAATAACTGATTAAAAAATTAATGATATTTATTTATTTTTAATAATTAAAAAATCTATAATAACTTTAGTTGAATAAAAAAAATATTCTTATCTAACGTATATTTAAATAACTACATCTACTTTAACTAACTAAATCTACAGGCTCTGAACCCAGCATATAATCTCACTCAAAAACTTTGATTGATTGGAAAATGTATTTGGCTGTTTCTAGCTCCTTGGCTGTGCCTTGCTTAAATTTTGAAACATGAATGCATCAACAATACTGCATGGAACAAAGAGAACTGCAATTATGTGTGCTCTGAAGTACATGTACAGACTTTATTAAATAATATCCAATGGAAACGTTACCCACAATTTAACTTTTAATAGGGATGGATAATTGGGTGATATTTTTACTGATACCATTTAAGTTGCATGCACATGAATATTCACTGGTAAATTTCTCCTTAGAGCACCAGCTAAATTAGTATATTTCACCAATCTGGTGCCGGTGATTTTTACTGGCTACTTAAATACCCTTTTCATTTTGAAGATTGAAGAATGGGCCAGATCAATGCACAACTCCAAGTATAAATCTTCATGATATCGCACCGATTGGTGGCTCTATTCCTCATTATGTCATCTAATGACATTTAAAATGAAAACCGATATAAAATCCTGTGGTCTAACTCCTAGGAATCGGTAAGCAAGCTCTAGAGATTTTAAGTGTCGTACGGGTTGCGCAACCGGAAGGGGCTGTGCTGTGGGTTGCATGGTATTAGGAGCGATTATAAAGATGTATTTGCGATTTTTTTTACGAAACCGCGATATTTCCTCGGTACAGACGAAATGAAGAATCCAGGCTTTGCTGCATATGTGGGTTAAATATAACAGGAATTTGTTTGTATGTCAAGGATAATCGAAAGACAGTCGAATGGAAGAATACTTTCTTACCATCATCAATCATCTAAGATTGGCATCAACTGAAACACCACCCACCGTAATAGCATTTGCAGAGGCCGCGGCGAAGGGATATCTTCGGTGTCACCGATAAGCGTGCTTAATTGGCTTTACTTTTTTGGAATTTAGCTTAACTGGCTGAGGCATTTGGCCGGAAACAGAGAGACCCAGGTTCGAGTCCCGGTCGAGTCGGATGATTTTTTCCTCTGTGGAATTTCGCATATAGTGTTTTGACTTGAAACGTTCCATGAAGTATTAATGGGATTGAGATTCATAAATCAACCAGGACTGGCTAATCTGAGCACCCAACTGTAGCGCTGCTTCAGCGGAAAGGGCGCCAGATTATGGCCAAGCTGTTGCATGTGTAGATTGGAAATCGATGCATAACAATGTGTTAAGCTACTTAGTGGCTGCAGTACGTTTCATTTGAGATTATAATTTGTTTATAAGAAGGTATTTAAAGACTTTTGGTTATGTAGATGATGTTGGAAGGCCGAAAAGAGACTGTAGACAAACTTATAAAGCTAGATAAAGGACTGAACAATTGGAATTCGTGGGAAAGTGAACTCGGGACTGTATCTTCATATGTAATCTGATGTAATTGTGCATAGGGAGCAATGGGTACGTATTTACATCACACCCCACAGCTTTGAATGCCGAAGGCGGTTAGGTGTGAAATAAAAAAAATGCAATACATTTCTCGCTGAAATCATACAATTTGATATTTAATGTGTTCTAGGCCCTAATTTGGCCAGACTTTGTTCGTCCAAATGAGTGAGGATACGAGTAGTTAATCAACTTGAGACCTAATATTCGTTCTGGAGCCACAGTTGAGACTAGGCGGATGTAGCACTCAGAGTAACAATAGCACTACTCTGCCTAGATAAAGGCCGCCTTCTGTGTCTCGACTTTTTCGCGACCGTCTCGATGTCTTAATTTTCTGGCATGAGTAAGTTAGTAGCACGCTCGCTTCTGAGTAATATTTTTTTACCATCAGAACGAGGGTAACCTACGATGGTCGCTAAATGCGATAAGACGCTCTTTTGCGTCCGGCAACGCTTGCCGACAGTAGAAGTATCTAGATCAGCCAATAGCGTCTAGACTTGTGGTGTTATTTGCGGATTAAAGTCAATATACAAGGAAATATCCTATAAAATCTTGACAGAAACATCTCAGTGGCTCAATTACCATATTTTTATAACACTACAGACAAGTAAAACAAAATTTTACGAGTAGGTAGTTAGGCGGTTGGTATGGGAATAAGGAAACCATACCTATTTTTGAAAGACGGAACCAAAGGCAATTTTCGGAATGTTTAGATTCCAGCCCACCATGACGCCTGCTATCTACCCAATGAGTCTTTTCATTCCCACCACCGTTGCCCTCGAGTTGAATGGGTGAGTTTGACCAAACGATGGCCCTGCGAGTGAATACTCCTCGCTCCGACCCAGTCTCGATCAAGGAGGCAAGAAAAAAATGGAGGGGACACCCTATTTGATTCTTGAGGCCGATTTCGCCATTACAGTCCACACGTTTTAGGTTTACGTTTCTTGTGATCGCGTTTGACTTCCGTCTCATCCAAGCAAAAAATCAGCAGGCAATGCGATGTTTTTTGATGACAGGCTTTTCCTACTCGGAGCCAAATCCTTCCCATACTACCCTCCTCTTTCCTCCCCTCCGCCCATGACCATTCACGGTTCCTGCTTCATCCATTTCATTTTAACATCGCTGACTGGAATGTCCTGCTCCAATCCAGCCACAACTGAGTCTACTGCGCGTATGGAAGGTACGCTACGACATCTTTCACCCCCCCACACTGAAAACTTACCTGAGGATAGTCCCCGAACTTGGTCTGGTACTCGAAGACGTAGAAGTATGTGGACTTTCCCTTGGGTGCGGAGCCCGAGGTGGATGGCGCGGGTGCGGGAACAGGGTCGATGCCCGGCGGCGGCTGCGGCGGTGAGTTGAGCGCGGCGGCCGCCGAAGCGTGATAGTCGCCCGTCTGCACGAGGGGCGCCACCACCGTGGCGTCCGACAGCGCCTCCAATGTCTCGTCCCGGATGTTGACGGGGTGTTGCACCGGTCGCTCCCAGTCCGTGTACTCGTTGACCACGGTGGCGAGGATCTCGGAGAGGTGGTAGCGGTACGTGTTGCGGACGAAGGTCCTCAGCAGTCGACTCCGGCGGTCCGTCTCGATGCCGTACTACGTGTAAGAGAGAAGAGGAAAGACGTCAGAACTGAGTGAGTCGATCTATTTATCGTATTTTGGTCAATCGACATTCCATAGTCGACATAGGCAAAGGAACTCAGTACTGCTTTCTTCCATAAAGCGGAATTAAGGCTTCTGTCGCCAAAGAGTAAAGACCAGGTTTCTTGGTTCACTACGCGGTCATAAGCAATTGTGACCGGGTATTGAATCTACCCTTCCCTAAAACCCCGTCCTTACCCGTTCCCTATTGGTTCTGAGCCACTTCTTCTTTCGCCAATGAACCGTCCCACGGGATTAAACGCAAAGCATAGGTGCCCGGGGATTCATCCGGTGAATCCTTTCCCATTAACTAATTAACTAATCGCCATTCCGATCGTATTTTACGAGTTGGTGTAGGAGTGTTGACACGTTGTGGAAACAATTGACGTCCATCTTTTAGACAGTGAACCTGATGGAATTTCCTAACTTTATTGGCCATCGACTTTAGTTTGTGGGTGGTCGATGAAAGTGTGAACTTTTAAAAAATATTTCTCTGCTTTGGAAGTACATAAATAGCTAATAAAAGGAATTAAAAGCTTCCATAGAAGCATTAGTGTACGTGGTATTATTTGGGTTAAACGTGCTTCTACTGCTAAAGTCGATTCGCACCTACTCTCTGCCTCTTACGACAGGGGAAATAGCTCTGAAACGATTAGGAGGATCATCCCTCAAAATCCCTGTCCATCGATGCTTCACTTCGGTGATTGATCGGGAACCGGTGTTTCCGAATCGTAGAAGGCCGTTACCCAAGAGCTAAAATTCTTAATGCTCATGAATAATCACCGAATCCTCAAAAAAAAAGCAAAATTGGTCCAAAGTTCTGATTCTAATAACTTTTATAGTGTGTGTTTGATTCGCACAACACGAAATTTACCTCACTTTGGAATTGAATTTGTCTTCAAGTTAAAGTTTCAGGTTGTACTCTGTCGAGCTGACTCACATGAAATGATTTCTCACTTTGTATAACCCTTGCATTTTTATATCTACCACCCATGGTTTTGACATCTACTAAGTCATAATTAAGGGATAACTATTACAACTATAAGGCCTTGATAATGTTATACGTGCGACACCATGGTGGGTAGAGATTAAAAAGTGAAATTTATGAAGTAAGAAATTATTCCATTAAATTTGACTTTGGAGGAAAACGGTGGCCGAAGTAAATTATCACTACGTGAATATTCTAGCATTTCGGTCAATAAATGGACAGAAAAGTATTGTTGGTGCTAGCAGTAATTGTTTTGTGAATGTCCAACCACGGAGGCCATATAAGTACGAGGGGAAATTGTAAGTAAGATAAAACTCAGTAAAAGGGAGGTATAATGCTATGAGTAAGATGATTTTTGAAAATAGAGTAAGTTGGGTGAGAAACCCGGCGTTATGGCTGCCTTCTCTTTACGGAAAGTGAGAAGGATCCGCAGTTCAATACCGAACTCGACGGACAGAGTACTGTACTTGAAGCGCTCACCGCAGAGCATCTGAATAGGGACAGGGTTTCTTTTGAAAAATCTCTCCCATAGCTGATATATGAACCTAGAACCCTATGATGGGAAGCCCATACTCCAACCACCACACCAACTCAATTCCATTTAGTTTCTTGTTTCAGTCGACGTTCATTCTTGAAGCATATGAGTAGCTGTCTGTTGAGATTGAGGTAAATTAGTACATTCCTGTCCCACGACTGTTTAAAGTGGATGGAGCGGAAATCGTTGGTTATTGAGTGTACATTTTAATAATCTGTTACTTACAGATACTTAAGCAAGTCGAATACAAATCCTTCAACCACATTTTATTTGATTACTTTCGTTTATGGGATAGAAATTACAGGGCGGAGGTGAAAATGACAAAATGATAATAATAAAAAAATGCCTTAGTTTAAGCATACTATGATTTCATTTTTTGGCGCGGTATTCGTAAGTTAAAAAAATTATATTGAAATACGTGTTTTCAAATTTTAGACCCATCGTGATACCTTCACATGTTATTGCAACAATTATGTTTATACGAAATTTATTATTTCGCTATTCGAAGAAAATGGGTGCGTATTAAATCTAATAATTACGAAATTTATGCCATGTTCAACGAGGTTTCATGTTAAAATAGAATTGAATAGCCAACAGACGAGATCGGTGTGATACAATTTATTTTACTATTATCTCCAGATATTATTGCTGAGTGCAATCTTGCAAAGTTTCACGCAAATATTTGCACAAACGAAGATCTCTCCCACCATCGAAAGGGGTAAATAGAAATGAGCATTTCGGTCAATTGAATGCCATCGCTATTGAAAAACATTTGGCTGTAGTCGTCACTAGGGGGATGCAACCGACGCGTCGCGACGTTATTTGCGCAAGGTTATTCTCCTGGCAGTATAAGGATTATTTGGAGAATCGATGCAAAGTGAAAGAAACCTGCCGTCTACGAACCAACTCTCGACGACAGGGACAGAAGGTCACATGTTTAAACCGGTTATGCTCTCAGTTTTTCTCCATTCATTCCTCCCGCAGGCTTAGTTTTCCGAGGATCATTTGAACAGAATTCGGAACACCACAGCTCAGTTTGACCAGCTGTACCAAGCAAGCGGTATCACTGCGAACCAAACGTTTTTCGCTGGCTGTCTCCTTTCTCCATAGCCTAGTAATAGTAGTCGGTCACTTCCCCAAATGATCGACCGACCAACTCTTCCAGTCCTACCGTGACGAAGCGCTCTGTGCATTTGTTTGCCATCAGATTTTGCGAGAGGGCGATTCCACGTAAACTCAACGAAGGCTGCGGCTAAACCGTCTCCGATTTTTGTTATTTTTGGCACAAAGGAAGAACACAATACACAGCTCCGAACTGTGTCTACAAAAAATGTCGATCTAGTGGTCATATATGAAATATAATGACATTTTCGTGATAAAAGCATTAACCTGTCTTTCCTTTTAACTTTTGGCATCTTAAACATATTCTAAGCTCTAAGATGACTTTTATTTTTCCTATTATTTAAAATTTTGTTCCATTTTCAGGGCCTAATAACACGAAAACTATTTACATTTTTTAAAATTGGGAACACTATAACTCTAGAATTATAGTCCCCTAAAAAGATTAGTGTTCCCTTCAAACAATGTGACATGCAAGCAAACTTGCAATTAACAATGTATGATGAGACTAATGACTTTTGCTGTTTGCTCTACGTATTTACATTTAATTTACGATATTCGGGGGCAGATCTGAGATTTAATGAGCTATTTATTGTTATTCGTCCCTTTAATAAGAGTAAAAAAACCTTTTTTTGCTCGGGCAGCATAAAATTCACACAATCTTCCTCTGAACACGCCAATTCCATGGGATTACGTGACTAAAAGAAATTTTATCGTTAATAACCTCTATTTCATTGGCTATTAACGAGACTTCTCGCTAACACTCAGAATGGAATGTTGTTTCGTAATTATATCGCGTAAACGAAGTTGCATGCTGTGTTAATAGCATATATTATGGACGTACTGTCCCGTAATTTACGAGAGAGAAAGACCAGAAATGACATTTTATTGGAAGTAATTCCCATAATATACCATTAGGTTATTTTTAAGCAGGTAAACGAAACCCTTATCCTGCTGTACTTTGCCATCATTCGATAAAAAACTGTACACATTAATTCTAAGTTAGAGTTTTAACTTCTACAGGAAAGTTGGTGGAGCTTTTATGTCTACGGCATTGGCGACGCGTAAGACTTCTTGTTTCATACCGCTATGATAATATATAATGAGTATTTTTTCGCAATTTTCCTCTATATATATATATCCTCGCATCAAAAAGGAATCAATTATAACCACTTTTTTTGATGTTAAATGGAAATATATGTGGTCTATGTCAAAGAAGAGCTTTTATTGATGAAAACGAGATAAAGGAAAATTAATCTAAAAAGTATAGGATTTTCGGAAATTTTATGCCATAAGAGCTAACTTAAGAAAACAAAAGTAATGAGATTCTCTAGGACGAAGAAAACGAAGCTTATGATTAAAGTTGGAGGACACAAACTGGAGCAAGTAGAGCAGTTTAATTATTTTGGTAGCACGCTAGACGAAAATGGGCATAGTAGTAAAGACATACGGAAGAGAATAGCGCTAGCTAAGGAGGCGTTTAGTAATCGAAGAGAGCTGATGTCGGGGACACTGGGTAAGGATGTGAAGAAGAGGCTGGTGAAGAGTTTGATATGTAGCGTAGCGTTATATGGAGCAGAAACGTGGACCCTGAGAAAGGAGGACGAGAATAGGCTGCAGGCATTTGAGATGTGGGTGTGGAGAAGAATGGAGAAGGTTAGATGGACGGAAAGGAAGACTGACGAGGAAATGCTGGAGATGGCGGGCGAGGAAAGGAATCTTTTGAATGAAATCCGGGAAAGGCAGGGTAGATGGCTGAAGGAGGTAACAAAGGGTGATGGATTGCTGAAGAGTGTGAAAGAGGGAAGGATGTTGGGGATGAAGAAGGGCAGATCTTATGCAGAGGCGAAAAAGGAAATATTAGAGGGAGATAGGCCCCGGAATGTGTAAAAGGCCGGGAGCGGATTCTCTGACATTCAACAAAACCTACCTTTACCGGTAGAATACCTAATAATAATAATAAAAGAGCTAACTGCAGTAAATATTTCGTAACACTAGGTCGGTCTATTAAGGCTGTTTATTATATCAAATGCAGCCACGTCTTTGCCAATGCATAGAAGCGACGGTACATTGTGAAAAGTGTAAAATATATTGCAGATTTTTTAAACCATAGCTTTATTTTTGGTGCCCACTACATAATTTGGAAATTTGATTTGAGCTGACAAAATCACGAGATAGATTAATGATCCCACCTCGAAAGCTTCATAACTAAAAAGAAAAAAGATCTAAACTTGACTTCTCATAAAGTACTTAAAGACCTTTAACATAAAAACAAAGTTGACTGAAGGAACTAAATCCTGTATAATCGATCGGTAAAGAGGTCGAAGTAGAAGTTTTCCTTGTCAAAATTGCCTCAAGTAAGAGAGTACTACTGAATAATTTAAGTTTTCGTACCGTGTTGATGGTACATGCTGATATCATGCGAGTGTATTCGGATTAACTCAATACATAACACTGAAATAAATAGGGAAGCGTGTTATAAGAGGCAATGATTAGTGAGATAAACAGCGGAAAACTTTTTTATACGCTCTACGGCCGTAGTCGGGCTGCATATTACGGACGCCTGATGCCTTCCTAAAGGGAGATAACGCAGCGCCCATACCGACGAGGAGGGACTTTGAACCCGGGAAATTAAGGTCACCCGGTGAGCGCGTACGCTATTCGCCGGTCTAGCACTTCGCCCGCTCACCCGTCGCAATATCCTGCAGATCGGAAGGCACACACGGGGCCGAATTAATTTGCACCTTTGTAATAACAGGGAGTTTGCTGACCTGGTTGGTCTAGCGGGTACTGCAGTCTCGCCTATTAACTTGGAAGGTAAATATCTTACGTAACCGTATTCTGCCGCGAGTGTGCGTAACTTGCGCGCCAGAGGCGAGATAACTTACCGTGCGGTAAGGGTGATGAGCCGCCCAGGGAATATTTTCCGGCGATAATGTTATTATGGGGAGATGTTACCTCACCCGTCGGAATACGTAGGGTTAGACTACGTAAATTTTGGAGTTAGATTATATGGAAGTGGTAGCTTTAGCTTTCAGTAACCTCATCGAATAAAGTTGTTATAACTCCCATGTATTAAATGTAATTTAACTTTAATTATTACGATCGAGTTGAATACAGAATAGGATCCTCTTTCCGATTACATAAATATAAATTAATCCGCAATAAATTAGGCTAATTTAGAATATAACGAAATTAATTTAACTGCTCCAATTAAGTTTTAGATTTAAAATCAAGCGGTAGAATTACTAATTGTATTGTCTCTAAGACACCTGTCGTAATTAAATAGCGAGTACTGAGTTTTTTAATTGAGTTAGCACGGGTGATAAAATGATGTCACCACGTAACAATAGATGTCTATTATTTGGCATCCAAAATGATCATGTACTATTGATAGAAATTGATTTATTGCGGGGAAAGCAATTTCTACAGTTAACTACATTCGTGTCACCGCAGATACGATACATAGGTGATATTTTTATAATCATATAGTGATTAGATTTTGACATAAGGAAACCAAAATATCACTGAAACGTACTTTACGTAGAAAAAATGCCATTACCCAACATATTCCTTTTTTCGATTGTTTACTTCCTGCAATTTTTCTTGTCTACAAGGGCGAAGTCTCTTTTTGAACATTTCTTTCCATCTCACATGACGTTCTCCTTCACATTATGGCCTTGGAAAGTGCCGTATTTATTTTTTATTCCACCCTACGCTGCCGCACAAACAACTTGCTCACTTCCCTTACCACACGCCCTGTCCCATTTCATCTTCCTTCATGTTCTAATTGCCCCCGCCGTCGTTCTCTGAACCCTGTATGTCGGAGAATTGGAAATTCAGATTACTTGTCACACTTTAGTTCATTAACCGACGTGAGTTTAAGCAACCATAGTCCATTCCCAAGATTACCTTGACAACGGCACGTGGCTGCTAAAATATCTAGGTCGGTCAGTGAAAATATGGGGAAAAAGACTGAATTTTCATTTCGATGTGTGTCACACGATCTCGCAAGGTCAAGCCTGCGACTTTTTAGCTGCTCCTAATCTCAAAGGACTCTTTTAAATCTATTACCTCTCTTGTAATCAAGTCAAGGCCACGAAAAAGTATCACGGCGCATTTTATGGGGTAATTATATTTCACTTTATTGCATACACAACCTTGGACATCTAAAATTGTGGAATTTGCGCGAAAAATGGTGGAAGATCGGGGATGAGGAAAGTCCAAATAAAAAAGGATTCAACCCGCTGTGCTTTCGTAAAATTCCTGGAGAAAACCTACGCTTGTGACCGGAAGGGACGGAAGAATTCGAAAGAATAATCACAGAAAGATTCGACCATAACGACGACAAAAGCAAAATTTCATTTATAAATCCATTTCCTCATATAAAGATTTCCATTTGTGAACAGATTTAACATTGTCCCTATAAAAAAGTCAAAATCTTCAAAATCGAGCCCGAAGACTTATTTATAGACTTATATATTGGATGTTTGAAGAAATCAAATTATTTCCCTCTCTCTCTGACAAATCGTATTTTTCTACGTTATTATTTCTGATAAAGGTGTTAGTCATTCACTTGGACACACTAACAGCTGACTGGTAAGTTTTTGTACAGTCTTATCATCCCAACTTTTGGGGCATCGTATCACTTTCTGTTACGTCTCTTTATTTCGTCCTGAGTTCGTATCTTCTTCCATCCTCTTCCACGCTTCCCTAGCACTCTCTGATCCATATCACACTTCAGCATGCCTTCACCTCTCAAAACGTCCTCCATTAACCTTTTCTGCCTTCTCCAAACCTCCGTCGCTGACTTCCTCGTTGATTAAAAATAATTTCTACTTTAACAAAAGATAAAAATAACACAAAATGGCCGTAAAGTATTGGCACGTCACCCAGGGAGCCCCAAGCACTCACCGGGAGTTACCCCGCATCAGGCCTCCACGTTAAGACGGACAGCACACATCCCTTTTGTTCTATACCGGAAGAGCTATGTGGGATCCGGTAGAGGTGCGCTGACGGGAACACACTCACATGATACACTCAAGGGAAGAGGGAGAAAACGTAAAGTCCAAGGAGTGTTTATGGGGATCAGGGAGAGATACACTGAGGGGATCACACGCAAACACACGAGGCAAGGGAAGGGGTAAACGTGAGGTGCAAAGCTTAAACGTGTATTTTAGCCATAAGGTGGCCCTCTTCAGTGCACTGAAGGATAATTAGTCACTAACAACGTTTGTGGTTGAAGATTTTTACCTTGCTCAATTTCTTTATAAACTAGGCCGGTTTCGACATTCAACCCGATTGTATTCACCTTCTTCTCACCCCTCCCAATATTGACTTTCCCCCTCCACTTCCCTCCCTTTCCCCACCTTAGACTTGCTTGAATTATTACCTTGACCTTACTCACCCATCCAACTCCCATTCCCTCCCACTTACTCAACCCCCTAAGCTTCTCGACTAACTATGTACCAACATATTTTGCTGGAGCCAAATTATTATGGTAGAAACGATCACAGGCATAAAGTTAAGGAAATAGACTGCAGAACCGATAGATTTAAAATGTCATTTTTTCTTTGTACAATAGGGCCATAATAGTTGCGATAGGTCAGTTCTTGGATACTTTGACCCTGGCTAGGTAAAATAGGTTTTTGCTCTTGTGCTAAATAATTTAACATCATTATTATTTACTAACCTCGCATGCAATTTCCGGCATGATATAGCTGTTACATGATTTAGTACCTTGTAGAACTGCTATTCTATCGCAGTAATTATAACCAGAAGTCGTATCTTAATTAGTGTACTGCATGATAGCATGTTCGTCCACTTAGCACTCTCCTAGTTTCTGGGCTGACCGCGCAGTGTTATACTGATTGCTTTTGGCATTCCGGGGGAACGTGCGCGGTTCGGATTTCAGCTGGGATGAGAGCTTCATGCCTGGTGTGGAATCACCCCGTGCCACATACCTTTGTGGTGGCTTGCACGGTATTCCGTCGATGTAGATGTAACTATATACCTCGGCCCAACCTTCACCTGATAACAGTATTCCACTTGAGGATGGTGTTAAAGTCGACACAGGTCGTAGTTCATAAAAAGTTAGTAGAAAGTACAGTGTTTTTAAATCAACATGCTCATCAACTTCTGAAAAGTTAACTCGCCCATTTTCAACTTCACTGATTTCCTTTCTTCTCCCACCCTGTCGATGTCCTCCTCGTTCGTCTTCCTTGTTGCTGGGTACCTGAAGGAGGATAGTGAAGATAAAATTGACGGACAAAATAAGAAATAATGAAGAGAATGAAGAATACAGAAGAGTAGAAGAGGAGATGACCATATGGAACACCATACATAGAAGAAGAACCAAAGCTGGGTAGCTTACCCTCTTCGTTCTTCTCTTCACACAAGTCAGAAATTTCTCCAGGCTACTCTCGTCCTATCTATGAAATGACATAGTTTCCATGTAACGCTACCCTCCTAATTACAGCTTTCGGTAATCATTTATTTATATCTTTTCTCAGAACTCTGACATCGATTTCATTACTTTACAATTACCTTTTTCATTGTTTAATCTCTTTTGTTTATTACTTCTTCATTGGTTGGTTTATCCTAAGATTGGTTGACTGCAGCCCTCCACCCTTCCGTATCTAATGCTAGTTCCCTTGCCTCCTACTATCTCCTCCAGTGTACTTTCCTCTTTATTTGGTCCATGAACTTATTCCTGGGTCTTCCTCTGGGGATTCTTTTCTCTATTTTGAATTCAATTATGTTTTTCACGAACCCATTGTGTCTCAGAGCGTGTCCAATCCATCTGGTTCTTCTTCTCTGTATGGTGTTCCATATGGTCCTCTCCTCTTCTACTCTTCTGTATTCTTCATTTTCTTCATTATTTCTTATTTTGTCCGTCAATTTTATCTTCACTATTCTCCTCCAGAACCAGGTTTCGAGGGCTTCTAGCGTTTTATGGTCAGCTTTTCCAATGGTCCATGCTACCGATCCGTCGAGTACCACGTGTTAGTTACATCTCATTTTATTTACTATTGGCGTTGGCCTGTAAGTAGCACATTTCAAATAAATGAATGAATTAAAAATAATGCCAACGGATTTCCCACATATTCCCTAACTACTTTCCCTCATAAACGTCGTATGCAGGAAATCCTCGGACCGTGTACACACTTAAGTGCTAAGAGGTGTCATATTTGAATAGTTTATCCGCAAATATATTAATAATTATCGCTGCTCGATGACTCCGCAACTCTTTTGTTTCGGATTACATCAGACCTTCTATTATCATTTCTGCTTTTTGAAAGTTCGATATTATTGCCCAAAGGGATCTATTTTCCGTCCAATCTCATGAAGTGCTTAGTCTTAAGACATCTAGAATTGTATCATTATTTGAAGGCACATTCGGATGATGCTGGAAATATTGCTTCGTGATGGATTTATTTGGCAGCTTGGTCGAAAAATTAGGATTTTCTGAGGCAAGAGCTAGTCTCTGATACGCTTTCTTCGGAGAGTTTCCTTCTGATGGCGTTAAAAATGGCGGGGGTACGGGCTCCTGAGTAATTGAAACGGGAAACAATGTGGGATGCTAAAGTGGCATCAATTTTCGCGTATCATATTAGCGTCGTGGTTGATTTGACATCAGACTTTTTGTCCCGGATACCAGGAAGAGCGCAAAGATTATCCGGATGACATTAATTATCGTCGACGCCGCACCTGATTCCGTCGAGCACACTGATGAGGCATGTTACGGCCTCATTTCTTTACGAAAGTGACTTGATATCCACATTCTAGGAATATTTAACGGGATACTCATGCAGAATATTTTATTTGAATTGAAACTTTACCAATGATAATTTAAGCGCGGTTGTTAATATTTTTCCGGTCAATTTTCACCGCCACTATTGGCCATTAGATTCTATATTTTCATCTTCTTATACGCAAAAAATAATTGATTATTTCTGATAGCTCGTTTATTTTCATCGTCTGAAATATTATAGACCTGTACGCTAAACTTAGTTTTAATTAAGGTACCATTCTCTTTCAAAGAGCGTCTATTAAATGAAACTATTTTAGAAGATATGACATAAACATAATGGAAAACAAGGTCCAGATGGATAGACCACACTTCCGAGTCTCATGGGATGATTAAGGAACATGATAAAAGGAAAAACTCTCGAAGAAGACCGAGGGATAAATATGTAGGACAGCGAAAATGGGACATGGAGGAAAAGATCAGCAAATGCAAGAATGAGTTAACAAGAAAAAGGGTGCAATCAAGCTCAGAATTGAATGACTTAAAGAGACGATGAGACAAATGATGAGGTGAAGAACCGAGACATGATTCAAATGGGGTCAAGAGATTTGCTTCGTAAGATGTATCCTTTGAAGCGGTTTGATAAAATGTGTCTCTAATGCTTCTGGCTTCTCAAATATGACTATTATGTAATAGAAATGAAAATTTATGTATTTTCAAGATGCACCAATACTTAACTGTAACTGCGAAGTAAGATTGAATATCAAAAAAAGGCATTCTCGAGTAGAAAAAGGTTTAGTAAGCGAGTCAGAAAAAGATGCCTTTAAATATTTTTTTCTGAAAAAATCTGAAATTAAATTTACCTCCAGTGATTTTCAAATGCCACTTTAATAATTATCGAAACATGTGGGAACATCGCCCAGGTGAATTCTCAATTCCGGAAGATTTTGAATTGCAGGTCATTCGAATAACTTCAGGGGTAGTCTTTAGTATCTAAATCACTGGTATCTTCATTAAAGATTTCTTCAAGGAGATCATAGGTGCTCGTTCAAATTAAAAAAAAAAATTACGTCCCCTATGCTACAACGAAGAAATTATGTTGACATATGAGGAATCACCGGTAATTAACCCTTCATGGACAAGTGAGTCAAATTTGTTACGTATCAAAATCATTGAAATAGTTGCTTTCTAAGAGGCTTTTCCATTTAATTGCGGCGCTAGACAGAATTGTAACGCTTTGGCTTAAGTGTGTGGACAGTTGCGTCCCTTTCGGTGGTTTGTCAACCGATTTCAATAGATGAATGTGTGACATTATTCACTGACGATGGAGTGCCTGATGGAGCTCTGAAATAAATAGTTTCAGCTGTCATGTGAAGAAAAAATTGGGAACGTTTAAAAAAGGTATGTTACGAAGGTAATGTTGAAGTATACCTTATGTCAATATTATTATGTAAAGTATTATTTTAAATATATACAATAGAAATACGTCACATTTCAATATAAATTTTATTATCAAATAAATTGCATTTTTAAATAAATGCTTCATTAGCACTTTGAAAAGCCTAATATAGTAGCAGTATTTTTTTCATGCTGATGTTCCATAATTCCTTCCTTAGAGGGTTAAATCGAACTAAAAAGCCCCCGACTGGCCTAATCACAGAACTTACGAGGTAGAATTGGTCGCGTGGGATATAGGTTGCAACCGAAAAAGATGAATTCTTACTCTCTTCAATTTCATTCCGTTTTTCCTCCGTCAGCAAACATTGCCATCGTCTTCTCAGTTCTCTTTGACATCTTCGCCATGCATAGTCTACGATATTCGGTCATAAATTATGACCGAGAGTGCGCCTCCTCCCCGGACGTCACAGGGAAAGGTGGATCTGCGAATGATTGCCCGGGGCCCATTCTCATCCTCCCAGCTGCTCTAGCACTCTACTTAATCTCAAATCCCATCATTATTCTTGATGCTATCAAAGTACGAAAACTACGGAAACCACTTCGCTCTGACAAGGTCGCGCGTTCATTAAGTCGGAATTACCTCTGAATAATTTGTCTTTATGGAGCGAACTCTAGTTCCGTGACAAAATGGGAATGTATATTCTAAAAAGCGTATGCGATGGAAACGTATACAAACAAAAAGAGCCCCACCCTTAACTTGAGAAAATGTTCGCGAGTATCTCTCCAACTTTTAATGAAATCTCACAGCTGATGATGTTGAGAAGTCATTTCGGAAATTCTTTCGCGACGAAAGATTCGCGAGAAATTGCTTGGGAAAACAGATTACCATCTGTTTGCAATGAGTTAACGGGGGACATTCATTATCAGTTTATGTTTCAGGAGAGGAGAATATATACATTTTCTTCAAAAACATTTTTCCAATGCTTAAATCAGTCTAATCGCTATGAAATAAGATTAAGTGGCTTTAATTTTTGAAGAATGTGGGGGTAAAAGCTATTACACTGTGGTAGAAGTTCGTTGAGTATGACATGAAATCTTAGCCACAAAATAATTATTATAAAAAATAATTACTTACCCCTCTTTATTGTAAGAAGATAAGCTTATATTCTCCTATTCCAATACTTTTGCCGCCGAAGTTAGCTTTTATCCCAAAGACTCGATATTTATTTTCCTTTTACTGTGGTGATCAAGTATGTATCGATACTCAAAGGTATCGTATCTGTAGTAGTCAATTTACTAAACTTACAACTACAGATAGAAATTATTTTGCAATTTCGGCATTTCGAAGTTCGGCATTTCGGAAGTTTCGGCATTCGGCAAGTCTTACACTTAGATACATAAAAATAGTTAATACCTCTTATGGAGAATCGAAAAATAGTATGAGTAAAACTGGAAATCAATGTTGTCAGTACGCTGTGAAAGGACTAATGTTATACGATACCGGGGCTACATAAGAACGAGTATGAGCAAGCCAAAGGGTGAAGGACTGGCAAAAGAGAAAATGAGAGAACTTGGCAGTGTAATGACAATTGAGTAACCTCAGCCCATGGATGGCTAAATAGAAACTAGCGAATAGCGAATTTCAACCCTGGTGTATATGAACCCGTGCAAGTGACTTCGTACTACATCATTTGTTAAATGCAATGTTTGGAAATTTGTCAATTTCGTCGTTTAAATAACGACAATGTTGGGTTTATCCACCGCGACAGTGGCTTTGTAAGCACGACTTCGTCTCATGTGCTACAATGTAGACTTGAGGCCTGAACATTTAGTTCGCATAAACCCCCATCGAAATTCGCCTTGAAGGAAGATGGCTTGGTAGTGTAACTGGCTAACACACCTGACCGGCAATTGGGAGATCCGGGTTCGAATCCCGGTGGAGTCAAATGATTTTTTCATAGCGAATTTCAACCCTGGTGTATATATGTATTAATAATTATGAGAGAAATTAGGGGTGATCGTGGATCCAGATCATTTCCTCTCTCTCGTTCTCCTTATAAAGGACTCTCACTGTTCAGACGAGTTCTCTTGCCGGTGTTTCAAATTTCAAGCACAGTCATGTGCTCGGTTCTCAAGTGAGCGATGCGAGTTGTAGTGCTCTCGCTGGACTAAATTCTCAATTATAAATTGCGCACTTCACTTTGCAGTCCCTCAGCTTTCTAGACTCTTCCCGCTTAGCACTCATGCGCACTATTTTCGACGTCAGACGCTACATGACGGGACAGAAAATCTCGTACCGACTTCGAAACACAAATACATAAACTTGTCACCTGCGTACTTTCTCGCGCTGAACATGAAATAGTGAAAAGCGGATATACGCTTATAGCTGTTGATATTGGGAAAAGCTGACAATACGCCTTCTTACAGCTCATTCTTATAATTTTCTCTTATACTACTCTGAACCCCAGGCTCCATATCCGACGAAAATGATCTCATCGGAACGATTTTCATGGTCAGTGCATTAGCTTCTATCTTTCATCCACGATATACACCTGGCCAGCCGCTGTGCCGACTTGGCACCTTTGTGTATAATTTTAGGTCAAAATGGCTGGGCGAAGCTAAGTGCAACTGTTTTTCATTGAAGGGGGATAAGGTATCATAGATCTAGGAATAGTATGATTTAGATTGGTGAGGAGTGCTGAGGTTTTTATAAAGCAACCATGTACCGACATACGACAAGGAACGTATAGAAAAGGGACATAAGAAATAGTTCGATTTTTAATCGTTTTTTACCTAAGGCACCTGGTCTATGAACTACAAAGCTGAGATTATTAACCAGGCTTCTGAAAAATTATTCCACCCTTTTACTGGGATAATTGTATGACTCCCTGAGATAGAACTCTTCCAAAGGTTTGAAAACAGCACCACTTTCCCTCCTCCTTGTAATTTTTATCCTTCTTGAAAAAAATATATTGTTTTCAGGCGCTTAAGAATGTTTCACAACAAATGAACTTTGGGAAAAACGGTCAATAAATTATTCAAAAAATCAAATTCGCAGTCGTGCAATGATTTAAGTCGACTTTTAGTCAACCTTTATTAAAGATTTGAAGTCAACCTCGATATAGTTCGACAAAGTCGAATTCGACTTTCTAATCCCTAAGAGCGGGTTTTCTCATGGAAGTCGCTACCATGACAACAGCCTTGGAAGTCGCTTGCAATCGACACTTCTATGTGTAGCACGGGCTTCCATGGCAGTTGTGGTCGATAGTTGTGGTAATCGACCCAGGTAGCTTCTTGCGAGGAAAATAGACTGGTTTCTAATGTACTTGCAAGTAGCATATCGATTCCGCGATAAAATCGCATCGCTTCCGGTGGAATCTTGGTCTCATGACAGCAAACGGAGGTGTAAAATGTGAACGACGAATAACTTAGTCGGTGGAAGACTCATTGCTGCTCATGTAAATATTTATATGTACTTGAAAAAATTTTAAATGCGAAAGAACCCCTAAGGTAAGCTTTATGACTTATCTCTCATTTGATCATTATAATCATTGTCATAATTCATATATTTTATACGATGCAATAATGCCCAATTAATGGTATTTATACAAATGCATTGAATCCACGAATTCCCATGGGACTCAAATAGCTGTATACAAACGCCATTATTGTCAAATTAAGGTTATTTTTCGTAATTACCATATTGATTTTGAGGAAGCCTTCTCGGGTCTTCCACCGGGATAAGCTTTTCACTGCCGACGTTTCGGAGTCCGACTCGTACTCCATTCTCAAGGCGAATGATGATATTTACCATAGACTTCAACGGTCGCTATTGTTGGGCGTAGTCAAGAGACTCGACTGGTCAACAATGGGCCATTGCAACTTGAATTCCCCCAACGTTTTAATATCGGCTTCCATGCACCACTAAGGAAAAATCCATGGTCTCGGTATACATCAACTTGGTGAGATCATATAAGTCTTACATCATTTCACGTAATTGAATCTATGTTTTACGTACATTTCCACGGGAGGGATGAAGCCATACTAGTAAACCGTTATCTTATTGAAAGGAATTTATACCGATCATTTCCACCGAGACCATGGCTTTTCCCTCGGTCGGTCGGCCCGTTGTTGACCATTTCTTGACCACGCCCAACAATAGCGACCGTTGAAGTCTACGGTTAATATCATCATTCTCCCGGAGAGTGGAGTGCTAGTCGGACTTCGAGACGTCGGCAGTGAAAAGCTTATACCGGTGGAAGATCCGAAGACTTCCTCAATATTATTCGCCGGGAAAAATCTAAATCATACTTCACCATATTCATTGTTTGCTTCCGTCATCTGTTTGCTTGTGAAAAGCCGGAAGCTATGTGTAAGCAGAACTATGCCCTGCAAGTGGTGATACGATTCAAGATATCGCTACACTTGCTTCATCAATGTGTTTACCCGCCTTAAGAGGACGCATCATACCCTTCGGTACGGAAAAGTTCTGTCGAAAATCCACAAGATGGCATCACTCGCACCCGATCGAGGCGTTTTGGCGTCCGGAGTCTCTTACTCCAGGATGACTCTAGCACAAGGCAACAGTCGTCGGTAAGTTGTAGCCAAGTCTCCGGCGCGTGAGTGCAGGCAGCGCTTATATAAGATTTGTGAAAGAAGACTGAACTAATTGTATCACCGTCCGAGCACATCATGGCCGAAAACCATTCAGGTAGCTTGCCGAAATATACCAATTACAGATTTTATCTTACAACCGTGACGGCTGTTACTTAGCATTCCGATAGAGGAGGGATTGATACATCTACATTAGTTTTAGATTTGTCAATAATAATAATAGCTTTCATAAAAATATACCCTAAATCTTACCGTTTTCCCGATGGTTTAATTATGCTCCGGTATAAAATTTTCATGTTTCAAATACGAGCCTCCCTTGGCAAAGGTCTATTCTTTATGCTATAAAAATGTCAAGTTGATGACGTAAGACTTTAACAAAAAATCCGGGGTCGGAAATCATCACAAATCCGACCTCTCGAGCGGGTGTGATGCGTCGCCTTAAGTACGAGACACCCTCGTTTGAAAATATTCTTGAAACGGTGGATGTTTTGGCTCACCTGGAGATCCTCAGCGGTGAAAGCGAAGTACGCCTCGGCGCGGACGACACCGAAGAGGAGGTCGTATCTCGCGAGGCGGTCCACATATTTCTTCCGCCGCCGCCTCCGTTCCGCTTCCGCCGCGGCGCTCGCCCCGTTGGCGTCCGAGTCGAAGCCGCCGCCCGCGCCGTCAAGAGAACCCGGGCCGGACCCAAGGGACGAACCCGGGCCTCCCGAAGAGGCGCCCGCTGAACCAGAGCTGGAGAAGCTGCCGGGTCCACCGCCGCCGAACCTAATTGATGGAGAACGAATTTCAGTGCCATTGAACTCTTGGTACACTTCCAGACAACCAGTCATGCAGGGTCTCATTAATTCATTTTTCGTCTACATGCTAAATGTGACAAAAGGGTGTTTGGATATCCGTTAAGACAGGGTTAGAGAAAGAAAAAAGGAATACGAAACATTTATAACATTTATTCCTCAGATTTTAGGAGTGTAAACGTAAGATATTTTTCCTAAAAACTAAAAAATATAATCCATATATGTTTGTGTCAGCCGCTGGCATTAATAGAAGCATTACAAGTTGCATTAAAGTAATATAAAAAATAAAGTAATATGAAAAATATAAACTTTACATCCTCAGGCGTCACTTTGTGGAAGTGTTTTATATGTACTTGAATCCATATTAAAACAATCCTTGTACTTTTCCGCTAATATTTTAAATAATAACGTTTAAATTACTTATTTAAAATAAAAAATAAAATTAAAGTTATTTAAAATATTAGTGGAAAACTAAAAGGATTGTTTTAATATGCAAGTTGAAAATTCAAGTTGAAATTCAAGTTCAAAAATTCAAGTTGAAAAATATAAGTGAACCAACACGGCATTTAATAGTCTTACATAATTTCATGGTATTGTATCTCTGTTCTACGTACATTTCCACTGGAGGGATGAAGCCGTGCTAGACCGTTATTCCTTACTAAAAGGAATTTATACCGATCATTATCATCTCATATAATTAAATTAGCTGCATTTTACGCGCAAATGCTTGCAATTACTAACAGCAACAGTTCCATGAAGTTATACGCCAAATTACCGTTGAGTTAATTGTGGAACCGCAGAGCGCCCGTAATGCTTAACAAGAAATATCTTCCTGGAACGACGCTGTTTGTAGACTAAATTTGGTCTAGTTTGTGTAAGAATATTGACTGAAAATACAAACAATTGTTATAAATAGTGCATTTTTCCGCTGAAAGAGGGGAAGGATGAAGAGGAACTGTCTTTTCGAGAACGGATTATCTTGGTGTTTCGCTCTGTTTTTATTACTGTTGCTGATGGTGCGAGTGAGGGAGACATTTTTTTACATGTTTGTTTGGCAGCGTATCCCTCTGATTTTGCCGTTTTTACCAGATTTAGGTGTGTAGTTTGGGTTTAAATAAATATTCCCCGAAACTCGAATTATCTAAATTTGTCAGCGAGTCTAAGCCAGTCTAGTAGCTTCCGAATCTCTAGCGGCTCCCAGGCCGTCTCTTCCATCAGCTATGTTACTTTCTCCGTTTTCTAGTAGCATTTTTTAGTGTAGTGTACGGCTTTCCAGAGTCTTTTGACTTTCCCTAGCATTCGATTTCGTGAATTATATATTTCAGAGCAGGGTTCCAAATGCTCTCGGCGTATTCGATATACACAGTAATTATTCTCCATAATCGTGCGAGTCGTCCATGTGACAAGGGGTTTTAGGACACCAACCGCAAAGGGGTAGGGTATAAGAAAAAGGAATCGGGGTTTGGAATGGGTTGATTAGTGAGGCTTCTTTCAGGATGACTGACATCTCGATATTATCTTGTTGTGGTCGTGAATGTTGTGCGTTAAAGGAGATTTCTTGAACCTATCCGTTTGACTGCGAATTTCTCTTATTTTGCCGGTCTTTTCGGAGTCACAGATGTTTTAAAGTGGTTAAGAATATCCGCCGTGTCGACCACAAACTCGCGAGGCATTATTTTTTATATGGACACTTTAAGAAACGTGTGCGGGAACATGTAAACCCAGGCCATATAATTTTACAGTGAGTCCATGTGTAGTGCCAGACGCGTAAGTTGAGTCACGCCGCCATACTGGATTTATATTCTGCGTCTTCGGATTCCTTTGATTCTGTCTCTCTTTTCCGTTACCTTTTCTCCCGCTCAGTTCCTCGGCGTTCGATATCGTCGCGGAGTTTGGCATGGAAGGCTTTTTCTCTCAAGCCCTCCTTCCTCATTGGAGGAAAAGATAGGAGGTCGTCGTAAAAATTCATGACGTCTTAAAGGCAGCATGTGGGTAATGCACCGTAGCAACTCCAGGGGGGACCATTTTGTGAAACGGGGCGGTAGTTATGGCCGGCCTTGCTTTTTGGCCGAAGGCGTTAACTACGCACTGAACATTCCCTCGTATATAATATCAACAGACCATAAGTTTGCTCGAGAATCGCAGCGATGGCCGATTTTCGCTTACCGTCCGACTATACGAGGTACGAACATAACAGCCATTTAGAGATATAACGAAAAAGGTACACACATCACAAAGCATACTACGACCGTAGTCGAACGGATAACATAACTTATTTTGCAGATTTTTTTATCAGGTTGTGTATCTGGTTTTGGAGAGTATTTGTCTGATAAATAGCTGAACACTATTTGCTGGATTTCAAGAAAATTCCTCTCGCTTTAAACTTCTGCCTTACTATTTCCACTTCAGCGCTTTATATTTTCTCTACGCCCTAGCGGCTCAGCTATGTTCCTATTCCTTTCTTTTCTCCCTCCTTTGTCCGATAAGGAAGTCTCCTATTATCCGTTTCCTTTAATATGTCCCCGTAAAAATTTTCTTCCCACCTTCGACTTTATTTCACGGATTTTTCCTTCTCCCTCCGCTGTATCTAACACTTCATTTATCTTCTTCTTCTGCTCAGCTTATTTTCTCAATCCTCCTCCGAACTCAGTTCTCTGGAGCCACCAATCTTCGCTAATCCTCTTTCACCGAAGACCTTTTCATGGAAACGTACACTCTCTATACTCTCGGTATTAAAATTCCTGCCGATCTTTTATTCACGATTTTACGTAGAGAAACTGCCATCCGAACCTTATTCTTTGAAAACGTAAATTATTTCCAGAGCAAGACTACGATTCTATATTACTAACTCATACAACCAAGCTTAAAAGTCGTTTTTTTCTAATTTCCTGAAACTTTGAAAATATTCCGGAGTGAATTGACTCGAGAATTTTTTTGGAATAGCATAATTCAGTTCACTCAACAGCTAAGGCTTTTCTGCTTTCACTGCATTAAGAGTGTTGACAGAAATCTATCACAGTCAGTGAGGTCATCGAATTTTGGTATAACCTCAATTGCCAAAGTCAGCTCTGACTAAAAGTGAGAACATTTAATATAATGCGATAATTTTGATAACTGTAAAAGTGATCCTAAAGCGGACCTTGTTAGAGACATAATATTGTTTGCGATAACCTAAAATTGTCCGGGATTAGAGTAAATTTTGCAAAGAAATAATTTACAAACTGTCAAAAAACTGTCTTTTTGTAGCGATAGAATTAACCAAATGTATTTCCGTAATATATTTAGGCAAGATTGGACTTATACATGTATTATTTATGATTGTTTTTGCTTCATTATTGTTCGCATTGTGGCTATGAGTTGGATGAACGCTAAAATAATGCGTTCATATCTACACACCCAACACACAGGTCGGCGTTTAAATGATGTGCCCCTGTACTTTTAGAATTAATATCTTGGTCCGTGTAAATGATAGTGCAATACTTTATACACCAATTTTAAGATAATTTTATTTTAATTTCATCAATATTTTTTATTATATAATATAACCAAAAATGGAGACACTTTACTGCAATAATCGACACCGCATTACCTAAACTTAGCAGTTTTGTGAACTTCACGAATTTTGTAACTCAGCCTAGGAAAAACTGCGAAATCTACAGCATTTCCTTCTCACCAAAGGTTGCGAGAGTTGCTAAAGATACAAAATGGTAAGCGAAATATTTTAAAACGCATATTTTATTGTTACTGAATGAAAATGTTTAAACATTATCCAGTTCTACAATTTATTTTATCATAAGAGTAAGAATATTTACCATTCGTGGAAATGGTACCGATGAATCTAGATCTACAGAATACCCTGCGAGCCGCCGCATGGGCGTGTGGTAGAGTGTGTTAGGGCACCAACTGTGTAAAGATGTAAGGGTTTGGAAGGTGAAATGTTTAAGAGTCTTATGGGAGTGTATTTAGTGGAGCTCAGTTTTTATTGTAGTCGCTTATTCTGCGCGGAAAGAACGAGTTTTTGTACCTATCTACTCTCGGCAATGTTTCTCTCGTTCTTTGTTGTATGAATGATATATTGGAACTATTTAAACAAATATATTGTCTATTGAACATATTTTTACGAAGTATTTTGTTTAGTTCAGGGGCTTCTCAGAAGCTAAAGTCATTAGTGGTACCGAGAAGTACCAAGTGTTTGGACTAATAAGAAATTTGTATTCCTTACCTTTAAATAATGGAGGGTAATGAATACTAAAGATTATAGGTACTATTCTTAAATTTGTTTATAATAGTTCATAGTACCAGTTTCGGTCCATTGCACGATCGTGAAGAAGTTATTTGATACAAATTTTAGATCTAATTTGTACGAAAATTCTCATTAAATACGTTTTCAATGCAATGGATGACCTTGAAGCAGTTGTAGCTCAAAAAAGGTTACCAAAGACCATCGCCTGGTGTCACCGTTAGGACAGTACCATGCCTCTCGCACCCCTCGCCATCCCCTTGATAGGCGCGATGCCTCACCGGGAGTGGTACATCTACATCCACATAATACCCTGCGAGCCGCCGTATGGGCGTGTGGCAGAGCGTGTTAGGTCTCCAGCCGTGTAAAGATGTAAGTTTTGGGAGGTGAAATGGTGACATGTATTACGGGAGCGTATTTAGTGGAGCTCAGTTTTTATTGTGGTCGCTTATTATGTGCGGAAAGAACCAGTTTTTGTACCTATCTTTTCAGCAATGTATCTCTCTCATTTTATTGCTTCCGTCAGACCTAGGGATGTAGCGAGTCGTCAAGATAATATTCTCTGTGTCGCTCTGAAACACATCAGTTCTGAATTTATCAAGCAACCTAAGCCTAGCGTGTAGTCTCCGAGTCTCTAGGGGCTCCCACCTGTATCCGTCTAAAAGTTGTGAGACACTATATGTACGCTCGTAGCAGTTTTTAACGAAGCGGGCAGCTTTTCTTTGTATTTTATTAATATTTTTGGTTTAACCTTTATGACCAGGGTTCCAAATGCTCGCAGCGTATTCTAGGTGTGGCCTAACCAGAGCGAAGTAGCATCTCTCTTTGACTTTTTCATCTGAGTACCTTCCTATTATACGTTTAACAAAACCTAGTTTCTTAAATGCTGTGCTGCATATGTTTTGTATGTGAGTTCCCAGCGATATATCAGAGATTAAGGTAATTCCAAGATATTTAACTGCATCTGAAGATGTTATGTTTACTCCACCAACAGTATAAGTATGGCATTAGTGTCATAGCTTTCGCAATAAGTGAACAGTGGTGTATTTCCTGATATTAATTCTATCCCACACTCCTGGCACCACGAATGCACGTTGGTAAGGTTCGATGACAGAACTTCAAAGTGCGTATCCTCGCTTATATCACGGTAGATAACTGTATCGTTTGTAAATAATCTTGATTTACTGATAACACGAGAACTTAGGTCATTTATATAAATAATGAATAAAAGAGGGCCGAACACGCTTCCTTGAGGAACACCGGATGTGACTCCGACCATATCAGAGCTAAAACCATCAATAACTACTTTTTGTTTTCGATCACTGAGAAAGTCCCTTATCCAATTCGCTATTTTTTTCTATGAACTCCACATGATTTCAGACCGCCCACACCCAATTCCGAAACCATTGGTATAGTACTTACGACGTGGAGCGGGGCGGAGGCAGGAGTCCTCCGGCGGCGTCTGCGTCCACGACGACGCCGTCGACGCTCGGCCCGAACGCGGTGGCGGCGAAGGGCGTGGTGGGAATGGGCGCGGAGGTGAGTTCGGAGAGCGGCTTCTCTCGGAGGCAGCGCAGGAGTCGAGGCGAGGGAGGCAGGAGCCTCTGCAGACGCTCGTCCGCCACCCCCGCACCTCCCTCGTCGTCGTCCGGGCCCTCGTCGCCCCCGCCGCCCCCGTGGCCGACCCCTGCCCCGCCCCCAGGGTCTCCCGGCATCCCCCCTGGGCCCATCATCCCCGCCGCCGGCGCCATCGACTGGAGGCCACCGGTGGACCCCGATGGCGTCGACGTGCAGTTGACGTGGCGTGCCACGGCGAGGGCGTGGCGCCACGGGTCCTTGACCAGCGACCAAGGGCTGAGCGCCGATCCGCTCATGAGGATGACGCGGTGGAAGAGCATGCCTGTTAGGGGAGATAGGCGTTGGAAATTAATGGTGAAGGTTTAGTGACGGTACGTTGTGGAGCCGTCTCATGATCACCATTAGCACAATGTGTGCGCGCAGCAAATTTTTATTTTAGGCATCCACAATTCGATACAAATTATCACCTTCAAAAATGAACAATATTGTCAACATCCGATTCAAATCTAAACGCCCAGGATCCGCAGAAAGTATCGAGAAGTCATCAAATTAATAATAGTAAAGGGACTGCTCAGAGGCTTAAGTCATTAGTGGTACATACCTATAAGTATTATATGTGTGCACTAATAAAACATTTTCACTCCTTATCTTTTTATAATGCAGAGTATAGAAAAAATACGAAAACTAAAAAGTAATTATTCCTAAATTTGTTTATAATAGTTTATTGAATCCGTTTCGGCCCATTGCACGTTGGTGAATGAGCTGAGATAACTCAAAGAGGAGTTATCCGAATTCGGTCCCTCTGACATTAAAGGATTAAGGAAGAAAGAATGTAAAGAAAAGGCTGACTAAAAGTACAACATGAGATTTTGCGTTATGCGGTGCTAAAACGTGGACTCGGAGAAATGAGAACGACATTCGGCTCCATCTGTTTGAAATGTGGTTGTGGAGGATGATGGAGAAGGTACGATAGGTAGAAATGAACATAAAGAAGTTATTTGCGTGAGGGGTGAAGAGAGAAATATTCTGGGGGAGATTAGGGGGATGCAGATCAGATGGCTGTAGGTAGATGACGAAGTGGGAAGTTTTGCCTTCTGCCGAAATGGAGTGGAGGATGTTGGGTAAGCGTGAAAGGTGAATAATGAGGATAGACTTTGTCGACGGGATGAAGAGAGCTAGGAAGTATACTGAGTTGAAGATGGAAATCGTGAAAGGAATAAGGGGCCTGCACCCTGGAATACCTAAAGGACCCTTGCGCTCTTCCATTTAAACCAATGCCTAAAGGTAGATTACCTAAATAATAATTAAGGGAGATTGACAGAGGTTTAAGATATTTTTATATTCGAAGCGGCTATTTGCCATCCTCTTCTTCGGAAAGGCATTATTACAATTTGAGGAGAAAAAGCAATGTAGCGTTTCTAAACCTAAGTTAACATTATATAAAAGATCATTTTTGTGTATGGGCCTTCAGGCATTCGATTTTTTTGCCTGAAAATATAGAAAGAGAAAAATTTCTTCCTTTAGTGAAATCATGGCTGTTTGCTCAGTGCAATATTGAAACTCTGTTCGACACAAAAGATTAAATTAAGCATTGTATTAGGTATTTAATAGTATATTAACATTTGTTACGTCAATAAAAATAGCAATACTATTGCTGGAGATTGTAGGTATAATATGTATTATTTTGTTACCAATTGTTAATTATCTATCTGTTAGCCACGCATGCCTATGTTAATCTAGGGTAGCCTTTACACAGGTATTACCTTGAAGGCTACCTAAAGCTTCCATTTCATATGTTTAAAAGAAGTTTTATTTAATTTTTTCTTTCCTTTTTGGAAGTAATAAATATCAAATGCATATTTTGATTGCTATAGCCATGATTTTATTATTGCTATAATAACGTACGTTTTTATGGAGTTGGAGGAATGGTGAAGAGGACTGGAACCAATGTGCTGAAAGTCATTTAATCGTTAATAAAACTGATGCTGAGTAATTTTATACATTTTCGTCATTACTCGAGTACGTTTAAGAGTTAACTAAAAATTATTTGGATTCTTCCCGTATTTTAGTATTTCGGTGGACAATAGTTTCGCCCGCATTCTAGTTAACGTTTAAACTGTTTTTCAATAATCCTAGAACATCGACCCCTCAGCCAATCAGAGTGCCCAGGACTAGATCAAGCCCTATAATGATTAGCGAACCAAGAGCACTCTTTATATATGTAGTGACCAAAATCTCTTGAAATTTTGGACCTAATGATGCCGGCTGGAATGTGGACGAAACGTTTGTCCATCAAAATGCTGGAACGCGGAAGAACCCAAACAATTTTCGGTTAAATCAAGACCGCGGAAACCTTAGGACCCAGTTTAAGGATTGTTTTTCTGATTCCCTGAAAGTTCGCCGTTGAAAACTTCCCTGAGTGAATTGACATAAGAATTTAGTGATTTTTGCATTTTACAAACTAAGTAACTCCTTTGGGTTGGCATAGCATAAATTTCAATTAATATGGCTCTCTCTCTCCGTTCTTTCGCTTACCGTCTGGGATCGCGGGCGAGACCATGAGGAAGTTGGCGCAGGCAGCACCTGTGCCATGGCCCAGGATTGTTACGCTTCCGGGGTCACCGCCGAAGGCCGCGATGTTCTCCTGGATCCAGTGCAGGGCGGCGATTTGGTCCATGAGGCCGTAGTTGGCTGGCGATCGGAAGGGGCCGGTGTCCGAATTCGCATTGAGAAAACCTTGAAAAGAGAACGGAAAAGAGATGAATTATAATTTGGATCGAATTGGGAAAAAAATGCAGTAAAGGATTGATAGCTTTCAAAACTATCTTAAAAAGTTTCGCGAAACAAATTGTAACATTTTCGTCATAAATGCCATTTAACAATTAAGAGGAATCTATTGGCGGGTCATAGGTGCCAAGACTGAACGATGTGGCAGTAGGATAAAAACTGTCCTAAAACCTACCAATCAGCAGGTAGAATATACTCGAATGAAATGTACAAGTCCAGTAGATGCAGGCTAAATGTATTCGAAGGAATCCATCCATAATTAGTTTCATTTTAACACTTTTACTCAGCGACTTTAACGTATCAACCTAGAGACATTTGCAGGTATTACAAGACCACTGTCAAAACCAAGAAGTCTTGTGCTAGCCGTGACTTAATGAAGTTTGACTTCACCCCTATTAAATTATTTTAAGCTATAATATCCTTTAATTTCAATATAGAAGAGAGAATAATCTTCCATCGGAACATAATTTTTCTTGTAACGGATACATGACGGAACCACACTTGTGGATCAAATTATTATCTTCCGATATTTTGGCGCGAGAATCGTGATTTGCATTCTATGCATCCGATATATGGTACCGTGCGACGTATCGGATGGGTTGGGCCGTGGAGTGGCGAGTGGGAGGAGAATCGCATCAGATGGGGGGGGGGAAAGAAGGGTACGCAGGGGGTTGAAGGGGTGGACGGAGAATAACGAGCCAGGGTGCGGGGTCAATGGGAGTAATGTGACGGGAAAGAGGCGAAAAAGAGAGCGACTCCGTTGTCCTCCTTCCAGGCGAAGAGATTCTTAATCGCAGGGAATCTCTTTCGGGGAGCATTAAGTGACCTCCTTCCGTGCCCTACCCTTCCCCGTTTGGTTTTCATCCTCTCCGGGGGAAGACAAAAAATTAGCGGCAGAAATCCATTCGGGGAAGCGTTTGAAATAAACGGCAGGCTGGAAAATTTTTGGGGAGGATGCTCGTGGACGCAAATGATCACCTTATCCCTCTTTCGGGATGGTATCCGAAAAACGAGAAGCAATCACGAAAATGTCACATTGGTGGCTTGACAGGACGGATTCCAGCCAAGATTTCTCGGAGGAGGTACTTTTTATCTAGAGTTTGTATTCTTAGGGTGCTGTCCATGCAAGGCGTTGAAGTTGCCCTTATCGGAACCAGAGTCCTCTAGCCCTTTCGCTGCGGTCAAACTGCATGGACTCTCCAGTCCCCGTGCGGCGACAAAGTGAACGATCATTTACTTCGGCACAGAAAGTATTGTTCTCGTTGCACTTGCAACTCAGTAGTCACTGACGTTCCCGGGAAGGGATTAGTACAATGTATAACAATGAACTAGACAAATGGAATTCGCAGAAAAAGAGAAAGTTCGGAGGCGTGGGTAGGAACGGTAAGAGTCTTGCCAATGGAACGTAGGAGCTACGTTCACAGCAGTCAACCGGGTGAACGTATCTGCTACGTTCACAGCAGCGAAAGGGCTAGATCAGTGGCCGGCAAACCGCGGCACGCGAGCCGTATGCGGCCTCTTGAGTATGGCTCTTCCACGCAATACCACAGTGCTTAATTTTATCAATAAATAATATCGTTAATAGGTACTATCAAGTTTTATTCAAGGTACATATAATTTTACCAAGACTTAAAACTTAAAGTAAAGTTAATTAAGTTAATTATAGGGAGCGTTGTGGAGTGAAAGAAAATGTAGTGTCGAGGATTGAGAAAGGTATGTTGAGATGCTTTGGACACATAGTAGGGAGGATGAACGAAAAGAGATAGACGAAACGAGTTTATAAGAAGAGTGGGGATAGGAAAGTTGGAAGGAGTCTACCTCAGAAATCGTACCTCAATCAGACTGAGGACGTTTTTAGCTAAGGAAAGCTCAGGAGTACCCTAATTAAGTTAATAACAATGTACCTACCTATTTAGTTTGTTTAAATAATTTATCTTCCAACAGAAATGCCAATCGTTGTACTGTTGATATTTGGCTCTGTTGACTAATGAGTTAGCTCTGATTGGAATTGGAACTCTGATTGGAACACATAGGCAGAGTTCTCTAGATTGCCATGTAATGACTACAAAGTGATCGGTGAGGGAGTTTTGAGAATGCAATCCGGAGGACTATGAACATTGGCACACTTCAGCGCCCAGTAGTGACGTTGATTGGAACGACGCGCGGTAGAGGAATGTTTTATAACCTGCCGTTAGGTGGCTTTCTGTGAAAGAACAATAGTCACGGCCCAAAGTTTTATGTGAAGTTGTCGAGTATCGACAAAATCAGTATTTAAAAACGTAAGCTTTTTGCCTCAGAGTTAATAAAAACTTTACAAGCATGCGTATGCATGTTTGATGCCTCTACTGAGAATCAACAAAGTTGATGTCAATCAAGGATGATATTACGACGCTCTTTTGTTTTTTGACTCACATTTACTTTTGCTACCGATTTTTTTAACGAGTGCCACAATGTGCGCAGTCTACTACGAATGGGAGGCATGTGCCCTGTTGTGTTGCGAAGTGATTTGCGCACTAGAGCGGATGGAAAGCACCCATCATGAAAACAAAACGATTTTTAATTTGAAAAGTATGATGAATCTGCAGGAAAGCACACAGTATTTCTTTTTAATCACAAGTGATAACTGACAAAACTTCTACGAAGTGAAACATACCATATTAAAATTTATTCACATCATTCTTTTAAGTGTGCTTATTCAAACTGATAACCTCCTGAGATTGATGCATGACACTCTTTATTAAACTTTAGTTCCAATCGTGCTGATGGATGAAAAGAGAGCAAAATACTTAGATGTACTCATTCAACATTTATACGAAATAATACTTCAACTTCTAATCCTGCGATATCTATTAATCTTACGCATTTTCAAAGAAACAATAGCACACGGAAAATTGTAACCACTAGGTTTGCGTCTTGGATAAGGTTTTCATTTGAAAAAGTTTTAATATGCATACAAATGGGCAAAGGAAGCGGGTTGGAATTTTGGACGACCCAAGGAGAGGTAGAGGGTATGAGGAAATTAAAGGAGACCTGACGGTGGGCCATCTATAGGAGGGAAAACGAGATGATGGCCCACAAATTGGGATATTAGGATAATGGCTGTCCAAAAACCTGCCAGGCAGCTGATTAAACACACAAAAGAAAGCAAAGTATTTGAGGAAAGATAAGCAAAAACTTGAATTCGGATCTTAGCCTTGGTCTTTGAGGAAAGAAAGCAAACTAAGATCAGAAAATTTTCTCTCGTAGGCAAGGAAAAAGAAAGGTGGTTTAAAACTTCAGAGATTACGAAGGGAAACAATCACATTTTTAGAATAGGGAGGACCGGAAGTGAGACAAAGTCAAGGGAGGAAGAAAAATATAGATGAAGGGCAAATAAGTACTTATAGGCGAGAGACTTGTAAAGATAGAGATGGGAGATAGAATACTAGTTCCGACAAACGGGAGAGGGAGAAAAAGTATAGGAAATTAGAAAACTTAATCCTCCAGTGACGTTGGACTCACTCATTGATAATTACTTTTACCGGTGGAAACTGCTGAAAATGATTTTTTAAAAAGATTTTGAATCACTAGCCAAGCCACTATGAGCCGACTGGAGAAAAATTCATGGTAATCTATCAAAAAACGCTAATTAAATCTGTTTTATGCACTATCCGCGAATCAATCCTCGAGGGATGCAAAACAAAGTCAGTTTACCTCGTCATTTTTGGTATAGTTTATAACAATGCGCCTGGGGAGTAATTAGTCTCTTCAACAATGATCCTCAATGCCAGTGATCAACAATCAATCTATGGACATAATACCCGCTGGAGGTCTTTGTTGCCGCTTGATTGTTTACCTCCTTTAGTCCAAAAAATACCTCAATTTGGTTCTCAGTAAATGATTATTCCTTTCGTTACATAGACATAAATGCGTAACCTTTGATCGATAAAGCGAATTGTCTCTTTCAGCAAATAAAATCAGTCCCATGTATGAAAGAGAGCCATCAATCAATAGGCTCATACGATGGCACTCTTTTTAGAGACTACAGCTGCAAAAATTTAGATAGAAAAATAATGTTACCAATGTCAAAAATGAAATAAAATTTGTTGATTTTTTTAATTCTTGTATTTGTTTTCTTACTCCTCAAAATAAAAAAAAGCATTTACAAAGGATGATTTTTATTAGAACAAGATTGTTGACTATTTCAGCTCTTACCATCTCCGAATTGAAAGCATAAATCGTAAACTCCGGTGGAAAAATGATGATACAAGTAGACCTCAGATCAAACTTCAATGAGTTGTTATTATGGGAGAATTTAAAACACTTAGTAATATTCCACAAAGATTTATTTTCCCAACCGGTTTCAACGCTAACGCGTCATTTTCAAGGGTACAATTCTCAGAGTTCTTAGGAGGTGCGCCACATATATATCCAATTCTCAAAGGGGGGAGGGGAGGTTAAGTAAAAAGGGAGGGGGGATGGATAGGGAGGGAGGCTGAGGGTATTGCGAGGAAGCAACCGTCAAGGTGAGGGAAGGGGCTGTGGGTGTAGCACAGAGGTGAACGGAGAATATTTAAAAACAGAACAGTCATTTAAAAGCACAACATCAGGGACACCTTGTCTCATACTAATTTCAAAATTCTCTAAAAATTCCAGTTTAAAACCTTTGTCATTAACATGTAAAACCTTAGGTCTAAAATTACATTGGTGACCAATTTCAATTATATGCTTAGCTAAACCTGATTTTGGGTCATTATTAAATATATATTTCACATGTTCTTTCGCTCTGGTAGCAAATTTGCGACCAGTTTGACCCACATAAACACCATTGCATCCTTCACACTCTAATGAGTACAAACCACACTTTTCCAGAATGTCCATCTTGTCCTTGGAGATGAAAAGGAGTTTTCCTAACGTTAGCGTTGAAACCGGTTGGGAAAATAAATCTTTGTGGAATATTACTAAGTGTTTTAAATTCTCCCACGAGATGTTATTCCACCAAGTAGAGCCGTCAACAGTTGAAATATGAGTTGTTATTAGTTTTGTTGTATGGTGTAGTTTTTTCGATATTACAATAGCTACATCATGCTCCTGGTAAAATACTTACGTTAAAAGACAAGTTGCGACCCAAAGTTAAAAAGGTACTGAAAATCACTTCCCCTACTTCCTCCAGAAGTTACGCAGATTCGTCGTATAAAATCCTCTATAGAGTGCCTCCAAGAAAATGGTGGTGTTGACAGAAATGCAGCCAATTTGTAAACACCTCCAATCGCGTTCGGGGAATTGAATCACGCGACCGAAAAATCCATGATGTTGACTTTCGTTTATATCATACGATCGTTAAAAACTTGTTCGTTTTCCAATAGTAAAAATAAATTTTACACTCCACTGGTCAGTTCACAGATCAATTTATGGCACAATCCGTATTTCGATACCTGTCATCACGCAGTGAGCACCTGAATATTTAGTTCGGTTTCACATTTCCATTGACGTCAGTTGGCTCTTGAAGATGATGTCAGGCATCGAAATCCGGATTTTGTTATAAATTGAACCTGTGAACTGACCTGTGGAATCCTTAAGTTATTATTACTAATTAACATGAAACTCCAAAAAGTTGAACCGAGTTTTATTTCATTTTTTCACTTTCCGTTTCTTTCTGAGCCTAATCAATATAATTCAACTCCGCTATTATCTTGGATGGTTTCAACTGCCATTGTATTGTAGATTATAATAGATGAAATACAATTTTCACATTCCAAGAATTCTAATTCCAACTGGAGCTGTTCCATCTTTTTCTTCATTGCTGCAAGATTTAAGGGGTTGAACTTCCCTGAAATAGGTCGTGACTCAATGCGATTACTTCAGTTGATATCCCAGCCAGCCGTCCCACTCTTCCAAAGGCTGCGGCCGTTTATAGCCGACGATACAATTAATGGCTTTATTGACGAGAAAACCCTCACTGGGCCGTCGATAGAGTTAGAAGACAGATGTCACCTCGTTTAATATCGAAAGTCGATGGCTGAACGTACATGGGAAAGTGAACTCATCTATGCCCAAATGTCGTGAGCAAATCTTAATCTCACGTTCTTGAACTCTACCCCTTGTTACTCCGCGCTAGTTAATTTAATAGTAGTTTACATTTCATCTTCATGGTTGCGGTGTACGAGAGCTATTCAAAAAGTAACGGGACTATTTTTTTTGCGCGGTAAAGGATTGTTCTAGCAACGTCTGGTTGGCAGCGCTATATTTTTCACTTCCTCTCAAGTAGCCATGATTTTCCGTTTTTTTTAAATCTTGTTTATTGTTCGTTATATACCTCTGTAAGTGGAAGCTGTTTTTGTCGCTGTGGCGATTTTTTCAATTCCCGAGTTTCGGGGATCATCGTTTAAACATGAAATTTTGTGTGTAAATTTGGAAATCTTCCATCCCGCTGTCTTCATTGGAGGCGTTTCCCTTTCATTTCTCTTTCATGCTGAATAACAACCCAAAAAATAACAGCGGCGGATGCGATTATAAAGTTCTATTATTGTTTGTCCCTCCTTGACTCTGCTTTCGATAAGTTTTGATGTGTTCTGCCTACAATGAAGATCCTCAAACAAACGAAAACCAGACTTGCTGTTGTTCTGTGTAATTAGTAGCGCAATAGAGTGAATGGAAAAATTCTGATGCCTTCAATCAAAAGTACACATAAATCAAGGTTTGGACGTTTACTGACGAGACGAAAACGGACGAATGCGTTCAGTTTTCTGTCGTCTTCCCGTAAAGATAGAGTGTTTTACGTTTGACGGGAACGCTAGCAGTGGCCAGCTTTTGCAAACGGAAGCATAGGGTGGTATCGATTTAGTATGGCGGCAACGGACGGAGCAATTCGTAATAGTCTGGCAACTGAATGAAGTGAGATAAAACAGCTTAAAGCGGTTATTTACGCAGTCCGTCTCGCGTACATACAAGTAGCTGCAGATATCTGCGAAGAAATGAGCTTGTTCTTCAATTGTTTGACTTTACAAGTTGCTTCGGAGAGTACAGACAGCAATGGTCGCCTATTTTGGTAACTCGAATGCACTTCGACGTAGCGATCGTAATCCATCATCGGGATTCACTGCAAATCTAAAGCATGCATCGACGGTTGCGCGCAAAAACACTTAAAATAATGCTTTGAGGTTAATTATGTAGCGTTTAAAGTTAATGATTCGGATGGCTGACCTGAAAATGAAATGTTGTTAATATTGAAAACAACGCTCTCCTTTCATCGGCTATCAATTGACGTATCGTGACGAAAAGGTTCAAAAGTTTGGAAAGGTTCGCCCGTTAATGTCCGACCATCGTATTGAGATGGCCTAGTCGTGGCCAAATGAAATTAGTTTACAAACTATATCTCCCTGTACACAAAGCCCTGTTTGGAAAAGAATACGTTTGTGCAAAATTGTTCGAACGCCATTCTTAACCAGTCCGTAGGCTCCACTACATCACAACCACCATTCGCGAACACTACCGTCCTTTTAAGTCACGTCAGAGTACGTCAGTCGTATTATCATCCTTAATACGCTCTGATAAATGTTCATCTGCATGAATTGCCTGATTTCCAATCTGTTACATTTTTTAACGCGAATGCTTCTATCGCGACGAGAAAAAGCGATTTCTCTCAGGCTTTCAGCAGAGATTCTTATTTATTCTCTTTACCGAACGATTTCATAAGTGCCTTTACCTCCAGAATTTTTATTTCATCCGCCAATCCCATATTCTTATCGATTCTTTAAGCAATTGAAAAACTTTCCCTTCAATTACGCGTCTCTTCCGTCACAAGTGGCGACGCTAAACTAAGTTTCTCAGAATTCGAGCTTTCAAACTATTTTTTTTTTTAACTTCCCAGAATTTCCATTATGGGTCCCCCCTCATTTCCATTACGAATCTCTCTTTCTTCTGTTTCCTCCGAGGGCCATTAAAATTTTTTAAATCCGACGCGGATCGAACTGTCGTCTAGTTTCTACACTCTTCGCTTAACGCATAAGGAACCATCATCTCGTCCCAAATGGAAGAACTGGCTCGGCACCACTTTAGTCATCGTTACCGCCCGCTCGCCTAAACGTATTAAAATAAAGATATTTCCTTCTCAGATTTGGGGCTTGGTGTAGTTAATACCACTTGACCTCCAATCCTGAGGGTCTCGGTACGAATCCCGGTAATAGTGACGAATTTATATTTCTTTCTAATTACGATTCCTACTTCGACAATTGGGCCTTCGGGTGGAGACGTGAAATCGAGATAAAATTTCACTCTGGTTCGGTCACATCTCGTGCACTCGGCGAGCAGTTGTCGACCTGCCTAGAACAAAATAACTTATTTACGAAAAAGACTAAATGCAAAGTTAATCCGCGCGTCTTCGTTAAAAACTACCACGAGCGAATAGAAGTTGTCGCACAGCTGGCGGTAGGAGTAGATTGCGAGCAGCTAAAGACTCGTAGGGTACATTTGAGTTAATGAACTAGGTTTATATTAGCTGAATTATTCAGATCATATGAGTTTCCTGATGATAGGAGTGGTATAATCGTATCTCCACCCTATTACCTAGATCTGATGAGCTGACAGGATAAAATACATACACAGCCGCAGTGATTGATACAAATATCCCTTCTTTCCACGCACCACTAGTGACTCTGACAAAAACAAAGAATCTGAGACACTCCGTAAGCACAATCCTTTTTTTCGTTCACACCCTCTTTCTATTCCTTCCTCCATTTCCTGTCCTTTGCTTGGCTAGCGCTCTAACACTTCCTCAACACGGCCCTTCACAGCAGCGGCTCGAATATCAGTGTTTTCATACTTCGATTAGGATGACAGTCAGAGTTATTTCTCGTTTATGTGGTGGAGCGATGAAGGTTAATTATTTTTGCTCATGTTACTCCTATCCTCGCACTAAACAATGTTGAATTCCACGTTTATTACAGGAATAAATGGCATGAAAGGTTTTTATAGGACCATCATCATGATTGGTCGTTCAGTCGTAAGGTTGGTTGATGAAGCCCTCTATCCTTCCCCATCTAATTACAGTTGGATTACTTCCTGGCAGCTCGTTTTTGTATACTTCCTTCTTCATTTGCCCTGCGTATTTATCACATGGCCTTTCTCACTGGACTTTTTCGTTCAATTATATTCTCCACTATCTCATTGGGCCTCTGAGTGCACCCTACCCATGTGGTTCTTCTTTCCTCTATCGTGCTCCATATGGTCCTTTCCTCGTTTACTCTTCTATAAAATTCATCATTTCTTATTTTCTTCATCCATTTTACCTTCGGCATCTTTCTCAAACACCAGGTTTAGAAAGCTCCTAGTATTTCTGGTCAACTTTACCCATGGTCTATGCTTCCTTTTGGCGTGGTTCCATGCCCCATACGGATGTTTTCGCATACTGCTTCCTTGGTTGTAGTCCTATCTTTTTTTAACACAGCAGTTGCCTTGTTACCATGAACGCTTTCTTAGCTTGGGCTATTTTTCGCCTGATGCCCGTGGTACTTCTTCCGTCCCACGTGATGGTGCTTCAGAGGTAGATGAAGGACTTGCTCTTGCTCAGATTTCTCTCCTCTGTGTCTCTTCTGCATTCAGCTTTTATCTTCCTCACTCTAGTATTTTTGTCTTTGTCTTATTTATTTTCATGTTCTTTTCTTGCAGAACTTTGTCCATTTCCTCTAGTGACCTTTGAATATAATGGATCAAGTTCTCCAAGAACACAAATTGTGAAAATAAATAAGACTAAAATCCAAGTATGTGGAAGAGATAAGCTGGATAGGTAGGATTTTATCGGATTGGATTTTTGGGGAGGCGACCGACTACTAAGGTCATTTGCGCCATAGGGGATAGGAAGGGAGGAAGGGTGGATTGAAACCCGGCGTCGGCATTAGCCTGCTCTTAACGAAAGGTCCCAAGGGGACCACGGTTTAACGTCTTGTCCGACAGACGGAGTACTGTACTTGAAGTGCCCTCCGCAAGAAACTCAAGTAGGGATCAGATTTCCTCTGAAAAACATCCACCTCTGCAGGGATTTCAACCCTGAGCGCCCGTATGGTTAGCCAGTACTCTATCTACCACACCAACCCGATCTCCTATAGGACTTTATCTTTCAAACCAAACAGAGGAGGACATTTTTTTAAATAAGCAACCAAAATATGAATTAAGTGAAGAATAGTATTTTTTTAGTTTTGTGGTGACTTTTTATAAGCCTCCTTGGTTCCTACATTTGATTCCATTGAATTCTATGGCATTTAACCAGGATACTTATCAATAGTTTATCGCGAACATGACTATCATAACACACGGAATGGTAATATGTTCTCCAATTTTAATCCAATTTTGAATAAAGCACTCTTCCAGAATTCTTTAAAGAGCTAAAATATGAATGAAGTGATTTCACAGTAAAACCTCATTTGTTTCCTTATATTCCTTCTCTTAATAATATCTTTCACAATACTCACTCGTTAATTCCTCGCTCAACCCTTTCCTCTTACGTCACTTACTTCTCTAACACACATCTGTACAGTTATCCTGATGTAATCCATGCTGTCAGCATGGTCAAACCGACAAAATGCTCTCCCTATATCGCCAATACTTGAGATTATTTAATGATGAAAAATAAGATCATTCAAGCATGGTAATCAAAAGTCATAAACTCAATTGATCAACATCTTTATCACTTTTTAAATGGAAGACAACAGAAAAAAATTAATATGTTTGGTAAGGAAAGGAAACTTCTGGAGGTGAATTGGTGAGACAGGGTTGGTGGCTGGAAGTGGTAAAGAATGCCGATGGTTTGCTCGAGGCTGGGATAGAGGGAAGGATGTTAGGCCGGTGGGGAACAGGATGAAAGAATGTTTTACGAACTGTATGGATAAGGGTAGGATGGACGTGGGAGTGCAGAATTGAGATTGGGCCCCGCGCATGTTAACCTGGAGGATTGTTTTCGACTTTCAATAATACCCGTCTTTAATCGGTAGATTAATTTATCGTAATGCTGTCATTTTTAAACTCCATTCCATTGCATTTCTTCCTCGGTAATTCATCCATTTTCCTATTCAGTAAAAGACTATCTCCTCTGCTTCGCAATTTTCAAAATTCTTCGAATGCATACTGCAAATAAGTCTTGTACTTTCCCACAGTTATTTATTGTAAATGTACAACGAGTTTCGTAGATTGCTGCATCTTCGGGTACAATTGTTTATCTTTAATTTATTGATTGTTACGATAGTAACCTTACTCTAAGAAGGGGGGGTTTAGAGAACAAACTAATTTAGAAGACTAAACCATTCCGTTCTATCCTTTCCGTAACTAACACTTTTGTGTACATCTGAACACATTTTAATCAATATTTCGCTCTAAGTCCACCAAAGTGCTCAGCGCGTTCTAAAATTGAGCATCTTACTTGCATATGCTCCCAATGACCTTGTCGACATGCCCTCCTCTCCCCTCAAGACCTTCTCCATCATGCATCACGGGTGGAACTCCCAATTCCTCTAGCTTTCAGCTCTCTCTTCCCATTCCCCTTTGGCGCTAACCAGCGACCATATAAAAGCAATGCCGCAAGGAGACTCATCTTCTGGCTCTCCGTCACATTCCCTTGCCCCACTTACTCCCCTCTCACACACACATACAAGAGCATACACATACCGCATGAACCCACTCTCTTCCCCAGCCCTTCTCGTAATCTCCGCCGGCCTATTTATCTCCTCTTAATCTCTCCCTCTACCCCTCTGATAGTGTCCTATCCAAATCCCGCCATGGCTCTCTCTCCGAGTGATTATTTTTCGTTTCTTTCGACGAAATGAGTTCGTTTAGAGTAAAAAAAGAAGAAATTACTCATCCTCCGGGTTGGAATAGCGCCGTGGAGTCACTGCAGTTATTCAAACTACCATCTTTCATTAGGAGACGAGCCAGTTTTTTCCCTCTCTCTCTACTTCCCGAAGTTATCCCACCATTCCCTCATTATTTAAGACGTCTCGGCTGGTTCTTCGGAGGAGTCATCCGTTTGCATCCCGTGGCACGGAGCAGTGCTCTCGATAGAAGGTTCAATGGGTTGATCGAGAGATCGCAGGTGGTAAGATGGCGAAGATTAAGGCGTGAGGGAATTCATCATCATTGATACTTTGTCGAGTAATTAGACTAAATAACTCTTTACTTTTAAAAATACTGTCTTATGAAGAATATTTGGACCTACCTTAGAAGAAGACACGTGGCGAATAAAAAGAAACAGAGAACTGAGAGTTGTATAGCAGGCAAGACATTGTTGGAGTGATCAAGAGCAAAAGATCGAGGTGGCTGTGCCATGTCTTAAGAAGAAATGAAAAATCTTGATGAATGAAATATGGGAAGGAAGACCACAAGGAAGGAGACGACCAGGGAGACCAAGAATGCGATGGAACGACGAAGTAAAGAGTGGCCTGAGAAAAATGGGAGCAGAATTGGAGATGGCAGAAGACAGTAATACTTCAACTGAGGATAACGCTTAATACTCAAACTGTGGATACGGCTTATTGGCGAGGCATAAGATCTACTTGGTTTGAAATGGCCCCAGGAGAAAGGATAAGTAATTAGACTAAATAAATGACATAGAATGTAGAATAATTGAGAAATTAACGAATTGAAGTCGTCAGTTAACAGGCTAATTGCATACAAAAATATACATTCGACGCAAGTAGTTCTCACATGGTAGAGTGGCATCCTGTGTCCCTCAGGAAATCGTGATTGGCTCCAAAATCTACAAATTTTATCTAACAGTATCATCTCGAGAAATACCAGCTTAATGAATTGTTTTATGATGAAGCGTTTATTAACTGGGAAATGCCACCACAAAAGCGGAGTCTTCAATTGGATTAAGACAACGTTAGACTCCATGGTTGCCTATCCTGATGTCTCGAATTTAATCTAAGAAAACGCAATGCATTACACTTTTAATCAGTATCAAAACTTTAAATCGAGGGAGAAGATGTGAATGTGCGGATGAAATAAAATAATTGAGCATTGCCATAACATGGGACCTCTTCTGGGGACAACATATTCGGAATATTGGCAGAATGCATTAAAGAGATTGGGATTTACGAAGCAGATTGAAGTCCCTTGAGCAAGAAAGTAAGAGATAGGTGCGTTATCTCACTCTTGCAAGACCAGATTTTTACGAAGCCCCCAGCATATGGAGCCCAAGATGAAAAGGTTTAGCCACGGCCTCAATAAAATAGGAATAAAATGCTCGGTTTTGTTGGAAAGCTGCCAAAAGGAAAGAGATTGAGGAAAGAGAAGAATATTGAGGTAGTTTGAGACCAATGTTACTTTTCCATCATTTAATTTCTTCATACAAGCATTCTCACAAACATTTATAAAAAAAAACTACTTTTGTCTTTTAAGCGTAAGAATCATTGCATTAAATACATACGAAACGACTGATTTGTCCCTTCTATCTGTAATCTGTAGTAGTGCATTGATGTCGATGTAGAATAATAGGTTCGAGGGAAGCCGTGTCCATAGCATCCCCTATTCCGAGTAGTTTTCCGTAATGCTTCTAAAGAAATACCATCTATCCTCTGTAATGGAATTTCTTCCAACTTTTCTAATATTTTGCTTACTTTTACGCTATTCTGAATTCATCCATTCTTCTCATATCTGGGTACTTCTATCTGTGATTTATTTTTCATCCCGGGGATATCCTCAAGTTTATGAATCTGGGAGAGAGCAGGGAGAGGAAAATATCGCGTGGTTATCTGGAAACTCGCCGCTTTCATTTTTTTGCCGCGTTAAATGGTGCGAGAAATTTGCTCGCAAGAAAACATACAAGCGCGACTTACTTAATACTCGAAAAATATCGTTTATTTTGGTGACTGCTTAAGCTTAATAAGACCTTTCGTGTGGCGATCCCGCATGGCTATGCTTAACAAAACCATTTAGTTCGTCTCGAGGCCGTGCGAACCACTCGGAACTGGGGATGTAATCGCCATTAATCTGCGCTATTAACCATATTAAATGACTCAAATATTCAGTTAATAAGCTGAAACCTTACATATTAGTTGATGACCCGTCAAGATACTGTAAATATTTTATAAGGAAGCAACATGAAAATAATTTGCGAAAATGCTTTTCACTATACATAAAATTAGTAGAGAATCGCGCATGATATTTATTTTCGATGTATCATTTGTCGCTATAAATACAGAGTAAGTACTTTACTTTTGTAGATCACGAAAAAATTGCTTTCTTCTTTATTTAATGGCTTTAGGTATCCTACCAAATAAATATCAGTTTATTTACATCTCTACCGTGGATTTTCTAGACTGATTCCATGACTACCGTAGATTTTTTAGTCTCCTCCAACATTCTCTTCTAAAATTATAATGTATTCAAACATTTCCACTTATGTCTTCGAACATCTTCCACCCTTCATTCCATCCAAAACTTCGACTATTCTCCTTCATACCTTGCGCTTACCAAATATTCTCTCATCTGTCACCCCCTTCACATGCCGTAATCTTTTTGTGCGTATGGAATTATACACCGCTTTGGAGAAGGAATAAATAACCAGCAGCTTGTATTCCGTGTTTAAAATAAAGCGAAAAGTCAGTCTTGGGGTATCTTGGTGATTCCTCTACCATTTCGACGAAATGCTTTGGAAATAAAAAAATGAAATTTTACATTGAATAATTTCATTGACAGTGATCTAGGTTTCGACCTAAATTTCATAAATCTCCAGGTATTGGTAGACTGAAGATGATGAGGTATTTCAATCCATTCCTAGATAGTTGTATATATAATAAACCTAGAGTTTATACTATAGTAAACCTGGATCATGGTTCTTTCTCTAGCATTGTCGTTAACGTTTACGGCAACGTAAACCGCTCAAGAAAGATAACGCTCACAGTTATTGTCCTCATAACTCAATCCATCAATTGTCATTTAATGCATTAGGCAAATTTTGAGGAATGTCAATCACGTTTTCGCCCTCATCGCTTCACAATGGAAAAATAACGAAAATGCGAGCCCACGCTTTGTAGAGAACCACGATCGTGCTCCGGAGTATAAATGCAATCTATTTTACAATTTAAATTGCAATCATATTCTAATTCGATTTTCTGTCCAAAATTCGATAATCTGTCATTTTCAATATACTATATTGTCTATGGTTTTCTCCTGTGGTGTAAAACGAAAAATATTTTTCATCACCACCGCATTGCTTTCATAATCCCATGATATGCACTTAAAATGGCAGAATTAATTCTCCTCCTTCAGTCATTCGCAAGAATTTTCGGCTGGGTAAACTCGTAAAGTGTATTTTCCGCAGTCGTAAGAAGGTTTCACACAATTCCGCGGAGGAAAAACGGCCCTGTTTATTTCCGGGAAAAGCTTTTCTTTTTACGAGGATTTTTATCATCCGATGGAACGCAAACAATTTTTCTTCATAAAGAATATTAGTTGCGGAATAAGGGACCGTATTTAATAAATATTTATGTACTTTAATATTCATACGTGCTGAAGAAAATGCGTCTTAATTAATTCACAATCCATGGACATAAAAGGTTTTATCAGGGCAAGATTATCCTGCCACCCAAAACGCGAAAGCAATTAAATTATCAAGTCCTTCTATAGGGATAGAAACATGACAGCTTAAACAACATGGGTCGTTCTTATGGCTCTTAAAAATATCACAAAATGTATTTACGAGTGCTGCGATTAAGACAGCCGGCTTACGGATAATTTTACGAACAGAAAAAGTTGACTAGAGGTCTCTGCAGTGACAATGCAGGATAGATTAAAGTACGTCTTTCGGGGTGTTTAGTTGTATTTGATCTTGGAGCAGCACACTGAAAATTTGCTCAAGATGGTAAAGCGGTACGATACTTGTAAAAGACTAAACTCAGTGGCTCATTAAGCAGAGCTAAAAATCTTTTTTTGTTTTCCACCAAAGTTTTACGATAATCCGAAACAAGAGAGAATTTTGTAGCAGAAAAAATATGGGTGTCTCTCAGAATAAGGAATTAAATTATTAAGATAGACTCGCTCAAGGCGAGCATTACTGTTTTAATTTGGCCGCATTATTTATCCGTGTAAATTCTTTAATGCCGTGGCTCCCGGCCAAGTTTCGTTGGCCGTTCTTAGAAGGAATCAGCCATTCAAAATTATTAAATTCCACTGAGTTTGATTTAATTTGTGCTCTTCCTGGTTCCAGTTTAATTTTGGCAACCTTTTGGACGCTCTGCAATGGTTATAAATTCTGAGCCGAGCGAGCATGTCAGAGGCAACCCGAAAAAGAATCGTTAGAAGAAATTGCATCTGTAAGCTTTACTGAAATAGTCACGTGATTGGCTTACAAATTCTTCGATTTCTTTCTTCATTGTATGGGGGTAAATGAGGCAAAAGAGGTTTGCAAGGATAGGTCAGTTTGGAGGAAATTATTGAAGCAGAGTTAGGTGTACAATTATGTATTAATGAGTGAAACATTTGGACTATGCCTACCCCGAAAGGGAAGGGCGTGATGGGCATGTATGTATGTTATAGAATAGTGAGTAGATAAAACCTAACCATTTCCTTAAAGGGTTAAAACTATGAATGAACATCAAGGTCCAGGAGCGATTCCATAATTTCCATCGAAGTTATTTCCATTTTGAGATGCCGCGGCTAGTCACTCTGCTCTCCGTTTCCATTTTTCCCATCAGAATACAGAGATGAGTTTATTTTCAAGTAATTGAAAAAACGGTGTATACAGAAATAGGAAGAGCATAGTTAATCTCATAGTAAACTACTATTTGCTAAGACTGTAGACGTCTCCGGTTTCCATTTGGGTGATGCTGGTGGATTGAGTGGACATTGTGAAGGCGTAGTCGGCCAGCGTCCTCAGAGTGAAAGATTGGGCGTTTTTCATGCTATCTATCAAGTTATTTTTTATTGGTCGTCACTGTCCCGCTATTTTTTCTGTAGTCTCAGGGAGGGGTTGACGAGAACTACTGAGAGAAGGGATGTACTCACGCTTTGACCTGAATTGGTCCGAATTGACCCTCCATGGGTCAATTCGGACCAATTCCGGTGATCCCCGACTCGAGGACCTACTTCGGCAGACCGCACGGCGTCAACCCTAAAGTGAGTCAGAGAGATACCTAATCCCAAATATTTGGGCAACGGGCTCTCTCGGTTCACAACGATGTGCGGTAGGTTTTTCGCGAAAGCGAAACCGACGGTAACTCGTCTCTGTCGTTTGGGGTAACCAAACTAATACGAGCACTTCGGGGAGGCGGAGGCCCAATTGAGGTCCTTTTGACCTCAATCCGCCTCATTGGTGTCGGCCTCGAAGGGGCTGCGGTTCCGCTAACCTTCCCTACCCATCCTTTCCTTCCACCTCTTCCTAGCCCCGGGTATAAGCGAAAGCTTGAGACCAGGGCGGAAGTTGCATCCTGCGGCGGGAGCCGAATCACTTGTAGTCTCAGGGCTGGTTTTCAAGCACTGCTAAGCTAGAAACCTTTGTCACTGTTCAAGTTTTCCCCGACTCCGACATGCACCGCCTCTTTTACAATCCGGTCCCAGTAGTCTGCAGTGTGACGAAGAAGTTTGGTTTATGTGCACTTAATCCTGTAACCATTCTTGAGGCTGTGCTCAGCTACTACTTATTTTTGGCGTGGAGGAGCCTGATTCCTCTTTCAGGACGATGGTGGACTACGTCACCAAAACGTCAGGGATATTCAGCGACATCGCTCGGCTGGGAACCCGAGAACCCTACATCCTTAGCATTCGCCAAGTTAGCCTAAACTCAGAGGCTCAGGACCACTGAGTTTAGGCTTACTTGGATTTTACAATATACAGACAAGGAATTTAACAATTTCCTTGGGAAGGAATCTATTCATTCATACATGCACAAGTAATCCATGTCGCTTACCCAGTACTCCGAGACGAAAGTTGATGGTGACCACGACGAGACCTCCGTGCGAAGCCAATAAGGATCCGTCGTAGGGATTTCCAGAGTTCCACTCGAACGATTCGCCGTGGATAAACACGATCACGGGCAGGCGCATGTTGGAACCGCTGCTGCTGCCATCTAACCTTGTCAGCGGAACTGAAAAAAATTGGAGAAAAGACAACAGTTACTATGTATGAACCACTCTAAATTCATCCGTGAATTACTACTTTTTTAAAGCTTGTGCGAGTGTTGCACTGAAGGATAATCAATTACACAGTATTGCACTTGATTTTTTTTACCTTTTTATATTTAATTTGAGTAAAATTGTCATGTCCTACTCCAAACAATCCGCCTCTATGAATAGGTTAAGATATAATACATTTTACCGGCCGCTACCGGCTGTTACGAATCAAAACACCCCGGAAATCTATTTTCTCCTGTATTTCTTATATCCAACGTGAATATTCAGCAATGTTGTTGCCTATATTGTAGTACAGTAATATAAAAATCTTGGTTATAATACCATAGGTAATGCCTCAACGTAGAAGTTAGTAGGGAATCATTGTGGCAGGTATTGCTTGGATAGGGAGAGAAATGAGTAGGCTAAACCTGTGAAACTCAGCGGATTGAGAGTTTCGATAACGGTCATTTATGAAGTGAGTGTGATCAGTTGTTTCAGTGACTTAGTGTGAGCGTATAAGTTTCGAATCACTATGATATCTCTTACCAAATATACCTTGAAACTTTGGATATTGCGAGGACCAGGAATGGCCGAACACGTCATTGGAGAAAGTGGTGGAAAGGAGAGGATTTTAAGGTGTGTTTGGAACAAGAGGCCGGGCAAAATGTTAAGCACTTTGCATGTAAAGCGATCATAATACTTACGAAATCGAATGAAAATTATAATTGATCTGTAGGCTACTTCCTAGTTTAACCACTGATTATACACGCCTTTTTTTGCTTTCTCATAACAAAAGGATAGTCATTAATGTGTGAAGCCAGTTCCTCTTGGGCAATACCTTCCCTCAACAATTGTGAAGTACTCGCAAAATCATCACGTGACTCATTTCAGAGAAAGGCGCGGCCCTCGGCTAAATTTTATAGATTTAATTAGCCTTTTGATTAGATCTTTCACACCTCATCGTAATATGGGAGTTTGGGAAATGACCACGCATTAATAGCAGACAGATTCATTTCCCTTTACATTATTTGGGAAACCCTTCGAAAATTATGTTAAAGGTTACATACACGCGAACTGACTCAAGTGGTGTAATAATCTACGGTAATTACTTGGTAAAACTGCTAAAATAAGCTACCAGCAAATAAAGGATCATGTCAAATCTAAGTCAATCAAATCCAAGTCACATCAAATGGTAACATGGTGAAAACTCCCATTGAAAATACAGAGTATTGCACTGGAGAAGAATTAACTCGTCAACAACACATCTTCTATGAAAAATAATTGCAATAGGATATATTAAATTGAAAAGGCGGAAGTAGAGTTTGGCTGGAGGGCTTCTTAAAAACAGTCTTGATACCTATTCCGAAGAAGAAGAAAGCGTCCAAATGCGAGGAGTGTAGAAAAATCAGCTTGGTTTCGCACACAGCTTAAGTTTTACTGAAAATTATTTAGAAGAGTTTGACAAATTGAATTAAAAATACTCGAGAGGAGACCAGTTTCGTTTCTGAAAGAGCAGGACCACTCGGCGAGGGATATAAGGCCCTTTCATGTGTGAAAATATGGAGGATTTTCTTTGACATTCTAAACAACCTTCCTAAAATTGTTAGAATATAATAATAATAATACATAATTGGAAATCATTTTTTGCCTGAAGATGACATGTGAGAATTGAAACGCTCAGTAGAATTAAAAACCCAGTTGAAAGGTGCAAACATGAGTTTGATTTTGTATGAATTCCTTCAACTACATCATGAGACATGAAAAAAATGCTAGAGATAGACATGGACTCTACGCAAGTGTACCCCTATAGGATTTTTACTGTATTCTAAATGAACCTAACTCAGTTGATTACTGGATAAATGAATCCAACAATGACGACCTTATTCCTCCCTAACTTTGGATTGAAACGTTGTCAAGTTCTCACACCCCCATCTGAAGCCCGTCAGTTGTTTATCAGGTCGTATTAGCCGTTATCGCGAAACACTAAATTTTCGAGGTGAGGGCGCTATAACTGCATCCGGCTGGATTCATAAATTGCTTTACACCACTGCTCTTGTATGGATTCCGCCAAATGACCCGTTTCTCAAAGCTAAAACTAGCTTGCTAAGCCTCTTCTAACTCTCGTGAATTTGCAGTATAATATGATAAGCCTGAAATCCTCCACTGTGGGCGCATGATAAGTGCTTTACGACTCTTAGATTGCGAAAGTAGCTTTCAACCCAATTTGAAGCTTGTAAATGTGGAATCGGCAATGTTTCCGTACGATAATGCTGGTGTCTGATGACCCGGGGGAAAGTCTTTCGATAACTGTTAATTGTATTCCTTTCGCATTAATTATAGTTAACAACTATGATATAAACTAATAATTGTAAAATTTTTCATAGTCTAAAATACTCATTTTTATCGACAGTTGTCATTATTTCGATTATTTTGATTTTTAAATAAGCAACTATAGGCTCTTACTTTGCGTACAATCGTTAACCAGAGCCTACAGTTGCCGGGTATCAATATTGACGCGGGCAGAAGTGCATATTAGGTACATACAGGATTTAGTGGGGGTAGTTTTAATTCGAGGTTTGCGATTTTTTTATGGTCACCATGTCACCTTAGTTGCATATTTTCGCAATGAAAAAAATACAAGAAATCGGTACTCACTGTGTACTCACTCTGAAAAGTTTTGATAAGCTCAGCTGCACGGTGACCACTATGCTATCGAAATTAAGATTTATAGAAGACTCGCCAATGAAATGGACAGACGATATAAGAAATGTTAAAGTGTACAAGAGAGTAGAGAAGAAGAGGGCCGTATGGATCACCAAAGAAGAAGATGGATTGGACACGCCCTGAGACAATGTGTTGGTGAAGAACATAATTGAAGGAAAAATAGAGGGAATAGTCCCCAGAGGAAGACCCAGGAATAAATTCATGGACCAAATTCAGAGGAAAGTACATCGGAAGATATACCAGGAGGTAAGGTACCTAGTATGAGATGTGGCGAAGGATAGAGGGCTGAAGTCAGCGAATCTTAGAACTGAAGAAACAATGAGACTCGTCAAAGTTGATTAAAGCCGGAAGATAGACAAATTACGTTTCTTGGGAGAAGCTATAGACTTTCTCAGAAGGGGAAAAAAGTCATAGAAAATCATATTCTTGCACAATAATTCAGGCTAATAAAACATGTAAGATCGTTATTTCTGGAACAAAAATCAGAATTTTCTCTTTCATCCTTCCCCTCATATGTTGATAACATATTATTATTTCCCTATTCCCTCTCATTTCCAAGGATTGCGTCATAACTCAACCCCGTGCCAAACACCCTGACAGCGGCTAGAACAGCTGCAACTCTGAGGGCCATCGGAGTCCATTGGGGGCATGCTGCGTGCTTAATCCACTCGACCACTTTATTGTACCGGGACCAGGAGCATTTGGGAGCCCTTCCTATGGGGTCCTCTGGACGATCCAATTTACTTCACCCTTCCGGCCGCTAGACGCCGATCAATCTGTCTCAATCTTCTATTCCCACCGACACCTCCCCAAATGTAGCGACAAGCATTCCCCCCTCGGGCCGCTAAATCACAACCGCTCCCGGGAACAGTGTTGCCGAACTAATGACTTATTTACAAGTCTTCGGCGACAATGTAGGTGTACATGTATTTCTGCATCTAGCGACCAAGCTTCTAAATTTTAACATATTTTAAATAAATGAAAAAAATAGTTTAAATGTCAACAAAGTGCTAATTTGAATGTATAAATCTTAAAATTTTTGCACCAACTAATATCACGAGAACTTCTTAGACACTGCTGGTGAGTTCATGATAAGATTGCCGTGTACATCGGTGCCCAGTACTAACATAAGTGGCGACAAGGACGCACCCGGTTTTAAATAAAAATTTGGAAAAAAGAGAACGTTTTATTTATACTAATAAGCAAGACAGTTATGCCAGCCAGTTACGTAAATAATATCAGTAATAGGAATTGATTACCGACTCTGTATATATTCCACGATACTGATGCCGCGAGATTATGGGTACTAATTAATAGCTAATACACAGGACTTCGGGTTATTGTTGACTGATGTGTAGCGTTGACCAATGAATATCGTAACCTTCGACCTCGAAGAGGCGCTATAAATTTTAGGGTCTCATTATTGACAAATACTGCGTCCTCGACGCCAGTGAATACGATAAAAATTTAATATATATTTAAAAAAATTTAAATTTTAAATTTAAAATAAAAAAGTGTTTATTATATTTTTGGTGTTCCCATCTGGAGACATAACTTGTGACTTTGAAAATTTATTATCGCGCCAACAAACGCGCGACTGTTTACTTGAAGTTGGCAGCCGAATTCGATTGTAACTTGGCAACACATCTCGCTGCTGGTGGATGATAGATACAACTAATTATTCGAGGATAAATTACATGTTAATGCATTCCATTCGAGTGAAATTTCAAACATCTTTTTATCATTACTCAATTAGTAACAACGAGGCATCTTAAATTGAAGTTGGCGACCGAGTACCATTATGTGTTGGCTACACTACTCACTAGTGGTGAGTAGGAGGCAAAATTAATTAAAAATCAGAGGAAGATGTTTTTCAGAGGAACCCCGATCCCAACTTAAGTGTCTTTTGAAGGACGCTTCAAGCACAGTATTCCGTCTGTCGGATGAGACGTTAAGTCGTGGTCCCGTTGGCGCCTTTCGTTAAGATCAGGCTTATGCCTACGCCGGGTTTCAATCCACCCTTCCTCCCTTACCTATCCATTACGGCGCAAATGACCTTAGTTGTCGGTCGCTTCCACAAATATCCAATCCAATCCAATTACAAATACGAAAAAATTACCATTTTAGTGTATTAATATCTAGCGAGAATACCATTGACTTTTAATTATTATCTTGAAGACAAACTAGAGCCATTTTACGTGAAGTTGGCGAGTGAATCCGATAACGAGTTGGCAACACTGCTCGGGAGGATAAAACCAAATCCCCCCCCCCCCCGACGAAACTCACTCTCTCTCGATACATAAATTAATTTCGACCGCGTGTGTAACCGATTCCAAGTTAGCAAGCACAGAGGATTCGTCTCCTTCCCTCTCTCTATCTCAGCATCCCTTTCTCTCTCTCTCAAGAAGATACGCCAGAAACAAGTAAAAGACTCCCCTGGGTGAAGTGCAATGCGATGCAAAGGGTCGTTTTTGGTGGTGCCTTTGTTTTTGTTGCTGTGTGTGTGTGAGAGAGAGAGCACACACTGCTGTGATTCCGACCGCGAGTGATATTTCCATATCAAAAGGAGAAAACGATGCTAAAATCGATAAAAAAAACCGCTGCCCACCTCCTCACCCCGTCCTCAAGGTCCTTGCAGGGGCCTTTGTCGCAAAATTGGTGAACTCTTATTTTTTTACCTTTCTCTCAAAGCTATCTTCTTTTGTTTCGTAGAATTCGGTTGCGCGAATCCAAAATGAGGGAAGCTACCTCGGGAATGAATTACAAAAAAACAGAAAGATAGGAACGGATCCGCGAAGGATATTCACAGAAAAAATGTAATAGATTTGTAGTTTTTAAGAGGTCGGCATAACAGCGAGGAAACACGAAACCGTGGAAATGGAGTATTTTCATTGACAGCGTTCGAACAAACTTGGAAAACTCGGGTGGATTCCGCTTTTGTGCATTGGGAAAATTAGGTCAAATGCATTCGCACACAACCATGACATGGGCTTCATATTTCGGAGCGTAGCATCGCCATGGCTAGTTGTTGGGTGCTTCGTAATGCATTCCTGCATTATCAGTTATTGTGCCAATTTAATGATGCTTCGTTTTCTTCTCTAAAATGAAAATTAATTCTATCTCTACTGTGGGATTAAGGTACTCTGGTATTTACAATATGTGACTCATTTCCAATGCTAATTCACATCCACCCTGCCCGCGGCTAATTCTTTGCTTTGCAGATATGTGGATGAGCGTAAGTTGATACTTGAGACTCGTGGAATGCGAATTAATATCGGTAAATGTATTTTCGTTATCGATCATTCAGTTGCTTAAATGGTCTAGATCGTTTTTCCAAGGTCTGGAAATATCCTTTTAAAAGTGGAAATCATGAATTGTTAGCGCTGTAAAAATGTGCCAGCACTACGTTTGAATGAGTAGGTTCGTTGTTTGATTATTTTTCAACTTAATATAAAATGAAATTTTTATGCCTTGCAACATTGCATGGGAGCGCTCTGCCTTCCAGTTAACTCTACGAAAGAACACTGCAGTCGTCCTAAGTTGGACGTTTGCTGATCGTTTTCCCAGGTTCATGGAAACAAATTTTATTTCCTATTTTACTTAACTTGTCAAATTTATAACTTCGGAGGTGTTTCTCTGTATCACTAACAGCACCAAAATCAATTTTTCTTCGCTTGTAATGAGTGTGAGAGGTACAAAATGAAGATAAATTGTACATAAAATTGTATACATTGAGATTCACGATTAAAAATGAGGATATATGTTAGAGCAACGGGCAGTCGCCTAGAAAATAGAGTGGCAAAAAACGTGACGTATTTTGAAAGTACAGAAACCCTTAACCGGCTAAGGCAAGAGAATTGGGAAAACAATCACGACCAAGGAAGCTGATTTTCAAAAGTAGAAAAAGTGGACATGATGCCGTAAAAACTTTGAGTCAAACATTTACCCCAGTAGATGGTAATGAGAGGCTCCAAAACTTAATTTTACTTAAGAAATTATCTAAGGCTCTATTAGGTTCAAAATTCTCATTGCGACACAAAGAAAAAATACGCTATGCAAATTTTGAATTAAATTTAGTGAAAAGAGAATTTATTTTATGAGGAAATTGCGAAGTACATTTATTTTGAGTCACTTAATTTGCCATTTTAAAGGGATTTGAAAAATCAAGCTTTGGGTATTGGGTTCTAAAAACACTGGTTTACATTTATGATAAACTATTGGTGGCTACGTTTAGTGAAGCGGTTTTATTTTGAAATATAAATTCTTCTCACTAAGATCCGCTATATTTTATATCGTAGGCATAACGCCTTCAGTTAATTTAAAGGACCGTAACATGTTTTGCTTACCTTAAAAACACTGTTCTGTTTACCCTGATATTTTTTATTTTTATGCGTAATAAATATCACAACAGTGACCACATTACGAAGCTCAGGCACACTTGTTAATTAATAAAAAAATTCAGTGACAGATGTCGGCAGCTTATTTTGATTTTCTACACGGTTATTTATACTCTACTGTGAGTTTAGGTATCGGTCGTTTTAGAAAGAAATTGTGTCACCATCATTGAACCGTACCCTGAAAATACAACATTCAAATATCCTTGAATGCATATGACAAGTTGCTTTTCTGTCCCACGCAAATGATCGCCAATTTTGAGAATCGGAGCGCTGAACTAAAGCAAAGGAGCAAAACAAGTGAAGCAAAATGAAAGGCATTTAACGACGCTTTGAATTTTCACACGCAAACATTTATTATCTAACACGTCAGCGCGTGAGTGCGCATCATACTTTGCATATTTTATGCGCATTTTCCTCTCTGGGGATATGATTCTGCGGCACTATTTTCGGGAGTTTGGAAAAGATAAAAAGAAGCCACTCATGCACGCAATCACAGGATGTATTTTAATCATTGAAATCCATCCGCTTTCCCACGGTGGGACTGCTTTTTTTAAACTCGGCCTTATTCCGAGAGACAAGTGGCCTGAGCAGTAATCTATAATTTCTGTCGTAACTACTGACCGCATGGGCAATCCTGCTGCGTCGAAAGTTTGCCGAGGGCAAAATTAGGCCCGCAGAAATTTGGAATTACTGTATCGTCCAACTGTAGGAAGGGGATAAAATTTATCGCACTTTTGGATCTAGACGAGGATGTGCATTGCTAGATGTCAGCCGAGAAATGTGTGGTGCGGTTTCATAACAGTCTAGCAATGTGAAGCCGGTGTCTAACGGTCATATTTGGAAACAATTTTTGTACACAAACATTTCATCTCAAAGCTTATCATCCAAATTTATAATGAAACAAAATCATGTTTCCCTCGGTGCATTACATTTCCCACAAAAAAGTAAAATAAAATGAAAGGCGAATATATCTATTATTAACATTCTCGTCTGGTTAAATGTTTTAAATGGAAGCGAGTAAAAATAACACATTTTTGCAAGAGCTTAATCCGATGTAACCATTTCGAGGACTTCCTCGATAGTCTTCCTCCCCGTTCACCTTACCTTCTCCACATTTCTCCCTTCTCCATGTGGGTGTGGAGAAGGATGGAGAAGGTGAGGTGGACGAAGAGGAAGTGCTTAACATGGTGGGTGAGGAAAGTAAACTTCTTAAGGAAATTCGAGATCGGCAGAGTAAGGCTGGAGGATGTAATTAGGGGCGAGGGGTTTCTCCAGATTTTGACAGAGGGAAGGATGTTGGGCCAACGGGGAAGTGGAAGATAGAGAATAGGTTTCATAGACAGAATGAAGGTAAGATCTTCTACTGAGGCGGAAAAGGTGTGAGACAGGACCCTCAAAGAGTAAAATTTACTAGACTGAAACAGGACCCTCAAAGTGAAATTCTCTGACATTTAACAAAACTTACCTTAACCGGTAGAATACTAAAAAAGCCGATATAACAAATATATTAATTTCTTTATCTCAGGGTTTGTCCTACCACTCCTCACCCCGTCCATTTAACCTTTTCTTCCCCTTCCTCACTCACCCAACATCCTTCCTTCGTCCACAGCTTCAATCAACCCAACCCCTCTTTTTACTTCCGCCAGCACCTGCCTCCCCCTGGCCTCATTCAAACAAGCCCTTTCCTCACCCACCATGCCAAGCACTTCCTCGTTCGTCTTCCTTTCCGTCCGACGCAGCTTCTATATTCTCCTCTACTCCCACATCTCGAATGCCTGTTCTCATCTTTCTTTCTCAGAGTCTCCGTTTCTGCCCCATGCAAGACTACTCTCCTTATCAAGCTCTTCACCCTTCTATTCTATGTATCCTTACCCGTGGACCTTAATGTCAGCCACCTTCAATTGGAGACAATATAATTGCAAATTAAAATGGAAGCTGGTGATTTTGAATATTAATAGAAATGTTCGCGGAGGAATTAGGCTTTGTACGTTTATTAAAAAAGAATGAAACGACAAAGAATGCCAAGTCAATTTCGGGTCTGGCTATAGTAAGCAATAGTACTGTTAGTTCTTCGTATTGCTCCTGAATTAATTTATTTCCATCTACTCAATAAGGAGAATAAATACTCTGAATCTCGGAAATTTGCTCATTTTAAGAGAATTTAGATGCAAGATTCATCGTACGCTAATCTCAGTTATCGCAGCAGTTTTGCAAAGCGAATGGCGGAGCTTTTTATTGGGATCCTGTAATTGAGTCTATCAGCATTTGGATGGAAATGGAGAACATATTTCATCAGTTTGGTCCAAATAATGAAAAGTTTCGTAGGGAATGATATTTTGATACAATTTCTCCATGTAACACGGTCCACACCTACGCCATCAAACTTGTGTACTATAATTGTGTCCAAATTTTATTGTGGGGCACCGATCTAAAGGAAGAAGAGATAAGGAATAGTTGGGACTTGTGTTCATAGGGGAAGAGCATTTATTCCCTACCGTTTCTCCGGAAATTTTCACGATGTCTTATTCTTCAATCCCAAGATGGGTCAATCGAGAAACAGGGAAAATTGCCTCTTGAAGCATGTAGAAACCCTAATGTTGATTTAATTTCAAGATTGTTTTTAGTGAGGTTTTCCTCAAGTCATACTTGAGACCGTGCATGATGTATGAGAAGAAATACCTATGGCATAGGACGTGCTTGGAACGGACAGTGAGATGCGAAGGGATGCTGAAGGCCGTGAATGTAGGGATGATGCTGAGTAAGAGGGGAATGGGAAGAATAGTTGGGACCAAGAGAGGTAGGTCATTTTGCTTTGGTCGCAGTCACATTACCCAATAAATGCTCTCGCGCCTTAAGACAACGCATCACACCCGCTCGAATTTATCTTAATTTCCAGACCCAAACAATCGTTGGAAGCTTATGCAATCAATCTGAAATTTTCTGAAAATAAATAATATTCTTTTGCCAAGGGACAGCTGTATCTCGAATATGATAATTATATGTCAATGTTTAAATATACCATCGAGTAGTCAGCAAAATGTTGAGTGTATTTTTACTAAAACTAATAAGTTTATTGAAAAGTCTTCAAGATTGAGAAATGTATCAATATTTCCTCTTTCAAAACGCTGGGTAACATTCATTATGGCTGATAGATTAAAATCTCTAATCAACTAGCTGTCTGAGTTGTTTTCGGCGATGACATGCTCAGATGTGTGATTTAAATAGTTCAGCCGTTTCTCACAGACCTTTGGTCAGCGCTGTCTGTACCTACGCGCTGGAAACTGGGCAAAAACTTGCATGTAATGTACCTACGCGCTGGAAACTTGGCAAAAACTTGCAGATAAATGTTGCCTTGAGAGAGGGTTATCCAGGAGTGAGTGGCCCCTGACGTCAAAACACCTCGATCGGGAGCAATGGTCGCCATCTGGAGGGTTCTCTATAGAACTATCCCTTACTGAAGGGTGAGATGCGTCCTTAGGGTATACTGTTTCTTGAATGTTACTCGGTTTTTCCATCGGGTCAAGTCGGCCATTACAGGAGTACTTATTTCACATGATTAAGGTCATCAGAAATCCCCTGATGACGATGGACGACTCGTACATCGAAACTCCGGCCAACATGGAGAGTTTAACCCGGTGGAAAACTAGAGTAACCTTTAACATCACAATTCGTTGGGAAAGCCTTAAATCTTTCTTCCTTCTGATTGTCCTTTTCTTTAGAGTATCTTCCACAGCATTTTCCCTTGACTATCTCGGTCTACCCCTTCCTATCGAACCATTCACTCCCCTATCATTAATGTATTTCGTCATTTCACTTTTAATCATTCTCTAAACAAGACCCAAAAAACTAAGCACGCTCATTATTTATCTGTCCATCACCGGAGCTCCCATTTCGTATTCTTACATCGCCCAGTCATTCATCATCCTATCCTCTGTGATTTTACCGCAAACACTCCTCAGTTATACCACTTAGTCACTAAATTTAGCCTTCTCTCATGTTTACTCAAGTTTGGCACACGTAAGTTTCGATACCATCATTATCAATTATCTATAATAATTAAGGTAATTTGAGTGCGATAGTTCCTCAGCCATATTGGACACCATACTCGAACTATACGTTTCAATATCAGCAGCAGTAGTGAATGATTGCATTAAATATTGCGTTATTAATGGTGCAAATATATACTTTTATATGACTTAATTTCTAAATAATCAGATTGTAATATGTATCTATTTAAGACTTAAATTTGACTCATTTTTTCCGTACGATATGTTCAAAAATCCTTCACAACCATAGTTTTTTTGCGATTCTGAAAAAAATATTGCGGTGATAATAAGGTTTATTTGGAAAAATTTCGAGAAAACATACAAACTACGCACACTGCTGATTTTTTTGCGAGATCTAGGCGCTAGAAATACCAAATATTCTAAATAAGATCTCTTCGGAGAGCATTCACCCATGCATTTCTCACGTAAAAAGGGCTGGTTAATTTCGTCTGAAATCTTTGCAAGTCGTTCAGTGTGGGGCCAATCTTTTTGTATTTTTGGAAGGATGCAATCCATATGTGGCGACTATAAATGGTGCCATCTTCTTTTATAGTGTTGCCAAGGAGGCCTTGCTGATTTGTTGATGTTTATGTAACTAAGTCAGTGGACTGAAATTGTAGTGGGCATTGATAAAGGCTCTAATAAATCGATTTGATAAACGTGGAGATCTCCTCACGTACCCAACTCCACATTGGTGACCCCAACGCGATTCAGTGAAGATATCAATACTTCTCCAGCAGAATTGGTTTATGGCGAACCCCTCCGACTTTCTGGTTATTTAATTAGTTCTGCTTCTGTCACGATAGAGGATTCAAGTAGCTTCTTATCCCGACTTAAAAAGATAACGTTTCAGTTGCGTCCAGCTCCTGCTTCTAGACACTCAAAACTGCAGGAATTTATTTTCAAAGATTTGTCGAGTTGCAGCCGTGCATTTCTACGTATGGGTCCTATTCGTAAATCCTTGCAGCCACCCTCTTCGGGTCCACATGAAATTAATGCACGGGACGAGAAAACGGTTACACTGAAGATCAAGGGAGAAGATATGAAGGTTTCAATCGACCGGGTTAAACCAGCATATGTTCTTCTGGCCGAAAAACCAACGCAATTCACCCCTGAAGCTATGGGATACTAGGCTACACCTGCGGACTGAACACCAAAATTCGAAGGGCGAACGACAAAATCCGGAAGAAGAGTTCGATTTCCCGATTTTTACAAACCATAGACGACTCAACTGCGTAGGGGGGTAATGTGGCGACCGTAAATAGTGCCATCATCTTTTGTATTGTTACCAAGGAGGCCTTGCTGATTTGTTGATGTTTATGTAACTAAGTCAGGGGACTGAGATTGTAGTGGGCATTGATAAAGGCTCTAATAAATTGATTTGATAAACGTGGAGATCTCCTCACATACCCATCTCCACATATATATCTTTGAAATGAGACCAAATTCATTGATTTCTAGTTTGCAATACTATTGCACTCAAACTACTTTAAATTGGAATCATTATTCAGTAGTTATCGATAATCATCGGGAAATACAATAACCCAGTCCCGATTTTAGAAGGGTCCAAATGACAGGGTCTTGGGAAAACTTAATTGTCGACTAAAAAGGGGTTGAGAGTGATCTAATTAAAGACTATCCGCTCCATAAGTAGTGCAGGAGAGGTAGTGGGTTAAGACGTATAAGGATTGAGATACAGAAGTGAAAGGGAACGGGTCTTGAATGATTTACACATCCCATTGCCAGCGGAGTACCTGTCAGGGGTAATGGACCGCGGTGCGTTGTGTAGCAAGAACGTGATTCGCACTTGTCGATTTTGATTTATACTGACTAACCCTCCAACGTCCCGAGTTTATTTCTTTCCGTTCTCTTCTATGGTTCCCTTAGTACCCTTTTTGAAGGTATTGGAATAGCTGTTCTGATAGCCCTTCGGGAACAATATTTTTCGAGGAATATAGGTAAACTGCAAGGTATATAAGTCGGAAGGAAATATAGATGCTCCTATGGCTGTATTTGGATAAGTATCGGGACTAACTAGGGCTTCAACTGACCATCCCTGACTTATTCAGCAAATTGAGGATTCCCTAAGTACCCATTTTGAAAGCTATTGTAATGGACGTTCTGAAAGCCCTTCGGAACAACATTTTTCGAGGAATATAGAAAGACTGCAAGATGTATTAGTTGGAAGGAAATATATATGCTCCGGTGGCAGTATTTATATAACTATTGGGACTTGGGGTTTCATCTGATTAACATCTGAGATCCCTTTGACTTATTCCACGAATTGAAGCTACATAAATCTCGTTAAGCAATTTCAGCCTGTCGAAAACTTAATATGTCCTTAATGTAGATCCACCTTTTAGCTGCTGTTGAAATCGAAAAGTTGTAAATGAAAAGCTGCAGTTTATTAGGAGAATTTCTGTTAATTTTTCGGTCTAAAAATACGGGGGTAGTTTTTAATGTTTTCAACAACAAATATTGACCCAAATGGGGTGCATAAGCACAGAAATTTCGTCAGCCAATGTGTTGATTTGGGTGGCTTTTTTGGGGAATATCGGCTTATTACGAGGCAGTAATCAATTTCTATAATAAATACTATAAACACGCTGCATTTATTGAACATTAGTAGTTGAAAATTTTGAATTGATATCATCAAAAATGCTGTCATTGGTAATTATTAAAAATTAAGCTATTAAAATCTAGTCTTCATTCTGAAACAATTACGTAAACTGTCAATGCAAATCGAAACACTTCCCATTCTCTGCAAAATATATCTGGTCATCAGATTATGGAATATCATCCATGTGTTAAAATATAAGAGAAGTACATTTTTTAGGTATTAATGGAATGAGATTGATATTTCTCCAAACCGCTAAGCCACAAAAATATTTAAAAATTTCCCTCTTGAAATTTAATTTTAACTATTACTCATCGCTTACAGCATTAAAACATTTGCTCGAGATAAACCAATCATTTCAAATTATGAACAGGGATATTAATTCGCTGTCAGTGCGGTATTTTTTACCCCGTTAATGAGCCGAAGAGGGCAGATTACTATCGTGAGACAGGGGTGAATGATTTGATTTATTCCTTCTCAACACGTCGCTTACATTACCTGTGTATCTTGTGAAATAAATTACCAAATAAATTGTATCATTAAAACAGGAAACCATACGATCTTTCCCAATCAATGGTCGTATGGTTGTCGTATCGATAACTTTTAATACCCTAAGTTACTACGCTGGGTTTCCTAGTTTATCTTCGCGGGAAACCTTGCCTCGTAACATACATCAACTGCAGTGGCAAATCACACCTCTACTTGCACTTGTATGCACTAATAGGCGTCCGACGGAACACGCAACCTCAATCAACTTTAATAACTTGGATAAATAAGGGAGGAGGGAGAGAGAACGTGAATATTTTACGGAATTAAAGGCTTCCTGTCCAAACCACGGGATTTATCTGTGCTATTTCGAATAAATGAATACGATTCGTGTCTTTCCCTCTCCCTCTCTCTCTCTCTGTGCTAGACCAGAATTCAATACATCGAACGAGGGGACTATTACGGGAAACACTTCATCTCTCTCTACCCCACGCTTCGTATCCCTTCCCAGGATTCATCGGCGACCGCTTTACAGGGTGTAGGGTACAAACGAATGTCTGCGTGGCGTTGGTTGAATGGCATCCGGGGAGAGGGAAATAGTAAACAGTCACCCATCGGAATACGTGAATGCGTCCGTATTAATATTCGGTATGTCCCGGCGGGGGAGGATAAGGGAATTGTGGGAGGGGGGGTTGATGCGAAATTCTTCCGTGCCGCACCACGGCGTCGTTCTGAAAAGGAAAAAGAAATTATGCTAATTGAAGCGGGCGGCAGGAGGCCGAAAAAGGTGACCCATAAATTCTGAACGCGTCGCTTGAAGCTTTCGAAGCTCGAGTTATTTTGATTTGGGGGTGGAGAGTAGGAGGGGGAGGGAGTATTGAAAGGGTTTTAATTTTTTTATTCGCTGGAGGGGGGGTGGGAGAAAAGGGGCTGGTATTATTGTGTGTACGTGTGTTGTAGTCAGGGTGGGGAATCACTCGGGGTTGGTTCGGTGTGAGGCGGGAGGGATTGGTGGTGCAGTGGTGGAATTAGGCGAGGCATTGGTGCTTGCTGTGGTGTGTCGGGAAAATACCAGAGTTGCTTGGTTTTATATGGGTTAGGAAGGAGAAAGGTGTAGGATGCGGTGGCGTGAGGGACTATGAGGGGGTATGTGAGTATGTGTGTGAGAGAGCATACCGCGTGACGAAAAGAGAATACATTGCGTGGAAACCAATAACCGATACCCATATTTATGAGGGGAACACGGAGACAAAAGTGAGTGAATTATTACCGGTGATCATTTTGCGGATTTCGTTCCGTTTTACGAGAGTAACCGGAGGCGAGAGGGATGGGGGAGGTGGGTGGGCACGCGAAGAAGGGGTGAGATAGGTTATATAGGGGGTTTGAAAAAGAGACGCAAAACTTCTCGTGATATTTTTTTTCAAATCATTAAATGACAGAGTGATCGTAGTTTAGCTAATAAAGCACTTCATTTCCTTCCCCGGGCGTCACGTGAGCGGAATCGCCACGGCTTTATTAATGAGAGGCATGGCGACCGCAATTCTTCCTTTTCAAAACGCCCGCAACAGCGCCGCGAGAGTTTCTTTTTTTTTGGGCGCGAACAAATTTCTTTCCCCACCCGAAGAGAATGTAGGAAGAGGTGAGCGTGGACGGAAAATTGAATAAAATCGTACGGCGGAAATCGAGGATGAACGTATTTTTTTTTTTTTTTCAAAAAACCAATGTTTCTCCGCGAGATGCATAATTGTAGGCATTATCTCACCATCACCATACATTTCCAACTCGTTTCCCCGAGCATTGTTGAGGACACTCGGCCATTTTGGTTCGTTCGTTGGTTGGTTACTCGTTGAGGGGGAAATATGTGGTGAGTGCGATGGTGTGCATATAGCTCTCAGATGATTTCCTGGCGATGCGCAGTTGACGATTTTGGGACCTGGGCTACGAAACTTTCAGAATACTACGAAACTGGGAAGGAAGGTCGTTCAGCGTAGAGGATTCATCATATAATCTTTCTAATAGCGGCAAAATAAAAGTATAAGAGGATTGGGATGAATCACTTCAAGCTTGTTTCATTTCATATGGGTAGTATTTTAAAGTAAAAAGGGTTTAGTGGTAAGGGCATGAGATGTTGAATTGCCATGGCTAAGGAAGCATTTTCAAAGAGAAGGGAATTGATGAGAAGGTGTTCGAGTAGAGATGTAAACAAAAGTCTGGAGAAAACTCAATTAAGGCCGCTTTACTTGGTACATTTTATTGTACAAACGAATATATCACTGAATGTACCTACAATAAAATTAATGGAATTAGAGCAGGTTCTATTTCCCATTCAGTCATTCAGACAATCATACAATTTGCCACTTTACACGGAGCAATTTTCCTCATGAAAGAGTTCATGCATTTGTTTGTACAATAAAATGTATCGTGTAAAGCGACCATTATGGAGCGTGGCGCAGTTTGCATCGGAGACTTGGTAATTGTGAAGGGCGGATGTACTTGGACTTGGGGCGATAGAAATTTGGTTGTGGAGAAGGATGGATGAGGCGAGGTTTTAGTCGAAAAGAATGAATGTGGACGTACTGGATATGGTTGGAGAGTAGAGAAAGCTAGAAAAGGGAGTTCGAAGGATGCAGAAGAGATGAATGGAGAACGTAATTAAAGGTGAGGAATGCTGAAGAGGCCAATAGAGGAGAAAACACTGGGGAAGCGTGTAGAGCGTGAGAATTCTGGACGAAATAAGAAGAGGAAGACGATATGAGGAATTTTAGAGGGATCTATTAGGGGATCATGCCTAGGAAGGAAAATGGAACGATATGCCGGGAACTAAGATGTTCCAATAACTTCTATATATAAACCAACCGATCAGCTGGTAGAAAACTCAAATCAGTCAGATATATCTAACGTTGAGACCTCAATAGATGTCCCAGGTAAATTCATGACGATGAGAGATTTTTAGAATTGTCCTAATAGCATTGCGTCCGTGTGCCTATCGGTTTTTCCGAGAAAGAGTTTGCTTTCCCAGTCTCATTATGTTTTGCTGCCTTCTTTTCTTGGGATCCGTCCTTTCCCTTTACCCTGTTTATTTCTGCTTATCCTACGTGACGCGTAGAGATGCATAAGTAACTTCTGCTGAAGCTATGCCTGGGGAAAACGGGGAGGTAGTAAAAAATTTGGAATAAGGAATATGACGCAAGTGAGAAAAATAAACACTTCAAATTTTTATTGTCAATTATATTAAAAAAACACAAATGTGATTTTTAAGCTAAATTGGTTTTATATGTTGGTACATGAAGACAATTTTCACCTGAGATATTTAAAAAAAATAAACATTTGAAATTACCAGGCAATAAAATTCACTTATCTAATTTTATGAGATTCAACAGCTTTTTATGCTGAAAGTTGTTTTAATTTAAAAATCAAACGTTTCCCAATTTCTAACCCTACAAGTCTGCAACACTTTCATAGATGTCATGACTAGACCCAGAATCCAATGCCCCCCAAGATTCTGTGCAAAGAAGACTCATCCATTGTAAACGGAAGACTCGAAAATTTGTGTTTGTGTCAGTATAGCCTTGAAAATGAGCTCAGATCTTGAATTCTATCGGGAACAAACATCTCCTGTGGAAGAGTACATCTTGGTTTTTTTTCTCTATTCTAAAGATCGGAGGGGCAACCTACATGCGATAGATTTTCTCATCTCCTGAGCATTAAGTACAGTATGACACAAATATAGCTTTATTATAGAAACTGTGTTGCTTTTTTGAACATGTACTGATTTTTAATCAAGGGAACTTAGACATAGGTATAACATCCATGTCAATCGTCCAAATTTAAAGTTGACTAAATATTACGTTAGGGAATAGCAGCATAAGCTTTCCCCACCCAAGGAATTTTTTTGTTTCAATCTTTTAGGTAACGCTTTAAATTGCCCTCTAAAATTAAAACATTATAATTCCTAAGAATATTATAATTACCATCACAATGATTTGACTTCATGCAGCTTTCCGCCTAGCAGTGAAATATTTTCTCCTTTTTCCTCTCGATCTACACCCATTGTCACGACCTTGTTTTCACTTGTGTTAAGTTTACATGGCTTGAGACGTCTTCTTATGGGTTCAGTCCGAGCTTAGTGGAAGTGGAGTTTTTTTACTACCAAATTAAAAAGGCAACGCATAGTTTCACCAAAATATATCAAAATATGGCTAGTCTATACGCAAAAAGGTGTCATCATCAAAGAACTGATGACGGCAAAAAACCCGTTGAAACTAGGGTTATCTTAATAAATCCAGTTGGAAATATGTGTAAGTACCTTTTACACCGGTGATCTAATTATTTATTTTTACCTTAAATTTACAGTTATTTTACAAGCATGTAATAATGTATGTTTTTTATGAAAAATTTGCAATACGTTTTCATTTTTGTTTCATTCAATAACATTCCAATATGTCATGCACATTACACTCTTGTTGCCTGGAAATGGACTGGACGGTGGAATCATTCAATTATAAATGTTATAGTTACCTGTTACAGCAGTAATCAAATTATCTATTTTTACTTTAATGTTACCGTTATTTTGCGAGTATGTATTTAATATGTCTGTTTTATGCATATTTTGAATTAGGTATTAATTTTGTATTTATTTAATAACAATTAAAAATGTCTCGTACATTATAAATTTGTTGCTTAGAGGGGTATGTACTCAGAGAATTGAATAATTTCATTCTAAATTTTAAGTACTGCGGTTATCCTCAGAGGCGTTTGACGTCAAGTTAAATTTTGTCGTGTTTCATCTTCATTGCTAAGACAATGCAACAGTGTAGTCTGCAGAAGCAAGTAAATTGTAGACATCATATCTGTAAAAGTTTGGAAATATAGAAAAAAACAGAATTGCCGTTTACTCTCGGTGTGTTCGGGAAGAAATTATGATGGAATGCATTGGGAAGTGAGTCCGGAGCAGGTCTCAGCTTTGCGATCGTCAGCGGCGCCGAAGTAAAACAACCATTCGTTGCATTTGTCCACTTATTCTATCTTTATTTATCTCGCTAAAAATATTCCATGACGCGAGAAGGACCAGTGGGTGGCATTCCTTCCCGCGTCCCACTCTGGGTATTTCGCGCCATTTAAAAAAAAACACTCACCGAGAAGAGATTTATTCGTGTGCAATTGGAAAGAGAACGAGTCGCAATTTACCGAAGGAAATTATTTCGCGGGGAAAATTAATGTACGAAGAAGCTCTATCGTGGAAAATCCTGGGTGGCATTCAATAAATGATTACCATTGCCGATATTCTCTTAGGTTTGGGTGTGCTCAAATACCACCCAAGCTATTATTATTATTGGACAAAAGAGGAAATGGCCGAGAACAAATTTAAATGGTAATGTGGAACCTAAAAGCTACATATCACAACTAAACTGCATTTGCGAGTAAACAGTGGCGTTCTAGGAAACTGACTCACCAGTTATTGTGCTCACCCTGAGGTACCTTTTGTCAGGCTGAATCGAATTATGGCGAATTGTTTTGATCTCTTCATGTTTTTATTATAATATGATAATTAAATAATCGTCTCCGGCTTAACTTCGTGGAAGTGAGTTATAGTCATGATAAAAACAACTTAGTTTCAATCCACACAATTTTATTATAAACGACTTGGGTTTCAGCAACTTCGTGCCATCATCAGGTTGTTATGTACGTTATGATAGACCTGATGTAGGTACGAAGTTGCTGAAACCCGGGTCGTTTATAATAAAATTGTGTGGACTGACACTAAGTTGTTTTTATCATGAATTTATCTTGAAGGTGATAATTAGTTTCAAAATGAACACCACACTAGAAATAAAACTGCTAGGAAACTGATTCAAAAGTTATTTTGCTCGCACTGAGGTACCCTTTTGTTAGGCTGAACCGAGCTATGGCCAAATCTTTTGCTCTTTTCAAGTTATTATTATCATATAATAATTAGCTGAAGTAAAATGCCACAGTACAAATAAAACTGCTTTTTATAAAACGATTACACAATATTTTAGGTGTGTTCATAACAAAAATATTAGAGGAAGTTAAAATAAAATCTTAATCTGAAAAAAAAGAGATAGTTTCAGGCTTCACTTTGTGGAAACGCGACACACAAAATGATTTCTCGTTTTGTACATTCCACACTTTTATTTTTACCGACCGTGGTTTCGACATTCAATGTCATTTTCAAGGCACGTACCGTATTTCACCGCATAATCGTCGCAGATTTTATGCCAATTTTTTTCGATAAAAAGTAGGGTGCGGCCATTATGAGGGAAAATAAAATAAATAAAATTGCGCCGATGTTAGTTATACATAGGTCATTTATTACGTACTTAAGTGCCTTCATTGCAAAGCTAGGATCTCATGAATGGTAGGCCTACATTAAATACAATGCATTAAAATTTAAGACTACAAATCGACACTATTTTCTTCCTGTTTAGCGTATACCGTACTTTTTCTAAGTCAAATTTTACCTTTTACAGCGTGCAAGTATCCTTTTACAAGTGTCGTGACGAACAGAATTAACATGCCACGATTATTCGATGAAAAGTTGTGAACCAGTTTTTGGACTGAAAAAGTAGGGTGCGATGATTATGCGATGGCTACGATTATATGGTGAAATACGGTATCTCTTATTTCAGTGTCCATGCATACTCAAACCGGGGGTGGATGGGTAAAAGAGAAGGGAAGGGGAAAAAGAGATTGTTTGTTAGAAGTGAAAGGGGGGAAGCTCATTCTATGCTTTGGGGTTAAGTTATGAAGTTATAAAAAGATCTACATATTTATTTATGGAATAAATAAGTGTGGAATTTACAAAGCGAGAAATTATTTCCTGGGAAAAAAATCGGATCTAATCTTTCATCTGATCAGAAGACTACTAGCAAAGACTAATACATCGCTTATTATCAATCAATCGACCTAAATTCTGAAACCGATCTTTTAATTGAAATCAGTTCACCTGTTTCAATGGGCTCCACCGCATAAACATGAATACCACATCCTAGATAACCCACAGCGGAATCCTCAACTCTTTTTTCACAGACTCTGATCAAAAAACTTTGGTGACCATCGCACTCTACTGAATGATGCACTGCATTTAACTGGCTTTAGATCTAAGAGAAACCGGTTAACCGAGGATAATAACCATTAGCGTCGTTAATTTGCAGAATGAAAAACTGTTTTAAAACCTTATAAAATAATGTACTCATACGACGCTGGATGGTTTTAGACAATGCTGTACATACTTTCATATACCTGAGAGTTTATTTCGCTACTGCATACCATCAATTTACAGAGTGATCATTAGCCTGCATCTTTCGCAACCTAGCTAGGGAGATGAGAATTTCTACAAACGAAAGTTTGCTGCTATTTATCCATGCTCGTTAAACACGTATAGCATTCTCTTGATTTAATCAACCTTACTCAACTCACGTGCATGACCTTTCTTCAGAGCCTCATACTCAACGTTACATATAAAAAGTCCTCTTAACGAGAGTGTCTCCAGTCAAAGTCTCTCAACTTCTCGATTAACCCTCACCCTATGATGGTTCTCTGAATAATCTCTCAATGTTGTGTTTTTATTCCTTATTATTAAGTACTGTTACTTACATATCCCTCAATATGAGTACATTTACCAATTATATGTAGACTTGGTAGAGGATTTTCTTATACAGGAGATCTGGAGGAGGAAGTGTACGTGGTTTTGGCTGGTGATGAGGGGCATAGGGATGCTGAAAACGGAGAATTTGGGAGGGTGATGGGTAAGCAGAGAAGGGAAAGAAAAAGGATAGGCTGTATGAATGAAATTCTCAAAGGCAGGACTCATGCCGAGCTGAAGAAGCAGATGGTATGAATAAGTATCACCCTTCGTACGGCTGCCGAAACGGTCTGTCCTAAGTTGAAACAACGTCTATCGAATGCTTCATTTGTCGATGATTGCACACGTTTATAATAGCACGATCTTCATAGCTTCTGTACTCTCTCAGGGTGTTTTAAAAGTATTCAACCAGCTGACTGGTAAGTTTTTGGATAGTACTTATCCTAATCTGCTTTCACTCCCAAGAATGGCCCGCCATTAGATCCCACTTGAATTCCTCACATCGTCTCCCTCTTCTTATATCCTCCAGAATCCTTATCCTCTTCCTCCCTCTTCCACGTTTCCCCAGTGTCTCACTTCTGTTAACTTAGGGAATCTGGTTCTGCTTTCCCTCCTGTACGTGATCCGCCATTAGATCCTCGTAACGTATCTCTCTTCTTATTTCTTCAAGAATTCCTATCCCCTTCCTTTCTCTTCTATACTTCTCCAGTGTTCACCCCTCTTTCGACCTCTTCAGCATTCCCTCATCCTTTCAATACGTCCTCCATCTCCTCTGCCTCCTCCGAACCCCCGCAACTAGCTTCCTCTCCTCTCTGACCTTATCCAATACCTCCTCGTTCGACCATCCATCTCCACAACCACGTCTCAAACGCCTCAAGTCTACGTACATCCTTCACTAGCAATGTCCAAGTCTCCGACCCATGCAGCGCCACGCTCCATATTGAAGTTTTCACTAGCTGTGTATTTACGTTTCTACTATGACCCCCCTTCATCAATTCTCTCCTCCCTATAACCCCTTCTATCACCCTCTCCCTGGACCTTCGAGTGTTCCTGGTTTTCATTGTAGAACTTGTCCTTCCCCCTCCTTCCTACATCGTTCGAGTGAGTGCATCCACTGGGGTTTCTTTTTCCTCCTCTACCCTTTTCTCCTTCACACCTTACCCCTCTGGTCCTCTCCCAAATATACCTCCACCCTCTATGCTTACCCCTCCCGCAACCCCGCCTCCACCTGAGTTGCGTATTTATATTGGTGGATGTTGTTGAGTCTTTACCTGAAGATGACGTTGAGCGTCGAAACCCGGGTCGTTCGGATTAAAGACCTTTGGAATCACAAATTTACGAGCTATCATTATAAATCCCTCCTCTTCGAAAGTGCTTCTTTATCCTTGGCAATTATACATCTTATATTAAAAAATTCACCTATTTTAAGACTTTATCTGTGGGCCAAACTTACACGAACGAATATTATATCCTGCTTTTCTCCACCGCACTGAAGAGCTGGGAAACAGTGCTTCCAGAAAATGAATGCAGATCGTCATGTCCCGCCATGTCCCTACATTCACCTATTTTCAATCTTTATCCGAGGGCCAAACTAACACGAACGAATGTTATATCCTGCTTTTCTCTAACGCGCTATAGAGCTGGGAAGCAGTGCTTACAGCAGATCGTCATGTCCCGCAATGGCCGTCCTCGTCCTTACTTCGTGCTCGCGGTCGCTCGTCGCCATATGCGGGGCCCCTCGCTCACATCCGCGAGGCTCATCGCGGTGATTGCCGATGACATGATTAGGACCGGGTAATCTGCGGCGTCGCGAGGTGCCGCCATGTCCATTAGGGGCATTATCCCCCGTGAAAGCAGGACGCTCGCCTGAACCCCCGCGAACGCTCGCGAAGTAATCCGGGTTAAACATGAATGCGGAAAGAGGACGTGAGCTGGCCGGACGCTTATGAGATATCTGATGTGTGTGTGTGGCAAAGAATGGATGGGGTAATCTGGACGGCGAGAATGACTTAACGAGGCACAATGCTTTTTAAACATTCGAACCCTCCCCATGGCCTACGAACTTTGACGCGTTAGAAGGGCTTGTGCGATCCGATGACCCCTAGAGCTTGACTGGTGGGAAAGATAATAATTGCTCCTGGAATGGCCACTCATGCCTGATTGGTCAAAGTGTAAGGAGATAGACAGTAGATTAAAGAAGACAGCGTTTTTGACGGGCGAAAGTAAATCCGTTTTTTGTGTAAAATTGTTCACCTAGTAGGACTGTTAGTTATATGAAATATGCAACATTTTTTATAAAATCATTACCATTTTGCTATAAACTACCTATGTAAGTTATTACTGTATCCATGCAATATCGATGAAAAACCAGCGCATCGTGCAATATGACCTATTGCACAATTTAATTACTTCAGTATTCCCTTCCTGGTGCTATCGACCCGTATGGTTTCAGCTATTCTATTATTTTATGCAATTTGGTCAGAAAAAAGGTAGACCTTGTAATAGCATCATGCTGAAAGCTCTGCATTGTAGGCAATGGAAACACCCTTCAACTACTTTTCCCATGATTGACGTTGGTACATGTGCTGGAAACGGGGAAGCGTTTGTTACTGGGATGTTAGCCGTAATCCTGGGGCCGAACCAACAGTATTTGACAGGAACACCCAAGCCCTAGATGGAGCAAAACTAACCCAAGCGAGACTAAAACAGGGACTCCGGGATTAGTAGGCGAGGATCTTTCCCAACCACTACCTTTTTTCGCATTAGAATTTTACTTTAATCCCCACAAGTTTCATTCCGTGCCTGTTTTATGGAATTTTGTGATCAAGAAAATTGCTCATAAACTGTTTTTTCCTACCGGGATTGCTTCTTTTTATGTATACTATCTCTTAGAGAGGTATGCCTAGGGAAAACGAAAATGATACAGATTGTGGTAGGCTGTATTAAGCTCGATTACATGCATGTAATAATGCGAGTTGATTGCTGGACGGACAGTTTCAAAACGTCATTTTTTCATTTAACAATTAGGACCCACGATAGCTATGATTGACGCATGAATGTACATTATGGATTGTTAACTCGTCGCCAAAAACTGTTGTCTAGAATTCCGTCAACAAACAACTTTTTGGATTGTGGCGCCGCCTAGTGATGAAATACGGCAGTTCAAATGTAAATACAGTCGACAGATTGTAAATAAACAAGTCTTACTGGTTTTACTTACCAGTAATCATAATGCAGTGGATAAAAATGTAGTACCATACGCGGGATGTAATTACGCACTTTCTCACGTTAACAACAATCAACAACGGCCATTTACGATTCAACTGAAAAGACTTATTTCAAAGTAGCGCCAAGGACTGGGTGAACTAACTGTGGAAATTTAGGCAACACGTAGCCTAGGCAACGATCCCAAACATTTAAACCCATTATGTATATTCATGGATTGATGTCTCCAAGAAGATTAGAGGTGACGATGGGTACCCTTCTTTCATGCTTCATTTATTTGATTTTTTGCAGTTTTCAATATCTACAAGGGATACAATTTAATATTTTTGTCCTGTTTGTCTGAACTTTTATCATAGATGTCGCATTCCAAAATATCTATCGGGATATGAAGTCGAGGCTGTTTCCGTGGTAGAAAGACCCTGTTTCGTGTTTCTTAGCTCATCATTATCATCTACTCGGCAACTTCTCCCCTAATTGTGAATACCCCGCATGATTTTTTCTCTATGAATGAGTATTTTGTAGTGCGCATGAATAAGCAGTATTGTTGGAACTAATCAGTAGTGGAATCTTGGCCCTGGTAATAAACGTTGGCATGTTCGCTTACTTGGATCTCTTCTGGAGTCTGATTTGGTCTTCCCTTGTTCTTCCACCTGCTTTTGATTTGCACCCAGTAAAATTTTGAAGTTCGATCTCGAACCGGGATAAGATTTGGGTGCCTGTTGTGAAGTCACCCCGCACCACACACCCTTCACGTGGCTTTCACGATGTTTCGTAGATGTAGATGCGGTGAGTTAAGCAAAAGGTTTCCGTAAACCTACCAATCAGATGGTAGGATATCCGAAGATGAAACGACCATAGGATGGACCAGACGAGACGGACCGCAGCGATTGCGAAGTTCAACGTCGCGTCGCGTCTTCTCTCCGAGAAATGTTTCTCATCAAACGAGACGAGACTGTTTCCCTCCTCTGCCCGTTGCGAATCCTCCCAACTTCCATTTTCATCGACCCCCTCTGGCTGTAGGGAGATATTTTTTCAGAAGATAATCCAGAGTCGTGACCTTGACCCGTCCTCTGTTCCTCTCGGCCGCCTCTACCTCTTCCTCTCTCTCTCTCTCCTTCTCTAAGCTCCGCTCCTCCTTTCAGAGATATTCCCGTGAGCATTCATATTTTCGCCCACTTTAGATTTGTGAATCCTCTCAATTTGCCCGTGTGTGTAATCTAGCGAAAAATACGGCACGCTTTTGAGCGAAGGAAGGAATGTAATTGGGTTGAAAACGGCCCAGGGCATCTCTTTTAGGATGGATTTCAGAGTGAATTAAAAGATTTGCTTTCGACACAACACAACAGTATGGTGTAATACGAGAAAAGAATGAAAATATTTATAAAAAACTACTTTTTTTAAAATATCTCTACAAATATATTAGGATATCGATTTGTAGTTTTTTCTAGAAAAAATGTGGACGTGTCTATGCTATTTTGATTCTTTACTGCTGCTAACTTTTCATTTAGAATGTGACATAACTCAGTGAGAAAGTAATTGAATAATAATAACGTGTTACATAATGTGAGAGGAAATGAGAACGAGCGATGGCGGCAGTTATTGTAAGCGCTCAAGCTTCTAACATGAAGGTCACTAGATTAGAGACACAAAAGTTTTTAATTAAATCGTATTCTTTTGTGGAAAAAACATTTTCAGAGTAACTTTAGAACATTTTGGGCATAGAAATTTCAATCTGTTAAATTCTTAAAAATTGTGAATTTAACTAGATATAGATCTTTAAATGATCGCAAACAGTACTTACGAAGTGGATAATGAAGGATAAAGTTTATTTTGGAAAGGAAGATGAGAGATGAAGTGTAGAAATGATGAAGTGGTGAGTGTGTTTACCTTAGGATGGACAAAAACGAAAAGGGAATTGTAGGGTAGCCGTAATCCATCAAATACCTACTGCCTTGACCAGTAGAACAGTTGATTAATCAGATTTCAAACCCGGCCCTTTTCCTAAGCACAAACAGTTCATCAAAAGGATTCTGGTGTGTCTCACTTTGAATGATCTATAATACTACCACAGTAATAATTTGTTGAAACGGTTATCCTTTTAAATTTCTCCGTCATCAATCAATCAACCAAGCAATCGTGCATCGAATTTCCCTCACTTTATCAATACCGACCATGTTTAGATACTCAATTTTATTATCAAGGTAATGGAATTTAGGATTGGTTGTATTGTCTCTGGTTCAATATTTTGCAGGTGTGTACCTTTAATTAATGTGTACTCTCATTGATTACTCACACATCAAGTAACCAGTAGCTTGGTGTAATAAAGGGAAACCAGACAACCTGGTAACTTCAAGTTAACGTGATGCAACGTCGTATTGTGGTAAACCTTTACCATTGGTGATGGGTGATAGGTGTGGTAAAACTTGGCATAGACCCTCATAATGCAGCGGGCGGATATATCGGCTCATGGGCCAAAATTGTTCAACTTTAGTACACTAATGTAATTACAATTATTTTTTATACGATGAAAAAGTCTTTTAAGATTATTATCTAATTCATTTCATACATATATACCCATCACGTCGTTCCCTTCCCGGGTAGGCGCAGTCACAAAGTTTCACTCATAAATACATATTTGTACACCTAACTCTGCTTCAATAATTTCCTCCATACTGACCTATCCTTGCAAACATCTTTTGCCTCATTTACCCCCATACACTGCTTCATACACGCCCTCCTGTTTTTAAGACCCCTAATATTCCTCGTCTGTAGAATTTCCTCAACCACATTCAACCACAACTTTCTCGGCCTACCTCAATCTCTGGCTCCATTCAGTTCACTCTTATATATCTGTTTCGTTATTCGACTCTCATTCACTCTCTCAACATGGCCAAACCAAATAAGCACTTTCCTTTCATATATGTCCATTACTGGAGCATCTAACCCACATTCATTTATCATTTCATAGGCAATATAAAAATCAAATATGGATATTTTAAACAATAACCTCATAATATGTTTTCCTAAAATGATACATTTTATTAAAAATCCCTCAGTATTTATCGCTAGTAGCGCTGGCAGGGGTCAACACTAAGAGGGTTACTGCCGAAATAGTCATCGGATGAGAAAAATAGTACATAAAGAGTTTATTAAATAACATACACAATTCCTCGCAAGTTTAGCCGTGAACCTTTGCTCTTCAGGGTCATCGGCTATACATTTTTCGCCGTAATACTTCAAATGTTTCCAATTTCAGAATATAGGATAGTATTTTAGCTCACATCCCACGTATAAGCAACATTTATTCGTACAAAATTTCTGGGATGCTCCCTCGCGTCAAGTTCGGCGATCACCTCAGCCATGACACGGGAGGAATGGGGAAAAAGCGGGCCAAAAAATTTTCTCCACCCCCCCCACTGAGCAAGAGGTGGCAGTGCCCAGGTGTTGACGTGCTGACTTAATTTAACGTGGCCACATTTTGTTAAACAAAAGAAAAACACGACACGGGAATTGGGGGAAAAGCGTTAATCCGGACAGCACGCCCACAAAATCCAATTAAAGAGCGTTTTAAACCACTTCAACTTAATTTCCCTCTTCAATTTCGGGAGCGAGTCGGCTTTGGGCGTACCTTACCACCGACCCGACCTATCGAGGCTGCTCTCACGTCTATTCAAAGCTTTTGCTCTCCCCGTAATTGCCGGGAGCTCCGAGGAAATAGATGCCGCCGACGAACACACTCACTCATTTATATATATATATATATATATATATATATATATATATATATATATATATATATATATATATATATATACATATATATAAAGTTCTTGCGAAGATTCCACGAACGTGGCAAACAATATAAAACTTCGTCACAGGGTGACACTAAACATAAAACATATAAAAAGGAAACTCACGAGTTTAAAATTTTCGGTGGGTCGCCCGCACCTTCATCAGTGATAGATATGTATGTATGTATGTATATATATACATACATACACACACATATATACATATATATACATATACATACACATACACTACCTCTAAACTCTTAGAACACCACGCACGTGCACCCTGAGAGGAAAGGCCGCGTGCCTAGGGTCTGGAGTACCTCATTAATGTCAGCATTATGACTTTACTCAGTCAACTCGCGGCTCGTTGCTTTTTACTTTACCCGCGTCCCGAGTAGGGAGCCGTGGAGCGCAGTACCTATCCGGGTAGGGACGAAAATCCGCGTCAAGCTCCGTGCCCTGAGCTTCCTACGCCCGACTCCGGCCATGACTCCCGGGAGCGGAGCGAGGATGGCGCTCCACAATGAGCGATTCTGAGAAAAGTACCCATTAGGAACAGGAAACCACATATCTAACCCAGGGAGGGACATATACGCGAGTTCCATTGCATATTTCTATCGAAAGCTACTCAAGGCAACAATTTCAGTGGCAAAGAAAACCGAATTCAGTGGCAATGAAATACGGAACAAAAATGGCGTTTCTAGGAAAGTATCCAATCCGACTAGGAGAAAACGAATATTTAAACTCCATGATAGTTGCCGAGGACCAAATCGTACTGAAGAAAATGAAGACCATTAACAATTGGCTGTCCATAAATTAGACCTGACATCGAAAGATTATAACTTGAAAATATCTGTACAAAAATACCAATAAAATTGTTTTTTTCATGGAAAGTACCCAGTCCGAACAAAAATAATATCTTAGAGCAGGTATCACACTTCTAAATTTTTGGGAAGCGATAACACTTAAGATGAGGAAAAAGGTATTGCCATTGAAACTACCAGTTACCAAAGAATATGTGGTGCTATAAAACCAGCACCAAAAAATATACAAAGGATACTCAAATAAAATTTTACAAAATAATGGCTGCCCTCAAATTACTACATGGACCAGAAGCTTGGGAACTTAGATAGAGGGACTACGGACAGATTTAAATATCAGAAATCCATTTATTTAGATTTGTGAGAATTAGAAATAAAGTATTCTCCCTAATTTCCACATTTTAGAGTCCCTCGATCGGTTTAATGATACGCAGGCGACATATCTAGAGTACACAGAGAACTTTCTGTCATCGTCTTTTACTTTCTCGTTTTTCTTAAGGATAGGAAATGGGGGGCTGTTCTTGTAGGATATGTGTACTATAACTCTTTACTTGAGATGAGGAAATGCTGGAGAGGATTAACAGAAACCAGGTCGTCAAGGAGGAAGGATTGGTATTGGATGATCTGGCCAAAGAGCGGAGAAGTGGGAGAGGGCTTTGTTGTTCAAAGAAATTGGGTCCCTTAACAAATCTGATGCACGCAATTCAGAAAACAAGTAACAAGCTTACCATTTAGTACAATTAGCACCTTTGACAAATAATGCGAGACTGGCATTAAAGTTGGATGAGACAAACTCGAGCTAGAAGAGCCACTTAATTACTTGGGTCGTAGAAGAAAAAGGACATAGTAGAAAAGACATACGGAAGAGAATAGTGCTAGCTAAGGAGGCATTTGGTAATAAAAGGGAGCTGATGACGGGGACATTGGGTAAGGATGTGAAGAAGAGGATGGTGAAGAGCTTGATGTGGATCTTAGCGTTGTATGGGGCAGAAACGTGGACCCTCAGAAAGAAGGGTGAGAATAGGCTGTAAGTTTTTGAGATGTGGGTGTGGAAAAGGATGGAGATGGTTAGGTGGATGGAAAGGGAGACTAACGAAGAAGCGCTCGAGATGGTGGGCAAGGAAACAAAACTTCTGAATGTCTTACGAATGAAACACCCTTCAGCCATCTACCCATCTACCATCAGCCATCAGCCATCTACCTGGGTAGGCAGGGTAGATGGCTGAAGGGTGTTATAAAGGGCAATGGGTGGCTCAAGAGTGCGATAAAGGGGAAGATGTTGGGCAAGTGGGGAAGGAGAAGAAAGAGAATAGGTTTCATGAACGGGATGAAGAAGGGTAGATCGTATGCTGAGGCGAAACAGGATATACTAGAGGGAGAGAGGCCCGTGAAAGTTTAGAAAATCCGAAGGAGATTCTCTGATATTCAACAAAATCTACCTTTACCGGTAGATTACTAAAAGTATAATAATCACGGGCGCGTAAATTTTTTTTTTTAACTTAGCGACTAACTAGGTAAGGGAACTCAAATTAGGCTCAAAACACACGGGATAAGGTGGATAATTCTCTTATAATTTAACCTTACATTCTTACTCCGGTTGGAAAGGGCATGGAGTGGTGGACAGGGCAGTAACGCTAATGCATGTTTCCCTTTGCTATTACCCCTTGATGAACAAAGCTATTTTCACTTAATTGTTTCGCTAGCCAAGTTAGTTGGCTCTTAAGAGGGAATTATCGCCTTGTCTCTTCCCATCTGCTAACCGTGTACGACGCGGAGACGGCCGCAGGTTGTCCCGCCGACGACTCGACTGGCCTCGCGGCTTGCCGCCGCGTAACCTGCTCCGTTTCACGCGGTAACCACGGCGATTCCTCCCTCTCCACCTTCCCTCCCCACCTGGCCGGCCTCTCGACCACTCTCGACCACCCACTCCATCCGGCAACAGACTGCTCCCATTTCCTCCACCTCCCCCGATTCAACAAAGCCGCCCAGCTCCGTGAAGATTAACCCGCCACCCAGCGGTCGACTCCAATCAAATCGTGACGAGCGTCTCGCGAAGGCTGAAGTCGGAAGGCTTGTCTCGGAGTGTAAACTTGAGGAGAGTCCATCACTACTCAGTGCGTCATCACAAATTTTAAATTCGATGCTACTGTTTGAAAATACTGCTGTCAATAGAGGCATGTTCTAGCTATTATAAAACAAATTTATGTGTATTAAATAGGCGAATAATTCGACGAATATAAATTTTTACGATCGCTACTTCAATTAAATGGAAAAGACTGAAGGGCCATTTCTGTTACCCTAATGCATTTTTACCTCGTACGAATTAATGAACTCAGTCTTGGTGGCTAATTTCTTATAACTTCAAAAATACGGTGCCTTAAGATTGATTGATTGGGTTAACCATGAAAATAGAACTAGGGAAATAGATTTATAGACAGGTTTAATACGTCGTTTTTCCCGCGATCGATTAAAGATGGCTACCTTAAGACTTTGAAGTAGGTTAATTGACAGGTAGTGCAGTTGATTAGTTGATGTGCTCCCTGATGATTGTTTATAAATCTCCCGCGTTGTGCTAACACCATGTTTTGCACGTTCCCTGTATGACTCTTGTGTCACACATAAGTAGTTGCATTATGGATTAATTTAATGGTTTATGTAGCATTTTGAGCATACCTACCTATAGTATGGTGCCCGTTGGTGAAAGTTAATTTCTACACTGTAGTGCATGTTGGTGATACGTCCTTCCTGCCAAACACCCTTGAGGTAGCTTGTAGGGTAACATGTAGATGTAAATTTTCATCAACCTCATTACGGTAGATTCAAATGAAACTAAGCACAAATCATCTGTTTCTTTCAAGAAATATTTACTTACATTACATTTTCACGGGGGATAAGCATATTTACAGTTGACAGGCTCCTTTCCTCATGCGCGATATCTTTATTCAACTCAGCATTCGATGTTATCAACAGCATCCCTTCGCCCCACATTATCTGTGACAAGCACCTTCTTCGCCCCATCCTGCTCTCCCCCGGGGAGTTTCCTTCCTCACTCACCATTCCATACACTGCATTGTCTCCGATCTTCTCTATTCCAGATGTCATACGCCTTCAGACAATTCTCGCCCTCTTTTCTTACAATTTTTTATAAGTACTCTACTGGTAAAAGTTAGGTTTCGTTGAATGTGAGAGAATCTCCTCCCTGTTTTCTGCACAGGGTTCTATCCATCTCAAATAGTGCCTTTTTCACCTCTGAATACGATCTACCCTTCTTTCTCTGGTCCTCAAAACCTATTCCTTTTTCCTCTTCCCCGCTTACCCAACATCCTTCTATAACTTCGTCCAGCCACTCACCCTGTCCATCCCGGATTTCTTTCAGAAGTTTCCTTTCCTCGCCGGCCATACTAAGCACTTCCTCGTTCGTCTTCCTTTCCGTCCACCGCACCTTCTCCCCATCCACATCTCAAATGCCTGCAGTCTATTCTCGTCCTCCTCTCTGAGGGTTCACGTTTCTTCCCCATAGAACGATATGCTCCATATCTAGCTCTTCACGAGCCTCCTCCTCACATCCTTACCTAATGTCTCCGTCATCAGCTTCCGTCTATTACTAAATGGTTCCTTAGCTAACGCTATATTTCTCATTATGTCTTTGATACTGTGCGCATTTTCTTCTAGCGGACTGCCTAAATAATTAAAACGCTCTAATTGCTTAAAGTTTTTGACCTTAAATCAAGAGTCCAAATTTGCACGCCATACATCGCTGCCTTCCGTACGTATTAAACACTTGACCGCCCATTCTTTGATATTAATCGTTACAAATATGTATACGTAATCATACAGGATAAAGTCTGCAGCAGTTTGATGTCACACGTGGATGAACGCAACACTTGGCGAGGGAATGGACGTTACACTACTAGAGTTTACCCTCGGCATACCGATTAACTTGAAGGGTTCCGTTTAAACAACCTCATCTGCAAGGCATCTATGATCATTACATAAACACACTCAATCCCTGTGCCACCTTCATGATGAGGCATCAACATGAGTAGATCTTGAATTGATGCTCTCGCTTTGGAGAACGCTAAATCATCTTATAAGTCCCTCATAAATTCTTCATTCATCAGCTGGGGTAAATAGCGAATTGATTACCTACTATGGGACGTAGATGGCACGCACAAAAGTTTCCTTCCCCGAGTCATTGCTTAAAAAGTATAATTAAATGTTTCTTTCTAAAATAACACGGTTAAATATTCATTTTTGCCATTGCCATTGACATTGCCAAAGTTCCATTTTACTTCATCGTTGCATAAAGTGTAATGAACGACTATCGGACTGGAGAGTGGAGTGGAAGGCTGCAGCAGATCAACTATCGTAATTACGATTTATGTTATTTTGACTCTGAGGTAGATTATTCTAATTCTATAACTTATATTCTGATAATTTTTCCATCTCTGAAGATGCCCTCGCCTAAATGTCGCTCTCCAGTTCCTTGAGGAACCTAAGTCATTTCCCAAATTCATGAATATATCGTATCCAAGGACGCCCGCCCATTTTGATGCTAGTGTATTTCTTACTATAGAGAAAACTACTCGCCTTGGCAGATAATGCCCAATGATTGTTTGCGAAAGTCTATGGTTGTTCAATGAAAGATGCAAAGGCCCTAGAGGCAGTTTTAGGGTTGTTGGTAAATAAACAATGAAAAGTTAAAGCCTGCTTTGTTTGATATTCTTCTATTTGCGATATGACATTCAACATGACACAAAGAGAAAATGCACCCGTATTTTGCTTTAAGGATGAAATAAAAAAATGAAAATTAAACCTCAATGAATGTTAAGGACGTGTTTCTCGTTCACGAAAGGAAAAAAAAAACAAAAGACAGAAAAGACAAAGAACAAAAGACCCCCATGTTAATTCACTACAAAACCCCCATTGTTGGTCGTAAAATAGTATGAAAAATTCAGGTGTCGTCAATTCATCTCCTCTAATCTCAACTCCATCTTCATCAAATTAAACGATTAAACGAAATACCTCACGAAGCTCTATTTCCTCTAATCTGCCATAGGGGATCAATCGGATTCAGATAAAAAAATCAAAATTAACCTCGATTACTCGTCCTACATGTGGAAAACCTGCCCAATTTGGACATCATCCATTTTAACAACGAATTTCAAATGACTTTGGCGTGGACAAAACAAAATGTTGCTCTTTATTGTCGAATCCTCCGGTTTCTCTCCATTAATCTGGTCTATTACAAGAAAGACTACATCAGCAGCATAATAGATGTCCTGTTCTACCAATTCATTACCCTCATGAGACCTTTATGAAAATCACTGGTGTAATTGATAAAAAATACTATTCTTTTATTCCCCTGTGATACGACAAATATAATCAAGCGGAATCAAATGGGCAAGAAAGATGACACATCTCTTGGTATGATTTTAAAGATATATACCAATTATTGAATTAAATAATGTCATAACATGGGTGTTTGTGCCCGTCTGTCGTTGTTGTTACTCACCCGGCATAAATTGGCCAATTGTATTCTGGGTAGTAAAAAAAAATACGAATAATTTATATGGAGAATGCACTGCAGCTGGCTCCTTTGGCTAGAAAAAATGTCCACTAAAAAGCTGACCGAATTATCTACGCTTTGTGTACCTAAATTTTCTACTAGCTAAGACATGATACATGTTAGATAATTGAGTAACATTTACATCTACACCTTTACTCTATCCTGCGAGCTGCCGCGGAGGTGTGTGGCAAGGAAAATTCCCACACAAGTCATGGAAAAGGGAGAAAATATGGAAATGGAGGGACAAGAGGACGGAAATGAATTGTGTGCTATAAACTTTTTGCTATTAAGGTAGTGTCACACATTTTAGGTTATAATCACCTGTAGTGCGGGAAAAAAATATTTTTTCTCACAATTAGGCACTGCATCGCTCTTATTTTACCTCTTCTTGCATTTCTAGACATTGATACAACGCGGGGATAAAATAATCCTCTTAATGCCGTTCTGAAACTCGCCGGATTGGAGTTAATAAAGTAATCTAAGCCTAGCAAGTACCCTCGGATTCTCCAGCAGTTGCCGACTTAATCCTACCATCAGTTGTTTGACAACCATACAATTGCGACTTCCAGTACACTCGCAGCAGCTTTGTAACGAAGCTTGCTGCTGTTTGCTTCGCAAATGAAATTTTTCTGTGCTGGGTCCCAAATGCTCGCAGTGCATTTGATGTGGTTTAATCAGAGTAAGGATGCATTTTTCTTTCCCTTGTTCTTCGGAGAACCCTTTTAATATTTGCTTGATTTATCCTGGTTTCTTTGGATGGTACGCCGAAAAAGTCTGGTGTGTGTGTTACCCCATGCTATGTCAACAGTCAAGGTGGTTGCAACAATATCGAAAAATGTGTAATTCCTTATATTTGTCTCAATTTGTCGCGGTAGAAATTTCCTAAATAAAAGCGTCTACGGAGATAAGCATTAGTCGTCGTCGATTCAATGAAAGTTTGTTAGGGTACGGTGGTACGGAGGAAATCATTGAAATAGGGGCTAGGTATTAATGGACGTACGCCGTAAAGTTAAGCTCTTTTTACCATGGATACCCTGAATGGAATGGAAAAAAGATGGATACACAGATACCACTCGGAAGCAATTTTTGAACGATTAATTTAGCATTATCCGACGCCATTTCGGGAAATAATACGACATCAATGGTGACCAAATGCATCTCACTTTACCACGGTATCTCATTTCACGTATCCTCGCAATATATGCACCGCCATATAAAAATAAGAGACTGTAATATTGTTAAGCTTTTGACAAAACGGCTTTGGTTGACATAAATACGTCATATTTTGCTTAATCGCCAGTTTGATTTGATCTGGTGCTTAGTGGGACTTTTCCAATCAAGGTGCTGAGGTTAGCACGCCTCTGAAAACACCATTTCACTTCAGGTCACACGAACGACGTTTAATGAAACGAATTGCTCAGTGGAAATATTTCATTACCTACTCGTTAATGTTCAATGGGCGAATAACCGTCACGGCCGAATTTTTTCGTAACGTTATATCCTTTTCTACCCCCCTCCCTACCTACTTATTTTTCTCCCCTTATTTCCCGTCTCCCTTGCTCCCTCCTCTCTTTGTTCTCCGATGTTCTTGATTTTTCCGTGACCTTCTTTCTTCTCCAACCTTACTCCTATTTCCCGTACCCACCCCTCCTTTTAACCATATAAATGCGATGCCTCCTTTTTCTCAGTGTCTAGAACCTACTGATGACTCCGTTAGGCGAAACTTGTTTTAATTATCATAAAAATTGTGGAAAAGTACGATTGTTGTAGTTATCATAACGAACTTCCACAACATAACGCCTGAATCTGATGTACTTAAAGTTGCTGAATTTGCTCATCATCATTGGTCGTTCAATCCTAGGATTGGTTGATTACAGCCCTCCATCCTTCCCTATCTAATGCTAGTTCATTTACCTCCAATACAAAATACCTGCCTATCTACTTTTCTCTTTATTTGGTCCATGAATCTGTTCCTTGGTCTTCCTCTGGGAGCTTTTCCCTCTATTTTTCCTTCTGTAGAGTGCTATACTCCACACGAATGTTTTTACAGAATTTACTCAACAGTATTAATTAAAAACGTACGCTTTTTAATCACAGAGCAATAAAAAATCCTCACATTATGCATCTTATACGTCTGTAATGAAAATCAACTAACTGGACGACAATCCCAGACGTCGACGTTTTTTCGTTGCTTAGCGTTCATTAACTTGTCTACCTGTTCTATTACAAAGAGCGCTACGGGGTGCGCAGAGCACGTAACGAATGAAACGCAAGTGCGCCGCTGTGTTGCAAAGTGATTAGCGCACTGGAGCGAATGGACAGCACCCAATATCTCTGTGACGAATCTTCTGTTGAGCAAGCGGCAATATGCAGCCACTGGCAATCGAATGGTGACTTTCACAGATGGAATTTCAAATCAGCTCGCAAACTTGAAATACGTAAATTTTCCACCATTGTTCTATCTTTATCCTGAGTATATCCGTTTCATTTTATATTCCAATTGATTATTTGAATTGCTTTCGCCAGGGCGATCCAGTTAACCTGGTTCTCGTGCGCAGAGAATTCCGTGCTATAATTACAGCTATTCATACTTACCCATGCAAAATAATGGTACGGTAGGACATAATGTAGCTAATGAAGTAATGCATGTATAGTTGGGCGTTTATATGATAAATGTTGGTGTACGATGGAAATTTTGTGATAGCCTTCGGAGAAAAATTGCCGTAATTTTTAGCTTATTGAATGGGGAATAGGATAAAATCCATTGTTGTGCATTGAAAATTATCATTCATTTCCCTCCGTGGATGCACAAAAACATAAGTAAATTATTACAGCAGCAAATTTGACAAAATTATTATCAAAACCAATTATGTATCTGTAATCATTTCTACGGATGGTAACCCAATACACAGTAGGATTTCCTGTGAAGAACGGATATTCCACTCAGATGCACATCTGTTATAACATTCTATTTCGTATATATATTTGTAAAATATGTCAAGTTAGGTTGAACAATTGGTATGATTATTTTGAAATAAAAATGGGTAGTATTTAAGTGCAGTGATTTACATTTAAATCTGTTTAGGGGTCTTTTTGTTTTGATAAATTATGCAAAATTAAAATTATGAGGGACCGAATGCTGTCCAATTCGGCCGTAGTAATTGGAAGTTTTTACTCGCCTTCGAAGGACGGGCTATCTGAATATCGAGGATCAGAAGTTCAATTATCCGGATCAAATTGAATTGCTGAACGCCTTTTTTTTCATTCTAGCGAGTTGTGGTCCCCTTTTGCTCGACGATAGGTGGCGCTGTTTTGCAAATTCCATTGTAATGCCCGCAGTACGGCGAAGTTATTCCTGGCGGGTGTCCGCGGCTCAAACCAGTAGAATTGGTATCATTGATGTTCGTGGACAATGCGCTACGTAATTACAGCGTAGCAATTTAACTGAAAAAATAAATCTTCAGTTGGAGGTCAAAAAAGTTAGGAATGGTTTGTTTAATGGCAATAATAAGACAAAGAGGATGCGAATAGATGGCTGAAGTTTGAGATGTGGGTGTGGAGAAACATGGAGAAGGTGCGGTTGACGGAAAGGAAGACAAACGAGGAAGTCCTAGGCATAGTGGACGAGGAAAGGAGGTGATTGAATGAAATTCTGGGATAGGCAGGGTATGTAGCAGGAGGAAGCAATAAGGGGAGATAGTTTGCTTAAGACTATGATAGAAGAAGGATGTTGGGCAAGCAAGGAAGGGGAAGAAAGAGAATAGGTTTTTATGGACGGGATTAAGAAGGGTAGATCGTATGCTGAGGTGAAAAATGAAATACTAGATGTAGATAGGACCCCAAAGGTTTAGAAATCCTGGATGAGTTCCAGTGAATTATTAAAAAATCTTACCCTGTGCCGATGGAAAACGTAATAGGACGAAAGTGATGAAATTTTCTGGACGAAGAAGGGGATGATATGAGAATAAGAGGGTACAAAACCTGGAATTTTGCGTAATATACGTACGTGGATAGTATTTTGGAGGAAAGTGGCTTTAGTAGTAAGGTTTTTTGAAGTGGATTTGCCCCGCATAAAGAACAATTTTGAAGTAGAAGGGACGAAGGGGGTTCTCAGAATAGACGTAAAAAAGACTAAAGAGTCTCAAAAGTCTTGCATTAAGTGAGGCTCTGTTTGGGTTGGACACTTGGTTATTGCTAAAGCATGTATGAATGAATGAATGAATATTTCATTTATGCTCTGGGATAACCCATTAGAGCAAACAACTATGTTGCATTTTCACTTTCTGCTCAAATAATACTGCAACAGAAAGACTATTAATAGTTAAGAAAAACTATAATTGAACAATTTAACAAAAAGATTTAAACAACTTCCTATTAGTCAACTCAACAAAATTCAGTCTGAAGGTTTTTAATATAAGTAAAGTTTATTTGTAAATGATTCCAGTGAAGAGGAAGATTTGATACGAGAAGGCAATAAATTCCGAAGCTTAGAAGCGGTGATAAGGAAAAACAGATAAAAAGCGGTGATGAAAGGCATGTACGTAGACATATGCGTGTGAAAGGTATGTTATTGAGAGGAGGCTGGAGAGGATGAGCTGGGTGGCGAGGAGGACGAACGAGGAGGTTTTGAATTTTCTTGAAGAGGAGAGGAAGCTGGTGGCAGAGATTGAAGATGGTGATGTAGAGGGATGAAAACTGCGGAAGCGTTAAAGCTGAAGAAAGAGGATGAGAATTGTCAGCGATATTAGAAGAGATAGGCTATATGAGAAATTCAATGGGGATCCGATGACAAGACATATATAAGAAGGAAGAACGAGATTATGTAACACATTCGTGATTTTAGGTTAAGGAAGTTGGTTCGCGACTGAATGAGTCATAATTCTAGCGGCATCCCGATTGTTTTAGTTATGTACAGGAGCCTTTAAAGGAATACTGCTTTGATTTGTATTATGTCTACTTTAGAGGAAAGCTGAAATATCGTATTAAAAATGAATATTATGAAGACCAGTTTACGAAAAGGCTTTTTAATCGAATACCGAGACTTGAGTCGTGCAGCGATTATGCCTAAATAAGTAATTAGATTTATGAAACTTTTTCAACAATATATATCATCAGAAATATCTAAAAATTCATGTGATTGTTATATTACAATATTTTCTCAAGTAAACCCTATATTTACATTTATTTCAAGGTTAATTCATTTCTCAAAACTTTGGCAACGCCGTAGTGAACTTAGTTGATGTCCTTAGTGACTGGTGTTTGATGTGCTTGAAGTACTTTCCTACTTTAAACACATTGAATAAGTTCTTTTTAGAAGTTCTCATACTACATAGTCCTTTTCAGGACTAAATTGATCACTGAATGGTGTTATTGTGGAGATAAGTACTATAACGCCCTTTATACATGGTTTTTGTATAATTTAATTGCTGCTACACTATCTAATTGTCCAACCTAGCGATGGATGAGAGGAAAGGTAGTGAGCTGTGAAGTGGAAGGTGCGAGGTTCGTTTCTCTGAAGTGGAATATATTTTTCTTCTTTTTTCCGTATTTTTTTACTAACATCTTTTAAAAATTTTGTTTTCATCATCGGAACTCGCTTTAAAAACATTTTTCCCCCAAAAAAGATGAAAATTGAACGTTTGAACGAACGTTTCGTTGCCTACAAAAAATTGACTGTCAGAATTTCGACCAGATCGACCGTTCAGACGCTAGAGCTCAAAATTGTGAGAAATGATACGGAACAAAGAGTAAAGATAGTAATTTATTTAGATGATGGGCTTATGGCATTAAGAATAGGAATGTTACCTAAGGTCATAATTCAAGTATATATCTTTACTTCTGGCTAAGACGATGAACAGACATGAATTCAAAATCACAAAGGTATACATTAGGATTTAAAACAACTAGTTTGTATTATTCAGAAATATTTATAATATCAAGGGTTCATTTTAGCTGTAAGTGCCGCATTCATCAGTCGTTTTTAAGTGATGTTCATTATTATTATGTGTCAACAAAATGTTTTAGGAATATTTACCGGGCCTGTTTGGGTTATATGAAGCCCTTCATTTTTTGACCGATGTTTGTCATTGATCGAAGTGGTACTATATTTTCAAACAAACAATTTACAGCTTCTGAAATGTGCCTCCCTGTTTGACTTCCTACGGTATGTGTAAGTTCACTTCCAACGCTGCCACATGTATGACCGACCCCAGCGCCCCGATCAGCTAACTACTGTGTCTCGGATAAAATTTCGATAATAATGATTTAATTTCTCAGAAACTAAGTCGGTGACCTACCGTCATTTTTGCACTAATCAGTTTCTTATATCCTTGTTTATACCATATCCGTTTTTTGTATAAACGACATGGGTTTCAACACTCTAAATCTATATTTTATGTACCAAGGATCCGCTCCTACCGTTCTAAGTAATGTAAATATAGCTATTTTCAAATGCATTTTTTGGAAAAACCAGAACGGAAAGTATATTTCTAATTAAACCAATCGATAGAGGACCTTATATTCTATAATTCCTGCGAATATGAAGAAAATGGCATGGACTTTAGTTTTAGGACCAACCTCCTGAAGTATCGTCTAAAAAACAACTGCAGCCCTCCACCCTTCCCTATCTAATCCTCTTATTTCTATCTCTTCTTTCATACTTTCTTCTTACATACATTCTCTCCTTACATACTTTCTCTTCTTACATACTTTCCTCTTCATACGGTTTATGAACTTATTCCTGGGTCTTCCTCAGGGGACTTTTCCCTCCATTTTACCTGAAGTTCTGTTTTCCACAAACTCACTGTGTCTCTGAGGGTGTCCAAATCATATTGTTCTTCTTTTAGCTATCGGGTTCCACATGGTTCATCTTTCGTACCCTATGAAATTCTCTCTTCTCCATTTCAATATTAACGACAGGTAACTGGCGTAGGATTCGGTTACTCCCTAAGCTTAAGTGTTGAGGGCTGATCGAGAACCACTGTGATTCAAATACTCTTTTAGGGGAACTTAACTTACTTTTGGTTGGACTTAAAATTTCACTCTTCTTCTTCTTTTTACAGTGATGGACGGGTCATTGGCGTGGAATTATAAATCCTTTGTGCATCAGTCAATGCGACGTATGAGGCTTACCGCGCTCCACATATTCGAGCTGAAGGGTGAGTAACTTCATTACAAAATATTTAATTCTAATCTAATCTATCTAATCTAAATCTAATCTAATACCACTTCTTCAAGCGTTACTAATGGATGGAATGATGAGCAATAATTTCTAAGTCTAACGATATAGGTCTTCCAAAACCGTGAATGTATGACTAAGTGCAACCTAAGAGGATCTCTGTAACAAGCATCCCCAGATATAGGAGTGAGTGACGCGTTGACGTAGAGATTTCTGGTCGGTTGACTGTATGATTTGGTGGTATTGTCATTTTAATTTTAAATTAGCTCCTCCCTCCGTCAATATTAGTACACCACCTTGGGATTTCTCCTTTCCTCCATACATTATGGTTAACTCTTATAGTAAAATCTTCGCTCTCGTCACGTTAAACTCCTATAAGTAGACGAAAAATCCAGTTAGGAAATGGCCAAACTCTCGTTTACGGAGTAGAGAGTCACCAGTATTCTGGTTATGAATTATCACGGTTACGTACTGTCCTCTTTCGAAATGTCGGCTTCGAGATTTTGCTTGCTAGTTGGGTGGACTCGAACGCACAAAACAAAATCGATTATTGCTCATCTACGCCATCAATATTAGTTCTCTAACTTTACGTGAAGTTTTACCGTCCAAGTTTTGTTGAATATATTCTTTCGTAAATAATGCTCGCTCAAATAATCATTGTTTTCACTGAAAATTTCAACTGGCACCTCGATATTTCAGAGTACCAATGGCATAAGTGATCCAATGAATATTATCGATTACCTATTTTCAAAGCCTCATCACTATTCTCTGCTAACGCGTCGTTTCGTTTCATATTTTATCTTCTATTACACAATCTCTCCTATTTTGATCGTACGTTCTTTCCTGCACTGTTTCCGCTATATTTGGTCGACATCTGTTATTACCTATGAATATCAAAACTCCATTTTCATCCAATTCAACAGAGATGAGAGAAGAAGAGAGTCACTCAATAGCTTCTATGAACAATAAAAGAAATTTTACTTGTCACATCAAAACCTTTCACTATCTCCCGTCAGTTCAACTCTTCTAAATAAAATACTACTTTTTTTGGAATAGTTTCAACGCCAACTTTAAAGAAAATCACCATTTATTCGTAATTCTTTTCTTCGGGAATTCCAAGCACGATTCTTCCCTTACTTCTTACCTCGACCCAAATGAGCAAGCATCTTTGCCCCCTTTCGCCAATCGTGTGAAACGCTGGAGCTTTCAACGCGAGTCGTACTGTTGCCCTTTATTTCCCTTGCAGCCGATCGTTAGCCAACGGGCGGGGGCACTTCAGTGTACGTACCCGCCGCCGAGAACACGTCTTGTGGATGCACCGGAATGTTACACCCTCGCTTCGTGAGGAATCCTCCTCGATAACGATCGTTACGACATGCGCGTTTGCTCTCGGTGGTGGCGGCTTCCTTCTGGGCAGACCGACGGTATATAATTGACAACGGCAGCCATTAACGTTCTCGTGGAGGGGATGAACTTCTTGAGGCATCCTCGCGTCGTTTCCACGATTTTGAGGTTTCACCCGCTCTCTCTCATTTCACCCCTTCCCGGAAGAGAAGGGATTGGCTTTGAGGTTAATAGGAAGCGAGAGAAGGGAGCTATGGTAGACAAAGATCAGTTAAAAATGAGAGAATTTTAGAATGATTGGGGATATCTACTCTTCTCACCATGGCATGATGCACTTCTACTTATCAGCCTCATTTGGAGATGTGGGACCCCAATATTAGCTGCTCTACTTTATCCTTTTTATTTAAAATGTATTGATTTAAAAAAGTTATTTCTTCAAGTTATGATTCATTTCTAGTACAACGAGTTTGGAAGTAAGGAAACAATTAAAATACATATTTGGAGTATGGCTGTGAAGCCTGGGCAATATTATCTAGAGATAAAAAGATTGGGATCTCTAGGGATGTGCTGTCATCGAATGATGATGAACGTCTAATTGAAAGAGTGAATCACTCGCGAAGAAGTCGAAGTTGATGAGATAAGAAGAGTATTGTAACCACTGAGGGGACAGCCAGATAAACTTATTGGCATTTTGCGATACATTAGCTTATCGAAAAAAATTTCAGGAGAAATGAATGAGAAGATTTATGGAGAAAGAGAAAAAATAGAATTGTTCAGAAAAATTTAGCGGAATCCAAAATTCGGGTTGATGACGGCTGTCAATGACGATTCCTCATAATATATAGTTAACTTTGAGCCCCGATCAGTATATATACCACTATGAGAGTCTAATAGCTGAAATTAACACAAGCGTGGAAGTGAAGATGTACCAAATTAATGTATTCATTGCTAAGGATGTGACATATTTCAAATCAATGCGAAATGCACAATGTAGTACGTTGTCATACACGCGGTTACCAGGTAAATACAAAAGGCATTTACGCCTTTTTTATTTACCTGGCAATTTTATAACTTTATAAACTTTATAAAGTTTGCCACGAAAAAAGATATTTGGCTCGGCGGGATTCGAACCCGGATCCCTCAATCGAATTACCCATAAGGTGTGTTACGTACCTTGCCATGCTTATTAGGTGCGGTACTGGCCGATACAAGTGACCGGCAATTTGGAGATCCGGGTTCGAGATCCGGTCATGCTAAATAATTTATTACGTCGCGAATTTTATCTCATTGGTAAATATTTGTAACTAACTTTAACATGTGTCCAGACTCTTATTAGGGCAAATGGTGGTGAACAAAGACTATCGGAAACATTGGAAATGCGGTGTTATCGAGGAACGATGAAGATAATAAAGAGAGACAAAACAATTTTTTAAGTCCTAAGATGAAAAAGAGGAGTGAAAATATGTTCGGTTCAAACTTTGAGATGCTTGATAAAATTATAGGACGCAATTAAGGACAAAAAAGCTTTCTAACAGCACTAATTTGGAGGAAAAATCAATAGAAAGAATGATCTAGGAATGGAATGCATCGGAAAAACTGTGACGGAGGTTAAAATTATGGTAGAGGACTAAGGAATGAAACGGGTAGTTTGAAGAAGATTCGTGTGTAGAGTTACTGCATTCCAATCTTCCGATTGATGCCTGCTGTTGATGATAAATAGTTTCAGTGTATTATCTTTACATTACTTTAACAGTTAACAGAGGACTTTATGCTCATGTTTCAAGGAATTCTTTCGGCTCCTATGAGTACTTATTCTGGAAATATTATTTCCAAATGGGCGCCGAGGATGCGCCAAGTAATGTCATATTTTCATTTGCATTTAATCTTTCATTAGACTTAAACAGACAAATGTAATCTTTTCATTAGAATTCTCGCCACCCTCCGATTTCAAATCCTTCCTTACAAACCATGCGAAAAAATTAGCCCCATCTACCCCGTTTACTTATCGCTAAGTCCCCGTCGACGTTCTTCTCTTTTGTATGTTTTTCATTTTCTGTTATTATTTTTATATTTTTTAAATACTAAAGCTTATTATTTATTCGTTTGTTGGTTATCCAAGGTAATCAGCCTTTGTGCCGTTTTAGGGGCTTTTTCGAATGAATAAATAAGAGAATGAACTGAACGTCAGACCTGCGTTGTCCTCTTATATTTTCACCGCTTTTCTCCGTTTTCCAGCCGCATCACTCATACCTGGATCTCTTCCACCTATATACGTTCCCTTCTATTTACTTCTATTGGTGCCAATACTCGAATAAAAAGGAATATTGCGTGGAAGTGGGAAGTGGAACTCTTGGGGAGGTATTTATGGGAATGGAGCGCAGGGGCTGAAACACAATGATGTCACGTACCCAATCGAGGCCATCATCCAGACCGGAGGTGAAGCTAGCAGCCGGGAGAGGAGGAGGGTTGGTTAATGTTTTTTCCACCCTTCTAGCTTCTATCCCTTACTCAGCCCGTGCCCCGCGAAGCGTTTTCCCGTCGACCATAAACTCCGCTTTAAGACTTGGACGGCAATCCAACTTGCGGGTTGCGGCGCAAGGGAGAGGGGGCGGAGGTTTGTAGCCGGCGTCTCGGCTCGCCTCCTGCATCCAAGTCCATCCTCTCATTCCATCACTTTAAGGGCTCAAACACTTCGGCCCTCATTCCCTTGACGGCTCGCCAACACACACGTTACTCAAACCCTTACCCTATGGCTCCTCATGGCTCCTTACCCCTTATCCCTCTACCACAAAATCGTTCTACTCTCCTCTGCCCTCCTCTTCCACCCCTCTTTCGATTCCGATCGCATGTCCACGTTGGGATTTCCAATACTTAATTTTTTAAAATATCGGCCTTCGATTCAATAAAATTCGAGCTGGCGACGATTCTTTGCCAGATCTTATGATGATGATTGGGTGTACCGTGGAAATATCGGCCATATCGAGCGTCATCGATCATAAGGGCCATTAAAGGATTAAAAACATACCGCTATATTAATATCTCATTTATAGGTTTTACTTTTTCTTCACCATTCATTCTACCTTTCATTTCCTCACCATCTCACCTTGTATTCTCCTTTCTTCCGCTGTCCTAAACATTTCATCATATTACTGCGTGCGTGGGTGCAAAAATAACTTTTCTTTATACGGAACACACTAAATGCATTTATTTCACGAAAAGTGCACACCCCGTAACATTCAGGCACTCGCAAAAGACTCTCTAAAATCATCCTTGCTGATTCCTCTCTCGCCAACTACCACCCGTTGCCAAGCCTCTGGAAGCTTCCCTACACCAACCGTCGTTTCCAGAATCTTCTCGAAGATTCCTCCGCTACAATGTTTTATACCTTTAATCGTATGAAAGCTTCAATTGGCTCTCATATGCTTAAAAATTATAATCAGCAGTCATCAATCCAAAGATTGGTTTGCTGAAGGTCTGCACTCGTCTCCTCTAATTGCCAACCGTTTCGTTCCTACATAATTTTTCACCTCTATATTCTTCATGATTTGTCTGACGCATTCAATTTGAGGCCATGCTCTATTATTCTAACTATTCATCTCTCCCTTCATTTTAGTTTTCAATGAGTAATTGTGTCGTAAAATCTGCCCAGCAAGTTTGCTTGTTCTTCTTCTCCGAGTTTTCATTATATTTTTTTCCCTTCAAAGCAGTATTCATTCGTTAGTGAATCTCTTCGTCCACTTAAGCCTCATCATTCTTCAATTGAACCACATTTCCATTCCTAGTTGAAGGTTAAATGGATTCTTAAGGTTTTTTTCGAATTTCGCATTAAGCATCTATGGTGCCATTTTGTCCATTCTTGTAAACGCTGTCTTACGGTTTGTTCCTACGCTCTACGTCATCGATTCTGAAATGCCTTTCATGTAAGGTTTTTTTGTCATGAAAAATAGTTGCACTACAATATTCTCCAATCGGCCAAATTCGCATTAAGCTCAGACGTATGCATAGAAAAACGCTTATTCTTTGTCTTCTTCCAATTTTGAACTTTCCTCACTAATTTAATCGTCCAACAATGCTACTCATCGGTTCTTCTGGACCTTTCTGCACAGAGTTCAAAACACCCGCGGCATATTCGATATGAAGCCTAACCAGAGCAAAGTAGCGTCTCTCTTTAACTTTAAAATCGGAAAACTTTCCAGCTATAAATTTGATAAATTATAGTTTCCATAATGCGGAGCCAAAAATGTTTCGTACGGGTTTCACCCACACAAGGTCTGATTTTTACGATGATTCCTGTATGTTTGATTTATTTAATTTACTCCTAAGCTTTGTAGACATATTTTTGTTGTGAGTTAATTAGTGTAATGCAGGAAATTCACATTATAAAACATTTATAATAATAAAATAATAAGATTTATTATTTCACTAAACGACATTTGAATATACAATTAATTAATACATAAATTTCGTGAAATTTACTTCGAGCCACCACACAAGACACCACGATTTAGCAAAGTTTGGGCGCTCTTTCGTTTTCTCGTCACCATATGTGCATAACTATCATGGAATGTTCACGAAATATGTATTGCATGCCAACAGAAAGGTTAAGGAGAATGTTTATTGACTCCCAACACAACCAGGTTGGTCATGAGCCAGAGGCTATCCTGATATGCCCTGATTCGTTCGAATCTTATTTTGAACGGTGATAACTTAGGTTAGTTTGGACGAATCATCATTTTACCTAGAAATGATTTAATTTGGCTTCATTTATAAAAATAATGTCTCATCCCTCCAAAGATACCAAAATATCAGTCCCTCTGCCATCCTGACACGGATGAACAGAAATTGTATGTACAAGCTAAAATGTACAACTCCCAATTGCACTTCACAATATATTGAACAAAGTGGTCGAGCCAGGTAAGGGCTCGGGATCATGAAACGTGTTGGGTGAAGGGAGATATTTCGTCAACCTTTGCCAAACATTTTATCGATGAGGGCCATACGAGTGACTTTGTGCCGAAAGTGCTCCACATTGAGAAGAAAGGGGCCAAATTGGACTACCTAGAACAATTAGAAATGTTTAGTGCTACCGACAACAAAAGTGTGAAACTCCTTAATGAATGTGTTTTTCCCCCCCACTCTCCCCTATTATGTATACCTTTCCCCCCACCCCCTCCCACTGACCGTGACGCACGTCTCTGACGTCAACTAACCATTTCTCCCCCATAACTCCCCCTCCCCCGGTCTCTATATATTGACTCGCATGCTATGCATATGTACCTTTGAAAATCGAAACCTAGGCCGGTAATAAAATTTTGTGTGGAATTTACGAAGAGATTTTTCTTTTTCTTCACGTATGTTTTCTCAACTATTTTTGAAAATAAATCGTATTGTCACGGGAGTAAGTTTTTCAGAATCGCAAAAAACCTACCATTGTAAAGGAGTTTTAAACGTACCGCGTGAAAACAATTAGTCAAATTGAAGACTTATGTAAATATTTTTGTTTAGTTATTTAGAATTTATGTCACATGAAAATATAATATTCTACCATCAATAATGCAACACTTAATTCCTGCTTCCTACAGCTGCTGAAATTAAAGCGATTAATTGGAACATGGTCACCATTGTGTCTAGGGAACTAGCCTATTTCATCTTGTTGTCCACGCGAGAGGCATGAAGTGATCGAGCGTATAACAATGAGTGTTTTGAGAAGGTATTCCCGGAGATAAAGGTATCGCGACACAAGTCTTTCCCTAGGCATCGTTACCTGTTGACCTCGCTCGGGGAAAAAATCATCAGGGAGAGAATTATGGGACCGCAGAGAAAAGGGCCCCGAGTGAGGTCCGTCTGTTTCATCGTGGAGTCACTCCCACTCGCAGTAAGACCTTGGTTTCCTCGAGTGCGCAGCTTTCCACATTGCTACACACGTCGACTATGTTAACCAAGAAGCCCCCCCCGGAATGCGAGAGAAGAGGCCTCGCAGTTAGGTGGCTGAGGGAATATTTCCAAGTGAGGGAGTTTCCGAGTGAGGTAGTTTAAACTCAGACGCTGTGGGAGAGCGAGCCGAGCCCGAAAGAGGGCACTGCTTGACAACGCTGCAGCTGGTCTAATGGGCCTCTCTCCATATAACCGCGCCAATGGGCACGCGCGTGCGTTGCCCCTTTTCACAACCCAACACGCTTGTGACCCTCTTTCGCCAGAATCAAATCTTCTCTCAAGACTGCCAATCGCATTTTTCTGAGCGAATAGTGCTCATTTACTTATTGAGTCCTCCGCCTGTGCGTCTTCAACCGGGCCTCATCTTCGTCCAACTTCATGAGGCCCTATGATTCATGAATAAATATTTTGATTGATGCATAAATTTACTTTTTATTATTTTTCATTTCCATGACAGGTGGTTCCCATTTGCGACGCGGAACCCATAGGGTTCCTAGCTTCTCGCAGTAAGAAGGAATCCGAAGACAGTTTTAGTGCACCGTGTGTTCGATGAAGATTCACTGAATTAGGTTTGTTTTTTCTTGTGTTTATCAATGATAGGACTTATCTCACGTGTAAACATTCAGACACATTAAATTTTCGCTATTTATATAAAAGAATGTCTGGGCGTTGTTGATAGTGAAATGTTAGTGTGTGATATTTATTCTTCAAATTGATAAATATTCGGACACCTTTAGTTTTTGCAGGTCATTAAAGTGAATTATAGGACATTGTAAGCAGTAAAATTTATTTGCAATTTTATTATTTTCAAATGGACATAGAGAAATTTGAGAATTATTAACCCGCCGCCTCAAAGTACTGCGCACGGAAGGCAAAGGCGCGGTTCAAGCCAGGCGAGATCGGCAAATGAAATGTATGCGTAATTCTGATGAATAAATTTTAAAATGTAAAATTGTCACAGAATTTTTTCTAAGCACAATCAGTTTCAGCGCATATGAGACATCTTTAGGTACTAATTAATGTACACACGTCCACGCATACGCTTGAATGAAGGCAATGCATGGGGGAGGATGAGATTAAGTGGGACGGTTAACGGAGGAGAAATCGTGCATGGTGTACGCTACTTTGAAGATAATTTTTCACACACTTGAAGCCGTTATATTTATCATTTCGATGAAAATTTTAATTATTTGCATAAATTCCTCGCCAGGGTACCAGCCCCATTGCATGGACTGAAGTCGACATGGACATAGACGACGCCAGGTATTCCTCAACCCTTGCTGCATCTGGTGAATAATTTTACCCGCGACAACTTTCTCAGCAATTCTTAATGACGCAATTGGCCACAGTTTTCGGTCGCTTTCCAAAAATAGCCATTCAACTATTAGTGTTTAAATTATACGGTCAATGAAAAGTAAATCTTGCTGTTAAAAAACCGAACGAATTTACTGGAAACGATGGATGGTCAATAATTACACGCTGCCAACTGTTAAATCTTCATAATTTCGTCCATCGTGCATATCTTCTATGCAGTCTTGGTCTCCTCCATTTCTCAAATAATGGAACCTATACAAACATACCGATTTGTAAAAATGATGCAGATACACTTATTTGTTGAACAGCTGGTCATATGACTACTTCTGGGGTATTCTAACGGTTAAAGAATGTGTTATGGATACAGAGCCAAAAATACACTTATTAACTTTTACAGGTGCTAACCACCATATGCTTAAGCAATTTCTTTCTTCGTCTCAGCTTACGTCCTACGTCTGTACATTCCGTCTATATCATGTATTCTCATTCTTCTCTTTCCCCGCTTGCCCAACATTCTTCTTCTTATCACACCCTTAAGCAGCCCATCACCCCTCATCATCTCTTCCAACCACCTATTCTGCCTCCTTCCAACCTATTACAGAATTTTCATCTCCTCTCCCACCATGCATAGCTATTCCGTATTTGTTAAACTGATCCATATAAAAATTTAATTGGCGACAAATTTCTGTGGTAATTATAAGTATATAACATAATCTACTCAAATGAAAAGGCTTTTAATATACTCTTTAGACTTCTTAATATCAATCAGTTTGATAATCTGTTTTTATTCAATAATTAGCTGTGAACGTAAATTCCTTTTCATTTTATGTGAGCCCTGATTTTTTCTGTATGAGTACAATATTTCCTGGAATAAATCAACTATTTACCGATTGAATATGAAATAATCATCAGATTATTTTTTAATAGTTTTTCATTTAACTTATTAATCGTCCTAACTTGGTCATGTTTACTAAGATTCTGATAGTATATTGAAGTTCATGGTTGAGGGACGTTGGGGTAATTGATAATTGGATCCAAATGGGAGCTCAAAATGTTTGGAAAACACTGGTGTAGACACCAACCTGAATAAGCAAACCATAAGATGGATCAAGATGTGGGGGGCGAGAACGGTCGACGGAACGAATCATTGCGATGAAAATCAGGAACGTTATCGGGGATGGATATCCGCGGCAAACAAACGCAAAGATTTAGACATCACTTGAGACCGAACGGCTGGAAAAGGTCAAGTGATGCTTGGATGAGAGGTAGGGAGGTGGATAGGGCCCGGGAAATTATAGAAAATTTAATTCCGGCCATCGTCTCGACGGCGTAACGTGTTGCTTCTTCCATTATAGATGTGTACAGAATAGAGGGGTACCATGGTAATGTGTGGGGAAGGGAGCATGCAACCCTTAACACTCGGGCTCAAAATACCATCTCCATCCCTTTTACCCTCAGGGCAAAACCCCCCTTTCCATGGACTTTATCTTACCCCTCGAAAAGCTCATGGTCTCTCATAAAGTGCTCACCTCTTGAGTTCAAACCTCACCCTCCCCCGGTGTTTTATTCCCTAAACCAGGAATTGCCGAGGTTCAACGGCAATAGGCTACACAACTTGATTCCATAGGTACCCAATGCACGTAAGAAAATATCTTAATAACATGATAAAACATTGTACAAAACGGACTTTTAAAGTAAAAATATTTTATTGCATTATAACTTATTGGTTTTCCATTCCTTGTAATGAAAGTCTGACTATATTGAGTAGATGTGTGGTTTTTGTATTGCGTCCAACCCCGATGCTTGTGAATTGTTTATTTGTTTTCGGGAGTGTTAGTAACGCAACGGCTTTTCTGAGCCGAAGAGCGGATCTTGGAACGGATCAGTCCGTGAACGAGAGCGACAATTGAGAATGACTCCTTTGCGGAGAAGAGAGGCACCGTTATTGACGGTTCATCTCTCAAGTATAAACGATATTGTGCATTTACTATAAAAAGTTCTGAAATTTTCAAACCATGTGGTAGAACAACTGTGATGGTTAGCGAATTGTCTCGATGAGGAGAGACTCATTCTTAGTATCTTACGGCTACTTTTTCATTTTACTTTTGTCGTATCCTTGCGTCTACGCGTGGGACATTGACGACAATTTGAAGTTACCCACCGAGTCGAGCGGCTGTCTCATGGGTAACGGAGGCTTGATTAGCACTAGAATCGCTGGGTTTTGCTTACCCCTTAAAACCGCGGCTGAGACAAAAATGTCCCATCGGTGTTTCGACAATTCATGGGTCTGTTAGTTGTGCCATTTCTTCAAATAAGATTTTGTTCATTTAAGGAGAGTTTCCAGTTGAAGCTACAAATTTTCAACACCATTCAGAAACAATTAATAATTTCCTGTTAATATTATTTTATGATATATGGCCTGACTCCGAACTTGAAATCTTACGCAAAGCGCATCATTTCTAACAGTTCATGAGTAAAGATCTGCAAATGACATCCTAAATAAAACATTCTTCTGGTATTGGTTGGTTTTGAGTGTGTAAGTTTAAGTAAGTGTGCAAGTGTTGGTTCTAAGTGTGTAAGTACGTCCATAAGTGCGCTAGCGCAAAAAAGGTGGAGAAGTTGTTGCAAATAATGCTCCTTCCTTACCTATGGTAAGGACCTGTAAGCTTTTTCGTTATATATTCACCAAAACGTTGAGAACAAGGGCATGTTTCATCCAAGGGTATTGGAAGGAGTCTGATATGAGTCCAGAAGGCCCTCTGATTTCAAATCCCAGACTTAAATACGGGAAGAACAAACTTACAAAAAAACACAACCCTTGCAATTGGCGCTACCAACAGAGTGGCCCGGCCCATCTGTTATGTACGGTTGCGAGCCCCCGACTGCCTTTACCATGCATGGTAACTTAAGCGATTCGTCAATCATGATCGCTTATCAAATGCACGAGAGTAGGGTCTGTGACTCTTCGATTAGTTAATTAACCACTGCGGTCACTACGTTCAGTGGTCACTATCATGGGACAGCCACTAAGGTCACTTGGACCATACATCACGGTTGTTCAAATATACCTCTTCGTCGTCGCTGGTGGAGCATGCAGACTCGCCTCCGATTGTACGAATAAAAAGTCACTATCATAAACCCCTGTCGAACTCGCCTTGAAGGAAGAGATGGCTTGGTAACGTAACTGGTCTACACACCCTGCCGGCAATGGGGAGATCCGGATTTGAGTTCTGGTCAAATCAAACAATTTTTCCATGGCAAATTTCAACCCTTGGTGCATATGACCCGTGGCCTTGCACCAAATAATTTGTACATGCAATGATTTAAAACGCTGTTCGTAAGCTATTGCTTTCAAGTTTTAAAGGGATCACTATATATCTTATAGACGTGCTTAAGCTCAGCCGACTGTAGTTACCCTCTACAGTTATGTTAAACCTTGTTTTACGGATAGTTCCGCATCAACAATACAAATAACAAAAAACTGAAGTTGATCTACCAGTGCCGGAGGATTCTTCAAAGTTGGTAGGTTCTCCAATTGTTCGAGCCCACCAACTCAGAGAAAGATCTTGCTCTCAAGAGGATCTTCTCCTTCGGTAATGGATAGTTCTCTACAATATCCTCCCGATGGCGACACTCACACCCAATCGAATCGTTTTGACGTTAGGAATCTCTCACTCCAGGATAAATCTCGCTCAAGGTAACAGTCGCCAGCAATTGTAGTCAATTCTCCAGTGCGCAGGCTCAGGCAGCACTGACCGAAGGTCTGTGAAGAAAGTTGAACTATTTGTCACCATCCGAGCATATCATCGCCGAAAACCACTCGGATAGCTCGGGGGAAAGAACCGATTAGAGACTTTACCTATCAACCATGACGGCCGTAACTTAGTATTCCAATATAAGAAGAATTAATATATCTCCGTATGTCTGTGATATTTCAATACAATGATAAGTTTGAGAAAAAATATACGCTAAATCTATCCGATTTCCCGGTGGTTTATTAATGGACTGCGAAAAAACTGTCATATTTCAGATACAGGTCTCCATCTGTGAAGGCGTATTATTTATATTCTGAAAATTTCAAGTTGATCACATAAGTAATTAACGCAAGATCTGGGGTCAGAAATCGTGACAAATTCGATCGGTTGAGCTTCCAAGTATGAGTCCCGGTCGAGTCAAACGGTTTTCCCCTGGCAAATGTCAACCCTTGGCGTATATATAACAGTGCGAGTCGCCTTGTACTACATCTTTTCTACATGGAATGATTGAAAATGCTTTCTGTTTGCTGTTGCTTTCGTGATTCGGTTTGATAACTATCTATCTTACACATGTGCTTAAGTCATCCGGCTGAAATTACCCTCGGCAGTTATGTTTAACATTGTATTAGTGATTAGCTGTGGGGACCTCACTATTAGCCCTTTATACTCAAGGAAATTTACTGCACCGTTCGATGTGTGGGTAGTAAATGTTCAGTAAAAATTGCGTCGTCTAAAGCGGCGGCTTGCTAGAATAACTGCACGATCGTATGAACAAAAGGCGGGAAAATAGTCCCTGTTCTAATTCCGTGCCTACATTCTCGTAATGTTTCTGCATCTAACTGCGTAATTAAGTGCCTTACGTAAAAAGACCCTTCAGACACGTGAAACGCCATTTTATTTTAAGCATGGACGCAGTTTCCCCTACAAAAATAATTTAACTCAGAAATGTTGTACAAAAGTTTCAACAATTTGGCTCGAAGTATTTATCCATAGATCAACGTGGAGGGGCATTAAATTAAGTTACGTTACGTCACTTATTTTGTTGTGTTTGATGTAATCCTGCCTCTGCAGCGACGGGGTGATTTTATGATCTCGGCGGGAGTGTGGGATTTTTAAGGTTGGGGCTTTTCCGTTAAGACGGGGAGGTTTTCGAAGAGGGGAGGGGAGGCAGGAGAGGAGAGACGTTAAGAGGGTTCCGAGGATTGGAAACCGGAAGAAGTAGTAGACCTCCACTTCCCTCTGTTAAGGGTATTGCCTCCTAAAACTCCTTCCCTCACCATAGCCCCCAATCCTACCCCTTCCTCGCGACCTTCTACAGCACGGCCCTTTATGCGAGGGAAAAAAAAACCACCCCAAAGAGGCAGGGACTCCTTTCCCACCCCCCTCTCAACCTCCACCTCCCCTTCAACCTCCCGAAATCCTTCCTAATTGGATTATTGGGAACTCCGCTGGAGGATCGCGCGCACCGATGGAGTTGCTTCCAACGGTGGATGGTTTTTGGGTGGTTTTCCACTAAAGTGGGCGTGGTGCGTGTTTGGGAGTTTATTTTGAGGTTAGTGATGGGGTTGGTTGATGAGGGAGGGGGGGAGGCGAAGGATTGGGGCGTTTCCGTTCACATATACATATAGTCCTGCTAACCACCAAATTCGTGTGTTTTTCAGGGCCATAGAATCTCCTCCCCAACATGCATTGCGTTCATTCATTGGGTGCCCGAATGGCTAACACTGGAAGTACTGGACTTAGCTGCGTACCTATTAGTACCGACAGGGGTCAATTAGACCCCTAAGTAGTAATTACAACTGGAAATTGCAATGATCTTCAAAGATCACTAAACGTAATGGACCAAGTGCTCCAATAATATAATATGAAAATAAACAAGATGAAGACTAAAATACTAGTATGCAGAAGAGAGAAGCAGAATGTAGAAGTCACCCTGAGAGGAGAGAAATTAGAACAAGTGCATTCCTTCACCGATCTCGGTAGTACCATCACGTGGGACGGAAGGAGTACAACGGACACCAAGCGGAGAACAGCCCGAGCTAAGAAGGCGTTCATGGAATTGACCCCTGAAGGAATTCCCAGGGCGTTCTTTGGTACTGCAAGTGTTGAAGTCCGCAAAGTCCTCGAAGCATAATATTTTAGATATTTTGTTTTACTGGACCTCTATTTTCTTTAATGTTTTATTTTTTTCAAGAGGAAATAGTAGTTGTATTTTAATAATGGACACTTAATTCCTCATTCGCCAACGTTTCGAAAATGTGTTTTTAGGTCACAAGTCTGAGGGTATTTCTTGTGAGGACATTCGCCATTTCTGATACATATACTAACCGACACATAATCAAATAACTAACAGCATTTACTTCAAGAGTCATGATGACGAGAAAATAATTTTGTGAAACTCGAAGGCATTCAGATGTCAGTGAAGGCTTTTCGGGTTCTCTTCCGCGTGTTTCCATTGTCATAAAAGACAGTTTTGACAGCATTGCTTCTGTCTTCTTCAGGTCAGAAGTGAAGATGCAAGTGATTGCCAATTCACCGTAAGTTAACTGTTAAATGTAATGATTATTGGGTACTTGGGTTCAATCAAGAAACGTGACTCAGCGTGGAATATTGATATTAAAGATTGAAAATTGCGTAAAGTGCTCATACATATATTATTTCTGCCTGTTTCCCCAATGAAATTTGCGTAATATGTAGGGATACCAAGAGCAATTGAGGACTTAAGGCCTAGAGACAAACCTAATGAAGGTAATCGAGTGAAAAAGATAGTATGTTCGTTGTTTGCTGCAAGGTGACTCGTGAGAGTTGAGAAAAGCTACATCGATATTTTGTAGGTTCTTAACTCTCAAACCCCAAGAGCAGGAATAAGAGATGACTATATGGCTCAAACTTATAGGGATAAGTGAAGAAAGAAGAATGATGACTAAATTTGTTTTATTAAGAGAGAAAAAGAAAAGGCTGCGGACAACCAAAAATGGCTATGAGATTCTGATTGTTTGAACAAAAAAGTGTTCTCGTATCTACTTCTGTTGATGTTGAGTCAAAATCGGGGTCCGAAACAAACTCGGGTTCCTTGGACATTTCCAAGATCATCAATCATCATTCTTGTCCTATCATCATTTATCGTGCTTGTTTTCTACGTTTTTTGGAAACTCCATTTGGTCGTTAAGTTTTTCTGTTGTTTTAGCATCAGTAGTTCATGATTGAGGAATTATTGTTTTAGTTGACGATACTGATCTATATACCTTTACGAAATCATATCCAAACTCTTTCCTCATGCAAATTGACTAAAAAATATGCTAAAGCCTTAATTTATCCCTTCTTAGTAATTATTGTGGAGTACTTCAAATCGGTTAGTATTCTTTCGCTAATTCCTCTATCATAACGGTCGATGTCATCGCTTCTAACCCAGTATCATTCAAACAATGTTTAGGTATGCATGTTTCTTACCACCTGCTGTATATTATGTCCCCCTTTTTAAATGTGTAGCCTAACCATTGAAAATACCAATGGCATGGTTTTTCTGTTTGTTAAATGTATAAATAATACGAAAAACACAACTCTGTGGTATAAGGAGGTTTCTTTTCCTCACGGAAAGCATCACCATTTCCAGTAATACTAGAGTATATGGAATGATGCTCATTTTATAGAGCCAAAGTAACTTGGTGAATATCTGGTCCAAACCATGTTAAGAAGCGACTTTTCCCAGTCGAAAATGGTTTTCACTTTCGTCCGCTTTGACGCCATCTTCGTAATCTCGCTTTTAATCCATGGCGTGTATTCTGTCTGTAAGTCTCCCCGGTTAGCGGAGGAGGGCTTTCATGCTGGTGAGGAGACGGGAGAGTAATAGAGGACCATTTCCAGTAATACTAGAGTATATGGAATGATGCTCATTTTATAGAGCCAAAGTAACTTGCTGAATATCTGGTCCAAACCATGTTAAGAAGCGACTTTACCCAATCGAAAATGGTTTTCACTTTCGTCCGCTTTGACGCCATCTTCGTAATCTCGCTTTTAATCCATGGCGTGTATTCTGTCTGTAAGTCTCCCCGGTTAGCGGAGGAGGGCTTTCATGCTGGTGAGGAGACGGGAGAGTAATAGAGGACCATTTCCAGTAATACTAGAGTATATGGAATGATGCTCATTTTATAGAGCCAAAGTAACTTGCTGAATATCTGGTCCAAATCATGTTAAGAAGCGACTTTACCCAATCGAAAATGGTTTTCACTTTCGTCCGCTTTGACGCCATCTTCGTAATCTCGCTTTTAATCCATGGCGTGTATTCTGTCTGTAAGTCTCCCCGGTTAGCGGAGGAGGGCTTTCATGCTGGTGAGGAGACGGGAGAGTAATAGAGGGGTTTTCCGCCAACCAAAGGATGTGTGTTTTGTCGTGTGGGAAATTGCGAGTTTTAGCGGATGAGTGGGCAAGGCACAAGAGGCCCGCCCCAACGCGCATGCGTGTGACGTGAAGCGGCGAGGCGATAATGGCTCCACGCACCGCCGCCGCGTCAAACGCGATAAACAACCCTTTCGACGACGAATTCACAAATTCAATTTCGTGGATTAGTACGTTTCGCTCCCCCCCCCCCACTCCAAACCAAGCCACCCCCTGCTCATCGCCCGAAAAGCGTCTTCTTGCAGCGCCATCGGGTGGTTGCTCTTGTCTCTCCCGGCCCAGGAAATTATTATTTCCGTCACGCTGCGAGAGGGGGAAGGGTGAGTAAGTATGTTTGGTTTCATCCGATTCGGCTTAGCCCGAGGATGAAGCACGGAAGGAAATCGTTCGGCAACAGCGTGTTCTATTTCACGAATTAGCGAAATTTGAAAAAAAAAAAATGATGTCTCGTCTGGGTTCGAACCCACATATCTAACGGAAATTAGTCACCCATTGTTTAAATGTGTCGTATATTGCCGGTACCCTGAGTTTCTATTCTTATTCTTTCAATCTATGTCGAGGCCAACAATCAAGACTTTACAGAACTCTGCAATCCATAGCCATTTTACTAGGCAACATTGGGACATGCATATCCCATTTGTTCACACGAGGAAAGCTTGTTGTGGCTTCATAAGCTTATTGTTATATAGCAAGCTTTCAAAGTAGCTTAAAGCTGCATCTTGAGTACCATGGATCTCAGGCATAAGGTGGATGACTTTTTACAAAATAGATGCTTTTATTCAATCAAAGAATATTTGTGTATGTAATTCCTATTTATTTAAAATCTTACTTTCTTAACTTGCCTCATTCATTTATCTTGATGTATTTTTCTTGTGCACACCTTGTAGCTTTTTTATAACCTCTCATTTGACGTGCCACATACGATGCATGTAAAATACTTGTTGTCTGGCAAATAAATCATATTTTTATTATTATTAGCCATGAAAATACATTAATAACGTTCCAAGAAGGTTACAATGAACCAGCCCAAAATTAGAAATAAATTATCGCTGAGTGCGTCAATCAAAGATTTTTGAAGTGAAAACTTCTTGAGTGGGACCGGATCAAGCACATTTTATATGGAGAAAAATGTTGAAAGTGGCGGAAGAATGAGAATGACTCACGCTTGTTCCCTTGTAGTTCTGCCTTCTATTGCATATTTATAATATGTATACTGGATGCGCTAATTCGAGACTAACGCCAAAAAAAAGAATATATAATAAAGATTCTTATTCTATCAACGAATTTACGTTTTCTCTCAATTTCGTATCATTTTTCATAAAAACATTCGTAAAAGTGATCAAAAGTACTAGTTTTCGACGAACCATTCTCTTGAAGACCGACAGTCTTGTTGAAGCTGAGTCATATATCAAAATATAGGGACAAATAGACATAACGAATCAATTGGGAACGATGAATAGCTTTTACTACAAGGAAAGCACAGCCTGAGCCATGGGAAAACAATTTATACGCTCCCAAGAAAAACAGAGACCTGGAATGTGGTTGAAAGAATGATAGCAATATAGGAAACTGGGAACTAGCATTAGTTTGGACTACATTATCCATTTATTTATAATGTACGACTCGGAATTGTAATGTTTACACCTGAAATCAGGGCTTAATCGATTTAATGAAAACTGAGGCCAAAATGTAGGGTTTTACAAATATCAGTTGTTCATTATCTTATGTTCTGTAATAATAGTTATATAACCGACGAGTACAAAACAGAAATGAACTCTGAATTATGTTTTTAAGATCTTTTATGTCTATTAACCAGTATCAAACAATGATTTGACTTCATAAATTTCAGCTTTCACTTCTATTGGAAGACCCCAGACTGTCACCTTTTTTTAACATTGATTAAAACTTCAGGAAAAAAAGCATATTGAAAGAGAAGCATTTTTACAGGTCTTTTTCATATAATGCCTACATTCGTTTTATTGTTGATGCAAGCACAAACCATCAGTTTGAAACTTTTAAATGAGAAAAATGCGTTTATATAAATACGACTTTATAAATAATCTTTTTAAAAGAGAAACATTTTTGGGTGAAATCATCACCAACTCTCGGAAACAAGAGCCTTTGAAAGTAATGCACTTTTTTCGTCTTTTTCATGACCATTCTTTTTTTAGTTTAAACCGACAATAATTGCTAAAAGGATACTTTGAAATGAGATGAAACTGAGCTTACATATTTATTTAGTAACAAAAACGAATGCACCCTTTTTTATTGAGAACTGCATAGGGGTCTCTTTGTAATTTTATGTTCTTACCGGTGGTACAGTAGCTTTCGAGAGTTTTGGGGCAAACTTAACGGGGCCATTTACGCTTCTAAAGAAAATAGTGTCACTCACTGGATTGCTGTTCTTGGTATCCAGCCGCAACGTTGTCAGTTGACTTAAAACACGTATTCAACGGTAGTAGTCGAAATGTTGTGGAATTGGTGCAACTTTATCATTCTCTTCTTTTTTCCCTTTCCAGGGAAAGCATGAGTACTGAACAGGTTGCGGCGCGCAACCAAGAACAATTACGCAATAGATGAAACACGAATGCTTTGACATGCGCAAGCGGCTCCGCTCAAAATCTCTTAAAACCTTAGAAAACTAATGTGCATTGTATTTACAGCCAAGGTGTACTCCTATTCGTACAAATGACGCCACAGTTCAGGAGGTGAAATCTACCTCTTAAAGCCAAGTTAACGATTTGTGTTGACTCAAAATTTTTCTACTGATAAAATGAAATCAAGTACCGCTCTAATGCATATTCCTCACATCCTACCTATACGCTTTATTCAAAACCGTATGGTTCGACTGATTGGTTGATGCTTATCCTGGGGTTATATGCTTTATCTTTGATGCTATCGTGTCTCTCTTTGAGATGCATCTCGAGTGACCAAAGTCGGGCAGCAAAATGACTCGCTAAATTATGATTTTCCAAAGGAAAGCTTATTTGTTGCGTAGAATTGGAGTCATTTTTGTAAGCTTTTCAGAGTAATCTTACTGATCAACCTGAGAGAAGAGAGTAAAAGTCTCTTTTAGTTTGTTTGGAATCACGGGCGACAGCAACCCGAGAAAAATGAATCTCTAAATTCTGAAGTTTAAAATGAAATATTATTTGTTGCGTAGAATTGGGGCCTTTTTGGTGTGCTATATACAGGAATCTTGCTATTCAACTTGAGGTTGGAGAGTAGACGTCTCAATTAGTTAGTTAGGAATCACGGGCAACGGCAGCTTGAGCTTAAGTCGTGTTATTGCTTGGCATGTGAACAGGATTTGTGATCACCTTCAACTGAGACGGAGATTTCATGAAGGGAGAGCGAGCTTAGTGACGAGACTCAACGTTAATCCGATGCCTGTTTAATCATGTAATTGGCACCATCAGGGCAGAGTTTAGGACGAAGCTCCATGGCCCACATTATCTGCAGATGGTATTGTGTTGATATCCCAGAACCAAGACGATGAAAGTATGAGGGAAGCTTGAGTGCATAATTACCGTAATCCACAGGTATAAGATAATAATTTCCGATAGCTAGACAGAGTGCTTATAGGATTTAGGGCTTCACCACGACGCTCCAAGTTGTCACCAACGTTTGTCCTCCTCTATCTAAGACTTAGTCGAGATGAAAATGTTATTTGAAAGTTTATCAATTGTTTTATTTTGGGAGAGAGGGGGTTAAAAGGAGGCATAGGCTGGGGATTAGGCCTCCATCTTTGAAGTGTCTGGAAAAATTCTGTAATCGGTACTTACTTAGTTTTGAACAATACACTTGATAGATTAAATGTACTCATCTTGACGTAAATAAACGAAAAGCAGATAATTTGATCTCCTCGCATTGTGACCGGGAGGGGTTGAAATATAGATGAAATGTAAAATTTCTCTGGCAATGTGTATATGGCAATAAGTGTATCACGGCGTACGATGTGAAAATGCCACTTTACTTTAAAGGGATGGGAACTTATATTGACAGTTAAACTCAGAATGCTGGACTGCTAAAACTACTCACGAGGCATAGCTTCATTTCAATGGAATGTCCCCTTATGCTGAATAATTGGAGTGAGTAAAGTTGAAGGCATACTCATCGCAGTACAGGGTACCGCCATGATTTGAATCTTAGCATATATTTTTGCTTCCGTGCTTAACAGATCGAATCTTGAAAATGTTTAGGCATAAGACTGAACAAATAGTCACTTGTGAATACTCCTGTATATTTTCCTCTCTCCATTTACTTCAAGTTTTGGCGATTAAAACTGTTTTATGAAAATGTTATTTAAAACTAGCAGTCATCTGTAGATTCTTAATGCCACAAAACTAAGCCAGTATCCACCATCATGAAAATTCAATGTCCATAAATTAAATTTGGCTGGGTGTCGTTAACGATTGCGTAATTTGTATGAATGTGATAATCGGTACGTAGATTTTATAACAGCCACAATCGTGAGTGTCATATTGTGTTCTGTGGAACAACTTCTGTGGTAAAAAAACCGCAACGAGGTTTGATGTTGTTATAGACTTTTTGAGAATTGATGTAAGGTTTTTATGGCATGGTGACCAGAAATTGCGGCGCGGAGCGCTTTTCTACATTCTGCACGACTACAGTAATGGGGCATTGTAATAAGCGCTATATTTGAATTAATTTGTGCATGTATAATAATTTAAAACGAAGGACGAAAATTTAACCCGGGGACTTCTTTATCAACCCAATTCGAAATGAATAATATTATTTCGCACATTGTTCCCAAATTTTATACATGCTGGGGAGACCAAATTTCGGCCTGGCTCCATTTTTAAGCTTTAAAAAGAGGCTGAAACTAATTTCATTGAAATGGGTGCACTAAATTAATTACTCCAAGGGACGAAATTCACGTTATCGGTTGGAATACTGATCGTTCCAAAGAGCGGAAAATATTCACGAAGCAGGTGTAAAGGATAAAGGTGTGTGTGTGTTTTTTTAACGGGTCTAGTCCTCTCAAATGAGTTTCCAAAGCCGAGCTCGTCGTCCTTTGATCATGATTCTCGTTTCCATAGCCACGATCTCCGGCGTCGCAATTACGTTCTACAGAGTATGGGTTCGACTGGTGTGAGCGTGGGCAAAAATCAATAAGGCACTTCACAGAATTTCTGAGATACTGTCTATACGGTGGCCGTTCAAACTGTGTTCACAGCCCTTAAAGTTCGGTGTGTACTTCAGCTTTTCTATCATAGAAGTGAATCATTTGTTCATGGAGGTTTTTGTCGGAAGGCCATTTGAAATGACATTCTGAGGAATCACAAGTGCCTGTGGCGTTTTTAACGAGCGAGGAAATTATGAATATCCTATTTCAAAAACACTCATATTAAAGTTTGTTTTCCGAAATCACGCTAAACCAATTTAGTGAACTTATTTACTGTTTACCTCAATTACATATTTTTTCTCCTGCTAGCTCTTTGAAATAAATTGAATTCAAATGGTAAAATATGCAAATAACATAAGAATTTTCGAGCTTTAAAAGCTTCATTAGCTTAGATTGCTAATCAAATGGTCAGCACATAATTGTTTCCCTACATCGCGATGCCCAACTAATTTTATGCTATATAGTGTCAAATTATTCTCGAATTTTTGAAAGTAGCATTTAATAAATTTTTCAATATTATCAATTATTTCTACATATTTGAAAGAGGAACACATAGGCATTGATAAGTGATTGTGGAGGTATAAAACAAGAAATTTAAGCCGGCAACCGTAAGCGATCACCTGTATTTGAAATAAGCAGCTTTTGTACATTTTATTATCAGTCACAACACGAATAAAAGTAATATAAATGCATTCCTGAGACTGAATATTCTTTTTTATTTCCCCCTAAAATTATTTTCACTAATCAGGATGGGCTGTATTGGAGAATAAAGGCCGGATACAATTTATAAACTCAATTACGTGCACGCAAACATTGCGTATGTGTTTATGTCAAACATTGTTCATCGAATGAAGGATGGGACGATACAGTCTTTCTCTACACAATAGGAATTTTGACTGCTGACAATGAAATACCATCTCAATGTACGGTAAGGAGATTGAAGCAGTATTTTCTCATAAGGAAGTAAAAATTAATTGCGTAAGTAAAAATTAATTGCGGTTAAAATTAATTGCGGAAGGAATGGATCATGAATAGCAGTAGGTAATTTTTGAGTTATTAAACACCATTAAATGACTAAATTGTTTGTAGGTATGCCCGGAAATTTCCTCTTTTCACTCTTGCAATTAGACTCCGGTTACTTTTTAGTGTTGAATAACTTTAATGGTAATATATTCAATCAGACTTGTTAAAAATTATCCGTTGTATTATTCCACTGTATATTTCACAAACCTCGGCCGGTTACGATCCCATGCACGCTTTTACTATAGAACTTGATTGAGTGATACGAAGTGTAACTCTTTCAATTATGTCACAACTCCTCTAAGTAAATTCGTTGACTATCGACTTCAATCAGGTGGATGTTTTAGATTTTCTGAATTGCGTCAAGAGCACGCTCAAATCCGCTAGGGAGGCTTTGAATGTTCGTACGGAAAAGTGGTGGAAAGCATGGTACCAAAACAGCACAATTCGATAACATTTTGGGAGGGAGGTGGGCGGGTATATTTCGTGTTTAAAGTTTGCAGGTCCCAGATCCCCTACGTCAGCTGTCGTGGTACCACCCACGCCGGCAACATTCCAACGACATACCTGCAATACCTCCGCCCAAAACGGTCGTAAATTATTCTCCTGCATTTAATTTCCTAAGTTTTTTTTTATTTTTAAAAAAATACCCGTAGGCTCTGGTGCTTGGGGGTGGAGGGGAGAACGGGGTTTTCCAAGCGTCATCCATCACACAAACGTACCGGGCGGCGGAAACCGTCCGCTCTCGTCGCTACGGGAACAATAATTCTACATCGCCCTTCAAGTTGTCGTGAGCGGAAAAAAGATGGCACCACTCCGATCCGAGGAATTCGATGTGAACGAAATCGCACGACCGGGGCCTCGTTCCCTCTCCATTTATGGAAATAAACGTTTTTCCTTTGAAGCACGTGCCATAGAATGCGCACGCCTTGCTTAGACTCTGGCCAATTTAATCAATGGACACTTCCAAGCAATAAAGTACCTGTACTCACCATCAAAGCGGCAAACGCTGTTGATCTCATGCTCGTGAAAGGGATGAAGAGTAGGAAGAATCTGGTTTATCGAAATTTAATGTGCCAAATTGAGGAAATGTTATTTTTTTGGCTAAAGTTAAACATGTGAAATTAGAGCGAAATCAAAATACGCCCTTTCCTTAAATTTAAAATAAACAGTTAAAATTTTAAATTAAGCATTTAACAAATCGAGAAAATTCCCAAAATACACTCCAGTTTATCTGATAATTGGTTAAATGTGTGTGTATAAAACTCTTAGGAAATGTGACTTTTACCTTGGTACTTAATATCTACAACCAACTGTCAGATAATAATTATAAAACTACTGATTTCGATGAATAGCAAACTACCTTTTCAGATAATATTTTCAAACTTTAAATGTTAGGCTTTCAGCAGTAAGGACCTTTTGAGGGCTTAACACAGGATAGTACGAAAGATAATCGCATATTTATAGTCATTAAACTTCTAAACCACAATTCAAATACAATTTTATGATCCCTCATTTGGAGGACTGGAATATGTACCGTGCTAGTTAACTAGGTGCCGGATGCATTCAGATTTCTGTTGCATCATGGCGGAAGGCATTTCTCTATATCTTATTTTCTTTCTTTATTTTCTCACAATAATTAGCAATTTAAACGCTACGCACATTAACAGGTGAGATTTATTTACCCCTCCAATCACCAGTTTTTTCTCATTATTTCTGGAATTTGTCGGATTTTCAGGAAACTTGTAGCCCTCAATCGCATGAAGGCAGTTCAGGATATAAATATAGATTTTGATAAACTTTAGCATAATTAACTAATTCTCCGAAAAGCAGCTTTTCCACCCTGAGGTGTTTGGAAATCCGATAAAATGAGAATATCGATCCATCCACGTGAAAGGTGCCAAAGAGAGCTTTACCCTTGCCAAGCCTTTACTTGTTTGAACGCGTCTATTGGCTTCTCGTTATTTCGGGTAAAGTTTGATTATCATTGTGCGCGGTCGAGAATATATGTGCCCAAAACTTCAAATAGTAGATGGAATGCCAAAAAACGGGCTTAGTGAAGCATTTTATCGAAACAGCTCATCGGTCAAACTTTCCTCCCCCGAGAATTTACCAGACAGAGAAAAATGTATGAAGCACAGCTATTATGGAAAACGTATAATACTGCAACATGAAAATGAATTAGAAGAAGACAAAAATCCTATAATGCAGAAGAGAGAACCTGAATGTTGAAGACATCCTGAAAGGAAAGAAATTAAAGCAAGTGGATTCCTTCACCTATCTCGGAAGTACCATCACGTGGGACAGAAAAAGTTCAACGGGTATCAAGCGGAGACTAGCCAAAGCTAAGAATTCGTTCATGGGAAAAAGAGAACTGCTGTGCTCAAAGAAGAAAGGGCTACAATACAGGAAACAGTACGTTAAAAAATTCGTGTGGAGCGTAGCACTCTATGGATAGGAAGCATGGACCATGGGAAAAGCTGACTAGAAAAGACTGAAAGGATTCAAAATCTGGTGCTGGAATAGGATTCTGAAGATAAAATGGACGGAAAAAATAAGAAATGATAAAGTGTACAGAAGAGTAGAAGTGGAAAGGACCATATGGAATACCATAGAAAAAAGAACAAGAGGGATTGGACATACCCTGAGACACAATGGGTTTGTTAAGAACGTAATAGAAGGCAAAGTAGAGTAGAAAAATCCCAAGAAGAAGACCCAGGAATAAGTCTATTGACCAAATAAAGTGGAAAGTACACAGGATGAGATACCAAGATGAAAAGGAACTAGCATTAGATAGGGAAGGGTGGAGGGCTGTAGTCAATCAATCTTAGGATTGAACGACGAAACATGACAGTGTAAAGATGGTTTTCAGCTGATGTTTTATTTGTAACAGTGTTTATGGTGTTGTTTATGTTCTCCTCTCACTTTTATCTTACTCCATGGCTTTCTTATGTCCTTCATTCGCCGTGAATGTCAGTTCTTTTCCACGTTAATCGACGTTACCTCTTTTCGCTCTCCGTTAAACGTGATTCATTTTACCTATCTTACCCCTTTCATTTCCTTTCGCTTGATACTCCTCTCCTCTCTCATCAGGGCAGTGTGTAGTGCGTCACTAATGAACTCTCCTTTGGACTCCGGTTACTTATATTTTTTAAATATTTTTTAAGGTCATTTATACATTCAGACGTATTAAAATTCATACTTCGTATTACTCCACCTCATGTACCCTTGTTAATGACGATGAAACTTAGAAACGGGTCGGGCCACAGATAAAAGCATTGAATAGTACCAAGTACCAAGTTCATCATTCAGGAATGTAAATAGAATTGTGATTTATCTCGGGTCCGGGTTTATTTGCGGCCGCGGAAAATTTACTACGACATTCCCGCTCATAATTAAGTGTGGTGAGGAAACGCATAGGATACATCGAAGGTTTCATGTGATGATGAACAAGTGTACAGGCAATCATGAGTAATCGCTAGATTTCCTTCTCCAGTTCATGATTTTGATACTTTATTATTTTGGACGGACAAAATAAAAATGATGCTGCGTAAAAAAAAGTAGATGAGGAAAGGAGCATATAGAACTCCAGACAGAAAAGAAGAGCTAGATGGATTGGACACATCTTGAGACACATTGGGTCAGCGAAGAACGTAATTGACGGTAAAATAGAGGAAAAAGTCCCCAAATGAAGACCCAAGAATCTTCCTAATCTTAGGATCTTAAGTTCCTGGACCAAACAAAGAGGAAAGTACATTGCAAGAGATGCCAGGAATTAAGAGATCTAGCATCAGATAGGAAGGGCGGAAAGCTGTAGTCCACCAATATTAGGATTGAACGACAAATGATTGTATTATTGATTCAGTGTGGTCAACTTCGCATTACGAGGACATGATGGCTGGACGACAGTAACGCAGAATTTTCGCCGGAATGAGGCTGGTAGGTTGGAAAAGGTGTAAAAAGTTAAGTTTTACGCTGGAAAAATTAATATATATATGTGTTAGATGGGACATAAATTGAAGAATTACCTTGGCGAGTAAGTCGTCCAGAAAGAGAAAGGAACTAATGACGGGGACCATGAATAAGGCTGTAAAGGAGAGGTTGGTGGAGAGCTAAATACCAAATGTTACTTTGTATGACGCACATACATCGAGACTATGAGACAAGATTTCTAGCTTCAGCTTAACAGGACCATGCTGGATAAAATCAACCATAATGACCAGAAAATGAAAATATACTTGTAACTGTGCAATTCGTAATATTTTTTTGTAACCCATCCAAAGGGAAACTACAGCATGTAAGCTATTTGTAAAATAAATCTTTCTCCCACTGACCTACCAAACTGTCGTAACAGCATGAATAACCTCTAATAAGTACCGAACGAAGTTCGTACTTCTCTCAAATTGGGGTCCCAAAAGGGATATATTTTTCACGAGTAGTAGGATGATTTACCGATTAAGATAGCTTTAAATGGAAGAGTTTTAACCCTCGCAATTTTTAAACATGCAAGCCTCTACATTCCTGCATTATATCTCTCTTCATTTCAGCACGCACCCAACCTCCCTTCATCCCATCCAGTAAGCCCATATTTTTTCGTCCCCTTCCTCGCTTACCCAACATACTCCCGTCAATTACGGTCTTAGGCATTCTCAACCCAGATTTACTGTTCCAACCACCTACTCTGTCTCTTTCTCATCTCTTCACAATTAATTTGAAAAATCGAAAATAAATGCAAATGGAGGACAGAATTTCGCATAATGCTACCAGGTAAACTTGCGCGCGGTTGCTGATGAGTAAAACAATTTCAACCTTAAGACCAACTTTTCGATCGCGAAAGGACTGGCTCAGGCTAGTAAGAGAAAAGCTTACTAGCATGCCGTACCAGTCGTACCTACTATTTGATAATTTCGTTCGCTATGGCAAGGGTCGTGAATTCGTGAGATATCGCAAAGCCAGTTTCGAACGCACATATTAATTGATCGGGCATCATTAGGTTTAAGAGCTGTTAATATACTTCCGCATGACCTATTAAACTTTCCAAATACAAGCCAATTTTCATTTCTAAGCGTTTTCTCTATATGAGCCAAGGTGACGGCTGATGTTGGTCGTTTGTTTGCTGTATTGTTCGACTACAAGTGCGTACAAGAGCTAGTTGTTCGTTCCAATTCGCAAGTATGGCCCGGGATAGTGCTAAATGTAGTACATGGTATATCCATGGTACAAGCGGATGTATCTAAACTGGAACACGATTGTCTGGGCAAAACTTGGTAAAACATTTTTGGGTATGAGGAATCCTGCCGTATTCCCAGTCAAGTCGGACTGAGGGATGTTTCCAGCGAAGCCTCCCTGAACGAGTTTTGACATTCGGGCGGGGATCACGATGGGGTCAAAAAGGTTGGACACACGAAAATTGTTCCTCTCATAACAGGAAAATGGCGATCGGGGAATGAGTGAGGGGTTTGGGGGGAGGAGGAAGGATTGATATTCCACATCCAATTTTGTTCTCATTTTTCACTGCGCTCTTGCCTCGGGCTGATATGGGAGGATGCCGGAATGATAGGATTCGGTGACCTATTATCGCGGGTTGGGAATCCGATAAAGAGGGAGAAATAAATAGATTTTTTCCCCTTTGGAGGGTACTAGGTTGGTATTTGTGAGTTTGTAGCGAGCTGAGTGATGGGAAACTGGGAAAGCCGCGTCTCTGGCCGTGTGATGACCATCGGGGGTCGCCAGAAAAAAATTTAAAAAAAGTGGCGGGCCGTTCTACGTGGGAGTCCTGGACAAATTCGAGGATAGGGTTGTTATGTGTGTAGGAGGGCCACGCCAAAATTTTCTCCCTTTTTTCTACATCTAAACTCAAATTCTATTCGAATTTGGGGGGAATGTTGGTTGAAGAGCTGGGATTGTCTAGGCAGGGCGGTGCCAGGTTACTATGGTGTTAGGATTTGAACATCGATATCTGATACGTGCTTTCACTCCAGACGATCTCTTAACTTTCGCCTTCTGAAGGTCTGAACCTTTGACAAAACAATCATGCTCTTACAATTGATCTTAAGCTATGTGCAAATGGGGATTTTCTCATGTTTAAACCATGTATTCAAAACAAGCAATCCATTTTCCAAGCATATTCTCCCCATGAGCACCCATTCACCGGCCTTGCTTAGCCCTTTACACTCGTTTTCTAAGTAACTTTTTACTTCCTTAAAAATCTATCTGCATTTTTCTAGCCTCTCACACTAGCCTTTTAGCCTCTTTTTTTTCTCGCTCTCTTTCACAGCAATCTCGCAGTCCTAATTTTTTTCTGTGTACTAATTAATCTGATACACTTTTTCGCTCTTCCATGTATCTGGCAGCATCAATCGATCTCTTACACGCCTCTTTCTTTTTGCTCACCGTTAAGTTTCATATTTTTATTCCACCAATCATCACCTTTCATTTTCCTTACCGTTCTTTTTCCACACACACTGTATGCATATTCCGAAATTACTTCTCGCACGCACAATTCTAAGTCCAAAACCGATGTATTTGTCCCATTCTCTTTGTTTCAAAGATAGCATATCCTCAAGAATATACCCATACCGTACTCTCTCCTCGTTTTAAACAACCTCTCCACATTTACTCTCATTTGCCAACTTGCACTTCTCTTTCTTGGAACCCGATTTCTTCCCAGATCCACTATAGAGACCACCAAACAGTGATCTGTTTCATATTCGGCACTCCCCATCAACTAAGATTGGTTGACTGCAGCTCTCCACCCTTCCCTATCTAATGCTAGTTCCCTTACCTCCTGGTATCTCTTCCTATGTATTTTCTTCTTCATTTAGTCCATAAAATTATTCCTATGTCTTCCTCTGGGGACTTTTTCCTCTATTTTTCCTTCAGTTACGTTCTTCACAAACTCATTGTGTCTTCGGTTATGTCCAATCCATCTGGTTTTTCTTTTCTCTTTTGTGTTCATATAGTCCGTTCCTCTTTTACACTTCATAATTTCTTATTTTATCCCTTCATTTTATCTTCATAATTCACCTCCAGCACCAGGTTTTGAAGGCTTCTATTCATTCCTGATCAGCTTTTCCAATGGTCCATGCTTCCAATCCATAGAGTTCTACACTCCACACGAATGTTTTCACATACTGTTTCCTGGTTTGTAGTCCTATCTTCTTTGAGCACAGCAGTTGTCTTTTCCCCATAAAGCCTTCTTAGCTTGGACTACACTCCGCTTGATGTCCGTTGTACTCCTTCCATCCCACGTGATGGTACTTTCTAGGTCGGCAAAGGAATCCACTTGCTGTAATTTTTCTCCTCTCAGGGTGACTTCTACCTTGTGTCTATTGCTAATCTATCAACCTTTCGGTCACCTCTTTTTCAAACTACTTACCCCGCGTAACAACAATAACGGGCTTTAAAATGATGATTATATAACAACTTACACAACACAACAACGGGTTTAATTTAAGTTTAAGCAACAACAGCTTAGAACGGGTGTAAAAAATAACTGTTTGTACGCGGTATGAACAATAGGTATCCTTCAAGCACGTAATAATTATAATTCTCCATACATGAATTAGGTGTTGCTCGATCTTGGTCACCTGTAACTTTGTGTATGAAATTCCAAAACTCGTCTACGCTACGGCTCAAATTAACACATCTATAAAACCATTACTGTAAACATAGACTCATTCGCTAAATCTCAAATCTGCACACAGCCAACGCCCAAATACTATTTAAAATAAGTAAATAAGTATCCGTTGGTGAAATTCCACATAAATATGTATATAACTGAAAGTCCCAGCAGCCGACTGACGGCTGCTGTCTATAAGCTTACTTCCTTGTATAAAGCCCGAGTTGAGCACTGGGCTACGTTTTAATGGATGAGTCAGACGCGCACGCGCGCGACGAGACGCGTCATTTATTCGCGTGAACCGTTCACGTGCATGCGAACCTACGCGCCATGTACTGCAGGGAAGAAATGGTAAAAAAAGAGACGGGACGACCGTGTGTGCTTATCGCCCTACAACCTACTGTTGATAATTATGTGTTGATAGTTATCTAGCTCCATCCAAGTGCAATAGCTATGTTCTTCGATTTCCTCTACAACGTAATTCCTCTCATCCCCACGCCAACTTGCTGAGAGCTTATTAACGTGCAGTTTTTTAAGAAAGAAATGGATGCAGTGGCACCATTGAATCCCTTTTCCCTCTACGCCTTCTCCCTTAGGTTTCTATCCCTGTATCGTTAGTCCTTATAATTGTACAGGAACTTCTCTCGAATTTCGGAGATGATTATGCATCAATAGAACCTACACTTCGCCGGTTTGTGTTTCTACGCGTTCCGCGCGTCGAAAGTAGAAAATATTTCAACTCGCGCGACTCTACACGAACTCACGAGAAGAAATCCGGGCTTTTCATTTGCTGAGGATCTCGCTTTCGCGTCTCTTCGCCTGAAACACGTTCATAAAAACGAACCTTTACCTGTACCGAGCGATTCGTAGCGTAGTGTTGCATAGCGCCGAATGGGGTGGAGGAGGCGGAGTGGGAAGACTCTATAGGGTGGGGAGGGAAAGATTACAGCGAAAGAGAGGGGAAACGCGGGGGGTGGGGAGAGGGGTAGGAGGGAGACGGAGCAGGGCTCGTGGTGGGGGAGGAAATGATTTGGCGGGCGGGGCAAGCCGATTAGCCGCAGTTTATTGGCCATTAGCTGGGTATCCGGGGGATTTTTTTTTGCAGACAATGAAAGGGGGAGGGTTTTTTTTTCCTCGGGATGGTTTAGCGTAGGGGGTGTGGGAGGACTGGTTTGGAGTTTGGTTACCGTGGAGACCGTAGGACGAAGGGGGTGGGGGACCTAAGGTGGGGGAACGGGGGTTTCGAGCCCTATGAAAGGGTCGGATGGAAGGATTGAGTGGAATATATACGTGAGGTAGAGGGGGGGGGGGGTTTGGTTGGGTGGATGAAAGAGTTAACGTGTTATAAATGGCATGGAAAAGGGAGAACAGTTTTCGCGTCTCTACCCTTCCTTTATTCTCTCTCTCTTTTTTGTGAAAATTGACGGAAGTGATGGACGGAGCCCCCGATGAATCTCGAAGGATATTATTTTTCTTTCCCCCGCGGTGCCACGAGGATCCGGGAAAGCGTTTTTAACATGTGTTGCCCCGAGGAAATAGTTTTTAGATCCCCAACCTTTGTAGTTGTGGCTCACTCTCTCTGCCTGGACGGATTTTATTTTATCACTATAAAGTTTTTATTTTCTAATGGATATGTGGGCGGGCGGGGGTTCTTGACCTCAAGTTAATTGATGGATCTTCGTGTAATAGCGAGGGCGAATCACAGCAATTCATGGCTGATTGGCGAAACGTTCCGCTTCAAAACATTAAGATTGACTATTTTGTAATATTTTGAACCAGAATATTGAAAAAGAAATGGAAAATATTTTTAAAAATTACCTTTTGGGTGGCTTATGGAGTTGGCAATATATGTAATGGTCAAAAAGACACACGTAAGGTGAGGTTTGAATTCAATAAAATAAGAGAAAAATACTCCTTCCTTAAGCTTCATCCTCGAATGATAAGCTGGCGTAACTCGGAGATACAAAGCTTGGTGCTTTATTCTTCGGTAATATTTAAAACTAGATTTCTATTTAGACATGGCTCAAGGAAACGGCACATTTCTTGCGTTTGAGAGGTTTTATACAATTCATACTACTGAAGAATACTCGCAGATGATATTTTAGGAACGTTTAAAAACAGAAGAAAATAAATCTAAACGTAATTTGTACCCTCAGAATTAGAAACGGATTCTTCGAGAGAAAAGGAGCACGTAATTTGCCGTTGTGAAAACGTTATAACCTCAGAAGTCATTTTGCGGAAACTTTATCCATCCAATATGATAAGGACTCGGTTATTTTCCGCGCTTTAGATTTAAAATAACCAAAAATTGTGTCGGCACCATGTGTTGTGCCTACCACGAATATGGTACTTAGCGCCGAAGCCATAGGCAGCTATCAGAAATTAATTGCAGGGACTGCATCCTTGTCTTCTCATTTATAATATTTTTCCTCTTGAGGTTCATAAAAAAACAACTAAGTGTTAGCAAGAGAATTCTGATGTAAATGAATAATAAAGTAGATGAAATATACGCCGAGAACGTGCAATTAAGCCGTAGTGACAGTAAGCAGTAAATGCGTTATCACGGCGACGGTGCGAAATAGAGGAATGTCACATTACGTACAACACGAGACATGAAATTTCTCTTTTGACCATTGTGAAAGACAAATAGGAAAGATGAGCTACCGCCATGGTTTGGTCATTTTATGTATAACTTGGGACACATTTTGACGTGAATTTATTGGTGAAATGAACCAATTAGCCAAAGAGGACCGAGGAAGCAGTTTCAGCAAGCCGGCCTTTGGACTGATGGTCGTTGCTGCTGTTTATGATGGTGTTGATGGCAAAGCAGATGATACAGTTACTTAATCAACGTGAATCATAATGAAGGAAGAATGAGCCTTCCTCGACTCCAAAGAATTTAAATCAGACATTGTGTTTGTGGGCACGAAAACAGCTCACCTCAACCCATAAGCTCAGGCTATGTTTGCTTTCAGTTGAAATTAATTTTTCGAATTAAAGGGGAAATTTGTGCGTGCGTAAATGTTGTTTCCGTGCAAGTAATTAATTATTCTTAGCGCGACGGATTTAAAGACTACACACCGCTAACATAATTCAGTCGTTGCTCTTTTTTTCAACGAGCATCATGTTTCGGAGTTTCCCTCGGAGCGTCTTTCTTGCTATTCAGGGCTTTTGCATGCTTTGTCAAACAAACAATGAAAATATCTAATAAGGGTAACAAGGAGAATATTTCGAGATTTCCACCAAATTTAGCGCTAAAATTATTTTTTCCGCTCCTCCAAGAAATCTATTCTTTCTTTCAAATAACATACAATGATCATGATGAACATGAAACAAAAAAATCACGGCTGTCACTTTCTTTTGAAAAATAAAGCGGAATACTAGTTTCATGAAGTCATTTACATTTGTTTCATAAAGATGAATGTATTTATGAAATTTCGCACCTTACTACTGTAAGTAATGTGACAATACGGTTGATTCCCAAGTTAGTTGGGCAAGAGTAGAATCCGCTTCTCCGACCGAGCTCGAATTCGAGGCATTTCCATTACAAAATTACTGAAATACCATTTATTCCATATTGTTACTACATATAAAAAGAAGAGCCCTTTGTATGATGTGGAAAAATTATTCATTCCATGCTAATTTTTCCGGAAATTAACCCTGAATTAAACGAGAACTGGAGAGCCATTAGGAATATGAGTTATTTTTTATCCAGTCGTGAATGTCAATTGAACGAAGCACTTTTTTGGAGGCAAATTCTCCAACAAAATTGAATGGCAATAAACTCATGGCACCAGTCTGCCTAACTTTTTAATTCATTGCGCCACTGTGGAAACTTATGTCAAACTGCCGAATGTTTGCAATGAAGCTTGTCATCCATTATTTTTTTGAGAGACTGCTTTGTCGCCAAATATGTCCAATAGGTTTCGTTCTCATCACAGTTATCGTGAAGCGTCTTTCCTCTCAAGCTCTTCGTGGGATTTATTCATTGGTGGATCTCTCCGACAGTTTTACATTTTTGTCATTCATTAGCACCTTATTTCCATCGCTTCCTGTCTAACTGATCTGGAACTGCTATTCTTCAAGCTTATCTTATGAAACATGTTCTCAATACATGACAACAAAGTGCTTTCTATCTTACAAATTTGTGATGCTGGCTGTTGGCTGACTCATCCTCCAGTAGTGTTCCTTCTACGCTTGGAATATTCTAATCAAAATATCTCTCTTATTTCCTCCGCAGATGATAATTCTACTTCTAAGATAGCGGAAAAATAGGAATACTCCTTTAAAAGGGCAGGGAGTTTGGCGATCAGCGGGACGAAATAGCTCGGTGAATATCTAGGTGTAGAGATTTGTTGGAACATATTCAAATCTTAATCTTAATCTGAAGTTAGAAATCAGAATGTTGGGACTCGTAGGCTAGAATTATGACGTGAGAACTGATCTTTGGAGATTTGTATATTGAAAAAAATGTCTATGCAGTCATCATATATGAAGCCTTGGTGTCTCAAATCAAATACGTTTCACTGCACTCGGCTCTGATGGAAATATTTTTACACGTTGATATGAGGTAGTCCACTATTGGTTTTAATTGTGATTGAGCGATACTTTCGCTGAAGCCGCTCATCTATTTGTGTAAGCACTTTCATTTTAACATTCATATGACAGAAATGTTCGCTCGAAAGCATGGAGGCATTGAAGGGCGGAGGGACAGGTTGGGTGGCTACCAGAGTTACTGCCGGGTTTAGCCACCAATGATCAGTTTAATTGTTGAAGACGGAAGGCAAAGCTGTTGTGCATCGCGAATGAAATCCTTTTGAGAGGCAGGTTACCGATTCAGCGGTACGAGAAACCTGAACAACACGCAACCATTCCGCCGTGGGACGGTTACGTCATGTCCTGGATATCGACACAAACTCCGTGGTTACTCGATTACTTCCCTTTAAACATTGGTTTGAATGAATAACAAACCGCAGTCACAGAGTGCAAGCAGAGAAGTCAACAACGGGAATGGACGTAATAATTGCGTGCTTTCCTACGTAAAATTCAATTACCCTAGCTAATTACGTCCCCGCCAGAAACCATTATGTCGCGACGAACTCGTAGAGAAAATTTACCCTGAATAAGGAAGTAATTTTTCGAAAGTAATTTTCAAATTTTCATCATTTCTTTGTATATTTTTGAGTGCAGTCATAAAAATTATTTAGTCAAACCCAGGTTAAAGTTAAGGTAGACTCGATGACTGAAAGAGATAAACTCGATGATTAACTAGGTGCTTTGATTTGTTTTTAGAAGTCTTCTACCGGTATAAGGTAGGATTTGTTGAAAATTAGAGAAAATCCTCCCGATTTTATAAACTTCCGAGGTCCTATCCATCTCTAGTTTCCTTTTTTGCGTCTGCGTACAACCTACCCTTCTTCAACATCCCATCAATAAAACCTGTTTTCTTTCTTCCCCTTCTCCGCTTGCCCAACATCCTTCCCTCTATCACAATTTTGAGAAACACATCGCCTTTTATTACTTACCCACAGCTACCTACTCTACCTACTCCTGATTTCTTCTAGAAGTTTCCTTTCCTCACCCTCCATACTTACAACTATCAAGTGTATAAAATTATGCAATTGTTTGGCAATATTTTATTAATTTCTTTTTTATTTTTAATTTCTTTATTGCTTAATTTCTTATTTGTTGGTTATTTATTATCAGAAATTTAAGTCTTATAGAGCTGGTATGCTGACTGTTTTATCTATTCGGTTATTTCCTTCACGTAAACCGGGCGTGACAAGAAAGTCATTTGTAAACTTTCAAAATTTTCGGATATCCTGAATTAATTACATACCTGTGAATCCCGGTCAAGGCGGGTGAATTTTTCTCTGTGGAAATTCGCACATGTGTGCATTGCGGGTGACTCCGTAAAAATGGAATTCCGTGGCTAGTCTCGGATAGCTTTAAATTTGTCAAATAAGAGTGAACGCCTCTCTGTGTTCAAAGTTCGATCTTTCCTCGTGGGCAGTGGCGCTAAGCGCTCAGTAGCGACTGATTGTTACATTGTATGTCCGGCAGTCGAGAACATCTAGTCCCGTAAAGGTCACAAAAATCCACAGGGGAAGAGGACGTCTTGCTAGCTTAACTAGCTAAAGCACTAAAACACTCGGCCGGAAATCGAGGGATCCGGGTTCGAATCCCGGTCACCATGTATAATACTGTAATCTTATCACTCTTTTGCTATATAAATTTAGCACGATTTTCTGGTTACCCCCACAGGTTCCAATCTTTGGGGTATCATAAAGCTTCCATAAATGATGTGTTGCTGTTTTAATGTATGTACATTATAGGAGCATCCAATTATATTATTGTAAGATCTAAGATCTACGAAAATATATATTTTGCCCAAGTCAAATTTGACCTTATTTAAACGCTTGTTTATCTATTTAGACCCAAAATTATTTCTTATTATATCAGAAAAAATATTAGAAGTACAATTAGTTTAAATTCTTTTTTGAACAGAGTAAAAAAATGGCCACCTAATATAGAAAATCTACATGAGTTTTATACTTGTAAATAGTATAGTAAACACTCATTATTAGCTTTATGCACGAAAGGTGAGATTAAAAAGAAAAATTATCTTTTTTAATGTACATATTACTGTATTGTATGCGGTCTGTTTTTTTTTATTTCTCAACTATTCGAAATTTAATTAATGAGTAATCCCAAATACAGGCAATGCCTAAAAGGGACTCCTAATTTATCCTTTTTATTTGTGATGTAATGTGTGCATGAAAGGTTCTTACAATGGATATATAAATTATTATATTATTTTATTATAATTATTACTCGGTGTGCTTACGTGGCCGACTATCATCGTACTTCCTAATTCGACCTTGACCTTTTTTCAATATGAGTCCCACCCATTTCCCAGGAAGCAGTGTGGCTCACGCAAGATTCTCCTACGTAACAAAGGGATTTTCTCGCTCAATCCATCCGGAGCAATTTCAACCCTGTGGGTCAGTCGGCAGTGAGCCTAACCCGGCATAGAATCTGCCGTCAAACTTCCAGGCCCGCTTCCCTCTCACTTGTATCAGCAAAAACTCGTTCCAATCCATCCCTTTCTGAGCTTCCCAATGTTCCCCCACGACCTCCCCCCTGCCGCAAGCCAGATCTTCTGGCTCCCCTTTCTACCCCACTTCCCCCCCAAATCCAATGCCCCCATCCCCCTCCCCAAATCTCCTCGACAAACCCTCATCCATCTCTCTCCCTAATAAGTGAACGGCTACCCTGACTCAAGTTCTCCCACCCTTTCCCCTCAAACCACGCCACTGTATCCGCGCGGCATTAATCAAAAATCGCTAAAACCTGGGCTAAAATGCGGAAAATGTATCTTCCATCCCTCCTCGCAGAGGAGAGGAAATGGTGTGGCTTAAGATTTCCACAGTCCCCGATGTTTTGGAATCTACGGGAATCGTGACGGGAAATCATTTTTCCGAGGATATCCCGATACTATCTTTGTTTTTAATTATAGATACTGTAGGTCTTCGGAAGACAGCATTTTCCCGGGAAAATATGTTTTTGCGTGTTTCGGAGAGTGTACCCATCTTTCCGGTTGAATTACATTTACAAAATACACTGCCAACCGAGTGGATGATTAACAGCTGCATAAAATGTGGAAACGGATTTTGCGAGAAAGCTGAAATATCAGAGATCTGCAGTCTTCAGCCACCCTATATAAGAACCAATAACACTAGAAACGACCTTCCTCCCAGCAATCATGTGATTTTTTTATCTTCTCATTTACTCTACCATATTTAGAAAATATTCTAATGATATTTCAGCTTAAGGCTATCGCCAACCCGGGGCATCATATTATGATTAGTGACGCACGAGTCCCGGCCAAAGAAAAGTACTATTTCCCTCGACTCATCCGGGAGGCTATTGAAATAGGGAAGTGAGAGACAATTTCAATAGAGACGACGCGACGGCCATAGATGCTCCACAACACATGGAAAAGACTTGAGCAAAAACGCGCCAAAATCAGGGTTCTCGACGCTGATTGGACGCGATACCGGAAAGCCACCCTGAGGACGGTATATAAACATGCCCAATTCCACCAGTCGGTAAATTTAAATAAGGTCAAATTTGGCTTGGGCAAAATATATATTTTCGTAGATCTTAGATCTTAAAGTAATATAATTGAATGCTCCTATAATGTACATACATTGAAACAGCAATACATCATTTATGGAAGGTTTAGGTTACCCCAAAGATCGAAATCTGTGGGGCTAACCAAAATATCGGCCTAAATTTATATAGCAAAAGAATGATAAGATTACAGTGTTTACATGGTGCTATACAATAATTTACAGAATTAATTTACAATGTCTTATCTTTACAATTTCAAGCTTAAAATCACTCCCGAGCGCTCAGAGTTTTCCGACGAATTCAATGTTTCGAAGTGGTGCAAAATGAGATTCATACAAAGTGATCATTCCAGCTTAAAGCATTGGTCTTTGGGGAAGAAAAGTAGGTTATTGTGATTCACAGATATGTAATAAATTCAGGATCTCCGTAAATCTTGAAAGGTTATTCATGATTTTCTTGTCACGCCTGGTTTACGTGAAGGAAATATGAAGAGGCGACAGCCTAAAGCGGAGTCCACACCGTTGTTTTTGTTTCTGTTTGTTTTTTTGTATTTGTTTGGTGTGGAAATAAACATATTTTGACTTTTACTTGACACCAGTTGGCATTCGGACCTGATGTGGCCAGCGTTGATCACGAAACGTCACCTCCAAGATAACGCAACGCAGCGAAACCCGAAAGCAATATAAGTATCCACATTCTGTTAATAATTCTTTCCCGTAAGCACAACGGGAGTACTTAAACAGAATTGCTTTAACGCTATGATGCCTGGAAATAAACTACCGTTCAGGCGTGAGGAAAAATATTTACTCGTGCAAGAGAAACCTATTTACTATACATATATCTTTTTCATAGAGATACCATAACCATTTTTAAAGGAGATATTATAGCCTCAATTCCATGAAGATAGTACAACTTGGAGAGACACTCATGAATATTAGATCAAAATTCTCTGAGGGGAAGGTATAAAAAATTCCCATTAGCTCTCTACCGGCGGAATTATTTAAGCTTTCCTCAAACTCAAAAGGAATTCATACCTATCGCTTTTCATATACTCTCTCTATCTGTATCACCATACGATTTCCTATTCCGCTCTCATTTTGCCTTTGCTCTGGTAAATATCGTTTTTATCTTTCCTTTACGTAATCTTTATGAATATTTCTCTATGGGCCATAATATGAGGCCTGTTTAATGCTAAAATATCATCTCCGAGGAATTTTGTTCTCACAGCTGTAAGATTTATAGATTTGGATCCCTGTTTTAAGTTTCAGCCGTAATACGCCTCTACTTCTATTCTTTTATCTTCTTACCTTTTTCAACATATTCATGAGCAACTGTCCGTAGATCAGGCAGAAGTTACTAAATAAAAACGAGAAACGGAGTGTAAAAAACCGATTGTATTAGTCCTCGAGTAATTCCTTCGAGAACAGTATTCGTTTGGTTGATGGCAATGAACATTATTGCTTTAATGGAGAAAATAATTGAAGAAAAAAACTATATTCATCGAATAATCTACCTCTTTTCCCCTCGTATCCTCATTAGTACTGTAATTCATTGCTCAAAAAGCAACTTTTTGTGGCAAAGATAAAGAAATGACAATTCATGCATAACAACTTGACAGTCATGATACAACAAATTTCATAGCAATTTTTAATGGAGGCCATTTCTGGCACATTATAGTGGAATTTAAAATGATGAAAATGAAGATTATTGTGTATTGCTATGTGAAATAATCAATTATTTCTACGAAGTTTTCAATGATATTATGAGCCGATGAGAACATTGCATTATCGAACTCTATCCTGTTTTGTTCATTAGTGATGTAAGTTTAGCTTCAGGACTTCATGGCATAAAGTAGAATTTAGGATTAATTTTTTATTTATTGTATTTAATGCCCATATTTTCTAAGTTAAGTGTTATAAGCTTTCCCCAGTCTTGCTCTCAATGCTAAATATTTCGATGCTATTATCAGTAGAGTGTGGATAAAGAGAATCGAAAATTATCACAAAAAAACTTAAGAGGCCATGATCATCAGACAAAAATTCACTTACGCCGTCAATTTTCAGCTAATAAGCAAGTTACATTTCGATTGTGATCGATAAACGTCCGCTTTTCACCGATTCAATAATTTATTCCACTACTTTTCATGACCTTTTCCAGCCTTTTCCGCCGCATTTGACGGGTTGATTGAAACTTTCACGTTTGCCTTTAATGTCCCCATTACAGAGTTCGCATAGCTCGTCCATACGAGTCTCCGTTTGAATGTGGCTCAGAAAATGCATTCGTTATGAATAAAAGAGGTGAAGCACATTGATGAGCATGGATTCTGCATGGGAGCACATTGAGAAACCCTACATTGGTTGAGAGAGGCAAGTGGTGTTGCGAGATTATGTGTCCATAAATGCGTTCAGCTGAAACGTTACTCGAAGTCTTACTGAGAGGCGATCGATTCAGTGGCGTTCATGCCACGTTCGGCGGATTTCTACTGATGGAACCATATATGGGGGCTGTAGGTAACCGCGACCGAAAACGCTTCAGCACACGTTTATACGCTTTTTACAGCTCAGTTATGCTACTTATGGCCAGTTACAGGAACAACACCAATGCATTCTATAAACTTATTAAACCCATAGGTCATTCAATTCCATTCAATAAGTGTTGCAGAAACATTCGATAAATTTATTGGTTTCATAATTTATGGCATCGAATTATGGGTTCCATAAGTAGAAACGATGGCGGATGTACAATGAACCGTTTTGAAACTTAATTACTAGATATAAGAGGTGGATTTGGATATTTGGGGAGGCGACCGACGGCTAAAGTCATTTGCGCCATAGGCGACAGGTGAGGAAGGAATGGTGGATATAAACCCGGTGTCGGCATTAGCCTGCTCATAACGAAAGGGGACTACGGTTTAACTTCTCATCCGACAGACGGAGTACTGTACTAGAACTGCCCTCCACAAGACACTCAGTAGGGATCGGGTTGCCTCTGAAAAACATCTTCCTCTGCAGGGATTTGAACCCTAGCCGTCCGTATGGTTAACCAGTACTCTAGCCACCACACCAACCCGATCCCCCGATTTAAGAGTTGTTTTGGGATAAATGACCAGTACGTTTACTCTTACTGACTAATTATTCCGTGCATTAGCATTATTAATTGGGTAACATTTCATAAATTTTATCCAGGGGTAGATGGTTAGATCAAACATTTGAAGCTATTAACTGTTGGTAGATGAGTTCTGTTACTGGTGTATGTGTTCCTGAAACACGAATACCTTTATAAGGCGCATAGTTTCATGGATATCATAACTATTGATTCTATAATAAAATGTTCTTGTAACCGGCCATTAAGGAAATCTGTTTGTGCAGGCCTCTGATATAAAAATTAATTTTAATGGTAATATTTGTAACTTTTTGCTTTCTACAAAATTATTTAGACCTCGGAAGAAATGCAAATTGTCGAAAATCAAGTGATTAATACGACGCACATTTCTAAAAATCTGTTCCCTTACTATCGATGGGAATCCATCTCCATGTAGGATCATCAAAATTTTGCAAAGTGCGCTTTATAGTGTCATTCGCGAGCGAGCATTCTCGTGAACCCATTAAAGGTATTTTCCACTGTGCGATCGGTTGTGCTGTTGTCTGGGGCGGGAAATACATCTACATCTACATAATATCCTGCGAGCCGCCGCAATGGCGTGTGGAAGGGGTTGTTAAGTCACCAGCCGCGTAAAGATGTAAGTTTTTGGGAAACGAAATGGTGGCATGTATTATAGGAGTGTATTTAGTGCAGCTCAGTTTTTATTGTGGTCGCTTATTGTGCGCGGAAAGAAAGAGTTTTTGTACCTATCTGTTCGGCAGTGTATCTCTCTTATTTTATCGCGTCTGTCAGACCTAGAGATGTAGTGAGGAGTCATGATAATATTCTCTGTGTCGCTCTGAAAAATATTAATTCTAAATTTCTCAAGCAACCTAAGCCTGGCGTGTAGCCTCCGAGTTCTAGGGGCTCCCACCTTAATCCCTCAAAAAGTTGTAGAACACTAAATGTTTGCTCGTAGCAGTTTTTAAAGAAAGGCGCGGCTTTCCTTAGTATTTTATAAAAATTTTCTGGTTAAATCTTTGTGACCAGGGTCCCAAATTATCGCGGTGTATTCGATGTGTGGCCTAACCAGAGCGAAGTAGCATCTCTCTTTGACTTTTTCATACGAGGACCTTCCTATTATACGTCTGACGAAAGCTTGTTTCTTTACTAGAACAGACTGGAAGGTGAGGATCTGTCATTGATTGTGACAGGAGCCAGAACAAAAAGAGCGTTATCGGCAGAAGTATGCAGCCCCCTTGAATACCCAAGTTTAGTGCGCAGTATTCAAGCGTAAAGTATAAGCACTCATCGAAATTGGAGATCATTGGAGTAGGCAAACAAATTGCATGAGGTAGGTAACCACGAGTATATGAACGAAATTTTGAAATAATTTTGCGTAGAGTGGCGTCATAAAATAGTCGCATTACGGGCAAGGTTACAGTTTACGTTTATTTACCGCTTTTTAAGTGGTTGAGATACGTCAAAGTGAACATATGGAGAAAGAGGAACTTTATAAAAGGTAACAGATCGTTAAAACTAAATGTGAATTTTTTCTCGAAACTAATATTTACTTTATCAATAGTGCTCACTGATTATCACTCAAATCTACTTTCTACTGATCACCATGCTCTTTTTGTCAGTCGTTAAACGAGCCTCAACGCTTAACTAAACGAACGCAGTATTCTCGTTGTAATTACTATTTCGAACATTTTAACTAAAAGCTGAAAAACAATTATTAAAATGTTTACCATTCAATGAATATTTTATGAAAATGTTTACAAAAAGTTGTGGTGTTTTATTGGTAGTCATGCAGAGAAAAGGTTGAGTTGAAAATAGCCGAACGGTAAGGATTACAATGCAATAATCAGTAGATAATACAGGAAGATTGCGAGCTAAACTGACATGACTAAACTGACAACTGGCCGATATGTCGCCCATCTATTTAAAGTCCTTCAGCTCAAAGAAATCAGTCAGTATAATTGTTAATAAGATATATTATCTCCAGCTTCTTAAATACGAGTATACTGCTTTGCAAATAAAAAGAATGTCAATTATTCTCTGCTAAAAAGGCTTAATTGAAGTAAAAATTATACATTACTCAAAAGCCTTTTCCAACGTGAGTATTATATCTTATTTCAATATTCATTATTTGAAAAAAATATGGACTTCAATTTCATCTAGGTAAAATATGGTAGAAGTGGTGTTGGTACAGGGGTTTGGCATGGACTGTTGAAATAATTCTGTAGGTTTTATTAATTTTTTTCTTCACATTAACATTCCATAAACAAGAAATTTTGCGTCAACTTACAAAAGTTGTCTGCTTGTTAGATTTTATAGCATTCACTTAAAATTGGTATGACATCTTTTTCTTATTCTTAAAATTCTCACAGTAAGACAGACTTTCATCAAATTCATTTCGTCCCAATAAGCGCTGAGCAGTGATTTAAAGTCGCAGTGAAACGGTTCAAGAATAATTGGGGAAAATATTACTACACGATACGCAGAAAATTCGGGAAATACTGATCGGCAGCATTTTTACTAAAGCAATAGATAAAAAGATGTTCAAATTACCATAAAAAGGAATAACTTTAATCATGGCCCGGATGGCATTGTTTTTTGTGGAAAATTACGTAACTTTTTATACATCAATAACAACAAAACGTAGAATAAGCATTAGTCTCATTGGTAGGTCCAAGTTTATGTATAAGATATGTCAGGATTAGTTTGAGAGTAGGCTGTTAAGTTATTATTAAGAGTTTAATGTGATCGTTTAGAGTAAAATAGAGTGATATAACTTTAAAAAGAAGGAATCGGGTGGGAAAATGGTAAATGAGAAATGTTTTCGGGAAATATGGAGCGGATAGGGCAATAAATGAGTGAGAGACGGAAGAACGTGGGTTCGATGCTCCAGAAATGAACTTATATAAAAGGAGTATGCCTCATTAGTATTATCATTTAGAGAGAATGAGTGAGAAATAAATAGAGAAAAATATATGATAGCTGAGTTAGTATCAAACTTTGGACAGGGCAAGCGGGATAACTCTCCGGGGCCCGCATTTTGGAAAACTCAGTGATCATGAGATAGAGAAATATAAATATAAAATCTGGTGTCATCGCCACAGTACCGTATCAGATATGGGACACATTACATGCTAATTTTTGCCCTTTTATTACTGTTACAAAAATTGTGTATTATATATGACGGGTAATCTATTTTTGGAATTTAAAATTTATTTTGTAGTATATTTTAATTAGAGAGGTATTTTTAAAATTTATAAAATTAACTGAAATAGTAATTATTAATCAAAATACTTATTGGTTTTTGTAATTTAGGGCTCGTAAACCATAGTTGCTCAGGGGTAAACAAGTCGTAGGCGCCTGGGGCAGAGTAACTCGGAGCGACCCTGAGTCTAGTGAATGGCATGAGAGGAAGCGATCGACCGCGAAAATCTAGAGTGAATATGGTAGAGGAGATAACAAAGAGAAGGAAAATTTGTCTTGGAGGAAAGTTTGTTTGAAAAAGAGCCTTACGAATAGGAGAGTGTGTATCAAGCAGTGCATGAGTGCAAGAGAGGCGAAATTGGTATTTAGGGATTGGGAATTATGGAGGAAATTAATAAAAGGTAGCAGCTTTTCTAGGGCTAACGGCAAAAGCTTAATTCTTTGACTGTGCATACTCCGAAAGATATTAGCGTTAGGCGTATGTAGGCTATCATTGGTTGTTCATTTCTAAGGTTGGTTCAGTCCTACACCCTTCCCTTTCTAATGCTAGGTCCCTTACTTCCTGGTAGCTTTGCTTATGTACAATCATCTTTCTTGGGCCCATGAACATATTCATGCGTCTTTCTCTGGAGACTTTTCCCTCAATTTTACCTTCAATTATGTTCTTCATAAACCCATTGTGCCTCATACTGTATCTAAGCCATCTGGTTCTTCTTTTATATGGTCCTTTCTCCTTCTGCTCTTCTGCATACTTCATCATTTCTTATTTTGTCCGTCCAATTTATCTTCAGCATCGTCCTCCAGCACCAAGTGTCGAAGGCTTCTAGTCTTAAGCTTTTCCAATGGTCCATGATTCCGATCCATAGAGTGCGAAGCTCAACACGAATGTTTTACGTACTATTTCCAAGTTATTCCTTTAGCTATTAAGATGTGATGAAATTTACAGAAGAGTAGATGAGGAGACCATATGGAATATCGTACAGAAAAGAAAAACAGATGGATTGGACACACCCTGAGGCACAATAAATTTGTATAAAACATAATTGACGGTACGATAGAGGGAGAAGTCCCCAGAGGAAAACCCAGGAATAAGTTCATGGACGAAATATAGAGGAATGTACATAGGAAGAGATACCAGGAGGTAAGGGAACTGGCATTAGATAGGGAAAGGTGGAAGGCTGCAGTCAACCAATCTTAGGATAGAGCAACAAATTAATGGTTCTTTGAGCTCAGCAGTTGCCAGTTTATCCTGTAGCGTACGTATGCGTGGGTATGTAATACCCGCAGTCCAAGTCTACAGGTGTGTTAAATTTCGTCCCCGCTCCTCTCGCTTCTCCCCAGCCAGATCCTCCATCGTCGAACCCCTTGAATGCACACCGTCTCCCCCTTCTGATGACGACGTCTCGCCCTTCCGGCCAATTCCTCCGTCAATATAAACTTCCTCTCTCCCGCCCCCACTCTTGCGTGCTCCCATATCTGCCTCCGCAACCTCCCTCCCTCCCTCCTCAAACCCAGCCCGCCCCCTCCCCATTTGTCCTCTCCAATCTTCTCCCAACCTCTCCTCCTCCCTCAATTCCCTCCCGCTCCAAACCAGCATCCAATATGCCCACCCCCTTGCTTCCCCACCCTAACCACCCCAAAACGAGTCGCAATCTTTTTCCGAGTCGACTGATTTCGGGATTAATATCCGATTTGGAGAGACCATCATGCGAAAATTGGTATTTGATGAAGAGAGCAGACTTGATTGTGAAATGTGATCAATGGACGAAAAGTTCTTCATTTCTTTCTTTCACTTTTATTTCTTTTCATTTTGGTGGCCTCGTTTGCTTTTTTTCTGCGTGCTCCGCGGTGAAGTGATCTGGCGGTTCTTTCGGAGTCACCGCCTCTCTCCTTTCAGGTGACGCGGTAGCTAAGGATTTCGGGTACCTGGTCTCGCGACTGCCCCTTTCGATTTCTGACCACCATGAATATTACAGTTCCGATATTTAGGGGTTTTGCTCAGAGACCCTATTCGGTATTCTCTCGGAACTCCTGAGCCTCAGCAGTGGAGAAATGTTGATGTTAGAGCCTAGAAACTTTCAAATAAAGCCATTCAAAAGTTGAGATATGCAAGAGTGAAACTGTTCAAATTATGGTGGATTTGGGAAAAAACTATTACACGAAACGCAGAAAATTTGGGCAATACTGGGTACGGTTTAACTTTGGTAGTAGATAAAAATAGGTACCATACCATAAAAAAGAACGATTTATATCATGACCCGGATGATGATGATCTTTGATGTCACATTCACGGATTTTCCGAGGTTCAGCCGTGTCAATTCTTTACTGAATAAGGTCCCAAAAAGGACTCGCCCTTGTCAAACCGTGGAAAATCTGTGAGTGTGACGTTACAGCCTTGAAAAATCTAAAGTTTTAAGTGGTAGTTTTTTTTTAATTTTTGAGATAGTGACGTCAGAATGTTGTCACCGTCGAGGCTCGGAAATTCCGATGCCATACAGATGAACATCGGTAGCCTAATTCAGGAAGAACTTCACGCGGTTGAACCATGGAAAATCCATGGATGTACATCACAACATCCCACCAATCACAAACTTAAGAACGGTGCTATTTGTAATTAGTGAGGTTATGACAGAAAAATGTTGCTACTATCGGACCTTGGAATACCTGATCGATCTATTCAGGAAGACCGTGGACCTTTTGAGCGTCAATGATGACGGAGTTGTGATGTCACTACCGCGAAAATTTCAGATAATGCAGTTCCAGGCTGATCAACTGCGAGATGACTAACATGTAATTTCATTCATAGCAACATATGGTAAAAATCTGTTTTCCTCCTGGTAGAGAAAGCAGATTAATGACTTTCCATGCTAATTTTACTATCTGAAAATAAAACTACATATTCTTAAATTCCAAAAACAAGTGGAAAATGGGGAGAAAAGTAATTTCCCATGCAATGTAAACGCCATAAACATGGAAAACTGTTCATAAATAGGGGCCTCTCTCAGGATTTTGAATGGAAAGAAATTGATGGCACCAGATTATCTTATAGTTTTTAATCGTTTGTATCCCAAAGTAATTTTTTTATTAAATTGGTCAATATTTTTGGAACGACGCGGAAGTGGGATCATATTAACGGACAGTTTTGTGTCCTTACCAAGTGACCACCGAATTTCGTATTAAAATATTATCTATTCCAATTTAGCAGATTTTACTCATTCAATATTCTTACTTAGAAACATGCCACGTGTCATGTTCAGATATTTCTAATTCTTTACGACTTTTATGAAGTAATTAGTTCACGCAATTTTGTTACATGGCCGCCATTAATAGGCACTCTCCAAGTCATTTTAGGCACCAAATGATGAGATGTTTCTCGTCAGAAGTACTAATAGGCCCTGAATTAGGAATTAGATTCCACGGCAAAGACTTGGTACGGTCTGGAATGACTATTTAATGAAAAGTACAATTTTGCGTATAATGACAACTTGTTTTACCACGTGCATCAAACACTCAATTTTGAGTACTCCATAACGTCATAGTGGGTATATCCGCTTTGAAGTGGGTCGGCTTTAATTACGTGTGACTGACTCTGGGGAGATTTTTTTATACTCCTGGTGAAGTCAAAGAGTCTTTTTTTACACCAAGGGTATCTGCTCCATTGGCGATTGGCACACTCAAACCGAAGGAACTCTGAATGAAGACTATGTGATGAGATTAGCTCAATGGGAGAGACGTGGAGAGCGCAAGGGCCATTCCACGATCGATGGCTACTGATGATGAAGCTGACGTGGCCAATCGATATTCCGATATCGTTCCTCGATAAATAGGAGATACCTTTAGTTGATGAGAGCACTGAGTGATTATACTGCCTGACATTCATTACAGACAACACCCATTGGCGCATGGTTACAGGCCCCTCAAAGCGTATTCTTACAAGTTCATTTGGTCACCGCTGCTCGATTGTGGCAAATATAAATCGTGCCTCCTCAAAGGTTTTAGAAGAATAGTAAATATGAAGATTCGACGAATTTGGTAATGCTTTACCCGAGTCCAGCTGTGATGAGTGTTACCAACCGTATCCAAGAAGAAGAAGATGCGTGACTTACTCTGCAGCATCATCTTTGTTTAAGGGCATGATCTGCCTGGAAGCCATGCAGGCATACCTAGAAAGAAGAAAATGAGCATTACTGATTGCACAAAATTGCACGAGAGACATAAATTATAACTTGAAAATTAACCAACACAGCACTTTCATTTTTGGTGCCCTAGAAATACCTATTGCGATTTTTATGCAGAGGAGAAAGCTGTCAATTAATGTGCTCATAAATGTTCTATCATGGGAAAATTTTTCAAATAAATCAAAAAATGAATATTGAAAAATGAGATATAATAGTACTCACATGGGTTAATTTAGTCACGTCATAACATATCGTTCTGCTTCCCCTCCTACTCGTGATCCGCCATTAGATCCCTTTTTAAGTTCTCATAACGTTTCCCTCTTCTTGTTTCGTTCAGAATTTCTATCCCCTTCCTTCCTCTCCCACGCTTCCCCAGTGTTTTCTCCTCTATTACCCTCTTCAGCATTCCCTCTCTTTTTAAAACGTCATCCATCCATCTCTTCTGCCTCCTCCGCACCTCCGCCACTAGTTTCCTCTCCTCTCCAACGATATCCAATACCTCCTCGTTCGTCCTCGCTACTCAGCTCACCTTCTCCGTTTTTCTCCACATCCACATCTTAAATGCTTTAAATCTACGTATACATACATTCTCCTTCGCAAAGATTAAGTTTCCGACTCTCATAGCCCCACACTCTGTATTTAAGGTAGCCCGAGCGAGATAGTTCCCTAGTCATAATAGAGACCATATTTCAATTATACGTTTTAATTTCACCAGCTGTAGGGAACATCAATTAAATATTGCATTATTAATGGTGCAATAATATAGTTTTTTGTGACAGAAATTGTAAGTAATTAAATGAAAATATCTAAATATGTCTTTAACTTGACTCATTTTTGTCGCGCGGTGCGTTTGAAACTCCTTCAAAACGGAAGTTTTTTTGTGATACCCAAGAACCTATTGCGGTGACAATATGATTAATTTTCAAATATAGTTGATAAAACATGCAAACTGCACACTGTTAGTTTTTTACGACACAAAGTGTTAGAAATACCTCATTTTGTAAATAATGTCTCTCTGGAGTACATGCACGTACCATTTCCCATGTAAAAGGGCTGGTATTTTTTTGACAAATATATCCGAAAGTAATGTGGTAAGGAGTAGAATTTTTGGTGTCATTGGATAGGTGAGATATTTTTCTTTAAAATGAGATCAAATTCATTGATTTATAAGTTAAATGATATTTCGCTCAGACTACCTTAAGTGCTCACCAGTCTTTTAATTATGTCTATTCTTAGACACTTCCCTCCTGTATCCCTCCCTCCATCACTTTCCTTCTTGATTGAAATATTTATTTGGCCCGGGAAATTCTACATCTAATGTACCAACCACGAGAGCCATTTTCCTCCAAAATAATACCAAGTCATAGAAATAAATCAATTTCTTGGAGGAAAGATAGCTATCGGTTATGAAAGATCAGGTGTTACCACCTCACTGCCGATCTTTTGCAAGTATATTTTTCCTCCCTTTGCAATGACAAAGTCTCCGATCCAAACTGCGCCACGCTCCATATTAGAGATTTCAACTAGCCTTTTGGTTACGTCTCTACCCAGACACCCCTCATTAATTCTCTCCTCTTTGAAAATGCTTTTTTATCCCAAAAAATAAAGAAGTAATTCTTGAACATTGAAATTCTAAATGCAGATACCGTTTTGTTCAGTGCTCATTGTCAGTCTTCTGTAAACCAGTTCTCCTAATTTCAAAGGCAATTGGATAGGCAATTCTACTTATTCCAACACCTGCAGCCGATGCCTTAATAAGTTAAACCGGCAGCGCCGCAGCATCAGAGCGCACGTTCTCGGCACAAACACGGGCGAACAGTTGACGCGCGAGAAGCGATAGTGATCGACAAATGCGCCGCATCACGGTCGTCTCACGTATTTCCACGTACCTACTTGCGACCGCCATTACGAACTTTGTCGTGATCAAGTGAGAGCGAACTGTTCGCACGACGAGGACGTGGTGAATTTCATGCTAGTCGAGAGCGAAATTTGTTGCCGCGTTCAGATTCCCGACCGAGTGTTTAATTCATCGTGAATTTCCAAGGACACATTCATTGCAGAACTTTCCCCACGTGTCACCGCAATGAGTCGAGCGATAAATAAGTTGGGAAGATCGGTTAGCGGGAACATGTCGATGCGGTCAATCGGCTGAGCGGAACTGTTGAACAGATTTAACCATTTACATGGGGGTTAACCGTGTACTTCGCTCGCACTTGTTAGACCGTGAAATCCTGCATTAAAAAATCAGTCCAGAACATTGAACCTCAACACAGTTGAAACACAAAGCTTTGAATTTTTAATCATATCACCAAAAAAACAAGGCAATTCTTTAACTATTTGTAATCGATATGCATGATAAAATACAAGAATAACAAACTGCGAACTGTAATAAAGAGAAGAAGGAAAAACATACTGGTTTCTAGTAAGATATCGATATTTTAAAACATCGTAAAATTGCAGAATTAGTATATTACCCCGCAAGTGCAATAGGAAAATGATGGTCAACGAAGATGGTGGACTGACTTCAGCGTCTAGCACTGACCAGCATAACAAATGACCTCTCCATATACCTCAATAGGCAAAAAGCTGTATGCAGAACGAAACAACGTGATGAACACTCGAAAAATGTAGGGATCCTAATTTTTTTAACCATTATTTGAGATTACTTGAAACAAATAAGACAAAGTATACGCCATCATTGACAGCTAAGAAGTTTCTACCCTGGATATCTCATCTAAGATGCCATTCTTTCGGCCGTCGTGTGTCCTCACTGTTAAACCTCACCCTACCTATGAGGCCAGCTAAACCCAAGCAGGGATTTGGCCTGACTAACAGCTCAGTCGCCGTCTCTATCTGCCTTCTAAGTAGCCCTCTGACCTCTAATTCGCCGTCTCTATCTGCCTTCTAAGTAGCCCTCTGACCTCTAATTCACCGTCTCTATCTGCATTCTATCCATTCCTCATTCGCTACAACTTTGAAACACTAAAGTATGGTAGCACTTCTTCCACAGCTTTAATTTCTAAGGTACAACGCGTTTCAGCTGTCAAGCCATCATCAGGCACAAAGATTTTTTGTCAAGGAAGCGGTATATATACACAACTAGGAGGGGGAGGGGAAGAGTGGTGTTGAGCGAGGGGAGAAAGGTATTGGGTGGGAGGAGGGAGGCACAGGTAGCAATTCAATGCACGGTTTAGGGAATGGCGAGGAGTGGGGAGTGACATTTGAACAGCTGTTCATTCATGAGGGATTCCTCCCCATGCTGAACAATTTCAAATGCTCCAAGGCGTCCATTCTCCAGCCTTTTCTCTCCAGTATCTCCGGCTTAAACAGGCAGTGGTGTGCTGTGTCCAAAAGGCTGCACAGTTACGCTACAACTTTGTCGTTGTTCCTAGGGTAGGAACCCACCCTCTCGTCCTTCACAACCGTCTTTTACCTCTTGGGTTTCTTTATAAAACCATCTTAAGTTGGTTGCAGCGTGAATCGTGAGTCATTGAGTGCACATTTTAATAAATTTTCAAGTAAGCGGGAAAAAATTCTAGGACCGCATTTCACTCAAGTTCAGCTATTTATACTTTTTTAAATAATCATACAAATTGTATCATAAGTTATGAAATAATCATATTATAACATTTACGTATCAATGAAAGCATTGTTATGACTTTGATTTACAGCGATGAATTCGAAATTTAAGCGGAAATCATTCGTAAATACGTGTTTTTTATTCGGCGTGATATCTTGATATTTATTAGAAACCACTAAAATAATAAGAAATATATGTTTCCGTATTTAGGAGAAAATCTGTACGTATGTCATCAAATTATTTCAAAGTATATGTGAAGGTTTGTCAGACTCCATATTAAAATTGCATTCAATTGCAAAGAAACCAAATCTGTAACATGCAATTTTTTTCGGTTTTATTTATACATATTACTAATATGTATATCTATATAAGTTTCGCACAAATCTGCTCACAAACGAAAATCGCTCCGACCACCTTAATGGCTTGACTATGGCTATGGCTTGACTATATGAGTCAAGTACTTAGTTATATATTTTTATTTATTCAGTTTAAAAATCTTTCTTTCGCTGATGTAATGGGTCAGTAACTCCAAACCGAAATAAAATTACAAAACATGCAGATTTTTCCCGGAATACATGTTTTTATGACCGCATATGCCCGGAAATAGGAGCTGACTGCAGCGCCATTTGCATCATGGAAATGCCGCATTTTGACCTCAATTACGGCAGTAATTCGCTAATAACTATAGAAAAATATGTGGTAGGACGCCTTTAATTAATTTTTATTAATCTTGACTTTTCGCTTCTTACGAACAGTTAATTTAAATCTTGAAAATGCTTTCTCGTTCAAAACGACTCCCTTTCTGCTGTCATCTGAGCAATCTCCATCAGAGCCCACGCTAAAATACCCTAATTCAAGGTAGAGTTACAGTAAAACTACGCGTTACCTCTATTATACGTTCATCTCAGTTCATAAAAAAGTACTTCAAAGATGCTATACTCAAGTTTCGGAAAATCTGGATAAAGTGACTGAAACCAGAGACACATAAATGGTTGAATCTTCTTCTCTTTAGGGGTTTGGTCCATCTCAAACTTCTATATTTTGCCAAAACCTATGATGTCGCGATATGTATATACTTATCTTACTACTTAATTAATGAATAAAACAAATTGATATGAGAGATAACAATAAAAGGGAATAAGGAAAAAGTTTAAATTCAGGATTCTAAGCCTGTTTTGAATGTTGCGAATAACTCGAATTCCAATGTTTTGATGTCGGAATCTGTATATACTCCCCCTACTTCTTCATTCATTCATAATTTTAAAGGATCGAAGGGAGAACGCTTAGAGGGAATGACGAAAAAATAAGAAGAATTGAGGAAAAAGTTGAAATTAGGTTTCTAAGCATGTTTTCAACGTTGCGAATATTGTCAAAGGCCAATGTTTTGTCAATGGTATAATGTCGGAATCTGTATACACTCCTATTAATTCTTTATTGTTTCATAGCATTAATGGATCGAAGGGATAACGCAATGAGGGAATGAGGAAAAAATTGAAATTAGGTTTCTAAGCATGTTTTGAACTTTGAGAATATTTTAAAAGGCCAATGTTTTGCCAATGCTATGATGTCGGGATCTGTACGTGCTCCTCATACTTATTGTTACTGATGATGACTTAGAATTATAACTTTGTTTTTCCACATATTTGTATTTGGAACGACCCGGACTGTGTGTATTTATAGTTATGTTTTTGTGTGAATCTTTACCTGAAGACCTGGACACGTGGGTATCGCCGGGAACGAGAGAGCCAACACTTTGGCGAAAGAGGTACTCGCCATGGACGTCATGGAATCGACGCCGGTACCCTTCCAAGATGTGAAGGCTGCATTAAGAAATACAGTCCTAGAGCAGTGGAAGGAGTCGTGGAGAACCGCCGAAGGTAATAAACTGCGCGGGTTAAAACCGGTAGTGACAGCGTGGCCTTCGTCCGTCAGGAAGAGTCGCCGAGAGGAAGTCGTCATAACGCGACTAAGGATAGGGCACAGCCCTCTGACCCACTCCTTCCTCTTCACCGAAGAGAAAATTCCACCACGATGTGATGACTGCGACTGTCCTCTTAGCATTCGACATACCCTGATGGAGTGTGAGAGATATCGGGCGGTGCGTAACAGGCTGCAGCTAGTGGGAGACCTGGGGTACATTCTAGGCGATGACCCAGATGTTCCCCACCGCGTTTTGGAATTTTTAAATGAAACTGGCCTATTTAATAGTTTTTTAAGGATGTAAAATTATTTTTAATTTTGACTCAGCGTTTATATCAAGTACTTTATTATAATACCATAATATGCAGCGTATATTTAATTTTTATAATTATGACGTGTAGTGGTTCAAAATGACCATGTCGTCGACGCACCCTATCAACCCCACTACTACTACTTTACCTGAAGATGACGTTGAACGTCGAAACCCGGGTCGTTCCAAATAAACACACGTGGAAAACAGAGCTAAAAGTCATCATCATTATGTTAACAAATTCCATATAGTTACGCCTGAAGCCACCAATTGCTTCTCTTAATTATTTATTGAGTCATAATTTTAATGGCTGGCAGTGATAATGTAAAGAGGGAATGTGTAAAAAAATGGCATATGTTTTAGTATGTTTTGAACGTTGTAAATATTGTCAAATGTTGACGTCTCTCATTCCTACGCTGCATCTTTGCTAGGTTGGAGTTGCGAAGGAAAAGAAAGAATACAAGAAACGAGAGCAGGAAAAGAAGGTTCTCTGAGTTCGGGGGAAAGGGACTGGTTCCTTCACCCAAAGATTATTCCGCCTTAAACAGCAGAAAAGTCTCTCGGTTTATTTCTTTCCCCCCTTTACTCTGACCCCGGCTGTTTCGCCAACGCTAGGGGTTTTATACGAGGAGGAGCCGTTCGAGAATTATTGATGCCGGCGAAATGGACCCCACCGAAGGGGTCGTCAAGGACCCCTTGTAAGGGGTTTTCATTTCGCCGAGGCAAGATTGCATGCCATCGAAGGCCATCAGATTGGGGAATAATTAATGGGAAATCATACGCGTTCGGACTACTTCTCCAGAAATACCCGAGTTGTTTAAGGGTCCGTCATTAATCCTCTTATAATACGTTGTCAGCTCCACTCTTACCTCCGCTCCGAAATGAAGTTGCGAAAGTTTTCTTAAAGACACGAAAGAAATTACCCAAGTATCGAACTCGACGACCGTGGGCGTTGGACCAGTTAAAAAATCTATCGATTTTAAAAGTCCACTTTGAAAGTTGACTCCCGGCGATTCTCCTGCCTGTGATCGGTCTCAGAGTTGGAACAAAAGCGTGGAAGGAAAGTTCTACTCTGTATTTACTCCCATACTACTTTTAAAAGCTCCGGGAGCGGATTTATTACAGGACTCTGAATAGACCTCAGTACCATTGATACGTTCTCCTAATGTATTCAATTCTTAATAGAATCATATCTCTACAAGATTTTGCTTAGTATGAGGACTAGAACGCTATCATGTAAATGGAGAAGCAACACACTTGAGTTTCAACCTAATAACTGAATTACTTTGCTCATTTAAAATTACAAATGAATAACGTAATCCCAGAATCGTACTGCTGACATCTTTTTTTCCGATCTCATCCGGAAACTGGTTTCAAAAACGTTTTCTTCAGGATATTGATTTTGCTTTTTCGGACGATTCTAGTGAACCATTCGTGTCTGTCATCTTGATAGCCTTTCTTAGTTTGTGGTTAAGTTCCCAAAGGGCTAAACTAACAGAAATTGAGAGAAGTTAAGAGAAACACCTTAGTCCTGAGAACTGAAAAACCAGCAGAAGCGGACTCGAACCAAGACCTTAGAGTTAACGAGATTGACTCTACCGAGCATGACTTCACCGCTACCGGCAAAAGCTTTATGGGTTCTACATCAATTCCAACTGTATGCGATTCCTTCAAAAGTTGACTTAAGGCATTTTTTTACTATCTGAAAACGATGATTATTCATACCAGTTTTTCCCTTTAATATAAGGTGCTCTGTATCTATGGCATATGTCATAGACACAAAAACTCCGTCTGACACTGCGTGATCTTGATGTCTTTGACCTTGATTACTACTAGAATATTTCATTCTAAAGTTATCGTCATTCCTTTGAAATTCATAGTCCACAGGACATTTTTTATACAATTTCATTCGACGGCAGAATCCGTCAGAGAATTTAAAGCTTGTTTCAAAGCTCTAAGAGAATTTCCGAGCGCTGAAACGACGTCAAATTTTATCATCGTAAGAGATTTATTTATGAGTAAACGGCGCTGTTTCGAGAAAACGGGAGAATTCCCAGGCAGAGAGGGCACATATAATATTTGTAGCTGGAGTGTGTTAACTGAACCGATTCCTTCCCAACGCATTCCTCTGTGTACCGAGGTCCCTTTTTTCCTGGTGAGTTCCGGCTTTCTTCAGCCCGATAACGCAGAGCCAACTCCGGTTGCGTGAGGAACGATGTAAATTGACCATTTTGAAAGGGGCGATTTATCACTTGGGTCCCTTTTCAAACACACACAAACACACATGGAGGGAGGGAGGGAGAAAAAGAGGATTTCGGGCTGGGTGTTAGTTTGCTGGACTGTCATAAAATGTTCCCGTTTAGTGCGTCTCGTAAAGAAAACGTGGCAAATTCTTTCGAGCTAACGGCAATGTAAAAGTCGACGGTCGTGATTCTTTCTCTCGTCTGCTTCTGCAGTGTCTTGGAATCAAAGGGAAGCCTAACGATTGGAAGGATGGAAAAATTTTGCGTAGTCTGCGCAAGTAGAGGGTGTTAAATAATTCAGTGCGCCGATTGCGAGGATAAAAATCATTGCTAGACAGAATAGGAGGGGAATGCAACGTGAACAGTCGTATTCCAACCATAACGTAGGTTTGGATGGAGTTACTTAAGAGACCTGTCTTCTCCTCATCTACTTCTTGCGGAGAAGCACACTATAGTGGTAGAGGAGCATGATGGGACTTGCGCACAAGACCCTTTTCAGAGAAAGAGTCCACTTTCTACAGAATTGCTCCGTTGGGGGAGTAAGGGTGGGATTACAAACGACGTTTCCTGACGTAATGTTAACGAACAATGGAGTTCAGTTTACTGATATCCTCCCGTCTAGGCGAACAGTATTATGGTTGATGAGAGTCAACGCCAATTGTTTACCGTTTTTGTCAACGGACTCGTAAATGGTCGCGAAGTGACTGCCTATTTTCGAATTTAAAAAAAATTAAATAATCCGCTAATAACACTCACATAAGACATTCAGAAGGTAAAATTTGTTTCATTGTAAAGTAATTAAGTCATATGGATGATAAGGAAATGAAATTTTGTAGGTATTGTTAGAAATCTACCCCCGGTAGAAACCTACGTCAGGTTGGCTGCTGCTGACACAGTTTGACAGAAAATTAAAAATTTTTAGATAGATTTTCCCTTCGTTCGTCGAAAGCGCCATCTTGAAAAACACCTTTTTTTCTTCATCTCACTGTCAGAAACACTCGGATGGTAGGTATGCTAGGTACGATCTTGCTCTGTGAAAGCATATTCTCCTGAAGTACCACAGCCACTATTACCTATTACTTTATTAATGCTGCCTGAGTTGGGTGTTTTATTCAATCCCATTAAGGTATATGGAGAGGGCGCTCACTATGGTGGTCAATGTTAGAAGCTGTGGCCATGGCGTGAATGTGGCGAGTCCGCCATCTTGGTAAACTCCGATTTCTCTTTAGCGCTTATGAACTGACGCGCGAAATTTGCAATTTTCGAAGTTTTCCATCAATAACTTACTATAAATCAGCGTGCTTTTACTTCTTAAATATGCGTTCTCCTTTCATATATTTTTTATCAGTCAAATTAATAATAACTCGCATTCCCACGTGAAAACTATGGAAAAATCGAGTAGAGTCAATATTAATAAGTAAATAATAAATAGAAAACTGTTGTTCTCAAAGAAGATAGGACTAAAAACTAGATTACAGCATCTGAAAACATTCGTGTGGAGCGTGGCACTCTACTGATCATAAGCACCAACCACTGGGTAAGCTGATCAGAAAAAGACTAGAAGCCTTTGAAACCTTCTGCTAGAGGAGGTTGCTGATGGTGAAATGGACGGAAAATATAAGAAATGAAGTGTACAGAAGAGTATACGAGGAGAGAACCTTATGGAACACCATGGAAAAAAAGAACAAGATGGATTGGACACTCCCTGAGACACTATAGGTTTGTGAAGAACATAATTGAAGGCAAAATAGAGGGAAATGTCTTTAGAGAAAGATCCACTAATAAGTTCATGGACCTAATAAAGAGGAAAGTACATAGGAAGAGATACCAGGAGGAAATGGAACTAGCATTAGATAGGGATGGGTAGAGGGCTGCAGTCAACCAATGATAGGGTTGAACAATCAATAAATGAAGTAAATTATGTATACTTTAAGAGTTACCTGCCTTAAATTTCAAACAGATGGTGGATATTCTTTCTTTATATCCGAAAATTCGTCCATCCCCTCATGCTATTCAGAGGAAGGTGAGGAATGAGCAGGGATAATCAATATGATTTTTGTTTCGGTTGTCAGGCTACAGTTTAATGACGTAAGGCCATCTTCATCCACCTAAATGTTCAATCTATGTGCCTCTCATTGAGTTTTGGCAGCTTTAAAATTAAAGATCATCAAAATAAATCCATTATGCGGATGTATTTTACCCGAAAAATTGAAAAAATAATGCACCGCATTAAAGTTATTGTAGCTGCAAAAATACTTAGGAATTCGATCTGCGATGAAAATGTCACGGAATGAAATTAATAAGATTCTCAAGGAAAAAAAATATCGAATTTGGGGAGTTGAAACCGTCCCCCTTAAAAAAAACAAAATTACCCACTACCGAGAGGAATCCGTTCGAAAAAAAAATCGCTTTCGTAAACACGATATTCCATGAATTTAATTTGCAGCTTATCCTCGAGTCCCGTCGAATTTGACGGACCCTGTAAGGGAAAAATAATTCCAGGAGTGGGAAATGTAAACGGGGATTAATAAAGATTTATCAAAGGCAGATGCGACCGAACCCCATAAGGGAGTCACACTCAAAGTGGCCGGCTGTGCGTCCTTTGCGTGGACCCGACCCGTGTGTCCGTTTGACTCTTTAAGGGCTAGGGCGCAGTTTTCTTTGACGCCGCTTTTACATCCCGTCCGGTGCCTATGTTCTCCGTCGTCGTGCCCGGTCATTAAAATGGCCCTGCATGGGGAGCTGGACAGGTCGCGCTCATTCGTCTCTTTCCGGGGAAGGCCCAGGTGATATCATTAGCGCATCAAAATGCAACAAGGCGTCCCTCGCTTGGATCGTAGGGTCGGGGATTTTCACAGGAAAAGACTGCCAGAGCAACGACTACTTGCATACTGCGCAAACCTTACGTAGAATAGAGTTAGGTTACCGATAATGAATTTAAAAGTAACTCTACATGAATATAAGTTGTACTGAACTATAGATTATGCTGCATTTTGTCCATGATTACTAATTATTATTACAATGTACCATTGATTTTTAATCGCGATGAGAAAGAAGTGCCTTCATTTGTGTTTTCCAAAGGACCGTCCTCTTTGACATTCCACGAAGAAAAGAGTTGACATTAAGTATCAGTGAAGTATAAATCTAAAATTAAAAAAATGTTTAAATAATTTGGTTATCTTTGCTACCCCGTATGCAGCACATTTCTTCAATTTATATTGGACGAATAATAACAGCAACATGCTAAAACAAACACCTATGCCCTAAGTGGTGATGATTTCACCCAGGCGGAATTGTAACCCGCGACCCTCGGTTTATGCGAGGACTTTACTCCGTCACCACCGGGACCGTTTGAAATATAATTGCCAAATTTCAGTTCTTTATAATTTACCATTAATATACGTTATCAATTTTATGAAATGACTTTTTCTTAGTTATAGATGGTCCGGAAATTCGATCTCGGTCTTGTTTCAAAGTTCTTTGCCGAACTGTTTAAAATGATCGCAATCGTTAACCTACGTTACAAAGTGGATATTTAACGAATTGGTAGAAAACCGAGTCTTTATGTTGGCTTAGCTCTGCGGTGAGGGGGCCAACTTCGTCAGTCAAGCAGTGATAGTCATTTCGGCGTTGACAATTTGTAGTTTGGGAAGAGTCGGGGAAATTTTCTCGGGAACCCTTATCGCCCAAGTAATAGAGCGAAAGAAAAGCCTAATCGTATCCACCGAGTTTCGTGGATGAATGAATGTCCATTGCGAGGCTGTTATTGGAGTGAATACGGGAATTATAGTTACTCATGTCGATACATAACTTCACGTTCTGCATTTAGTTGACCTAGACAAAGTAATGCAATTGTTAATTTTATTTACTGGTTTAATACTTAAAGATTGTGACTTTTTCCTGCCAAGAAAAGAGAACGTAGCATTCAATGATCAACCGATATGCTGATTATTGTTTGTCTTGGTTCCGTTTTTTTATTCATTTTTATCATTAAATTTATCAGTGAAATGTTCTTTTTTCGGACAGTTAATTTTTACCGCGTGATGGCCATAAATTTAGCAAATATCGCATAATTCCCCAAAAAGAAAGGTTACTGATCTTTTTCCCATTGAGTTTTACGGGTATTCAACCTCTTTGTAACCACAAAAAATATAGTTGTATCGCATGCAATAAATGTAATAATGCACGTAATAAATGCAAATGTTCACTCTCCACTAAAATTTCCAAATAATATCACAATTGCAATTTCCTCCTGTTCCTCATTGACCACTAAATAGGTACGTTGTAATCTGTATTTTTATACCAAACATTATCAGTAAAAAACATGATAATACCACTCAACACATATTACTCACTCAATACTGCGTTGTACTCAGTATTTTTATACGAAGCAGTATCGGTATAAAACATTATAGTTCAAACATTCTGTGTGCGACGCAGTATTGGATGGTTAGTATTGAACGTGAGGAAATTGCATTCGTGACAAGGGAGGAATTGCCCCTGACCGAAGTAAAATGTCCACACCCTGAAAGATGGATCAGTGTTGCAGTAAGGTTGATAACGCAGCGGTGGGTCTGACCCGTAGTTTTAAGGTCATCCGTTATCTCCAGATTTCATCAGCGGATGCGCTGTCAATGTCCAGTCCCGAGTTCTTTTCCCGAACTAGAGCGAAGTGCAAGGCGCAAGAAAATTGCTGACACTCGGAGCATCGGTGACAAATGGTGCCTTCGCTCACTAAGAGCTTCGGAAGCGGCGTTGTCGCCATAGTGCGAACGTCCCTTGACGGATTTCTTGGACAAGTTGGCGGGTAATCTCACGAAAGGCGATTGCCTCCGTCGAGTGCACCTTCGGGATACGTGAACCGTGGGTTAAGGATTTTCTCCCCTGTTCGGGATTGGCTACGAATCCGTCCGGAGGGAAAAAAATGAGAAGTTCAATATGCCTGTCCTACGAGAACCCAATGCTTAGTTTTCAGGCAAAATGGGAAAAATATGTGCTTGCTCAGATGGTTAAATCACTGATTTTTTAAGCTGTAATATAGATACGAAAGTTGATAAATTGACGGTATTGATTAAAAATACGCGGATATAATGAAGGTAAATGTAAATTGTCAATAATGATCTATCTAGAAAATGAGGAATTATAATATACTTCATGACTTTCCATCGGTAAAACACCTCACCAAAAATAAAAGCAATTCTGCAAATACTCTATGAATGATGCGTTAATTTTTATGGAAGTTTTTTTTGAATTTCTAACTTAGGTAAAATTTATAAATTCGTGTTCATTACTAATGATTATGCGAAAAAATATTCATGGCTTATCACCAATTGAGTGCGTAGTTGGTAATTTAAATGTCATTGGTCATCCTAATAGACATACACCATGTTCATAAATATTTGAATTTTGTATTATGAGTGAATTTAGTTCATCATATATTTTATATTTAACACTTGTCCATTAGCATTTGTCACTTCACGAAGTTGATGGCAACACGTGAGATCGACAGGATTTGCCTGAAAAATCGTAGAATACATATGATGCGAGAAGGAAAGTCCTCATGAAAGATACAGAAGCCAAGGTGATATGTAAATATGCCAAATATAGAGATGGAAATAAAAACTTTTCAGAGAAAAGGTATCTCTATAGAGAAGGGTAATTAGAGTCTAAGAAATATGGCTGATTGTAAGAATAGTAGGCAAATTGGCGGCTGCCTATCACTGATCTCTGGAGTGAAACACTGATGAACAAGTGGCATTGGAAGAGTTACAAAGCGGAATGAATTGAAATGAAATAAGTAAAGTGAAACCTCTGTTAAGCGACCACTGACGGTTCCGCTAAAAAATGGTTCTTGAGAGGGGTGGTCGTTCGAGTGAGGTTCAGTTTCTAATAGTACATATTATGCAAATGAACGGGCGGCTGATTTGAAAAAAATGGAAAAACACTTGAAGCGGCGGTTTTGTTAAAACCTATACCTACAGATGGCGCTTATTTCCTTATAATTTAGTTGCTCCTGGGAAATTTCAATGCATATTAATTTGATGTACACATACAGTATAAACGGAGTTAAGCAACCACTGACGGTTCCGCCGAAGATTGGTCCTTGTGAGGGGTTGTCACTTGATAGGAGTGGTCGTTAGGTGGGGGTCTCAATCTATTTAACTCCATCCAACGTTTACCAGGATACGATTAGCATGGGAGATATTTCATGTATCAGGAAAAAACTATTTAATTAGCGCGTTAATGAGTGGGCTGCAGGTTGAATTTACGATTTCGGTTTTTAAACAGAAGCCACAGCAAAAGAGCGTATTATAAAAAATACGTATCGCTCTAGGTGGAGAAGACAAGGCTGGTGTGGAAGAAAACTTGAAGTTGGCGAGGAGGAAGAAAAGGAAAGTGGAATGGGTAAGGGAGATGAAAATGCGATTGGTCGGAGGCGAAGGAAGTAAGTTAAGGAGAGATGGCAGGGAGCGCTCCGCTTTTATCAGCGAGAGAAATTGAGTCCCTCTCTATTCCTCTCCATTTCTTTCTCTGTTCTCCAAATTATTCCGACGGGACAATAGGAAGAGGGGACGAATTGGGGCGCGGAGGAGGAAGACTCAGAAAGCGTGAATGGTATGGCAGCGAGAAACGCCAAAATGCGGAAAAATAAGAGACTGTGGCATGGAATACTAACAGCAGGATTACCAGACACTCTCCGAAAACGACAAAAACTCCAGAAAGAGCTTCAGTGATCTCGCGGGAAAAGAAGCTCCAAAACTTCCTTTATCTATTCAATTCAATATATACTCGGATTAAATGTGTATGCGGCTCGGTTTTCTAGCGAGAAACATATGACGAACGAGACACAACACACCTTATAAAATAAAGTATTTTAACGGCAAAACTTATTGTAACAGAGCATGGAATTGCTGTGTTTACGAAAACACCAATTTTCAGCAATGATATCTTCGGCTTCATTCCCATTGAGTGGAAAATATTTTGCGTACTTTGATTTTTGATAAAGGAAGCCAGTCGGCCTCTTCAAACACGTTCTTGTGTTAAAAAAAATAGAGTTTAGAACTTGGACAGTTTGAAAATTATCATTAAGAGAGGGCTGACTGGGCTCCTTTCACTCTTATTATCTCACATTCCCACTCGTCCTGTTTTTCAACTTATTTTTAATCTCAGTGTCATTTTTCTCGAAATTCGCAATAAATTAATTAAAATTCTTCCAAAGAAAAGGGCCACAGCGAGAACACGAACACGACAAATATACTTATAGCAAGAGATAAATTATACTGAAATTTATTATATCTTTATATATATATATATATATATATATATATATATATATATATATATATATATATATAATATCTTAATTTAAAAAGAATGTGGAAGCTCAAATGGCGGAATGCTATAGTCAACTATTTAAACTTTTTTTCTCTGCACTATGAACTTGTTTCGAAATACATAGAGAAAATGGATATCTCTTCACGTAGGTTTCAAAAATTAAAGTTAAGATTCAAGATGAAACTTTTCATTAAAAGGATAACGAAAGTAGGTGTCAATGAGAAATTCGCATAATATATTAGACCGAGCAGCATTTAAAGGAAAGAAATTTTATACGAAGCCACGCGTCACTCTGTATACCGTATTAAAGATGTCTGGATGTAATTAAATCGGATGAAAATTGGAGAAAAATCACGTTTAAACATACCCTTTTAAATCTATTTTTGATTCATTCAGTTTTGGTTGTGGTTGTTGACGGCGTGAACGAACTGTAGTACACGCACTGATATTTTCGACTTCCCTCTTGCTTGTCTTTGCTTTCAAATAATGACAAAAATTGAGGCTAGAATAATATCGCTAAGGTCATAAGGAACTACATTAGAGTTACATTTAACCCTAAAGTATCCAGTTTGAATTAGAAGCAATAAATTTAGAAAGATATGCTCGTGAAAATCTTAAGAATAGATTCTTTGGAAAAATAATTTTATCGCTAGTGGAGCAATAACCAAATATATGGGATAACATTTAAAGATAAAAATAAAGAATTTATTCCGAAATAGGAAGGATCGGGTCAAAGAACGGGGGAATTAATGTAAAAGGAAGTGTTTCACTACAGATATTCTTGATCGGGAGAGGTGAAGAAAGATTGGCGAGGACATTAATATTAATCCAGGCGATGCGTGATCCAGAAAGATGACCTTTGAGGAAAGAGTATGAAAGGCTATCTGAGGCTTTTGATATACAATGAGTGTGAGGGGGGAAAAGTTGAATGTAGAGAAAGACGAGAGAATTTTGATTATGATAGTGAAAGCGAAAGTTGTGTGAGAATATTTGGAGAATATCAAAAGAAGGTGATGGTATGAGGATGTTAAAGAATATTGGGAATAGAGGAACATTGGCTTCTCGAGAATAATGGAGTGAAAGAGAACCAATTTTTCCTCAAATATAATAGGTTTAATTTCATAAAAAAAGTATCAAACAACATTAAGCATCTCATTGTAAAGGAATTAAAACCCATTCGCAATTTTACCGGGGTACTTTTTAAATGCAATAGATTTTTATGTTTCACATCGGTGGTTGAAATTCAATGTGAATAAAAACATTACATGATTACCAGTGGGTGACTCTGTTTTAATTCACTTGCCATGCTTTACTTTCGATGCACGCTTGTTGATCGTCTTTTTTTCCCGCGCTTTTGTGATTGCGGTTTTTGATCGTGTTTTTACATGCACGGCCAGTTCTGAAGTTTTTGGATTTTACATCGTTGTCGAGCCAATTTTTCAGGTCACATCGAAGTGTGTACATTCATTGATGAGACCCGTGTGACCTGAACAGCTGGCTCGGTAATGATGTAAAACATCGGAAACGGTCACATTTTATCTAATATTCAGTGGAAAATCGCAAGGAGTTCGCATTTCGATATGTTTAAGTTTCACTTGAGCAATCCTTAAACCATATTAAAAACTTTAAAGTGGTATAAGGCGTCGCATCCGTGAAAATTTCATACGCTCACGATGAACGATAATTAACTGTGACATATTAAGATTTTTTATTAATCGACCAAAGTTTCAACACTTTATTGTCATTATCATAGCAATATATTTGCAAGATTGCCCTCGTTTACCGAAAGGAAATGAGGAGAGGATTGACAAAGACGCGGTAATATGAGGTTTAGGTGAAATAGATATAGTTAAAGAAGAGAGGACCATAGGTTGACTGTCAAAAGAGGACCTACACCACAAATTATAAAAAGAGAATCAGCAAAACACCAAAAAACTATAGTAACCGGAAAAAACATTGAGAAAAAAAGTGAAAAACCAATACATTTCAATGGAGTGAAGAGAATTTGATTTCTGACACGATCTGTGCTTCAGAATTTCCATATTTAAAAAAAAATGATGTGCCTTCAGAGCACAAAAGCTCACCATGTATTTCATGGAAACCTCTTTCTGTTTTCTGGCAAAAATCTAGAACAGTAATGCGGTATGTAGTTTACATTTCTAGTCAATGAAAAGTCGACGTCTTTCTCTTCATTACGAGGGCAAATTCGATTAATTTTATCCGTGAAATGATATATTGCTCAATCTAGCTTCGTTGAATCATGGGTGGGATTTAGATTCCATCTTTTGCAAAACTTTATGTAAACTTTATGCGTTAACTTAGTTCAAAACGCAAACGCTCTTTAAGGGAAATACACTTACTATCTTAGGCATGCTTTCCATCAATTGAAAATAAAGGTTTAAGGTACATGACAAAATTTGAAGAATAACAATTGTGTTTTACTTCTTGGTATTTTAACCAAAAGATAACAATACCCTTAGCAATCGCGTTATAGACCTACAGACAGTGTGTAGAAAACGGTTTTGATATGAGCATTAAAATTACGTCTTAAAAAATTAGAAGAGCAATACTTCGTGTATTCCTTACTCCACTGAGTATCTACATCGACCGGTTTTGACTCCATCCACGTTCCAGAATCAATAGGGTTACTCAAATTGCCAGTTCACCTCAAATATTGCCTTCACGCGGCATTTTTTCGTAGATTGAACTGAAAATAAAAGTCTGAAATGTATGAATGGGTGAATGTTGAGAAAAACGCAGTAAAACTAATATCTTAAGGACTGTGCAGTGGTCAGTATTAAAATGTCCACAAGTTAGAGATTTATTCGAGGTTGAACGAACATACTGATGCATACATTGTCTCTCTATGTTAAAATATGAAGCATTAAACACGGTATTTAACCTCAGGTATGTTTTAATTTCTTATTTAATCATGTTGTTCTCCCACAGCTCAACACGCAATTTACTTTGGACACCACAGCTCAGATGTTCCAGAGAAATTTTTTAAGCCAACGCCATCGATGGGTGACTTCAATTGAAAGTAAGATCGATTTTGGCCGTAGTTCCCTGGGATTGGCTAGAAATTTCACGCTCTGGCTCGTTTTCGGAGGGAGTATTAGCCAAGTTACGCCGAGTTAAGTTGTCGTGAACGAGCCTTAAGACTTAACGAGATCACCGGGAGAGAAGGAGAATCTTTTCGACCGTGACTGAGTAAACCCCGAAGACGATGTAAATAATAATGACCCGTATGTAGAAGCTGTCGCCGAGCGACGGTGAAAATGGCGGCGGCTGGCTGGATGGCTAGGAGAGCGTGAAATAGCGAAAGTGAGGTAGCACCTCGGTGTTGGTCTCTTGGTGCATTTTGGGGGTTGAGAGAGGGAAAGAGAGCGAGACGCCGGAGGGGTTGAGAGAGGGATGCCGGGAGATAAGCAAAGGAAGGAGGGCGGGTAAGAAGTGCCTCGGGGCATGGGTGGCATGGGGTGCGAAGGCGCTGGCGAGGGGTATGATGAGGTTTAGGAGTTATACCGACGGGGTGCAGGGTTGCGTGAAAGTGTGGGATGGGGCGTGGAGCAGAGGATGAGGAGAGCTCGAATGATCGATCCCTATCCCTCGAAAGGTATTTCCAAAGACTGGAGACTAGTATTAGAGATCCCTTGGCTCTTCTATAAGGTGGTTGGAGCGAGAATCGTGAGCCATTGAGCGCATATTTTGATAATTCTTCAAGTGAATTGAAAAATAATTATTGGAGCTAATTTTACTTAAGTAGATCTATCAACACGTTTGAAAAAACCGTTCATGTTGTGATCAAATTGATGCAAGAAATGAATTTCCGTTTAATTAACGCATTGCCATGACTTTGGTTATTTCGGTGATGAGTTCAAAATGTAAGTTAAATTCGCATTTTCTTTTTCATTCATTGTCAGTCTATTGTTTTAATAGAATATGAGATACTTTCTTTTTTCATTTTTGGAATATAAAGATAATAATTTATTGATATAACAATAATAAATGTGATTGTAAAAAATGAAAATAATATTACTCATCTTATTGGATCTACTTGAAGGATGTAAAGGGTACTGGATTATCAGTAATTTTAGTTTGACATTCTAGTGTTATATTCAAACTAATTCTTTCATTAGGAGTATTTCGTAAAAATGTAAGTAAAAATTCCTGTTTTTTATTTGGTTCATTACCTTGGTATACTTATTCATTGCGATTCATTATAATACTTATTACCATATATTTTCGCTTTTAGGAGAATATATGCACAAATGTAGTCGATTTATTTTGAAATACATATCAAGTACCACAAGCCTACGCGTTAAAACAGCATTCCAAAGGACCAATTCGGTAAAACGCATATTTTCCTTTTTTCTATAAGTATGACTAATAAGTACATGCTTGAACAGTTTCACGCAAATCTGTACATAAAAACATAAATAAAAATCGCCCTAACCACCTTAAATCCTGAACCACACGATACTTGACCTTGTACAAATCCGAGGATGCTAGCTAACATACTAGGACTTGTGCAAGGTCAAGTATCGTGTGATATAGACCAAGCATACAGGAAATCCTGAATGATCGCTAGCATACTACCAGGTATCCTTTTTTTCGTAATTGGTGCAGTGCTAGTTTGATACTTGTTCCCTGTAGGACCTAGTAACCGCCGACCAATCACCTTTGCTCTTTGCAATGCGGTCGTCAATTTTTGATGTCAGCGCCTCCATAGTCTCTCGTGACAATTACACTTTCCCGCGATCAAATAAACAACTCAAACCTTACAACAATACGCAATGGCTTGGGTACCTGAGGTAATTGAAGTTTTAATCGATAATTATGGTAGGCACTCGTGCCTTCATAATACCAATAACGTTTTTGAAGCATTCTTGCCCCTACTCCTGCTATTACGGCAGCTGCAGCGGCTAAAAGCCGTCGTCTTCGTTCGAAATCATCCACTTCACTCGTCAAACTCCTTCTGCGACTGTACTAGATCAAAAATCTACTAAACAGACCTTGTGCAAGTTCAAGTATCGTGTAATAGCTCCTAGGAAGGTTTCAAGCATGCTAGGTTTCATACCAGAAATCCAGTACTCGCTAGCATCCTCGAAATTGTACAAGGTCAAGTATCGCGTGATTCAGGCTTAAGGAAATTCCCTCCGTGAACAGAAAAGTGTTCAATTTCTTTCCATATTCGCACAACTCGTCAAAAAGTGTAAGTTCCTTAATAGCTTTTTTCTCGTGTAAAATTGAAACAATATAGTCCGTATATGATTCCGAAGAAACGAACAGCATGGGATCGGTTTGAAAATCATAAAATAAAATTGGCAAATTTGGAAAAGTTTTTACAAAACAATGTTTCCGGTAAAAAAATTCAAAAAATCAGCTAAAGAGCAATCGACTTTGCGTTCGTCATCTTTAATATTCATCACTCATGCTCGCATACTTAGTCTGTTATTGTTTTTTTTTCAATTTTCCCCTTCGTTAAACTTCATACACCTTAAGGTACATCTCATTCACCCTGATACAACGCATTCACCTGAAGGCCGATAGCAGAATGCGCCATCGAAATATCGATACCGCAAACTACCATCACCCAGATGGAAACCCGAGGTCTTTACATTCCCACCTTAGCTTGAGCGAGAGAGTTTCCTAGTCATAACGGAGACCATATTCGAATTATGCGTTTTAATTTAAGCTGCTCTAGGAAGCATGAATAATGCATATTGCAGTAATAAAGGTGCAATATTATACTTCTTTACGACTAAAATTCTAATAAATTAGATATAAATACCTCTATAAGCTTTTAAATTGACTCATTTTTATCACACGGTACGTTTGAAACTCTTCCTTAACGGAAGGTTTTTTATGATTCTGAATAAATTACTATGGGGACAATATGATTTATTTTCAAAAATGGTTGAGAAAATATGCACACTAGACGCTGTTAGTTTTTTGACTACATCTATGAGTTAGAAATTCCTCATTTTTCAAATAAGCTCTATCTGGAGTGCATACATGTACTATTTTTCATATAAAAGGGCTGGTATTTTTTTGGCAAATACCTCGGAGAGTAGTTCAATAAGGGGGTGATATATTGGTATCTTTGGAAGGGGTATATATTTTTCATTAAAAAGGGACTGAATTAATTGACTTTTAGGTGAAATGATATTCCGCTCAAACTACCTTAAGTTACTAATCTTTTCCTTTTACTACGGTCCGCTAAAATGTGATGAAGTATCCAACGCGGACCTCGTGACGAAAAGTTTGGACAGCCCTATATTTAATGCATGCAATCTTAATTCATTTTGGCGACGGGCTCTTCAAGAGGGCCGTTATTGGTGATGGAGGAAATCCGTTAATATAGGGGAACGAAAAACGGGGCAATTCTTTTCCAAATATGCTTTTAAGTAGGAGGCACCCGATTGGAGGAAGGGAGGCCGGATGGATAAAGGGGTAGTGTGGCAGGGGGTAAACGGTTTTTAGTGGGGAAGGGGGGGAATCTCTCAGAGGGAAGATTTTTTCCGAGTGTGTTACGTGTGGGGTCTTAAAGCCGATGTACATCCCAATATAACCCTCTGACCGTCGCAAATATTGATGATAAATAATTTTTAACAATTATGAACTCATTCTTCCAGGTACGAGGATTATTTTGCTCAAAGAGGAAGATAGGTGACCTAGAAACCTATTTTTCTGTATGCAGGGTACCATCAGTGAACCGTCACACATTGATTAGTTGCAGATGTGTATGCCTGAATGAAAACAAATATTATTATTTCTATCGTATCTATACATGGGGCTAATACAATTTCGCTCTGAATATTTTCTCAGTGACCCGGCTGGAATACCAGAAAACTTCACTGCATTATTTAGTTCCCTACGAAATGATATGGACAAGGTAAAAGCACAAATAAACTTTTAAGACAGTTAAATAAGTGGCTTATCGGTCAATAGGAAGCAGAATTTTTACTTGAAAATGTTTTCTAAAATTTGTCCTAAAGGATATTCATTAATAATAGCCCATACATATTTGTGCTAATACGTTATTCTGAATAGTCATGTGTTCTATTCCGTGTATGGGCAAAAATATTACGTAGAATTTCGATAATCAATCATTTTACATTGGGTTACTATCAAAACTCCCGAATTTTCTAAAGATGCGAGCTCACAAAAATAGTAAAAAATACACATCACTGTATTAAGACTTCAAATTGAAAAGAATATTAGCACCAGCCTCTGCCTTGTTTACTTTATTATGATTATTACCCCTAAATAGTTTATTTCCTGCTTTACCCATATGGATGTTTTTGTTGTGCCGTGCAGCGAGTTTCCTTCGTCAGAGTTCAAATACGCAACACGATACAAGATATGCTAGGATTCTTGCCCTTGACGTCGAGGTGAACGAGAGATAAGAACTCTGCTGAATGTTTCAAGAGGATATTTTACTTAGGATTTAAGTATCATAGATTATTGTGTAGGAAGGGAAGTGACTAGAGCGTTCTTAGGAGAGAGTGAGAGAGTAGGGAGTAATATTAGGGCTTTACCACGTGGGCCAAGACTTCGGCGAAGGGACAGGACCGGGCGGGCGATACTAACCACGGGATAAAACCGGTCTTCTCCCTGATCGCAGCTTATATAAAAGGCATAGGGTAAAGCGGGGCTAAAGTTAATACAGGGGTAAGTTGACACACTGTAATTTTTGAAGTGCCTACTGGTCACAGCTCCTCTAAATATTTACCGACGCCTTCCTAGATCCTATGGAATGTGGTCGTGTAGTTCGAGTAACGTGCTGCTTGGAGGAACGTCGCTTTGTTCACTTCTGTGTTTTGGAATGTGAAAAATAATATTTTTCATCGTCGCTAGAGTGTCTCTTGTAACAACTTTTTAAGAATGCACGGTAATTCATTTGTTGCGTAAAAACATTTTGCACTTTACAATTAAGCATTAGTTTGCACTATTCTGACGTTTTATGAAACCTATACATCGATTCATTTGCAATGGCGACTCGAGAGGCAAGTTGATACAGAACGAAAGGGACACGTTGATACAATGTATCAACTTGCCCCATATTTGTAACACTTCGCGTTTTATTTTTTTATAGCCCATTCATGGTCCGTAACACACAAAAGAAAAACAGGGGAATCGCTCCACAGGAAGCTTTCGATAATGCTGCCAAGATAGTTGCAAAAGGTGTGTCTCTCATAAATGCCACTAAAATGTATAAAGTAGATTTCAAGGCATTGAGAAGATTCATGAAGAATACTTCAAACTCCCGGACGACAGGATATGCTAAGCCAAGGCTAGTTTGAACAATAGAAAAAGAAGAAAGGCTTACTTCCTATATTTTACATTGTTCTAATATTTATTATGATTCATCACCTAAAAATATCCGTATGTTGGCTTTCGAATATGCTGTTGCAAATACTGTCAATTTCCCTGAAAACTAGGCTTGTCAATAATGTAGCATCTAGAGATTGATTCACCGCAGAAAAAACTGTTTTTTTACCCATCCGCCGCAAAAAATTGATATCATAAGCAAAAGTATGTAATTTTTATTATTTTTCTAGTAAAATTTTTTTAAATATTGAATTTATCGTAAGTTGCAACACTTTATCTATTTAAAATTGGAACTAATTAAATATAACACGTTCCATTATCATATTTTGTGTTTCAGTTTGTTTTTGCCAAATTTAATGACGAATCAACTTGCCCCAAACGGGGGTAGGTTGAGACACTGTGCACGTTATTGAAAAAATAGGAATGTGTAGTCGGTGGTTAAATAATAGACCAGAAAATAATCATCCAAGTATTAGGAATGCTTCATGCTAACATTATACCATAAGTTTGCTTGAATAGATATATTATAAAAAAATAAATAAAAAAAAATTAAAGACCAAAAAGTGTATCAACTAGCCCCGATCTCCCCTATAACTGGGGTTTTTTGGGAGAGTTCCACGCACACACCCTAACATCCGGGAGGCGAATAACAAGGAGAAGGTGATGGAAGACTCTCTCTCTCTCGGAGATCCCATTAGAGGAATCCCAATCACATAATTTTATTTATATTAATATTTATAAAGCTTATTTTTTAGTTAATACAGTTACAAAGATTATTATTATGATAGTTACTTTGAAAAATTCCCCCCCGAGCGGTATGCATCAGGTTTCGTTGCCTTCAAAATTACCGAGGACTCGAGAGGGGTTTGGCAGTTTTCGCCGTCTCCTCCGATGCCCATCGGGTTAGTGACTACGCAGCAGTTGAGTCATGCGCATGGAGTGGACGGAGTGACCCATGGATGACGGTTTCTGCATGTGAGCTACTAGTTATTCCGCATGTGCCACACAGGTCGGAATATGTCCACTTGATACTCTCTACCAGCGAGCTCTTAACTCCACCGAGCTCACCTATGATGGTAACAACCAGTTTAACAGTGTGTCCGGGGCAAATTTACCGAAGTTCAAAAAGCAGGTCTTGATAATTCGCCCGTATCTCCACATCTTTTGCATACATTACATCTACATACTACTCTCCGAGCCGCCGCGTGGGCGTGTGGAAGGGGAGTTAGGATACCAGACGTGTAAAGATGTAAGGGATTAGGTTGTAGGCGGAGAAATGGTGACGTGTATTAAAGGGAGTGCATCTAGTAGGGCTCAGTTTTTATTGTGGTCGCTTATTGCGGGCAGAAAGAAAGAGTTTTTGCGCCTATTTGTTTGGCAATGTATCTCTCTTATTTTATCGCTTCTGTCGGACCTAGAGATTTAGTGTGGCGCCATGAAAATATTCTCTGTGTCGCTCTGAAACACATCAGCTCCGGATTCCTCAAGCAAACTATGCCTAGCGTGTATCTTCTGATGTCTCTAGGATCTCCCACCTTAATCCCTTTCATAGTTGTGTAGCTCTATATGTTTGCTCGTATCAGTTTGTAACGAAGCAGGAAGCTTTTATTTGTATTTTATTAATTTTTTTGGTTAAATATATATGACCAGGGTCCCAAATGCTCGCGGCGTACTCGAGGTGTGGCCTAACCCGAGCGAAGTAAAACCTACTTTTGTCCCTGAACAACCTTACCAAAACCTAGTATGTTCAACTAAAACAATAATTGCTCAATCATGTTAAACTACTAATGTTAAAATAACAGAAAAGCTTAACGACCAAATGAAGTTTTGAAAATAAGTAAAGAAAAGTTGTCGGCCCCGGTGGCGGAGGGGTAAAGTCCTCGCCAGCTAACCCAAGGGTCGCGGGTTCGAGTCCCGCCTGGGTAATAATATTATCTGCCCAGGACATGGGTGTTTGTGTCTCGTCTGTTGTTAATGTTATTCACCCGACGTAAATTGGCCCATTGTGCTGTATTCGGGGTAGTGAAGATAAATAAATAAATAAATAAATAAAACTAATATGATAAATAGTCTTGGAAATGCCCCTGCCTATTATACGCTTAACAAAACCTACTTTCTTTAAGCGCACAATACATGCACCTACGGTTTGGCAGAACTTGAAGGTCATTATTATATGCATTAACTCTAGGCTAATTTTACAGTTAAGGGAGGTTAATATGTTTCGTGTGAGGCATGCGGGGAGGGTGAGAAGTACGTATGGGAAGTAGGAGACGGGAGTGAATGAGAACCGACGGATGGTGAAAGGAAAGGAGGGAGATGTTGGGATGCGAAAGCGAGATAAGGGGAGTGGTGGTGTATGGCGAAGGGGTTAGTGAGTGAGAGAGAGGCGGGATCTTGAAGTTTGATAGCAAGGAAGGGGCGGGAGATAAAATGTTCCCCTCTCGGATCGAGATGAGAAACTGCGCAGGAGGAGGAGAGAGGAAAACCTGAAAGGAAGAGGTGGGTGCGAGGGGAGGGACTGGGAAGAGAGGATGAAGTTGGGTGGGAGGCGGGGAAAGATCTCCAGTAGATCGAGGAGACGAAGGCGATGAGGATAAAGTGGTTATGAGAGTAGATGCGACGACGCTGGGGAGAATAGACAAGCGGGAGGACCAGGAAGCAGGGTGGAAAACCATATTTAAGAGAACCATAAGCTGGGCAGAAGAACCGCGAGGGAACTGGACAGGAATTTACATCGACGCACTACCTTTCAAACGCGGGGACATATAAAAGGGCATATTATATGTGTCAGCTGATAAATTCGGTCAGGGGATCGCGTTGATGCGTCCCCTAAATTACTGGCATCCCATCCCAATGGCAAGGGTTTGAATACCGGCAGTGGCTGAGATTTTTTAGTTTAAATTCCTGTCCTTCATTGAGTGCATCATGCAGGGATGCCGGAATATACATCAACACACTACCTTTCAAAGGCGGGTACATATAAAAAGGCGAATTATATTTGTAAGCTGATAATTCAATTATCGGATCACATTGGTACGAACCCTAGATTACTGGCATCCCATCCCGAAGACATGGGTTTGAATAACAGCAGTGGCGCAGATTTTAAGTATAAGTTCCTGACCCTTCTTCAGTGGTAGATGATATTATATAATGAATAAATACTGGAAATATCAACTATGTTAAATCCACAGATTTTTTTCATTGGTACAAGTGTAAACATACTGAGTCATCTTTAGGTACAGGTACCGGTAATATCACCTAGCACCCTAGAAAGGAAAGGAATTTCAACTAAACAAATCTTCGCCATTGCCGGTATTCGAACGCACGACTTCAGGATTGGATGCCAGTAATCTAGGGGACCCACTAACGCGATCCCCTGGCCGAAACTGGAACCTTCTGTCCGTTGTAGGTATATATAGATAATTAATAATTTGTATAATTATGAATTCATTCCTCCAGGTACAAGGTGCGAATTATTTTGCTCTAAGTGGATGATAGGTGACCTAGAGACCTATTTTCCTGTGTGCAGGGTATCATTAGTAAACGGTCACACATTGATTAGTTGCAGATGAGTATTCACGAATAAAAACAAGTAACATTATTTGTATCTTTTCTATACATTGGGCTAATATTATTTCGCTTTGATAATTTTCCCAGTAACCTTAATGAAATACCGGATAGCCTCCCTGCATTATTTTGTCCCCTACCAAATGATGTTGACAAGGCAAAAGCAGAAATAAAATTTTTAAGACAAAAAATCCACCTGTTACCTGAAGATGACGCAGTGGCGTCAAAACTCCTACCATTAAAAACACTATGTGCATTGACAAATAGTTGGTATTGTTATTATTCATTCGATAATGAACTTCTAAAAGGTAACGCCTGAAAGGATTGAATATTAAGTAATTTTGATGGCACTAACGGGACGCAACAGTTTCATGCAATGAAACAGTCCCGCATATCATCTTGTTGCGACCAATAGCTACAGGCACTCAAAGCATCAGGGGATCGATCTCCATAGTATAACATTGCCGGTAGTGAATTCTGACTCCAGCAATACAGGCAGCCAGCTCATTCCAGCCTCACGTGCAGTGCAACTAAAAATGAATAGATGACGAATCAGTCAGCTTCAGAGACCAATTTCAAAAGTACAGCACAGCAGAGCTACGCCACGGCTGCACCAAGATAATGAAACGAACCTGCTGCTAACAATGTGTATTAAAAACAGCTGTCTGAGCCGAATCAGTTGCTACCGCAGTAGATTTGCTTCTAGAGTGCTTTATTCCATCACTGTTACGAACGCTTCTCGTGATTTTCACCACGGACCTCACTACCCGGTTGTAATCCCTGGAAGCCTTTCTCAAAACAGCAATCGACGTTCGCATTTTGAATATTAGAGCTAACAACATGCTGGATAGATCCACGATCGCGTCTCTGAAGTACATGAACGCAATCACGGATATAACTAGGGTAGAATTTCGTCTAGGTCGTCTAGGTAGGAAATGCGTGTGTTCTCTGGAGCTCGAGGTTGGAGCCCCATCTGAGGGATACTTGCCCGATCATCAACTATTGTATTCGTCCTCCTTTGTGGGTAATGCCTTATTGTGAAGACTTTTATTGTACATATGACAATCTTGCAATAGATCACCTCAGCACACGTCTCTCACTGACAAGGGTAACTTGTGATCAGGCAATTTCACTCTTCTCGGTTGTATATATTTCCCTGAAATGGCAGAGTTTTGTCCCATGCTAATTCTCCAAAAAGGTATAGAGAGGCTGATTAAAAAAAATTAAATTGGAACTATCCTTCCTCTTATTATTTGATTTTCATTTACTCTCACTGTGTCATCTCTACATTTATAAGTTGTTAAATTGTTTCATCTCAGACGTGGCAGTATAGCTAAAGCAGTAACAAACTCTAATGCTTAAAAGCTTAGATTTAGAACCATGTATACTTTTTTCATGCCAAATTTGACTCTGCTCGAGCGATAATTTCTTTAATTTGGGCATTCTTGTTTTATGTAAAAACAAACGAGGAACGAATAGGAGTGCAAATATTTTGAGCTAAGTAAAAAGTTGGTTATTTTGTGTTGAAAATCCAGATGTGCTTCATCGTTAATTTAAGGGGTAGTATTAACTATGAATAAACATGTAGGATATGGAGAGTTTAATAAAACATTATCATCATTACCAAGTACATATTATCTATATATTTAATTGATCTCAGTTTGTTTCCTAAACGTTCAACTCAACATGTAATTGCGATTTTTGAGGGAATCTTATGAGCAAGCAATGACAGAAGTGGATACGTGGTTTATCCATATTTTTGTGCAGTGTAATCTAAATCTGTAACTACATACTACCCTGCTAGCCGCACATGGGGGTGTGGTAGAGGGTGTTTGGACACCAGTTGTGTAAAGATATAAGGGATAAGGTTTTGGGAGGTGAATTAGTAACGTTTATTATGGGAATGTATTTAGTGCAGCTCAGTTGTTATTGTGGTCGCTTATTTTACGCGAAAAGAACGAAATTTTGTACCAATCTGTTTGGAAATGTATCTCTCTAGTTTTATCGCTTCTGTCAGACCTAGAGATGTAGTGAGGCGTCATTATAATATTCTGTGTGTCGCTCTGAAATACACCGGTTCTGAATTTCTCAAGCAACCTAAGCCTAGCGTGTAGCCTCCGAATCTGTAGGGGCTCCCACCTTAATCCTTCTAAAAGTTGTGAAACACTATATACTATTCCCTCATAGCAGTTTTTAACAAAGCGTGCAACTTTTATTTGTCCTATAATGATGTAATGATGTACTATGAGTAATTTCAAATGGATAAATAATATAATTATACTTATCTTCATCAAATTTGGTGCTACGAACCCCAGTTGCTCTAAAACACGCGCTGAACGGAAAATTTTCTCGGAGGAAAACCGTTGTGTGTCGAGAAGAAGAACCGGGTAGAGGGAGAACAAAAGGCAATGTGAAGAGGAGGAAGAGAGAGAACTCCCACGAAAAGACGGAAGAAAGGGGTTGACGGGCGGAGCGAGAAGAGGAGATGAACGAATAGGTAATGAGGGGATACTTGAAAAGGGTGGCGAATGGGAGGGGGAGGGAGAGAAAAGGGCTAATTAGGAAGACGAGGAGGGGAAAAGGAGATTCCCTGAGCTGGAGAGAGAGAAAAGTTAGCGTTACGAATCGGATGCGGGGGGAAAATAAAAGGCGCGGCAAGGGCGAGGAGTGGAAGTGGGGAGAGGAGGAAAGACACATTAAGTCTGGAGGCAGAGCCGATAGAAGAGGGAAAAGGGGAGCAAAGAATGTTTGAGAGGAATCGCATAATAAGAGGCAATGGAGGGAGGGGGATAGCGCATAACCGCTAAGCTTTTGTTTACGCTTATATAATCCCCTCGGTCATTGGGTTGAAGCTTTACGGGACTCCCTTTGGGGGCCACGAGGTCAGGTTTCGCATTTTTTGAGCGAAGTCGGTGGCGAAATATAAAATGCCAACCAAGGGCTAGGTCCTCCCTAATTGGAGGACGATCATGTTTTGTGTTAAAGGTAGGCATAAAACATTTGAAATTCCTCCCAAAAAGCTCGTGTCTATGGAAAATTTACATTCCTGGCAACCAGCCTCATTAGCGTGGATATCATACGTCAAGAGCAACGATCATGCACGCGTTGAATTGGATATACGGGTAAAAAACATGTTAAATTTTCACAATAGATTCTTCTCGGGTTTCCGTCCGGGTGAGATGCTCCATCTGCTCCACTGCCGACGTTTCGATTGAAGAATTTTTCATCATCATCAGGGCCGTTGGCCCAAGTTGGCCCACGGCCCTGATAACGATGGAAAAGTCTTCCATCGAAATGTCGGCAGTGGAGCAGAGGAGCATCTCACCCGGACGGAAACCCGAGAAGAATTTATTGCAGTCATTCGCCGGGAAAAAGCTAAAAGCTATATGTTAAATATTCACTTAAACACATACATACATAACCATCACGTCACTTGCATCAGAAGTAAACAAAGTCAAAAAAATTTGATTATTCGAGTACATAAAAATATGAGAACAACTCATGCATTTCTGTTTCCTGTTGAGCAAAATGAGTGCAAGAAACTGCAATAGCCAGATGACTATGATTTATGTAAAAACAAAGAAAATAATGACCTCAAAAAATATTAAATTCATCTCCTCGTGTCAAAAAACAGCGCGACTCTATGTTAACATTTGATAAACAACTTGCTGCACCTGTAGAATGATTAATAGGTAGGTGTATTATTGGAAATAATGTATCAACGATAAGAGTTCGAGCTGGATGTATGGCTCAATTCCAGGAAGAAAATATGCACAGAAAGCTAAAGAAGCTTGAGAGAAATTTCTTACGAGTTTTCAATTAAATGCTTTTGTTTTACTGGGTTGCAAGTATGGCCAAGGTGTGGGATAGGAAAATTGAAAAAAAATATAAATATGTACTAGTAGATTGGTGTTATTTCATGAAACGAGTCATTTTTATCTTCAAATAAAGACTTTTTTTTATAAATAACAATAATTATGCATCCCATGGAAAGTTTATCCAGGTGGAACGCAGCTAAAATATATTGCAATGGTAGAATCTGCATTAAAATCGTAGAGGTATTCACGAGTTAAAGAAAGTATAATCTAGTGAGGGAAACGGAAGGTATATCGGGATAAATGCTTGAATATAACTCAGGCAAACTCATTCATATAAATGCTAAGCATTAAAAAACCCATCAAAGCTACTGGCGTAAAGGATTAACGTATAGAAATAACCGATAACTGTTAAGCGCAAACTGGATGCAAAAGAAATTTCGAATTAAATTATATGAGGACTTACGTGATCAATGGAAGGTACTAGATAGACGGGCAAGAAAGAGGAAAAAATGGACTTTTTAGACAGGACTTTTAAATATAGTATGAAAGAGTGCTCATTAATGTATTTGTCATTACCGTCCCCGACCTATATATATTTCTTGATCCTCGATCAGTATTAATTTCTCGTCGAGAGATCACCATTAATAAAAAGCGGCTCAAGGGGGCTGGTTCCTTTGTTTTCGTTGTAAAATTGTGACTCTCTCCTGCAGGTTAAACCGATGGAGACGGCTATGAACCAAATTTACGACAAAATGTAGTCCATGGCTGCGTTTATCCAAGTTTTCACTATTTTTGTCCTTTGTGTTTTGGCCTATTTTAGTATTTCCCACCGCGAAAACTTGCGCCAAGTTTGAGTAAATGATCGATGAAAATCTCGCTCACTTAACGTCCAGAATAAAGCCACAAGGGCAAATAGTCCAATGTGCACAATTTAAGCATAATGTTTTCCAACGGTCCACTATATTGGAATCTGGATTGTACGCAAAATAAGCGTTCAAGTTCTATTATTTATTTTCTGACGTACCATGTGTGTCGACTTTCGAGAAAAACCAGGGTTTACTTACTTATGGAAGTTGACTTCAATGGAAGTAGCGAGTGTAGCAAATTCTCGACTTGTAACGCAATTTGCAGGGCATACTTCTGCTTACACATAACTTCCGGCTGTTTCCAAACAAATGGATGACGGAAGTAAACAATGAGTGCGGTAATTACGCAAATCGCCCAAATTTGGCAACGATGGCGTTCGGATATCGCTGTTTGAGTCTCAAGCGATTTCGTGGGTTTAATTGATTTGTATGAATCACAATAATTAAGTATTATTACGTCGGATCAAGTGTGCCTATTGTGACAGTAAATGATTATGTGATAAGAGAATAGTCATAAAGCTTACCTTAGGGGTTCATTAGCTTTTAAAATATTTACAAGAATAGATAAATATTTACATTAGCAACAACGAGTCCTCCTCATATGAAGTTATTCGTTGTTTAAATTTTAAATCTCTGCTTGCTTGTCATAATACCAAGATTCCACCGAATGCTATGCGATTTTACCCCCGAATCGATAAGATACTCGCAGAAACCAGTCTATTTTCCTTGCAAGTAGCAACCGCGGTCGATTACCACCGCTATCGATCCCTACTGCCATGGAAGTGCGTGCTTCCACATCTAAGTGTCGCTTACAAGCGACTTCCAAGGCAACTGTCAAGGGAGTGACTTCCACGTAAAAACCCGCCTAAATAGACCCATCAAGAATGAAATTTGAAGTAAAAGAGACGGAATAGGCAGAAAATAGGCAGAAAGGCAAAAGACAATACGCAGAAAGTCGCTCCTGTAAACTGTCTTTATACGCAGTGAAAATGAGCGTAGGAATATAGACTTCTAAGGTGTGGAGAACGGTAAGGTAAAGGTAAGCTGGGTTGAGAGGAAAACAAATCACGAAGTGTGAGCCTAATGCGAGCCTGATGTGGTGAAGCTAATAATAGAAATCGCAACGTAGCAGAAAGAAAGACCCGGTTGACTAATTACCATATTTCCCGGCGTCATGAACGCATCGATTTCAAGAACGCTCTCCGGTTTGGGAATCTAAATTTAGGAAAAATATTTTGTATGGATACACAATAAAAAGGTAGGCCCTTCCTTTCGTTAACATCAGTAGAACGAATCGATTACTTTTTCCACGCATTCCATGGCATAGAAACGACGCGAAGTAATTGGTACTCTTAGTTTCTAGGTAATATTTGGGAACTCAGGTTACTGCGCAGCGTTGAAAGCCTTCCTCTACAATTAGCATAGTGAATATTACCATGTGAGTCTGTCAGCCTAAAAGATGAACGACGTACTTTAAATTTGAGAGACTTATTTCGCATAAAAATCCATATCCTCAACGCCGGTAATACGATGAAATGGTAATGGTCTCCAGATATGTGTTCTAGAGAGAAGTATGTTGAGTGAGGGTAGGAGAGAAATAGCAACTTTGGAGGGTATGAGAAGAGAAGCGGAATCCATGAAGAGTTTAAAATAATTTAAAATTTAGAAAAATGGATATCAATTTTCAAAATTTATAAAATTAGCATGGCTAGTTTGTATTAGTCTTAGGACATATATTTCAAGTCGATGTGTTGCAGCGAATAAAAAGAAACGAATAAAACGGAGAAACGTTAAAATCTGCTTGTATATTTGCGAAAGTGTACTGTTTCAAATGAAATTAGCAGACGTATTGCATGTGACGTTCCTTCCTTGCAGGTCACCTTAATCAACCTAAAATTAAGTTGTGAAACTTTGCTAATAAGAGTATGAGAGTAAATTTGACGGTTAATGGATTTCTGATACACAATCACCTGCCAAAAACTCTTGAGGTAGCTTGACAGGTGAAGTTTATGTAGAATATAAGAGGATTATAGGCATTCTCTAGCAAGATATCGTCTGAAACGTGTAGAAAATTAATTCTTGCAAAATTACGAAAACAATTCGAGAGTGATGGAAATGACGGTCACAGGTCGTGGAATAGAGGAAGTTTCCATTAGTAAGAATGAGAAGGAAAGGAATGGCGGTAAGGGATAAGGAAGGCAGACAAATGAACGAGGAAAAGCGTAACGAGAATGAAGCGAAAAAATGAAGTTGGAACGAGGGCAGGCAAGGAGAAGTGTAAAGGGCGGATTGAAAGAATACATATAATGACCTCCATTTAAGTGAGGCGAGTGCGACCGGGACCATAAAGAGTCGCCTTTTTATTCCAAAAAAAGAAAGTCTTTGTCGAGGTGAACTTTAAAAATAAAAATCAAGGTAGCAAAAAAAATTATCGGAAAAGAAATGGGTCGTATTTTTAGCCACGCCGGGTAGAAAAAAGGCGAACATCACCAACGGTGTAGCCAGAGATTGAAAAGGTCTAACATTGCTGCAATTTTCCTCGCATTTAAATAAAATAAGTTGCACCCGCAGAGTTAAATTTAGAAACAAAATTTCACAGAGGTAGTCTTGCTCGCTAAAACAACGTCAACAACCAGTACAGCAGCCCATGTATATCCAGAAAGAAAATATATGCAAATCAGAAACGATTTGTAACATACATTGTTGCTACTAAATTACGGCAGTCTATGAGGTGTGGAAGGTCATTATGAAAATTCTTAAAAATTCCTTCAACAATTTTAAAGAGCTATAAATCAAGGTTTTTGTGAAACTGCTGCTTTTTTGGTTACCTACGACGTTTTCCTCTTCATGCAGTAAGAAGTTCCTATTAACACCATTAAACCAAACGCCTAAAACGTCCCAAACCAGCTTAGTGCCTCGATGATAGAGCAAGGGGGGGTGTACTCTGGCTTTTTGTTATTATTCAGGGCGTCAGGTAGTTTTGGAAAAATAGCCACCAAAGTCTACAGGACGCTAAGAATGATAAGAAGACAATTTTTCTCTACGTAAAGATCACGCAATAATCTTGTAATTTTCCAAAATTATTTTAGAATCGAAATTAGTCCCATCAGAAATAAGACGATAATTACTCCAAAAACCCACTTACTTATATACAACCATTCCTAAGTGGTAAAACTCAGCCAAGGATCTCACAAATTTTATTTGTTAAATTAAATGTAAAATTAAAATGTAACATTTATCGTTTCAACGCCCTATATTAGTTCTCAAAGATACTGATTGGTTATATTTGGTTGCGATAGATCATTTTCAATATTTTTCATCATTTATCGTTTCCAAATGGACTCAATTTAGCTCTATATATTTCTCGCCATTTTCGTAAATAATATTTTTAAGCCTTCGTAACTCACTCGATAATCTTCATGCGATTGTTTTCTATCTCCCATCAGAATCTATTCTTTAAAATCTCTCCAAATCTGATCACTTCCACTGCTCAACCGTTCAATCATCCCCAACATTATTTAAGAAAATATCTTTTCCCCAACCATAACAAGTATTTTTTGTTTTCTCTCTTATAAAAAAAGTCTCTCTAGGTGATGCATTACCTTTAATACTCTGGCCTTTTCCTCCTGATATGCTGCACAGCTGAATTAAATTATTCCACCAGCTCTGGTTCATGCCGTACTGCTTTAACGCTCACCTCAGACCTATTTTTCCCGAAAAACCTCATCGATTTAGTTGAATTACCCCACCTCACCTAGCACACCCCAGGCTTTCTCCTTTCTCCACGGCATCCCAGCATCTCTGACCGGGATAGAACAAATTAAAATTCAAAAATGCTTGAAATTCAACTTGGACATGTGGGATGATTCCAAAGGCTTGAACATGCATCCGGGGCTTCGCTGCACGTGCGCTATTGAGAGGCCCTTCGGGGAGGGGGAGAAAAAATTTCATGATTTTATTCCCGAAACGCGCGAACCAGAAAAGTAGCGGTAATTAATGGAAAAACGCGACACCACATCATGGATGAAGGGGCTGGGAGTTGGATGGCTGTGAGAGAGAGAGAAAGAGAGGGAGATAGTGAGAAAGAAGGAGGGATGGGAGAGAGGAGTACAAACGAATGGGAGGAAATGCGAGAGGAGAGAGAGAGAGAGAGAAAGATCGCGAGGGAAAACAAGAGAAGGGAGATGGGCGTGTATGAAGAGGAGGTAGGAGACAGAAAGCTTGGGGGGGAGTAAAAAACTGGAGAGAAGAGGGAATTAAGGGGAAGAGCGGTGGAAAGGATAACGATGATGTGGAATGGGGGCAGTGGGTGCGGGTGGGGGGGGACGGGGAGGGGTAAAAGAATGACTTGAGCGAGAGGTCGCCGCTTTGGACGAGTAGGGTGAGGGAATGGGGGTGGGGGGAAGTAGGGGGGGGGGGAGGGAGAATGTGGTGACGGTGGTGGGGGAAGGGTATGGCTGACGTAGTTTTAGCGTAGCCGTAGGGTAGGAGAACAGTTTTTATGGAGATAGTAGGCGAAGAGTAGAGGAGGTAAGGTAGAAATAGGGTACAAATCGGTCTGGAATGAGGCAGAACTGGGGCGGGAATGCATCTACATCTACTTTTGCCTATTTTTTTTGCCTATATTTACTACTATTGCCCTACAAGCCATCATAAGGGTGTTTAGCAGGGGGTGACTTATCACCAACATGAACTAGGATAAAGAAATTAACTTAAGGAGTAGGTAGGGAATGGCGGGCGTAGTTTTAGCGTAGCCGTAGGGTAGGGAATGAGTTAGGGTAAGGCTAGAATAAAGAAATTAACTTTCACCAATATACACAGACTAGGGTATACTACAAATGCTACAGAAACTACTAAAAGAAACATGGTGTTAGTGCTACTTGGCAGATTTAGAGACATGCATTGGGGGCACATGAGCTAATCAGCTACACTAACTTTCAACTAACCTACTTCAAAGTCTTAACTCAGGAAATGCGAGAGAAGAGATAGGGAAAGATCGCGAGGAAAAATAAGAGAAGGGAGATGGGCGTGTGTGGAGAGGAGGAGGAAGACAGAATAGTGGAGAGAGAAAGCGGTAATAGGGCAGAAGTAGAACAGGAACCGGCATAGAAATGGCAGGAATAGAGACGAAATATAGCTGGAGTAGTGTTCGTATAGAGCAGGAAAGGGGAGAGATACAGCAAGGAAAGGCGGCAAAAGGGCAGGCATGGCACATGAATACGGCAGGAGTAGGCCATGAATAAGACAGGAATTGCGCATGAATAGTGTGAAAATGGAACCGGAATAGGGCAGTAATACGGCTGGAAAAGCGCAGGATTATGGTTGGAAAAGAGCAAGAGAAGGACAATAAAAGGACGGGAGTAGAGGAGAAGTAGGGAAGGAATTGGGTAGAAATCGGGTTAGAATTGGGCAGAAAATAGACACAAGTTGGAAGGAATAGGATAGAAAAAGTGCTATCGTAGAGCATACATGGATTTGTTGTAAGTTTGGCGAAGGATAGATGTAGGATAAGTGCTGCTTGGGAGTAGAGTTGGGGAGGAATGGAATGAAGTTAGAAGGAAGAGGTTGGGAAAGACTAGTGTTGACGACGATTAGTGGCAGAGTGGGGAGGAAAGGTGTAGCGGAGGTTATGGGAAGTGTAGCAGAGAGGTGGGGTATAACTAACTTAGAAGTACGAAGTAGTGTAGATGTAGGGTATGAGCAAAGGAGGGGCTGGAGAGGTGAAGGAGAGGGGAATTGTAGGGTCGGAGAGAGGAGAGGGAGGCTAAAGGAAGACTCGGGGTAGGGGAGGCATTGGGGCGAATCGATGCGATAGGTAGGGGTACGCAGGATCCTTAGGCAGGCCGGAGTTTGGGGTACACGCCGTGAAACCTTCGGTGGGGAGTTTTTGGAGTTGGAAGGACGACGGAGGGAGGGAGGGAAGAGCGAGAGTGGGGCCTTTGAGGGGAAAGGGAAGATTTGAAGGACGCAAAAGCACACTGTATATGGTTTTAGCGCGGCTGGGAGGCGAGGGTAGGGATGAGGACGGAGGAGGAAAGAAGTTTTTAAGGGGGCAGGCACAGGGCGACGGGCATACCCAATTGACCGCGTATAAATTCGATCACGACCATAAATTCGCTAAGGAAGAACGACTTCGAATATCTAACTGAATCGGCCACTTTAATTTTGCTAGAATCGGGTTGTGCTAATCGCGTACATATTTACATTTGAAGCATTCCCTGCTGCATTAAGTTTTTATGGAATTATTGAGCAGGTGCTGTTATTAATAGGCTACAGTAGTGATGTTAATAGTTCATAAGAGAGGTGAAAATTCACTATTTAGAGCAGACAAACATATTTTTCATCTACTAATCTAAATTGAAGTATGCCATAAATGGCGTTTCCTTTTGAAGAAGCACGTATTTGCTTGGCACTTAAAAATTACATTCATCCAGCTCATAATACCTTCTTCCCGACCAAGATTCAACAGTGACCCATTTTTTCCCAACTTTTTCATTGGTCACAAGCTTTTCACTATTCATAACTACTTTCCATATACTTCTGCCTAAAAATATCTGCTTTATCCAATCATCTACTTCATGTTTTCAACATTTCCCCGTATTTCCTTTCTCATTTTTCGTATGTAAGACTTATTTGTGTCTTTTTCATGTTCACCATATTCCCTATTACCTGCGCACAGTTTCTCATAGAGCTTTTTAATCCGCTATGAGTCTATCTTTTAGAGAGACTAAGCTTGGTTTTATTAAAAAGTGTAACCAAATTGTGCGGAGAATTCTATTTGATCCGATTAGGGCTTCACTATCGAGAAGCGTGTCATGTTTCACACATAAAAGTCTATCAAAAGCAAATATTTCAGATTTTAACGAGAAAATTGGCAGGATTTTACGTTTTGGCGAATTTTGAGGAGGTGACGGCACGCTTTGCCAAAGGAACCTCTAACCTCTGCAGCGTGTAATATTCATGGATGAGGTTAGAGTGGATAGTTTCCTTATCCATGTATCCGATATATTTATATGATAAGATGTACACAGAAGATAATGCCCATGTACACCATATGGATATGAGCGCAGGGCGTCCCATTCGAAGGACGCAAAAGCACACTGTACCTATATGGTTTTAGCGTACATACTCGTATTTACACAATAATAGTATCTAACCTGGTGGTCTCCCAAATTGGCTAACGCTGTCATTGAAACTCATCAACCTCTTTATTTTACATTATAAATACCAGGTAAACCTGTCCATAATGTCACGGATCTAAGGGGTTTACTATATTGTTTTGCAATAAATCTATTTTCTATTGCATTATATAAAACTTTATATATCCTTCGCTTCCTTTACCTCCACATACTCTAATTTCTTCTTCTACTTTCTCAACGCTTGCCTTACGTTCATCCCACAATCATTACCTTCAACACGATTTTATTCCTCAATATATTCTCGACAAACTTCCCTACCCCCTTCAAATGTCTCTTCATACGTCTTCTACAAACATGCCAAACTCTTCTTTAATCAAGATAAATAATTTTCAGTTGCATTCCGGGTCAGGTCCTTCAAACCTATCTAAGCTTTTATGTGCGTCTCTCTTATTCATTTCAGGTCTACTGATCCTAATTCATTTTTCCCATTTCCAGACTAGTTTGTTTTCCTAGTCACCCAGGTACTCGCTTCCATCCTTCTGCATATGCAAGTCACAAATTATCATGCTTATGCGAATCTTCCTCCCGCTGCAAATAACTTTTAGAGACTCATGAGACTGTGCTACATATTTGGAGTTATACTAATATTTGTATAATGTTCATGAACTTTGAAAATTTTCACAATTATTATTCATGTTTCGAAGAATATTTTTTTAGATTTCATGGGGTTTAAAATTTACATCCAACGTTTTCTATCCTCTCGTAAGGTATGATGCCCTATTTATTCATGACAGCGCCTCTCAGTGCCTCGCGCTGAATGTAAATTCAAAAATACAAGGTACATGCCTAAACATTTTCTGAATGTTCCATCTCAATACTTCCAAAAGCAATTCCTTCATTATTGAAGATTTTAATAAAAAATAGAAATATAATGCTCAGTTGAAACCAGTTACCATTCCTGGTTCTTTACAACTTGGGGTAAAATGTAAATAGGCCAATAGAAAAGAATTTCTTTAATAACTTTGGTTTCTAAAACACTATTAATTTGGTGTTTACTTTGGGCGGTCGCAGAACAAAAGTTATACATATTAATTTCCTTTTTTACTCAACCTCGTAGTCGACCAAGTTTGAATACATAACAGGTTATCTTATTTTGAGGAATTTGGGCAATCTGTTGATTAAGATTAACTCTATTTACCAAATTTCTCAAAAATAAGATAATATATTATGGTTCCCTTTTTCATGAGGAACTTATCATTTTACCTCTAAGTTATCAGCAAGTCTACGAGGAAAAATGTTTATATGGAATATTTACTACTAACCTACTTTTTGAGAGAGAGTGTAATATTTCTTGTATGTTAGTGTAATATTAGAAACCGTTCCAGCTGATGGGTTTGCGACAAAAATGTTACCGAAGTCAAGGATATCCATCAGCAGGACATCACTAGTCAGTAGATTTTCTTTCGCTACTTGTTGAAGTTAGTCATGAGTGTCTGTCACACACTGATGGACTAAATAAAATAATTTTTGATCAAAATACATGCAAGAAGAGGGTAATATCTTCCGAAATTCATACATACAATCTCTTTTTCACGTTAATTAATGAGTCGTAGACTTACCGCCCGTACGACCTGCCCACGCCTTGGGCGATCTCTGACCTCAGCAGTTTCAATTCTTTTTTTTTGCCGATTCGCGATTAATTTATTGGAATTTTTACAAGTAGTTCAGATGAAATGCTATAATTTCCCGTCGGATGGGTTACAAAAAAGATTTAATAACTACAGAATTAAAACTATAGCAGCTGTACAAAGTCCGCCTGAGTCCATAGACTCGTTAGGTGGTACTTTGTCAATTGAAAATGATACATTATCACCTGGTCTTACACATTATAAATATTGGTAAAAATATATTTAAGTCAAATCTAGATTTTACACAATGAAAACATGTATAACCCCAAAGGTATTACTAATTTTAAACATCGAGGTGAACTTAGAAAATCAATGGATAATATGTTTAAAACTTTTGCAAAACTCACAAAGTGAAAAAATAAAAATCACAATAAAAAACTCAAAATTAAAATTTAAAAAATCACAAACCCACTTTTAATGATATATTCCATTGTCAAAATCCCTCTTACTCTATCAGATTTCTTGTTCTAATAATTTTAGAAAATATATCCTTTTCAATTCTGACATGGATATCTCAATTTCTGGATATTTCATGGTTATTTCATTTTGATCATGGATATTTGAATTTTACCCGTCTAATATTTGCAGCATATCTCACTTAAATGAACCGAATGATTATCGAGAAAAAACATTTAAAAAAATAGGTAATGGAACTTCCTCCACGAGCAGAGTAGACGGAATCACCTTTGGGTGGGGTTCGGCGAAAGATTGGGAAGTTAGTGGGACATGGCGTCGGGGGCTCAGATGTGGAGGTGAAAGACAGAAACAGAGTGAGAGAGAAAGAGAAAAGGGTATTTGGCTGGTTGAGGGCGCGTGATGAAGAGAGGGTGTGGGTCGAGAGGGGGAGCGGATCCTGGGGAGAGTGGGGAAGGGATGGCGGGTGGGTCCAGGGGCAGGTACCCGGTGCTTAAAGGGACCGGAGAGGAAGCAAAGGGGCTAGTGTGTTGATTCACGCGTGTTCGTTAAGGTGGCTCTTGCTTGACTATGTGTGTCAAAACAAATTCAACGTTATTTATCCCTATTTATTTATTAACGTTTAGAGTATATTGCTATGTTTAGTGGAAATAGAGTACAGATGCCATGGTCTTACAATAAAAGTTATTGTTCACTTTCCACAGAACTTTATTCATCCACAAAGGTTTTGACATGAGCTACGTCATAGAAAGTATTTGGGCACCTTTAAAATGACATACGAGCACGTCGCTCATGTCGAAACCTTGGTCGGTGAACAAAATTCTGTGGAAAGTGAACAATATCTTTTATTGTAAGATTATGGTAACTTACATATTTAGTTTATGAAAACCTTGCATTCGCTGATAACGTGGGATAAATGTTTAAAATCAAAACTAATGTCCAAAATATGCATAATATTCCACGAATATATTTTTAATGATCACCTTTATCAAGCTATTGGAGCTGACTGCAGCACCATCTGAATGAAAATGCCGCTTTTTGACTTCAGTCAAGGCCGTAATTCCCCATCAACTTAAAAAAATAGGTGGTAAGATGCCTATATTCAATTTAGTGTGTCTAGAAATTATTTTATGTAGATATAATGTCTTGTAATTATTCGTTTCAAATTTTGTCGTTAGTAAATATTATTTACTAGTTCTCAAAAGTATGAGAGGATGTAAAAATATGCCAATCTACCTCAGAATTTTAAAAGATAATTATTTAAATCCACAATTCCGGTAACTCTTAACTGAGAATATGAAAAGAGATAGTTGTTGTAAATTTGAAATGATTAGGGTCTTCAATCTGTTTTGTGTATATTGTGTATTATGTAATTATTAGTTAGTAAACATCTGTTTCTTGTAATTATCATTATTTTTAAAGCAGTTAGGGCAGTAGGGTTAAAGTGAATACTGAGTTCCACGTTTTCTTTAGAATTGTTTAAACTATACTGCCTGCACTGATAACATGCCTTATTGAATTTTTTTACTGAAAGCATATAACTGTGTCACTAAATTTGCACATTATCATACAAATATATATTTTTGATTAACATTGTAACAGGCGATGGTAACCAAATTCAACGTGAGCTCTATCGAACTATTGCTTTATAACTTTAGCTCTAATTGTTACTAGCTAATAACAAAAATATAAAATCAATAGTTTTACTATCAATCAATGCTTTGGAAACCCTGACTCTCATAATCAGTTTGCCGAGACCATTATTAGTGTGGATGAGGTATCACCCACGAATTTTGATCAATATTTTTGGCTCAATACAATTAAAAATCAAAACAATATGATGAGCGACGCCTATACATAAATAATCATTTTGTTTTCAGGGACAATTCGCTCATTTTTCACATATTTTCATCAAAATGGCATTTGTTTTACATTTTCAAATGCTATTTTCTTTAATTTCACTCATTCTCGCATTTTGCATAGTAAAATTTTAATGTGCAAAATAAGGACGTTAAAATTTTTAATGCATATGTTAAATTTTGTTGTTCACAGCATACGAAAGACATGTATTTCCATTAGTGACCGGGATACATAAATCACACTCACTTTACTGTGGAACCACCCTGAAAGTAAAGATGGATACAATAAAGATGGTAGTCAACTCGATCGGTAAACGTTTTCAAACACTGAGAAGCAAAAGTTTTCGATCACCCTTAATATGTACTAGGGCGGAGTTATCAAGGGGGTTAAAATAAACGAGGACCAGATCCGGCTCAATTTTTGATAATGATTTTCACTTTTCCTGTTTCAGGCTACAGTCGTAGGGTTTTAAGTCCCGCTTTTGGTAACGCCTGTCAAACAAAACTTAGACTTAAGGTAGTTTATCGGAATCGGAAGGCCTGGGAGGGAAGTGAGGAGGGGGCGCGAATCGGAGTCTATGGAGAGTGGGGGAGACTGAAAAGATGAAGGCTATGGTCCGAGGATCTAAACTTCTTTCCTACTTCATCTTGCGGGAAGCTGTAAACTGCATCGTTACATGAACATCTAAAGAGGCTCTTCCGCAACAAGGTGAACCAAAGCCAAGTCCTGAATTCCACCTTATCGCTTGCAAGGTTTTAAAAATACTGAATTAACCGATAAAATCTTCAAGCTATTTGGTTAAGATTAAGCTACAAAATATGTAGATTATTTGGTAAATATATATATTTTCTTTTTGGGAACATTTTCCCAGCCGCGGTACCTGATCGAACCGACATTTCTATTGAATTGTCACGTTCTGACTTCAGTTTCGGTAGTTATTTGCTAATTATTTGATATATGAAGTGGATTGCACATTTACTTCATAGCTACCTCAACCCATGGGAAAATTAACTTCTTATAAAATATTTAACGTGAGGATAAAATGCTAGTGAAAACTCACCTACTACAAAACACTCTTTTGGTGGCTCGCAGGTTACTATGTTAATATAGACGGGCATTTTCAAAGGTATCCCTTCTCCATCACTTGGCCCTTCTGATTAGTTCATTTTGTCCATCTCTTCTAACCAGCCAACTCTCTATACTCGCGTCAATCCCCTTGCCTATTATCTTTCGTCTAGTTCACCCCTTTCACGGCTGACGCCACTGGTACTTTCGCCCGGTGACATCGCGACGAATTGCCGTTGTTCAAGGAAAGACAGCAGAAAACCACGCTTTTTGAAAAACTTTTTTGCGTAAGAGACCGGTTTTTGTTTCTCCAAAGTATGCACAAAGTATGAATTATCTCACGTTCATGCTTTTGAAAACATCTTGTGATATCTACACATTTAAACTTGCGTATCATCCCAAAAAACATCAAAAGGCGATATTTTAGAACTCTCGCATGTCACACAGAGACGCAAGGGTCCCACAATCGTGAACGGGACGGGCATGCACATAAAAAAGCATGCACAAAGCATGAATTTTCTCATATTCATGCTTCTAAAAACATCTTGTGATTTCTACACATTTAAACACGCGTGTCGTCCCAAAAAACATCAAAAGGCGATATTTTTGAACTCTCGCATCTCACACACAAACGCAAGGGTCCCACAATAGTGAACGGGACGGGCATGCACATAAAAAAAAGAAATGCAATGAAGGAGGGGAACGGGGGGGGAGGGAGGGGGGGGGAGTCAGGGGCTTCGTGAAGATAGAGAAGCCCGGAGTTTGGGTCGAGTGGGCGATTTCGGAAGGCATGCTGGGAGAGAAAGGGGGGGAGTAGGGAGGTGGGGGGTCATGGGAAGGGTAAGAGAGGCCGAAAGAGATGGCGGAGGAGGGGATGGCGGGGGGAGGGGGGTAGAGGGAGGGGTGGCGCCTCCCCCTCTTTCCTCGCCCGCCCCCTTCTCCTCCCGTCGCCCACCCACACGGCCCCACACGAGCGTTTCTCGCTCCTGCCGCCAGTGGCGCGACTGCAGCCTATCGATCTGGGGTGTCGAGGCTTTCCTCCCGGATCAGAGGACTCGAATAAGGAGGAGGAGGAGATGGCGCTGAAAGGAGCGCGAGGGAAGGGAAAAGAGGAGAGATGGCGGTGCTATTGGATGGAGAAGAGGAGGAGATGGGAATGATGAAAAGGCTGCCCTTCGAATGGGGTATGAAGATGCAGGAGGTGGAGAAAGAGAGGGTAGTGGGGCTTGGAAGGAGCGGAGAAGAGAGAGAGGGGAAGATTGGCACTGGGGCAGGGCACTGCTATCCTTCGATGTACCGTCGCTACTTTTCACTAAGTTATAATTATTACAAGGGTAATCTGACCGCTATGTTAGGTCCGTATTTAAGTGGGTAGAAACGTTCTCTTGACTTAAACAGGCCCAAGTACCATTCCGCTGACACGATTTCTTTGTCCATATCAATGTGCGTCTTACCTTACTTCGCGTCCATAATGCCATAGAGTAAGTATATATAGAGTGGCAAAGCAATGCTAAAAACTGGACATACATTTTTGAGAGCTTTGGGAAGAATTTCTCAGGTGCCACCACCTTAGGGGAGGAAGAATTTCGACTTATGGCAAATGCCACTTGGAGGAGCTAGTGGTACTCGGTGATTTTGCATCAACATACGGTAGAGAGGGGATTTACAATGGCTGTTGTGTGCTTTTAATCGAGTATCAATTATTTTGTCGTTCCGATGATGCATCGGTAAACAGTTGACTCCGTGTTTGGTAATCGCGTGTCTTATCATATTGACGTGAATGCGATTCATTACAGACGATGCTCATTAATGCACCTTAAAATACATGTTTAATTTGGTCTCGACGACTCAATAAGGTTTGCTTCCGTTGCTATGGGTCGATTAGTAAACATTCAGGAACCGAAATCATCATCAGAACATCATATGAGTTATGCGACACTAAATGAAGTGACCGTGTGCCAAAGCTCACTTGTTATGGCTTGCGTGCAACTTCGATACACCTGTTTCATCTATCGGCCACATTGTTATTTTAAAACGCATATCCAAATCTCCCTATCTCTTTGCCACTCTATATGTGCTTTAGGATAATACCTATTACTAGCTTAAGCTGCCACCTTCGGTTGCAGTTAAACCCGCGTTTGTATTTCACCCTAAAAAAGGTCGCATTCTTTTCCCATTTCATAACTTCTTCGCTTTTGTATCACCTGATTGCTAGTTGCCTAATTGAAATTTGCCCAACTTACATCTTCCTTCGTCATAATTCAGCAAGAATGTTTTAGCTAAACCACAAACATTCTTTTCCAAATAGCTCTTATGCCACATTTTCATGTAAAGACCAGAATACAAATTCAGTCGTTCGGTCTCCACTTTTCCAAACTTCTTACCCCGCGTAGCAACAATAACGGGTTGCTCTATGGTGTTTAAATAACAACTTCCACAACACAACAACGGGTTTACTTGCATAAATCACGTGTTGCTATATCTCGGTCACCTGCAACTTTTAATGTGAAATTCCAATAATTGTCCACCCTACGGCTCTGAACTAACATATCTATAAAAAATTACCATAAACATTGACTCATTCGCTACAATGCAAGTCTGCACACTGTCAACGCCCAAATAATATTATGTGTGTAATTATCCCCTATCCTTGCTAGCCTATCAACTTCCACTCCATCACGTCTTTAAACACATCTTCGCGCTTCAATACTTGATCCTAACACCCACTCTGCCTCCTCCTAATCTCCCTAGAAATTTCCTTTCCTCATCCACCACACCAAGAAGTTTCTCGTTCCGCCTCCTTCCCAATCACGGAAATTTTCCATTTTCCTCCACATCCACATCTCTTTCTCTTGCTACATATTCTGGTTTTCTTTCCTCAGAATCAGCATTTCTGCATAAATGCCGCTTTTTACGGTACATTTTGTGTACAAGCGAATGTATGAACTCTTTCATGAGTAAATTTGTACCGTGTAAACTGGCAAATTGTAAGATTGTCTGAACGACTGTACGGAAAATAGAACCTGCTCTAATTCCATTAATTTTGTTGTACAATCTGTGACACATTCGCTTGTGCAGTAAAATGCAACGAGTAAAGATGCCTTCACACAATACCATATTCCACTAGAGACTCTTCGCCAAGCTTTCTGTTATGTCTTTAAACAAGGTCTTCATCATAGGTTCCCTTCTATTACTTAACGCTTCTTTAATCGGCGTATTTCTCCCTAAAATATCTTTGCAACTACGCCTATATCCATAATCACCAACTTACTATTGTAATGATTAAACAGGCTTGCTTGGTGACGACGATCAACCGTGACAGTGCTTTTGCTTTTATTTTAAGACGGCATCAGCATAGCAGCAACACAAAAAACCGTGGGGATAATTTGGCATCAAAGAAACTATACAGTTGTGTCTCTGCTTACGGACAGCTCAAAATGTAAGCCAATCGAGATAGGAACCTTATTGTATTCCATTTATCCTCTAATTTTGCCAATTTTATCGAATTTTGACTAAGTATTAATTTCTAATTCAGTGTATCACATATTAATTAAGCCGAGCAGCAATGTCGTAAATTATGTTTTGCGGCGCGTACTTTCAACAACGTAGATATATTTTATTTTGAGTTCCAGTATTGCTGAATCAAGGATCTGGCTCTTTCATTTTATTTAAGTGTCATGTAAAAATAAGCATCGAGATACGAGCGTCAGAAAAGAACAAATTAAGTTCAAAAGTTGACGTGCCGCAGAATTCGACTAGACCGGGACTCTAATGGGGTCGACAATATATCGATGAATATTTTGGTGCTAATGCGACGGAAAATCACGTAAAATAAAGTATGATGGTAGAAGAGGCCCTAGAGGGAGACTAAAGAGGATGGAGAAAGAGAATCTGAGGGAAGAGGATCCGAAAGAGAGTGGTATAGCATGAAGAACGGGAAAACTGGGACTAGATGGTCGGCTTCTACGATGCGACTTGAGTATCGCTCCAAAGACGATGCCGTTTCCATTTAATCATCATCCGTGCAGTAAATTAGAAGTTAAAATTTTCCGTGTCAATCTATACGTTCTATTTGACGCGACTGTCGATGGCGGTTTTTAAACTTAAAGAATCATTGATTGTTTTCCTTAAAACATTATTCTTAGGTCATGAAAAAGGCACTAGTCTTTTAATTTTAGTTAATTATATCCATTTGGAGAGATCCTGTTCTCTTTTTAGATCGATATACTGATATTCAACCCTATAATTTTCCTAGAATATCGTGATAAGCAATAAAAATCCCACTTGACTCGACCGGCAATCAATATAGGCTTAGCAAAAGGTCCAAACATCCGATCAACATTATAGCATCATTCATGTCATTGCGATGCAGGAGAAACATTGTTGCTGAGATGATATACTTTTCGTATTAGACAGGCCAGTGCACTGAATTAGGATGGAACGATATGGGTCGATCGTAATGGTCGGTCGGATGATACATTTAATCGTATTTTTAGTGGCACATAATACCATGAAGAATTTTCTCCAAAATAAATATTAGGTCCATTAACAGTGAAACTGGACCTGAACATGATGCCCACATTTTTGTTAAATAATTCATTTAATCTGTTCATCATGCATCCAACCTCTATCCACTACGTCCATAAATGCTATTTTAATCCAGTATTACCTCTTCTCACCCGTCATGCCTAATACTAAGCTGTTGGCCTTCCCTAACGCACTTTCTCTCTTCTCCTCCGTACCTACATGTCAGACGCTTGCCACCTCTACTCATTCTCTTTCCTAGGGGTCAATGTTTCTGCACCATACACCGCTACACTCTATTTTAGACTCCTCAATGGTTTATCATAGATATTCTTGCATTAAGTTACCGTCAATCACTCTTTTCTATCGATAATCTCCTCATAGCCTTTATTGCAAGGTACGTTGTTTGCCAAGTACTTCTATTATTTAATAAATGATATTCCCCACCTGCTCTAGTTTATGACATACTACTTTTATGGTCAACCTCGCTTTCTATGGCCTAGAGAGCCTCTCTCATTTTATTAGGATTGGTCTTCAAGTGAAAAGATATATTTTTTTGGAAATTCAGAGGTCCTCCATCAGCGTAATAGGACATTAACCACCAAAAGCGGTTTGGGGCACCATAAAAAAATAATCAGGATCAGCCCCATTAAGCGATAACGCCCATACCTTGTGAAAAATACGAATTGGGTACGTCGTAGAAGTCTAGGGTTTTGTCTCTCCCTCATATCCAGAATGTACGCTCTCTCTCACACGGCCATTTCTGCTTGTTGCAAGTGTTATTGCCGATGGTATCTCCGCCACGGCGGAATTACGGATGTTCTCCTCGAAGAGAGTAGAACGTGAATGCATACTGGTACCGAGGAAATCGAAATGTGAGGTGTACGCCACGGTATTGTACTTAACAGGTCGTTCCTCTTCTCATCACGTCTTAAGCAATGACTATTGTGTCATTTACTCATTACCTCACTACTTATACAGCTATATACTGCTCTGTGAGCCAACGGAGAGGCGTGTGCCAGTGTGTGGGAAGATATCAACCATAGTACGGGAAGGAATGAGGAAAATAAGGGAGAATTTGATGGAGGCGATTAGTACGAAAATTATGCGACTTTTCTTAATGTCACAATGTTTTTTATCATAATCCAGAGCAGAGCGAGGAAATAAGGCGTTTTTGTGACTGTTCGTTTGGATGTGGCATATCTCTAATTTATCGCTTTTATTAGCTGTAGAGTTATTGCACAGGTTAATAATAATATCCTCCGGGCCGAACTGAATTTGCTTGATCTGAATTTTTTTCTAAGCCAAGTAATCTAAGCCAAGCGTTTAGTCTCTGATTCTCTAAAAGCTCCCAACCTAGTGCATTCATAAGATAAGTAAAATTTTCTGTCCGATCGGGAAAGTTTTAACGACATGTGCGGCTTTCCTTTGTATTTTATTTAATTCGCTAATCAAGTATTTTTGTGCAGGTTCGGTGTGAATGGGATGTCTCTTCTGTTTGATGCACAAACCCAAATTCTACAAATCCACATAATTTTAGTTTTTGCAAATCGAACTTGATCGCTTATGTGTTATGTCTTTCCCTACATCTCGGCGTTGAACGCTCCGTTATTTTATAAAACTTGCTTCGTATACTTTATCTTGCCATTGCAATGATGTTAGTATGGATAGAATACAAATCAGTTAAAATTACTTGACAGACACCCTCTTCATTAGAGACATATAAAGGAAATTTTATTAAAAAAAACACCGTTCGTCGTCTGCTTCTGCCTGGTATTGTGAAGTAAATCGTCCAAGGATGGTACCCTTTTTTAGTTTTTTTTTAAAGTATCCTACCAATAAAAGGCAGGTATTGTTGAAAGTCAAAGATACTCCTCCCGATTTCTACACGTTCAGGGTCCTTTCTCTAGTGTTTCTATTTTCACCTCAGTACACAATCTAACCTTCTATATCCCATCAATAAAACATATTCTCTTCCTTCCTCTTCCTCGCTTGCCTAACAACCTTCCCTCTGTCACAGTCTTGAGCAACCCATCGCCCCTTATCACACCCTTCAGCCATCTACCCTGCCTATTCCGGATTTCATTCCGAAGTTTCCTTTCCTCGCTCACCGTACTTAGAACTTCGTCTTTAGTCTTCCCTTCCATCCATCCCGCTCCTTCTCCATACCATCATAATAAACGCCTGTAGTCTATTCTCGTCCTCCTTTCTGAGGGTCCACTCTCCTGCCCCGTACAACACTACGCTCCACATCAAGCTCTTCACCAGCCTCCACTTCACATCCTTTACCAATGTTCCGGTCATTCAGCTCCCTTTTATTACTCAACGCATCCTTGATTAACTTAAAAACCAAATATTATTCTTCTCTTGTATCAGCGACGCCGCTCGAAATTTGACTCCTCCCTTGATTACTGTTCCCCCATTACTTGATAAGCTACCATTCTCCCTGATTTTAACAGCCTTGACACAGTGATAGCTACAAACTTTTGCTGTGGCCCTACTGTGTATCCACTTAACCTCCTCCTGTGACATTCTCTCCTCCTCAACCTTGCTAAATACTTTTTTTTATTTGCGTAGCTTAAAAATTCATGTACTTCCGTCCTTCTTATAACCACCTCTCTAACACGGTCTTTTTTTCAAATATAAGTCCTCGGGTGTTCGTTTGGTTACACAACGCCACTTCCCATATTAAACTCACGTCCTCTTTCTTTTACACCATAAGGAAGAGGCTGGTGCAGTGTTTATTTATGGAGGTGTGAGGGCCAGAAACGTGAGCCTTGAGGGAAGAATGGGGGAATAGTTTGCTAACGAAAATATGTTCACGCTGTGGATTATGAGAATTGAGTAAATGCGATGGGCTGTAAGGAAGACCAGTGAAAAAATTCTCGGCACGATGAGTAAGGGGTAGATAAGTCAGGCAAAGATTATAATGAGCAAGAGTAGGTGGTTGGAAGATGTAATTAGGAGTGTAGGGCTACTGAGGGTTATGATAAAGGGTAGGATACTGGGCAAACAGGGCCGGGAGGGGGTGGAATATGTTTTACGGGCAAAATGATAGAACTCACGCTAATACGAAAGAAAATGTCTTGAGAGACAGGAGTCTAATTCCCTCTCTCTTCTACTGTTTCCCACCTATAGCGGTATATTACCTTGCTAAACTGTATTCACCAAATGTGATGATGGGGAAGTTATTGAGTCCATAAAATTTTACCATTTTGAAACTGTTTCTCAATAAGCCAAATTCAATCATGTTCGTAACACTATCTTTAGGGTCCAAATATGAAATGTAACTTTGTTGAATGTGTTACAAACACCGACTCCGGTTAGTGTATTAAACAGTGTGAGGAATATTAAGCGATACATTCTTTATCATATGTACAAAAATGTACGTGTTAGTATTCTTCCCTAATGATGAACATCAGTATTTCTTTGAGAATGATTTCCGGGCAATTAAGTATAGTCTTAAAGATTTTGATATCCCGGGCAGTGCATCGTTCATACTCAGCGTTGTTTTCACTTGCATTATGAGTAGCATGCCAAGCCAGAATATTTGCACTAGGCAAATGTGAGGCTAAATTAGCTTATTTGGAGATCCAATAAGGTAATAAAGGTACACGGCTTTGGCCGTAGCAACTGTGCCTGAATAATTGCTATATTAGATACAAACGGGTCTACGCGAGAGCAGTTCCCTTCTCTTGTCTCGGGCATGAAACGAGCATGATACAGAATTTCTCAATTTGCTCACCACTCAAAGGAGGAAATACAAACAATTCCATGCCCAAAGGTTCGCGTTGGGTGTCATAGCTTCCTCCTCTCTGATGTCAAAAGCAGAGGAGGCTAATGCGTAATACAGACAGAGATAACACAGAAATCGAAAGTGGAACCCTGGATCTGGCGGCAAAGCACGCGTTATCCTAACGAGAGAAACTCGTACATGAGAGAGGAAGGTGGAGAAACTAAAGAGGTGCATGACCTCCGAAACTGACGCCGAGACGGTTCTGCTCATGGTTTAGCTCCCCAAAAGTTGCTGGCGCCGATCTGTAAGACAAGACGTGAGGTAGGTTTGGAGGGGGGTGAAGGGAAAGGGTTGAAGGCAGGAGAGGTAGCCAACGATAGATATGCAGACCGGGAATCTTCCGAGACTAATAGGTGCATCAATTAGTTAAAACCACCCATCGCTCATTTCTTAGGGTCTCATTGTGAGATTGGTTGGAACGGGACAGCAGCTGAGACATGAATTTTCCGAATGCTTGTAAATTGGCAACAATTAAAAAAGCTTTTTTTTCTGGAATGTCCACGCCAAATTAATCTTTCTCCCTCTAGGGTGGTCCTTATTTTTCGGAAATTTGAATTTATTTTTTAACACCGTCGAAATTTGTGCCATTGGGTTAAAAAATAAAGTATGAAAAATATTATTACAATTGGAGAAGGGATAAATGCGACGCATTGCTTTTGAAGTTTGAAATTTTGCCATTTTTCCTGTTTACTGGCCATTCCTGACGGTCATGGAGTACTCGGCGTTTTTAATTGCTTTTCTATAATTAAAAACAACTCTTCAAATCCTCATATTTCGTATATATTTATTATACGTAGATATTTTCTAATTCTGCCGAGTAGTTTCCAAGATTCAGTCCCAAGAGTAAATAAATGCCACCCAAGTCGCCGGGCAACCCCACCAGCATAGAGCAATTGAATATTAATCATAAATGATTTGCTCGAGCATTACATTCTTTTAGCAGTGTTTAGGATACTCTCATCCAATATTTCCAGAACTTAAGTAGTAAACCAGTTATACAGATCTCTCTCTGTAAGGTATTAGTAAATATTTCGAATATTATTGGTAAGCTCACTGACCATTGTTAGCAGACATGATTATGCAGAAAATATTATTAGGATATAGCATTTAAAAAAAATGTCTTTTCTGCACATATGTGATAAGGAGTGTAAAAATAGCTTATACAGTTTTATAATACAGAACTTTTATTTATTTTGAAGCTTGGAAGCATTCAGGTCACCAGACAGTGTCTTTATGAATATACCTTTTAAAATTGCTACGATCGTCTACTTCTGTTAACGTATTGCAGGGCTGAATCTCAAAACTCGAAGGAAATATATGCTTGGGACGTTTTTATATAGCCTTTTTAAACATGAACAACATGGGTATTTGTTGCAATTTTTTCCGCTAGGGAGAAGAAGTCAAATGTAACAACCAGAATGTCTCTCGACAATTTAATCACCCCTAATCATAGAACGACCCCTTGCCAAAGATCTTTTCGTATTGCTGAGGCAAGGTTATGGAACAGTATTCCTAAAGACATAAAAGATTCCACCTCACTCTGAATTTTTAAGCAAAGACTTATTCACTATATTTATGTCGTAGAAAAGGAACAATGACAAATGTTCACGCCATGAATTAATGAGTGATATTTTATTGTTTCTCTATTAAATATATTTCCACTTCTTCTAAATAATTTTATTCGTAATGTATGAGCTCCATTACCATACTGTATTTGTTTGTATGTTCTTAGTGGGCGATGAATGTCCAAGAGCAATAAATATTTCCTTACTTTGTTTTCCATGGCTGAGGATGGAGACTTTAAAATAACAAGTTCATGTGGTCATGTGTATACGACTCTAGCCTTCCTCAGGAATGCCTTGTGGCTGGTATGCGAATCAATTTTGATTATCTGATACTAAAACATACTTCATTTAACTTCCGAATATAATATTGAAGTGATATGAACTTGTTTTCTTTTCCTGTGCTAAAGTTCAGACCTTCCAGTCCAGACTAGGGGGATTTCATTAGCATTGTAAATGTGACTTTGTCCTAAAGGTCACTTATACCATCTTTTCTGAAAACCTAAATGTTTAACCTTTAAAGTACGTTTTTCAAATTGACAAGGGGAGTGTCAGATAGCAGGGTCTCAGATTTTATTCAAACTTAGTAGTTGTACAGACCGCTGTATGTGGTTTATGAATCACCCCACATATAGGGTTATATAACCAACAGTTCAAACGAAAATGGCCTTTAAAAATTTCAAAATTCCCTTTTATACGGGCCACCCACATAACTGACAAGCTACGAAAAATTTGAATATTATTAAGAATTATGCTTGAATTGTAAAAATATGAAGACAATATCATAAAATAATTATAGAAAATGGAAATCATGTGCATGAAGGAATAATGGAAATACGTCGTGAAAAGATAAGGAAGTGACATAATTATAAGGCTGCCTTCGACCGAAAAAAAGATTATAAGCCTGACGTCGTGTATGCAAATGAAAAATTTGCCTCGCGCAAAAATAATATTTCGAGTAAAAATAAAAAAATCTTGAGCGCATTGTACGATGCCTTAAAAGGAAAACTAAAAAAACAGCGGAAGAAACACACCCCGTATTGGAATCGAACCCGTGTCTCTAGACCGGAGACGAGCACGTCAGCCACCCGTCCAGCTTTTCAGTTATGTGGGTGGCCCGTCTGAAGGGAATTTTGAAATTTTTAAAGGCCGTTTTTGTTTAAACTATTGGTTATATAACCTTATATGTGGTATGATTCATGAACCACATACAGCGGTCTGTACAACTACTAAGTTTGAATAAAATCTGAGACCCGGCTATCTGACACTTCCCTTGTGAGAAGAAAATAAAAGAGGATTTTCCGGCTAGTTTGACTGAAGTTCAGCTTATAAAGTAAAAGAAAAAATTGATTGGGCTCTTATGGAGATTGCTCCGATTACAGGGTAAAAACGTAAATTTGAACAAGAAATTGAATGCAAGCTTTTGACCTAAACTGTTTATTATCAACGAGAATCCCTGGAAAATTGAATAAAAATATAATTTAGACATCTTACAACCCATATGTTTTTATGTTCTTAGCGCACAACTCCCGTGACTGAAGTCAAAATGCGGTAGTTTCATCGAAACGGCACTGCAATCGGCTCCTAAGACTGGAAAAATGTGGTAATTTAAAATGCATTCGTGGAGAAATCTGCATGTTCTGCACCTTAATTTTGGTTTTCTATAGGTAACCATTTAATCGGCGAAGACTGAATTATTTCAACGTCATAATTAAAAATGTGTACATTAGTGTTTGTCTTGACTCAAAAAGTCACACCAGGAACACCTTAATTACTGTTAAATTCAAGATTCGGACAACGTAACCTTCTTCGCTCCGGGGTACCTACTATGTTGAGAGGGCTAGTTTAACTGTATTTCAGATTCGAAGGTGAAGAAATTAACATGAGCTCCTATGGAGATTTCTTCGATTACAGCGCAAAAACGTCTAACTGAACGAGAAATCAGAGCCAGCGTAATAACTGTATATAATCAACAAAAATTTCCGAGAAATTGAAGAAAAAATAGTTTAGAGACCTTATCACATATTTTTTGAAAATATTAGCAAATTTATGCCGTAATCGAAGTCAAAATGCGGTAGTTCCATCCAAACAGCGCTGCAATCGGCTCCTAAGGCTAGACAACTGTTATTATTAATTATTAATAATTAAAAATACATTCGTAAATAAATCTGCATGTGTTATACCTTAATATTGGTTTTCAATAGGAGGTCCATTTTATCGGCGAAGGTAGGATTTTAAGCTTAATCAATAAAAATGAGTACATTAATATTTGTCTTGACTCACGAAGTCAAACGAGATCCACCTTACGTACTGGGGAATTCAAGCTTTGGACAACGTAACCTTCTTAACTCCAGGGTACCTACAATGAGGAGTGGAGCACGTAACATGCAGGAGCGTATACCAGGCAAGCCGTGAAATAAAACGATGGAAAGAGTATCATCGAGGGGAGAAGGTTGCGGAGAAATGGACGTAGAAGGAAGTGCTTATAGTCAACGACAAGTCCTGGGATATTGAATAAAAATATAATCTAAATATCTTACTACTTATTTTTGTAGTTATTAGCAAATTACTGCCGTTATTGAAGTAGCAATGCGGTAGTCCCATTCAATGGCTTGCCAAATGTGGTCATTTAAAATATACCTATTCATGAAAAAATCTGCATATGTTGTACCTTAGTTTCGGCTTTCCATAGATAAACCATTTCATCGGCGAAGGCAGGATTTTCTCAACGTAATAAATAATAATTTATGACTTAGTTCTTGTCTTGACTCACGAAATCAAACCAGATCCACCTTAAGTACTTGTGAAATTCAAGTTTCGGACTTCGTGACCTTCTTCGCTTCGGGATACCTACTATGTGGAGTGGAGCACGTAACATACGAGAGCGTTGGCCAGGCAAACCGTGAAATAAATCGATGGAAAGAGAATCATCGCGGGGAGGAGGTTGCGGAGAAATGGACGCAGATTGAAGTTTTTGATCTTAACTGCTTATAGTCAACGACAAGTTCTAGGAAATTGAATAAAAATATAATGAAAATATCTCACTACCTATTTTTCTAAAGTTATTTGCGAATTACTGCCGTTATTGAAGAAGCAATGCGGCAGTTTCATTAAAAGGCGCCAAGAACGCCTTCACAGGCTTGCCAAATGTGGTCATTTAAAATATACTCCTGAAAAAATCTGCTTATGTTGTACCTTGGTTTTGGTTTCCAATAGGTAAACCATGTTATCGGAGAAGACAGGATTTTCTCAACGTAATAAATAAAAATGTATGGCTTAGTTATTGTCTTGACTAAAGAAATCAAACTAGATCCACATTAAGGTAGTCCGAGCGAGATAGTTCCCTAGTCACAACAGAGACCATATTCGAATTATACGTTTTAATTTCACCAGCTGTAATACACATAAATTAAATATTAAATTATTAATGGTGCGATAATATAGTATTATAGGACAGAAATTGTCAGTAATTTAATGAAAATAACTAAATAAGTCTTTAACTTGACGCATTTTTTTCGCGCAGTGCGTTTGAAACTCCCCCAACACGGAAGGTTTTTTGTGATACCCAAGAACCAATTGCGGTGACAGTATGATTAAGTTTCACAAATAGTTGAGAAAACACACAATTTACTCGCTGTTAGTTTTAATAACAACATCTAAGCGTTTGAAATTCCTCATTTTGTAAATAATATCTCTATGAAGTGCATAACGTACCATTTCCCATGTAAAAGGTCAGGTATTTCCTGGCAAATAACTCCGAAAGTAATGTGGTAAGGGGTTAAGTTTTTGGTGCCATTAGAAGGGTGAGATATTTTTCTTTAAAATGAGACCAAATTCATCGATTTCTACTTAACATGATATCTCGCTCAAACTACCTTAAGTAATGTGAAATTCAAGTTTCGGACTTCGTAACCTTCTTCGCTCCGGGATACCTACTATGTGGAGTGGAGCACGTAACAAACGGGAGTGTTGACCAGGCAAGTCGTGAATAAAAATGATAATAAGGGAATCGTTGGTAGGAGGAGGTTGCAGAGAAATGGACGTAGAAGGAAGTTTTTGAACTCAACTGCTTATTGTCAACGACAAGTCCTAGGAAATTGAATAAATCTAAATATCTTACCACTTCTATTTTTTTTAGTTATTAGTGAATAACTTCCTTAATATAAGTCAAAATGCGGTAGTTCCATTCGAAAGGCGCTGCAATTGGCTTCTGAGTTTGCCTAGTACGGTCATTTAAAATATATTCGTGAAAAAATCTGCATATCTTGTACCTTAGTTTTGGTTTTCAATAGATAAACCGTTTCATCGGCGAAGACGGGATTTTTTTCAACGCAATAAATTAGAATTTATGGTTTAGTTCTTGTCTTGACTCACGAAATCAAACGAGATCCAACTTAAGTACTGTGAAATTCAAGTTTCGGACTTCGCAACCTTCTTCGCTCCGGGATACCTACTATGTGGAGTGGAGCACGTAACATACGGGAGCGTTGACCAGGCAAGCCGTGAAAAAAAACGATAAAAAGTGAATCATGGGGGGGAGGAGGAGGTTGCGGAGAAATGGACGTACAAGGAAGTGGTCAGCAAAAGTGGGACTCCAGTGAAGAGAGAGAAACTGTGAGGGAGACGAAAGGAGAAGAGCAAATGGTTAGAGGGAGAAAGGGGGTGATGTCATTGTGCCAGAGAGAGAGAGAAAGAAGGTAGGAGGAGTGTGTCTGTACATACAAGAGGCGGAAGTGGAAGAACGCGACGGCCGTGTAGGGACAGAGGGCGGAGGATGGGAGAGGAAGCGAGAGGGACGAGGGGGTGGGAAGGGGTGGCTTGTGAGACAGGAGGAGAAACCAGAAGTGAAGTGGTAACTGGTTGGACAGGAGAGGAGATGGGGAAAATAGAGAGAGAGAAAGGGAGACGGATAGGAGACCATCGAGTGAAATGGAGAGGCGGCGCCGGGGAGGAGAGAGAAGGAAAGAAGTCTGGTCTTTTATCCGAGGCGATGTTTGAAAGCTAGAATAATTGGAGGTGATCGGGGGAAAAGGGAAGTGCCTAGGCGGGAAGAGCTTTGACGTACGGTCGCTGTGATTCGGTCGGGAAAAGGACATGGGGAAGAGTGGGGGGGGGGGGTGTCCTGGATTCATCGCCGGTGTTCCAAGGGAAAGGGACACGCTGGGCTGAGAAACCTTTGCGTTTAAATGTCAGATTTTTTCAGCGACCTAAACATGTGTTTTTGATGAACAAAGACTCTCTTATACTATGACCAGGGAAACCATGCACATCACCACATGAGTAATAATGAGTATCAGACTGAACTTCATAAAATTTTTCTTCCATAATATGCTTGTAATTCATCTACGGCTTCCTGCGTGATTGTTATTATTTTGGAGCTAATATTTGAGATTTAATATTTGTAATACTTTCACCCTTAGATTTTCCTCCTGTAATTGAGTTCAAAATGCTAAATCGGTTGGTTAGAATTACTTGCATTGTTTTCAAATAGGTGTTTATAGTATTTTCCTTTACATATGTTCATATCAATATCTAGTAGTTTTTTACAAGATGTATAGCAAAACTCTACTTTTTATTTTCAGGATTTTACGCTTTTTTTTTGAGCAATAAATTACTCCTAGCAATTCCTTTACACAAAGCGCTCGTCATCCAGGTTTTTTATTTCCATACGTCTCCTGTATTAGTTGCATTCCCGCAGTCACGATAGCTTCATGCAAGTACGGCATTGAAAGTACCTAAGGATCCAAAAATAGAAATGAAGCTATATTATTTGCTGTAAATCTTCAGAATGAGCAATAATAATTGCTATCGAGCAAGTGATCTCTCCTTAGACTCCAATGCACAAGCCTGTGATAGTTTTTCTCCGCACACAATACCATTTTTTGCGTTCTGCCATGTGAATATACTAAGGGAAATGTCTAGCCGGGAGGAGTTTGATGTAGGGTCACTGTGATTCGGTCGGGGAAAAGGACATGGGGAAGAGTGAGAGGTGCTCCGGATTCATCGCTGGTGATCCACGGATAAGGGACATGCAGGACTGAGAAACCTTTGCGTTTAAATTTAATATTTTTTCGGTGACCTAATCGTGTGATTTTACATTTGTACTTTATTTCACGGTGATTGAAATGTCATTTAAATAAGCTCTGTCTTTTGTGTCATGGTGAAAAAGATAGATGCTACTTTGCTTTGGTTAGGCCACATCTCGATTTCGCCGCGAGCGTTTGGGTCCCTGGTCATAAAGATTTAACCAAAAAAATTAATAAAATACAAAAAACAGCAGCATACTTCATTAAAAACGGTTACGAGCGAACATATAGTGTCTCACAACTTTTAGAGGGATTAAGGTGGGAGTCCCTAGAGACTTGGAGGCTACACGCTAGGCTTTGCTTTCTTGAGAAATTCAAATTTGATGCTTTTTAGAATGACACAGAGAATATTTTCATGACTCCTCACCACACATCTGAGGTCTGATAGAAGCAATAAAATAAGAGAGATACAGTGCCAAACAGATAGGTACAGTAACTCGTTCTTTCCGCGCAGAATAAGCGGCCACAATAAAAACTGACCTCCACTAAATACACTCCCATAATACACGTCATCATTTCACCTGCCAAAACCTTACACCTTTACACGGTTGGTGACCCAACACCCCTTGACACATGCGCATGCGGCGGTTCACAGGTTAGCATGTAGATGTAGATGTGGTGGTATGTAGATGTAGCGGTATTCCTTGCTTAACGAACTTTTTATTCACAAAACTTTTACAATGCCGCATAAATAAAACAGACACTACCCGGGTTTCGAAGAATGATAGTCATTATCAAATGATACTTAGTGAACACGTCTCCCTTTAGAGAAGTGTATACATAGAGGAACGTGATTAAAAAGTTTCACTTGATGATGACGATCATTAGTCGAAACCCAGGTCGTGTCTGTTTTATGTATGTGGCATTGAAACATTTTTGTGAATAAACATTTTGAATCTCGTTTACTTGGATATTAGTTATGACACCATCACCTATGAGTAATATGCATCTTCGTTTAATAGAGCCACCTTATGTTCCAAAGCAGATGAAATTTAAAAACATATTTTGATGAAATCAGGTTTAGATGCTTGGCTAGTCATTTTACGTGATGTAGATTAATCGTAACTTGTTCGTAATTAAATCTAATTATACCCGGTCATTCTATGATTCCACACTAATCCTTCCATATGCTTTCTCGGATAGGAAAAACCCGATTCGTATTGGATTGGATTGCATATTTGGGGAGGCTACCGACAGATAAGGTCATTTGTGCCATAGGGGATAGGTAAGGGAGGAAGAGTGGATAGAAACCCGGCGTCGGTATTAGCCTGCTCTTAACGAAAGGCAGCAAAAGGACCACAGCTTAACGTCTCATCCGACAGATAAAGTACTGTACTTGAAGTGCCCTCCACAAGACTCTCAAGTACGGATCGGGTTTCTTCTGAAATACATTTTCCTCTGAAGGGATTTGAACCCTGGCCGCCCACCCGATTCGTCCTAGTGTTTCTTAATGCTGAAGCTCATGACATTTATTTAATGATCACTCCCTTTAAGACATGTTGTAATGTTTGGAACATATAATTTACAGAGAGTGGTAACAATGATGCCCTACTGTATAAACTCTGAAAATGAGGAGGACGTAGAAGAACGTAGTACATTTACCTGAAGTGCACAGCAGTATTCTTCTTTACTTTTCTTTGGATAGCACGACGAAATGAACAAATCATCGCATGTAGAGCAAGAATATCCGCCATCTGTTTGGAGTTTAAGGCAAGAAACTCTTGAAACATACACTGGTCACTTAGAGCTACGTATAATACTCTATTTCACCACTGTCTTCCTCAGGAATGCGGATGCACTTATTTGTACCAATACATGATAATATAACTTTAAACAATTGAATAAATACACATGAGAAGAATCAATTTTAAGCAAATGCATACAGATTTTCTCTAAGTTAGCGGGGGAGAACATAGCCAAATCTCAAAATTAGAGCGTCAGCCCGTAAGCATTATAGTTAGACCTAAATCAGGGTTTACAATGACGGCCGACGGGCCAAGCTCACGCTACAGCTTTTAGCATTGGCCAAGATAGCAAGACCTTCATCTACCTCAATGATCCATTGGTAAATATGTTGTTCCTACGGCAGTTTCCTCTGTAAGAAAACGATTGTATTGTCTGACTACGCGTTGACTTAAAACGGTCAAATTTGTTATTAATAAAATTGTTAAACCATTATTAATGGATGTAAATATCTACTTGACTCCACACTGTCGTAGCTAAAAATTAAAGTACTGTACCTCTTATCTGTTATTTCCAGTCATATTCTACATTCGTTTGCTGCTCGAGTCACACGGATGACATTACGCGCAGAATGGACCTTTGATCACAGGAACGCCCAATCTTGTATTATAATTTCCATGACTATAGCAATTTATTCCATCCATTATTTACCCTCCTTAGTACTCACAATTTTCCGGCTCTAAATAATATTTTTATCGATTTTATAAACAAACCTATGGGCTTCATGAATTCCTGTAAAGAGAATGCTCTAGATTATTTTATGTTATTGTTGAAATATTACATGTCCTCGTATGCTGACATCTGGATTGCTTAGATTAGTCAGGATGGATACTTTGGCTACCTTATTAGTGCGAAATACATTTTTCAGCGATGAAATTAGTAAATTAATTTCAAATTTAATGGAAAAGTGTTCTTGGAAATGAATATGGTAACTTTTTCCTAAGTTCCAAAGAAATGAGGAGATTATATTATGAAATTCCTTTTTCAACGCCTTAGTAGTTCAAATTGTCAAATTAACCCTGTCCTTATTGTTATAATTCTGTTTCTAATTTTGAAGGTCTGCATCCATGTTTGTTGCGCAAAGGAATAATTTTAGTGGTTCATTCATTGGTTCATCATTCTCTCATGAGTATTCACTGATATCTTCCTAACAGTTTGCCTCGCATTCCTAGCAACTCGAAAACTCAGTGGAATATCCTCATCACTTTCTTCTGGAAGTTCTAGCATATCATAAACAGACAGCTCTAAAACAAGTATTACTAGTAAGAAAAACCTGCTGTCCACATATGAGTTTACTAATTCATTGTATGATAGCAATTAAGTTACAAATCAAAAGCTACATATGGTATGTTGTGAATAAAATAGACACTTTTTCAGTTGACAGAAAAAATTTTACCGTGATATTCACCCAAAACTTTGCCTGCTACTCTTCCATAACTTTTTGCCGTAATGCTGATCTTTGATAAACTACAGTGGCACTGTGTACGTGGGAAATTGAACAGAAGATATGCCAAAAAAAGAGTACTCAAGGACAACATTCTACAAAAAGTAACTATGTTCTCAGGAACCCTTTATCTGTAAGTAGACTTATAAGCATGGGAGGACCGAAGAGGTTATGGGTCTTTTGACTTACGCTATATGTATTATATCCATAACTTTATCATCATTTTCCGTTGCCATAGCAGGCATCGTAGTTCATCATCTGATTTGCATGTCTGTTTATTTACATCATAATATAGTTTTTATTCTAGCTCTCAAAACATACAACTACTATATTTTCAGACAGGAGTTGATAAATGAATGTTTTTGGGACAGAATGAAGGAAATTCGAGGAAGATGTTGAAACCGGGAGGGATGAGAGTAGACTTGACGGATCAAACAACCCTCGCAAACACCAAAATAATGACATTCCTCGGCCGAATCCACTGTCAAATGCTCCTGAATTAAATATTTGCTACCTTCTAGTGTGTTATTTATTCAGCAAACACGTTTCCTCTCGCGATCAAACTGATTTTTTTTCAGAAATTCACTCCAGGATTTGAATCTCACTCCACGATTCAAGCATTCCAACACTATTTTCGCAAGTATGGCAATTTGGGCACGGAAATATACAATTTCGCCGGAAAGATCTGAAAATTCCGAGAAGTAGGTAGGTTTGAGAAATCGCTGGTTTTTTGTCGGAATCCGACGTTACACTCAGACCGCATGTTGATGATTTTATACAATGAGATATTTTCCTTACATCATCGGATATCTAGCCCTCAAAAGCATATATTATAGCACCATCGTGATTTCAGCTGCCTAAAGAAGCATGGTGAATCTCAACATACCCCTCGATATCCTCTTTCTATGCATGTTTTTTTGCATTACATAGGAGGCAATATTTTTTCTTCTTCTTTCATCGTTTATGCTGCAAAGGCTATCAAAATGGTGTAATATCTACTGTAAATAAAATGATAGAGTAGAAAACATTGCTCGCAGTTGATCTAATTGTCTACGAAATCTAGAACTACCATTCTAGATCTATCTAGAAATCTAGATCTATGACTCATAGATCTACCATTTTTGAGGATAAAACACCTTATTTGATTAATTTTTTGACGTAAATAAATGGCCTTTAAGAAATACCGGAACAGTGAAACTTAAATAAATTAATCGAAGGTAACTGTATTGATCAGTCGTAACATCAAATGTATCTCTTATTCATCTCTATTTATATTGTCATATTCATAAACATATTAATAAAACATATTATTAAAATATTTTAATAAGAGCTAAAAAGAATGCATCAGGATAAGATGGAGAGAAATAGAAAGAGTATAGAAATTAGTGTCCCGTTCCACCAAAAATCCCAAGCATTTTACTCTAGTCATATTTCACTTAAGACTTATTTAACTTAATTATCTTAACAGGCAGAGTATTATAATAGAAATAACAATGATATAATTTGTCCCTATGCTGTAAGTTTTTGATGAAATGATTTTTACTTTATTATTTGTAGATATGGTACAGCATTTCGATTGTCTCGTAGCCAATTCCGTATGTTTTTGAGATATGTATATTTAATGCATGCTGTGTATGCCATTTTCACTCGTTTGATTGACAGCCCAGAGAGAAAATTCTCTCAACTTTTTCTCTTGGCTAATGTTGCCATTCTTTCGCAAGAACAACGGATTTAATAACGGAAAGAAAATTTGTTTACGCCAACGAGTGAACTTATGCATACCAAAAAAGGAATTTGCTTACATGAGAATGTATTCGCTGAGTTTGTCCAGAGGAAAAAAGTGCTCAAGAGCCATTTAACGATCGTAGTGAGAGAAATGTCGTGGACCAATAAATAAAGTTACAATGATTGGTAGCTGCGAGTCTTATGGTGGCAATAAAAAGTTTCTGGAAACCCTTTTCGCAGTGATTTCGGGAAACTTCCCGGCGAAGTATTAAGTATATTCCCCTTCATTTCGGAGTGGTGAGCATCAAACGACTTCGTCAATCGTCGCGTGGCCCTTAGAATAACCAGGTCAGCACTCTTCGCCACCTCTGCGTATATTTTACCCAAATAGACCCTCCATTCGGGCCACTGTGTCGCACACAAGGATTTCGGTACGATGCGGAGCACTGCATAACACGAAAGTAAAAAAAGAAACCTTAGTTCCTTCACCGCTTCTAAGGCCTGGGAATAGGTGCACTACCCATATCCTGTCCCACGCCGTGATTTTAAGTGCTCACCGCTTCCCTCTCCGCCAATTGGGAGAGGAGTGCTCCTTTAAACCGGCAACCCTTACTGCACCCCAAAGAGGCAAAAGGGACGGAAGGAAGGAAGACCCCTGTAGGTGAGGAGGAGGAGCCGGCTTAGCGTCGAGGTCCAGAGACCCGGCCTCGGACGGCGGAATTATTCACGGACCCCGGTCGCGATGGGCGGGGCAAAATGGCGTCGAGTCCATTCATGAAAGGTCATGGATTCGATGCATCGAGAAACATCACGGGCTAATGACGGTCCTGGTACCGAGGGCATCAATTTGATCTCTACGGCCCTTGAAGTAGCATTATCTGTTGGGTCTGAAACCTCGAGATTTTTAGGTCAGGGTGGCGGAGACATTAGTACGCGGCGTTAGAGGAGGCGGCATTCAGTAGAGAGAGCTGACGACGGGTGTGAGTGTGTGTTGGTGTGAGAAAATTTGAGGATAAAGTTAGCGAAAAAGTTTATATGGTATGTCGCGTACTATATTGCAGAATACTGGACTCGCCAAAATATGAATGAGTGTAGCCGAAAAGCTTTGAACTGCAGGTGTGGAGGCAGAGGAGTTGGTGGGAATATATAATTTGAGGCTTGAATTGTAATTGAGGATGTTGGTAAGCGGTGAAATGGAAGAAAGTGAATTGGCTTTATTGGATGAAAGGCGTACGCTGAGATGAAGTAATAAATTGTGTTAGGGAACGTGAAACTAAGCCTGTAAAAATCAAGAGGTTCCTTACTCACTTTCATTTAGGCCCACCTAAACCGGTAGAATACCATAATAAAATAGTACCAGGGAAGAAATATATATTGCAAAGAAAACTCCAGAGCTTGTGCACACTAGTGTTATAAAAATATCACCCCCCGAGCTTACATATATATATAAATATAACTGTGAGTAATATAGGCTATATTATAAAGCCCGCAGGGTCCCCTAAGGCCCCCCAAAGGCCCCTCTGGTGGTCCATGCTAATCATTGGGTTCGGTGCAGTGGTTTTATTTTTTGCTTTTTAAAAGAACTTTCACTCAAGATAGAGGGCTGAAATTTTTTTTATCGGAAGGCTGAATAAATGACAATTCTAATTCTTCCAATTGATTTTCTATTATGTTTCGTATTCGTGTGAAAGTCATGTTTTTAGCTGAAAAATCTCACATTTTCTCTGAAATCAACAATAACATATTTCCTTGGCAACCAGAGATTTAGATGCCTCTACCATTTAAATATCATGTTTTCCTGCAGGCCCATGATAGCACGTATAAATAAAATCTGTAAAAGAAGGGCCCGAAGTCCCAAGGGCCCCATGATAGATTGCTTCGAGGGATAATCGATAATTATATGTATATTTACAACAAGTATACTCTTCAATGTCTATTCTCAAAGTACCTCTCATAGGGGCACTACGTAGATCATTACATAGTAAACGATACAAACAAAGTAATTAAATAGACTATACACGCGATTAAATGTGAAAGAATACTTACGCGCAGCGAATAGTAATGAAGGACGTCCGTGCATGAAAATGGGCAATTGCTCTAAGAATCACCATAGATTTTTGATCCAGTAACCAAAACTAATGATTATGGCTACCCTTTACGCCAAAGGCGCCGTCCTGGTGACTTAGGTTTCATGGGTCGAATAAAAATGGCTGCTGCAGCAAATGCTCCTTTTGACGTTGTCAACCGCTGGATTGTACCTTACTATCCGATACTGATAAAAATACTCAGCGCACAAATCAACGTTGAATAACAAAACTCAATTAGGTCATCGAATGCCAATATATGTATGTACATGAGGAAAGCGATCAAGCTATCATTCACTCAGAAGACGGTTCAAGAGAACCGGGGAACGAGGTGACAATCTATGAACATGGGTGCTATTTAAGTAGTAATGAGTCTGTTTGGCCCATGTGTTGGTTTTCCGTGCATGACAGAGTACCAGCAGTCACTCATCTCTGCATGCACCTGAGAAACAGTCAGCGTGTCTACTACAACGAACACAACGTACAAGATATGTTACGAACACCTCAAACGACCACGCTGACTGTATTCTTCATGGTTTGTGGGTTTTTTATAAAATAAGTTCCATTTTTTTCACATCCGTTGAATTTCAACGGGCACCTTCGGCTAGTATGTAATATTTGGTTATGCAGGGTAATTGCTCTATTTGACTTCTCCCTTTAGAAACTTGACATAAACTTGGCCGGACCAAACCTTATTCTACTTGAACAATACCTTAGGTTTTCAATTCATTTCAGAATCTTGTAGTAATTCCAAATCTGCGAGAGAAATATGTTTAAGAATGTACCCTTGACTTCTTACTAAAGAATGTCTGGAGGAAATTTTGCCATAATTGTATGAAATAATCTGCTAACCCATGCACCTATACTTCTATCGCTACAACTCGTGAAGAGCCCTGGACTACAGTGCTATTCGCCTCCATTCCTCTCTGATCTTGACCTTCAGCCTTCAACTTTTCACTCCCATTCTCCGAAGGTCATCCCCATAATCATCCAGACACATTTTCTCTGGGCCTCCCTCGACTTCTTCTGCCTCCCAGTCTCCCATTAAAAACTTTTGTCGTGATAGTTATTACCATCACTTGACAATTAGTCTATCACGACTTCGTGTCAGTTTTAGACATGTCGTGAGTCGACAAGTCACCATTAACCCTCTATGCACCGATTTTTTTGTCCCCCATGTGCAGTCCTTTCACATCTTACCCCGCTCGTGGGAGAATTGGAAACTAAAAGTTACGAATGAGATATATTTTCGTTGCCAAGCTGTAAAATTTGATGTCACAAAGGCATATAGACGTAACGAAACCTAATCAGAGATGAAGAACTCCTCTCTACGTTACCTCTAGCTCAATTAGCGCGATAGAGGGTAAATTTTCATTGCCTATGTCATGTCTAGAAAATGGCAATCAACAGCGGAAACCATGGACGCTAGTGAATCCTTATTCGGTAAATAATAGTGTATCTTTTTTTGTAAAATATCTAGGTTCCATATATCTAGCCCTAAATCAATCACTTACAATATATGAACCGGTACCTAAAAATCCAACTAACCAATGGGAAAGGACGAGAGTGGAAAGAATGGTGAGAAAAAGGACAAAGAAAGAGAAGGGATGAGAAGAAAGGTTAATGGGGTGAGGGGTAGGATGAGGCGTGAGCGTGGCGAGAAATATGGAGGTCGAGGGAGGATGGGAGTTTGGATGGCTCACTATATCTGGCGTGCCAATATGAGGCATTCTGGGAGTCCCAAGCGAAAAGTTGAGAATGGGAGTTGGTATCAAGAGTGGCGTCGGTAAAGGAGAAGGGATTGTCAGGAATGGCGTGAGGGAAGAAGGGCTATTTTGACGTCGGGAAGGGTGAAGGGCTGCGAGGGGTAAGGAGACCAAACCCCCCAGGGGGCGCGTAAAAGCGTTCGCTGCACAGAGGAGAAGGCCGACACGGAGGGACGACAAAGAGACGCAGAGGGAAAGAGAGACAGGAATGACACACCATGTAGTACTACGCAAGAGATAGATTAATCAGAGGTTAGATGAAGCCATGCGGTAAAATAACATACTAAAATGATTTGAATCCCCTACGCGGTGGACACTTTTGGCGCCTTTTGCTTTCATTATTATCATTTGTAGAATAATCTACCGGTTAAGGTTCGTTTAAGCAATAGAGTGAAAAAGATCTCCATATTTATACCAGCTCAGACGCCAATTTACCGAAGAATGTCTTTCTTCATCACAGAATACATCCTCCCTCTCTTCAACCCGTCCATAAAACCTATTCTCTGTCTTCTACTCCCCAGTTTACTCAGTATTTTACCCTCTCCAGCAGCCTTAAGCATCTCTTCGCCCCGCATTGTCTCTTCCAACCACCTTCTCTGAATCGTTCAAATCACATGTAAAAGTTCCCACTCCCAACCACCATACTTTACCCTCCACATCTCGAGCACAAGCAGTTCTCGTCGACCTCAGAGTACTCGTTTCCGCACCAAAAAAGTGCAATACTTATTCGTTATTATATATTATTATGTATTCTACCGGTAAAGGTAGGTTTTGTTGAATGTAAGAGAATCCGCTCCCGGTCTTTTACACATTCCGGGTCCTATCTCCCTCTGATATATCCTTTTTCGCCTCTGCATAAGATCTGCCCTTCTTCATCCCGTCCACCTAACCTCTTTGAAACCTATTCTCTTTCTTCCCCTTCCCCGCTTGCCCAACATCCTTCCCTCTATCACACACTTCAGCAACCCATCACCCTTTATTACCTCCTTCAGCCATCTACTCTGCCTTTCCCGGATTTCATTCAAAAGATTCCTTCCTCGCCCACCATCTCCAGCACTTCCTCATTAGTCTTCCTTTCCGTCCATCTAACCTTCTCCATCCTTCTCCATACCCACATCTCAAATGCCTGCAGCCTATTCTCGTCCTCCTTTCTCAGGGTCCACGTTTCTGCCCCATACAACGCTACGCTCCATATCAAACTCTTCACCAGCCTCTTCTTCACATCCTTACCCAGTGTCCCCGTCATCAGCTCTCTTCTATTACTAAAGGCCTCCTTAGCTAGCGCTATTCTCTTCCGTATGTCTTTACTACTATGCCCATTTTCGTCTAGCGTGCTACCAAAGTAGTTAAACTACTCTACTTGCTCCAGTTTGTGTTCTCCAACTTTAATCACATGCTTCGCTTTCTTCGTCCTAGAGAATCTCATAACTTTTGTTTTCTTATGATTTATCTTCATTCCGAATATCCCGCACTGCATATCTAAAGCATCTACCAAAGCTTGTAGTCTCTTTGAAGATCCACTAACCAATGCCTGATCGTCCGCGAATCTAACCGATTTTATAAGATGTCCTCCCACGTTGACTCCAACCTTAACTCCTTCCCATGCCTGTCTTACCATTTCCTCAGCGTAAATGTTGAAAAGCAACGGCGACAACGGACACCCTTGCCTTACCCCGCGACCTAGAGTTGCCCACCCTGATTCACCATCAGCCACCCTCACCTGCACCCTTTGCGTCATATATATGTTTCGAATTAGTCTCCTGTCTCGCCAATCTATTCCCATTTTCTCTATTATCTCCGTTAGTTTATCCAATTTACTCTGTCGAAAGCCATTTTAAAATCAGTAAAGCATACGAAAACGTCCTGATTATACTCTATGTTTCTTTCTATAAGTGTTCTCATCACCGCTATTGCATCCCGAGTTGACCTTCCCTTCCTGAACCCAAACTGTTCATCGCCTAAGCAGTTTTTGACCTTACTCTCCAACCTTCTATTGATAATTCGAAGTAAAACTTGGCTGCAAGTGAAATTAAACTTATTGTTTTGTAGTCCTCGCATTCTGATGCATTCTTCTTTTTCGGGATAGGAATTAATACTGTTTTCACAAAGTTCTCTGGCCATATTCCTTCTTCGAAGATCCTGCGTATGAGTTCGAAAAAAACTTGCCTACTTTTACTTCTTAGACTCTTTAGCAATTCCGAGGGTATGTTATCTACTCCTACAGCTTTTCTCACCTTCATCTCTTTTAATGCTTTCTCTATTTCACTGTCGAGAATTTTTGGCCCGAGGTTATCTTCATCTAGGTTTCCCTCATCCTCTACATCTAAACTAGTTGGTCTACTATCGCTGTCATATAGCTCCTCCACGTATTCTCGCCATCTTTCTAGGATATCTTCCTGCTCGGTTAACATTCTATCTCTCTCGTCCTTAATCTTTGGTACCGTTTGCCCTCTCTTACCTCCCGATAGCAATTTTACCCTAGCGTATAACGCACCCACTTCCCCTTCCTTTTTCAATTTCTCCATTTCCTCGCATTGCCCTCTCCACCAATTTTCCTTCGCCCGATTGGTTATTCGCCGTAGTTGATTATTTAGCTCCTTGTATTTCGCCCTACCCTGGTCGGTGTTGACATTTTTCCAATTCCTTCTCTCCTCCATTTTCCTAATTATTTCTTCCGTAACCCACTGCTTCTTTACCCTCGTCAATTCCGCTGCTCCTATTGCTTTCTCAGCCGCTCGTTTTGTTTTTATTTTTTAGCCGCATGCTTGTTTTTATTTTCTCCCACTTTTCCTCGATTGTTCCTGCTTCTTTGGCTTCTCCTATGTTCTCATCCACTATCTCTTGGTATTCCTTCCTTTTCTCCCCCTTCAACGCTTCCAGGTTCATCCTCCTGCTTTTATTTAGATTTTTGAATCTAACCTCACAATTCATCATCACTAAATTATGATCCGAGTCTGCATCATCCCCCGGATAACTCCGCGAGTTCCTCACACTGTTCCTAAATCTTTGTCTACCCATGATATAGTCAATTTGGTATCTCCCAGTGTCTCCCGGCATTTTCCATGTGTACCTCCTCCTCCGATGGTGTGTAAACCACGTGTTTGTAACTATTAATTTATTTCTCCTACAAAATTCAACTGTCTTCTCTCCGCGATCATTTCTCGTTCCTAATCCAAACCCTCCCACTTCATACCCATCTCTCCCTTCCCCCACTACTGCGTTCCAGTCTCCCATTACTATTAGATTTTTCTTGCCCGGCACTTCTCTGATTATCTCCTCTATCTTTTCATGCACCTCATCTATCTCTTCCTCCCTATGATTGCTTGTAGGCATGTACATCTGGAACAATACGAAATTTGTAGGGGGTGCTTTTATTTCTACCACTAGTATCCTGTCGCTCACCTGTTCAATATTTAATACCCTCCTCCCCAATTTTGCGTTCAATACTATGGCTACCCCGCGTTGACTCTCAACCCCTCCACTATAGATTACCCTGTAACTATCACCCCAGTAGTCCCCGTTGTCCTTCCATCTCACCTCGCACAGTCCCAAGGCATCCATTTTCCCTCAATCCATTTCCCGTTTAATCTTTTCCAGCTTCCCAGCCCTCATCATTGTTATAACGTTCCAAATTCCTATTTTTATCGGTACCTTCCTTTTCTTCTTATCTTCATTGGTCCTTGTATCCTGTGATGACTGTGCTGAGCAAGGATTTCGTGTGTTGACGACCTCGGGGGCCTTGCATCCCCCGATTCCGGGCCCGACACCCGCCCTATTGGGCGGCGTCCTGTAGTTGCCAGGATTTAATTCTCTTTGTGCGACATTCATATTTCTGGGTAGTATAATAGTCGAGAGGGGACTCCCACCTCCGCTTCCCAACAGTGTGTTTCACGGGACTACCTTTCGTCTGGCTCCTACCCTTCGACCTATCTGGCATGGGTGGCCCTACTGGGAGCAATATGTATTGCTCCCGTAGGTCCAGCTCTAGGGGTCATTGGAACGCGCAGGCTCTTCCACCACGTCAAGGTTGTAGTCCGCGGAAAGGGAGGAAACATATTTGTTAGGAGTAGACTAATGCCGGTGTCGGGTCTGTCCCTCTGACATACGCTTCTATTCTCCTACCTGAATTGTGCAAATGGCAACAGCTTACAGTCATCTCCTAAATGAACTAACCATAAATATTGAATCCATCAGAAAGCACAAAAGGCCCTTTTGTATGGAGTAGTAATATATTTGATACGCCGATATCATAAAAATTAGTGAGTGAGTTGTCGCGATACCGCGATGCCAGAGGACTTGATAATTGTAATATGAAATCATTTTCATTAAAATTAATTTCATAAAATTTATGGAAATATTGCACGCGATATCAATGTCAGAGAGAAACTGAATTCAGAAATCCCACTGATAGGAGATGAATTAGAGCAAATGGATTCCTTCACCAATTTCGGAAATACCATCATGAGGGACGGAAGAAGTAAAACGGACATTAAGCGGAGAATAGCCCAGGCTAAGAAGGCATTCATGGGAAAAAGGCAACGACTGTGCTCAAAGAAGATAGGACTACAAACCAGAACACAGTATGTGAAAACAATCATGTAGAGCGTGGCACTCTATGCAATCGAAAGCATGGACAATTGGAAAAGCTAACCAGAAAAGACTAGAAGCCTACGAATCCAGGTGCTGGATGAGGGTGCTGAAGATAAAATGGACAGATAAAATAAGAAATGATGAAATGTACAGAAAAGTAGAAAGAGTAAAGAACCACATGGAACATCATAGTGAAAGGTAGAACCAGGTGGGTTGGGCACATCCTGAGAGACAACGGGTTTATGAAGAACATAATTGAAGGAAAAATAGAGGGAAAAGTCCCCAGAGGAAGACCCAGGAATAGGTTCAAGGACCAAATAAAGAATAAAGTACATAGGAAGAGATGCTAGGAGATACGGGAACTAGCATTAGAGAAGATAGGGTGGAAAGCTGCAGTCAACCAATCTCAGGATTGAATGACGAATGATGATCATTGTTAGGTGGGTCATTTTTCGCGAAAATGACGCGAAAAATTCATCGGACACTTGCGTGACGCCGTCTATAATTTTCTTTGAAATACGGTTTCACCTCTCATGAAAGCTCATGGCAGATGGATGCGTAGGATGTTATATCATGACGGTACTCATAAGGGGAGCGAAATGTTTGTCATAATTGTGTAGAGTACCCTTTTTCAATGGAAGAGTCCAATTTTAGCGAACGCTAGCTCCGGATGGAGGTCTATGTCTACGCGTTTAATGACGAGATTTTGGTGTCGCAAACCTCTGTTGCCGACGTCAAAATGCCCGATCAATAATTTATATTAAAGAAATGCCCTCGATTTCTTTTATCCTCATTGATTTTTAGATGGGGTTCTCCAATGGATAGTAAATAATAGCAGCATTTTATGATGCTGTTTTGTTCGGTTCATTATTATTTCCTAGAAGCGTGCCGCTGATACTATCCCACTCTTTGAGTTAAGTGAGGTGTCATTGGAAGTTTTACCCACCGTTTCCTGTCAACTCACCAACCTCTTCCACTTGAGTCTTCCCCTCCTTGACTTAACGGTTGAAGCAGGCGTGGGCAACCATGTTTCGTCTGAGTTTCACATGACATAGTTTCATTTCAGTGACATTGTTGGCCATTTGGGACAAATGAGGTAGGTAACTCCTTAAAAAGTGCGCGTAGAAGGTAAGAGTCAAACCTTGACGAATTAGGTTCATGTTTAGTCATAGTAGTCACACTAGCTTAGATGAGAGGTTACCTTGTTGGTCCAAGAAAGTTTCGTGTGTATAAATTACTCGGCAGCATCATCATTGTAAACGGGAGCACATCTGCCTTCAAGCCTTGCAGACATACCTAGAAAGAAGGAAATGAGCGTTAATAATCACAGCAAACGTACTAAAAGCATAACAGTGGCATTTATGAGAAGTTTAAATGTATACGGACAAAGTTTTTATCGATAGTATATATATTAATTATGTTAACTGTTTTGTAAGCGGTGCTGCAACGCAGTCTGCGCGGCGTAGGAGTAATGATCTAGAGTAGTGATGGCGAGCCTATGACACGCGTGTCAAAGGTGGCATGCCAAGACATATTGGGCGACTCGCATTTTTACGGACGGTCATCGCCAAGTAAAAGTCAGTTGGCGCTGATGTATTATTTCATATTAAAAAAGGTTTTACTTAACTATGGTTGGAGTAGATGAGAAGTGGGTAGCGCTTGCTTGGGTTAACATTGTACGAAATACTACCCTTCAAATGAAGATTTTGCAGTAAAATTCAGTAATAAAAAGGTAACTAATGCAAAGAATAATTTTTTTCCATTTCAAAGAATAAATATTTAATAAATATGAATTTTTTCCAGTGCCACGAATATCACAAAATAGTGAGCATTTATAAATGCAACACGGAATTTGAGTTGAGTAAGATTTCTTTTACAAATTTTTTAAACACAGAGCTCAATAAGTTCCTCATCACTGCTCTAGAGTATTGTTTAAAGTTTGCATGACGCCTCCTAGAAGGGCCATATTGCGTGATTTTTATAGATTTGACGTATCCCAGGAATGACACTCGCGACGCAGGAATGACACTAGCGACGCAGGAAAATAAGCTCTCATTCATTTATTTGGTGAACTTAGCATTATTAAGAATTTGCATCATAATCAATTCAAACTACAAGTTAAAGGCTGTTTCTACGGTCTTTCATTAATAATCAGTTGTATTGTATTGGAAAGCAAGTAGTTGTACATTCAAGATTATTCAAAGGGATAGAAATTAAATGCGAACAAACGGTGAAGTGGTTGGAATGGTTGGCGTAGAGTAGAGGGTCATCAAATTTGAGCATTATGCCTGCCGATCCTCAGGCTGGCCTCCTTATGGCTTCCGATCCTATCTGTGTTGGAGAGGGTATGAAGAATTCTCCCATTATCTCCAATAATATACCCCCGGGGATAATCTAAGATGTACTTTAAGGATAAAGAAGATAATGATACTTTGAATTCATCATTAACTTTCTTGATCAGTTTGCCAGGTGAATGCAAATATATTCGTTGCATGTTTCAATTATGGGAAAGGAGAGGTAATTTATGGTAACAGAGGGTTATTGAATTCACTGGCAATATACGTAGGCGACAAATGACCATGGGGAAAGGTGGAAGAGGAATCGGAAGTTGACATGCCTTGAAATAGAGTCTTGGAATAGAAGGCCTGAAGAGCTTAGGGTGGAGGATGATGTGCGGTGATCCGAGATAGAATTGCATTTGTATGGAACAAGGATTCTGAAAGCTTAGAGTTATAGAAGAAGAAGAGTTCTTCAACATTATTTATTAGTTGGACACCTTTAATGACGTCAGGAGATGAGTTGCAGTCACAGAGAGTCGCAGTCATTTCACGAGGATAGGATTTTCTCTCGTGTCAAGAAAAACGTGGGCCAGAGCATAGTGCCCTGAGGGACTCCTCATAAGGAGAAAAGGAAAGACGAGACTTTGGGAGTGGCCAGAAAAAGCGAAGACATCGGAAAGAGAAGCAGAGGAAATGAAACGAGACGAGCAAGGAGGAGAAGAGAAGACAGTCGACTAAGGAGCTGTCTTGGGCATTTTCCGATTCTGTCGTCTGGTTTGATGACTATTACTCCATCCCTTTACTTTCTCTCCCTCTTCGCTCATCGGGCGAGAACGAGTCATAAATCTTCCCTCTACATCTTTCACGCTTTTTTTTTCTTCATTTCCTTTTTAGGTGCCGGACCCAGAGGGGCAATATTGAGGAGAGAGAATTTGTTGGCGCGATAAATTGACGGGTTTACGAGCACCGCGGAAACTGGCAGATTTTTTTCTCATTTAGGTGACCAAGACGTGAAAACGAACCGCTATTAGATTGCGCTAATTTGCAGAGCAAGCCTGAAGTGGGAATATCAGGATTAGTCAACGGGAAGGCTAGAAATATAGAATATTATTCCTCTTAATTTCTTAAATATTTAAAGTGTTAATTTTCCTACAACTGATACTTACAAGATACTTTAAAGAGCAGATATATTAAGAATATTAAGAACAAAAGGATAAGCATGAAGCAATGATGTAATGTAACTAAAGTAAAAGAGGTATGCTGGGATAGGACAAAATGGAGGAAGTCATTCCGTTAGCGGAACGTTGGAAGGCGGATCCATCTTCAGTGGTATATCATCGAGAATGATTCCTTTTGGACTGTGCCTACCCCAAATTGGAACGGCGTTATGGTAATGTTTATATATATACCAAGATGCAAACGTTAAATAAACAGAATGACTACGCAATAAGAACAGTTAGCTTGCGCGTTGTATGCTGATGGATTATAACCCATGATCACAATTTTGGCAAGGGTCATCATTCATTTAAAAAAAATTGGCCGCGTGATGCGAAGTGAGCAGGGGATACAACCGAAGGAAGGAGACCTGGGAAGACCAGACGGAAGAAGACCTCCTGGAAGACCGAGAGGAAGGTGGTGGAATGGAGTCAAATCAGATATCAACCTGCTGGAGGGAACAGTGGATGAGGCAGCAGATAGAGGTAGATGGAGGTCACTTGTAGGTGAGGCCAAATCCCAGCTTGGATATAGATGGCAATAGGAATAAGTAGCAATCACATATAAGGTGGCTAAATAAATCAGAATCGATGTTATTTACATCAATATTGCTAGATAATTTTGTACTTTTCCAAAATTATTGTATTTTTATATGACGCGTTTCACAGTTTTATTGTATCGTCAAATACAATTGTTGGCATATTGTTAGACAGTCAAGCAAAATTTGTAGTGAGATAATTTATTCCGCACCCCTCCTAGTCCTCTCCGACAAAGTTTCTTTTTCTTTCAAAATTTCTAAATAATAACCATTCCCAGCTCACAAACCCTTTATCTAAGTCCTCCTTCTTTCCCTCCTAAGGATTTATTTTGCTCTATACCCCTCTCCCCACGTCACGTTACTATCACAACAGTTAATGAATAAATATTATACAAGTGGTTGTACCTGACGATGCAATAAATCTGCGAAGCGCGTCGAACAACTTATATAATTGTGGGAAAGTACATATCATTCTTTGCAGTATGAATATTAATGATTAATTCTTCCACAAAGTGACGCCGGATGTCGTCAATTTGCGAACCGATGTCGTTCAATAGAGTGAGCCGAAACCTTACACCCTCATTGTGATGCCACGAACATCTTGTCTTGGCTATTAAAATCTTAATCACGCATGCTTTAGCATTGACCAGGTATAGTACAAAAAGTTATATTTTCTGAAGCTTGTTAATGAAAGCATCAATCTCAAGGATATGCAAATGAATGAAACTTTCCCTCGCTCATTAATCTCAGCATTACCTTTACCACAAATTAATTACCCCATTTATAAAAAGAAAAGAGCACTTAGTTTTGTAACATCTCCACCCCTATCAATTTTGTCTTATCATTAAAAAAGATTGAAGGTCTAATTGAGAGAGCCTTATTACAAAAAGAGTACTCTCAAAGTTATTCCTCGGTAGTCATTAAACTACTCAACTCTCACGTCTTCACCCTGCAGACTACGGAACTGCTTCATATCTCTCAATGCCATGCACTTGAAATGACAAAATTTTAAGACTCACAATTTCCAAGTCTCTCCGCCCAAGTAAATGGACTCCGTGGCCCACTCTTGTCAATTTTACCGGAAAGCGAAAGTAGAGAGGATAAAAAATGTAAAGAGATCGTTCAAGTTTAACGAGAAAAGAAAGTCTTGGACTCGAGACAAATGTGGCGTAATTAATTTCTTTTTTTGTTGCATACTTATTAACTTTTTTTCACCCGTCAACTTTCACTAATTGAGTCAAGACGACAAAAAATAATCGGGAATTTTTGACTGCGCTTCTTTACAACAATCTTTCCAACTTTCCTCCGGTTAAAAAAGTTCTCCAACGATGCCACGCGAAAATAAATGAGATTAATTAAATTGATACGCAGTTCGCCTTTTTTAACAAGACTCATTGACTTCAACGGTTCCCGTTAAAAAAAAATCTCCTCTTCCCTCAGTCCTTACGGCGAGCGCGAGAGATATTTTTAACATCGTCTTTTGGCGCCCGGGCCAATCAAAACGAAAGGACGAAGGGATTCTCCAAGGCAGGCGTATAATAACGAGATGAAATCTAGATTAGAGGATAATGAATGGGCCAGCTGGAAGTGGATCTGGGGGAGGCAGGAGATTCACGTGAAACACGATTTTTAGGTTGTTTAGGTGGATAGGGAAAGAGAGGGAAAAGCTGGAAGTACGGTATAGGATGAAAATGAAAAAAAAAATGGATGGGGACAAGTATTCAAAAATTCAGTGGGCTGACTACACGAGTAAGCGTTGGAGATAATGGGCAAGGGGGGGAGATTTGAATCGTGCTTTTGAAATAACGGTCTCAAAAAGGATGACGCGGGAATGAGCACCAACTTATAATAGCAGATATAATAATAATGAAAATAATGGTAACAATAATAACAGCATCGGCCTGTTGTCCCCCCAAAAACATTTCAAAAGAAAGATAATCCCTGGTGAAGATGAAAAATGAGATGTTTATTTTTAAGGGAGGGCTGAGCTCGGTCGGAATAATAGTACCTATGTGTAAGAGAGTGGAGTAAGGATGTTGGGCAGGGGATGACTGGCTGAGGAGCGATCTCGTAGGTCGAAGATTGGAATTTTTTATTGTAACTCCACGGATTATTATGTAATATAAAAAATTTATTGCTGTTCTAGGACCTCGTACTATGAAACACATACAATTTCATACATAGAGACTCTTATGTGAAAGAAATCAACAAAATAAAAATTTGCCAAACCAAATAGAATAAGATGTTAAAAATAATAATTTGGCGAGAAACGCACCTTTCGTGCTATAAAAATAGGCATTTGACTTTTAATAAATACATATTGACCAAATTCAGTAAAAAAGGGATCAAACAATAAAAAGATGAAATGTGTGGATTGAAGACTTTTAGCATTATATATATATAGATAAACTATCTTCAATTAGAATTACAACAATGTTTTTCAAACAAGTCAGTGAATATTTTTATGTGAATTGTTTTACACTGTTAGAAATGTTTGTATCATCAGGATTATCATTCCATACCCTCATGGCAGAATTGAGTGTAGACAACTAATACCTCCACACCCCTCCCCCACCACCACGTTATTATCATGACAGTTAATGAATAAATATTATACAAGCAGTTGTACCTGACGATGCAATAAAGCTGCAAAACGCGTCAAACAACTTATACAATCGTGGAAAAGTACATATCATTCTTTGCAATATGAATATGACGCCGGATGTCGTAAATATAGTTGTGACTCCTTCAGGGCGCAAAGGGCGGAGTTTGTTAAATGGATAGCGGGGGTGGGGAGGGTCAAGAGTTGAGAGAAAGGAAGAATCTAATCTATTAGATGCTGAGGAGTAAATGTAAATGTTAAACATGTGGGGAATTTGAATCTTCTTCTGTCTCTTACTGGTCTATTCCCATCAATTTAGGTAATAATTAACATATCATAAAGATAATCCGGTTTTGTGCATGATAATGTTTTGTACACGAATGTAGCTCCGTATCATTTCGAACTGAAATATTATTTTATGCTCAGGTTTCAACCAATGTAACTTTTGTAATAAGGAGTAATATGATCACATATATTTATATTGTATATCTTATAGCAAGAGTGGAATGGAATGGATGAGAAGATGGTGGAGGATGGATAAGGAGAGGCAGAGATGAGGATGGATGGAAATAGGAGGAAGGGGAGAGGGCGCAAGCCGTGGTCGGGAGACGGGATTTACGAAAATAACGCGGTGTGGGGAGGGGGGGGGGAGAGGAATGACATGGGAAAGATGAAAGGATACGGTGCATGTACGTAGATGCGGAGATAAAGATGGAAATATGGGAGAACACAAGGAGAGGGCCTGGGTCAGGGAACATATGACGGGGAGGGTTATTGAGGGACGGCGGGGGTAGAGATGGTTGTTTGGGGTGGTAGAGAGGGATGAAAGTAGATGGGTACGAGGGTCCTTCTCTGCTTTCTCGGAGGACACTGTAGGACGAGAGTGGGTGGGAGGGTGTGGGAGCGGTCGGTAAAGGGTAAGTGCCCCCGTGGAGGAGGACGCATAGGGCGGAGTTTGTTAAAAGGGTAGCGGAAGTGGGAAGGGACAGGAGTTGAGAGAAAGGAAGATGGTGCTGAGGAGTAAAGCGGTGATTAAGGTGGTTGGAGCACGAATAGTAAGTCATGAAATGCACATTTAAAAAAAAACGCATCAAGAGTGTCGAATGCTAGTTGTAGAAGAATAAAAAAGAAATAGTTATTGCAGGAGATAAGTACGATGCGGAATATATGATGAGAAAATTGATAGAAAAATTCAATACGGCGGGCCTGAAAGTAAATTTCAACAAAACAAAATATATGGTAATAAATGAGAAGGCAAGGAATCTGGAAATAGGAGGAAATGCTGAAATGATGAAATAGGAATAAATCATTCGTTCATTCACTCAGACCGCTCAGCGGCAAATACACATATAAATGTTTATACAGAAAGGTAGGAAGAAAGTGGATAGGAACACATAAAATTGACAAACACAATGGTGGTGTGAAGATGAAATGATGGCCGATTCCGAGCAGAAAAAATTCGACTGGACCGGGAATCAAACCACGGACCTTTGAATGTCGCGTCCAATGCTCAGACCACCGAGCTACCCAGTCTACAAAGAATCCACTGGAATCGGCGGGGGTTTATATGAACAAACACTCCCCAAGGCATGACCCACGAGACCGGCCAATAGATGGCGCCAGGGCTGCATTTCACCCACCGTCAGAGAGAGAATGACACACACAGAAGGCGAAATGAAAGAATAACTCAAGCACACAGACAGTGGTGAAAGATATAGAACAGGCGTTCCGGGGTACGCTAACCCAAGTAGGAAATGAGCCATTCCGGCCATGCAATCGTTCATCCATTCACTCAGACCGCTCAGCGGCAAATATACTCATATAAATGTTTATACAGAAAGGTAGAAAGAAAGTGGATAGGAACACATAAAATCAACAGACACAATGGTGGTGTGAAGATGTAAAGATGGCCAATTCCAAGCAGAAAACATTCGACTGGACCGGGAATCGAACCACGGACCTTTGGATGTCGCGTCCACTGCTCAGACTGTCAGACACACTGGTCTGAGCAGTGGACGCGACATCCAAAGGTCCGTGGTTCGATTCCCGGCCCAGTCGAATTTTTCCTGCTCGGAATCGGCCATCATTACATCTTCACACCACCATTGTGTTTGTCAATTTTATGTGTTCCTATCCACTTTCTTTCTACCTTACTGTATAAACATTTATTTCTCTTATATATAGTTATATATGTTAGTGTGTGTGTGTGTATATTAATATATATAAAGCTACAAAACTGACTGACTGACTGACTGACTGACTGACTGACTGACTGACTGACTGACTGACTGACTGACTCATCAAAATTCCTGGGCATTTCTAAACGAGCTAGGTGGGTGAAATTTTCAGGATAGAGTTGGAGTCATGTGTCGATGTGGGAAAAAATCGAAAAAGTTAAAAAAGTCGATTAGGCTTCGATTTATTACAATCGAAAGCTTCACATGGGATTATATGGAAAAAACGAAAAATTTATGTGTAGACCATTTTTCTTTCGTTCATTAAAATATGAAATAATTAACTTACAGGACTGATTCTTTCACAAGTATGAGGCTGAATGTTTGAAGAATCTTATTCTTTCAATCGATTCTTTCCTACCTACCGTAAAACTGATATTTTTAAACTTTTATTTGGGATTTTAGAAATTTTTTCACTTTCGTTGCTATGGATTTATTCCATTGTCGGCTAGCCGAGTGTCGACTCAGGTTTGGAACTAAGCTAGGCGGGCCAGATTCAGGGAAGGGTTATATTTATGTTTTGAATTGGGGTAAAATCGGAAAAAGTTAAAAAAGTCGATACGGCTTCGAGATATTGCAATCGATAGCTTTACATATATGTGTTAGGTATCCTAAGTGAATGAAATTTACTCTTCCCTTTGCCATTTTTCGCACTGCTAAATACTGGGCATAATTTCTTCAAATTTATCCTGGCCTCTACCGTACCTTTGATGACCAATTTCCACCAACCAAGCTTCATGATATTGTCGTTTTCATTAAAAAATTGAGCAGTTCATGTAGAAGATTGGAAGAGAAAAAAATTAGATCACGAAAATTAGTACATTAAAAATCTCGATTCCGATCGAACTTATATAGTAAAATTCTTAATGTGAGCTCTTATTAAGTATGCTGTACTGAAATGAAATACCTAACGTAAAAGAACGTCTTATATGCCGTCAAATGAGGTTATGATAATCTTTCAGTGGTTTCACGTTCGTTTCGGTTTACTGATTATAGTATTTTGAAAAGTCGTAAATAACCGGATGACTTACAATATAAGTTTGTACTAGAACTGTCTGGTATCCATACCTCATGGGGCGGGTCTTTCATTTTCGAGAATTATATTTTTCTTTACTTTCATGTAGAACGCAGACTTGAGAGCTTTCATTTTTTTCCTTATTTAAAGAGTATCATCATCTAACACTCCCCCTACCCTTGCTTGCAAAATGCAAGCACCCATATAGGCATCAATAAATGGACAGGTGCTATTAATACATTGCTGCTAAGTACTGGGTATAATTTCTTCAACTTTTTCCTAACCTCTACCGTAGGTTTGATGACCAACTTTAACCAACCAATTTTCATGATATTTTAGTTTTCATTCTAAAGCATGTGCAATTCATGTAGAAGATTGAAAAAGAAAAATTGAACATGAAAATTATCATATTAAAATTGTCGATTCGGATCAAAGTTCTATTAAAAAGTTTCCATGTTAGACCTTATTGCGTATGCTTCAAAGAAAGGAATTTCTAGCGTAGAAAGGCCATCAAATAAAGTTATGTTGAACTTGCAGTGGTTCCACGTTCCTTTCATTTCACAGACTATAGTACTTTGAAATGTCGTTAATTACCGGATGAGATATAATATGATTTGTACTAGAACTGTCAGTTATCCTTACCTCATGGAATTCATTTCGAGAATTCCATAATATTTTTCTTTTCCTGCATGTAGCACATATACTTGAGAGCTTTCATTGGTTTTGCAAGGATGATGCATTCATTTTTCGATACTTAAAATGTAAAATAATGCATAAACCCCCCTTGCTTGCTAACAGCAAGCACCCATTTACTCGTATATATATATATATATATATATATATATATATATATATATAAATATATATATATATATATATATATATATATATATATATATACACACACACATGTTTATACAGAAAGGTAGAAAGTAGTAAGAGGACAAAGATGAACTGTGTGTTTGTGATGTGTCTTATTTCGCTCAGCACCACGCTGTTTTTCTTACTGTCCCTAGTAGTGCGTGGAAAGAAGGATTTTTTCCTATCAGTTCGGCAGTGTGCCTCTCTTATTTTGTCGCTTCTATTCGCTCGAGATAGATGGCGCGGGGTCAAAACAAATGGCTCCGTCTCGTGGAGTAACTCGCCAGACCTGAATTTTTCATTAAGTCTAAGCCTAGCGTGTAGCCTTCGAGTTTCTAACGGCTCCCAAAATCGTCCGTGCTTCTTCTGTGTGACACGGCCAGTACAAATGTAGCAGTTTTTGACCGAAGATTTGGGCTTTAATTAGCTATTTCACCTGCAAATTTAATATTTCCGTAAAGATTCCCAAATGGTTGGGGTTTATTCAAGATGAGGCCAAACTAGAGCACAATAGCTACTCATTTTCGCCTATTTTTGTTGAAGTGCCATCTTCCCACTATTGGTTAGATATCAAATGCAGCGCAGCATATATTTCTTAGGCGGTTTTTCTCATGCTAAATCTGAAATCCAGATGATGCTGTATCCATTTATTGATGTGTCTGGATAATGGAAATTGCCAGTTATTCGCAAGCACATCCGCTTTTTCAATCCGTTCCGTTCTGTAGCTTGTCATTCTTTCTACCTCTTTCCATCCAAGCCAAAATGCCATTTCTCTTTCTTCCCTTCCCAACTTGCTCAAAATTCTTCCCTCTAACATGGCATTCTACATCCCTTTGCTTATTTTGCTGACGAATCCATTCATCTATTCACTCTCATCTGAATTTTCTCTAATGATATCCTTTCCTCCAGCTCAGGAAATTTAGTTAGACTTCATTCATTCCTCTTTACCATCCACCGAAGAAATTTTGCTGCCTCTACAATGTATTCCATAAATTTTTCGAGACATCTTGGAGCGTGCAAACTAATTTATTGTGTACCTACTATGGTATCATCCATTATTGTTTGATAACTCTTCTTATTTTTCAAATTAATATTGAATGATCTTTCTTATTGAGATAAAAATTAATTATTTGAAAGCAGTTTGGTTCTTCAAATTTTCGAAATAGTGATTATCTTAAATTGATTTTATAGCTATCTTTTACTACAGATAATATTCTCTCTTTTATGTGAGTAGATTATGACCACTTTTTATATTCATACTTGCAACTGTTGTAGATGATTGGTTTGGGAGATTAGTAAATTCAATCACCTTATACTACCAACGTTTCGCAGATTTATTCTGCATCCTAGAGGTGTGAGATTCACAGCAGGCTGAGTCTAAATAATAACTGGATGGTGGCAATTTCCATAGTTCCATCTTATTGGCCTTCTATAGACGAGCAGGTCAAGTTCTTTAATTTTCAAAATCATTGAAATATCTGCTTTCTGAGAGGATTTTCCAATTAGTTGCTGCACTAGACAGAATTGTAACGCTTTGGATTAAGTGTTTGTAAAGTTGCGTCTCTTTCGACGGTTTTTTCAAATAATTTTAATAGATGAATGTGTTATGCTAATCATTGACGATGGCGTGCCTGGTGGAGCTCTGAAATAAATAGTTTCAGCTGTCATGAGAAGAATAAACTGGGAAAGTTTAAAAAAGGCACGTTATGAAGGTAATGCTGAAGTATACCTTGCGTAAATATTACTATGTAAAGTATTATTTTAAATTAAAGACATACAATACAAATACGTCGCATTTAGATATTAATGTTATTATAAAATAAATTGCAATTTTTTAAAAATGCTCAAATACCACTTTTAAAAACTGATATAGTAGCAATATTATTTCATGCTGATGTTTCTCAATTCCGTCGGTAGAAGGTTGAAATGTACATTGGCATTGAAACAATCTACGTAGGTATGGAGCAGTAGATAAAATTTAACTGCTAGTGTTAAGTGTTTCCGGTACCGAGAAAATCATCGATTAAACGGAGCTCTTTACTTTTCCTCCGGCTCTGTCACGAGAAACCATTGATGGAACTCAAGCCGAGTAAGTGCTTGGGAAGTTGATCCCCGCTCCATCTTACTCACTCAGCAAACCTATTGAATACGATATTTTCTGGTTTACTCATTTCGAAATCTGGGGAAAACGATAAGGGACCTATTGTAACAAGCATCCACTGCCGGAGGCATAACATTTTACCGGTTGTAGAATCTAATGGCTCGATTAAGTAAAATGATGTAAGAAAAACGATCCATATCTGAGCCGAAGAAAAGCTGTTTTTCGGCCGAAAACATGGGTTCCTTGAAAATTCAATCCTTGGAAGTTTTTTTTCTCTATTACACGTACACATCCTCCACCGCCGTACAGGGTTACGTTCGTAAGGTGGCATTCCCATGAATAAAGCCTTGAGATTCAATGCCATCCACGGCCATGCGAACCAGAAAAAGATGTATAAAACCTTAATCGAGGAGCGTCGGAAGACTTATCCTAGAAGAAAATGGGAAGGGGAGGGGGTCGCATCGTCGTTCCGAGCCTTTTAACGCTTTCTAATGACGAGGACGCCTGGAGAATGAGAAAAAAAGTTGGGCGAGGACTTAGGAGAGAGAAAGAGGTAAGAGGACATTTTCCGCTGCCGAGAAGGATGTTAGACATGTAGGGGAAGGGAGACCAGTTGAAAGCCAGAAAGGAAAAAGTACGGGCGTGGACAGGCGTATCGATACATAGTACACAACGATGTTTTCCATCTGTATGCTACAGTGAGATGGTAAAATCTCTTGAAGAAAGTTACCTGCTTCCAGTCTGATTAATCATAAACTTATTTCAGAATTTAGAAATTGACGTTTAATTTTTCAGTAGTTAGGGTAAAGCGTTGCTTATTGAGAAAAATAGCACATAGATTGTAGAAGATAGTAAATGAGACAGTTCACAAAGATAGCATAAATTATTTTAGCCATTAAGATCCCCACTCGTCCATGTTGGTGATCAAATTTATTAGCTGCACAGCTAAAATGCCAACTTCATCGGTGTTCATAGCGGCATTGTCACGGTACCGCAATGATTTATTTATACTCAAAATACTTAATGTATATCATCCGAGAAAGAACTGGATTGCTCACTATATTCTAAATCTATATTATCCAAGAAACGACTGAATTAAACGTCCATGGTAAAATTGCTCGCAATAGCTAGTTAGGTGGATAATTTCATGAAAAAAGCACACTTTACTTTCGTTGGTGCTCTCTATGAACTCTTTCTATAGCTGTGGCTTCATTGTAGCCGAGGTTCAAACACAAGACGGAGAATATGAAGGGATTTCAGCGTTAAAGGCACCTAAATAAAACCTGATTCGCATAAAAAAGATTTACGATTCGACCATAATTTAAAGCTTTTGTGTTATAAAAACCTTTCCTTATTTTTTCTCCGGCGATACATGGTAAATTGTAGAGGCTAAGAGAAGAAAGATGAAAAACGAACAAGGGTAGAGGAGAAAGAAATGAAAGAAATCACAATGCCATCCGTCTAGAATGTGAGGACCAAAAACTATGAAAAAAATATGAAATAAAATAACGGTACTATCATAACTTTAGATCTTAGGTCTTAAAACGCACTTAAGTTTGAAAGAATAGGATTTATGGAGCCCATATTGGGAGGTACCTCAGATGAATAAGTTATAGAAAGATGGTACTTAGACCTAATTAGGTCATATATTGAGTACCCCGTGGGAATTGTTGAGTTGAAATGAAAAGTTGCAAATAGTCATCCCACCTACAGCTTTTTGTAATTCTGAAAGCTTCGTAAATGAAAATGACAACTTTGTAAAATTCCACCAATTTACAAAGTTTTCCACCAATTTTACAAAGTTGTCATTTTCATTTACGAAATGAACTTCCACAAAGTTAAGCCTGAGATGATAGAGATAATTCTGAAAGCTTATTTAATGTATTACCACAGTACTAGTGTATGTATAATTTAAATCTAACGGTTGAGTTAGGTGTAATGGAAGTAAGTAAAACTCTCTTAATTATTTTAAGCAGGGTCCTATCTGCATAAAATATTTATTTCTTCATCTCGGCTTGCGTCTTGTCTGTCATAATCCCGTGCGTAAAACCATTTCCCTTTCCTCTACTTCCTCGCTCACCCAATACCTTGATTTGAATGACGACCTTCAGCATCCCTTGACCTCCCTGAGTTACCTCTTGTAACCTCGTAATCTGCCTTCTCCCGATTTTCTCCAGGAGTTTCCCCACCATACCATGAAATTCTTCGCCCATTAGTTAAATGATGGCACGATTTAAGTTGGTGAGTTGCCTAGAGTAGGTACTAGCATCAAATCTGGAAGTTGTATACGTGAAATCTTGCAGTAACGGAGATTTTTCAATTGAATCTCATACCATACTAATACAGCATGCAGAGAACACCCCAGGGTTAGTATCTTGACCGTCGAAAGGGATGTCAAACTGAGGTCACCACGTTTCATATCCTCTAAATTCCTTTCTCCTCTGTCTTCCTTTCCGTCCACTGCGCCATTCCCCGATCTTTTCCACACCCAGAGATAAGAAACGAATAAGGGGACAGGAGAAGATGGCGAGGAAGAGAAAGCAAAGATGGAATTAAAGCGACAGGATGATATTCAACAGGGATTTTCTCCGTCCTTCCAAAAGCAAACATAAGAAGAATCGCTTAAGCACTAGAATAAAGAAGAAAGACTATAATCACATAAGTAGGAAGGTAATTCGAAAAATTCATTCAATTCGTGATATAAAAAAAATCAAATTATAATACCCATTATTTTAACATTATGATCGATTTCGCATGTTTCACTGACCTACATATTTTTGTCTACTATTTCATAAACTCTTCAAATGGTGTACAGAACCTTGATCATGAACTCTTGATTACATAATGGAGATTCCAGAAGAAGATTACTACCATATTTCACTGACTGTATATGCTGAGTCTTCGTCGTAAGCAATACTTCAGTGGTTAATATAAATATAAACAAGGTAGAGTTACTAACTGAGGTCACCATGTTTCATATCCTCTAAATTCCTTTCTCCTCCGTCTTCCTTTCCGTCCACTGCGCCATTCCCCGCTCTTTTCCACACCCAGAGATAAGAAACGAATAAGGAGACAGGAGATGATGGAGAGGAAGAGAAAGCAAAGATGGAATTAAAGCGACGGGTAACTAGTCGGAATGAGGTGGACTGCGATACTTGAGACGCGTGGGTGTGCCGAGGGAATTGTGGGAAAGAGGAGACGCGAGAGGCACGACAAAAGGTCAGGAGGGTTGAGGCCAGAGAGGTAAGAGATGGGAGACGGGGGATGAGAAAATGCCACGGCGAAGGAGTGAACAGAAGTGGAAGAAATGAAAACAGGATGAGTGCCCGAGGAGCTGAAGGGAGGGAAAAACGGATATGAAGAGAGAGAGAGAGGGAGAGAGAGAGAAGAGAATGGGAAATTAAGACGGGGGGGGAGAAGACTCACGAAAAAGAGGACATTTTGGAAAGCGTAAAGGGGATGACTGAAGAAGGGTATGCGAGGGTGGGTGGAGTGGGGGAGGAATTGCGTGGGTGGGGGAGGGGATGAGGGAAAGAGAACTGAAAAGACTCGAATTGAATGCCGGGATGAATTAGCGACGGGGCCATGAGAGGGAAATAAAAGCTGGCAAGAGGGCGGGAGCAATGGGATGTGCACGATGAAAGGCAGGATTAAAATGCGATCGTAAAATGGGGCAGCGGGAATGGAAAAAAAGGGACACGCGGGCATATTTAACAAAGTATCCAGATCCAGGTAAAAAGAGGCGAATATAACGAAGAAATGAACAAAAAAAAGATGTCGGGAATATTTTTTTCCCGGTCGACCAGCGAGTGCTCGTGATAAAGGATATGTATATAAAAAAAGGCCCATGTTCAAGCGAATCCAACAGTTATGGAATTTTATGTCCATGCCTGAACGGTCAAATATACAACCGCTACCTGCTGGTGTCTATAGGATGGCCATGAGTGGAAGAAACAAGCATGAAAAGGAGAATCGAATAAAACAGTCGTGCTACTCTCTCTACGCAGAAATTTTAACAAAGAGCGACGTCGCTAGGTTTAGCGCTCTAACGTGAAACATCTGAAATTGATTATTCAACAAGAATTTCATAAAAGAGAAGAGACCTCATAGAGACTCTGCTTGGGGTTTCATTGAAAAGGTTTAAGCCTTCACTACTGTAGTAAAAGAACTGGCTCAAGCTTCACGAGGAGGCAAAAACCGAGGAAATAAGTTTTATACACTTAACCATGGTAAAGCGGTTCTAGAGATTTTATTGAAACTTATATAGCTGAACTCATATGGCCGCGAATAAAAAAAGGGTCCAGCTGTATGATATTCAACAGGGATTTTCTCCGTCCTTGCTAAAGCAAACATATGAAGAATCGCTGAATCCCTAGAATAATAGAAGAAATACTATAATCACATTAGTAGGAAGTTAATTCGAAAAATTCTTTCAATTCAATTTGTAAAAAAAATCAAATTATATGAACCCATTAATTTAACACTATGACGGATTTTGTATGTTTCATTGACCTACATATTTTTGTCTACTATTCCATAAAAACCTCAAATGGTGTACAGAACCTTGACCACGAACTCTTGATTACATAATGGAGATTCTAGAAGAAGATTACTACCATATTTCACTGACTGTGTATGCTTAGTCTTCGTCGGAAGTAATACTTCAGTGGTTAATATAAGTATAAACTAGGTAGAGTTACTACGGAATGACATTTTTAGTGAATTACTTAAATACTTTCAATAACAAAGATTCGGTTCAATTTCGTGATAGCCAAATTGTTTACAATTTACGTAAAATGGAGTTCACGAATAATTTTGAATAGGCAACCTATGTCGATTTAAGTCTTATATATATCCCTTGAAACAAAATGTTATCAATGAAAAAAAACCGAGGATGGGTGAGAGGTCAACATTTAATTATTAACTTCCATCATGGAGGACCCCTTTTAATATTATTTTAATTTTCAAAATGGCAAAGTTCTGAGTTTTTTTAAGGTTGATTAAGTTATTGTACGAATAAGAGAGTGGATTTAATGATGTGTGACTCATTTGAAACCTCACCATGATAGATAGATGATAAATAGATATTTTGGAAATACCAGCTTTAATACATCCGTTGGAGGGTGTATATTTGTGCATAGTGGACTCTTCTCAATATTTTGAGATTAATAATCGGGAAAATGAGCGTCAGGATGTCATACAGAGCAAAATGCGTTTGCAAAAGGAAGTTCTGCCATGAAAAGGAAACGTTTGACAAAAGGTTTTGAGTTGGGATATAATGAACACGTTAAGTTAATGCTTAAATTGGGAATGTAGCTCTGTGTTGTCCCTAAATCTGGCCTTTTGAGGTAAAAAGAATGAGCGTAAATTGGAGGCTTTTGAGATTTGGGTTTTGAATACGGAAAGGATAAGGCAGGTGGAGTTGAGGGCGTACGGAAAATTCTAAGTGGCACTGGGAAGGAGGGAATAGCGGGGGAAATTCGCGAGGGATGTGGAAGGGGCTGGCAGGGATTGAAAATGGTGCTGAGAGGGGTATACAAAAGGTTGCAATGGAAGGGAAAACCTTTTGCAAATAGGTACGGTGAAAGAAGAAAAACATACACTTAGAATGGCACGTGGCAGATAGAAAGCTTGTAGAGACATGGTAGTGTTAGGATGGGAGAACAACATTTAAAGGGTAGGAGAGAATTAATTAAAGATCTCTACTGTATGCAACAACAGTCGTAATTTGCCCTACAATGGGATTACACTCATTTTGTTAATAGGCTACAAATTTTTAACTTCCAGATCAAATTGACGTACATTATTGCAGATTCATGCAGTGCTTCTATGGAATGGAAAAAAGGACAAAATAGGACATCCTCATTGTCGAAGAGAAAGAATAACTTTAATATCAGATTTATTTCTCCCAACGCATCTCTTAACGGATACTACTATAACAGAGCTAATGTCCGTTTAAAGTGTATATCCCGACAATTGTAAGCGAAATATGTTGAAAACTAGAAAAGCGATGTAAACGACTTTCAAGCCCCTATAAATTCATTTCCTACCACAGAACGATGGTCAATTTTGGCAATTTTTAGATTGGCAAAAATAAATTGCAGCTGTTTCTATGCACGTGATGCTAACGTTGCTTGGAAGCTCAGTCCTACTTGACAATGGTATACATAGACTTGAAGAACTTCTTAATAAGAAGAAATCTAAAAACATTACAAGTTTGGAAATATCTTTGTACCGTAAGTGAATCGAAACACCTTACATCACATTATATAATAAACAGCTTCATAACATGTTATCAAAATGCCAAAATACTCATAAGAAACAATTCTGAAACTATAGAAAAAAATACACCTATCATCTTTGCTCATGCATTTATGCATGCCACCCTTCGACTGATTTTTGCAGTTTCTTTTTGCGTGTTTTTTTGCGATATTAATTATGAAACCCATAATGTAAAAGTTCTAAACCTCTTTCATATCCTTTTCAATTCAATGTTCTTTGATTAGTACCCGCAAAAATCCAAAATATTTTTGACGGTTTTCAAGGCCTACCAGAGTAGTCCTTTGAAAATCTCTACCACATTCACACAGTATTACTACCTTTTCTGAACAGGCGGAAATTCGTCTTAATCTTATAACGAGACTCGTAGCTCGCAGGGTACGGGATAAAAAAAGCTTTAATGCGACACCTACCCTGGCTTGATTGACCCTTAAATCCATAACAGCAATATTGTCATCGTCGAGCTGGCACGATATTGACGGAGGTGTTCATGAAAATCCTTTCCACTTCGAAGAAATGACTTGTAGGCGTGTGCCGGATATGATCCAACCTCGCTAATAAGCCCCGAAATAGTATCTCGAGCACGAAATATGACTTCACCGGGGAAGAGGAAGGATGAGGGAGGCAGAGGGGGGCACAGTTAGGAAGAAGGGAGGAAAGGTGAGACGGGATTTGTATTCAACGGAAGTACGAGTGAAGAAGGATTAAGGGCAATAGAAGATGAATGCCGTGGTAGTACTGGTAGTAATCGGCCGCGGATCAAACTTGTGCTGAATACAGACGCAACCATACTATAACGAAATTTTTTTTGGCAAACAGTCACGGTTTTCGGAGCTCAAAAATTTATTGCCAATTTTTGGCATTCTCTTACCTTTCGCCACATTAATTTGAGATTTTAAGAAAAGAAAGCTGGATTCATTTTTCCCAGTTTTCTAAACACGATTTGTTTGTCCGACAAAGATTGGGAGACTAGTTGTTGTAAAAGGTATAAAACACAAGTTATTTCAAATGGGATGGCTTCATTGAAACATGAATGGAACCTCTGTGTGGTCTAGAATGCCATTATTAAGGATATTTGTAATAAAATGGTTAAACAACAACAGTATTGAAATCTTTATTTTTATTTTCATTTAACTCGGGTGTAACGTTTGAATCACGAGCTGTAGCGTTGGGGAGGGGGAAATGTGGACCATCAAGTTCGACCCCTCAGTCGGTAAATAGGTATTTATCAAGCTTCTACATCTTTTTCTGACATTCCATACCTCCTCTAATGATTCACCCCAGGGTATACAGGTACTTCCGCCACCTTTATAGATGTCACTCTTAACGTGCGTATACGTACTTCAATGGCGCAAATGACCTCAATTCTCCGTTATTGCCTCTCAAAATAACACAACAATCCAACAGAGCTCTATCTGGGTTGTTTTCTGTCAACAATGTAATGGAGCGAATTCAAGTAGAGCCAGTCCATGTCACTAAATAGTAATTGGGAGAAAACCAGTGATTGTGAGAAAATTTGAAGTTATCGAAAAATCTGAAACAGTTGTTCAGCAGCTTTCGGTTCCTGGAAAGTTGGATCGAATCGGGAATCCACATATTTGGTAAATCCGTAAGTGAGTTCGGAGGAAAGAGCGGATAGGAAGAAAGGGGATGGGTTAGAGAAGAGGAACGAAGACAAAAAAGTAGAGAGGCATGGGGATATAAAAATGGCCCGAGGACAGGAAGTATGTGGGTGGCTTAATTGGTGGAAAAAAGTATGGAGAACTTAAGAATGTTTCCAGGTAAAGGAGACGTATATTATTGCCAGGGATATTCAGAGATGACCCGGCAATGGAGTTACGCAATACAGAGCATGCTCACAACCCTACCATTGGACAGGCAAATGAATTGAAATGATTCAGACAAGACTTGGTAAGCCCAAATGAGTTGAAGTAAAATAATCGATACTATTCCACAAGGCTCTTATACTATAGTCTAAATATTTCAGCGTCATTTTCGGGTGCATCTGTTTTTATTATAAACGGGTACAGTCTCTCTCATTACGTTTAGGCCTCGAAGAGTGTAGTTTTTGTTAATACTGAGTGTAAAAGGGCAAATAGACACTACTTATAAATATTTTAAAGACCTTAGGCTTTGATTTGTGAAGTTTTGCTCTGTGAAAAAGAATACTTTGCTTTCTCCAGACGATACTTTTATTAGATGTCTCGGAAGCAAGAACGGATATGAAGCAATGCATGAAAGTAATATAAGTGAAAAATGTATACAAGGATAATTTTGATGTGAATTTATGCATGAATATTTAAATTATTTACCCAAACTCATAACATCAATGGACTAAATAAAAAAAGACGAAGTGCACAGAAGAGTAGAAGAGAAAAGGACCATATGAGACACCATACAAGAAAGAAGAACCAGATGAATTGGACACTTCCTGAGACACAATGGGTTTGTAAGGAACATAATTGAAGATAAAATGGAGGGGAAAGTCCGCAGAGGAAGGCCCAGGAATAAGTTCATGGACCAAATTATGAAGACAGTACGTAGGGAAAGATACCAGGAGGTAAGGAAACTAGTATTAGATAGGGAAGGGTGGAGGATTGTATTCAACCAATCTTAGGATTGAAAGACCAATGAATGAATGTATGAAGGTAGGGCCTGTTTAAAACCCTTATCAATATAAAGACAGAACGCCAACAAATTCAAAGAATCAGACGAGGACTACGGGAGATAATTCAAATTGAATTGAACTAAATGAATCGATAATATTCGATATTTATCTTATTACTACACCCTTGAACGTCTCAGCAATACTTCCGAGTGCGTCTGCTTATATCACTCGTCGGTTATAATTTGTCATATGATGACTGTAAATTGAGAAGCTGGGCTAGTAAAAAATGGAGAGTAAAATGGTTGGTAGAATGCTTAAATTGAATAGGGTTGAACAATAAACGAAGACGACGGAACAAGCCGCCCTTCCAAATCGAACGACAGGTGGGCGTTCGCTCTCGATTCCCGGAAAGACGAATAGCGCCCAGCTACTGCCCGAAATCCGGGGAAACCCGCGGGCGAGGACTGAGGACTGATGAACCGAAAGGACGTAAAGAGGATGGATGAGAATGGAAAGAAGAGAAGGGAGACGATAAAGCGAAGAGATATGGGATGAGGAGGACAGGAAAATGGCACGAGGAGAGGCAGAGAGGACGACTATGTGTGTGTACGAGGGCGAAATTTAAGGGTGGAAGTCGCTGGGGCTTGTTGCGTGGGGGGATGGCAGACAGAAAGGAGGTGGGGAGCGGCTTTTGGCGGCGTTGGCGTAGCCTGGAGGAATTGTTGTGATGCGGCCGGCCCTGTAGCCGAGTGAGGAACTTGTAGACAAGGGAGCAGCAAGGCATGGGAAAAAGTAGGGGGAAGCAAGGACCTCCGCCGGGGGCCACCCCTGACAATGTTTTCACGAGTCGCGGCCGACGGATAGGGGAGGGAACGGGCAGGCTTGGGTGGAATGGAGGCAGGGATGCCCCGCTAAAGGCTATATGGTGGCGGCCGCGGGGACGGTGCTCAGCGAGGGGGCGGGCTAAAGAGGACGCGGGATTTTGTGTTCTGGAGGCGGAAGGGAGCTGGGGGCTGGGGGAGCAGAGGGACAGGGCAAGCATTGGAGGCGGAAAATGTGTTGTGGAGAGCGGGAGAACATTGTTGGACGGGTTTGGAGAGAGGTCAAACGAAATTTAGGACTTTTCGACGGAGGTGGGTGTTGTTGCCTGCGAAGATGAGAGGTTGAGCGGTTGCACGAGTAAAGATATGTGGTTTGAAGGTTCCTAACTTATGCACAAAAGTCAATATCAGAGTATGTATAGAACTACTAGATACCGTCTATGCAGATGGGAGTACATTTCACAACCTTACCTACCTTACAAGGTTTATTACCTCTTAATGACATTTAACACTATTAATTGGACACCACTGCACAATAAACAGGGTGAAATGTACTTATTAACTAGTGTATCATAAACATGATTGTACTGGGGGAAATTAAAGTAAGTTAAAAACATTTTTGGAACAAGGTTTTGAGAGGGCAAGCGAAATTCCGGATTTTACTATGGAAGGTAATGAACGTTGTATCGTGTAAAGACAAGAGATTGATCCGCTGAATGACTAATGCAATATACCTGTAGCTGATGGTTGATTAGGTCAGCTATTGATAAAAGAGACTTGTGTCAAGTTTCACTGTTTTTTATTGTTCCTATTTCGATACAAGACTGGCTCGTAGGGCCAAGGGCTTCAGTATTTATATTGAGAGCGACCATTCTAGAATATGCTATACAATTCCAAGAAAATGCCAGAACAATGTTCTAGAACATTCGGAAAAGTGCGAGAAAAAAAGCATTAGGAAATAGTAAACTCTAGGACCGGGAATCGAACCCGGGCCGCCCGCAGGAAGGGTGAGCGCGCTAGGCCTTAGCCGCCGCGGTGGCCGGCTAGATTGGAAGGGCGAATGCTACTTGTTTCGCTGGCGCGCGGCCGGTGTGCCCACCGGTGTACGGGGTTGCCACATACTTATGAACTGGTGTGCATTAAACATGATTCCAACTGAGTGGAAATAAAAGTAAGCTGAAAAACATTTTCGTAACAAGGTTTTAAGAGAGCGAACGAAATTCCTGATTTACCGATGGAAGGAATTTGATGTTGTTTCGAGTTAAGATTAGAGGTTGATCCGCTGAATGACTAAAATAGCACGAGGGAACCCGACTTATAATATTATAACCATATTAAAGGTGATTGAATACTTAATTTAATTACTTTCAAATGAGTTTCATTTTAATAAATGAAAATGACTGAGTGACAGAAGGTCGCAGTAAAGAGGAAACTTTGTATCAGGTCACGTAGGTGTGAAAGCTGTTTTTACATTTACTTTTCAGGAGAGGATTGGGCGTTGTTATGGGGAGTTGGAACAGCCAAGGATTCGTGTTTGGATTAAGTTACGAAGTTGCCTTGACAACCACTGAGCCAGTGAATCAATGTTTGATGGATCGGTAAAAGTCTGAGACTTAGTATCCACAAACACTGGGAAACGAATTTTTTCCACAACAGAATGAAACAAGTGAAATTTGTCCATTAATTTGAAAAAGAACCTGGTTGAGCACGATTCTTCTGACGTGTGATCAAACGCAAAATGCAAAAATTCCACCAGTATAGCTTTTTTTGAATAGATATTAGTACTACTTTCATTTCTGCTTAGGACGCTAATCTTAAAATGTGGGTTGTGGGCTTTTTTTTTAACATAGATCACCTGGTCCCCCAAAGCCAGAGGCTTGTCTGGAGGTGCCATTACAAAACGTACAGTTATTATATGAACAAATATTAAAACAGTAAAAAATTCAAATGTCAATAAAAATAAAATAGTTGAAAGTACAATTTTAATAAACATATATATCAGTTTAAGTTCTTTCATAAAATCATAATCTGTAAAAAGCGGTTGTCACATTAGGTTAAAATATTTAATAGCATTTTACAAAATCAGTGAGAAGTATGTTAAAACTACAATCGAAACAGTACAATATAGTACTATAGAAGCCACACAACACCCAACAATATGGAATGTACAAACCCCTCGAAATACACAATCACATGAAATCCTCGCCAGCATCATTCAAAAGCTAATATTTCATTTTTTTTCACTTCATACATAGATTTCATATTTTGCAGCTCTAATGGAAGTCTATTTAAGATAATAGGAATTATTACATTGTGGATTCTTTGTCTATAAGAAGTAAAAAATGGGGGAACTTTATATGCCTTTGTCCTACGCCTTATCATTGTATGTGTTTCATCATACTTTTCCCTGTAATTCTTGGAGAGGTAGTTATTAACAACTAATATATAAATGTAGAGTTTATCAGTGGTTAATATATTATATTTTTTGCCAAGGACACTAGGTGCATTAAAACCCTTAAAATTATCATTAATATTGTGATTAATCAATTTAAGTATCCTTTTTTGGTTTCTAGTTATGGGTTGTAGGCTTGACTTTGCAGTGCCTCCCCATATTGTGAGGCCACATCTGATAGTGCTTTCAACTAACGCATGATACATCATCATCTTTACACTAATGGGCAATACAATCTTAATTCTATAAAACTGATAAATGAGTTTCCCGACGTTTGAGTTAACTTTATTTTTATTACGCCTCATATTGAAATAAGTAAGTCAGCATGATTTCACACTTCATCGCTTTAACCGATCTATGTTTAGGTAAGCTATTCCATGGCTAAAGTTTCACCTTGGTAATGGAATAATATGCCTAAAATTGGGTCGGTTAGATAAAAAATTTTCAAATCAAACCAAGTTACTTATTAAAATGTGAAGAATATCAGCGATGTCCACAGGGTAACGCCGGAGACAGTGTCGTATATCCAGCGTGTTATGTGTCGGTAATTTAAGATTGAATATATTTTTTTATGATTTTGATTCATGTGGAAAGTTAACGCAATTGAAGTGGGATCATGGGTCTGTATAGCGGTTGCAGTTGCGCTAACGGAAATTTTTTGCTGTTATAATCGGTACAAAGAATACAGTGAACGTTCTTCAAACTATACCAATCATTAAAATCAAAGTTCTTTGTATTTGTAGACCGAGTCACAAGCGCTGTGACTGTGAACAGTTCGGAACAATGGACTTTCACATTTTGGATATTAATGACGACAGCGCGCAGGAAAGATCCAAGGTCGCGCTTCTGAGCTTCAACAAACGTAATGGATGAGAGCAGTGTCCATTCCACGTGAATAAAATGACAGGAGACATATGTCATGAAAATGTCCTTTAAAGTAAGTTAATTTTTTATTGTCTAATTTAGGTGAATAGCAAGGCAGTGTGTCATGAGTACAGATATCGATGACCTACCTTTGTTTACAGGCTATTTATCACATATAACCCTACTCTAAACGCCGCTTCCTTTGAAAGTGGGCAGAGCAAATAAATGAAGCTTGGTCTTTCTGGCTATAAACTGTGGAAATTAAGTATAGATAACATGATAATTAAATTAAATACACATCGCAAATTTTCCATAAAATGTTATTTCACCGCTTTGACCTAGGTTTTGACGCACCTTATGTCACTATCAAGGTATTTAAGTTCTATTTTTGGAGCTTATATATGTTTCAAAATAGAAACGGAGATGAGTATTGAAAACAATCCCACCTTCTACGTATATTTATACTTAAAACTGTACTTTATGTACCTTGATAATTACATAAATTGTGTCTAAACATAGGTGGGCACCACGCTAAGTATCTCTCATCTTGTGATCTTGTTATCTAGAGAAAAAAAATTCAATTTTTGTCGATGGGCTGGCTCAATTTCCTCCATTTTCCCCTATTTTTGATTACCTCTTTCGCTTCAGGTACTCTCATACGTTGCTTCAAACACGCTCTCCTGCTCTTGTGACCTCTAATATTGCTCCTTTAATTCTTAGAGTGGTGACGCTCGGTCTCTCAAACCGAAAGTATAATCTTCCTTGAGACGCACACGAAGAGTGAAATTTTGCAGTTCATCCTCTTCAGTAGCCTCCTATTATATACTGCTCCACCGATATACGAGCCAAAAAATCATTACATGTTAAGTATATTACCACTAAGAGCTACTATCGGTCCAACCTACCACTACCTACCATGAGCTACTTTTGGTACGTCACCACTCGAAGCTTCAAATACTATGTATTTTGTTGGGATGTGGAAAAAGGTGGAGCTAAAATGTGGATGAGAAATTTCTGTCATGTAATGGAAATTAATCTTTCGGTATATACCAATACCTTGTGATGGCTATATTACCCAAATGGAAAAAATGACCTAGTCCACCATTTTTACTGTATAACTCAGAATAAACAAAAGCCTCTCCTTTTTATGCAAAATTTGACAAAAGACTTTTAAATTCACGTTTGGTTGCTGCTAATTGAGATCGATTAAGAAATAAATGATTACATGTTTATAAAAGCTCTTAAGTCCTAATTATCTAGGATACCGTTATCACTGTAAATTATAAAAAGTGAATTCATATTAGAGTGTGTCAGAACTATTGAAATAATTAATCATGTGTGTATTTTAAATATAAGGTCCACGCATGTTATTTATGGATATTATAAAGGAGAGACACAGATGGAAAAAGTCACTACTTAACAGAAATGTTTCGTGCATTTATGCCAGAACAATGCTCTCTCAAAACAGTTGCCCGGTCAAAAGTTGTGATTCTTTCTGTCTCCTGCAACACATCCAGAAATAACAAGCATTGACCTTACATTTAAAATAGACCGTCCTAGTTCTATAATAGTTTTGGCGTTAAACAATAATCATATACTTGTTAATATTGCTCTTTTCAGGTATTCTCGTCGCGTGTTTAGTTTTTCTGACAACAGTTCTTCCTGGGGGCGTCTTCAGGTCCGTTGGACATTTGGTAATTATAGTTATTATTTATTTCCCGTTGTTATGTATTTCGTTGCTAGTTCATCTAGGACCATAGGGTGTCTCCGTTGCCCGCTCCTCGCTGTGGTCCGACCACTCTCTCCCAGGTTGAGGCAAGTGGGTATCCATCCTCCCGATTGAAATTTGATGGATATTTAACCAGTTCTACTGCTTCTCTGATCAGCCTGGGAAAGTAACGATTTTCCCTTGAGAGTACTCTCACTTGGTCAAAGGAAATCTGATGTCCTGGCTCGAACCACGCATGCTCTGCAACTGCGGAGAGGCGGAATCTCCTCTTTTCGGTAGCCCTCTGGTGCTCTTTAATTCTACATTGAATTGCTCTCCCCGTTTGGCCGATGTAGGATTTACCACATCTACATTTTATTTCATAGACTGCTTCATACACTTCACACACTTTAGACGCCCCCAGGAAGAGGGGATAAACTGTTGTCAGAAAAACTAAACACGCGACGAGAATACCTGAAGAGAGCAATATTAACAAGTATATGAGTCGCGGAGGCCTTCAAAGAAATAATCAGATACGATGATTGAAAAATTGCACTAATGCTTCATATCACGATAGCGCAAATTTTTCTCGCCGTATTTTTTATGACGGCGGCTGGTAGATTGGCATTCGGAGCTAATTTCACCTTATGATCTCATGATTTGGCAACGAATGCAAATTTTCTCTCGGTTTACATTGCAATGTGTCATCAGCAATCAAAGTAATCAGGAGACCAATTTCCCCTGCTTTTTTCGCTGAATCCACGTTTAATTGTCGTTCATGCACATATTTCTTCCTTTGTTTCTTTCTCCCATATTAGGATAATTTTTTCACTATTTGGAGCGTGCTAATTTTAAGCTCAGCTCCTATATATATATATATATATATATATATATATATATATATATATATATATATATATATATATATATATATATATATATATATAAGTGATAGTCAGTGGTAGAGTCATTCTATCACTGATGAAGGTGCGGGTGACCCACCGAAATATTTAAATTCGTGAGTTTGCTTTTTATATGTTTTATGTTTAGTTTCACCCTGTCACGAAGTTTTATATTGTTTGCCACGTTCGTGGAATCTTCGCAAGAACTATATATACATCTCTTGAAACATTTACTTTGTGACGTAGCTCCACAAGGGATTTCGTTGAAACTCCTTTGCCATATTATCTCACCAAGTCGTTAGCCTCTACTCATTCGTTTTAAGACCACAGAAAACTAAGCTTTGCAAGTTTAACTGCGAATGTTAAAAGAAATAAATTAACAAACTAGTAATGAGGAAATTCCCTTGGGCCCGTTCTTCAATCCAGTCACTCTGAAACGACCTCAAAGCGTCGAGTTTATTTCTCCTCCATAAAAGTCATGCGAACATGAACCCTGAGCAAAAACGCTGTGCACACAATGGGTCAACCGAGAAACTAAAGTCTTGTTTGCCTGCGTTTGACACAGGTTTGGAAATTAGGATTTTCATTAGGGTCACGCGGTGGCTCATGAAAGATTAACTGGACCATGCTAATCCATAAGGGCATGAAATTCCTGCTTTAAAGAAATTACTCCGCTTTCATTCTTCAAGGTCGTTTTATGCATTAATAATATCGGAGGCCTGCCCGCTATTTATGAATTCCGGATCAGGAAGAGATATAATCACGCAGGCGGCGGGAACGCGAAATAAAAATATACACTTAATATTTATGTGAATTAAAATTTTTCTCTTCCGGCGACGTTATTCCCCTCAGCTTTAAACCCCAAAGTTTCCCTTGAGTGGTGTTGATGGTGGAATGCTCCCTGGTGCCTCTGTAACTTTGCGAACTTTTTTATCTATTAAACTTGGAAAAATAATATGAATATAGATGTTCTATGGCCTAGGAAGTGAAAGGGAGCATTTGTTGAAGGAATATAGAATAAGTTTTCACAGATAATTGATACACTTATTTCAATTTTCTAGGCACAAGTTTTGGTAGAGATTTTACAAAACTTTTGTCCGTCATAGAAAATTTTAAATAAAAATTACGTTGTTTACGAAACAGAAAACATAATTTTGTGGGATTTCTTCTCAACTGCCTTTTAAACAATTTTAATGGATGAAAACCAATCTGCTTTGCACTCGGTAAACTAAATTTGATTTCCACTAAGGCTAATCATTAGGGATTATCTTTCCTATGAATTGTAATTCGGAAATTTCAATTTCTCAAAATCCTCAAAAACATATATTAGGTGGGAAAATTAATTTTGGTCGACTATTAACAAACACGATATAGGAGGTAGAATAACTTTTAAATCATGTGTTTCATGAATTGAAATAAGTCAGAAAACTTCGTGAACATCGGCAATGTTAAAACCTGAAATTTTGGATCAAAATATCTGTTGCAGCATAGTTGAAAGAGAACTTGTGATGGGAATATTCGCTAACGCGTGTGCGGATTCTTGAAACCTCATCAGACATGTGAGTGGGAATAATTCATAATAAATACGATGAACAATGCCACTATGCTTTAATGCTATCTACACGTTTCGACGTCTACAGCGTCATTTTAAAGACAAACAGAAGGAAAAATTGCAAAGACGAACCTCTATATACTAACTCAAGCAAGAGGGGATGGGAGAAGGGGAAACATGGTAAAGGACGGGTTGAGTAATGGAATTTTACGGTTTTAGAGGAGGACAATGAGGGAAGCGGAAGGAAGATCAGATGATGTTGACATTATGAGGGGGAGGGAGGGTTAGTAAAAAAGATATCAAATATTTTAATTGTGGTCAAAATTTGAGAGTATTTAAATACCGTACATCATTTAACAAAGTAAAATCAGGCAAAAGAGAAAATTAAATGAATTCTGGGATTTCTACAACATCCAGTTTAAAATATTTGTCAAGTGCATGCAAAAAAGTGTTACTGTTAAAATTACACGTTTCCCGTTTCTATGAGGTGCTTGGCGTAATGCGACTTACAGTGTTTGAGTTTAAAACTCTTTTCATGTTCTTCAATTCGAGTTCTAAATTTTTGGATAGTTGAATCACTCATACTCCGTCACACCTGTCATAGCATCAACTCGAAAAAACATAGTGAAACTAAACATTGTTCTTTATATGAGTTATTCCTTCTCGTCGTTCCATAACGTAACGCCGCAATCAATTGATTTGATTAAATATCTGAGTTTTATGGCTTGACTAACGAAAGCAATATTCAAAACATAAATTTAATATAATTTAAAATCGAATTTGAATAATAGTGTCCTCTTTTCATTAATAAATGCCATCAAGGCTATGGCTTTCTTTGCTCCATAAATTTTTCAACAGCCATTACGAGTTTATGAAAAATATTTAAAATCGTGGCCTGCTTCTAAGTTTGTTTTTTTTAATGGCTCAAGTCAAGAATTCAGGATCGCATTCATAAAGAAGAGATGTAAATTCGTCAGAAGCAGACTTTATATTGCGAGGGTTACTCATTTAAAAGATGGTGTCTTTTAAGCGTAGTTCAAATTAAATAAAAAATTCAATAACAATATAATTTCCGAAAATTGAATTTTAAAGGAAATAAATACCAGGAAACGCTAATGTAAATTGACAATTCCTTAAGTGAGAAAAATATTTTTCCGAAGTCAGTAAAAGTTTAGGTGAGAATGAGGGTGACCTGGAGGACGGGCTTAATGTGACAATCACCGTAATTAGTTTAAATAAAAGATTTTTTCAAAGCCTATTTCTATCTTGAAGAATTTATCAAGAAGACAATTTTTATATAGAGACGGAGGATATCCTTGGCTACGCAAAGGAAGCCTGTCATTTGTGAAAAATGATCCATTTAATATCGTCAAAGTGCGCAGTTTTGCCGCAAAATTTAAAGAAATTCGGGAACTTTGGAACCTATTTTAATTTTTAACAAAGAATAAAACGTACTTCACCCTCATACTACCATGATGATTGCCACAAAGGCACATGGCAGTGAGTATTCGGGCTCCAGTCTCTGAAGAGGTGACGAACTGCCACTCCTCTATTATAAATACGTTACTCTCGTCAGCTCTCTAAATAATACCAAAACAACGATGCACTCTCATATTTTTCCATTACCACAGCACCCATTCCACATTCTTGCATAACTCAATTATTCATATCCCTATCTGCATGTATATACTACCCTACGAACCACTGCGTAGGCATCTGGCAGGGGGGTGTTAGGACACCAGCCATGTTAAGGCGTTAAGGATGAGGTTTTGGGTGGTGAAATGGTGCATTGTGTACAATAGATACATTTTAAGTGGAACTCCGGTTTTATAATGGTCACCTTTTGTGCGTGGAAAGAATAAATTTTTGTTTCTATCTGTTCGGCAATATATTTCTCTTATTCTCGCATCTGTCGGACCTAGATATGAAGTGGCGTCAAATGATATTCTCTCTGCTGCCCTTAAAAACCTAATCTAAATTTCTCAAGCAAACTAAGTCTATTGCGCAGCCGAGTCTCTAGCGGCTCGCAACCTAATTCTTGTAACACCCGAGAAACACTATATGTTCCCTTGTAGTAGTTTATTTTACGAAGCACGCAGCTATCCTTCACTATCAATATCCGATTCATATAGGCTTGGTTGGAAATCCTCAGAAACTCGGCGGCTACCCGCTTGGCTTACTGTTAGATTTCGTGAACAATTTAATCTCAGTACGCCAGGATATTGTATAATTTTCACCCCGCGCTGAATCTCTAGATCTGATAAAAGTGACAAAATAAGAGAGATTACTGCGTAACTGATAGGTGTAATAATTTTATATTTCCATCCATTACGATTCATTATATGAAAACAGCAGGGCCCGGTTTCGACCATTAGTAGCGTGTTTTACTTCCGTTCCGAGGGTTGCAGGTTCGAGGACAAACGACGGAAAAAACCTCCCTGGCTGGTCAAACCAACTTTTGAAAGCTACCCGAATTTGACCCCCCAACTGAAAGGCAGCAGTCCCAGCAAAAGGCATTGATAGTGCATAGATAGTACTGCGTTCTATACATGACATGATGGAATTCCTTCCAGTAAATGTTCCGGAGGTAAAATAGTCCCAAATGGGATCTCAGGGTGGTGACTACTGGGAGGGGTACATCAGTCAGGAGGGACAATTGCAGGATAGGGACATGAAAAATAGCCTAACAATAACGTAAGAGGGTGGTTAAAATAAGATAATAGTTCCTCTTTTCCGCTACCCCCTAATATTTCCTATTATCTCCTCTTCCATAGATGGTTTCCTAACACCTCCTGACACACACCTCTAGTATGAGTCGCAGGTCAGTATTAAAATAAACCTGCTTTTCCCACATGTCTTGCTACATCCCGATTCAGTTTAGAATAAAAATTGATAAACTGATGAGAAAATAGTGTGTTAAAGGGGTGAAAGGAGAGAGTGAAAAGTTGAACATGGAAATAAATAGCCCCTCTGTGGCACTGCATGAGAATGGATCTACGCCACTATGAATTGTCACTTCAGTTTGAGGAGGAAGGGGACAGAATAAGGGCTGTGACGGAGAAAAGGACGGCAGGAAGTAGACTTGGGGAAGGCGCGCAGAGATCGCGCGATAACACAGGGGCAGCCCTTTCTGCCGGAAGGGCGGAGGACAAAAATACGCGAGGGAGTTTTGGAAATGGAAAAAAATGAAGGGAGAGAAAGGGATTTTTTTACAAAAATCCTGATGAGCGTCGAAAAAATGTGAGGGCGTATATGTATAATATAATTAATGAAAACAGCAAGGATCTGAAAATGTCAACATGGAATAAGGAACGAGCTCAAATGGAGCGTAATATTTTTTTCCTGCGGGGTTAAATCCGAAGAGTAGGCACAACTCACGCGCGAGCACGGACAATATTTATTAAGCGCCCCAGCCACTAGGGACGAAATAAAATTAACCCTAGTTTCTTTCCCAGGGTTTTTGCTCCTGGTTCACCGTCTTAGTTTTTTGACACTTTTTCAAAGCATTCTAATGAATGATGCCAAGTAGTTAATGCTTCCGCAAGAGTACCAAGTTTAACCGGAGGTAATTAAAGCAAAACTTTCGGGTTAACTGTAAAACATGGCCCCAAAGCAGTGCTTAGGGTCTAAAGTCCTTGTAAAGAGAATTTATGAGCGCGGCCCAAAGTGGCATGTACTCCTCGGGAGCAATTATTTGGAAGTAATTACCTGAGATAAATTGCGTACTACAACTGGGGGTCGTTGTACATTACTAAGTGAAGAGTTATGCAGCTATATATCCTAAGAAACTGACACTTTCTGATTCAAAGGTTATAATCGCAAAGGCATTACGACACCGGATTTAATAAAAATTATGGCACATATTTCTTGGATCTTATATCGCATTTAGATTTAATTACATTTTTCCTTAAATCTCAACGTTCATATTTCCAATTTTACACCTCAAGGTGAATTATATCAAAGTATTTTGAAAATAAACCAGGAAGAACATCCATTCAAATTTCGAAGATAACCGTTGAGGGTAGAAATGTAGTAATATAGATCTTTAACTGATAGAATAATTAATAACCTCATGTACCATTTGCTACCTATATCCCAGCTCCATGCACGAGAAAATATCACATTTCCCCTAAAATTCGAAGAAAAAAAATATTAGACCAAGTGTTGAAAGAAAATTGACTATGATAAATCTCTTGTCCCATAAATTATTTTCGTATTTAAAAAAAACTTTTTTCAATATCAGAACTTAAAATGAATCAAACGTGCTCAAAGGGGAAAAAATACAACGCATGGATTTCTTAGGTTTGGCTTAGATCACTGTTTCTTACTTATCACGTTTTTTTATTAATTAGTTCAGGCTAACGCCGTCGCTTTAGTTGTTCACGAGTGCAAAATATTCTCAATCATATTTTTGCATTGGCATAGCTACCAAGCAGTAACAATTCCATGATAATTAAAAAATTAAAATTAAATTAAAATTTAAGTCTCCTCTGTGCCACCTCCAACATTTACGCAAATGCCTCCAGAAATATATGTAAGCACGCGGTGGTACTTAAGGTAGATTTGCTTATGAATTTTATGAAATTAGGATAACATTCAGGATCCCTGTGACCTCAGGCTAAAATAGGGAAAATGAATGTGTTCTTTCCAAAGTTACTCCTGAATGTTGGGCAATTTTCGAAGCAAGCGTAGCATATTATTGGTTAAAATTTCACACGTTTGATCTCCGTTACGGTTTGGGTAGTCCAATTTTCTGAAACGTTAGTTGTAGTCAACACTATCCTGTCAACAGCAGCATCCCTACGCTCTTCATACCCTCCCCAGAGACCAATGAAACATTCCTCTCAAATTTGAATTTAAAGCTTAACGTGAGACTCGGAGATATGACATTTTTTTGAATTTTAATGCAGCACACTGGGATCTCCCGAGCGAGGAGGGTTAAGCTGGTGGCGTAAAAATATCTCCCACATCCCGGCATGCCCTGATCCGCTCGTTGGTGTCCTTTGGCTGGGGGTGAGGAATAAAAGGGGAAGAGATGTTTCAATTCTCGTCCGTAAATCCCACTGACGACGTTGGATAAGACAATGAAATTCGAGTCACCTGTGTACGAGAGTTAGAGCGAAAATATGGACCAAGACAGGGGGGAGAAGTTGAGAGGGGATTTTACGTGAGGCTCTAGAAGGGGTAGATGAATGAGGGTGAGTTGCCAATGGGTTGGGGATGTTGGAAACCTGGATTTTGAAAATGTAAAGGGGTAGTTTCTTTATTTTTTTTAACCCTGCCTGACTCTATTCCATTTCTCTCTCCCCTTCCATTCTTTCTCACAACTGCAACAGAATAAAAAAGGCTTATAATGAACAGCGTGTGGGTTCGTGCCGTCAGGAAGTGCCCCGCACAACGGGCATACGATGGACGACTGAATTGGAAGCCGTAAGCGGAACTGGATAGCTCACGAAGAGGATCCCCAGGAGGGGGGAATGAGAGAAAGATGTACAGTGGGGGAAGGATGTGGAATTCGCTGGGAGGGGGAAAAATACGAAGGTCGGCAGTGGAGTACCCCAAGGTACTGCGACAGGCCCCCCTCCGGATGGGGAGTTGGATAAAAAGAGTTGGGATAAAAGCCCTGTGAGAGAGAAAGAGGGATGTTTTAAGAACGGCTTAAGGGGTCGGGCATGCTCGCGTTTCCCGCACCTGATCCGGGCACCCCGAGTGTCCGGAGGGGATAGACTTGTCCGGCGCCGTTGGGGGAAGGGCACGTCTCTAAGTCCGGGCCCCGAAGAGCAAATGAAATTGAACTCAAGCTGGCCTGAGCTTATTTTTTTATCTTGGATGGGACGGCGGGGAGAGAGCTCGTTCTCCTCGTCTCCCCAGACGACTATACGAGAGTCGAAGCAAAAATGCACTGCGCCGTGATGTGGCCCCGTCCTTAAGTGTAGTCCGCTGTGTCGTGATAGTAACTACTTGGATAACCCACCGCGACATGTAGATGTTTTATTCATTGTTCAAAAGAATGGTGAGAGGTTCTGCTACAAAAAGGGATGTAGGAAGAGGAACGTTGAACATTCCAACACTATGAAAATTCTTGTCCTCCTAAATTTATGTCTTCGACGTAGACAGAATGGTAATATGCCAAAATAGAAATTAAGATCTTAGACGAGATGCTTAGAGACGGCCATTTGTACTTCTGCTCTCTATAACTTCATTATGGGTTTGGTTATCATCATTGGACGTTCAATCCTAAGATTGGTTGACTGCAGCCCTCCACCCTTCCCTATCTGATGCTAGTTCGCTTACCTCCTCATATCTCTTCCTATGTACTTTCCTCTTTATTTGACCCATGAACTCATTCCTGAGTCTTCCTCTGGGGACCTTCCCCTCAATTTTACCTTCAATTATGTTCTTCATATACTTATTTTGTCTCATAGTCTGTCCAACCCACCTGGTTCTTCTTTTCTGTATAGTGTTTCATATGGTCCTTTCCTCTTCTGTACACTTCATCATTTCTTATTTTGTCCGTCCATTTTATGAGTTTGGTAACAGGATCGATATATTTGACATAATACATGCATACATTCACATCTAAACCATCCTTGTATACATACCGCCCTGGACAGGGTGTATGGGAGTCATTGCAGAGACATTGCAGAGCCCCAGAGGTTCCATGGAGCAGATAGGGAAACGCTGATTTAACCCACGAACTTTCGTAATTAAATTGATTTACATTACACCTTACTCTTGTCCTACCTCAGTAAATACTCCTTACCTGAGTATGTGGACTGCTCTATGTAAAGATGAAAGCAATTGAATTTTGAAAAAGTTAAGGCAAGGGATTCTTAACAGAAAATACTCGAGATTACCGTATGAAATTTATACACGTGAGGAAACTCTCTGCAGAAACGCATAAAGTCCCTTTTCCGCTACATTTTTCCTCAAGTGCTTCCATCCACTGATCTTTCATTCCTTCTTGGTCTCTGAGTTTTTACCTGCTGCGCTTGAAAAAACGTTTTTAATTAAAGCCGTAGATGAAAACGGTCAAAAGTAGCTCCATTCGCATAAAACCGCAGTATTACGTATGTATCTTGTCCTAGAAGGAGGAGAAAAATCCCAGAGGCAAGGCTGCAGCTGTTCGTTCATATTCAGTTCTAGTACCGGCCAAAATATCTATTCATCACGGGGCTACGGGTAAAAGTTATGTTGCTACCTCACAAAATGTGAAGTTGTTTCAGTCCTTTTCTCACTGATATTTCTCGCGTTCAAATTCTGGTGCGCTTGTATCTTTTATATTTTGGGCGAGATAGTTTCATAGTCATTTTAGAGACTATATTCGAATATTACGCTTTGATTTCGCCAGCTGTGGGATATATGAATTACATATTGCTCTATCAATGGTGTAATAATTTAGTTTCTTACGACAGTAGTTCTAAGTAATTAAATGAAAATATCTAAGTAAGCCTTTAACTTGACTCATTTTCATCGCGCGGTAAGGTTAAAATTGAATACTGATACGGAAGGTTTTTCTTGATCCCGCAGTAATTACTGCGGGGACGCTATGATTATTATTTTTTAAAAATTGTCGAGAAAAAATACGAACCGCACACTAAATTTTTTCATGAGATCTAGGTGTTCGAAATTTCTCATTTTTTAAGTAAGGTCTTTTTTAAATGCTCACTTACAATTTCCCATTTAAATGGGCTGGTATATTTCGTCAAAAATCTCGGAAAGTGGTTCAGTAAGGGGATGATATTTTGGTATTTTTGGAAAGGTAGAGATATTTTTCTTTAACATGAGACCAAATTCACTGATATCCAGGTGAAATGATATTTTGCTAAACTGCCTTACGTGTTATTGGGAACGCAAGAATCTGAGCTTGTGAATTATGGTCGCTGCAAAAATTCTTGTTCTCGAGCTAGTGAATTGACGCCTATGAAAATAGCCTCAGTTCCATTAGGATACCATTATTTTTTAGAGCGAGGAATAAATATGCAATTTCAAGAAATATATATTGGATATATTTAAAAAATAATCAAATAACAGAGTATAATGGGTTCGCAAAGAGGATTTAATAAAATAACATTATTTGATGTCAAATTTGGCGTTAAGTGGTGATTAAGGTAGTTTAATATCATCTTTTAAGATAGCGAAATATCATTTTACCTAGAAATCAATGACTTTGGTCTCATTTTAAAGAAAAATATATCACCCTTCCATCGACATAAAAAAATTGAACCCCTTACCACATTACTTCCAGAAAATACCAGCTCTTTTACATGGGAAATGGTACGTGTATGCACTTTAGAGAGACCTTATATTAAAAATGAGGCATTTCCTACACTTAGATCTCGTCAAAAATCAACAGTGTGTAGTTTGTGTGTTTTCTCAACTATGTTTGAAAATTAATCATATTGTCACCGCAGTAAATTCTTCGGGATCACAATAAACCTATCGTTTTGATGGAGTTTAAAACGTGCCGCGTGAGAAAAATGAGTCAAATTAAAGACTTATTTAGATATTTTCATTTGATTACTTACAATTTCTGAAATGTTAAACTATTTTACTGCACCATTAATTATGCAATATTTAATTCATGTGTGGCACAGTTTGTGAAATTAAAACGTAAAATTCGAATATGGTCTCTAAGATGATTAGGGAACTATCTCGCTTGCTCTACCATAAACGTAGCCTTTAAGAAAAGAGGATGGCCATATAGTTCAGGCGCAGGAGACGTAAGTATGAAAGAGAATAGAGAGTGTGAAATGGACGGAAAGGAAGACCAATGGCGAAATGATCGGTTAAATGGGTGAGGAGAGGAGAACGCTTCAGGAAATTAGGACGGGTTAGAGTAAGTGGTTGGTACAAGTTATACGGGGAAGGGGGTGATTAAGGCCGCGTTAGAGGGGAGGGTAGAATTGGAATGGAGAAAAAAATAATAAAATACACTACACTTGGGATGAATAGGGCAGGACAAATATCTGATTGAAGAGTGATAAAAAGAGTAGACATAAGGGGCAATGGGAGTTAAAGATCAGTAGAGTTATTTCTATTTACGTCCAAACCTAACCAGTAAAATCCTATAATATAAGTATTTTTTTGTGCTAAGAAGTGATTGATTTCTCTTTGTAGATGGAGAATTTTGAACTGAGTCTTCTACGGTACCTATAAAGAGGATTTTCTACTGTTATATCTCAGAGCTGGAGTTCTTCAATTTGAGGTTGCTTTAATAATCAATAATGTATTTCTCCACGAGAGAATCTTGTTACAACTTTCCCAGCCAATATTTCTAGTCACTGGTCACTTACAGCATTTTATTTCTACCAATTTGTTAACAATACAACTCAAAATAAAAAAATGACCAAATTAACAGCATTGCTATACAAAATTTACATTCTTTTCATAAAAATGAATCACTATATGCAACATATCCAGCAATGTAAGTCATCTATTTCATGCTCGAGAGTAGATGCCTCTCATTTTTCATGGTAACCTACCCTTGTCGGTAGATAATCACTTGGAAAAAAACCCACAGAAAACACTCCATAATTTTATTTTGCTCATTATTTTGACCATTAAAATCATGAACATTTAAATTAAATGTAAAACCTTTAATTTAAATCCAATATTAAGACTTAGTGGTTTTTATATCAAATGATTGACCTATGTTTTTGAAAGGAACTCGGTAAGTGCAGTATACTTATAGGTAATGGGGATTATACTAAGCAACATGTCCGTTTTAGCGGATAATCGGAACCAAGTGATCGGGTTTACTAGAAAAATGAAACCAGCTTACTAGAAAAATGAAACCAGCGAATACTTATGTTTAACCATGGTTCTATGTTCTTTTGGGATGGCGGTTGAGGGAGTCGCCCTTATTGTTAGCATCGCGGTGTATGGTGTGTATCTGACTTTCAATATGAATACGGATGATTACTTAGGAATATCTAATCAAAAGACATAGATAGGTATTATCCGAGCCAGAGAGATTTCTGAGTATTGTTAGCAGGTGCGGTCAAAGAAACTGAATATCGAGGTTTAATTTCCTGATTTTCTTTTGCTTGTCGCGTGGTTTCTCTTCCTACGTCTCTAAAACGGATATTCTGCTCATTCATACTGCCAATTGCTCTTTTTACAATGTATTCATCACTCAAAATTATATTCAAAATTCACATCAATCCAAATAATTTTCGTTTTAGTAATTAGTGGACCAATATTTTAATGATGGAACTGAGTGTTGGGGGAAATAAAATGAGAGACTGAGTTACTCATATTAAAATGACGATAGGGCTGAGATTATTTTCAAGTAATCAGACTCAACGACATGTTTATTATTCAATTTGATTGTCTCACTAAACCAAACGTAAATAAGATTGCTTAAAACTACAAAAACGCATACATGGGCTAGAACTACCTATTAACCAATGAAATAGACTATGACAGAAATGATTGAAACATTTTGAGCAGGAATTATGTTTCCTAAGTCTAATAGAAATAGTTAAATTAAACTATCTTTGCTAGACCTATTTTCTTTGCTATTACCATGAATAACTCAGTCTCTCATTTTATTTTCCCCAACACTCAGTTCCGTCATTAAAATATTGGTCCACTAATTGCTAAAACGAAAATTATTTGGATTGATGCGAATTGTGAATATAATTTTGAGTGATGAATTCATTGTAAAAATTTCACTTGGTTGGAAGTAAAATTCATCTACTAATTTTATTTCCTTTGTAGCAACCCAGGATAATAAAATAGGATAATATTGTAAAGAGATTGAGGAAAACGTTAAGAAGTTCTCATATCGCAAAATCTTGTATTACCTATCTGAAGGATTAGTCTCCGGTTCGTTTCTGCTTTATTGAACGGCAGTATTTCATTCAAATTTCAGTCTAGCAGGATATAAAATCTGATATATGATCTTGAAAAATGTTGTATTGGTAATGGGTCCTGCCAGTCTCGTTAAAATTCACAATTTTATTACATTTCTACGCTGAAATTTGATCATTGTTCAGGGAAACTGCGATGCAAATTTTATTGATAAAGTGATTAACTTTTTTGTACATTTGCCAGCGAGTCACTTGCTGATTCATGACGTGACAATTTTAATTATTTTACCTGAGTTTTGTTCCATTTCCCAGACATGAACTCTGAAATTCAATGAAGTTTTGAGGATATGGGAGTTACATTACTTGTTCAAACAATTAAGCGTAATGAAAGATTAACAAATTTCTTGTTGGATGAGAGGCTTTACTTTAACGACCCAACCGTGTGCAGTTTACGGTAATGAAATTGATTTGCGTATTTTTGAAAAAAATATTTTCCATAGGGTAATTACTTTGGCCCGATGCGTATCTATCAATTGAATGATTAATTTTCTATCAGAAAAAATAAAAAAAGTACTGCCCTACTTTGGTGAATACTCTCAGCATTATATACAAACAACAAACCGAGTGTCAATGCAAATTTAATGACACTTGATAACAACGCATGATTAACGGACCGTGGACACAGGACTGTTCACTGCTCAGTCTATTTTCAAATTCTATCACAGAGAAAAAATTGGCTACAAACCTCTAATCATTCATATCGGTCCAATTTAGTTATTGCCCGAAAAAATAAACTATTCGAAATATAGAGTGTACTTCGTTTGAACAGCTTGAAATATTGTTTTTAGAATATCTCTCTAACTCCAGAAATAAGTTTCAATCCATAAAATGTCATTTAAATTTTACAAAAATATAAAGGGAGGAAGGCTATCAACAAACATTTATGAATATTAATAAAGAGTGAAAAGTACGAATTAGACTCATTAATATTGTGTTACTTATAGTGTTTCTAAGGGGTTTCAATAAATAGAAAAAGGAAAATTTCTTTTCTCCGGTTCCTTTAATTTGTATTTGGTTTCCCTTTGAGAGTATCTTTCTACTATTCCTGCAATGCGACGTTGCGTTAACTTCTCATATATTTTTAGTCTGGCGTTATTCAATTAATGACTTGCAAAGCGTGCACAGTAAAGAATTGCCCCCTGATGCTTAGAAAGATAAAACTACTCAAACATATTGAAAAAGAATACCGATATGAATGCAGGTAAAACAGTTACCTTTTCGGTACAAAATATTACGGATATATTGCTGTCGACAGAGTTCTTCAATATACTAGTGGAAAAGCTGATATCTTCAAGTTCCCTCAAATGACCGCGCGCAATCCGACAAGATAACCCCTTTATAAGGACAAACACGAGAGTTAGAAGTTAAGGATGATCTTGTTGTGATATAAATTAAAAGAGTAGAGGAAGAGAAAAAGACAACGATTAGAACTGTAGATGACCATAAGTTAGTGAGCTAGGCTTTTTCTTCGGCGCCCTGTCATGTTTGTATATAGGATCACTACAGTTTTACGGGGTGAATAAAAATGAAGAGGAAATAATAGCACTGTGGTTTTTGCGGAAAATTAAAAAAAATACTATAAAGAACTAGAGGGTTTCTGATAGATCACCAGGAACAATTGGGATACAATTTGAACTCTCGTTACGCCATGAATGCTTACTGACAACATTAGAAGAAAAATCATGATAGATAAAATTGAACACATACTAACAGGAAGTGAGAAGCCGTGATGACTCTTTATTGAAAAACGATAGTCAGGAGTAGAATAAGAATTTAGAAATTGTATGGAAATAAACTTCGGCCTTTGGTAGGAAGGGTTAAAAAAGAAATTGGAGTCATTATAGGTAGAAATGTATAGAAGGACGGATAAAGTACGATTCACTAGCAAAAGTCGAAGCATTGGAGGAGAAATCCATAACTTGATAACATCAATAAGAGGTAAAATAGTTGGATATTGCAAATAGATACATTTGATAGGATCTCTGAAGTTGCTTTTTTTAGCATAATGATGATTATGAGGGAAAAAGGAGGGATAAAAATGAAAGCCACTTTTATGAAATAAGTGATCTTAGAGTGGTGCTGAGCTGAAGGAAGAAACTAAGTCTGTGATTCCTATTTGAGATTTAGAGGTATATTTTAGAGCAATTCTATGGCGTTCAATTAAGTTTATTTAACGTCACTTAAAAATCTATTCTTAAGCATGGGAATTTTTCCAACTGTAAAATTGATTTATAATGTATTGATGATAAATTGGGAAGGAGGGATGTTATTTTACAAAATGGCGAAAGGGGAGTAATGAGCAAAGCTGCTTAAAAACCTCTTCATCAGAGGAACCCCATCCACCATATCGGAGCTTCCTACGAATTCACCAGACATTTGCGAGAAGGACTGATTGGTTAAGTGACTATGGTGGTAAACCAATGGCTCCGACTGATTTGTTACCCGAGGCGGAATTAAATGGTAAAGCGGCTCTAGGGAAGTTAACTAATGGCGAGGATTAATGTTGGTTAACAATTTTAGACGGCTAATCAGAAATTAGGTCAAAACATCAAGGCATATGCCCAACATCGGCCTGCGCTAATATTCACCTCGTTGATAGGAGGCATAGCCCGCACTGAAATTAGGACGCTTTTGGGGAATAGGGGATCACCGGGTTTTGCGTAGCACCACCGCATCGCGGTTGTCAGGCCCGATCAATGACGTGCGGACTTTTAATGGTATGCGTGTTTTCTTTCCCGGAAGCAAAATACAGTTAACATTTGCATTTAAGACCGGAGTGGGTAATCGGTAATTGACTTTTCAAAACAAATGCAACCGAGAGTTATTTATCTTTTCACTCGGAGCTTATTCGTAGCCCTTTCCCGCACGAAAATGAATCGAACAAAAATAGAGATATGTTAATCGCATGCAATATGCCACAGTGTTTGTTTTGAGTATTCAACCGTGAAGCGCCCGAAAAATATTACAATGGCCACTGAAATTCAATTTTCCCTGAAAATGAGGAGTATTTCACGTTTTCAAAGAATAAAATTATGTTTATTAGGGACATGATGATGGTGTTGATGGATACAAATATGTGAGATTCCATTTGAATTACGGCCTGCTGAAAAGACTATTAGAAGGAAAGATCGTGGGAAGGAGAGGGAGAAGAAGATGAAGAAATAATATGTTGACAGATGTTATGAGCGAAAGGAATTACGAAGAGCTGAGGGAGGCAAAGCAGGAGAGACGAGCATGGAGGGAGCAGTTCAACTGAAACCTGTCTGAGGACAGAATCTCCCTTAGAAAAAGATCTTTCCGGAACGTAAGTCTATATTTTGTAACTTCTATCAATAATAGAGATGTAGAGTGAGGTCAAATATTAATATATATATCCTTGCGGTTTGTCCTCTATAGTACGGCAACCCGCCTGAGTTATATTTGCCAAGTACTCTACGGCTAACGAGTAGCCACCGAAGTCTTACGGCTCCCAACCTGGACCATCCATCAGCTGCAAAACACATCCCGTTCGTACTACTGTAACGTGCCTTTGACAAAAATAGACTTAGACTTATTCTAGCAGCTAGAATTTTATATTGCAAGCGTCAACAAAAATTTATTAAAGCAGGGTGGATAGAGAAACTAATATATGCTGAAAAGGAAACGGAGATATAAGCACAAATTCCATTACTGGATGCTGCGTGATGTTTAAATAAAATACTCAGGACAAAGCTCTTCGATATACCCCAGAAATATTACGTGCCGCAATGAAAGCCGGAAGAAATGAGGAAAAAGTTTCAATCCATGTCAAACTAATATAGAATTCTGTGATTTGTGCCAGGATTAAACAATTTCAAGGAGCTTGTAAGGATTGTTAATGAACGTTAATATAACCCTTGAATGGAAAATACGTGAATGACTGCGATTCTACCCATTTCCCATTAGTTGTAATTGTAGTTAATGAACGTTAATATAACCCTTGAATGGAAAACACGTAAATGACTGCGATTCTACCCATTTCCCTCACGTCATCTGTCAATTTCTTTATAATTACTCTCGTAAAGTTGTGTTTTGTGTCTTCTGTAGAACATGAATTTTTCGAACTGCAACTGAACGGTACGAGGTTTATCAAGCACATGAACTGGAGAACTTTCCGCGAAAAATATTGGGAAGGAGTTTCTGTTACACTAGCAACATTAAAACTTGGAATGAAAAGGGGAGGATTCATAATATGACGAAGAAAAAATATTATCGTTAGATAGACCCCCTGCACTTTGTCACTTCTCTGAAATAAATAATATTTATGACCTCTGGCGAAGCAAACTTTCCCTTTCCAAATACAGCTTAAACCCATCCGAATACTGGAGCCGGTAACTCAAGTGTCTAGACTGAGCTTAAGCGTGTAGTCAGTATTCAGGAGGGTTCAGGGAAGTTTGGCCAAGATAAAGTTATATTTTGGCATAATTGTAACAAAAAAGACTCATATTCTGACTGATATTAAAGCATCAGTCACTCATTAAACTGCATTTTGTGATATTTTCCCGAAAAATGAAGGGAAATTTTTTGATGTCATGTGCGCTTCAAAGAGATCATTAGGAAAAAAACCTCTCACGCAAACTGCAAGTCAAAAATGTAAAAGAGTGCAGTTGGTCTGATTTGTCTACTTAAAAAAATAATTTATAACCATTGGATATAATTATTAAAAGTTTCAAATGGCCTTCAGTCACGAACGCGTTAAGTTATCAGTCTTGTTAAGGCATATCCAATATATCTTTAGTTCGTTACTCAGAATTAAAGAAGTAAAAAAACCGTTTTAAACAAAAAAGTTGGAGAGCTAGCAGAGAAAGCGTTCATCATGAAGAGACAAGTAATGTGATCAAAGAAGGTAGGGACTACGAAGGATGAAACAATGTGAGAACAATCATGTGGATTGTGGCCCTCAATTAATCAGAAAAATTGCCCTTTGCAAAAGAGCCCAGAAAAGATGAGGATCTTCTAAAATCTGGCATCGGTAGCGGACACAGAAGATTAAATGGATAAGATAAGAAATTAAGGTAATTACAGAGGAGTAATAATGGAATAGACATAATGGAACGCTACACAGAATAGGAGAGCCCAAAGGATTGAACACACCCTGAGGCACAATGGGTCCCTGAATGATGTAATTGGAGGATAAAGAGAAGTTCAAGGCCATAGAACAATTAAATAGAAAAGTGCATAAGAACTGCCTGAGGTTAAGGGAACTAATATTAGATAGGGAAGTACAGAGAGCGGCAGTTGACCAACCTCAGGATTGAGCATCCAATGAATGAAAACAAGTTTTATGTCACTAATACTTCGTTATTTACTTCACACTACTAGCAAAATGGCGAATAAAGATTCAAAAGTCGAATATGAGCTGTATTGCGACTCAAGATAGATCTCGCTCTAACCTCATCAAGGATTCATTTCAGTAACTCAGAACGCTTAGATTCTTCCCTCTACTTCAAAGCGATAGTAGTTGATGGAGAGGAGTAAAAATTGTTTGAGGAAGAAATATACCCCAAAACATTATGGCGTATGTGACAGAAAACACTCAAAATAGAAAGAACATTAGGAGTATATAGAGTAGGAAAGGGTGAATGATACAATGCAGGAGTGTAATAGAAGCAAAATTAGTTTATCAGGGTAGGACATTATGGAGAAAATAATAAAAAAGCCTTTATTTTAGGGTTAACGGCGATAAATAAATTCTTTGGTTTTGCCTTCCCCAAAATGAAATGTGTGATGGACAATGTATGTGTGAAGGTATAAAAAAGGTCTCGCTCAAGCCGTCTAATGCGAAACTGAGTCAGTCACGCCTCTAATGTGGGGCAGAAATAAATAAAGAAGAGACAGCACGGATATATTTTTTATGCATCTACCGAATGCTATAGCTATTACGCTATAGCTAACTATTATATCCTATATCAAACATCGCGCGAACAATCCGTTACGATACGACCTTAATCGACGGTGAACGTGAGAAAAAATACGCTCGCGGAGGGGACGATATGGGCAATTTGACATAAATGACATCTTCGGGGCCCAAGAGTGGGTCGTCGAGATCCCAAGATCGGGAACGGACACCCTGTGTGGTGTCTCGAGGTCTCTACACTCACCCCTCTCCCCCCGTCCTGCAATGCAGAGGATCTTCGGCGCAGAGTCGCCGAGTCAGCGTTTTACGTTGCAAGGACTGGCGATTTTTTCTTGCCCTCTCAGAGGAATTATATTAATCATTCAGCGATATGGCTTAGTTCAGTGGTTTTTGCCGGCATTGCTCGCGCAGTAACGGTTCTCTAACCCCCTTTCCCCTTCCCCAGGGAGGAGGTCCACTAACCGATCTCCCTTTTTTATTGATGACCGATGCCCGAGACCCTTCGATCGTCGTAACTTTCATCGTATCAGTTGCATGAAAAAGGCGGTGCAGTGCGGTAATGGCTCCCAATTCCCAAGGACGGCGTCTTCTGCCATACTTAGTATATATGAGTACTCTGACGGCTTCCTAGGCCGTCTTGTGGTATATAGCAAGCTGTCCTAATTCATTTCGTGTGGGTGAGGCAGTATCAACCAACGAAAACGAGTTAGTGTTCAACGACTATTTTTATGAGGAGAACGAAAGCTATATATATGGATGAAGCAATTGATGAAAGGGGGTGGGAGATTGGAGGCCGAATACTAAGGAAAAAATGGGTGAAAGAGAATAATAGGCGATTTATGAAGAAGTGGTGTAGTTACAATTAATGTGATGAAGGGAAGGTGTGACGAAATAGTTGCAAAAGTATTAACAGGTATATAATCATGTAATAACAACAAAGTGACATACTTCTAATGCCGTTAAAACGAAACCAATTTCCATAACCTCACTATTTTTTCAACAATTATCTTAAGAGGTCGATCCCTGAATAAATATTAAAAGATAAAGTAATACATGGGAGAAAAATACATATCAGCGTCTTTAAAAATATTTCGTAGCCTAAAAAAACTTGAAATGTATTTGCCAATGTGAACATTTTATTTTTGCATGCATAAATTCTGTTTTGAAAATTATTGCGATACATAATGGTGTTTGAAATTTAAAAATAAGTTAATTGTGAAATGTGTTTATTCAGTGGTTGAATTATGCCGTAATTATGTGTATAAAATATTCACCTTCATGGAAATATCAATTTAAGAAAGTAGCTTTTTGACCATTACATTTGAGGTACAATCTGGTGTCAAAGTTGGAATAACTGTGTCATTCCATGGATTGCAAACTCTCGTTGGCATTTTCACTTCGAATATTTCCTGAAAATTGTTAAAGTTATTTAAATACCAACTGGGTCAAATTTTGCTCGTCAAAACTTCTATGTTCATTCCATCACATATGACCCTGCTCTTTTTTATATAAATTACTATCTGAATTACCCGGCGTTGCTCGGGATCATCCTTCCTTCAAAACTTTTTATATAAGAGGTGAGGAGTTAGTAAGTAGTTGTGATAACAGACTACATTTCAAGTAATTGTTTTATTAAATTAATATTTTCTTCTGCAGAGTATCTATACAATTGTCAGACAATAGTAAGTAAACAATGTTACAATATCTCTCATGGACAATAATAATTATAAGTCAAATGACTGAAAAATTGACAAAATGACAAAAAATAACTTGGTAAAATAAAAACAATGAAATTTGTAAAACTTGTTTAATATAGAGTAGAGAGACAATTTTTTGAAACCCTTTACCGTAATCATACTACCTGCATAGCCAGGCTAAAAGAACATTATAGTTAAGTACATAATTCGAGTACTTACTTGTTGAGTAGCTAGTCAGAATTTCATTTTCGTTAATTAAGATTTGATTTAATGTTTACTTTTGTTTGTTTATTTGGTTGTCAAGGAAAATGCGTAAAAGAAAATCGATTGAAAAAGAGAGAAACTTCATTCTTTCGGGCATGATACCACTAATTTTAGTAGTATCATGCTTTCGGGTATGCGATAAAATGAATTTCAACTCTCTATCTTTAGTTAAAGTTGTTTTAAAAAGCGAAATAATTAACCGCTGCACAAATCCCAATGCTTAGCATTCCTAATCGGCTCAACTAATCAATATGAATTCCAACAGCAATGACCGAAATCTGGTTGTCAAGCGAGTATGGTATTGTTGATTTCATAGAAAATATGTGTTTCTTCAGCTAAAAACGCAATTTTCAGTCAATTACGAAGTGAAAAGGATAATTAATTGAAAGAATTAAAAACTTTATTCTTTCAGACATTTAATAAAAAAATTCCAACTCTATCTTGAGCGGAAAGAATATAAAAAAGTAAAAAATGAAACCACTGCACAAAACCCGATACGTACAGCGAACCACCTAAGGGCCCCCTTTTTGGGCCCTTATGAGCCCTGAGATCATTTTAAAGTAGCCTACAACTTTCCTCCTGCCTTGAACTGTTACTCGGCAAACTTTCAGAACGATCGTATTTTTAAATTTAATAGTATTTGAAAAATTAGGTTAGGATTATTAGCTTACCCGTCGGGCGTTGTTGCGCGAAAAGTACTCGAAAGATTAAAAGGGCCTTGTGGGGGGTGGGGGGCGGATATTTAAAAAAAATTTTATACCTAAAACCTTCAAAATCTTCGCAAGAGTGTACTCAACAACTTCTTAAAGTTTCTTGGCGATCGGATCAACAGTGTAGTAATGCATACAGGACTGACATACAGACAGACATACATTCGTTTTTATATATATATATATATAGATTTGACGGAACCATTTTATTAATTATTTTAATGCTATGCAGCAATAATCATAGCACATACATACCGTTCCATTCATTTCAAATCCCATAATTTCCTAGGGAGCTCATGGCGAACATACTTTCCAATCAAAATTTTACCCACCTATTCTGAGGTACGTTCGAACGTTTTTCACGAGTTTGACTGCTCTAGCTGATGAAAAATCGTGGTATATTGAACAAGAGTGGAGCTTTCAAAATTCCACCTTAGGAATGAACGATGTGAATATAAATAGCTTGAAATAAGCGGTGCATTTATTTCTTTCAACTATTCCTAAGCAACTTGGCGATACCAGCTGACTAAAAAAAAAGTCCATTCTTTGCCTTCGACGTTCAACTTGGCAGACAAATGGCTCAATAAAGACGCCATCTGTGACCCTGTAGGGACCACTACAAGCTCGACGGATAAAGTCTACTGAAAATACGGTCACTTAAAATTTCGAGAAACAGTGAATTGATCATGCCTTCCACCTTTTAGACCAGCTGTGACGCGCATTCGAATCAGGTCAAGATATGCACATTTATTTCGAAATTCATGGGAGCTAAAACATTCCTATGTGGCTGTACTGGCCACAGAAATTATGTTTTTAAAAATAATTACCAACTCCTACCGACCGACTAATGATGTAAATTTTCCTCTGAGTAGTGCATTTTAGAAAAAGATTGAAAAGAATTAGATCATGGAGAACAATTTAATCATGAGGTAGATATTTAAGTGTGTAACCTCATGATGCAAAGGCACCTATTCAGTAGAAGAACAAAAGTGGAATAATTAGCTTTTACCAATCAAAGTCAAACAATAATGAGGTGCTATCAATTTAACTTAAAAAGATGATTGTGCAGCAGGAAATAATTTATGATTGTGAGTACTGTGACAGGAAAAATTAGGCAGTTCAGTATATCTTAATAATGAAATAAGGAAACTGTTAATAAGGCCCTCCCTCATATGTAGTTACCAGTAAATATGTTCTACGTAACAATAAATAGGATCAGAAGTTCAAAATAATAAACCACAGGTTATACAAAATTGTAGGTTGCAATGCTTTTTAAACTTGTGACTTGTATTTCCGTGCATTTATTTTCCAAATGGAACAAACAGGATATTCTAGCGGTATGAATGATTTAATTGACTAATTAGAGGACACCAGGATGAGCAATATGGTGTGAGAGCTATGAAAGTTGTTGGAATAACGGTAGACTGATTTGATAGCAGTGAACTTTATTGGCTTATGTACATTGTGGTCAGTGATAGTGCTGGGCAGTATAATCTGATGCATACATGATAAAGGGTGTTTAAAGTGTGCATTGATTAGCTGGAATGCAGGAGAAAGAATATCAAGAATTTATCTTACAGAAGTTCGTATAAAGTGATGCAAGAAAACTTAGTAAATAAGGACGACACTCCGTGTCCAAGTCCATTTGTGAGGTTGGTAAAAGAAAAATAAATAGCTAATGGGAAGTTGAAAAGAGTGGAAAGCTGAAGTCATTTTCCTTACTCTTCTAATGTAAGAATGTTTAAAAAGTTAAAAAGTATGCGGGAAGCAGGATAAATTATAAAAATATCGAGTTTCTAGGCATATCACTGGTGGCTGTGAATTTCTTGACTTCTTACATGTTTATATCGGAAAGGGATTCAAGTACCCGGTAAGTGCGTATTTAAGTTAATATAAATATTAATAAATGGATAAACAAAATATAAAAATTTATAGTAAATAATTTAATAATACATACGTATATTTATATCAAACATCCGACGAAAATTGAATAGACAAATATTGAAATGAAAAGCCAATTACTGAATCATAAGAGAGATCTATAACGTAGACTGCTTTTCCACCAAGGTTTCCCATCTTTCAAGTTATGATATAGCCTGCGTCAAGGAATAGCTGCGGCGTGGAATAAGGACTTATCTACTTGCCATTTCTTTTGGCAACGTGGATTTTTCTTTAGGAATTGTGGATAATTTTCAGAAAACATAAAAAGAGTTAAATCGGCGGTGCAGCTTATCGCCAATACTCTATGCAAAAATCCATGTTTACACAGAAAATCCACAATGAACAGGAATTATTGGGAAGATTGAATGCGAAATGGTTGTCCACCGTCTTCTATTTTTAATCCTCTCTATTCTGTGCCATAAATACGGGGAGCGTGGGTGAGCCATATCGCTTTGTCAGAGCGAAACTGAAACAGCCTCATGTCCACGTAGCTTGACTCTGTTTACACGATCCTCTTGTGTGACATGATCATTTTCATTCCTCGTTCAGTTTTACATCTATATAAACATATTACCCTGCAAGCAAACTCTAGGGTATTTGGCTTGGGTGAGTTATCACCCATATTTGCTGTAACGTAGGATGAACTTTCACAAACATGCACTGCACTATATGTAAGCTAACAATGCTACAGAAACTATTTAATTTCTTTTACTATTTTCTATTTTACCTACGAAAACGAGATACAAGAGCCCATCTGGGATAGTGCAAAACGTGATGTTAGTAGTACTATACATATAAAGAAAGGAGCGAATATTTTACGCGTCAAAATAAAGAGATTAAGAGGCTAATGGCGTTGTTTTATTCCATAATTTCAGTCATCTACCGAGAAAGAGCATTCTAGATACACGGAGTTATCTCTCACCTCAAAATTTGAATGGGGAGCCATCATGCCTGGTAGAATGAGTATACATGCACACGCAGGCGAGGCCATTACAGCGGAAAACGCTGGTCTTCTCACTACCTACTCACTTCCGCCAGAATATCTGAGAGTGGCACGGCGATGGGTACATGCATTTTGAAATCGTAGCCGACCGTTAATTCACAATTAAGCAGATGCTCAGGATTCACAGAGCTCTTCAGGTAATTAGCAAGGGGTCAACTAGCTATCCTCGCTCGGGGCCGTGTTGAGAATCGATGCATTTCATTATGTGAGAGGTTTTGCGACTGAAATTCGCTAGGGAAATGCATGCAATGGGTTAATTCTGAATCTTAGGGTAAGCGAAATTATATGGTCAAGGTGAGCGAATATTTGGAGGTGAAACTATGGTAGGATTCACCGGCGACTGGTAAATGCAATATGATGGTATTGAACGGACTATATGGAAGTGAGCTCTCCACAAACCTGAGGCATGGGTATTTTTTTTGCAATGCCGTTCCTTGCTATTTGGTTGTTTTATGCTTCTTTACTTGAATGAATACCTTAGTTATTTCCACTGTATTCTTTTTTTTAGAGGATGCAAATACGGTCTACGGCTCTTTTTTCCGAGCCTAAAAGTTGTCACCGGGAGAAGATCTGACATCAGAGTCTTCAGTATCTTTTTAGCCCACAGAATACTGTTTCCGGCGTAACTCTGATGAAATATTCGATATAATTCATACTGAAATAAGAAACGTTGTACGATTTCACTCTTAATAGAACTAACGTAGCCAGGTCTCGACATAGTCTGTCATTTCCAAAGTTTGAGTTTGGAAATGGCATTATATGCCGAAACCTGGGCCGACTAGTAATATAAAGAGTGGGATGACATCGAATTACATACTATAAAATGAATTCTAATTAGCCTCTTGACGTATCTTCAGTTACATTGTTCTAACTTATTTTACATCTTTATCCCACACCAACTGAGTGTCAGCATTTAGTTCGTTTCCGTCCTCAATCGCCCTGCTATAACCATCTCCTTAGTTGTTACGTTTTCCCTCTCCTTGGCCAACCTTCTGTCTTCTTTTCCTATTATTCTGAACAAAAGCTTCCATGGAGTTGAGATTCGTAAGCAAACATTAAAGATAAGCTTCAGAGCCATAAGTTTGACAGCTCCATGATAAGATTTTCAATAACTTTTCTCCAAGGAAATCACTCGCAAATCCTCCTGTCATTTTTTTCTCGTTACATATTCTTTTTTTGTATTTAGGGTCGTAAAATAAGGATTGCGTAAAAAGCTTCCTCCAAAACCATCCCGTGGTGAAAAGTTTCACCTAATTAAATGAATGTTCTCTTATTGTAATATTTGCTTGTAATTTATTTTCTTAACATTCCCATTTTCCTGATCATATTTTTAGGAGAAGAGAAACTCATGCCTTTAGCTGGCATGAGTTTCTCGCAAACACCTCTGCAGACGTCAACAACATCACCGCGCTGGTTAAACTCTACATCTTCTAAGGTTACATCTAGGTTTACCCGGTTTTATTCTCTATTCTCAAGGTAAGCAGAAGGCCGCATGATTTTTCTGTTCAAAGACGATTCATTTCATGAGTAGCGGAAATGAAAAAAGGTCCAACGAATCCTTGAGAACTTCAATCTTGAGTCGGTTCTAAAATAAGACATAGGAATGGTACTCAGTCGCTGAATCTGGACGTCTTTTACGCGAGGCGGACTAACATAAGGAGATCATCGCTGATGAACTGAGGAATCTACTGATGGAGAAATATGGTGAGATGGGGGACGTTTGGAAGTTAGAAATGAGGGCCGTGATTGAGTTTCCGTCGGTAGAAATAGGTTCGGGCGTCGCAAAGGGAGTCAATTCCTGCAAGCAATCCTGCGCTCGTGTCGAAATGATTGCTGTTGAGATGTGCCGACGTATCTAGGAAAGGAATAGGGACGGATAATTGAGTGTGTCTGTTTATTCATCTCATCCTCTTCCAGAACGTGATTGGCCGTCGAATCTTTCGTACGTCATTGGGCATTGAACGCTTTTATGCATTCATGTCTACAGTTTTGGACTCCTTTTACGCCAAGCCCCGAGATAATGTAAGAGTCACTATTTCAAGAAAATGTGAAGGCTTAGGATTTTGTGACTACTGTAATGGCAACGACCAATGCCGTTACTGTCGTGATGATGACCAAATAAAATGATGACCATGATTATTGCATAATTGCTGAGAAAATTAGTTCAGACGTTTTCATAAAATGACAGGTATTAACTACGAATTGCATAGAAAATGTAGCTTTCACGAGACAGGGGAGTGCAGATAATTCACTATAAGGACGAACACAAAGTATTCACACGGAGCATAAAACATTGCTACCTGATATTTAGGAGAATTTATTTCACAAAATTATTCTACGCAGCAGAAAAACGCAAATATGGTCGATGCATACAATTAATAAATACGTCTGATACAAGTAACAGGATTGTTAAGTACAGAGGGACTAGAAAGTTACTGACTAATTAGAAGCCGACAAAGCGAAGGTGAAAGAAACGCAAAGTGAGAAAGTACTGTCGGGTTTTTATGGTATGCGGAATGCTGAATATTTATTCCATTCAATAGAGTATCATTTCTCGCGAAGCAAACTCCGACAAATTCTTGATAATTTCAATTTGATTCAATGGTTCTCAATCACTATATTTCAAAGCCTTGTACGCAAAGAAGATAAACATTCCAAGATTATTGCTGATGAACTGAAAAACCTGAAGATGGAGAAACATGGTGAGATTGGGACATTATGGCATAAACTCGTTCAAGATTAGGAAGCAAAAGACTAGATATTTTGGACGGTATATGTGAAAGAAGCGGACAGTGAGATGAAGTTATAATATTCATGGAGCGCTAAACAGATCTTTAATTACGAGAATTTCATAAGTTATATAAACAAGTTTGTTCTATTATCAGGTAATAAAAACAAGTCTGAAAATGATTTCTTAAAACCGACGGTAAAAGAAATTCGGTCCCTCGGCTTGGCCCCGGTGCGGCGGCGGTGAACAAATGACTTTGCCAATTTCCTACGGGCCCTTTGGGGCCGCCTAATTTTCTAATGTCTGTTTGAAACGTATAGGGCCCATACTTTGAATTGTCAAGTGGGGCATTTGACCCAGAGATACTGGAAGAAAGAATATTTCTCCGGAAACAGGTTTTCAGGTCAATTTCTCTTGGAGTGGGTTAGTTGTGAAACAACAAACTGACATATTCATGTATGCCGTTATTCCACCGTGAATATTAGTAAAAAGTTATTTGAATCAATAAATAGAATTTTAACGTGTCTTTATGGAACACAAAGAGATATAGGCTGTGAAATTCTATTTTTTTTACTCTGTGAAACTAATGCTTAGGTATTCTTTTGGAGCTCTCAGAGAATTTTTAGTTTGAAAAGTATTGTTTCCAAAAATAATTTTCCCTTTTTACAAAGTTTATGTTTTATCCATAAATATGATAGATAATTCGTATTGCATTTCAGAAAAAAAGTGTTTTAATAAAATTAATCAAACTACTTATGCAACACTTGAAATTTTGTAGCTGGGTAGCAGGTCAAAATCTGTGGGTCGAAATAGTCCAACGGTAATTCTACTTGCAATAAACTGTGCGAAACTTGCACTGAAAGTACGCCTTAGAACACTCAGTCACGTCAAAAATTCTCAACAGGAATAGTGTGTAAAGCTTCTGTAATACTCACTCTGAAAAATTGGCTCCGAAAAAGTCCACTGAGAGCATAAAAAACGTGGCAGCTTGAACATTGGACCCATAGGCCCGTTTCTCATGATATATGATCCAGCACAAGACGAATTATGCTAGTCGGTACTAGATATGGGGACGGATTTTAGTGGTGTCTTCCTAGAGGGCTTTACACGATCATTGAACTAGTACTGGCAGGGAAGCGGGTTTGATTATAATATCTCAACGAATTTCCACTCGAATATGAAACCATTCAAGCAATGACTCCTGATAACCAAAAGGTTTATTGTAGATTTCGCAGCCTGAATGCTACTGTTAGCCAAAAGGAGGATTATGTGGCGCAGATTTCTTAAAGTAAAGATTTCACAGATGATGCAAAAGTTGACCTTAACGTCTTAATGCTGCTTGGTCCAAGTGGAAGCTGTTAACTACTACCGCATCAAATATAAAATCAAATATTTCAGTTACAGGGCCACCGCTTGGACTTGCGGGATCCTGGGCAACTATGCCTCATGGGGTCCAAATTAAGTGTATTTGTGCGACCCTGAGAAATACGGTTTATGGGCCCTAAAATTTAGTTTTTAGAGCCTAATATTTTAATGCCAATTTGTAGCTTGTCCTAAATAGTACAGACATTTCCGTATCTAATTGCAATACCCGATAAATACGCTACACTGAACCAATACCAGATGCGCTAATATGGCGGTCACACCAGTTTTTTATCGTTTTATTTTTCTTTACTATGATTACCGAGTTTCTCCAAAGTGAGGGTCCCACGGAGGTGCAATGGCCCAGGGCAGTTGCTCAGCTTACCCGGTTCAAAGGCGGTACTGCTCAGCTGGTATGATGGCGTTCATGCTTATGAATCAGTACGCGGGTCGGAAATAGTATGATACTGGAAAGCAACCATGTTTACGACGAGTACTGTCGAACTCGTCCTTGATGATCATTTGATTGGCCGTAACGCGTTTGAACTTTCAGACTAGACGATTAAGTTGCAATGTAGTACACGAGCATTATAGTATACATTGGCGGTTTAGAGTATTTGTCGTGCGGAGTAAAAGTATTACAGTGTCCTCCTTACCGTCAAAAGAAAGACCAGGACAATCTCAAGGCGGAGCGGAGAGGAGACTGATCCCATCCGTTGAGTGAAATCGCGCGCAAAGATGCGACCACTCTGTGAAAGGGGCGCCGGAGTCGCGGGACAGGTATAAGAGACAAGAGGGGCGGGGAGTGAGGAGAAGACCTGGATTTTCAAGGAGCCCTTTGGGAAGCGTGTGTGCGAGAAAGGAAGGGGGCTATAGGGACGGCGTTTGAGCGCCGGAGGAGGATCGATAGCGTCGGTGGTAAGAGGAAGAGGATTGGGAGAAGAAGGCAATGGAATGGACCCTGAAATTGGGCCCCTTGCGATATCACGATGTGCAATGTCAACGACACATCGATCTTCGATACGGAGCAATCCAGCCATGCGACATATCGTCTTACGAATATGAATGTGGTGATAGGGAATAAGAATTACATCGTTCTCATGAAATAGGTCATTGAATTAGGTCTGTGCAAAGGTTCCACTGCGATATTCACGAGACACTGCACAGTGATATCAAGACAATTGCCTGTTCGTTATGTCTCCACTTGATATGATGAGCGCTGTTATGAGCTACTCAATAGGAATCTGGTAAGAAAAGTATTGCATATAATTTAAAGAACCAGTATATTAAATGCGTATTTATTGGAAAAAACCTACCAGTGTTGTCAAATACGATTTAACTACATACTTTTAAATGACATGATTATACACTAGGCCCGATTATGCCACCTAATAAACTAAACTGGACATTTATCAGATGCAATAATGACGAAATTTAAAAAAGGTAACGTATGTGGGCATGAAACTGCTGAATTTAAGAAAAGAAGCCCTTTTTTCGCCATTTTATTTCAACATGACGTGTAGTGTGTTGTGTGTAAATGACTATAATGCGAGGTGTTTGCGGCTAAGCAAAAGTCTTAATGTGAAGTGATGAGCTTCAAGCGTGCAATGGAGAACTGAAGTGGCCAATTTATTGCCCTCGGAAACTTAAGCATCCTTAAATACGGAATTTCAATCCATTCTATGAATTTACTCGGGCGGTGAAGTGGAGCTGACAAAAAATGGGTCGAACTAGCAGTCGGACATATTGCTTTAACTTTGCGAGGGTAAACCAGTACTTCATAGCTAGCCAAATGCAATGCATGATAGTTATGAGATATTGTAGTTTTTTCGAAACACAGCATACTCAATTTGAAGGATACTTACAATAGTGCGAGATATTTTCAAATGCGATATTTCATGTTTTTTAGCCTTAGATTCCCTTTTATTGTACCTTAATTTACCTTTATTGATATAATTTTATCCCTACTTCTACGTAGATCTTCATCATAGGTTGGTAGGTTATTTGGAGTAGGCGAACGAAAACTATGGTCACCTGCGCCATAGAGGGCGTGGGTAGGTTCGCGAGGGGAGGACTAAATGGATAATGGAGGAATGGTGGAGAGGAACTTGGTGCCGGAACTAAGCTGCTCTTAAGGAAAGGCCCCGATAGGATCAGAGTTTAACGTCTCATCCTACGGATGGAGTAACGCACTTGAAGTATTCTCCAAGTGGTACTTAAGCAGGGATCGTAACTCCGATTTTTTTGGAATCTTTATCGAATACGGGAATCAAACCCCAGTCCTAGCTTTACGAAGCCTATAATCTAGCCACTTCTTTATCGTTGAATCTCTCCGTGCATAGCCTTCAAATATCTTTTTCGATGAGAAGCTAGTATCGCTATACGATGCTGGAATCCGAGCATAACACCGTGCTACGTGAAATAAGGAAGGACGAAGCGGAGGGAGAGGGTTTTGTGGGAGTTGCAGGGAGGGGAGCGAGCGGAGAGGCAGAAAGGAAGTAGGCGACTTGCCTCCGAGCCAGAATTTGCCCTTCGAATGTAATTTTCGCCACGAAAATGGAAAAAAGGGGAACTCGCCTTGGCTCTTATTTCTGTCCCGCCCACCTTCCGTCTCTTCGCCGAGGAAGAAGTAAAAGAGGTGGAAAAATAGAGCATCCCCAGCCATCTCGACCGATCCCATGGTGATCGCCGACCCCCCTCTTCCTGAGAGGAACCCTCTCCCAGACACACCCCGCCTCCCTCCTCCTCAGCCCCCGGCCTCGTGAAGGAACCCACAGGAAAATCCGTCACTCATCCCAACCCCCTTGCCGTGACGAATTCGACTCGCAGCAAAGCGAGAAACACCTCCGGGCGGATGGTGACAAACACTGAAGAAAGGTTGGTGAAAAGGTTGCGAAGAGATCTGCGCATACGCTCGGCTATGTTATGGCTCCATTCTTGCTGAAGAACGATCACTTTTTGTAGAACTATCTATGAATTTCACAGCCATATAATCGGCGTAGCTTAGTATACCTTAGGTTCTGTTTAAGTAGCCAATATACGGTTTATAGCGAATTGGAAGTCTTTGCGTTTCTGTCCTTTATGTACCTTACGAGCATCGAATCTAGTTTCCTTAATTTCTAAAAATATTAGGAAACCTACGGGTAGAGCAGTGGTCTGTGCATTGGCACAGCAAGAAAAAGGTCGGCGGGTCTTGTGCTTCAAGTGGTTTTTTTTCCTATACTATGAATCAGCACGCTACACTGACAGAACTTAAAAAATGAAAGTTAGAGGTAGAGAGACAAGGGCGATATTAAATCACACACGATACCTCTTTATCTAAGCGACACTATTTGAGATATATATTGCCGAATACTTGGGCACCACAACTTTTTCCCACATCAATGACCGTCACAAAGACAGAGTGTGTCACTATAACAATTCGTTTAAATAAGGATATAAGGTAATCGAAGTTTACTTGATAACCTAACTGATCTCGGTAAAATGTAAAAGTAAATTGGAAATATGTGCTGATTATACGAATTTATACCTTTTTTGCACTTTTTCGTTGGTGAAAAACTTCATAAATACTGGCATAAATGGGTTTTCTCAAAAATGAAATGTTTTATGATCCTCACGTTATTAAATAATGATTTATTAGAAATAATATAAATGATTTATAAATGAAGCGTGGCTTTGTACAAAACGAAACTAACCGAGGTAGTTGTCTAAAATTTCTTTCGGGGAATTTTGAATTTTTTTCTAAATTCTGCATTGAAACAGAACTTTCGTGTATAAAAGACCTATACCAATCGATTTGTCAAATCAAAAAACCCGAAAAATGCCCACCCTCGGCTACTTTTCCATATTCCCTTATTTTTTAAGACTGTTTCCTAACTTCCTATTCCAAGCACCTAAGCGATGGCCTAAGCTTTGTGAGTTACTTAGAACCAGCAGGAAAAGTACAGAGTGCTGAATTTGAAGAGAACAACCAACAAAATAACTTTTTCCGCCAGCGTTCCATTCTCTTTCAATACATCTTTTACCGTTCCTTTCCTCCTCCACTTCCCGCGAGCCCCACGTCTCAGGTCCCTTAAATAGATCGTTCCGCAACATGATTGATGGCACACTGGGGGGTTCGAATTAGTTGCCATGATACCTCATGCCCCCTCACCTCCGCCACTCTCGAAATCCAACCCAAGGAGAAAGAGGGAAGCAAATTTCCGCCAGCTCCGCCAACTCATCTGCCGGGCTTTATTCTCTTCTGCAAAATTTTTCAATGCATGGTTGAATACCAGTGGCAATTTTCAACCATATTCTTCTCGTACTTTTCACATATTATGGGATCCCGTTCAGCTATGTTTTCACACAGCCACTATTGCGTCGTTCTTCTGCGGCGTCGTTCGCCGCATAATATGCACCAAGCTTCCACGGCAACAGCAGTATCTGTTATACTAGGGTAATGCCAAAAAAAAAAGTCTCCAAAGCGTTGGGGACGGAGAGAAATTGCTCGTGCGGCTGTTGGCCACACTGTTGTTATTGTTGCTTCCCAACTCCGATACAAGTATGTGCCTGCCTCGCTGGAGCACTCGGTCTTGGACTGGCAGACGTTGACGGTGAAGCTCACATTGGACGCTACCGCCGAAGTGCGAAGTTAGCGCGGCTATTCGGTTTTTGAACGCAAAAGAAACTGATTGAAATTCATCACCAATTGAAGGAAATGTATAGAGAGTCGTGCATGGATGTCAAAAGCGTTTGCAGGTGGTGTAGAGAGTTTACAGCCGGTCGTACTGAAATTCACACCGAAGAAAGGGCGCAAGGAGCAAGGTTGTAAGCATTCTTCAGGATAACGCTCGCCCACACGTCGCCAGTCAAATCATCGCTCTCCTGCAAGAGTTGAAATGGAACATCATCACCCACCCAACCAATAGTCTGGATAAATGAAAATTCGAAGCTTTCACGTGGTGGAAGAACGTCACGATAATCAAGACAAAATTTGTGACTTCCACAATTTATTGATAACTTTCGACAGGTTTCGGCTGGTGGCGTGACAGCCGAAACCGGTAGAATGTTATCATTAAATTGTGGAAGTCACAAATTTTGTCCTGATTATCAATAGTCTAGACTTGGCACCCAGGTGACCATTACTTATTCCCTAAGTTGAAAGAATATTTGGTCGGATGGCGATTCAGTTGCGAAGACGAGGCGAGAGATGAGGTTCATGAGGCTTTGTCAAGGACATGGCGACGAACTGGTATGACATGGGCATACAAAAACTGTCACAGCGTCTACAAAAATGAATTGTTCAAAATAATGGTTATGTAGAAAATAGAAAATGTTCAATCTTTAAAATGATTTAAATATAATAGAATATAAATGGGTTTTTACATATCTAAAAAAATAGGGGACCTCATCTTTGGGATTACCCTCGGATAGAGAATAGAAGACATATTAAATATACTATGGGACAGGTACCATACAGCAACAATAAGATGCAATGAAACACAGCGAGGTAATTAACAAACTAACAAATAATTGAGTTCAAATATGAAAGTTAATGGAGATTATTAACAAAGAAGAAGAAAGACAAAAATAACTACCCTCAGTGAAAGACAATAGCTGAACAAAATTCACTAGTTAATCTATAAATTTGTGGCATTCAATTAATAATGTTTTGTCGTTGAATAACTTTTACTAATACCACTTTTTATTTAAATTAAGCAACCCGGGTTCCAGTGAATAATCACTATCATCAGGCATTAATTGGGATCTGTTAATCCTATTGTTTCCGTAGTTACGTAACGGTTTTGAAACGGAGGCCAGAATAGGGGAAAAGGAAGGGTAAAAGTATTCGTTAATGAGGGTGTTTTCTTGGTTATTCAAAATTTTTAAAATTTCTAACTGCTCTCTTGAATCTAATTTGCGGCGGTCGTTGCATAATTTTAGTATATTCATTGTAAAATCACTCCTGTGGCTGCTACATATTAAGTGCTAAGCAAAATTACTTTTATCCTCTTTGATGTTTTTGTAAGCACTTAAATGTTCTTTTCTTCTCACATAGAAGATTCTTCCTGTCTGCCCCAAGTAGACACCATTGCAATCGCTGCATTTCAATGAATATACTCCACATCGGTCTAATTGCTCTATCGGTCCTTACATTTTCCCAGTAGCTTTCGGAGAGTGGCATTAGGTCTATAAGCCATGGGGAATTCGTCTCTAGGTACAAGGTGAGCCATTTTCCGAGATACTTCACCCAGGTATGTCACCGTGCACCACTGCTTCTTTTTACTCTCGTTCGCGGAAAACATTTGGTCGATAGCCAAAATTCACTGTTTTTTTAAAAACTTATTTGTCTATTAAATTTGGAGAATACCCGTTAGCTGAAGCAATTTGTTTAATTGTGCTGATTTCCTTCTTGAAGTCTTCCCTTGATAGTGGAATGTTGAACAGGCGATGAATCATGGAATGAAAAGTCATCAGTTTGTGTGAGTAACGGTGTTTTGAAATTGCTGGGATGACATGGTAGGTTTTCGGTACGGGGTTTCCGTAAAATGGAGAAGGAATGCCGGTCTTCATCGAGTTTAATTGTAAGATCCAGGTAATCTAAGGTGTGCTTAGTCTCTTTCACAGGTGAATGAAATTATAGGATGAATATCATTTAGAAAACTCTTGAAAATATCCAGGTGCCGATCAGTTCCATTCCAAAGCACAATAATATCGTCGACGTATCTGTACCAGTATACCACAGAATTTAGAATTGGTGTCCTGAACTAAAAATTTTTTCTTCCAAATTATCAACAAAAATATCTGCCAGCAGTGGGGAAAGAGGTGAACCCATAGCAAGGCCACTACCCTGTTTATAAAATTTACCGTTGAACTTGTAATAATTTTGGGCCACACAAATTTTAAGAAGGGTGGATAATTCGTCCTTCGTTTTTTCCCGCCATCTTGGCTGCCCCCAGGAGATCAATTGCCAGGCCAGTTGCTTCCTCTGGTGTTAACCGTTGCGTAACTAAGGAAACAATAGGATAAAGAGATCCCAATTAATGCTTGATGATGGTGATTATTCGATGAAAACCGGGTCGCTTAATTTAAATAAAAAGTGGTATTAGTACAAGTTATTCATCGATATAACATTACAATAGCTGAACATGGGTTACAATTCAATTCAAAGGTATGTATAGATATAAAACAAGATAATCTAAGGGTTAAATCCTCAAGGCTACAATACACATGAGATTTGAAAAAAAAAACATTTTAAGCAGTTTTATATAAGGGTATGTATACACACACCATTCAGTAGCTGGGCGAAGTGATTTTTATGTGCGCCAATAGATGGCAAGCAAGCTCCCACGTGCGTTTACCACCAAATGATAAATGTTGCAGGCGAATGCATTTTTCAAATATATGTCTTAGAGAAAAAAATGAATAAATTTTAAATTATTTTTGTGAACTGTCAAAGACCTCTTTTAGGTATTTTTTGAGTGTGTCCAAGACTTGTATTGCATGCTATTTTGATGTTATTTCTGTTCGCGTAGTCAGGGTAAATTCCGAGGAATGCGAATTTAGATTTACCTCATTACCCATATCGCTCGTCAAATACGTAGCAACCTTTTACTCAATCGACTAAGTTCTCGACCTGTTCTATTTAGAGGCCATAATTTTAGGATGGGTACGTTACCCATCAAGTGTGGGCTAACCTTGTGGGGATACCACATCGAATACAGACATCGAGTAGTCAATTTTTCGATGTTTATAAAAGTACTCTCCGATCAATCAATTTTCATAAATTATTTTACTACTCAATATTTTTGATTTGTCGGCCAAACAAATGTAGTAGTCCGATACATTTATGTCGATGTAGCATCCCTACAACCTTGGTCTAACTCGATGTATCGAGGACAACATGCGCGTCTGAAACCTGTGTAATGTAGTACAAGGTGCTTCTGGTAACATAGAGGTAACATGATCGCCAGGAAAAAAGCTGAAGATATTAGTCTGGGTGTAATGTGCCTCATCTCCGACATATATAGTAAAAGTACAGTTGCCATCATGGTTGCTTAATGGAACAAAAATTCCTCGCTTTAAAAAGACAAGGGGTACCCGCAATTTGTGAAACTCATTACGCTTTCTATATTCCTCTACTGTCTTTTCACACTCGCTAAATACTTGACCCATTTCATAAGTTGACATTCTCCATTACCGGAATATTCCAACTTAGCGTACTGGAGCAAGTAGTGGCTGTATGACGAGATGTTATTGAGTTTTAACTGTGAATGAAAAACTATGCTTTACTATACTAAGCATAAAAGGATAACCAGTATCCGTTCGTTTGATTAATATGAAGAAAATCTCATAATTCTGCGACAAAAGTCAGATACCTACATTCTATATTCTATATAGTATATTCTCAGTTATTCAGTTATGTTTAATTTAACACATTTGTGAGATTTTATACCTTGGTATGTGTGTTGTACAAGATTTTTCATTTTTATAACCTCAAATATTTAGCTCCGATTAGATCTTTATCGTAATCTGTATGAGGATTATAAGTATGTCATCCAATTTTCTAAGCCGATATTATTTTGTACCATACCTTGTTACAACTCTGTTATTTAATGGATTATGTGTCCCACGGATTGATTGGACATTCTGTCCTAAGGTGCACTGTTTTCTTTAATATATGGTTGGCAAACCATATCGAAGTTTTCGTTGCATATCGCGATGAATTAACGATTATGTACGATATAGTATCTCAACTCACTTCTCCTTAGATTCGATCTGAAATGCGATTAATCGAAAGCCATCATTAATAAGCGAATCTGCATTGTAAACCACTCCAATGAATTCATTTTCAAGCGGAGCCATGAAGATATGCTGAGTATTGAATTAAAAAAGATTTTCTCTAATAAAATACCTTCATAGCAATTCACGAAGCAATATTTTCAGATAATCACGTAATTTAATGATGACCTACTTTATTTCTTCCCATTTTTGCGGTGACCTACAAATAAGAAAATTAATGAATCAGTTATTCTGAAGAGCAGACGGAATATTTCCCATTTTATGACCTATTTCCCATTCAGCACGGACACTTTTTCAAGATTTTAAAGATCTACGGTGACCTACTTTGTCCTTCCCAATATTTACAATTCAATCGATATCTTTTACTTTACCTCCAAACTCTGAACTTCCATCGGAACAGGTGCAATCGCATTTTATTTTTAAAAATTGAGCACGTGTATCTGCAATTAATGAACAGAAAGCTAAGCGATATCCTCATACTTAAATGCAGGTAAACCTGAATATCTACTGTACGCCGTCGATGCATGTACCGTTGCTGATAATGTTGTACATACCATCACAAACATCGTCCTGCAATAAATATAGCCTATATTTCCATACATAAACCAACATTGGTCCGGGTATTCAAAATTTCATAATAAGTTCTAATATATAAACATATCAGTTTCACAATACTCATTTATTGGAAACAAGTTATTTTTTAATCAGTAAATACACCAAGAATTACTCAAGGTACTACTACAGAAAAGAGTCCATATTGGAAGTGAGTTTCAATCTCGATAATATCTATTTAATTGAGTTAAGTTTAATAAAGTTAAGTTAATTTAATTAAACGCGAGTGTTGCTGATAAAACGCATATGAAGCAAAGGAAAAATGTGGTAAATACGAGGAATGAGATGTTATTGCATTTCATCTGATTATCCTAATGAGCACGAGAAATATAGATTATGCTAAACATGCAATACAATTTTGATCGATTTAATAAAATGTAGTAACACCAAGTATTATGAGTCGCGTCAAACATAAAATTCAAAGTATTTACATTGAATAACGTAGAGAATGGCTATGTAACAGTATACCTGTGGTTAACTTTGCAGTGTGGCCTATTACTTCTTCCAGGTGAAATCTGCGACGCGATTCATTCAACATGAATTGAGGAAAAAAAGCCATATAATAGAGTAACTGAACATATAGCAGATAAATGGAGAAAGGATTGTTAAGAATTGCCTATGAAGATCAAGAATAGGATTCCTTTGGCTCTGGCTAAGGTGAGAAATATTCTCTCATTTTTGATTCACATGACAGTCAAATTACTTAGCATACGCGTTTGAGGTTTAAGATGGGCAGAGTGAATATTAATCTAAAGACAAAAAGGAACTGAAATTGAGCATGTACGTATTTCTGGTCCTAGTGAGTGGGTATGAAAGGCAAATAGACAGTAGTGAGTAGTAAACCCTTCATTCAATGCACAGAATACAAAATTTTGTGACAACACAGCACATGGTTGAGCATAATGACAGACGAGGTAATACCTAAAAATTTTGACTAAGCAAAGAATGTAAAAAGTAATTTTTGTTGTTTTTGTACTTTGTATTATGCCCCACGTTATGGGAGCCAAAAATGTAAAAGGTATTATTACAAATTAATACGCGAAATGCCATACGTTGTGGATAAACATGTAATACGAAAAACTATTGATTCTTTTACCTGGAAAGAAACCACGATTTAGATCTTCTCGTACCTTATATTTTAATTACTTTGCCCCAGCTTGCTCGTCGGAAAAGAAAATACATGAAACATTGCAGGTTTAGAGATACGGTTTCAATTTACTTGAAAAAATGAAATATTCAATTTACAGACAATTTAAATAATCAAAATAATTCCTTATACCCTTAGGTCATGACCAACTGTATATTATAATTTAGACACAAATTTGGTATATGAATAATTATTCCTTCTTTTAGGTATATTGTCTAATTATTTGCCACACTTCATTACTTAAACTTTTCACAAAATCCAATTACTTGATACAAAGGGATACCAGTCACAAACTTAATTCTTGGCCAATTAAATCCTCTTGCCTTATGACTTCTTGTATCTTATATGAAAATAAAAGTTTATAGTTACAACCCAATTATTCGACGACACAGGTTGGTTTGTCCCTCTGTGGTCTGGAAAATCCTCTCAGCCTGCGTGGTGTTCGTCCTTGGCGGGCCCTCAGCTTTTTGAGTCTCGTCCTGTTGTAAAATCTCCCGTTCCTCTCCTTAATTCCAGCTCCTTTGTCAATTCTCCTTTTCTACGTGGTCTATGTCTCGCACGATGCCACACTCTGGAACTTCCCTCTACCAAAAACTTGCGTGCTCTTTCTTTGCACGTCCGTTCACTGCGAGGGTTTTCTACCAAGCTCTTAGCGTGCTGTCTTTGCACGACCGTACACTCCGACGGTTTCCTCTACAATCCCCTTTTGTTGCCGACGCTTCCACTCCTTAGGTCTATTGTTTATTCTCAAAATTAACAATATGGTGGGTTCCTTATTGTTATTATAAACCATGAGGTGGTAAAAGAAAAATGGCGAGGCCAGCGTTATGTTACAAGAAACTTGCAAATAACCCACTCACTATTTATTAGTTATCAATCGCTCATTACTCCTTAAAAATGTCTTCGGTTTTAAGATAAAAGTAAATGGGTCTGAAGGATGTGGTATTTTGAAAAAGTCACGTTTTCGCTGAAATAATTAGAAATTAATGTATGCACATCTCATGTTCGTGCATTATGAATAAAATAATTAATCTGGTTCTATGTCATAACTTCACGCCCATGTCCTAAACTTCTCAAGGAAACGGCTTCTTATTTGAGATGTTTACCCTCTAATTTATGCTGCTCATTAATATTCCTGAATGTCAAGTAACCGATACCAATTTAAAGTTTTACAGAAAGCAAGTTTTTACGGCTTTATATTTCCTTACGTCAACTTTGGAGCAAGAGGTCATCTAGAAGCAAACTCGAGGAGAACTTTTGAGAATGCATCTGCATAAAAAAATAAGGTTTCTAACTGGGCGATAACTCCAGAAATTTTAAGATAATCTTGGAGGGAAGGGTGTTTAGAGGGACTGATGTCATTTACACAGAGCCTGCTGTGCTCACTGGTGGGAAAATACTTTCATCCGAAAGCTTAAATTAATAACTTTTTATAGCTTATCAAGTCTAGCGTGAGACCACTTCACTTAGACAAGAGAACAGGTGGATGGAACACAACTCCTTTCTCCAGGTTTAATTAACCACAGCCGACAAAAAGCTTAGTTCAAGAATTATTTTTTCAGAACCAGTGAATGTCTGGAAGTGAAATGTATTTTGTGGCTTTCCTCGGGGGTGGGTCTTTTCGAATAATGGAATTCCAAGTTTTATTTCCTTACAACCTAAACGATTGGAGTTCATCAGTTGGAAATAATCTTAATGAAAGGAAGACCTTTGAAATAATTCCATTTTACTGAATATTGACCGTAGATCCCGATAGATATGAATCTATTTCTCTCTTGTGTAAATGTAATGAGTTCTTTTAGTATTAATATTAAATTTAATTGAATGAAAATTTGATCATTGGGAATTACAAAAATGTTCTTTTTACCTGGAAATGTCTTCTAACAGGTACATCTCAATCATCAAGCTGATTTTTCTTTCCCACTCCTGTTCTCTTGATAACAAGTATTCTCCTGTCATGCTATTCCTTCAACATCCACAGCTAAGGATGTAGCAATTAAGACGCAGTTGCTATATTTTGCATTCATTGATGCAAGATACTAGACCAAAGTTAACAAATTCCAGGTGAGGCACCCTGTGAAGTGATTTTTTTAAACATAATTTTTCACTTTGACTTTGCGAATGGATATCATATATTTTCCCACTATGCTACATTGCTTTTTAACCATCCTCAATAATATATTAATCACCGAGAATCATCCTCTAAACCAGAGGCCTTCCACTTTTTCTCATAATTTCTTCATTTGGTCCTGTTTTTAGAGCCATTTAAAACCATGAAATTCATATTCAAGCCTCTTCTCACCTCTTCTCGTCGTCTTACTCAATGGCTTCTGAAAATATCTTTCTCAAACGAGTATTTTTTCTTTTTTCCTACTCAGTTCTTTTTCAAAAATGCTTCATTGGCAACATTGCCCACTAATTTTTCAATAATCAGATATAGCATATCAGAATCTTCCATACCTCTACCACTTCCTTCACTACATGTAAGGGTGATGGATTTCTCCACATAATAGCCCTTGATCATTTTAAAAAGCTATTCTGCAGAATCCATTTTCTCATTTCAATTCCATAGCTCACTCTATGCCTGTTTTATATTTTACTCGAAGCCTTGTATTGAGAGAAGTTGGTGAAACCAGTGGCAACAGCTTCCGGCTAAACCAGTCTTTAATCATCAAATCAGTACCCCATTTTCCGAAATATTTAAAAACAACAAAAAAGATGAAACTGAATGGAAATACTTGTTTACAATAGAATGTGAGAAGGTTCGTTTCACCAATAAATTTAACTTTATTTGCTTTTTATATGGTTACACATAGTTTTTGTCTCAGAAACGCACATGATGGAAGGCTGTCTTTGAATGTTTTATGGTAATAAGTCTTTCGGAGTCCCGTTTCTTCCTTCCATATGCACTGACGTGATATTACTTCATCGCAGATCGTAGACGGGTCCCCGAGATACCTTTTCACGTCGCCTCGTGTGGTTCTACTTAGAACATGTCCAATATCTTGCATGGAAAACCACATGGCCTCATTATGGATTCCGGCCCGGTGTCACAGCCTGCTCTCGCAAAAGACATTACGTACGCTACGTTCCGAAATCTCATTTCATTTACAACCACCACACTACGTACTTGGGTGCGCAGTAGGCACAGCCTCTATCTCTCGCATCCCTTGGAATTATCTCTCATTCTTTTTTCACATTCCCAATCCTTCTACTGAGGCTCCCCGCATTCCTCCGTTGCACCTCGCTTCCATGTCATTAACTACCTCCCCCCAAAAGGGTGCCTTATTTTGCAGCCTAGTCTGGATGAAAATGCAATAAGGCATCGTAATATGACGTCTCCTCGGGGTCACGCTCATAAAATGTAGTCAGTAATGACCAATCCGCTTCGTGCGCGCCGTGTAATGCATCAGACGCTCCCGAGGCGTCGCGGAGTTTAACTTATTTAAAAGAATACGAGAAGGCACTCGTAACGTTCAAAGAGATACAGTGACAAAGACAGCAAGGGACGGCATGAATTCTTTTCCCCTCGCTATGCCATCAGATCTTGTACCTGAACTTGAATGAGAAAATTCTACATGATTGAATTATAAGTTTTCGTGACCTCTAGTAATTTATTCACAATAATTTAGCTTGATCAGTGTCAGTATATACTAACATTGAGTATGAAAAAGTGTTTACTGACATAATGAAACAAAAGCCACATTTTTAAAATAAATATGAAAGTCTCAATATTGTTTGGTTACGTCGAACGGTATTTCGATGATTAAAAAATACTGTAATTTTTACTACCGAGGAGAAATTTGTACATATTCTAAAAACGTCCTTTAATTTATAAGGGCGTGATTACTTATGCAAATGCAATATAATTATGCAAAATCTAATTTTCTACCAATCAATCTTCCAGAGAAATATTATTTTCAAGGTGCTGAAAATTGAAATGATTTTCTATAACGTAGTCACCTATATATTGCACAGAAAATACCAAGTTACCGTCATCACTAATAAAGGTTCAGTTCCACTACGATGGATCTGAATCTGTTTCTTAAAAGCAATAATTTTTAGGAAGCTTCAATTTTCAATTGCTCAGTTCCAGCAGTGAAAAACGAATGAAGTTATGGGCGTGAATCCTTTTTTCCAATCTTTTATGAACCTTCACTCGAGCAGAGAATATACGTATCTCCCTATCACCTTTCCCTACGCATACGCTTTGTTGCATAAATACAATTTTTCATAGTTAAAATTTTCATAAAGACAAAGCGCTATCGAAATGGAGTAGTCTTCCCGTACGGTTTTGGTTTAGATGAGTTTTAATGGTGCATATCCACCACTTCGCAATGTATCGCTTTGATTAAGGATAAGGATTGATGCTGAACTAGTACTCCAAATGGGTCCCATTGAACTTAACTGTGCGACGCCTGTGATAACAAAAGATCCATTGTCAGAAGAAAAGGCATTAATTAAATTCCATGCACGAAATAAAGCTGAAGGTTTTGTGATGTAACTTATTTATCCATCACCCGCTCGCTATGAATGGATGTAAATTTAAAATGATGAGAGCTTCAATATATTGTTTGAAAAACTACTGCTTTATCTTATGAGATAGGATATACGTTTTTTCACTGTAACTAAAGAATATTGAAACAATGACTATTGCTTTTAAACAACATTGCCTATTTTAAGTTCACAGCGCGTATTGATTTAGATATTTTATCAGCAGGAATTCCAAAGTAAACCGACTAAAATAAAAGAAGCTTGTTCAAGCGAAGATGAATCAAGTGCAAACGAATCGTAAATTGAGCATGCTAAATAAAATCCTCTTACTGAAATTCAGGCAAAATACTTGCAGTTAAACGGTGCATTGCCGTCTCGAAAAACTTATATTTATTTGAAAAAAAGACCTTCCAAATTTTGTAAAAAAGTTACTTTACACTATGACGGCAAAAAATATGGAAATAGATTCATGACTTGCGGCTTAAAAATCAGAGAAACATTCATGGCCTCGGTACATTTAATATTTAGCTCGGGAAATCTAGTCTGTAATTTTGAAAATTGTTTTAGAGATGTAGCCATTTCTGTGTCATCCAATCCAAAGCTTAAAATCAGTAGGATTTACAGAAACTTTTGTTATGAGCCAAGAACTTTATAACAGCAAAAAATTAGTTTACTGTGCATGAATATCAAAATAAGCTAGTAGTATTTGACATGGCACATTGGTGAGCCTGGGATTATTTGCCATTAAACTTGATCCTACATTCCAAGGGCCACTCTTGAAAATCTACCAAATGAATACCTGCTTGTATTTTGCACCGTAGGTTCTTGCCAATGAATATGGAAAAATGGCATATAGCCTCTTAAGGTCAATGCCCCCTTTGCATGACTCTACATTGACTCCTAGATATCTCGGCTTGAAACTTCCTGATATCGTTCCTAGGAAAGAATGGATCGACAGTTATGTGTACATATTTGCATGTATGCTTGCTGGCAGCTGTTTTTAATTTTATTTTAATTTTAACCAAAAAGGCATTTGAGTATTCGAGAAAGAATCAGCGTCGAAGAGACCTCCATCATTCTTTTTGTATACATTTTCTAATACCTTAAAAGCACCCCATTAAAAAAAATACGACAATCATATTTAGGGTTAATCTTTAAAGGCGAGATATCTCATAAGCTCTGATGGAGAAAAAGCCCTGAATTCCGAAATTCGCTTTGTTGCGGTGAGAGGGAGGTGGAGTGGAGGGGGAAGGAAGGCCGTCAGAGGAATGGAAATTACGCGAATTTCGGAATAAAAGCGCCGCAGTGGAATTTTAAAAGCAAGGGCCGCCTCCTCTCGAAAACACAGGAGGCCGTGGAGATTAGCACGGAAATGACGTAAATGTATCTTTTCCCTTCTCAAAAAACATAATTTCTTTTCGCTACGAAGTAAACACGGCGAACAATGTGAAAATTTCTGCAACGAACTGAAACTTCATAGCGAAATTTCTAAACTTTGAAATCATTTAATACATATTTTAAAGCTAATTTTACTATTGATATGATGGTTTCAGAAGTCTCACTCCGTAAAAGTGACTGATGTGCAAAACAACTTTTAACGAACTGCTCTATAATTAATGTATTTTTCCAGCCGGTGTCACATTGATGTGTTCCAGAATATGTTTCATCAGTATGTACCTGCTGAGGAAAAATATTAGTTGTGGCTATCAGGTTCAAGTTTTGAAACTTACTCATTTATCAAGTTCTGAAAAGTCACGTCACTTAAATGCACCGTTACCACACCAATCTGGAATGTAATTTCTTCATACGTTCAATGGTATCAGGCTCAACTATGTGGAAGTTGATATTCACAAATGAAAAAACGACTTCGTTTCCTTCCACTGATTTATTTTCTTGGTACGACATGTTTCGACACATAGAGGTCATTTTCAAGTACCTCCTAACTCAAGTACTCGAAAACCCCTCAAGTACTTGAAAATGACCTCTATGTGTCGAAACATGTCGTACCAAGAAAATAAATCAGTGGAAGGAAACGAAGTCGTTTTTTCATTTGTAATTTCTTCATTTTAAAATAATTGAGAAATATAATTTAGCCTTTTCATACAATCAAAATTCTTAGTAAACATCTCGTGTATCCTTTCTGCACTATGCAATAACTATTTATGCCGAAAAATTGAAAGGATGCTCCTTTTTGAGCATATCTGATGAGATAGATTACACAGATAGATTGAGATAATTGAGATATTATTGAAAAGACATTGGTTTGGTGGCATAATTTATTCAGACGAAAGTATAGATTAGGTTGCAGATTATAGTGTGTCATACTTGTAAGTAGCATGCAAAATAGAATACCAATGTGGTTAAACACATTCTGAAAAAGTCGTTGAAGGAATAAGTTATAGCAGTTGAAATCAAGCATCTAATTCTTTTTATGCTAAAACCAATTCAGCATCGAGGCGCCATCCAGACCAACATACCGCAACCTGATTGCAAATCTATTGAATAAAATCATTTTAAGTACACTCTCCCAAATATAGATGTGTTGGTAAATTCAAATAACCATTCGCGAGTCTATCAAAATTACGAAATGCATTAGTTTTAGATTGAAAAAAAATGAAACACTTCAGAATATGGGGTCATAAACACCTATTCGAATGTGTGTGCCTACTAATACTAACGTGAGTTAGTGTGTATTCTATTTCCAACTGAGGTATATTTGCAGTAGCAGATTCCAGAGACTCGGATGCTAGAGATTAAAGAAGAGGATAATCGGAACCATAATATGCTACTGCACAGGGAAATATAAATGCCCAACATACCATATTAAATCAATGATATGTACGTTTCATACGTTGAAAAAGTCGATGTTAACATCGACATTGCTGCGTTTCCTCAACGATTTTTCTAGAAATATGCAAAATGAGAAAAAAAACCCAGAAGAGCACCGCATGATTAATCAAATTTGAGGACCAAATGCGCGTAGTGACAATTTTAGTGGGACCATTTTCCCGTCCAAAAACGAATGTTCTACTTTTATACGTCTTTACGCAATCCACTATTTTCTGATAATTGATCAAAGCCTAGCTATGTGACCAAAATCACACAATCTCCCGTAGTTGATGAAAAAATACGATATCGGCAGAATCACCCTGCCGGTATACCTTGTTACGTGCTGCAGCGAAATCAGCATGGGGACGCCAGTGATCGTTAATTGGTTGAAATGTATATCCGTGTATTAATCTTTCGCTACGAAAGCTGCGAGCTCATTTCCCACGAGGGTCCAAGTAAAGTGTAAGAGGAAGGAAGGATAAATTGTTGGGGAAGGATACAGGGGCTGGTTTAAGAGGGAAAAGAGGGAGGAAAAAGGGCGTGGATCTCTCCTTAGGGACCACCCCTGCGACGAACGATGAATCACCACCGAGGCGTTTTTTATCATCTGGTTCACCAGAACAATGTGTGTTTCGGCAAACCTTTTTTAATCACCGGCCGTTTTGGGATGATAAGGGTTCCGAGTGGAAGGTATAAGGTGTGTTGTAACGGAATGTATGCAAGGTTTGAATCGGTAATGAGGGGATCGCACGTCTTTGACTATCCGAAAACCTGCTACTACCGAGATTCCTTTCCTGACTATTACTTAGACACACACATGCCATTGTGTGCAGCATTTTGTCGGTGAATTTCTATTTATTCATTAATATGAATCAGTAAATCAATATCTTCTAGAGAGAAGAATAGGTCTATGATAACCTGGATTTATTCTCGATGTTGTAGTGGATTAGACCCTCTTCCATTTTATTTCAATCAGCAAAATATCGATTATTCTGTCTAAATTTATTGCTTCAAGTAGCATATTGTAAAACTATCTCACGAGTTTTTTCAGTAGGATTGGATTGGATATTTGGGGATGCGACCGACGGCTATGGCCATTTGTGCCGTAGGGGATAGGTAAGGAAGGAAGGGTGGAGAGAAACCCGGCGTTGGCATTAGCATGCTCTTAACAAAAGGTGCCAAGGGGACCACGGTTTAACGTCTCTTCCGACAGACGGAGTACTGTACTTGAAGTGCCCTCCACTAGACACTCAAGTAGGGGTCGGGTTCCCTCTGAAAAACATCCGCCTCTGAAGGGATTTAAACCCTGGCCGTCCGTGTGGTAGGCGAGTACTCTAGCTACCACACCAACCCGATATCCGTTTTTTTAGTATCTCAAGGTACTGTGGAGATATGAAAAGACCATACTTTGCTCGTCTTTTGCATGCAAGCTGGCTAACAAAGATGATCGCGACCATAAACACTCTGATTAATTGTTTCATAATTTTTGCGGTACTGGTTTGTCACACGTTTGAAGTATGATATAGCAGCTATCTTACGATCCTGTTACCTGTAAATATGGAATTTTTCAGTAGTAAATTTACAAATAATTAATATTTCCGGATAGTTGGTTTGGTTTGCTGCTACCACAGATTGGTCAATTCACAATTGTAGCAGACATGTGTTTGACAAGGATGAAAATACCACTTCCTTGACAGTACATTACATCTAGTGCAACGATCACATGAAACCTTCAAGGACAGCTTAAATAATACTAACCTCTATACTCAATCCATAGTAATATCTAAAAAATACATTAGGTATTCAGCTGGATCAATTTTTCGCGCGAAGCGGATGCGATAGAATCAGCGTGAAGTTGGGATGTGAAATGATCATCATCATAGGTATTTTACCAAATTATTGTGTACTCAATCAACAATAATTCAAAAGGTTATTCCAAACTCGCAGAGTTTCCTTTTAAAATGTTATACGCAAAACTAGTCATTTTCCATAATTATATCATTGTTGAAGTCTACATCCCTTTACTTTTTTCATACCGTGCTATTTTCATACCATACTCTAAACCCCTCTCACATTTAGCCAACATTCACCCATCCAGCTTTAGCATTAACCTGCCCTCTCCTGAATATACGACTGGTCATTCACCTTGTTCCCTACTGTCTTAGCCTTAAATCAATTAAACATATCCAGCCATTTTAAGCAGTATCCCAATTCGTTAGGCATTAGGGAGGATGCGGTTGGCTACCTAAATATTTAGAGGCCTTTCGCTAAGGGAGCTTAATTTGGGACATCCTTCGCTAGTGTTGCCGTCTACCGAGCTGAAAACGAATGAAAAACATATGAGTAATAATAAAGGACTGAATGAAACAAATGAAACCTGAAATTAAGACATATTTGACGCCTGTGTCTACCTTCGTATGCGTTGTGAGATTTGGAAAGTGAAATAACATTTTTTCATTCATTTCGTTGTTTGGAGATTCGTTAGTTTTTAGTGTTCGGGGTATTTAAGTTTGTGTAGGTGTTCTGGGGTTTAAAATCGTTTTATTTAAGTGTACTAAGTAAAATTTTTCTTTTGTAGTCGGGCGTTGATTTTCGAAATTGTAGAGAATTCTTTCACTTACAGACAAAATACTTGCCGGCCATGTTTGCCACTTTTCAACTACTTCCTTGGGTACGAGTTTCCTTGTACGACGCATGCTGCGCTTTGCATGATGGGAAATTCAATATGGAGGCGGATTTAGGATAAACTCCATCTACCCTAAATTTCACCCCCGAGAAAGGCACCTAAATCCGCTCCCCCATTATGCCTAACGAATTGGGACACACTTCAAGATGGCGTCCTCCCTAAATCTGCCGATTTAGCTGCCTAAATGGCGAATTGGGACACAGCTTTAAATTTAAAGCATCATCACTTATCTTCCTCTCCTTCCATCTCTACTCTCTGCTCCATTCACTCTCCCTATATCTCAATAGCATATGATCTACCCCTTTTTCCTAACGAAGCGACGAAATTTCTAAACCGCACTACTGAAAAATTAAAAACATAGTTTTAAGCAAAAAATTCAAAAATAACTTTGCTCAATTTCACCATCTTCTTTTTATTTGATGCATACTTTGTGAAAGCAATCTTTACCCATGTCTGCATTACTGAACTCATTCTCATCAAAAGTAATACCGAAAATAATATCCAACTATTCCACATGTTCTTGTTTATGCCAATCGCAGAAGTTTACGTCAAACCCCTTTAAAGTTCAGATGTCATTCCTCGCAAAGAAAAATCTTACTTAAAGGATGGCCCTGTCTTCATAATTAGTGATGGTACAGTTCAAAGCACTGCCCGTCCTTACCTATATTGACGATGGTATGCAGTTTCTGGTTCCTAATGCATCCTTATACAATTGCTCTCGAATTGGGAATTAAATTAATGTTATCTCCCGCATAATTGAGTAGCTAAACAGCCCGATGAAAAGAGATTTTTAAATGGAATTCCACAGATGTTTTAGTGACCGACCAATTTATACGTCAATCGCAGTGATATTGTGATGATGAAGCAGTGAACGCCGATATCGATCGGTAAATTTAACGAGAGAGGAGTTGGATAGCTCCCACAAAAGTTCCTGGCGCAGGTTTGCGCGGAAAGGAGGGGAATTGAAAGTGGAAGGGGTGTATGGGAAGGACGGAGGGGAAGAGAAGGGGGTAATGAAAGAGAGAGTGAGACAAGGAAACCAAACTACGCCGAGGAAAAAGCACGAGACACTTGTGTAAATTTCTCGGGCTCGCCACCGGGTAAGATATTCATAGGCAGCCGACGTTTCGGGTTCCGACTCGTTACCCATTCTCAGTAGCCTTGAGAATGGGTAAGGAGTCGGAACCCGAAACGTCGGGCTGCCTATGAATATCTTACCCTGTGGAGAGCCCGAGAAATTTACACAAATTTAATTCGCCGGGAAAGTGTAAAATCATACATCACGAGACACTTTTTTCCAAGGCAGGTGGTTTCAAGTCACACAACACTATGACTATACCAGGGATCATATCTTGAAGTGTTATTGTGAGGTGAGTCGAAATGGGATGGCAGATAGAGATGAGTCATTCCACTTCTCAAAGCATTCGTATTGCCAGCAATAAGGAAATTATTCTGACAAACGAAAGTCCACATTGAAAAACATCCTTTGCTCAGTTTGCAGGGCTTTAGAAAGTTCCGTGGACCATGTCGTCAAAGTCATCCGCCGCTAATTGCGAGGAACTTTTGCTAGAACTAATGGTAAACGTTGATTCTTAGGAATCAAGGGTTTATGATGACCTGAATATCGATCCAAGAGTCTGAAAGTCCATAGTTCGATTCCCAGTCCTAAAGTACCCTCCGACAACTTTCGGCATGCTAAAGTAGTCTTATTGTCAACGGCCATACAGGAAATAAGTTCGGTTTGCTCTCTTATATCCATCGGGTGAGTGGTTTCAGTTGCTTACGTTTCAAAGGGTGACTTAGCTATCTTCTTTGAGATGCAAAAGCAAAAGTGACCCCTTTGAGAAAATGGTAGGTTTAGCCTTCGAAACGCTGAAAACTGAAACGTATATGGGAATCCCGAGAAGGCAGTCCCCGAATCATTCGTCGCAAAAAAGCGTCGCATACAAAATCCTTCGGGATAAAAAGTTGATGATATCCTGGAATTTTTATCGAAGAACGGAAACTTCCATAAAAGGACGTGAAACATTGGGATAACAAAAGGGCTCATGGAAAAGTTCTCGTTTAGCTCACAATTCTATTTTTTCATGATATTATAGCCTCGCTGAACGTGCCCACGGGTCATTGCCATCGTCATGGTCATTGCTCACATTTTTTTATACGCTTTAGACTCCCCGAGGTCGAGAAAATTCCATTATCGGTAATCCGATAAGTAGCGGAACACAATTATGCGCTGATGTACGGGCAAAAGATTGGGCTCAGGGGATTAGGAGGTGGGGGAGAAATGAAAGAGCATGCACGAGGGGTCAGGACAGAAAATAGGGTTGAAGGAATGAGGTGGATCAGAGAAAATTGTGACGCTCGGAACAGCGAGTCGGTACCTAGTTGTTTGAATTAATAGTCACATAAATAAAGCCGGATGAACGTTGCTTACCTAAGTATCCTCAAAAAAAGATTTCCTCTTTAGTTCCACAGTCTAAGAATGTAAATATATGAGTGGAGTAATAGATAAAAAGTTCATATCCGTAACATGCGATGTTTTCACATTTCGCCGTTATTGGAGCGTGGAATAGACCCTTGAAAGTCAATCCTCTTTCCTCGGCTGAGTTTCAGTGAACAACGTCAGGGTTATATGTTGGTACATCTTTCGTCTTTAAAAGGTAAATGTTGCCAGAGCATAGCCCTATTACAACAAAATCGAGGCAGTGTTCGAGGAAAATTGGTAAAATGAGTAAAAATGTTGGATAAAATCACGGAAAGATTCACTGAAGCGTACATTCGTGGTTAAACTCAGCTTAAGTTATTTTCCTCCCACGGACCGGGTAACTTCCTCTAGAGTATAAAAAATCGTCAAACTACTGGGACACAATCGAGTGTGCTCATGCCATTTTCAATTTTTCTCATCTTAAACCGAAGAACAGGTTGGGAGTAGAGTTGTAAACTAACGCGAAATGAACTTAAACTCTGGGTGTTCTAAGTGGATTTTAGTTAGCAAGGAAGCGTACATGAAGAGATGGGAGTGCATTTTATTAACACCAATCATTTAAAAAATATTTTTGGAAGTAATCTAAGAGTAGTGGAAATGACCATGTAGAAACTTAACCGATACCCCGCTTGTGATTACTCAATATTGCGAATGGTTTCTTTCTCTGTAAATTTCACACAAATATGTTTTCACAAGCGGATGACTGTTAAAGTTATTCCTCGACCAGTTTCGCATATCTTTAGATCTGTCTAACCAGGATCAATATGAAAGGGGACCTTTCTGTTTTAAGTTAGACTTCACCTCCTGGATCCTGGCGTTTAGCGAGCGCGATACAAGTACTCATGTAATAATATTCACGATGCCAGTGGGAGCGCTTCACTCCATGAAAGTCTCCATGAACTTTATAATGGGGTAAGATGCCTGGGTAGTTTGAGTTGTTTAATGTACATTACACGGCATCGAGAGGTTTGGGGTCAAGCACAGTCGGGCTTATGATATTTTTACTCTGATTATCACTGGACTCATGGAAATATCATGGTGTATGAAAGTGAGACGTAAACGTTTGAAGTAATAGTTGGCCGAAATTTGAGATTGGACGAGAAGGAGAATGTGAAGGTCTTGTTGACGCAAAAGAAAAAATCCTGTCTTGGACAAGGCCGCGGGAGTCGTCTCGTTCTTTCCAACCCCGGACTAGAGGTTACTGATCGATCAGTAATTAGATATCCTGTCCATACGATGCATTTTATTATATGGCCTTCTTTTTGGCGAAAAAGTGCCTGGATTTGAGTAATACATAAATATAATTAGATCCAGAAATTCAATTTGCCTTCAAGACCATTCTTCTTGGCTTACGGCCGGTTGTAAGAACATTTATTTAAGAAATCAATAGTTATGAGATCCATAAAGTTATAGATCTCATAAATATATTCAAGTTGCAAGAACACATCCACTAGTTACTTAACTTATTTACCAGTAGCCAATAGCTTCGAATATTTGATCTAATATTCCACCGCTTAATAAAATTTACGTTAGATTAGCCTATAAATGATTGCTAATATACAATACAATTAGTCGGTAAGAGTACATTAACTGTTCATTTGTCTAAAAACATCTCTTTTATTAAATAATTAAGTCTCCATGCGGTTCATTGCACATCTGCCATCTTGGTTACTTATGGAACATTAGTGGCCACATGGAGCAGCGGGCTGAAGCCCACTTCTCGCGCATGCGCGGTGCAGAATATTGACATATATCCTTCATCATCATGCTCGCATCATGAACTTACAATCGATCGGACGATACCACATTTTCTTCATTCCTTTTTTTATGAGACGAAGTCAGTGTGTCGGAAATGACCACCCAGATAACATTACATTGCCGTTTCCGTCGTCATTGTCCACCGGCAAAGATAAAAGGAATCAGATAAAATTCTTGGAACATGCAATCAGAAACTAGGAAATGTCGAAGGCCTTAATACTATTCAGAGTTCCGGGAGAAGTGTACGAGTGGTCGACGGAGTGAATAGAAGAGGGTGGAGATGAGTGAACTCAAATGAGAAATAAACTGAGAAAACAGACATTTGTAGGTTTATTTGAATATTATAAAAGATTCAAAACTCCTCCCGAGGCAAGGAAGCTTGGTGGTAGGGGAGAGAAGACTAGATATATGACGGGTTGAGAGGTGATGGGCAAATTGAATAGAAGGGAGATAGGGTGGAGGAATCATGAGAAGCGTGGTAGAGGATGGGAAATTTGGACGGCAAAATAAGAGGAAGAGGGCAAAAGGAGCTCGAGAATGACTGGGGGTGGAAAAACGGCCTCTTTTTCCACACTTTTGCTATCGTTACTCATAAAACACAACGCTCTAGAGAGGTAAAACTAGTAGTTACTGTTCTAAGAACATTCTAGGTCAATTAGAACTACTTAGCGATTTACAGCGTCACAATACTTCAAAAATTAAAATATTATCTTTTACCCTTACAAGTAGAAAATTTTACTCTTGGGCCTGAATGGCCCACTGGTAGGGTGTTAGACTCCCGATCTAGGGGTCGCAGGTTCGGAAAAAATTTCCTGACTCTGGAATACAGTATTTACATCAACTGAGAAGGCATTGATATCGTAGATCAAGAGGATTTGACAAGTATCAACAGCCATAGTTTCGGGGGAGAGTGATAAAGTTCACGAAATCGCGTACTGCGATGTGGAAGACAACGCTGAGACTAATAATTGAAAAACCAAAGAATAGGATAAGCTCAATAAAAAATTTCAGTTACGAATAACGATAAATGGAAGTAGTTTCAAGGATGGCGATGAAAATAAATGAGAACACGCGCCAAAAATGGGGAAGTTTGTAGAGGAAATACTGGTAGAATATCCACCGGCGGAGTATTATAAATGATCATAACCCTTTGTTGTTCTATGTCTAAAAACCATTTTAACCTAAGTGTCACAAAGCCGGTTGGAAAATAAGATGATAGCAAGCAAAAACATGTGCCAAAAATGGGGAAGTTTGGAGAGTATCTGCTGGTAGTGTATCCGCTGGTAGACTATTAATGATGCGCATAACCCTTTTTTGTGCTGTCTGTTAAGTCTCTTAATCAGAAAATAATTGAGAAAGCATCGATATAATATGGGGAAGCTGAGTACAAACAATCCATCAAAGACTTTCCCGGACCAGTACCCGGCGATTGGTTGTAATGGGGACAGCGAAAAATGAGTAATGATCGCGGAATTTATTGTGGACAGCTATACACATTAGTTTTCATTGAAGTCAGCTTTCCTGCAGCATCAAAGGGAATATCTGTGATTATTTCGGCTGGAAATACCACAAATGGGAGTGCATCACCGTAACAAATGATATCGAGAAGTGAAAGATGGGCAATGTGTCCCAAAAAGAATTAGTTTGCTCATTCTGAGATTTTAATTTGGATTCGAAAATGTGATTGCGCATCTCTATAATTTTGCAGTTTGAATCCAACGCTCAATGATGAGTTAGTTTTTTTGCGGGGACCTGAAGATCAGAGCACAATAAATCAAAAAAAGGAAATGCATGGCTGCGGATATGATATACAGCATTTATTGAACTTCCGTTCATTGAATGATTGTTAATCATTTAATGATTAGTGGTTCATACTCCCAGAAGTAACTATATTATATGGTATGCCAGTGAGCTTGCGTTTAATTGGGAATTATCCTCCTTTAGATGACTAAGTGAGAAAAAAATCTTCTGGCATCAAAATAGTCGCCATTGAGAGTCAACTGAGGAATATTGAAAGAGATAGAGACTTCAGTATTATATTTTGCTGTTTTATTAAATCTTATTTTGATTTTCATATTTGGTTTCAAGCAGAAACCTGTATTTTAGAATAGAAAATGGAAACAGCATTACAAAATGCAAAAAAAAGGCTTGTACGGCTAGACGCTGAGTTATTACGACGTAATCAATAACAACAAACTGAATATTTTTTAATTTAACAATTTCTAAATTGGTTCTAGGGCATGTAAAGGAAAGATAAGATCATTATTAGGGAACTAGGGAGTGAATTTTGTGAACTAACTCGTATGCAAAATAACTATTATACTTATTTTAAAATTATTAATAGAATTTGATCATTTAATGTTGTTGACTAATTATGATGAAAGTGATTTATAATTTGTTTCGTAAAAGTTACTATTCAAGGATTCTCAATTGTTGGCTCAGCAGTTGTCATCATCAGCATCGGAATACGACTCTTATCATGGGTGACGAGGAGCTGCTTTTAAGTAACTAATCCAATGGCAAACTAATATATGTCTCCAAATAAACTTCAAGAAAACTGAAGCAATCTGTTCAGTATCCAGCGTATGAAGTATTTCAGTGGAAGTAAAACAAACATCATTGCAATCACGTTATGAAAAGTGCTACGGGAAGGTTAAGGACATGTTGAGTACCTGTGAGGAAACCTTTCATGATCAGGATGTGCTTCCCTGGGAAAACCTGCGAAGAAATACCTTCAAATCGTCAGGAAAAACTTTAGGAAACCCTAAATTAGTAGTAAAAAAGGGTCTTGTAAGACCTAGCATTGGTTAGTCGTATGGAAATTTCTTCGTTTAACTGACAAGATGAATTACTTTTTTCGATATATTGGAAAAAACCAATACAATTGAGAAGCATACTAAACGACAACTACCGTAAAAACTACCCGTTTCATCAGCAACTTTGGAAGTATACTAGCGGTTGCAAATTAGCTTTTTAAGATACCACAATTTTATTTTCTTACGAGAAGCTTATGGCCGCACTTTGGTAAAAAAACACATAAATGACACTATCGATCACGGCTAATTATCTTATTGATGAGAGCTTTGGAAGGTAACGACTGCTCGTTAAATTATTTCAACTGCAAATGATGAATAGTAACTGTCTCTTGGAAAAAATGGAGATGAAATAAATATGCCGTGGCAGCTAGTCTTCGAAAATTGAGTACACAGTTCGTTTCGTATTCATTTCAAAGAGCTCAATATTCCACTCGGAATATTAAGCTATTATCGACCCTTACTATGATATTCATCCATGAATCGTGTTTCCTGCCTGCTTCGAAATATGGAACAAGAATGTTTTGGCTAAACTTTAATATTTTATGCGTTTAAATTTTGTAGGTGATTAAAAGTTGCCCGCTCTGCTATATTTAACGCTCGCGTTGCCTCATTTCATTAACCTAAAATTTTGCGGTGGCCGGAGGTAATTTTCCGCGACTGCAACGGCTCTCAATGCATGACGATGTAGTTAATGCCATGCGATGGTGCGTTCCGGTGATTGACAGATGCGTTGATTTCGCGGAATTACCATAAAACGTTCCCTTGACGTGACGCGAGAAGCGAATCAGCACTCCGATGGAGAGGATAACAGTTCCTTCTTCAGCAGAATGCGTATGTAGTAAACACCAATAAAAAATTAACGTGAATGGTGAACAAGCACTACAAAATGCCTCTATTACGGACGGGGTGTTTCCAAAGCTGCAAATATTATCGACATAAAGCAAACTTTGCATGAATTAACAGATCGTTGATCATCATCTTAGAAAACCACGTAAAACCAAATCGATAATGCGTGAGTACATAGAATTAATTATGAATTCATATTTTCCATACAAATTCTACACTCCAAGGTATCACGATTATAAGAAAAAAGAAAATCATATTTTTTGGAAGACGTAAACTAAAGACAGAATATACACTGTAATATGAGTGCTTGAACTAGCCGAATCCAATACTTACTTTCTACATCTATGTACTATCCGGCGAGCTGGAGAATGGATATGTGGCATCGGGGTGTTCGGACACCAGCCGTGGATAGGTGTCAGTAATAAGGTATTGGGAGGTGAAAGGGTGAAGTGCATTATGGGAGTGCATTGAGCGGAGCTCAGTTTTTTATATGGTCACTTAATGTGAGTAGAAAGAACGAATTTTTGAAACTATCTGTTCTTAAATGTATCTCTCTTGTTTTTTCAAATCTATCACAACTAGAGATGTAGCATGTCGTTAAAATAATATTGTCTATGTTGCTCTGAAACACACCAGTTCTGAGTGGCTCAACTAAGCTTAGCCTAACGTGAAGCCTCAGAGTTTCTAGCGACTCCTAACTTTATTCATTGGTCGTTCACATATAAGATTGGTTGACTGCAGCCCTCCACTATTCCCTTTTTAATGCTAGTTCCCTTACCTTCTGGTATCTCTTCCTATATACTGTCCTCTTAATTTGGTTCACGAAATTATTCTTGGGTCTTCCTCTGGGGACTTTTCCCTCTATTTTACCTTCAAAAGGCTCCTAACTTAATGCATATGAAAGCTGTGAAATACTGTTTATTCGTGGCAGTTTCAAATGGAGAGCGGTACTTCCCTTAGTATTTAATTAATTTTGTTGTCATATTTTTTTCTCTCCAGGGTCCCTAATGCTCAATCCTCAAACTGTAGTATATATATGATTTGATTTGGGACAAATACATCTATGAGCTGAATCCTTTTAAAGCATTCATGATGAAAATCCTAATGCTCAACCCTCAAACTGTAGTATATATACATATATATACTACAGGGATATCCCCACCGTGGAAAACCGAGGGAAAAATACAAGGGCCAACTTAAACTTGATATAGCATAGCAGTGCTCTAAGTATATAAATAAAGTGATGGGACAGGGTAGAATGTTGGGATCAACCTTATGATTGAACGACTGGGATTAATGGATATTGGCTAACGTTCTTCATGAGATACGCTCGGTAAAACTTTGAGGGGCAAACTAGAAAAATTATATTGTAGATCTGTGGGGCCAGCCGTTATGAAACTTGAAAATATCACTTCATTAGTGTACATGGGTAACGAGTCGGAACCCGAAACGTCGGCTGCCTATGACCAACTTACCCGGTGGCGAGCCCGAGAAATGTACACTAATGTTATTCGCCGGGAAAGTGTTAAATCATGCATCACTTCATTAGTATCACATATAAGTTTGGCCATCGTTTTAGGAGAATCTGATTAGACTAATATTAAAATTTTTTTAAATATTGCAAAGTTTAGCTGAAGATGTTAAATTTCTGCACATTTGGTTATAAATCAATTATTCTACAATCCGGGTCGTTTCAAATAGAAATATGTGGAAGAAAAAAGTTGCAAGTTATCATCAACATATTATCAAATTTCATGAAGTTACGCCTAAAACCACCAATTCTGCACACTTATTTACAAAGAATTCAAAAGAGATATGGTACTTTCTCTCTAAAAGCTGATAGAGAAACCTAAAAGATGATGTCGCCTATGCGACGAAACCGGTCGACTTGAAATAAAAACTGTGAAAAAGTACCATATCTCTTTTGAATTCTTTAGAATGGATTTTCTCCAAGTAAAGTCTGAAACAATCGAGTTTAACACTTATTTACAGTCGAATATTTAATTTAAACACTAATTTAAATTCAATAATTAAAAATTTCAAAAAGTTAATAAATAATTAACGGAGGTAACAGATATTTAGGCCTTTTTTCCTAAGAAATAAGGTAAAATAGCTGTCTGAGATTCATCGTAAGTTTCAGTTCATTGTGATCATTACTGAGAAATATCGCTTTGAAAAAGATAAATCATTACTGCAATTGACCAATTAGTAGCTGGGAAGCATACATGAATATGATGGAAGGAATATTGTACCTCCAAATATTCAAAGTCGAATTTTTCAGGAGATATGTGGACTGATATTAATTGATGTGTTGCGAGATGCTTCCTAGAATTATGCCCATTCTTGTTAATTAAATAAAACATAACGAAGGTATTTTTTACTACGGGGTAATGTGAGCCTTTTATGGAGCTATGTGTTTTTCTTTCTTCTGGTCAATATATTCAAATTATCGTGTCCGGAAAGGAAAAACGGATACGGAGGTCCCTTAGTGAAAAACAACCTTTGGAAGGTTCTCAAAGCGTGGGTCAAGCTGAAAGGTTAGAGTTTGAACTCATGGGATGGAGACACTCTCATCTGCGTACGGATTAGACAGAGAGAGAAATCAAACGTACATGGAACCTGTTCGGATTTGACGGCCAATCGATCAGTCAATACCCGCATCACTCCCTTAATCCCGTGACTGTCCCCTCAAACGCTTTACACCAGCCCGTAACATTGGTAAGTACCCTCGATTTTGCCTGCCGGCTACTAGTGACAAAGCTACTCTTTCATCCGCCCAGGGCGGTCCTTCAATAGCTGCCCTTCCAGTGGGAACATACAATGCGCATAAAACCTTTGTAGACAACATTTAAAAAAGTTAAATTAAGAAAAGAATAATTTGGGCTCTTTCATTTATCGATGAGAATTTTAATTATTGGGGTAATTTGCTAAATGAGGATAGGTTAAAATGGAAGAATATAGAAACCCTCTACTTGCTATCCTTGAGAGTAGGGGTATATCTACGCACACACCTTCTTTTTCACCTCAGAATACCCACTAAATCTCTCTTCATTTCATCCACAAAACTTGTTCTCTTTCCTCTGCTCCCTCGCTTGAACAAGATGTCTCCTGTTTCATGGCCGTATGCAACCCTTCATCCTTTACTATTTCTTCTAATCACAAAATTTGACTTTGACTGATCTCCTCCATAAGTTTTCTCTTCTCCACCGTCATTCCGAGCTCTCCCTTCTTTGTCTTTATATCCGTCCACCTTTTAGTCTTCTCCACACCCACATCTCGACTGCCCGTGGTCTATTCTCTTCTTCCTCTCTCTGAGTCTCCACCATTTAATATGACAGTCCACATTAAACTCTTCGTCAGTCTCTTCTTCACATGTTTACCTAAAGTCCCAGCCATCAACTCCGTCTTATTGCTAACTTGTTTCTTTCGCCACAAAAGTAAAAATTTATCCTTCCGGCTTTTATATAACAATTCATAATATCATCAAAATCGTTAGCTAATTATATTGAATTTATGTAGACAATATATAATGATTCGTAAATCGTCATTGTTGTTTGACAAATTGTTGGACAATTTAACCCTCTATGGAGGGAATTATGAAATATCAGCATGAAAAAAATACTACTACTATATTAGTTTTTTAAAGTGCTATTTAAGCATTAAAAATTGCAACTTATTTGATAATGGCATTTATTTTGAAATATGGCATATTTTTATTCTATATATTTAGTTTAAAATAATACTTTACATAATAATATTTACGCAATGTATACTTCAACATTACCTTCATAACGCACATTTTTTACATTTCCCCAATCTTTTCTTCACATGACGGCTGAAACTATTAATTTCAGAGCTCCACCAGGCACGCCATTGTCAATGAATAGCGTCACACATTCATATATCCAAATTGTTTGATAAACCGCCGGAAGAAGTGCAACTTTATGCACACATTATCCGAAGTGTTACAATTCTGTCTAGCGCAGAAGCTAAATGGATAATCCTCTAAAGAAACATATATTTTAATGATTTTGAAACGACAAATTTGACTCGCTCGTCCATAGAGGGATAAATAGTTCATTGCTTAGGTATATTTTTCTTAACAACGGTTTAGATTTTTTTGAATAACTGTTGTGCCACTTCATAGAAAAGTGCTGCCCAAGAGGCGGATCGCCTCTGCTCTCTCCATACGTCGCTTTCATCGTAATTAGAATCATTGAAGTCCAGGAAAGCGTGGAAGAAAAGCCTTGTCCACACCACACGAGATCTTTGGAAGTCTCCTAGGATGGACTGGGAGGGGGACGAGTTGGGAGTTTTGGCCGGCCGTGATCCTCGTCGCTTGTTGACTTGAGAGAGGACTTTGTTTATGGTGCGGAATGACCGCGGCCATCAATAACGCCGACACCGTCGCTTAGGGGGCAGGGGAAAGGAGAAAGAGCGATGGGTGCGGTAAATTGGGGAGATGAAGAAGGCCACGGAGGAGGGATGGAGGACAGGATTTGGGAGGGAGAGGGGGAGGGAGGGAGAGGGGGAGGGAGGGAGAGGGGGAGGGAGGGAGGCTGGCAAATCTTCAGGCAGATCTTAGCGATATTTCGATGCATTGGCTACGATATTTGGGATGTATTGCTACCAGAAATGTATGGGCACGTGATTTAATGCATTACTATATAAAGGTAGCTATTGAGGTGATATTCAGCTATAGAATAACAGTCACATTTTATATGTGCTTTATATATTAATGCTGGTGTTGCCAGCTTATTCATTTTCATTTTACACTGAGTGTTGTAACATATTGCCTACTAGCGTATTTCGATGCGTTGGCTGCAATATTTGGATGCATTGCTACTAGAACTGAAGGATCACGCGATGTTATACATTAATATATAAAGGTTGCTCTTAAGGTGATATTCAGCTATAGAATAAAAGTCACAGTTTATATGAGCTTGCTTTATATATGTGTTTTAGCTGGTGTTGCCAGTTAATTCATTTTAATTTTACCCTGGGTGTCTTGCTATTTTACCTCCTAGCATATTTTGATGCGTTGCCTACAATATTTGGGATGTATTGCGACTATAAATGCAGGGGGATGCGGTGTATCACATTAATGTACAAAGTTTGCTATTATGGTGATATTAAGCTGTAGAATAACAGTCACATGTTTGCCATCAAATAAACTATATCAGAACACATATTTAAGGTATATATAAGTATTTAAATGAGTTATAATTGGTCATTTTTCAGAATATTGATTAGCTGTTCACATTGGTAAAACCCAAGTGCAGTCAGGTGATCACCAAATTGTATGCAAATTTATCGCTGAATATAAAATGGAAGCCTGGCAATTTTTTACTTAAGCTGCAACGGAGGTTGACTATGTGCGAATTATAACTACCATCACTTCATACTGCCAATGAGGTCCGCGCTCACACATCGAAGTGCTACTTGCATGAGATATGTTACACTCCTTTTGTGTCAGCGATTTCCGTGGATGAAGCCACCTTAAATATGATTAAATATTTAATAACAATTTGCACACAGTTAGTTGGCGTTGCAATGCATTTAAATCGTTCATTTTGTGCAATAATATGTGATTCTGTTTGATGTTATACAATTAAAGACGATATGGGTACGATTATTCATGGAATATTGACCAGTAAACGATTTAAAAGCAAGAAGTTAACTGTGGAAACGGCGAATTAAAAGTGCGATGTGATGTGATATTGTAATGAATGATAAACGACAGATGATTTAAAGGCAATCTTTCTGATAATATAATGCAATGTGCCAAACTTGCACGATGAGATAAATATATGTGCAATAGCTGGTTTGTAAAGTTATTCATTTTCATTTTACACTGGGTGTTTAACTATTTTTCCTACTTCTTACCTTCAGAAAAAAGTTCCATTCGATTACGTGCATCTGATGCGATTGATCATTTATTTATAGGAATTCTGTAATAGCCACATTATTCACACTACAACACTCATCTTTCCAATGGAACTCATGGAAAGAGGTATTCAATTACTTACTCAAATTCAATGGAAGGCGTTATGAATAATGCGCTATCATGTGACAGGATGCAGTTTAAGTAAATTAATGGTTTTTATATTGAGTGAGATTAGGCCTTCACCGAATTATCTCACATTTCACCCATTGTTTACACCAAAAAATCCTCCATTAATTGAGCGGTCATGCTTTTCACCCCGACAATGCTCAAGCACGGGACCTTCTGATTGTAAAGCGAGAAAATTACCACGCAAGGAACAGGCGTAAAAATCTAGATGATAAATAAAAAAATTGGAAAATGTACACTAAAGTAATTTCACAGATTCAGGCGAGATATCGTGGAAGTTCGTTATATTTTAGCAGAAACAACAATTACACTATTCCACAAGGTATTTTAATGCTTACAAGTTCAAACGGATAGTACGCATTAAAATACCTTGTGGAATAGTACACGAAAGTATCTCACGGCATCCAACTTCTCGCAATTTGCGAATCCGCCCTTTCCTCTGCCATGTTAAGCTTACATCGAAGTACGATACTCCAAATCGAACATCGACCTAGAGCCCCTTACAAGGACGGACCCCTCAGGGCACCGACCCGGGATGAGGAGGGGTGTGTGGGAGGGAGGCCTCGAAGGATGTGGGGGGGGGGAATAGTGGGGAGGAAGGGTGTGGAGGGATAAGACGGGCTTGCCAAGGGTGGGCAAAACGCCTTGGGATCAAAAAACTGCGAAGGATTTCGTCGACCGGGGGGGGGGAAGGTGGGTCGCTCGAACGAACTGTGGGCGAATTTCCTCTTCCTCCACCCTGAGGAGAAGGAGACGGATAGGATAGGACGGGAGAGTTGTGGAGATGGGATGGAGAGGAGATTCCATGGTTCGACGGAAAGGACCACTTGGGGTGGATGGGGTGGGACGGACAGGAGAGCAGGGTGGAGGGAACGGAACTACGGGGATGGGGTGGACAGGGGTGGACGGTTTGACGTGAGTGTGGGAAGACATACCAGGGGCAGGGAGGGGGGGAGTTCGTACGAGACGAGGGAGAGGGAAAGCTCTCCGAAAGGTTTTCGGGGGAGGAGTATGGCGGAGCAGGGGACAGTGGATGGAGTAGGGGGAGAAGTTGTAATCAATTACGTGGCCAGGAAGGCGGCAAATTGGTCGCTAGGAATAGGGTTCTCTGGGTGTCTCTGGATGGAAAAGGGGTGGTTGAGTGGAGAGGTTTTGTGTGGGGTCGGGGAAGGGAGAAGTGCTTCGGGGGGTCGTGGACAGGAGACGAGGCTCCCAAGGACTGAGCCGAGTTATTTTTTTCTCCACTGTGCGGTCAACAGTTTAGTGCCTATGTGTCGCGAGGGAAAAAGTGATCCTCGAGGCGATGATCTATAGCCTCCATTCGGAATATTCTACGTTCCATTCAATCTTTAATCCCCTCTGTCGCACAGACCTTGAATATTGTCCACAAAGCGTGAAGGAAAAAAATGCGCGGGAATCAGTGAAGTACTTCTTCTCCAGGTAATGTTTTTAAATTCTTACTTTCCAAGTTAAAGTACCATGTGTAAGTGTTTTGATTCTCGATATTAAAAGTAATAATAATATTGTCTTTATTGGGGCGAGTTTGAGACTGAGGCAGTTAGTTCCTTCTTCCATCTAACACTTTATCAGAAAAATACATGAAAAATGTGAAGAAAGGACGTAATGAAATAAGGAAATGATATCCTTGACGAAATAACCCACTACAGGAAAACACCCACAAATGAAAGGGAGTGTGAAAAATCTGCAAAAAACTACAGACATATGAAGCTAACGTAACACCAACAAAGACAATGCATGAAATGCGCATGAAATAATCATAATGAAAGGGTAATTTATACATAACTGCAAGATTCAAAATAAATAAATAAATGATAAGAAAATAAAAAATAAAAACATGATAAGAAAGTATAAATGAATAAAAAATAAAATAGTATGAATGAACAAATAACATAAAGATAAATAGTTAAATAAAATAAACTAAACAACAAAAAGTAACTCAGGAAAATAATATAAAAATAACTTAATAAAAAATGACTTAATCATATACAGTAAATAAATAGTTAAAAAGTGAGTCTTAACCAACAAAATATTATCCAATTTCCCTATATTCTACATGGCAAGTCTCATAAGAATTTCTTGTAAAATGCCACGCTCAAGCCTTTTGGATTCCAATTCTTAGAAATAAAATTTCTCATTTGAATCCTACCCGTTCTCTAATACCTGTGGTCAGGAAATCCTCTTCATCTTTCAGTAATCATGGATAATTGAAATTGAAATACCAAGTTAAACTGTGCATAGGATGATGCAATATCTAACTTTGGCTTCGCCTTAAAAAGTCGAGATTAACTCTTACTCAAGCCAACTTGTTGCTTGAGAATAAGTATGACGCCTAGACGGGTCAGAAAATATAAATCCTGAGTTTTGCAGCGTAAAATATCTCAGCTCCAATTCATAACTATGTCTGAACTATTTCAAGTTTAAGTGGGTAGAAAACAATCTTGGATCAAATTTCACCTAAGTGCACCTATTTATGCATTGGAACTATCATACAACAGTGAAAATGGTACTACATATATGTTTTAAACTTATACTTAAATTTATCACTTAAAATTTAAGAAGTAAATTGCGCGATATTCAAAATTTTGGCAAAATTGTGCTGAAAAACTTTGTTTTCTAATATTGCACTCGGCGTGACACCTTGATATTCGTAATCGAGAATTTTAATTCTATAAAACGAGTAATTTTGCGTTTTGCAAGAATCCGAGATTATAAAACCGAATTAAAACGAAAAAAATGTCATATTCCTTGAAACTGCCGAAGGGCAATTCAATATAACTCAATTTTTCGCATTTATCCGATAAGAACAAGAGTATGCGAACGTTCACAAAAATATGTCCCTAAGAAGAAAAGGTATCCAACCTCCTTTAAAAGTGATAATAAGATTACAATTCAGAGTTCAAGGTTATACCATTACGATTTCTACCAAAAGCTGGAGAAAGATGCAAATTATTCAGGCCGTAAACCCGGGAGTAAATTACAAAGAAAATGCCATGAGAAAAAATTAGCCTAGATCGAGAAACGAACCATGGACCTTTGGCTTTCCGGGCCAATGTGCAGACTACTACACAACTCAGGCTTCCCTGTCCAGGCCAACTTTTTCTCATGGCAATTTCATTTTGGCTGGGGAAAGAGACTGGGACAAGTTCGAATTCCAACGATGGGTTGGTTAGCTGAGTCGGTTTTAAGTTCAAGGCGAATAGTGAGTACGCTCCAGCTCTTCATTTGAACCACAGGAGACAGTCATTAAGATATTGCGATAGCAAGTAGGGTACTTGTGCAAGTAGAGAGACTCGTTATATCGAACGTGCTCACCAGAAATTCTGACCACCGATCCGATGAAAATCGTTAGTCAGATGGTGAGGAGGAAGCGTGATCGGCCCAATTTTATTCATTATTTATATTAATCACCTAAGTTCTCGAGTTAGCAGTAACTTAGTTTTATTTGCAGAAGTTACAGTCATCAACTGTTAAATAAGCGAAGACGTAGACTTTGGAGTTCTGTCATCGAACCTTCACAAAACTCATTCGTATTGCCAGGAGTAGGGGTTAGAATTAAATATCTGTAAATGCACAGTTCACTTCCTGCGAAAGTCATCACACAAATGCCATACCTTTTATTTGGGTGGAGTAAGCATAAAATCTTCAGATACAGTAAACTATCTTGGAATTACCTTAACTTCTGATATACCAAGGGGAACTCACAAAACAACATGTGCGGTACTATATTAAAGACACTAGATTTGGTTGAGCGTATAATAGGAAGGTCCTTCGATGGAAAAGTAAAAGAGAAGCAACTTCACTCTAGTCAGGCTATGCCTCGAATACTCAGCGAAAATTTGGGACTCTGGTCATGAGGATTAAACCAAAAAGTTAATAAAATAAAAGCAGCATGATTCGTTAAAACTGCTAATAGCGAACATATAGTGTCTTAAGAGGACGCATCATACCCTTTGATAGGGAAAAGTTCAGTCAAAAATCCACAAGATGGCGTCACTCGCACCCGATCGAGGCGTTTTGGTGTCAAGAGTCTCCTACTCCAGGATAACTCTCGCACGGGGAAACAGTCGTCGGTAAGTTGTAGCCAAGTCTCCGGCGCGTAAGTGCAGGCAGCGCTAAGATCTGTGAAAGTAGACTGAACTAATTGCATCACCGTCCGAGCACATCATGGCCGAAAACCATTCAGGTAGCTTGTCGAAATATACCAATTACAGATTATATCTTACAACCGTGACGGCTGTTACTTAGCATTCCGATAGAGGAGGGATTTATACATCTCCATTAGTTTTAGATATGTCAATAATAATAATAGTTTTTATAAAAATATACCCTACATCTTGCCGTTTTCCCGATGGTTTAATTATGCTCCGGGATAAAATTTTCATGTTTCAGATACGAGTCTCCCTTGGCAAAGGTCTATTCTTTATACTATAAAAATTTCAAGTTGATGACGTAAGACTTTAACAAAAAAACTGGGGTCGGAAATCATCACAAATCCGACCTGTTGAGCGGGTGTGATGCGTCGCCTTAAGGCCGTTTTACACGGGGCATGTAATTGCACTAGCTACTGTATGTGCAATCGTGAACTTCAAAATGCACCGTGTAAAGCGGCGAAATTCGAGAACGAATGCACGAATGCATGAATGCGAGACGTCAGAATAGCCCCTGCTCTAATTCGGTGGTCGCATTCTTGTAATTTGTACGAATAGCACTCCATTTAGCGGTCGCAGAATTAACGACATCCAAGTTCACGGGAATTTGACTGACGAAAAGGTTCGATAACCTGAGCGATGGGTGTTTACAGTTAATCTTTGTGTGGGAGGATATTTGCAGTTACTTATATTGTTATTTATTTAGATAGATATTTTATAGCTCGTTAAATTGTTCCTCTGTCATCCGCATAAAATTGCGGTAGCCATTCCTGTCTTCTACAGCCGGCTCCTGTTGGACCATATTAAGATTTCCCGTTCCCTCCTCTCGCCTACGGATCCACTCCCGCATCCAAAGTGCTCTTCTGGCTCTTCTCCTGTGGTTACGCCATTCTATGAGCTCTGCGGCCCCGATCATAATTCCCACTACTGCTAGCTCTGCAGCGATCAATGCAGCCTCCTCCTGATCCTTTATTTTTCTCACAGAGAGAGAGTGACTCAATGTCAATATCACAGAATCCCACAATCACCACAACCTTATTTTTCACTGAATGCCAACAACGTCGCGTACAGAATATCGTATCTCTCCTGTTTGAACAAAACACTCGCTCTTAGCGTACTTATCAGACGACTGGAATTCAGGAATGAATGCATGCTTACGACCACCGTGTAAAGCAGTCACGCATTCGTTTTCGCAATAATTATTGCACAGCAGATTGCGGAATTAATGCAGTGTTAAGTTGTGCAATTTCGTGCCCCGTGTAAAACTGCCTTTACAACTTCTATAGGGATTAAGATGGGAGCCCCTAGAGACTTGGAGGCTAAATACCAGGCTTGGTTTGCTTGAGGAATTTATAGCTGGTGTGTTTCAGAGCAACATAGAACATATTACTATGAAGCCTCACTAAATATCTAGATCTGACGGAAGCAGTAAAAATAAGAGAAAGACATTACCAAACAGATAGGTACAAAAACTCGTTCTTTCGGCGCACAATAGGCGACCTCTATAAAAACTAAGCTCTATCAAATACACTCCCATACTGCACGATACCATTTCATCTCTCTTAGCTTAACCCTTACATCTTTACACGGCTGGTGTTCAAATACCCCCGGCCACAAGCCCATGCAGCGGCTCGCAGGGTAGTGTATATATGTAGATGTAAGACACGTGATCTTATTGCCGGGCAGAATTGGGTAGTGAGTCCGGCAGTCTAACCGTTTTTGCGGTGTGCTTCATCGTAAGGAGAGAGTGAGGGTCCAAAATTATCAGAGGGAGGGTAGATCCAGGTCTATTATCGATTCCAAGGTAAGTGTATGATATGCGAAGGTGAAGGGCGTTTCATCGGCGCGTGTATGGCAATGCTCGATGACGACCAGAGAGTCTGAGGAAGAGAAGGCAGAGATAGAAACGCTCCACCCATGAGGCTGATTTGCGACACTCCTCTCCCTGGCCATTGCTACCAAGTTCTTAGAATAATAAAGTAATACTAACATACAAATTCCACGTATCTGTTTCTTCATTCGACTATAACCCCATTATTTCATCATTTTTAGAGCAACGAAGCACCCTCCTTTTATGAAGGTCCATTACTGAGGCACACGACCAAAATAGGTTTATTATCCTCTCATGTATAATCAAAAACTTTGACCGGCCTCAGTGGCGTTGGGGTAAAGTCCTCGCCTGCCAAACCGAAGGTCGCGGGTTCGAGTCCCACCTGGGTAGGATATTTACACCTCCCTGGGCATGGTTGTGTGTGTTTGTCGATGTATTAAATACCTAATAATTGGCTTCGGCTGTTGGGTATAAAGAAGTTATTATTATTATAAATCTCCCGTCTTTTACCACAAGCGCTTCTCAGGTACCCCATTCCTTCTTCATCCAGTGTGCTCTGTTGCAAATCATCACTCAACCAGATTTCACTGCCACGCATTAACACTTGTAGGAGAACACTTCTGCAAAATGCAATCATACTGGATTCTCTTGACAAATTGTTATTCCTAGATACGATCATGGACCCCTCTAAACCTCCCTCTTCAATTTATTCAACATGTTTTAGCAACTATCGCATACCTTCCTCCAGTTTTAACCCGCAGCCATAGCGATTTACAGTCATGTGTTACAAAGTTCAGTTACGGGAGAAACTAGACGCAACAGCGTACAGGAAAACACGTTAAGATTAGGTTAGAATGCATGGATAGAAATGAAGAAAAGAAAGAAAAGTGAGCGAAATATTTCATAGAAGAGTAATCAAGGTGGAATTTGGCCACACGCACCTAAACACAAGTTGGAAATAAGGGATAACGAAAAACAGCCATATGTAATTGTTCAGAGTTTTCGTTCAATGATTCTGAAGGCACAGATCTATGGCATATTATTCAAATTAAAAGCATTATACTATGATGTATGATAATGAAATAATTATTACAAGGTCTAAAATCCTTCTTTATTTCTTTCAAGTAATTGCTACCATGGGATTGTGGAGACATTGCGGTAGAATAAATGTGAATGGGGAAACTGTGTAAAAACTATCATGTGTAGCGTAGTACTGTATGGTTCGGAAGTATGAACCATTGCAAAACCTAACCAGAAAAGGCTAGAAACCTGGTGCTGAAGGGGGATACTGAAGGCAAAGGGGACGGGCAAAATATGAAATGATGAAGTGTACAGAAGAATAGAAGAGGAAAGTACCATGTGGAACACGATATAGAAAAAAAGAGCAAGATGGATTTGACACAGCTTCATTTGAAGATTAAATGAGTTTGGAAAGAACATAGTTGAAGGAAAAATGGAGGGGAAGTCCTTAGAGGAAGACCCAGGAATAAGTTCATGGATCAAATAAAGAGGGAAGTACATAGGATGAGGAACCAGGGGGTAAGGGAACTAGCATTAGATAGGGAAGGGTGGAGGGCTGTAGTCAACCAATCCTAGGATTGAACAACAAATGAAATGACGTGTGAAAGGATGACGACGTCCGTCCAGCCTTAATATCCTCATTGTTGATCTATTCAGCGTAAAATTTTCATCCCGCTTTCAAGAGCCAGTCAGACGCACAGAATTTTGTAATTCGGATAATGTACTATCAGTTGACTTGCGCTGATTAAGTAGCTGTGACAAGAAACGTTCTACTCATGTGTAAGCACCTCTTTCTGAGAGCTCATTTTGAAACGCTGTGACGTTTTCGTAGACATGCAGAACGTGCTTGTTGAATGAGGAGCCACGATTAGAAGAGATGGAGCGAGCAAGAGAGAGAGAGAGAGAGAGAGAGAGAGGGAACAGCTTGCGTGTTGGTGGTGATCTCAGATAGCAAGAGCCGCCGCCACCAACCGAATCCACAATCCCTTTCACCCATCCCTACAGGGCTTCCGTGTTTCCAAAGGGACGGAAAGGTGGGGGTTTGTATGGATCTAGAAAGGCTCCAGGACCGACGCGGAGGACGAGGGATGCAAGGGTTTTTGAGGTCGACCGGAGGGCTTTCGGAAACTGCTGCCGTCGAAGGTGTCAGGGGTTGTGTTCAGACGAGAGGTTGAGGAGATCAGGCTAGGGTTGTTTGAAAGGGATTTATGATGAGATTCCCCCCTGGCGTGGGGGAATTAGACGGTCGGGAGAATGGATTCGGCAGGGCATTTGTTTATTAGATTCCGGTCGATGTTTTCGGTCAGGTGCCCGCCCGGCTCGGATTTACCGCGTCTCCAACGACTCCCTTTTCAAAGCTCAAGCCAACAGTGCTCGGTCGTCTGTATTTTTCACGCGTCTCCAGACGGCCGAGACGATGAACCAAACCGCAGTCTTCAGGCACGCAAGGGCTCGGTTTGGAATCGTGGGGATTAAACTACGCCGTGACCTGCAGCGTGTGAAATTCGTATGGTCATAGTTTGGCGCAAGGTCGGATTCCTTTCCATACCTTCCGAAGCGTTTTCTCTCCGACAAATCTCTGGTTGCCCCGTAAAATCACACAACTCCGAGTTCAGGTCAGGGTTTCATGAGTAATCATTCGCGTCTGAGCCCGGTTTGCCACGGTGGATCTGCGTTCGCTAAGTGAACTAGGCTATCTATAGCCCGTTGGGGTCACACATTCGAGTCTATTCATGTGGGTTACGCGACGGAATGCAAAGCCAAAGATAGTAGATTCAACACCGTGGAAATTAGCATTAGCTCTTTAGGCATTGGTTTGAAGGCAACTCAGAGAAGGCAATTTCCGCAATAGGATGGAAAGCATAAAAAAATATAAAATGATGTATAAATAAATTCTTTCAAAAAACGCACCTTCCATTAGGATACGATGAAAAATACCTCGTCATAGTTTATTTACGGAAAAATTTATACTTATTTCATTTAAAATCACTGCTATATTAACGAATATACCTACTTCTATCGCATTCCTACACTACCATGATTTATGATTGATAATGTTGTATGTGGTACCTGATTTTTCATTTTCGTGAATACAATAATATTACGTCATAAGTCCACGCAAGTGTCTCCGTAAAAAAATAACAATAAGACTCAGGTTTCTCTCAGGGCCTTTCATTTTGCCTCCGAAGAAGCGAATTTTATCCTTCCTATATGTGAGTCTCTCAAAAACAGATGCATTTGAAGAAGAGACAAAATATTAAAAGGCGAAAAGGTGATTTCGCTTGAATCCATATTAAAATATTTGTGGAAAAGTATAAGGATTGTTTTAATATGGATTCAAATATAAAACACTTCCACGAAATGACGCCAGAGGGTGTAAAGTTTACTGGTGATTTTGCTTCTTTGAAAATTTTGAAAAATCTACAGTCCACCCATATTTCGAATATTATGAATTTCGATGAATTATGAGCCAAAGTATAATTCTTATTGTACGTAAAATATGACGTCCTTTTGACTTCAACTGTATATAAATGCGGTACATCAACTCTCTTAACTATGGTCCACGGTTGCCAGAGTTGACTAATGCATTCGAAGCTCGCCGGTGGCCAAGGCATGGAGTCAAATAACGTGACCTTAGATAGTGAACGGAAGTGTTTATCAACCTGGGACACCGCGACATGCATTTGCGTGTTTACGGTCCCTGTGATAGCAAATCTGAGGCAAATGTGTTAGGAAATAACAGTAAACAGGCAGGGCTCGAGTATTTGCTCAATTAACGATCATTCAGGGGCTAAACTTGCTTCTCTTACGACAGTACCAGGGGTCCTAACTAACTACTCTCCTATTTCACTCGATTTGCCTATTAATTAAAAACAAATATCCTCCTCTCTCGTCCGCTTTCAAAAACTAAAATGTAATGACTGGTGAAAATAGTTTGTCGTTCCGTTTATAAGACGGAAATATGCGTCCAATTACGATATGAGTACGCTCCCATTTTCAAAAAGTAAGCATGAATTAATTATAACTGGCAGAAATTTGGTATGTTTCCCGCATTTTTGCAAGGATTTATCTCACATGGTATAAGAATAGTGTACCGGTTGAAATATGCATTTGGCATCGTAAGGCTTAGTGAATACAAATATTTTATGCGTGAAAACCACTGAAGTAAGCAAAAAAGAGTTCCTTTGCAGTTACTCCAAAAATTTTATTGGTATTTTTCATATTGATCATAGGTCCCATTAAGAATTATGTATAGGATGCCTCCACAGCCGTTGTCTGAAAAGCTTATGCCTACTACTTTATTTGTTATATGCATATGGATAGATAATAGGAGAGCATGGTAGCTCGCACGGCAGTGACTCGTCACATCACTCCTCATATTCTCCTCAAAATGTCTTCTCACTATCGAAGGGTAAATTTGAAGTGTGCCCAAATTGTTTATGTAGCAGCATTAAGAGTTTGAGCGTACTATTTTAACTTGTGTGCGTACGCTATGCTTCCAGATCATATATCTTCCTCAGATATCTGTGACATATTTGAAATTTTGGGAGGGAGAGAGAGAAATATCATGGAGAAACTTTAATCACTAAAATGTCCAAAAAGTTGGAACCAGACTACAATTTGTGACTGTGCCATCATTAGCCGATAGCAGTACATGATAGGTCCACGCCCGTCTTTAAAGAGCAAGTCATTGCCAGCTTTATTCGGTTTGTTAAATGTTTCAATTAGCTATTTCAGATATTATACATTTATTTTTCCATCAAATATAATATAACTGTGATACAGAGCGGAAAAGCTTGATGTTTGATGGATGCAAACGGCCGGAGAGCAATATCTTTTCCTGAGTTTTCAATGAAAAATTCGCTTGGCCCAAATTTACGATTTCATCTCCTCATTATCTTTTAGATATCCTCGAACGAAATTTACGGTTCGCCCACTGGAGGGCAACTTCCTCAAGTATGGGTTGCGTTACCATCCATTTAATCACTAACTGGTGATTCTCACAGAGAGAAAGGTATAGCTTCTGTTTCATTTTATCAAAATGTACCAAGTAAATAGGCAGGATGCGTAAGATTCTCCTCCGTACAGTTTCATACGAAAATGTCTGATCTGTTTCCAGTTACAAATTGTCCACACCTTGAAACGACATAGAATATAGCCCATAGCCGTCACAGACCCTTTCACTCTTTTAATTCACAGGTATGTTGAGAAAATAATACGAAAAGCAATTGATTTTGCACGAAAGGGTTTGAATTCAATTGGAAACTGAACTTTCTCTTTCCTGGAAGTGCCATATACGGATGCGGATATCTTGCATTAAGGTGGTTGAAGCAGTTATCATTTACGTACAGATTTGCGTAAAACTTCGCATACACGCACATTTTAGTAATATATATAAATATAAAATTACATAATACCGATTTGGTTTCTTTGCAAGTTAACGCATTTTAACTCGTAACCTTACGACACTTGACCCATATTTCGAAATGATTCGATGACATATGTACAGATTTTCTCCAGAGCGCAAAAGCATACCTTTAATAATTTGTTTGTAGTGGATTTTAATACACGCCGATGTATCAATTTGAATTAATAACACGCATTTACGGATGTTTTTTGCTTAAAATTCGAATTTCGCGCCGTACATCCAAATCAAAAGAGAGATTTATTTGAGATGAAATTTTAAAAATATAGTTCCTCAATCATCTCTATTACAGCATTTATTGTTATTTCCAACGCATAAGCAAATTGACTCTAGTGAAGTATGGTCCAAGACTTTAATCTCGACTTACTGGAAAAGTAATTTAATTGTGCAATCAACGACTAACGATTCACGTTCAAATTCCTTAAATTGTCTCTTCCTGAAGTCACGGAAATTAACGTCTGCTGATGACGAGCATGTCTTGCTAAAATCTATTTTTTTCTATTAATTACATATGCAACAGCTAATCGGAAGAATTTTGTTCAAAATTTACGAAATTTCAATTTCAGATCCATCTCCGTTCATATTGAGTTTTGAATTGGCAAAGAAACTAAATCACTGCATAATAGGAATAGCTAGCAACTATATTAGCGGAAAATTGTTGTGGCTAGAACATTACCTAATCATTTCATCAAGGTGATGCCCTCTTGACTTCAGAATACCACAGTCAGAGCGGCAACAGTGACTTTATGGAGATCACGCCTTGAGAGGATCACGAATGTGACAACCGCAGAGAAAAAATCCGCAAAAATCTTTGAATCGAACCCATATCATATGATTGAAAGACAATAGCTCACCATAGGTGACACTTTTGCATGCAAAACCTTAGATTCTAACGAATTTAACTGAAGAGTATTTTCCAGTGCTGAAAAATATGGCTTTGAATACTAGTCGGGGAAGCTCATTCTTTCACGAGAAGGTCCGCGTTCACATCAAGTCCAGAGTGAAGATTTTCCGATGACATTCCACTCCTTACGTAGATGCTGTGTGAAGGAAACTCCAAGTGTAATAATTGCTCCGAGGTATGGGGTTTTAAACCGTGTACCACATGACACGATTAGTTTTAGGAAGGTTGATGCAAATACCCGATTTCTCTCTATTATTCTGCTATTTGAGGTATTTCTTTTTATGCATGGAATTAGGTGTAGCTCATTCATTTTTTACATGCATCAGTTTCCTTCGATTTCTCTTTTAGCGAAGAAGAGGGAGTAATATCCTTATAATACCTGATTTTTCATTGGCTGTAACATTTTTCTAATTTTTGAAAAATTTAATTTCTACATTTTATCAAGCTAAAATGAACTTGCAATCCTATGAAAGAATTTCAACATTTACACATCATTGGACTTCTCAAAAATACAATTGTTATTTACTACATATAGATGTTTTCCTAATCAGAGAATGTAGACAAGTCATTTATCTTCGTATTTCACTCTTATGATTCAATGCATTCGCCGAGCATTATTAATTTTATCAAGGTAAATATAATTTTGCTTTAACCGCATTCTTGTTTAACAGTTTTTCCGCTTTAACAGTTCTTGAGCCCTCTCACATTAATCGGGATGAGTTAACTTTAACCTAAGCATGACCTAATTTCTGCATGTATATTTGAGTAAAAGGTGAATTCAGTAAAAAATAAGATTGTTGACGACAGATGACATAATTTATGGAGGACAAGACATTTTTATCGGAGATTTGTTTTGCAAAAACTAGTACGTAAATTTGTAAGGCCTGAATTAGTGCTGTAGTCAATGAATTGTGTGACCTTAGTTCATTGTAAGTAATCACATGTGTCCGAGCCAAAACACTTCTGAACTCAATGCAAATAATACTAACATTTACTGTCTAGTAAATAGAATGAATGAAATAAAAATTGTTTACATTTAAACAATTACCAGCAATGTTCCCCTCAAATTAATTGTCTTATTTCATTCGCATTGATAACAACCAATTGGGATATATATGTACTCCCGAATGGCAATGTACTTTAGGGCTGGCAGTAATTTTTCTTAGAGATGTGTGTAGAAGATAATGCCAAAGGATTAACATGATATAAAGACTTGATTCGATTTAACGGTTCAACTACATTCAGGTATGCATTCTGCGTTGTAGCCCTAAAAAACGCCTTTGGGAGAAACTCTTTCTTGCGTGGAATTTCTGCTCCCTCCGGCTTTCTACCATCGCAGCCTTTGTACCCAGTAGTAAGTAAATTTTCCCTAAATAAAACCTCTTTGAGCAAGATTTTTTTTCGCTTCCCTTTTATGTTCCACTTTAAAAGATAAATGCTTTGTTTCGGACTAGAGGCAGGGGCTCCCGAATCACTCGGGAAGTATTTTATTTATTACGACGTAATTTGTTCGTCGACAAATTAGTAACGAGGAAAATCGTATTACTCCGCTCCACTCTACTTGGAAATTACATGGGTTTTTGATGCGGAGAAGAGTTTAATTTTATGACTAACTTCCTTTTGCCATTCAAGATTTTGAATATTCAGATATTCATTTGAATATCCATAGCATTTTGACCTCCTTTATGAGTACTCTATATTCGAGAGAATTTCATATCCTTTGACTAGAAGAAATAATATTAGAACAACAAGGCCATCACCATACCGTGTGAAATGCTCGAGAAAAATTTTAACGAATAGATTTAGGAGAGATCGAGGAAGTGATTACAGTTAAAAGAGTTATTCATAGCCGTAATAGTTTTTTTGCTCTTTATTATATTTGAGGAATGCCATAAATTAGTCCTGTGCCGAAAACATTAGTAAAATGGGTGCATAGATATCATTTTGAGGCTTGAGCCTACGGAGAGTCTAACTGACATTTGAATCATTTTGCACATGCATAGTAATTGGAAAACGGGACGGTTTCTGATGCTCTACTAAATTGGTATTAGGCTTGTATTAATCGATGGTGAGCGTGTAATAAATGCTCTGAAGCTGCAGATGTAATGGTAGCTCAGTGCAGCAGCTCGCTGGTCATGCAATTACTTCCGCAGATAAAGCGTTCAAATTATCTATGCTGAATACATTTCCCAGCTTGCTTGATCCGATGAATTATACGAGGAAATCTCTCTCTTTCCCGTTCCAATTCTGTACAACGCACAGTATCTGCTAATGATTGACCGAACAACTTCTGAGCGCTATAATTGAAACGATCACGAAATCATTCGTCTTCTACACACGGAATAAAAATGATTAGTATTTGCCGTATTTTTTATAGTCTACCGACTTCCTTAAGTTGCATAACGTTCCCAAATTTTAGATTTAGATCGTCTTCATTTTGTACATAAAAAATTTACCTGTACACATTGCGCTAACGCGTAAAATCTGGGTGTAAAAAATGTGGTAGGCAGCAACTTCACTGAAAAGATAATTAAAAACCCCACCTTTTCATTGAAATACAATTAGCAAATATACTTCTTAACCTGCGTTTAATTTACAAATATTTTAAAAAAAATAATTTCTGGTCAAATTTGTCAGCGCAGAATTTCTCTTTCAGTATCCCCACTTATTTTTGAATAATTATTACTTTTTAGATGGACAATTGTGCTAATTTACCATAAATTGGATGTGAATGATAAAGCACTACTATTCAGCAAGAATATCGACACTTACGTTGCAATTTGTCGCTTAAATACTTCAATTATGATCTGCACATAAACATTAAGATAAGAGGTGAGTATTTACGACTACGCATATAATCTAAATATATCGCCCCGGAGAGGAGGCTGGAAAGCATAAAATGCTATGCCTGCGATTTTTCTGCATAAGCTAAGTTTTTGGCAAAGAGATCATATAAGCCAATAACATCCACACAGCAGTACTTAGTGTATAATTCTGAAATTACCAGGAGATTATGACCAGATCAAAAACGTTTGAAATCACATAGTGTGCGAGACCTGCACTGATTAGGGAATCCTAGGGAGCTCGCGGGAATTACTTATGTTTCACTATTGAATGCGATTTTTTCCATTATAATCTCATCATATTACAGTTTAGCAGCCGTATTTTCTTATATTTGTCTCATGTTCAAGTGGAGGCATTCACCATTTCCTGCAAAAGGGGCCTAGATTTTGAAAACCCGTCCTAGGAAGAGATTCACTGCATTTAAGTGAATAAAACTTCTACCAACCTTATGCTAATCCTTTCTTTAAGGTAACTTGAGCGAAATATCAATTCACCAAGAACTCAATGTATTTGTTTTCATTTTAAATAAAAATATCGAACCCTTCCAATGATACCAATCTATCAGCCCCTTACCGAACTACTTTCCAAGATTTTTGATGAAAAATACTAGTCCTTTTACATGGAAAATGGTACGTGAATGCTCTCCTAAGAGACCTAATTTAAAGTAATGAGGAATTTCTAACTTTTCGATCTCTTAAAAAATTGACAGGGTGTAGTTCGTAGTTTCCTTGACTATTTTTTTAAAAAAATCATTTTGTCACTGCAGTATTTTTTCAGAATCGCAAAATACTTTCCGTTGTGAAGGAGAATGAAGTGTACCGCGTGAAACAAATGAATCAAATTTGAAGAGAAAATAAGACTTTTGAAGATATTTTTATCTAATTTCTTATAATTTCAGGCCTATAAATGTGTATCATTGAACCATAAATAACGAAATATTTTATTTATCTTTCCTGCAGCTTTAGTCAAAGTAAAAACGTCAAACGGATAATTCAAACATGGTCACAATTATGACTATGGAATTATCTTACTCAAGCTACCTTAAACAATAGGAGGAAGAGAAAAATAAGTAGGCAAAATTATTTTGATTTTTCATTTTTGCCCTCTCGCTAGGTGTTTTGCGAATCAAGAGTATCGCAAATCTGCCACACTGCTGGTGACACGAGCACTTGGGCGTAGAGCGGTTGTTTACGTCACAGGATATTAAGGAAACTCTTGAAAAAGCAGTCAGGCATTCGTTGATGCGAAAGGAAATTTCCCGAGACGCGCGAAATGGAGGGGTATAATTCAGAAAAATGGGAAGAAAATAAAATCTCCCATCCTGAGCTGTAATATCTATAGGTTAACGTCTACGCGGTCATAATATTCGCGCGGCGTCGTCAAACTCCTGCGCTGCGTAGAAGGGTGAACCGTGTTGAGTGACAGATAAAGAGGAAGGGAGAGGGTGGGTAAAGGAGAAGGGCTGGCGATGAGAAAAGAGTCTCCATAGGGTTGCCAACATGTGCATTTTGACCCTGAGACCCTGGGTGAAACTGAGTATCTCCGGTCTCAAGATTTCAGATTTATTCTTTGGGTGAGTGTCAGGAGGGTAGCAATGGACTGTTAATATATCACCTATATATATTACGTACATAACGCAATACTATCTTTGAAATATGTTTTCGTAAATCAATTCATTTTTACGTTTTTTTGTCGGACAAATAAGTGAGTCGAAATATCGCCATTGTTGGCGACTTTTTGAAACCAGGACATTTATAGAACTGTCAAAAGAACAATGTCACATACCGTTTGATGAGTATTTTTTGTATTTTTATACATATATAAAGCGTATATTTTTGTGTATGAAATATTCAATTTAATTAATAATGAAAACAAACCAAATGTAGTCCAAAAATTAACCTTAATCGATCTTTTTTCAAATTTGTAGCAGCTGAGACTTCGCAATCAGGATAAATAGGCTGCCTCTTCTGAGCCCCCTGTTATTAGGCCTATATCTCTCAAGTCTAGAGCGCCTTGCAGTTGGTAACCCGATTCTCTCCCCACTTGTGTCTCAATCCCAGGACACGAAGGTCTTCGCCGTGGGAGGCGAGGAAAGGATAGAAAGGGAGAAGAACTTGGATGAGTAAGGGATCTTGTGGACGGAAAGGTTATACGCCTAGATTTTAGGCTTGGGGGAGCCAGCCGGCTCTGAAGGGGGAGAATAGGCTCAGGATACTGCGGGCTTTGAGGAGAGAGGGGTACGGCGAATACGACGGCTGATGTCAAAGGTAGGGGATGTCATAAGGCGTTAAGGGAAGGGTTAGAAAGGCCTAGGGAGCAGAGACTCATCAGGTGATGGCAAAGGCGGAGACGGGAGCACGACGCTTGGGGAGGGAGCAAATACGAATAGTGAGAGTTCATGGGGTGGGATCGTGGCTCTCTTCCGAGAGGGTGCAGGAATTTAAACGAGAAAAAAGAAACGCATTTTAAAAAAGAATTAAAATTATAATCACTAATAATTAATACATAACATAATTTTTGTTTGGATTCTCATATAAGATGCGTAAGAGGAACGTGAAGGTGTTGATGGTGAAGGTGGTAGAGGGATGAAAGTTAGTGGCGGATGTTCGGAGTAGGTAAAAAGGAGAAATAGAGGTCATTTGGAGTAGCAATGGTACTTTGACGAGGGTGATAGAAGGGAGAGTGCTGGTGAATTGTGAAAGACGAAGGAGACGCATGAGGATTTGGATAAAATAAGAAGAGATGGAGGGCATGAGAAATTTAAGATTGACCAGGCTTAGGGTCGTGGTTCCATTTTTCGACTTGTCGTACTCCTTATTTATACGAATCATAGTTATAATTGGGGAGAGCCCTTGCCTGGCCCCAGAATTTATTTTAAAAGACTCCGAAGTGCTGCCACTAACCTTAACTGATTCCTTTGATTCTGTTATGCTCATCATGGCAAGGTTTTTAAATTATTTTTGGATTCCAAACTTATCCATTTTTATCCATAGTCTCTCTATATTTATACTGTAGTATGCTTTTTCAAAAACGATAAAAATCGCATAGAACTCTTTATTATACTCCCAATATTTGGATATATTTCTGTTATTGTGAATATCTGATTTGTTGTTGACCTGCCTTTCATAAATCCTGCCTGATGGTCTTGAATAATTGATTTTTATAACATTCTATGCGAACAAGATTATTTTTTGAGAGGACTCTACAGGGAATGCTTAGAAGTGCAATGCTTCTAAAATTGCTACATTCTATCACCCTTCTTATATATTAGTATGAGTTTACTTCTTGCCATTCACTTGGCATATCTTCCTTCTCCCATATGTTCACTATTAGTTTCCATAATCTTTCTCTTATTATATCATCACATTCTTACATTACAGTTAGTTTTACAGTAATACAGTTAGTAGATATTTCACTCATACGAGGAAATTTCTCATTTATTTGTAAATCTAACTGCATTCTTCACTTCTTCTCTTGTTGATTGTTCCATATTAGATTGAACATGACAGTAGTTGGTCTCGTTGTCTTGATCTGATGTGGTAACCACTTCTTCAACGTTCAGTTGTTCATAGAAGTACTCAACTCAGTCGTAAATCAAAACGTTCAAGATAGGCAAACTCACAGTTACTTTCATAGGATCGCGCACCATCAATTAAAACTATCTTCTAATTTGAAGCACTTGAAATAATTTTATGACTAACTATGAATTTTTTCAGTCCCATATCTGCATTTAAAATGTAAACGATAACACGATCAAAAACGTAATAAAAACCTTTAGTTTTCCAAGGATAGTGGTTGTCAACCTAAATGCCTCGACACATAGCAATCGAGGAATTTGCATTTCAGTTCTAAGGCTTTTGGTGTTCTATCACATTCTTCTACAGCTTTTCAACCACGTCTTTCCATTGCTGTATAGGACGTGAAGCCGAGATCGAGATCTTCTACTTTTTGCCTCTTATGTTTACATTGACCTGTAGAGTTTTTCACCCGCGAGGTACCCTCTTTTTTAGTTTTTAGTCAACTAACAGGCGTAAACAATAGCATAGCGATGCTTTGTGCTTTAATCCGGGGTTATCCATTGTTTTTTGGACCACAGATATCTTTCAGGATTACTTAAGAATTAACCAGCCCTTATCTTTCTTCTTCTTCCTCGGACACTACGACCCTCCATGGGTTTTGGTCTCTTCAGAAGCTACTACCTACCTTTACTATTGGGAAACTACTACTCCACAAGAAAAAAACGGGCGCTTAAGTTTATGAATTTCAGATTATAATTTCTGTGTCCAATAGTCATTGCAATGTATCTTCAGTCAAACAGTGGCTGATGAGAGGAAAATGCTTGAGGAAGGAAGGAGCTAGTGTAGTTGGTTGTTGGAACGGATAATGAGAGGTGAGAATTCGCTGAAGGCCGTGATAGAAGGGAATACGGTTGGTTAACGGAGGGATATAAGGAGAGTAGGCTTCTGACTGGCATGGAATAGAATGAAGAGTGAAGGACATGAAGAAGAATAACTTAGTATATTCCACACTTAAAGTTTATTGCCAACCTAGGTTTCGACAGAACATCAATCTTTATCAAGGTAATATGATAATAATTAATGGTCGAAGGCGTAACTTAAAAGCAACCATAATCATAATACCTTGATAGTGATTGATGTGCAGTCGAAAGCTAGGTTGGCAATAAAATTTTAAGTATGGAATATACTAAGTTATTTTTTCATCATGTCTGTAACAATTGTCCATGAAGTTACGCCTTCAACCATTAATTTTTTTTCAAGAGTGAAATCCAAGCTGTTAAGTGCCTGCAGTTCTGAAACATTAGAATGGGTATCCCTACATACGTGCGATCTTACTCTTACCGGTGTGTCTCATCTAACAACATAATAGTAAAAATTATAACATACCGAATGAAATACGTTATAACGTAATGTATTTTATTATATTTCACCTGCTATATTAAAATATTTTCAAATGGCCAAGAACAGCATAAGTGCTGGTGAAGGATACTGTCGCTTTGTTGTGGTTTCTTTGAAGCTCTCTTCTCCCTTGCATTACCATCTTTGATGGACCGCAATGGCCTAAGATTTAGTTCCCTTGTATCCACCAAAATTGCCATGAGAATTAGGAAGCCTGGATATTGTAGTAGTACGTTTATTGGTCCGGCAAACCAAAGGTCCGTGATTCGATTCCCGGTCCAGGCCGAATTATTCTCATGTCAATTTCAATATATTTCACCTACTATGATTGACTATTTTCTAACGTCAAATTGAATTTCAATTTTTCTTGAAAAAGGCATCGTATGAATGGGGCTTGGGTACTGTAGAGCTGGGTGTGAGGCCAGAAGTTGATAAGGGAATCGAGAGAGAGGCCAAGGGGGTGTTACAGCAAGCGGCAAAGTGGCTGGGAAGGGTTCCGGAGAAAGGGAAGAGGTTAGGGTAAGGTGTATAAGGGATTTTAGTTGCCCGTAGAAGTTGGATTAACGCGGCACGGTGAAAGGCCTTGATGTCCCCGCCTCTTCTTCCCAGAGGTGCGCGGGGGTCGGGTGAGTTACGGGGATGTATCCACGCAGGTCGGGTTGGGGAGAGAGTTAACGCCGGTTTTGAGAAGGTTTATCCGAAGGTTTTTAGTGAATGAAGGAATAGGTAGTTGAAGGGAACGTAATGGGATCGGACGACGACGAAGGATATGCACGAGAGACGGATGAGGATGAAGGGAACGACAATCTGAGTGAAAAATAATGGGATTGTCTCGCGAAAGAAATGGAGGCGGGAGTTTGTCGGCTGGCAGGTTATTTGAGGAGAGGACCTGCAGCCTTAGTCATTAGACCAATCAAGGATAGGTGGGTAGGTTTGGCAAGAGGATGATTGCCCAGGGAAATGAGAGGAAAGATAAATAAAAACGGCGTCTGTGAGAGCCTGTCAATTTTAACATAACAACCCCAACCAAGAACCCCAAATATTACACAACGGATAGTACATTGCTCTTGAGATAGCCATATTACTCCCTTACATAACCGAACACGTGGTTTCATCAACGTTTACATCTAAATACTACCCTGCGAGCTTCCACATGGGCGTGCGGCTGGGGTGTTAGGACACCAGCCGTGTAAAGATGTAAGGGATAAGATTTATATAGGTGGAATGGTGTCGTGTATTATGCAAAAGTATTAAGTGGAGCTCATTTTATACCGTGGTCGCTTATGGTGCGCGAAAAGAACGAGTTTTTGAACCTATCTATTCGAAAATGTACCTCTCTTATGTTATCACTTCTGGCAGACCTAGAGATGTAGTAAGGCGTCATGATTATATTCTTTGTGTCGCTATGAGACACACCAGTTTTGAATTTTTCAAGCAACCTAAGCCTAGCGTGCGGCCTCCGAGTCTCTAGGGGCTCCCACCTTAATCCCTCGAAAAGTTGTGAAACACTATTTGTTCATTCGTAGATGTTTTTAACGAAGCGTGTAGCTTTTCTTTATGTTTAATTATTTTTTTTTGTTAAATCTTTATGAACAGGGTCCCAAAAGCTCGCGGCGTATTCGAGATGTGGGCTAACCAGAGTGAGGTAGCATCTCTCTTTTACTTTTTCATCTGAGGACCTTCCTATTATACGCTTTACCAAACCTAGTTTCTTTAATGCTGTGCCGCATACGTTTTGTGTGTTCCTCACGAGATATCAGAAGTTAAAGTAATTCCAAGATATTTTACTGCATCTGATTTTATGTTTACTCCACCCAAAGTAAACGCATGACAATGTGGTCATGACTTTCGCGGGGAGTGAACTGTGGTGCATTTGCTGACATTTAATTCTACCCCCACTCATGGCGCCACGAATGAACGTTGTTAAGGTCAGATGATGGAACTTCTAAGTCCGTGTCTTCGCGTATTTCACGTTTAGAAGGCTCATGAATTTTGCATGTTAAGTGACCCTACCAATCACAAGCCACAGAATAAATAATCCACCAATACCGCGCAAGAAAGAGCCCACGGCACCGAAAGTTCTAGAACAACATGACGTAGACGAGAGGAAGAGTAACAATGCTTCTCACTTAGGTATTAAACGGAACATTCAACCGCTATCGGGACTCACACATTTTTACAATACGGCCAGGAGAACGGAGAATCTGGGCTCAGACACGTTTCAATAAACTCAGTCCGGAGAAAGAAGAATCTTCACACGAGATAGAGGGATCTTTGGAGACACCAGAAGAAGTGAAGAAAGGGATCTGATCCTACGTCAGCGCCGTTCTCAGCTATTTGTTTTGTATGATTTTCTATTTTGAATTCCAAGTGAATGTTGTTATATACATGTCCGTGTGAAAAGCTCAGTGAAGCGGCTCAAAAGTGAATACGAAAGTGTTATGCCCTGTTTGTTTAGCCTAAATAGAAAAGAAGAGATGTGAGTTAAGGGTAATGTTATGTGTATGTAAACGTGTTATGTTATGTTTGTTGAGGTGAAAGGATCTATGAGTTTCAGTTCGTAACCCAGGAGTATTACTTGTGATGCTATCATGATATGTGCCCTGGTATAAAATAAGTGATCATGCGAAAAATAAATAGAATTTGTTTTATTTTAGTGCCCAACATAAGGATACGTATATAATAAATCAAATTTGTTACATTTTTGGTGACCAACGTGGGACCACTCATAAATTTAATTCGTTACACCACTATTCACATGTGTCATCATTACACGGTGTGTTAAAAACAATTTATATTTCTTGTGTGTTATATCACGATTGTTTTGCATTTGAAAATGGCTGAACGTAGACTTATGGTCTCCGGGAGCTACCCTCTGTGAGTAACTGCCTATTTCACATAAGTGGAACAGTAATGAGAAGTTATATTGTATTTCATCTCTTAGCTCAAAATCATAGTTTATAGAATTGATAATTACGATTTACGGCAGTTAATCAGCAATTACTAACGGAAAAATCAAGAAATGATGAAGTGTACAGAAGATTAGAAGAGGAAAGGACCATACGGAACACCATTGAGAAAGGTGGAACAAGATGGATTGGACACACCCTGAGACACAATGGGTTTGTAAAGAACATAATTGAAGGTAAAATTAGAGGGAAAAGTACCCAGAGGAAGATCCAGGAACAAGGAAACGGACCAAATAAAGAGAAAAGGACATAGGAAGAGATACCAGGAGATAAAGGAACTAGCAGTAGATAGGGAAGAGTTGAGGGTTGCTGGCAACCAATCTTTGAATTGAACGACCGATGAATAAATGAATTACAATTTGATCGGATGTTCAAAGGTTAGTACATGCTGAGTTTAGAAGAATTATGCCTGGTAAAAGAAATCACCTCTATCAAAACACCCATGAGTTGCCTTGTATGGATCCACGTAGGCCTAGATGGAAACGAAGTAAACCACCGGGACCAAAGTTAGACATAACTATACGAGTACACACCATTGCATGAGACCTGAGACGACATATTCACACATTAACATCACATTCGACTGGGTACTGCAATGGAAATCTCTTGCTCATGACACTCGAGTAGGGACGGGGATTCGGCTTTAAAATCTCCGCCGTTGTCATGATTAAAACTCATGCGTGAGAATTTGGAAGCCAGCTATCTAGCCACCCCACCAATACGATATGCCTTGATCTTACTGCAGCCCACAATTATTCACTATCCACTGCAACCAGATGTTTCCTCTTTCTTGTAATATTTCCTGTGTTCTTCCTGTGAAGGGTAGATATAGATGACTTGTATAGTGAAAAAGATGATACTGATATAAAAGAAGTACAAACAAAACTCGGTTAGGAAGGGTAATAAAAAGACCTGAAATATATAATGATTCTGTTATGTGGTTCTGTAAAATAGTTTATAATTTGCGTTGTGTGATTTTCCAAAGTTATTTAAAATTTATAAAAAATTGTGTTGTGTTTGACTCTTAAGAGTTTGTTGAATTAACGTTTTTCTTCGAAGGAGGAGGTGTTGTGAATATGTATACGTATTTCGTTGCTAAGATGTTTGTTTAAAAAACATAGAAAAAATAAACGAGTATTATTTAGTAAGTTCCATCATAAAGAAATCCGTCACTTTATTTGCTTCAATATTAATAAGAAATACTACATTTCCTACAATTTCATTATAACAGAGCCTATCTGTTACTTCAAGGCATCACTTGTTGAATCTTCTCCTATACTCTTCCTTCTATAAAAACAACTAATTGTAATCCATGTGTTCTGGGATATATGAGTACCAGTTTATGTGCAGATAGAAATAAAAATACCTCGTACACAGGTGTGGCAATTGTTCTGTGTAGAAATCTGACTTGAAAAGGGTTCAAACGCAGATTACCCAATGACAAGTACCTTGACCTAAGCCAGTTGCATTATGGAGCCTTTTCAATTCAGAGCAAACTTTCGTTTGAGTTTATCCAAACCAAAGTTTCTCTGAAGCAGCTAGGAAATTTTTTCTAGCTAACACACCTGACCAGGATTCGGGAGATCCGATTACTGATCCATCGCATTGATTTTTTTAAAATAGTGAATTTTTTCACTTTGTCGGCGTATCATCTCTAACGAGGGTAACTTTGAGTGATTTCCATCTAAGCACTTCGTTAATGAACAACTGTGAGTTGTATGAGTTAATATACTAGGATCATAGAGAAGGCAGCAGAAAGAATGACTTTTTTTTCTGGAGTAGAATCCCGCGGCCACTGGAGCGTTGGACACTTTGAAAGATAGGCCGAGTGGAAATTGTGTGAGCTGACGAGATGGCTGCGCTCTACGAGGCGGATCAAAGCGTTAAGACCGGGGATGAATAAATGAACGCTTGCTCTCCGCCCCCCTCTCTTTAATCAGTTTAACGCGACTGTCTTCGGACGTTTTTAAAAAAAATTAAAAAGAATCTCTTGAGGGTGAGGGGGTGGCAAACGAGAAACGGACGCCGGAAATTTGAAAAAGAAACATAAACACAGCGCCAGACTCACGGAGAGAGGTCCATGGGCCCTCTAAACAGAGGATGAGTGGCGAGCGAAATTGAGGTCGTGCTCTCTGGGCTGTGCTCAACTCCGCGTGAACGACGTGCCAGCTCGAAAATGAATTAAGTCGGAGGTGAAGCGCCGAGCTTGGGTTCTCTCTGCTTCTCTCCTTGGGTGGAACCTCTGAGCAGGTGTAAAGGAAGGGCTAGATGGACGGCTGGAGTGGTGCAGAATGGAAGGCGAGACAACAGGGGGGATAGGAGGGGGGGGGGTCAAAGTTGGAGAAAGTAAGCTTTCTGCTGGAGTAAAATAGAGCGTGATGCCTGTTAAGGTGCTCTCTCAGGGATTTGCTCCATTTTCCAAACACCAACAGCACCATTAAGAGACGAAGATGCACTGTATGTGGAGAGGCCGATAACCCTTGTCACGACCTTCGATGCGACAAATGCTGAGCATTCACTGCGGTAACCCGAAGAAATCTGCCTTAACAATAAAAAAAAGGAATCTTGTGTTACAATCAATAAAATACGCAACCTTCCCTCAGCTCGTATCAAGTGACCTTAGTTGTAATTTACCTGGTAAATGCGAAGTGAGCCGAAACGCGCTAAGACAATTTGGTTTTTCGTGGTAAATATTTGTATTATGTTTGAGTAAAAGCGGGATGTTGTGGAAGGATGAGATTTTAACCAAATCTCGCCCAAAACCGTCAATTTTATTACGTTGTACCCGTTATATTGTAGTGATGAGTGAACCTGGCTGTTAAGATGATGTGACGGCGTATAGGCTTCCCACCAAAAACACAAAATTAAAACCACAAAAAAATAACAGAAAGAGAACATTAACATCATGGACCGTTCAATCCTGATTATGGTTGTCTGAAGCCTTCCATTATTTCGTATCTCCAGCTAACTCCTTTAACATTATAACCAGTTATTCTTTCTCATATCTTGCATCAGTTGGCCTAAGTTAATGCCCCTCAGGCTTCCTCGTAGGGCTTCCCCTTTATAATATTCCTCATTAATTCATGTCTCAATTTTGACCTATATTCTGGGCCTTTTATTTCAGTTAGTACTCCAAATGGTTTTTTACTCTTTAATCTCATTTTATATTTCTTGTTTTTGATCCTCAGCGTCCACTTCATCTTCAGCATTCACCTCCTGTACCAAGATTCGAAAGCCTCTACTTCATAGCCTCTACCTATACTCGCAGACTGCCCAGCTAACTGACTACTAATCATTCTTACTATCTGACAACTAATAAACACCTACTAATTGTTCTGTGGTCCCCCACGGGGGTTTATAAAGAATGGCCCCCTTGCCACACCCTATGCTCTCGTGACGTATGAAAGGACGTCATATAGCATCTTCCCATAAAGGAGATATGAGACGTTCCCCAGGTCGTTAGAAAGTCATCCACGTGTCGTATGAAGGTGTAAATTTTGTGGTGGTTTATCCAGATTGGAAATAATAATTAAGAAGTTAAGAAAATCGGGGAGGAATTATGCGTGGTTACCTAAAAAAATGCACTTGTATTAACAGGACGGCCAGTGCGTATGCGGTTTCATAATGCACTCAGAGTGCGGGAAGGAGGGAGGAGGATTTGGACGGAAATAGTTCTAAAAGGGAAAGAAGGCAATATGTAAAATTGGAATAGTTGCGGGAGGGCGTATTGGAGACATTTCCTAGGCCCGGGTGGGCAGGGATATGACAGTACATACACGAAAATCCAAAGGCTTGATGGTATTTCGTGCAAATTGAACGAAAAGTTCGTCTGCACGAGGTAAAAAGATGGAACACGGAATTTTACATGATATTTTACTGGTCATTTTCACTTATAACCCTATCTGCGCTGTATTAATTATTATTTACAGCTTATAAAATAACACTACTATCTCACCAATCATGATTGAACCAATGACCGTTCTTCAACTGATGGCAGTCCACCAATTAAAGTATGACTTTTAAAATTACTAATCAGGAATTTTCTCTATCACAAATACATACCTCAAAATCAAACTACTTCAACAGGTGGGAAACTACTTCTTTGTCGAATCGAAGCACCAAGTGTGACATGTCCTCGTATATTTGTGCTCTTTACCTGAAATAAGAGAAAAACATCATTAAAATCGTATTCTTTAAAATGACCACAACAATATTAAGAAAGGAATGTGACCATTATTTATCATGTAGGCATATTTATCATCATATTTTAAAATGATAAATATATTTATCAAATATATTTATCATTTTAAAAGGACGCGGAACCGATTTATTAATAATTGGATCAAATGAGCAATTCAAAACGAACTGTGTGTTACACAAAGGTTTACAAATTTTCTCCGACAGCATTATTCCTCTCCGTTAAGTGCATACTTCAAATTACTTATGATTCAAAATACCAATCTGCTCAAATGTTCCCCTCCCGTTGCCCTGTAATCTAAATATCTCTTATTATACAGCATTCCAATTCCCAAAGCCACAAATGACCGTTTTCATAAATATGCCTAATCAGTGTTTGCTCCTATCTAATCATTTTGAATTCCAATGCTCTCTTAGTCGCAAGGATGTTTTGCCAATCGCAAACGGTCCGGGTGATTTTCAAATTGCAATGAGGAAAGTCAGAATTTAGAGTACATCAGGCCTCGTGACAGTTTCAATGCCAAGTATTAGTTTACCGTGCGCATTTGGGAACGATTGGTTTATACTGCATATAAATGGATATAAATTCATAGTGTACATATGGAAATTCCTAATAATTTTGAAGATCAAAAGGGAGTAATTGACAATGATGATACAGAAGCTTACGTGAGTGTTGATTGGAGAAAGTAGAACTAAAATTGTTTTAAACAAACTCATATTCAATCATAATACCTTATCTGACATTTTTTTAAAGGTTATGTTTGCAAATTTGCGTTAACAACGAATTTTTTAGGACGCATTTAAATGCTGTATCAATAATCACAAACAAAATATTCAAAAAGTTGAATTTCAATTAAGTTGTTTTTATTAATAACGCGCTTCGGTTACTGTTAAATATTTAAGCTGGCTCTTTACAAGAAAAACAAACTGCGGATGGTTATAATTGCAAAACAAATGAAAATTATTCAGTTTCCAGTGAAGGGGAATAGGATTGATTTTTATATTTTTTCTCCGGATATTTAAAGCTCGAACAATAAAAAAAATCCTCAGAACCCGTGCTACCACAGTGTGTATTCTTTTTTATTACGTTGCAATCGTAGAAAAATAAAATTGCGCATTTAATGCATGATCGAACGTGTTGCCATTGGAATTATTATTTATATGAAAAAAAGAGAATAAACTGGGAATATTTTATTTCCGAAACCCACGACACCACGTAATAAAAAAAGAACTACATGCCGGAGCGGCCGTGTGTGTTGATCGCCATTTTCAATTTCCCATCGGATTGGATTTACAGTCCCTACGGAAGAAAAAGTCTTAAACCCCACACTCCTCACGCCCATGTCTAGAACATAAAAAAAATCGAAGAATAAAAAAAATACAAGGAAAAACAAACGAAGGTACGTTATGATACGATGGTAGAAGCTTTTTTTGTTTCCCACCTTCTCCTGACCCCTTTATACACAGGGCTCGGTGATGGTGGATGAAAACCCTTTTTTTCATTCTTTCACCCATGTGCTTGCCTAAGAAATTTGCGAGATACCGCTTGTAGCAATACTTTGAGCAAACATCCAAAAGGGGCGCAGAAGGAGGGGTTTTGGGATTTGAGGGCGACGGGGAGGAGCGTAGGATAGGATAAGGGGATGGGAACCTTCGGTCGGGGACCCTTGCTCAGGGAACGATTCGAAGGGTGAGGCGCCCTGGCGAGCATCACGTAGTAGGGTGAGGGTTTCATGCGTGGGGTACGAGATAAGCCCGCGCGATACAATGATACGTCGTAACTGTGTCGATAATTTTAAATGAGACCTGGTCTCTGAAGGTGATTTAAATTAACCTATACATCGGGGGGGGGGGGGGGGGGGGGGGCATGAATTATCGCGGATATATATACCCGCATAGAAATGAGTGATCGATTTCTTAACACAGATTCGGCCGATGCGGATATTTTTGAAATTGCTACACATTGAGGGCAATATTATTATTTTACATTATAAAATGCTTCAGATATGAAATAAACCATAAAATTTCGATAATTTTAAAGAGATCTGATCCATTAAAGTGATTCTAATTAACAGGCACATCATCAGCATGAGTAGCCGTTGCTTAAACTTTATGGAGGGGTCAATTTTTTAATACAGACATAATCTATTCGCGATAATATTTTCAAGTTACCTGTAAATCAGCGGGCAGAGTGATAAGTTCTACACCGGTATTAGGATAGGTCAATGTATTTTCGATATATTTTTACCAGGCGCGGCTGATGCGTACAATTTCACGCGACCCATTCTTTCAGAAAAATTGCTATGACTATTGGGATGAATTTACATTACGAGTCGATATGGAGGCTTACACCATATAGTCATTGATCATAGCTGATATGGTATTGGGGTCGAAATGACAAAACCGCACTGGCAACATTGTCCATGGCTGTTATACACGCAATGAAGAAAAGGAAATATTGCTAATTTAAACAAATTCTCGTCGGCTGTGGTCGAAATTCGGCACTAATGGATTAATGTCGAGTGAAGTAATGAGTTGAGCAGAAAAGTTTCATCTCTCGATGCAAAAGATGACGAGAAATGATTGTTGGAAACTTCTGCTGAAATGGATGCGGAGGAGAATAGAGGTGTAATCGATGGAACGGAAGACTAACGAGAAAGTGCTTGGAACGGCAGGTGAGGAAGGTAACCTTCTTGAGGAGATTAGAAGGTGGCAGAGTAGGTGATTGGACCCAACTGGGTCAGGTGATGAATTGCGAAGAGATGCTGTGACAAGAGAGAATATTTTGGATACGCGGGAAGGAAAAATAATAGTTTTCGTGGAGAGGCATGATGCAAAGCAGGACTAATGCCGAGATGAAGAAAATAATTTCCTATATAAATGAGGCCCAATGCATGCAAAAATCTATAATAAATTGGCTCGCTTCCTTATAAACCTAACGTGACCCTTATGTGACTTTATTAATATTGTAAAAGGAGGTTCTATACCACTAAGTACTACACCTTTTTAATCATCACACATACGATTTGCCACCACGATGTTCCACGTGGCAAAATAGTGCAGAATATTTAATATCACCATATCCCACGTGGGTGCGTCGTTCGAGAGATCAGAGATCAGGTTAAGTTTGGAGGGTTCATCCTAGAGGTATCTGAAGGCAAGCGAAGGGGGAGGCAAGTAAGGGAAAAGAGGCAACGGGGCGTAAAAACCAGGGTTCATGAGGTTATGTGAGGAGAGAGACGAAGGGTAGGTACGTAATGAGTGGTGTGTGCGTGGAGGATTAGGCCGGGGCAAAATGGCTCGAGCGAGTGGGGGGGGGGGGGGGTTGGGTTTGAGGAGGAGCAATGTGTACGCGGCTTAAGAACTGAGGCGTGTAATTCGTGGGAGAGTGTGCGGAAAATAAGGAAGTTGAAAGGGTGGGCGGGTGAAGGCGGAGGGAGCTTAGAGAGGTAAGCAAAGGAGACGTGGATGAACAAAGCAGGTTGAGATACAGGCAAAGGAAGCGGAGGTTGAAGTGCATTGAACATGGGTTACTTGAACCCCATATTGCATTTATAGACTAAATAGAAGCCAGAAAATTAGAGTTTTGCTGAATATCAGCTCTCTTGGATTTCTAAAGGCGATCTTTTGGTTTCAATTATGTGTACATCTACATAATACCCTTTGAATCGCCGCATGAGCGTGTATAAGGGAATGTTAGGACACCAGCCTAGTGAAAATGTGAGAACGTTTTTTGGAGGTGAAGTGGTGAAGTGTATGGGTGAGTTTCCCGTGGAGCTCTGTTTTTTTACGGTCATTTATTGTGCGCGAAAAAACAAACTCTAGTACCAATCTATTCGGAAATGTATCTCGCTTGTTTAATCATTTTTGTACGATCTCTAAATGTTATATGGTGTTAAAATGATATTCTCAGGATCACTCTGAAACACATTCGATCTGAACCTCTCTAGAAAACTGAGCCAAGATTGTAGCCTCCGAGTCTCTAGTCTAGATTGTATTAGGAATACCTGTATCAGGAAGTCTAGTAAATTAATTCTTCACAATTTTGTTGGCCCTTTTCTCTATTAAAGATCAAAATTTTCAAGTCGGCTTACGTCCTACGCCACGTTATTTCATCTAAAAAGCTAAATTACCTTCTTTCTCTTCACCGCTCATCTGAAATCCACCCCTCAACCATGTCGTTCAGCATTTTTTGCCCCTCATTACTCGTTCCAATCACCTACTCTGCCTCCTCCGACAGCAATTTTCACTTCCCAACCACCACGCTGATAATTTCCTTGTTTGTATTTCATTCTGCCCGCAGAACCTTCTCTACACCTAAATCTCTAACGATTGCAGCTTACTCTTCACATGTTTTGTCATATCCACTATTTTCCCATTATACAACGCTTAGCTCTAAATAAGGCTAATCGCTGGTCTTTTGATCGAAATATTACCCAAATTCCCCGTCGTTAAATCCGTTCGGTACACGAACTCCTTTTAAGGAGACGATACTCTACCTCTACTATCTTGTTAACCTTGCTCATTTTCCTCCTAAGTTCTACCAAAGTAATATTATTGTTATACCAGCTTCAAATGGTTCCCTTCTTATAGCCAGTCTCACTTTCTTTGATTACTAAGGATAAACAGCTGTGAAGAAAAGTGGACATACGGATTTACAAAAATGTTTTCCCACACCGCATTAATTACGGCGAAAAAAAGCCAAGCGCTAATACCATAAAAATATATTGCACTCTTTTGTTCTTCCCCTTTTTCAACTTTTCCGTGTTTCATACCCTCTTCATGGCTGGTGTCCTACATATCAATGCCTGTCTCCATCTGCTGACATACACTCGTTATAATATACCTAATTGTTTATTTAGAACCTTGAGTCCAAATAACCTGCATTTACGGTACAAGGAGGTGAGACAGGGGGACGGTAAATTGACAACAGAGCTTGAATGCCACGCGGAGAAAATTGCGAAGAAGTCGAAGGCAAAGTTGGGGTGCCAGAGCACGTAGGTTATGCCGGGGATTAGGTAATGTGAACTGCGGCTAAAAGAATCACTGCGGGGGCGGGAGGATTGTGAGGAAGGAGGAGGGGGAAAGCAAGTTGGAAAAATGGAGAGAGGCAGTCACGTGAGGCAACGTGTTAAGGAAAGTTAGACGTTGATACGGGCGAAATTTAAAAACACTGAGCCACCTAGCGTGGAAGGAGTTAAATACACCGTAAAGCATAATCCGTTAAGGCCTTAGGATTCGACTTTTCTAAATTTTTTTAGGAAAGTACGTTAAGGCAAAAAGTTTCACTCAGCCGGCACTCACCGAAAGTTAAATATGAATTAAATATAAACGTACCATTTCGTTCTCCACTGGCGCATTTCGAACGTGCGTGAAAACCGCCTCTTAGGTCTGAGATAAGCCAAAATGGAACAGAATGAGCAGTAGGTATATGATGAAACATTGTCTGCTGTTTTAGTTGTCATAACTATACGCGTAAATACCCATTATACCATTTCCTTTCGTGGTTGGCCTATTCAAGGAAGAATAATTCCCTGGTAAAGTTGACTCTGCTGCAATAATTTCCTCCAAATGGTCTTGAATTTCCTTTTTGTTTCAATTACCAACACACTCGCCCTCCTGTAATTTTCAATTACTGATATTCCTCTTAAGACGACACACATTTACCGTATGCATTGCATCACTTTCAAGGTCTATCCCGCTGTCTCACAGGATGAGAGTCGAATTACAAATCAAATACATTGTATCGTACGGTGGAGTCATCATACCTGTTTGAATTATAGCTTTCTTTGAAGTAAGTACAATTCATTTTGACATGGCCGGATTCGCAAAAAAATAAGCATTATCGGACAGATTATTTTCACAATTCACATGTTTTATTAGGAAAATTAACAAATGGCTGCTAACAACTAAAAAGCAAATTCCTAATCGGCTGATCGTAACAATGGCGGTTTTGTCAGCAAATCGGGCTACATCGAAGCTAAATGCCGAACCGGCCAGTTCAACTAAAAACGAGCTGCATGCAAGGAAAGCACGAGAGAACGGGAATACTTCGAAAAATGCTGAGCTTAAACATTTTTATATTAAGTAGCCAGGGGAAAATCAGGCTTTTTGCAAATTATGATGGGACGATGTATTAATAATCATAATTAACAACTGGATTAATATGGTAACATTTTAAAAATTTCAAATTAACGTTAGAACTTGAAGTTTTGGGACTCCGAAGGCATATTGGGCACCATCATTTAACGGACTCGGAGATTACAAAAATAATGTTTAAATAACGGCTCAACTGACTTTTAAAATAAAAAAAAAACAAATAGGGACAACAACAAAGTTACAGAGAAAAACTTTTAATAAATAGGAAACTTCTGGTTGAGATAAGGCAGAGTCTAAGTAGGTAGTTGTCGGGGGTAATGAGGGTTGCAGGTTTGTTTGAGGCTTTGATAGAGGGTAGAATCTTGGGGAAGAGGGGAGTGTGAGTAAAAAATCGTATGATTTATGGACGAGGTTTATAAGGAAAAGACGCATGTTGATATGAAGAAAGAAATTTTGCCAGCTCTGTAAACATAAAATTTCATTTGTTTTTAACTACCTCAGCATCTTAATCTTTTGATTCCCTAAATTATATATAATAGTATCGAAAAACATTGGCATTACCATAGAGAATATAATTTCCTGGCATATAAATAATAAAAAAATACCCGCAACAATAGTTTGACAATAATTTTGTAATTGAAAAATTAAATTTGTTCAAGGCGTAATAAAAACACCAAAGGGGCTAACGGAAGAATGTTTCCGACACTAGACAGCATCTTTTTAATGCCAAAAATTAGTATTCAGTGAGCAGTTCGCGGGAAACCAGGAGCATACAGTAAATCATAGGCATTGCAAAATGTCCAAAACTCAATCACATATTTCATTGAGCCACTATTTTCAAATGAGGGGAATGGAGAATGGGTTATTGGAGTTTTTGCTGATCTAAAATCGTTATCCAGCAATTGATGGCTGCACCCTTTCCCTTGGTATCTGCACTCGGGCTTTTCCACCTAAAACGACAATCACGACGCCAAATGCGTACCTATCCCGTTAATGAAGAAGTGATGTTCGCACTCACACGGCTAGACTGAAATGAATGTGGCCTACTGTTACCGTGATGAGGTTCATGATTCATTTCGCTCATGGAAAATCCCCTCGCTGTGCTACGTCGAATTCAATATTTCTAGATCCGAAAGCGCGTAAAATACTGAAATCAACTCGCAGCCAGAGGAGCGGTGATCATTCTCTTCGCTCGCCTGAGTCCATGAATTCCCCTTCATTCGTACGTCACGTGTCAAACGTCTATCTGACGTTCCTTTTTTTTTATTAACCCAACGGCGGACATGACGTTGAAGGAGGGATCAGAAGGGGGATTTCCGATGGATAGGTAAACGTATAAATTTGGAAAAATTGTGACGGGGTTTATTTTATCAATTTTTGCGAGAGAAATAGTCAGTCAGTCTCGGGAATGTATGCGCTTATCTGAAGTAACAGCGAAATACGGTCTCATTTGCGCTGAATGCCGTTTTCTGTGGAAGAGGTTTTGCACTAGTCGTTACTATGCATCGGGGGAAATGACATTTGACCACCAAGTTTTCTAAGACACAGCCTTCATTACTAATTAAGTTTGGCGTACCTGGCGATATTTTGTGGAAATGGAGTACAGATGCCATGATCTCACAATAAAAGTTTCTGTCCACTTTCCGCAGAACCTTATTCACCGACCAAGTTTACGACATGAGCTATATTGGTTGGTACTAGAGATGGGTCGGTTCCGGTACCCGGTTCTCGGTATTGCCGGTTCTTGACCCTTAGAACCGGTACCGAGAACCGATCGCATACAATCGGTACTTAAGAACCGGCACGGAACGGTGGCAAGGATTTGAATTTGACTCCCAAACCCCTCAAAACACCCAAACCCCCTAAAGCACAACCTGGAGAAAGCACCTGAAGTAAAGCCTGATGTAATGTGATATATTGGCCGATCATGTTAGTTTGACTTTTCAAACTTGGACTAGTTTTGTTAAACTTGGCTAATAAAATTATGGAGAAGATCTTGTTTTATTTACTGAGCTTTCTGGTTTATTTTCCTCTTAAGTGAAATTTTTATCCTTCAGGTCTTGGTTGTTTGTTGAAGCTTTGCATTCATTCAGAAAATAAGAGTCCATTGTTGAAACAGAGTATCGAGAACCGGGAACCGACAGGTAAGAACCGGACCGGTATCGAGAACCGGTAAATGTTTGGAACCGACTCATCCTTAGTTGGTACACAAATATTCCTGGAAGTATTATTATTGTACCTTGATGTATGAATAAGTATTATTGTTGTAGGTACCTTGAAAATGACATAGCTCATGTTAAAACCTTGGTCGGTGAATGAAGTTCTGTGGAAAGTGAACAAAAACTTTTATTGTGAGATCATGGCTTCATTACTAATATCAGATTCTGAATCTTTTATTCACATCAACTTTCGGTTCATCTCAATCCATTTGTTTATATTTGTTTGTTTACGTTTGGTTGCGGACGATGCCAGCGTTTTCCTAACCAGTTTTGTCTGAAACTTAAACATTGCTCTGAAATTCTAACTTCCTCGTTCATTCAACTTTAATATGGTTACGTTGGCAGCATTGTCCATCAAGTGCTGTATTCTTCCCTCTTCTCCATTCCCGACCCCTTCCACACGAGTCCTCCCTTCCGTCACGTCTCGCTCCGGGAAAGAAACTGTCATTATGTTTTGCGACCACTATAGCCTAAGTGAAAAGTTACTGAGCGGAAAATGAGGCACGCCAATACTAACTGATTGTTGTGGGTGGCTACATGCTTGCCCTGCTTAGCTATTAACAAAAATTAGATATGGCCACGAGCGATTCATCTAGGTATTCTTAATGAAATGTCGAATAACTGGTTAGCGTCTGTTAACTAACATTCAATTTGTGTACTTAGCTTGAACATGGACATCATCATATTAACAAGATTAGAGAGATAGATTGTCGAACCGATAGATTTAAAATGTCAATTTTCCCGCGTACTATACGAGAGAACAATAGGCAGTGTAACAAAGGGATAGGTAGGTGAAATATAGTTAGAGTAGTCTGTAGTGAATGATGCATGTAATAACAACCAATAATCCCTTCCTTATTATGTAGATACTAACCATCTAGCTCCATGTGACCCTATTTTCTAGCATATCACCCTTAAATATCCTACTTGCAAGTCAATAGTGCATGTTTGGTGATCTTCACCCCCTGCCACACACCCTCGTGGTGGCTCGCAGGGTAGTACGTAGATGTAGATGGACGATATCCCTATTTAAAACTCCATCATACAGGGAAGCTCATGTAAAAGGGTTAGGGTGCTCTGAAAGTGTCGGGTAAAATAGAGATATAACTCTGTCATTTAGGGAAACTTATGTAGTAAACTATAGGTTATGAAATTGCCTGACCACACGTTCTCCACGCCAATGTAAGACATCTACGGGGGCGATATCACTAGAGGGTTTATTCAACATGAACAAGCGTCAAGTAGTCCTTGGCTGTCCGGCGTCCCAGGTGGAAAAACACAACGATTGATAGTCGGGTGGATATACTTTCGTTTCACGTCTCAAATATTCGTCTTGAAAAACCGTGTAATTCTCAATTCCTGTTACAGTCACAAGTTTACAAACGTTATACATAGATCTTTGTTTCTTTATTTAGTACCATAAAATTTTGGCAGTATAGTGCTCGCAGAGTTTCTGTGCACTGGAGAATTTATCCAAGCCTAGCTGCCCATAGTAGATGAGCAGCGATTGGCTGCCGGCGTCCAATCCCGTAAACCGGTTCTTAGCTCAGTGCGCGCCGCGTACGAATACCGTAAGTGGCGACCCAAAAGAGTCTAGTCTTAGCTCACTTTAAATTATCCTGCAGCGCGTGCCAGGCTTTCTTAACTGAATTAAATATGGTTCGATAAATTCTGATACCTTTCCCAGCGATAAAAATATTGGTTTTGATAATTAGTCGCAATTTTCGTATTTGTATTTTTCAAAATGTTGGTGAAGAGTATTAAAGTTTTGTTTATTTATCGTGTTACCACGGTGAACTGCACCGATGGGGATTACTTTCTTACCTCACTGCGATGACTATTGCAATCACTGCAAGTTTTGACTCGATATCTATAGTAGTTTCTCGTCCAGAGTATTTCTATTCTAAAGGCCCTTGCGTCGGCGAGGCATAGCATTCGTTTTCGCAGATTCTTTTGGGTCGCCACTTACAGTATTCATACACGGCGCGAACTGAGATAAGAACCGGTTTACGGGATTGGACGCCGGTAGCCAATCGCTGCTCATCTACCATGGGCAGCTAGGCTAGGAGGAACTCTCCAGTGCACAGAAACTCTGCGAGCACTATAATTATTTCCAACCATTAGGCCTTGTACACAGTTATTTTTGTGTCGAAAATAAACAATACTCCAGTATTTGAGGAAACTACGAGAAACTCGTAGAATACTGAAAAATTGACTGTTACAATGAGTTAATTTTTGATTGAATACTTTGAGATCCCACGAGTTGTAAGTTAGCGATATGTTTATGGGTGTCATGGCTTAGCTGTATCATCAATAGCTATAGCAAATAATTGAATAACCAAATTATGCCTCAAATGTGATGTAACACTTATATGCTGATAAATGTATTTTATAGTGACGATTTTTACCTGATCATAAATTTCAAAACAATTAGTATATGATTAAATAATTCAGCGGAAATTTATGACCATACCAATTAATGCCATCGCCAGAACACATCGATTTCATTATTAACAATCTTAGTTTTCGATAATCAACTTATCAGCACTGTTAAAGATCTGACTGACCTATTATCACAAATCACTCATTGAGCAAGCTCCAGTATATCCCTTGAGCTATCTCGTCGCATGTGTCCATATGCTCTCATCTTTCATTTATGATCCTGATGGAAGGGCAAAACAATACGCCCAGAAAGGATGATGTGCGAAGGAAGCGTGGCAAGGTTAAGTGTATTTTCGGCAAAAGGCCCACTCTCCCCCCTTCCCATCACGGGTCGAATGTCACGTGGAACAAAACCAGAGTTCGTCTACCTCATCCCCGTTTAAGGATGACGATTATTCATCGGCGGAGACGGCGGCCGTGCCCGAAGACGTCAAACACGCTTCGCTTGAGTTCCGCCGCCCTCAAGCGGCCGACGTCGGATGTCGTGGGAGGGGTCTCGCTTCAAAACCTTTTCAAGTGAGCCACTCCCTCCGGGCCCCCCCCCGTGCACATTTTGCCTTACCCCCCCCCCTCTCTCTCTCTCTCTCTCTCTCACTCGGCCTCGTTCTCCTCCTCGCCTTGAACTTCTTGCCCTGTACGGTCCCGCGTCGTCGTCGAGGTTTTACGGTCGTTCTTCGTCCCCTCCGGGAGATGGGAAAGCAAGTCTTGGCGAAAGTGAAAGTCCACACTCGTTTTGACTCGAGCGTTCCCGAGAAAGGTTTCACGGCCAACTCGTGAGCAGTAGTAGTCGAGGAAGCAGAAGACCCCGACTGTTGTTTGTTTTTGTCCGTGCTCCTCGCCCTTCCGACGCGGAGACGGGCCGAAATATGAGGAACAGGGAGTAATGAATGAGTGGCGTAACAATTCTCCACGGCTTAAAACAAGACACGCTTTCAAACACTTCTAATGAAATGGAGCTATCTGGGAGGAGCGTATGCGTAAGCGTATGGTTTAACTCCACGTTCATTAGTCAGACGCTATTTCGTGCATAAGAAGATGACGTCTCCTCGAAAGCAAACTCTCTCCGGTGATTAGACCGCGTTTGTCGAAAGTTGAGGTTATTTTGCGGTTTGCTTAAATGAAAACCAAGCGGAAAGATAATTCCGACCTCAAATTATACGATTTCCGATCACTAAAATACGTCTCCTGAAAAAGAAATTATTTTTTTTGCATTATTTGCACAATGACTTTGATAGGAAATTTTTTTAAGTCGTTACAAATTGACTAGACCTCCTTTATACTTTTTTAAATTTCGTAAACGTGTTGATTTAAAATTTTATAAAATACGCAGAAGGAATGATGCTTGTCAGAACTAACTATGGAAGTATGAGATTTTCCAACTTGATCCTTATATTTCTAGAATGCATTATGAGAATACCATTCCTTTTGCCAACATGTGTGTGGAATTTGTTACATAAGAAGATCTCCAAGTTTCTCAAATTAATCTATAACAGCCTTGATGGAATGTACGTAACAATCTCCTTCCAACTCATTAGTTACATCAACATCCTATTTATATATACATCAGCAGGCCTCCTTGGATAAAACATAATAGGATGGCACCATATTCGGACGTCACATATGTTTAAGAAAATAAGCAAAAAATAAAAAAATGACAAAAAGAATGACATTTCTAAGAACGCATTCTGAAAGAATCAGATCGAAGCAGAAAACTCATTAAAATACTAACCAGGCGGTCTTAAACTAGTTTTCTTTAGATCTTGAATAGGAGCGTGCGTGATTCAAGGGACCAGAGAGAGAGAGAGAGTTTAAAAAAACCCCGCAGGGACACTCCCACAACCCTTTTAGGAATAAAATAATTATTTCCCCTTTTACTTGAATTGCTCTCCAAGCAAAGAAGAAATCACCCGAATAGAAAACTTTCCCGCTTGAGATGCTCAAGTTGACGTCGTTGAAGACGGGTCTTACAGTCTTGGGGAGAGAGGAGCACTATCCCCTCAAAAAATTTGGAAGAAGGGCGCAAACCCCTGCATTTAATAGCGAGTGGGGGGTCCGCGGGGAAGTGAAGTGCGGCCGGCCCTCTTTTCTTCCTTGAAGTCTCTCGAGGCGCGGTTCTCCTTGGCGGCGGCGACTGGTTGGAGTGATGACGGGGACGGGATGTTGAGGACTCGCGAAGCTCAGAGAGAGGGAGAGAGACGGAGGGAAAGGATGATGGGAGACATGGAGTGGGATAATGGGGGAAAGAGCTGTAAGGGAGGAAGAAGAAGACGGGGAAGGTACGGAGAGGGGGTGGAGAAAGACCAAGAGACAGACGATGATGGCTCGAGGGTGCAGGCTTTGACGGAAAATTACGAAAAGGTGTGGCATGAACGGCGTTTATGGTTTCGGCACAAGAGGATGAAGTCTTGGTGGTAGGTAATACAGTGCGGAATGAATGGTAATTAACCTTTTTGATTTATGTGCTTATCTACATTCGGCCTCGGTGGCGGCGGGGTAAAGTCAATGCCTGCCAAACCGAAGGTCGCTGGTTCGAGTCCCGCCAGGTTACGATAATTATACCTCCCTGGGCATGGCTGTGTGTGTCTGTCCATATATTAAATTTCTTTTAATTGGCTTCGGCTGTTAGATATTTAGAAATAAAAAAAACGTAATACCCTGCGAGCTGCCGAGGGGTTATGGCAGGGGATGTTAGGTCACCAGCCGTGTAAAGATGTAAGCTTTTTGGACATGTATTATAGGAGTGTAATTAGTGAAGCTTAATTTTTATTGTGGTCACTTATTGTGCGCGGAAAGAGAGAGTTTTTGTACCTATATCTTTGGCAGTGTATCTCCCTTATTTTGTCGCATCTGTACCCTATGATGTACCTAGACCTAGAGATGTAGTGAGTAGTATGATAATATTCTGTGTCGCTCTGAAAAATATCAATTCAGAATATCTCAAGCAACCTAAGCCTAGCGTGTAGCCTCCGAGTCTCTAGGGGCTCCCACCTTAAACCCTCTAAAAGTGGAGAGACATTATCTGTACGCTCGTAGCAGTTTTTGACGAAGCGCGCTGCTTTCCTTTGTATTTTATTATTTTGTGGTTATTTCCTTATGACCAGGGTCCCAAATGCTCGCGTCATGTCTAATCTCGCGTCACGCGCTAATGTTGTCCCACGATTTTCATTGATCGCCTTTGTCAATGATGGAACAATTCATTGAGGTAGATGGTGATGGCGCTTGCTTTGGTGTCCAATTCTAGAATCTGTAACGTGAGAGTGGCCTACCGCCATCTTTGTTAACCCTCATTTTCCAATATCGTATACAAGATGATGCACTCTAACTTTGCAGTTTTACGATGATTTCCATCGATAACTTAATGCAAATCAGCATGCAATTACTTCAATAATATGCGCTCTCCATGTATAGATATTTTGTTTATTTTCATTAATAAAAATCCGTATTACTGGGGAAAACTATGATAAAATGGAGTCGAGTCCACAGCACCAAGTACCCACTATATATTGCACGAGTTAGATACTTGCCTTAAACTTCAAACTCATGACAGATATTCTTGATATACCTCCGCTGATTCGTTAATTCCGTAGTGCCATCTGAAGGAATGTAAGTGAAGAGCATGTATAGAAAATATGGTTATAATGTAGGTTTTCAAGGTACAGTTTGATGACGTTAAGCACTCTCCATCTACCTCAAGTAGACCAACCTTTATCAGTTATCTGATATATTAATCTCATACGCTTTCAATTTACCTTCTTTCTCATTAGGGCTACAATAGGCTTAACCTATTTTTTCTCCCATAAATTTTCTGAGGAGTACATTTTTCGGACATAAGTCACTCTTTAGGCCCTGAAAACACTTTGTATGGCTAAAAATGAAAATAATTGGTACAGGCCAATGTTGAGTAAAAATGTCAATATTCAAATAATAGTAATATGTGAGTTTGAGAAAAATGTGAGTTTAGCCAAACTTATATATCACAAATTATGAAGGAGGTGTTTTATTTTTCTTCAGTAATTGTGTACAAAGTGTTAAAAATCTAATATTGTGAGAATTAAAAATTATCCAGTCGATAAGCGATTGAGGTAGAAATATATTTCAGGTAACTTCCTTAAAAAAATATTCCATTATGGTATTATTACGTTGTTCAGTATTACTTTACCGTCATAGGTAGTCAGCCAACTGAAAAAGGCAGTCATCAATCGTTAATCATGCCTTCAACGTCTACAACAGTAAACAGTATTCTCAAGCATTGCCATTATAGCAGCTTTAACAGTTTTCCCCAATTTAATTTCTCTCACACTTTTCGTAGTTTATCTCCCTTCATTTTGTCCCAAATTCACATGTAATATCTCTTCCACGATTACTGATTTTTCTCCTCTCTATTAATCTCTTCAATGATAGCAAAGACTTTATCTTTTGCGCCAATAATAATAATGGAAACCCCTCAACCTAATCTAATTCTGGTCCTTCATAATCTGTATCATAAGCAACCTGCCCAGGGATATCTAGCACTCGCTTCTTTGTTTCTCAAAAATTTTTTTTTCAACTTAATTAATCCAACCAACCAAATTGAAACCAATAGTTTTGAGCGTCATAATAACTAGTTGCACATTTTATGTATGGTATAGGATAAGGAAAAAGTCTCGATACTTCTGTATGATTTAACACTTTCCCGGCGAATAACATTTGTGTAAATTTATCGGGCTCGCCACCGGGTAAGATATTCATAGGCAGCCGACGTTTCGGGTTCCGACTCGTTACCCATTCTCAAGGCTGCTGATGCGAGCTTGAAAAGACTGTTTAATTTGGCGCTAGGCGGGGCGGGATTGGCCGTGAATTTCAACCGGGATACTGGTTACACGATCAGCAGCTCTTGGAATAGAATTCTGAGAAGAATTCAGAGCGCCAGAGCTAAGTCCCCGCTGGTCAACGGTCCTCCACCACAACAATCGGGGCTCAACCAATCCCGCCCCGCCTAGCGCCAAATTAAAGTCTTTTCAAGCTCGTATCAGTAGCCTTGAGAATGGGTAACGAGTCGGAACCCGAAACGTCGGCTGCCTATGAATATCTTACCCGGTGGCGAGCCCGAGAAATTTACACAAATCTCGATATTTCTCTCTTATCGATAGATTTCTTTCGACCCCAAGTGATTTCGCTATCGATACTTTTTCGATAATCTACTATAAAGAGAACTCTTATAGTGGTATCTAAATATTTGGATTTGCATACGGTAGTGTGCCGATTGAGGTGTTTGGAGCAATATTTGTTTAGCTACTGATTTTTGTGAAACTTTGTATTCGTGAATTTATCAGAAATATGCATAGTTAAAAAAATTAAATGCTACCGGTTTGGTTTATTGGAAATTTAATGCTATTTTGAACCTAAACCTTACGAAACTTCACCTATATTTCGAAAATAATTGATGACATATTCATGCTTAATTTGTGTTACAACATGCAGGGATTTTTCTAGCGTCAAAATAGGTGTAATAACGTGAAGTGTTGCCCAAGATTTTTTTCTTGGCCAAATTAAAACTTTTTTACAATGTGCACTCAATGACTCACAATTCACCCTCCAACCACCTTAACCGTGAAAATGCAAGGGGATGCCCAATCAGATAACCGAAAGTGACTGATGATCCGTTATTGCTCAATTTATAGCAAATTGTGGCCTTGGTTTCAGCGCTATGCTATCTCGAAGTTTGCTACTGCATCGAATAAATGGGTCTTAGCACTCGATTCCTTTTGAATATCCGTACATACTTGACACTCTAAATATCTGAAACGACCAGATCTTAGGGATAAACGATACTTAATGATATCATTCTAATTTTACAGGGCTTAGCAGACAGTCCCACTGACCCTTGCTTCAGAAGTGGCGATGGAAATTATAAGAAAGATGGCGAAATGTGTCATACGTGAGTAAAGTTAATCATTTATTTTTTAATTACGATATTTTTTATTCCGGTGAATGGTATAATCTTAATGCACCATCATTATAAACACACGGTATATACATATTTATATGTTTAATGTACACTTTTACATAGTAAATGAAATAGTTTTCCTATGTTTTCTTGCATTTAGTGTAGTTAGTTGGATAAACTTGCCCGGCTGCAGGATTTTTTGCTCGGGTAGGTATGGTCCAACTCGTAAAAGAATTCCGGGGAATTTTACTCGTTTCCCTCTGAGACTGTCTTGAGCGTTAGGTTGTCTTCATTATAAAAGATAGTCAAGAATCAGTTAGATCTCCAAATAAAAGCTGAGTAACTGTAATATTTCATTCCTGTCATTACGCAAAATAAATTTTGACAAGGAACTTATTTTCGTCGCAAATAATTCTCGCACTCAACAATCCTTCTATAATATTTGAGTAATTATTTTGTTACTAGTTTTGACGCCACGTTACAACTCTAAATCGGACAAATACAATTGATAAGTGATACATTGCCAAACATATAGAAACAAAAATTCGGTCTTCGTTCCACACAAAATACGCGACCACAGTAAAAACTGAGCTCCAAGACTCATAATATAATTCACCATTTCACCATCCAAAACCTTTTCCCTTATATTTTTACTCGGCTGCAGTCCTAACTTCTCGTGCCACATGCCCATTCAGCGGCTCACGGGATGGTATGTAGATGCAGTTGTTGTTTATTTAAAATGTCTTTAGCCCACATGGTTTCCAAAGTCGTGGGATCTTGTTGACCCATGGAGCATGAGCGTAAACGTTGTGTTTTGGAGGTTAGAAAATGAAATTTTAACGGATTTTCATTCTTAAGGTTGATTGAGCGAGATAGTTCTCTAGTCATAATGGAGACAATATTATAACCACACAAATTTAATATCTGTGGCTTTAGGAAGCAAGATTACATTTTGCACAATTAATGGTGCAATGATATACTTTCATACGACGCAAATTCTCATTAATTAAATGAAAATATCCGTATAAGTCTTTAACTTGCCAAATTTTTTCACGCGGCTCGTTTGAAACTTCTTTATGGCTTTAAGTTTTTTCGTGATTTTGAAAGGAGTACTGCAGTAACTGTATAAATTATTTTAAAAATAAGTTGAAAAAACATACAAACAACACACTGATAATTTTTTGACGAGATCTAGATGCTATAAACTCCCCATAAGAAAATGTCCCTCTGGAGTATAAACCTACACGTACCGTTTCCTCTGTAAAAGGGCTGGTATCTTTCGTCGATAATCTGGGAAAGTAGTTCAACAATAGACTTATATTTTTGTATTTTTGGAAAGGTGGGATATTATTCTTTAAAATGAGATACATTTATTGATATCTAGTTTAAATATTATTTCGCTCGTACTACCTTAAGGTAATGGGTGATTTTGCCAGAAAAAGCAAAGTCACGAAATACAGAGTCATAATATTTAGGGATAAGAAAGTCATGTTGATTTAAATTTTGTGCCTGGTCTCAGTAAGAGAGAACAGGAGGGTTAAGAGTCGAGAATTCACCGTATTATCAATGCAATCCGAGCAAATAGGTTGATGCGATGTGTTTGGGGTGATATTCCGCAAAACGCATGCCGGGTGGGAGGGTAAAAGAATGAGGGGGAGAGGAGGTAGTAAGATGAGGATGAGATGAAGAGAATGGTTTGGATATGAAGAGGAGGGAATAAGCAGGGGTCAGGGGTGTGGGTGGGCTGAGGGGGAGAGGAGGTAGTAAGATGAGGATGAGATGAAGAGAATGGTTTGGATATGAAGAGGAGGGAATAAGGAGGGGGAAGGGGTGTGGGTGGGCTGGGAGTGGTTCTTGCAAAGTTGATGTCGCCTCGTGCGAGGCGAAGGAGATCATCGGAATGACGTGGTTGCATGGAAATGAGGAGAGAGATGAAAGTTGGAACAATCAACTTCTTGCGGAACAATCAACTTCTTGCTTCTTCTTCTTTGGAGCCGTCCCCCTTCCCTTGAAGAAAGTTTTGTCTCCTCGTTACGCGAAGCGGAGAGAACAATCGTATCTTTTTGGCTGAGGGGAAAAGGAAAGAGGGAAAAGGGGACAGAAAGGAGAGAGAGAGAGAGATAGAGCCTCAACGCATTGGAGAACACACAGCTTCCTGTTGTGTCCTTTCGTCTCTCCCCCATTATTTCCGTCTCACTCTTATGTCCCGCCCTTTTTAAGCCCTTGCTCTCTCCCTCTCTGTCTGTCTTAAAAGAGCCTTAGAAAGAATGAATATCTTCTTCATATTATTTTCATTTTTTTCGGCTCTTCATCCGTTTCGTGGATCAAAGTGAAAACGTCCCCTCCCAAAAGCCTCACCGTTTACCATTTTACGTGTAGTTGAGTCGTGATGAGTAACATAATTTAATATTATTGTTCCGCGGCAAGACTCGGGTTTTGATTCGGAAGAAAACTGTGCACAGAGTTCTTAAGGAATATATATTTGCGAGAGCGTGACTTTATCAACGCATATGCTGCTAGAAATAAAAATTGCGAGCCATGTGTTGTCGGCAGGAGTCTAGAGCTTAGTTCAAGAAACGATATTGGTTTTACAACCCGACAAGCATTGGTTGAATTACTCGTTTATTGAGTACAGACGGCTGTTTCTCACCAATTCTTTATTCTCCTATTTTGAGAAAAGTAATTTCTTTCTGTGTAGTGGTGATTTAAAAAAATTCATGAGATTAAAAATTCATTGAGACTCATGCGCGAGAAATAGGGAAGATGGATGGATCAATTTAAGAGGCTATATTTATAAGTACATTTTGTCAAACTGTCTGTAAATACTATTGAACTAATAGAAAATAATTATAAATATGCAAATCAGTAATTTTAATTGCAAACTGAATCGAATTTAATTCTCCAATAAATTTTGGATCGAATCAAAACGAATCTTGTAAAATTTTCAAATAGAGAAAAAATACTACAATCCAACTCCAATCCAACTCCAATCCAAAGAATCCAATTTATTTTTGAATCGAAATTGAATCCATGCCAAAAACAAAAGCTTCATTAGAATCAAAGTAAAACATATTTCATATAAGCGCCATGCTTGAATGCCTGATGTTTTCATCTGAAGACGAATGGATCATGTAGACTGGAATATTTTGAATCTTTCGGTATCGAAACAGCTGATTTGCTGGCGAGTCAAAACAAATAAAGCCTGGTTCTTTAAGAATCAATTTTGAAGCATAAGAACATTTTCAGAAATAATTATCATCATGACGAATAAAGTAAAAGAGATCCAGCCTGAAGGAGGAACATAAATAAAGGACGCTTTTCACATATACTTACAGGGCGATAACTCTTGCGATTAATAATTCAAGAATAAATTCGCGAATAATTTTTGAAAGATCGCCATCATTTCAATTAAACAATGATTCAACGAAATGAGAGCCTACTGCAAATTGTCAGTCACAGTTAGTCACCTAAGTATTAAGATAACGATTACTGTGAATTAATCTGTATTTTGAGTACAGCCATGCATCTATATCTTTCTTTATCTTATACTATAACTTATCTGTGTTAAGTCACCTTTATAGAAGACCTGTTGAGTATCGAAAGAGCACATTCAGTGACAGATAAAGATATATCAGGTACATTTTCTGTTTGCCTAAATTGCCTTACAAACACAGAATCTGTGGACTCGAAATGCTATTAAAATGGAGAGCAATGCTTGCCTACATAATATGAATATTTTTTCATTATTACTGATTAAATCTGACTGATGTGAATCTAGCCAATGGGGTGAAAAGATTGAAAAACAGAGGCTTTTATATTGAAACGAAGTACATTAAATATAGAATGCATTCCTTTGACAACTTCAGAGTATTTTTCAAAGGGGAAACGTAATTACCATTCTCGAACGTAATACACTGGTAGGTTAACTTTTATTGCCTTTTACTCAAAGGATGGAGAATATTCTGAACGCATCCATAAGTTGAAAGTCATTTCATTGAGAATCAAAATGGGTTTTATTTATCCGCGGTGCTCTTTGAAGAGACTACCCACCCGAGGTTTACCCTTTCTTTTTATGTTGCTGCGGTAAGTGCCTATAAATCTTACCCTTTGCCTTTTCATTTCCCTAAGTTAACATATATTTGTCCACTTGAGGAACAATTTCCTTCTTTTCAAAAAGAAAGGGAAAAGATGAGAGATTGGTGACGGTGAGATAAGAGGAAAAAAGGGAGAGAGTGAAACGGAAATAATGCAATCAAAGAAACTTTTGGAAGCATCAAAGAGATGCGCGTGTCTGATGTTAGGTGCGAAGTTAAAAATATAAGAACCCACGATCAGAGCCTACAGTTCTTACATGCGATGAGAACATGCAAAATTATCTAAATTGGATAGTTCTCCACTGCGTGGGGTAACTGTGGCATGATAATGAAGTAGAGATGTTGCGAAGAATATTGTGGGAAATATTTCAAAATCGAGTAAAAGAGTTTTTTATACGTATTCTACCGATCAAGGTAGGATTTATTGAATGTCAGAGATTCTCCTCCCGGTTTTGTACACTTTCTGGGGCCTATATCCCTCTAGTTTATCCTTTTTCGCCTCAGAGTATTTTTCCAAGGGGAAACGTAATTACCATTCTCGAACGTAATACACTGGTAGGTTAACTTTTATGGCCTTTTACTCAAAAGATGGAGAATATTCTGAACGCATCCATAAGTTGAAAGTCATTTCATTGAGAATCAAAATGCACTTGCAAAATACACTTTATTTACACTTTCAATGCAAAATACACTTTCTAGGGCCTATATCCCTCTAGTTTATCCATTTTCACCTCAGCGTATTTTTCAAAGGGGATGCATAATTACCATTCTTAATTTTCCTTTCTTCATCCTGTCCTTGAAATCCTCTTTCTTCGTCTTCTCCGCTCACCAAACCTCCTTACCTCTATCACATTCTTGAACAACGCATTGCCCCTTATTTCATCCTCCAGCCACCCTTCTCTGCCGATCTCGAATTTTATTTAGAAATTTCCTTTCCTCGCCTACCATCTCAAGCACTTCCTCGTCAGTCTTACTTACCGTCCACCTCACCTTCTCCGTCTTTCTCCACACCCACATCTCAATGCCTGCAGCCTTTTCTCATCCTACTTTCTAAGAGTCCACGATTCTGCCCCAAATAGCGATACAAGAATTTAAAATAACAAGCACCATTATTATTTGTTACTGCATTCGCTAAGCATCACAAGTGTCCATTTTCTTGTATCGGTGAACGCATCAGAGGTACAGATGGGAGAAAATTATATAAAAATTGGAAAAAGCGTGACTATTATCAGTTCTGTTATTTTCAAGTGACATAAAATCATCAGAAATAATTTCTCTTTGTGTGCCATCTTCAAAAATATACATTTTCTAATATTTTTGATCACAATTAAATGACTGGAGAAAGTTATTTCAAGGAGAGTGGCGCTATTTAGCCCCTAACTCTTGGTCTTTGTGACGGATGAACGCTGGTGCAAGGCATATGCTGTGGAGCTGTAGGAGGTTGAAGGCGGTTAGCTGATTGGTGAGAAAGACGATTGAAGAGGTGCAAGTGATTAGGGCTGGAGAGTAGAGGGAGAGACGGCGGTGGAGGTTCCAAAAAGGTGAAGGAATTGACGTGGGACGTCACGGAAGGCAGCCGCATATTGCAGGTGATGATAGAAGGGAGGACGCCAAAGAAGCCTGGGAGAAGGAGGGGAATATGGACTTTGTACAATATGAAGCGCAGAGGGCACGAGGAAATTAAGAGACGTTTGATTTTAATCTATGGGAGGGTAAGTGATATGATGTCGCAGATTTGGAGATGCTCGGTTGATTGTTCTAAAACCTACCTGGCTCGGCTGGAAGAGATCTCATTTGTTAATCGTTATCAAATTTTATGTTATCGCTGGTCGTTCAATCCTAAGACTGGTTGACTACAGCCCTCCATTCTTTCCTATCTAGTGCTAGTTCCCTTACCTCCTGGTATCTCTTTCTATGTCCTTTCCTCCATATTTCTCCATGAATTTATTCTTGAATCTTCCTCTAGGGACTTTTCCCTCTAATTTACCTTCATATATTTTCTCCACAAACCCATTTTGTCTCAGGGTGTGTACAATCCATCTAGTTAATCTTTTCTGTATGGTGTTATATATGGTCCTATCCTCTTCTACTGTGTACAGAGTATGTTTTAACATGGACCCTGCTAACGAAAAGCATAGAGTGGAAAATTATTGTGTTTAATTATTTAATATGTCGCAATTTCATCTAGTGGCTAGGTCCACTTTTATACAGGGCGCTATGTTTAAATGTCTCGTCATTATCATAGAGCTTAGAAAAATTAAAAACTGGACTGGAAAAATAACAAGAAGAAGCGTGGTTCTAATTTAAGTTCCAATATTTGAAATGAGAACGCGTTGTCAACTACGTCATAACTGGAGACACTTAAGTGAGGCAGGGTTGGAGGAGACACGTGTTCTTTTTAAAATGTTAACACGTGCGTAATGTGGCTTTGAGGTTCTGTTGATGTATATGTCTCCAGTAACGCTGTACACGTTTAATTAAGGTTTTCCATCTTAAAGGAGAGAGCAAACTAAATTAAACTACGATAAAAATTCCTTTCACAGTCATTTTTAGCACCAGCGGTAGAAATTAAAGTAAACTCGCACGTGACACAATAGACACGGAAATAAAACGATCGTTACCGAAGATTACCATTAGGAAATTTATTTGTTTCATATTTTTAAATTAAAACCACTAATCTAATCCTATTTACGATGTATAACATTACAGCGATTTTTAAATAAGTAAAATCCTCCATTAAAATCAATATAATGAAATTCATAGATGTGCTGTTAAGTGAAACTTAATAAGGATCAAACTGACGTCCTCGAAAGTCCATTATTAATCACGGGAAGCACAATTTATTTAATGCAAAGACAGACATATGTGTACAACTGTGCTATCAAAACTCGAATTTAGATCCATTTTTTACTTAAGATTTTACTTTTAATTTTACTTTTAGATTTTACTTCAGAAAGATGAGAAAAAACAGCTAGATCTATGTTGCACAAATATGGAAGTAATGCTCTTACACGTGTGGGTTTGGAAAATTGAAAATAGTAGTTTATTTATTGATGTATATCAGCTGCACAAAGCTATCCCAAATAATTTCGTTCTAATAAAAAAAATAAAAAACCAGAGTTACCAAATGTGAAGATCAAAGACGAATAATACTGTTTTTTTAAGCATGAGCGTTGTAACCATCACTATGTGGAATGTTGAATACCCAGTCTCTCAGGGGTATTTGTAATTCACAGCATTACGCATCTCCCACTCACATCATGACGGAACAGAGTGACCATTGCGCTAGGAAACAGACTTCACTATCGGGTACCTAAGGCCCAATATATTACCCTGGCGTAATCTCAAGAGAGAAAATGAAGGGACTAAAGAGCGGAGAAAAGGCAGAGAGGGGGAGTGAGTTTTATTCCGGTGGAATTAAGACCTCGTGTTGCCTTGCTTTGCACGCAGCCCTTCGTCGCTTAAAGCAAAGTAATAGCTGGGAAAAAGTAAAGTCTGGGCAGCAAGAGACACTAATTGGGCGGGGATAAAATGCTGAGAGGGAAAGAAGGAGATAAGGGAGGGATAAGGCCGGGTTAAGATGAGGAGAGGATACGGTTTTTAAGGTTTATGGAAAAGCGAGGGTGGAACCAGATGCGGTCGTTTCTTGGGATGAAGAGAAGTACGGGCTGGGGAGACGGGTCACTTAAATGGAGTAATCTTAAAAGGGCAGACGAGAGGAAGAGAGTCTTCCTCCATTGCAGACGAGACTGGGGACTACAAACCGCGTACCCTTGACCGAATGAAGCTTAAGGAGATATCGTCTTCGAATGGCATTCGAACTGTTATCCTTGCTGCGGCCGTGTTTTAAGCTGGAGTCGCATCCCCGGACCCTTTGTATGTACATGGCAGCGCTATCATCCTCTCCATCTAAGACGACGTCCAACTATCATCATTGTCTGCGCTTGACTTTTTCATGACTGTTGTAATTTAAGAGAAAAGACTACTCTGGATTATCTGGATTATGTTTCAAAGCGTGATTATGGTGAGTGTTGATAATAGAACGCCGAGTGAGTGACAGGCTAAAATTACTATAGATGAACGAGGAGCCGGTGTCTGTGACTCTTTTATACCATTCCTAAAATTGGGGTTTGTTAAAGGCCGTTATGATAATTGTACAAGTGTTACGAATTTAATAGAAGAACTAGGATGGGCATTACTATCAGAACGCATGTTAAAATGTAGGTTAAATTTTTCTTTTTTTTAAATTTTTTAGTAAATTCGAAACCGATTTGTTCACAGGTGACGTTAGATATATATTGAGTACTCCTGCGTATTATGTTAGGTTTGATCAGATTAACAAGATTAGAGAGATAGATTGTCGTACCGATAGATTTAAAATGTCATTTTTCCCGCGTACTATAAGAGAGAACAATAGGCAGCGTAGCAAAGGGATAGGTAGGTGAAATATAGTTAGAGTAGTCTGTAGTGCATGATGCATGTAATAACAACCAATAATCCCTTTCTTATTATGTAGATACTAACCATCTAGCTGCATGTGCCAGAAGGTGTAAGGTGTAATATACTTGTGTTTTGACCTTCGCCAATGAACCGTCTCTTCTTGTCTTCCTCTAAGTGCATTCATCATTCTTTATTCGAATAAGCATAATTGTTGGCCAAATGTGGATTCATAAGTCACCTGTAAGGTATTCAGGTTAGAAGAGGAGAGATAGAGTCGAGAAAAAGTGGTCAATGGAATAATCCGGAAATAAGGTTTAAGAAAAGAGAGTGATTTAGCGTTTTTCCAGGCGTGACTTAGTGAAATTTTCTAAGTACTGACAATGAAAATAGTAGCTTACTTTTCATATCAAAATATTTATGAATAGATTTATTAGTAATGACTCAGAAACTTTTTCACTTACAAGAGAGTGATTTGTTGCTTTGACCAGAGTGAAAAGCATCAAACTAACCAGATTCATGATTAAGGAGAAAATGGTGTAAAAACAAAAATATTTTTGTTTTCCTCTGGGTAAAACACCCCTAAGGACAATAAGGTGAATACATGACTTGATGCACTTACAATAATATGAATAATAAATATTTAAAAAATATTTTTAAAAAATCACTTTTGTTTAACAAAAAATCGCCGGGTTGATACACATGTTTACAATGTTGCATACACTACAGGATATTAAAAACCTATTAAAAAATACATATTTCTTTTATATTAATTTTATTTTTGATCTTTTTATGACTGAATATTGTATTTTCACCGGAAATGAAACTATATAAAAATTTCAGATCTCTAGCTAGTCAGGAAGGTAGTTAAAAATTGATTACAAAATTTGACCCTGACACACAAGTGAAGTTTAATAAAACCTATTAAAAAGGGAAATAGAGACAAACATTAAACAAATAAATATACATAGAGTGCCTTTTAGGCCTCTGAAACAGTTTTCACAGAAACCATAGAATCAGATTATGCTGGAATTTGAAGTTTTTCTGGTCATTAAATATATAAAATTCTAAAAAAGGCAACAGAAGTATCAGATACACGTAAGACAATCAGTACATATGCAACAATCCAAGGCAAATAGCAGAGCAACTTGAAAAGCAGGTAGTGATACAATTTTGTTTTAAATACATTCAGAGACCAATTGTATTTAATGGAACTGGTTAACGTGGCATATTACAGCTGAGCTAACCGCAGATGAGCGGGTCAGTACATCTTGGAGGAATCGCACCGTGTAAGAGGAAGGGGTAGACCAAGAAAGTCATGTTTGAATGTTGTAGAGGAGATTCCTAATGAGAAGTCATATCAGAACTCTTAAAAATAGGAGAGCGTATATAAAGCAATGCGTGAATGCGGTGGAAGGAAATGAGGTTTGCAAGAATGGGCTGGAATGAAGAAAATTATTGAAAACGGAGCCAGTATTCTATGTCTAACGCCGAATATCTTGCAGATTTTCGTGTTTAATCCGAAAGGGAATGGAGTGATGGGTGTATGCCGGCATCAGTCCTTAAAAGTTTACGGCGGGTGTAATTTACCCTGTTACATTAAACTGCTCCTCTGTGTATTATTTCCTTTAAACTTCATTTTTCAGATTTCAGATTCAGATTTCAGATATTCGGCGTCCTTGAAAAACAAAGAGTTTTTGAAAGTTTTTTTTTTCTTCTTCTCAGATTTCCTAATATCCAGAGAGACCCTTGCTCCGTTCTAAGACCCTGCCAAGTTGTATACAGCATTATATTCGGTAAGTATTTGAAATATTTATGGGCACCAATTTTTTTTTCAACCACTACGAGGAATGGGCTCGGAGGAAAAGTGAAGCATTAGACGGAATGGGAAGGATTTGGGAAGAATGGTTAACAATAGATATATCGTGATTTGATTGAATTTAAAATTTTCAACAAAATTTTGTACCATTTTAGTTATTTTATTTGGATTATTTAAATGAGAATTCCATGGAATATAATGATTAAATGAGGAAGTATGAGTTTTATCAGCTTTCATGGAATATGTCCTTAGTTTGAAATCGTATGTTAGGGCAATTGTATCTTCTTTCTCGTACTGAAATTTACTATATAATATACTTTACGAGATGAAAATGCTTGCTTTTACCAGACTGCGATCAGTATTTGTGTATGAAATCAACTTTTTCTTTTTTTATACCCCAGCTTTCACTACCCCAAACTGGCTACTTTAACTGTCGAATGAAGGGAAATTCTTACGAAAACATACCTGACTAAAAGAATAAAATATTTAAAAACAACAAACACATGAAACCGATAAATGCTGTTATCTTTCAGCTAACGGATGGGTTTTCTGGAAATTGCCTGAAATTTAAGTAGGAATTATTTAATTTTAATGGTCTCAAATTAGGCAAAAAATCCTTTTCCCGGGGGTTTAAATTCCATAGGGAGAGATGGGATTATTATAAATCTCGTGCAACCGCATTACGCCACCAGTTTTCCGTCGTAGTGCAAATATACGTTCGGCACGTAGTTAGCGGTTGAGCAGTGGATTGGCTTCGGATTCCAATGCTTGCCTTGTCACAACGCCATAGTCCGGGCCGAATAGTTAAGTTGCTTACGGCCAAAGTTTGTTACCACTAAGTTACTTACGGCCAATGCAAACTCGGCTCCACGTTCCACTTGTAGCCTTGTCTCTCGAGTTTGCATGTAACCGCCAGTTGTGCATCCCCATGGCAACGAAATGCAAGTTGGTCAGCCTCATCTGGTTAACGGAGAGGGGGGCCGCCGGTGTGTCATCCTCTTCTAGTCGAAGCGGGTCGGGCGATTTAACGAGGGGCTTTGGTGGGAGATCGACGCGGGAAATTGCTCAGTCAGTTCGTGCAAAGCAAGAAGATGTGGCGCTAATATCCTTAGAAATCAATGAATCAGATGTTTAGGCCAAATTAGATGCATGTTTGATATACTTTTTTTTTAAAAAAGAAAGCAGTTGGAGCAGGGAATAATTAAAGGGGACACAGTTTTATAGGCCTAGCAGCACTTGGCTATTTGAATGTCCTTACCCCAAAAGGTAATACCGCGATAAGTATGTATTGAGAATAAATAAATTGTCATTCGTAAAACCGCGAATGATAGAGGTATGATTATTGGTTTTGTGTGAGGGTGATCGAAATATAGGATGTGTGGAGAGGATGGAGAGCTACCTCTTGGCCGACGTACGGATCCTAGAGTAAAGAACGTGGAACCTTTAAATATGTGAGGAATGAGAGAAGAGTGCGCCTAGTGTACGGCTGTCCAGACATAAGAGGTTACGTAGATGATACTCTATGAGATGACGCTAGTAATGTATGACTTTAAAAATATCTATTCTCTGCTCTAATGCTATTGCCTTCCCTGCTCAGTTTCTAGCCATTAGAATACAATATAAAGATAAAAATATGCAGACTTTTAGACGACCATATGTACAACCAACACTTTATATTTATAATAAACACTTTTTGCGGGTATGTGAGCCAACTGATGGGCCATTTCTGAATAAATATGACATTTTGACTCTTGTACATAAGTTATGTAACTAACCAATCAAAAACTAAGGTGGAATGCATATATAAGCCAAAGGGGATGAAATATGCGATGAAAGGAAATCATTTCGCTTAACCTACACTCCAATCCGGATCCCCCAATTGCTGTTCAGTTATGAAACAGGCGCACCACAAATATAGCTTGATTCAAGGTGAATTTGAACGGGTCGTTTTACATTTCATTTGTGCATTTGCAGTGATTTTCAGAATATAAGATGGATTATTAATTTCTTTTTTAAGGCCATAGGATGAAACAGTTATGAAGGGCAATAGGATACTGAAGACCATGGCTGGGAGAGATTGCTAGATTTTGTCTGATATTAGTTAGAAGGCCTTTACTGTATTTATAATGGTTGCATTTTTCAATTTTTTCGGGTGTTTCCTCGCATTGGCAACTCCCGAATCTGTCACTGCTAACGAAGACACAGGCGAGAGTGCCAGCCAAACTGTTGTTTTCAAACAAAAAAGACGCCGGAGGACATAATAAAATGAAGATATATTATGACATGTAGGCCCTATGTTTATTATGGACCATAAACTACCATTTCCTGGTATTAATAATTTAAACTATCGAAATATGTCGGAATAGGTCAAGCATATAATAAAATAATTTTATCAAATATGAATGCCACTTCAGGGAAAATATGTATACTTAAGACGCAATTCCTCCAAAGGAATGGAATGGCCTTAAAGTATCAGCACCAAATTAACGTAAAGATGGCAGTCGAAATGTATTACTTTAACATCTATAAATAAATTCCATGTGTTACTTCTGTAGAAATGAGGCTTCTGTCGCCTTCTATGACTGCAGTTTATCTTATAGCTTCTATGATTACAGTTATTGACATAACTATAAAGAAATTCTGACAGCTAGGACTTAGTAATAAAATCAAATATATTTTTATGTTCTCAGTTTTAATAACATAAAAGTGTGAAGTATTATTTTTTAATAATGATTGCCAACTGTCAATGTAGAACACATTCGTCGACTAATCTGCATGCATTGTGCAATTTTTTTCCTTTTGGACCAGGTGTAGGTCGATAGGGAAATTGTGAGAGGGGTATAAAAATTAAAATATTCCCCCTTGGAGAAGAAAGAACTAAAAAAACATTGGACAGAACGGACAGAGTCAGGGAGCGAGTTGTCGTCTGTGGCATGGCCCATCGGTTCCCCTCGTCCTAACATCCATTTCTCAGCTTCCTCCTCCCCACTCCAGTGCTGGACCTGGAGTCTCCATTTTCCTCCACGTTCCCCAGCTCCCAGACCAAAGACAAGGGTCCACGCATTCCGCGGAACTTCAAAACACATTCACCCGCCGTGTGACTCCGACTGTTCCGAGTTTTAGTCATGTGCGACAACCTGGGGGTTGCTTTAAACCCCTCCGCAACCTTCATTCGGCGCGAGATATCCCTGAGCCTGAGATTAAAAGCTGGCGGATATAACTTGTCCGTATCGTTTTTTATTCTCATCGTAGGGGTAAAACTTTTAATCCCAGCTTTAATAATGCAGCTCAACTGAGGGTCAACTTTAATTTTGCTGAGAAACTTGGTGGATTTCACAGAATTTGTTTTAACGCGACTGGTTTTATCGACAAGTCAGTATCATTAGGTGTGCAGCCTCATGATGTCGCCAGTCTTTCTAAACCTAAAAAGATTTTTCTTTGTTTTCGTCATTAAATTTCACCAAGTTAACTCAGGAACTATCGAATTCGTGTAATTTCGCAGTTGAATGATGAAATCAGCTCAACGCTTAATCAGTCTCCGTCCATGCCCACTGCTTTTCGCAAGGATTGTGATGCCGAGGTAAGTGAGCTCTGGTTTTACATAGCAAGTAGTTCAAGTAGTTAAGCTTGATTCCAGTGGAAAGAGAAATTATTCAGCTGAATTTAGATCAGCCAAATGGAAATTACTCTATGTGTAGATCTTCGTCCATCGTGTTAACTTTAGCAGTGGACTCCAATAAACCATTGGTGTAGAAAAAGCAAATACTTAGGGTTATACTCCATCTCTATTTCAACCCCTATTCAATCCAGCCCCCACTATTCTACTCTTAAGTCCGCTATGACTCTACTTTTTTCTTTGATGATGAGCCGGTCGGTTAGGTGCGCCTCAAAATTACAATTTATTGCAGTTATCTCTCCTTTGACATGGAAGTCATCTACCATCAAAAGGTAGGTTTTAATGAAAGTCAGAAAAAATCCTCCAGATTTTTACTCAGAGCCCTATCTACCTCGGGAGTTATTTTTCTTCCAAAATCCTTCCCACAATTACGGTCTTCGGTTAGCCTTAGTCCCTCAAATCCTCATTTCAGATACCTACTATGCCTCCCTCTGATATCATACAGAAGTTTCCTCACCTTACAGAAGTTTCCTCACCTTACAGAAGTTTCCTCACCTTACAGAAGTTTCCTCACCTTACAGACCAAATTAAGTACTTCCCCGTTTGTATTCCTCTCTGCCCCTGCTGTTTATTCTCGTCCACCTTGCTCGGAATCCACATTTCTGCTCCAAAAAAGCCGCAAACCATGTTGAGCTCTCCATCATTCCATTTTGTATATCCATACCCAGGTTACCACCACCAACTATAAAATTTCTCTTCTTGTCCAGTTTGTGCCATCCTGTTTTTTTGACCAGCCTCAATTCTCTGTTTTAACTATTCTCAGTACTTCTGCTTCTCGAGTTATTCCTACCTGTCCCACTTTATCCTCCAATCTTATCCAAGTAAATGGCTTCAGGTGCCTGTAATTCCTAATACTCGAAACCATAAACGCGACTGAATTAGGAGGTTACTTTAAACGATTTACTCGGCGGAAAAATTTTAAATGACCATATAAACATATGCCTGACAAGAAATAATATAGTGAAATGGGAAGAAGTATTCCGTAAAATCACTGTTAAACGTGGTACATCACGGAGCGAAGTGTCATAATTAAAACGTTGTCGACTGGGGACGTATAAAGGAATAGACATGCATTATAAGCCATCAAAACGAGCAGGTGTGTTTAAAGAAAGGGGTAAAGGTATACAGATAGCAAAAATTGTGGCTCTTTCTTTGCGAAGAGTATGACGTTAAGAAGTGGAAAGTATGCGTAATATTTGGAAGACGAGCCCAAGAGGACCAAGAGTACGTCCAGGGGTCGCGGCGGTCAGTTCTGCAGGGCCTCTCATGAATGTTTGAGTCACTCTCATTGGCCTCAAGATCTCCACAGGAGAGTTTAAATAAGAATAATAATGACTGGGATAAAAGCGACTGAAAAACGGGCACGGAAAAAAATATGAAAAGTTTTATTAACAAAACTAGAGCTCAAATACAGCAAGAATTATTGTGACATCTTCAACGGCGCCTTTGACAGTGCCTACGGTAAAGGGAAGGCATACGATACTGTTTAATCAAAATTAAAAGTGCATAGGCTAGTCCTTGTTCTTGTCAAGAATAGATCTGGGAGATAAGACGGTTTTGTAACCTCTTGTCTATTTCCTTTATTCTTTAAAAAAATGAATATGCCCATTTAATGAAGATATCTATTTACAATAAATATATTGCCGAAGTCTTTTCCTTACTCGTCTCTTCATGAAAACCTCATTCGTATCTTTCATAATTTTTCATTTTGTATTTCTTCAGGTTGGAGTGGCCGTCACAGTAGTTCATTCAATTAGCCTTTTAAATTGTTATTTTTCATATCAATTTCCAGCTCAAGCAACTTTCCTTTGGCATGCATACAAATGGGTTGGTAAATTTCATCGTGCTGAGGGTTGAGCCGTCAGTGAGCTAAGACAACAAAGAAAGAAATAATAGTCGATCTTGGATCCACCATATGACAAATATTCCACAAGGGAAGAGTTTAGGAAATGTTTTAGCGTTGGTCGTTATTTAAATGGCTCATAGTTTCATATTTTAGTACCACAACGTTAATTTGCCAGTGATTTATGTTGGAACATATGCGTTTGTGTCGCCCCCCTAGGATTTCGTGACTCTATCCCTTAGCACCCGGAGATTCATTAACTGTAAAATCGTAATTTTATTATGATGTTCTAGGATGTTTTGAGATTTAGTTTCAGGGAAAAATAACAAAAAACTTTAACCCAGCTTTCTCAAAATATACTAGAACGATCATTGAGCTTTATTCCCCAGGGTAGAATAACAACCGAACCCGTGCCTTCGCGTGGGCTAAGGTGGAAAGGGCTATTGTTTGTGTTTCTCCTTGCTTCGTTGGAGACACTTCCTCCATCAGGGCTGAGATGGGCCTGGCGAAGAATGTCTCGGTGTCAGTGTGTAAAGCCGGAATGTGAAGTGGGACCTCCGCAGAAGAGTGTCTCGGTGACTGTGTGGTGAGCGGGCGGTTGATCATTCGTAGGCGTTCACCTGGTGCGGGTAATCTACTGGCTGCATTGATACAGTGTTCATGTCACTTATTATATATATATATATGAGATGAAAAATTTCAGTGTATTGCGAGTCGCAACTTTGATTATCCGATGTAACCGGTCGACGTATGTTTTCGAGCGAACATCGTAATCAGTCTCCTTTATTTAGAGGGTTGCATTGGCTTAAAATCGTTGACATTATGTACTAAATGACTAATGATGTAGAAAGGTTTGATACTTTTTAACAGCCAACCAAAAACGGAAAATAAGATGGGGAATAAGTGGCTTTAAGGGATAATTACCTGATTTTACTTGGCTTTCCGTTTGTGTATTCAATTTGGAGATAAAACTATAGATGAGGACACCTGAAGGATAGTAAAAGAGGAAACAGTTGTGTTAAGTGCCATGCAAAGTAGAACGCGTAAACTTATTGGACACATATGCAACACTTCAATGTCAGTATAACAATACTGGGAGTCAAAATGAATGGGAAACATTATCAAGGAAATAACTCAGTATGAGATAGAATGAAAAAACTGAGGGACGTTTAAGTGAAGACTTATAAAGGTATTAAACGGTTATATGAGAGATGAGTGTAGCGGAGAGCTTCAACAAACCAATCTTCGGATGGAGACTGATGATGATCATTATATTTTTGAACGTAATTATTCTTCCGGCGATCCGGAGAGATAATTACCCCTTTTACCCAATCAAAAATCCATCTTAACTTCCAAAACTTTTTTCCCTCTCTTCCCTACCTCGCGTTCCGAAAACCTCTCCCACTCCTCTCCCCTCCCACCCTCTCCGTCGGAATATAAACAGCAAGATAGGTGGAAGGAATGGGGAAAAAAGTGAGCAGCGGTTCTCGTGTACCCGTGGGAAATCAATTTGTGCTCATCTCTATAGTTCTCTCCACCGTATCTCTTTCTGTATACTCCTCTCTACCTCCCCAACTCTCTTCTGTATATCCAGCGTGATGTTGGAATGGAGGACAGGAAATAAAAATTTTGCCGAGCTGAGTGAGTGGGGACGAAAAATGAGAACGATGCCGGAGAACGAAAGCCCTCCATTGCTAGGGCGCTAATTGCAGGACGAAAATGTTTCCCTTTTGATCGCGCGGACGGCGTCTTTATCACTCTGCCGAATGAACCGCCGGACCCAACGAGTTTCTACCTTCACGCTCCGCGATATATAGATGAACGCCGAAACAAAAAAATATATATGCATGTGTATATCCACATACGTACATATATAAATGCTTGTATGTGTATGTGAATGTATACACGAGAGAATAACCGCCTCCTGCCATCACCATTTTTACCCACCTCGGGAGATTTGGCAGCCAAAAAAATAAAAAGGAAAGATGACGAGCGCTTTGCGTGCTGTTTAAAAAAAAAGTACGACTCTGTCGGTCGGTTCTTCGTGAGTCATCGGCCGCGGCGCCTGTTTCACGTTTCTAGTCATAAACACTCTCAATGCTGCAAAGTGTGACATAATCCGTCATGTCTCACGCCTTCCTCATCGGCCATCACAAAAAGTTTATGGATCTGAAGCAATAACTCTGTAGATACCTCTCCTGTCTTGGGGCGATGAATGAAATTGCAATTACTAGTGGCAAGACTGCACGTTTGAAAATGAAAACAGATGGAGAAGCATGTGAATGAGAGCATGCATTTAACGTAGTCGGGCGGAAATATTATCCCTTGTTTTTTTGTGTTTATCGAAAATGCTTTCCGTGAGGCTTAAGGTAGTCCGAGCGAGATAGTTCCCTAGTCATAATAGAGACCATATTCGAATTATATGTTTTCATTTCATCAGCTGTAGGACACATTAATTAAATATTGAATTATTAATGGTGCAATAATATAGTTTTATATGACAGAAATGGTAAATATCTAAATAAGTCTTAAACATGACTCATTTTTTTTCGCGCTGTGTGTTCAAAACTCCTTCAAAACGGAAGGTCTATTGTGATCCCGAAGAATTTACTGCGGTGAAAATACGATACTTTTCAGAAATAGTTGAGAAAGCATACAAAATACACGCTGTTATTTTTTTTACAACATCTAAGCGTTAGAAATTCCTAATTTTTTAAAATAGGCCTTCTCTGGAGTGCATATGCGTATCATTTTCCATGCAAAAGGGCCACTATTTCTTGGAAAATATCTCCAAAAGTAATGAGGTAAGGGATGGCGTTTTTGGTGTCATCAGAAGGGTGAAATATTTTTCTTTAAAATGAGACGAAAGTCATTAATTTCTAGGTAACATAATATTTCGCTCTAACTACCTAACTACCTAAGTATGGTTGTGGATCAATTTCTTCCGCCAAGATGTATTACAAAGTTGGATAGATGCTTAAATTGTCGAGTAGGGGCAAGTGAACTCTGTAGCGTTTATTCTCAATATTCTCTATAAATGTCAACCTATAGCTCCAAATGTGATAAGCAATCAGACAATATTTGAGGAACATATCAATCGTATAGGAAATTAATCCTTAATTTCCCTAGTTCACTGCGGTAAAAAAAATTATTATTCTCCTCGTTACTTAGAGGATGTTTCAGTGCTTATTGCGGGGATTTGTCAGAGGAAAGTAAAGTCAATATTTTACAACAAATGTTGGAATGAGAAAGTAAATCAAATGCTTATTATGCAAATATCTAGTGTTCAATCGATTTTTCATTCCAAAAGTAGAGGCATAGAATATCATGAGGTTTTTGCATTCGAGTCACCACGATATCATTACGTGAACATTACTGGAGTTGGCCAAGCACTCCAACAAAGCCAAAACTCTTTATTTATTGGCCTCAAAATTTTAATTGGGTAAACCACAGCCTTCTTTAATGAATGACCCTATCCACCATTAAATTAAAACAAAATTTTGCCATGATTAATCGTTGAAAATTGTAAAAAGAGTAAAAATGAGTCTGGCCACTGCGTTCTAATTATCTAAAGGGCAATATCCTTTGGAACTAATATTCGATCAATTTCAAGCCTATGGTTTCAATGAGTTCTCCATTGGCCCACCTTGAGGGACAAAAATGAAAATATCTGAGGATTTTAATGTAAAAATAAAGCCAGGGAAAGGGGGACCAATGGAGATAGAATTTCATCCACCTAAAAGCTCTATCAATTGGCCACAGGTATTGGCGAATGAAACAAATTAAACTTGAGCTCAATGGGGTCAAAAAACTCAGCGAAGGAAAAGATTCATTAGAATGGAGGTAGATGATCGTATAATTGAGGTACGGGCTATTTAAACGGAGTTACTAAGCTCTTTGTGATTAATATAATAGTATTTTCTAATTCGAGTTATTTTGTATTAGGCATTCTACCAGGTTGCTATAGTCATTCGTTTCGCTAATGTTGCATAGTCAATTGTAATAAAGATATAAGACAATCAAAATTACTATCAAAAGAAATGGCTTTTGCAGGCCTTTAGATGAGGCAGACATGACGTAGTCAAGATGCCATTATGGTTTGGTAGCATCTGATTCAACTTTCAATTTAAAATACCATCAATGTCTGCTTATAAAATTGAAAATGTCATCAAAGAGCGATTAAAACCTAATTGCTTTCATAAGACATAGTTTGTCGGGCTTTATTGAAAACAAATCGAGAAAGAAAGTTTTGAGTTGTAAACAATGTTGACTCGAGAAACAGTGTGAATCAAGGCCACTTCCTTGGCATGGTGAATCTCGTCAGTCGTCTCAATAATGGCAATAGAAGGTGAAATGTTACTGAATTTGTTACCACTTATCAACATTACCAATACTTGACGTAGAAGGAGTGTTCCCGCTTTTATTCGTCACAACTTGTAACCTGCATATGTAAATTTAAATGTTAAATATAGCATAAGAGCAATCGTATTGAATACGAATGAAGAAGACTGTATTTTGATTATTAAACGATCTTTTTATACTGTATTCAATCATCTTTGCGGTACGGTTACAGATCAAGTATCAACATATCAACAAAATCAACAATACAGGCAATTAATTAGTAACGCCATAAAAAAAGTACGAAAGCTGAGATGCGATGCCAGGCGCGAAAAAGGAGTTTTTAAAGCAAAATAGCGCTTACAGCTTTTTGTAATCACAATAAACGTAGTCCATCTGTTTCATATAAATATTGCATTTTGAAAAACATATATTCCATTGATAAATTTGTCGATTAATTTTATAAATAATGCAATAGTTGTAGAAATAATTTCCACTTTTCAACCTCGTAGATTTAAATAATTCCGGAAAAGCGGTACTTCTGCTTAAGATTCTATCTTTTTGGGAGTATTTACTTCAAAAATGATCCTTTTGAGACGGCCTATTATGCGTTTAAATGAATTCAAAATTTCTTCACTGCTTAACTTTATAATTCTGCCAATTCACGTAGTTGACCTATGGCTCCGAATATCCTACATCTGTAAACGCAATTATGCCTCAGCTGGATATTGTTTATACATAAACTCAAATATGCTTCCAACTGAATACTTGTTACATTAAAACTCGGAGTAATTTCATCCATTCAAATAATATGGCTGCATTTCTTTATGTAGATGGCATAGATTTGGGAATTTAAATTGTCATGAATTTATCTTTATTTGAGCTTGAAAATTCTTACCGGATGATTTTAAAAGTAGTTTTCCCATGAAGTTTGCAATTCTGATTTGCTTGAATAGGGATTCAATATTTCCCAGTCCTGTTGTACCTAATGCTTCCGTTTATTTTCTTATTTTATCTATGATTTCGATTGTGTCGACTGTAAGAAACTCCTTTAATGCCATCACATTAGATAAAAGCCATCGCTAAAGTTACAGGCATAGACCTGCGTGAATAAGGATTGCTTCTTTTCGGAGGGGTTAAGAGAAAAGACGGAAGAGAATAGACGTATGCAACGGTAGAGAAAATTAGATAAAAAAACTATGGATCTTAGTGAAAAATGTAAGAGGATCACACAAGTAAGGCTTATAGGCAAGAGGTTAAAATTGCCTGTCTCTTCAGCTTAACCTATGACGCTTACATTACGTATACTTGTGAAACGAGTCAAACGGGCAGTAGGTATGGGTAAATCATCCCAATTCTTGTATTGCGCTTGAGTTGGACGCAATTGAATCGGTTTTCTGACTGATCCTCCACTCTCCTAAATCTTCCTCATGCGTTACGCAAAATTTTACAAACAAACATACATACTAGTCAAGCCGTTCCCTTCCGGGGTAGGCAGAGTCACTAAGTTTCACTCATAAATACATATTTGTACACCTAACTCTGCTTCAATAATTTTCTCAATACTGGCCTATCCTTGCAAATCTCTTTTGCCTCATTTTCCTCCATAAACTGCTTCATACACGCCCTCCTGTTCTTGAGGCTCCTAATATTCCTCCTCCTAAGAATTTCCTCAACCACAACTTTCTCGGTCTACCTCTACCTCTCGCACCATTCATTCTCTCAATATGGCCAAACCAACGAAGCTTACTCCTTTCAAATATGTCCATTACTGGAGCATCAAACCCACATTCATTTATTTCCCACTCATTCCCCACCCTATCCACCCTACTTTTGCCGCTAACACTCCTCAAATAACTCATACCCACGGTGTTTAGTCTACTCTTATGTCTATTCTAACATACTCACGTTTCACTACCATACAACAAAGTGGGGAGAAGTACACTTTTGTACACGGCGATCTTCGCTTCCTTAGACACCGCAAAATTTTGAAAGTTCCATAACCACGTCCCATAATCTTCTACTGCTCAGTGCGAGGAATTTCTTCGAGAGCAATCTATACTTTATTCTCCATCCTACTTCACCCTTTGTGGGTGGAAGAGGAGCGGACCAACCCCTGGGAGTGGGGCTTTCATTTGCCACTGAGTCTGTAATTTCGCTGTGCCGCTTGAGACGAAAAGGGAGGACGAGAACAGGTGGAGCAGACAGAGGTGGGCGGGGATTGGTCGACATTTGTCCTCCTCTGCGCCAGGTAATGGAGGGAAGCAAGAAAAGGTGGCTTCAGGGCACGCGAGGAGGACTTCCACTAGTTTCTTTTTTATTTCTCCGAGAAGGAGAAAGGTGACTCAAGGACGAGACGGAATGAGTTGCGGGAGGCGCAGAAAAAAATACAGCTCCGAATTCAGGATAGACGGAAACTCTTTAGAGCATCGAGGGAAGTGAAAAAAATAAACCTTTAGGGAGGCTATTCTCTGCCTGAAATACCATCGCGATTTTGACTTTAAGAAGGTGAGTTATCTACGTACACGTGATTTTGTAAGGAGAATTAGGAAATGTGAGGGTGATGCGTATATTGACATTTAAGGTAGTTTGAGCGAAATATCAATTTACCTAGAAATCAATGAATTTGGTCTCATTTTAAAGAAAAATATGTCACCCTTCTAATGAAACAAAAAATTTAACCTCTTACCACTTTACTTTCGGAGTTATTTGCCAAAATATACCAGCCCTTTTACATGGAAAGTGGTACGTGTAGGCACTCCTGGGAGACATATTTACAAAATGAGGAATTTATAACAATTAGACGTCGTAAAAAAACTAACAGCGTGTAGTTTGTGCGTTTTCTCAAATATTTTTGCAAATAAATTATATTGTCACCGCAATGGGTTCTTGGGTATCACAATAAACCTTCCGTTTTGAAGGAGTTTTAAACATATCGCGCGAAAAAAATGAGTCAAGTTAAAGACTTATTTAGATATTTCATTTAAGTTCTTACCATTTGTCATATAAAACCATATTATTGCACCATTAATAATGCAATATTTAATTCATGTGCCCTACAGCAAGTGAAATGAAAACATATAATTAGAATATGGTCTCTATTATGACTAGGGAACGATCTCGCTCGGACTACATTTAAACGTGTTTAAAGTCGCAGTGGGGCGCGTGTTGACATGGAGGAAAAGTGCGGTGTAGAACAGGTTGGCTAAGGAGTGGGGAAGAGACGACAGCATACAACACAGCCATTGTAACTCCTTTAACTGAGACTGTATCGTTTAGCTACAATTTTCACGATCCAAGCAATGTTGGATAAAAATACACAGATATTGCTACTAGTCCATCGTAGAACCCAGTATAAACACTGGATCAGTGTCCACGGGGACCTATTATGTTAATGTACACAGCAAATGGAGACCTTGAAGTAGCTCACGAAAGATTGAACACTACTTCAGAGCAACTGCGACTATGTCTCTCCACCACAATGAGATACGAAAGTTATCGGACTCTCGGTACCTAATTCTCTTCCGCGAAATATATTTCTTTCGCCGTAAATTTGCTCTCCCTCACCCTCTTGTATCAAAGCACATTTCTCAACGCCTTTCACAGTCATTCATCTCCTCCTGGGTCCACCTCAGGTCGGAGACGCCCAAACGGTGGCGAAAATACATAGAAACACTACCATAACGATATTTGACGGAGATAAATGAAAGAGTGACAAAAACAAACAGGAACGGACAATAGGTATTACTAAATATGGTGGGACACTGATCGGCAAAATATAACTTCGTGGAGAGAAATTTATTACTTACTATGGTGGCAAAAATGGACTATAGTTTAGTTAGAAGTGATATTTGATCACCTGCTCTCGTTTACCACGCCGAGTTTCAATAGCCCCTCCTCCCTTCATGTTAGACCTGTGCGCCGCCGCGCCACGCCGTTGCCGCCGCCGTTGGATTATGTACGGCGCGGCGCCGTCATAGGTGGTCATTTACCGACCATTGCCCCCGATGTGCCGGAACAATACTCATATTCACTTATTATTGCGGACTCTTCATAATTATAAAAAAAACTTCATAACTAATGAAAAAAGAGACTAGCTCTTCTGGCTATATTTAATGTGCTGTTGAAAAGTCTTTTAATGAAATCTGTGCGATAAGAATTAACAAAGTTACGATTTTGTTTTGAGCCAGCAACCACACGTCCACGCTCCATCGGCATGGATTTTGCTCTGTTTAAGCCCATGAGTGCGTTATCCTCAGTTTTCCCCTTGATGCCGTCCAAATCAACATTGTGAAATAGGAGATTCAAATAATGATATAACAGGCCGCATAATCGAACAAGGTAACGGATATCCTTAGAGCTCCATTTCTGTACACTATGCGTATATAGGACGTGTTATATCCAGATTGCCTTTCCTCCCTCACCTACCTACGACACTTCTCGTTAGTCTTCCCAACTATTGCGCTTTTTCTGTTCTTCCTCAATAGTTACATTTAAAAGACTTCTATTTTTTCCTTTTTCCCTTCCGAGGTTTCATATCTTCCAACCATTCAATGCAATGTTAATGCAATGGTAATGACAACGGGAGGTTAGCCATTTGGTTTAAAGACATGCTGTGGAGGCTCGAATATTAGTTAAGTTCAATATTAAAACACTATTCGAGTATTAAAAAATAACCCTTTTCCATTTTGAACGTAGGTAAACTAAGCTCAAGGAAGTAAATCAACAATGCAATCATAGTGTATATAGGAGAATGGTGAATGCATTCGTCACTTCGCATGGAGATGGGAGAAGGAATCGGCATCATGAAATTGCATACAAGGTTTTTATTTCCTTCGGCATAGATGATTCGTAATCTTCCATGAAATTCCATTCTTCATAATGCAAATAGTATCTGAATTGATTCCGATTCCTCGCGTAAACAAGCACTAAAATAACATGAAGACAAATCTCAATCACCTAAATTTGGTTTACTAAAAAGCCTGGTTAACGCATAGGTATAGTGTTGTATCGCTGTGCTGTTACTTTTCTTTTCGTCTTAGACCTATAAAAATTCTGAAACAGCCATGAAATGGGCAAGCTATTTTACGTGTCTCCGGAAAGGACTCTAGGTCTAGGTCTCTATTATAATTTAATAATTCAACGTAGCACTAAACATACGGTGATATTTTTACTTAGGTCGTTGCTATGTTTTCTGCTCTAAATGAATACCCTTCCAATAATTTCGACTACGAGGTCGTCAAGTATATAATATACAGATTCAAATGTGATGTAGTGTAAAAGTTCCATAATTACAGAGAAAACACTCGCAGTTCCACTAATGAAAGATTTAACTCGGCTAGTCCCGATATTGCGTCATCATCATCATACTAGTCAAGATTTGGGCATAACATATATTCATGAAAAATGCGGGTGACGGAAGAGATATTTGTCAAACAAAGCAGATTTATAAGGGCGTAGGGCTTGAGAACAGAAACAGTTGATGCTCGGAGAAACCCTGGGAAAGGGACGTGTGCTGGAGAGGTAAGAGGAAATCACAAATTAGAACACTGAGAGTCCAAAAGGTTTAAGTCGAATGTCTGTAGATGGATCGTTCACCGCTGCTGGTGGGGGGTGGGAAACAAAAACCGTAAAGACTTGGGAAATCCTGGGAGGGCGTATGCTGGGGAGGAAGAGGGAATCACGAAAAAGAACATGGAAAATCCAAACGTGGACTTACTCCTGTTTTAATTTCTAAGGTTTCCAAAATTTTGCCCCTGAATTTCACTGAACATTTTTTGTCCGTGAGCGTCTGTCTAATTGTTGCAAGTATTTTAGGGTCGAGCCCTTGTTCTTTCAAAATTTGATCAAGAGGTTCGCGATCAACTGAATCAAAGACTTTTTGAAGTCAACGAAGGTGCAGGTAATATTCTTGCTGTACATCTTTTGGTGCCGAATTGTTAGTTTTAGATATAGAATTTGTTCCGGGAGTGATCTACCTGGCCTGAAGCCTGCTTGATATTCGCCAATTTTGGATTAAAGTTGTAAATGAAGAAGAAAGCTTTGTGAAAGAATTTTATATGTGACAGGAAGTAGTGGATTTCCTCCGTAGTTGTTTACATCTGTTCCATCTCATTTTTTTTAATAAAATGGACCAATAAGGACATTTTCCCTGGCATTAGGGATTTGTTAAGTTCGCCAAAATCTGCTATCACGAGTTTTGCTATCATTCCATCTACACCTGATGCTTTAATAAGTTTGAACTTTTTAATTTGCCTTGTGGTTTCTTCTTTATCTGTTGCCTGCAAATTAGGGCTGTTTTCATTGGTATCTTTGGAGGCAATCTTTCCTTGGGTTGTGCGCAGTTCGGAAGTATTTCGAAATAATTAGCATATTTTCAGCCAATTTCTTGATTGATAAGTTCCAGATTCCCATTACCTTTTCTAAAGCAATGATTATGGAGTTGATGCCCCAATAGTTTCTTTTCAAATGTTTTGTAAAAGTTTGTAGTGTTTACCTGGAAGTCTTCTTAGAATTCCAAGAGATGTTTATATTTCCTTTTTGTTCGTCTGATTAATTCGGATAATAATCTATAAATATTAAAATGTTAACAAAAATGTTAAAAACGGGAGGCCTTTTCCACAAAATCCTCCGCTCTCAAAATTTACCATGTGGTATATAGAAAAATGCAAGAGGTGATAAAAATACATACAGGATCGTTTGAACGGTATTTCATGCTATTTGAAAAACTATAAATAAAATTTTAACTGTGAAATGGAAATAACTGTTTACAACGAAATTTTTCCCTCGCATTTGAGGTAACAGGTTAATTAGTAGTGACTTTGTCTCATGAATTTTAGTAATGAAAGGGTATAATATTAGGTTTGATAGAAGTTGTACTATACGATATTTACTTAAATACTTAAAATTAAAAGTAATTTCTCATATACGTTAATAAAAATGTAATAAAATAAGTTTTAACATGAAATAAACAATTGAATACATTAAATAATGGGAAAAAATTAATAATTTATGCCATAACTTGCTGAAATACTTGTATATACATTATGGGTGGATCTATGGGTGGACCGCCGGTCACGCCACCGCCGCCGGTGAAAACCATCAGCTAAACCATCGGTTATTTATGACCCTGGAGGCAATAGCTTCCCAATGATGTTGACCCAACTGTTCGCCAACCGTCGACCTAGCTGTTTTCCTAACTGTTCCCCAACCATTGCTCTTTCAGTTCCCTCACTTTTCTCTATCCGCTACCCAGACTGTCCTCCAACCATATTAAGAAATGATTGTCTTTAAACTCTGTCTTGACCGTAAAAACCTCCGAACAGAACACTTCTTAAACGTCACACAGTTTTTTAACGTTGGATTAACGGTTAAACAGATTCCAAACCGTCCCCCAGCCGCAGAACCAATCGCCTTAGTTTGCCCTACGGTCTATACTGCATGTTCCCTTGTCTCAGCTTTCGAATGAATTAGTGTTCTGAGCCATATAGCGTGATCCTCCACGAAAAGATCTAAATGTCACTCTCCCCAACGTTAATCCTATTGAACAACAATTTTATTCAATGAAACAACCTAATATAACTACATAACATCATATTCGGATGTAGGCCCAAAACGTTTCCAAATCGTTGACAGCACATCTGCCCCTGTCTTCTGCGTGGAGAGTACAAAGAAACGAAAACCTTAAACGAGATTAGGAGGTGGAAAGAAATGGAACACCTCCCAACGTTATTGCGCAGGCTGGAGTTCGTAAAAATTGACGAGGGCGCACCGCTCTAATGATTTAGAGATGGAATTTTTTTCCCGTAGTTACCTTGGGCACACGTGGCAACACTTTAGCGGAAAAGAGGAAAGGGAGACGAGATGGAAGAACGAAAAACGATAAACCGAGGGGCGCGGGGACAGAAAGTTCCCGCTAGGAAGATCCGGGGAGAAAAGGTCAACGCTGGCGGGCACGGTCCCTGTGCTTCACGCAGGGAAGAGGAGCGTCGTGAAGGTCTCGTCAAGAAGTGAAAAAAAAAACAAGAAAACGTCCCCAATCGACAACGTTTTAATTAGGACACTTCGTTCCGTCATGTCGCCGATAATGACCGAGATCTGCATGCGACTTGCGATAAAAATTCTCCCGTGAGATCGAAGTCATTATCGAGGAAGTATTTTCGTCGACGAAACGTTGCTTAAGTAATGTGCTGTCGTCACGTTCCCGGGGCGTCGTTTGTTTTTCCAAAGCAAAGCTAATTAGCGTGGATTGCGAGAGTGGGTTTGAGCAAAAAGTTCTCGTCGCGTTCAGTGTTATTAACGTAAGGGGAATTGGCATATTTGAGGTTCGCTCGTCAAACGTAATGTGTAGGCGCACTCCTTAGTTGACGGCGGAAGATGAAAAGTTTTCGTGCCCCATAACTTTCTGTATTCCCTCAAAACTTGTCCAAGCCGATTGCTTGATGGAGTTGGAATAGATGTAGGTGAATGGAATTGAAGATGTTGACATTTCTATTCATTCCACTGTCAAATGCTCAAATGTTTTTTAGGTTGAAATAGCCGCAATCTTAATCTTTAAATCGGATGTACCTTGAGAAGAATCGCTGAGAATGTTTTTCGAAACATTTTTCTTCGTCATAGCACAGTTTATATATAGATTATCCAATTAGTTTTCCTTTATAAACTTTTAAGAGAAGACAGATCGAGACAAACCATACAGAGAACAATTAGAACCATTGGAAGTTTAAAAAAAAAGTTAAAAATATCTAAGTTAGTTGATCAACTGAGATAATCACCCATCATGTTATATTTATCTCATTCTAATGTTCATCAATGCAGTTTTATTATTGTACGCTCATATGAAGGTGTTATTTTTTCATATATTTATCCACCGGCTAAGTTTGTTTAATGCAAGAAAGAATATCTACATATCATTTTTCAGCCTCAGATCCGGGTCCAGGTCAGGTTGTAATTATACACTTTTTGATTTGTAAGTTTGGAATACACCCGATGTCTTTTTATGCCTAGAGTAAACCTATTCTCTCTCTTCTCCTGTTCTGCTGAGCCAATAACCTTCGACAAAATCGCTGGAAAACACTAGGAGACTGAGTTACGGTTGAAATAGGCAACGAAGGGTGAAAGGATGCTCAAGATCGTATGAATGTTGCTGTCAAGAAATCAAAGAAATCAATGTTAGCGACACTCCAAGGAAAACGCTTTTACAGAATTTGTCCTGGTGATTGATATACTCAGCACAATACGGATTTAGCAATGGAATTAAGCTTTTGAATAATTGCTTGTCATTATAGATGAATTGGGAGATTTTTTCCATTTCACTGAATATTGTGGTACCGGAAGTATTTTCCACATGGCGGCGTATACTTTGGTCTGTTAATTTTGGGATCCACCGGGTAAGACTTAGCTTTTCTGAGAGTTGGGATAATGGAACTTATAGGCTCTGAAAGACGTGCTTTGGTAATCAAAGGCCGGTGATATTTTGAAATTTATTTATATTTTTCCATTCCCTGCCTTTTGAGAAAAAAACAAAGTACATTCCACCTAACTTGAACAAACATTACAAAGGTATACCCTGAGGCATATTTCAAATGTAACTATTCGTTAAGAAAATATATTTGAAAAGATCACATTCTAATTATATTTTATGGATTTTAAATATTTTGAATTTCATTGTTATAAACGCCACGAATTGTCTTGAAATGTTCTTGCAGGGTAAGATAAATCGGAAACAAAGAGAATTCTCCTCAATATCGTAAGGGAGAGTAGCTTGTGTTAGCGATTTGTTGCTTAGTAAACTTTTATTGTCCTAATAAAGGAAATCTTAAAGTAAATAAATGGAGTAAACCTGCTTATAATGAAAAAATGAGGGATGAAAAGCCAATCACAATTAATGAGCCCGTTTTGTCATGAGTAGTGGATAATAATATTAAAATAGATCATATTTGGTAAGAATAACTGACCGCATTCATGTAAAATCTGGACCATAATATTTCATCACTGGCTATTATAATCAGATGGAATTGCTTCCGAAATCGTAAGAAAAAACATTTTCACCAAAATGTGATTGATGTCTTGTTTAGCATGAGGCCAGCCCAGCATGCTCAGAGAACAGGAATTACGACACTGCTGAATACCAAATTATTTCTGAGTGGAAACATCGGGGGGAATAGTTCACATCATGTAGCCACGACGCATCGCGATGCAATCTCACTTGGTAGAAGCTTAGCCCGATGTGTAGATTTAAGGGACGTTAATTTAAATTACCATCAGTATGTATTTATTGCAAGTTAATTCTTCAGGCAATTTTATGCGGAAGTGACACACACGGAACGATCTTCCGAGTCACCTTAGAACACTAGCCGTGTAAAGGTGTGATGGATAAGGTTTTTAGGTGTAATGTTTAAGCTAACTTCTAATATATCGTAGACATACAAAACATATGTGGCACAGCATCAAAGAAACCAGGTTTTGTTAAACGTATAATAGGAAGGTCCTCGGATGAAAAAGTTAAAGAGAGATGCTACTTCGCTCTGGTTAGGCCACACCTCGAATACGCCGCGAGTATTTGGGACCCTGGTCATAAAGATTTAACCAAAAAAATTAATAAAATACGAAGGAAAGCAGCGCGTTCCATTAAAAACTGCTACGAGCATACATCTCACAACTTTTAGAGGGATTAAGGTGGTAGCCCCTACAGACTCGGAGGCTACACGCTAGACTTAGGTTGCTTGAGAAATTCAGAGCTGACATTAACCGACACAGAGAATATTATCATGACTCCTCACTACACCTCTAGGTCTGAGAGTCGATAAAATAAGAAGGATACACTGCCGAACATACAGGTAAAAAAAACTCGTTCTTTCCGCGCACAATAAGTGACCACAATAAAATTTGAGCTCAACACACTCCTGTAATACAAGTCACCATTTCATCTCCCAAAAACTTACATCTTTACACGGCTGGTGACCTAACACCCCCTGTCACTCGCCCATGCGGCGGCTTGCAGGGTATTATGTAGATGTGAATGGTAAAGTGTGTTATGGGTGTGTTTTGAATAGAACTGCAGTTATTATTATGATAATTTATTGTGCGTAGAGAAGACGAATTTTTGTACCTATCTGTTCATCAATGAATATCTCCTATTTGTCGCTTCTGTCAGACTTAAAGATTTAGTGTGACGTCAAAATGATATGCTCTCTGCCGTTTTGAAACACACCTGTTCTAATTTCTCCAGCAAACAAAGTCTAGCGTACAATCCTCGGTCTCTAGCAGAATAGTATTGGGTATCTAGTGACTCCCAACCTATTCCTTTCAAAAGCTGAGAACATCATGTGTTTGTTCGTTGAAATATCCATTCATTATAGAAATTCCAAAGTATTTCATTTTACAAGTGAGATATTATTTGAAGCTAATGACACTATTTCAACCAATATTCCGTTCATCTGATTATAGGTTTGAGGAGGAGGAGGTCAATAATAGAAGAAGGAGCAGAAAAAATGCTGAAAAAGATTAATTAAAAACGCCATTCTCCACCTGCATTGACTTCGCTCAAATGTAACGCTATCCTAGTGCTACGTTACCGCCTTACTAGAACATTTTCCACTAGGAGTGAGGGTCGCATACTCCTCGAAACGATTTTAATTTCTTGTCTCGAACAAACGTTTGAGCTCAGAAAAAAAGGATTATGTCAAAAGGAGCTCATTAAAATGCTTCCTCCCGCAAAGGACTTAGATGTTGTTTGCATCGTAAAAAGATACTGAGCGTACCTCAAAATTAGCTTAAAGGCAAGCCATAAAAGGGAACATTTCTGTTCGAGGGACACTATCTCGTTAGTAACTCAAACATGAGGCGCAAGAAATCACATAAAGTTTCTAATTTGACCCGGTAAGTTAGCACAGATTTCAGTAATAGGTTGTTGAGGTGAACCTGCAATAGCAGTTAAAGTTCGGTAGAGTCCTGTTGGCATCAATTAAAGGTTAAAGGTATAATGCTATTCTTTGTTATCATCCACAGTTCACTAATCGTATTAACAAGAGCGGATATTTACGAGGTGTACCAAATAATCAGCTTTAATGTCAATGGTAATCTGATATGATATCGCGCATAATTATTTGGGCTCTGTCGGATCAATGTCTAGATTAAAAAAATGTCACAAACTTGGCATATTAATGGGATGCAAAGGTGTGGTGAAAAATTTTCAATTTAATATGAGATTTATTGAAGGATGCATATAAATGGTTAGTAAAATATTTGTTAATCGATAAGCTACTACAATAATTTAATTTTTAAACGAGTTTAACTCCTTGTAAAATCTTCCCACTCCCAGGTCAAAGAATTTACATCTAGACGAAGCTCATAACCTCTAAACAGTGATCAGAGGAATAAAAAGACTAAGTTTGTCTATAAAAATGGCATTCGTTTGAATTTACAATGTAATGTAAAAAGAGAAATTTGAACCGCAGGATAAAATGCGAAATTATAGGGAAAGGATCGATGCATATTCATGTTTGACAACGGAAGCGTTTTATTTCCAACGCGTAGGAAATTATGGTCATTGAGCTGCGGAAAAACCATCTGCTTCCCTCTTTTTTTTTTGACTCAAACGGTCTATGACATTTCAATTTAATTGGAAGTCACGCTTGAGAACGCTGAAGCTTTTATTTGAGCATTGATTAGTTTTTTTGCCATATTTCGCTTAATTAAATTTGTTTCTGCGAGTGTTTCCTTGTCCAACACAGCCACTTAATTCGAGTTTCGATTTTGAAAATGTGTGAGGTATGCCTCCACTGTTTTCCATTTACAATTTCAATCACTCACAGCAGAAAAACTCAGATTGTTAATTCGAATGATATACATCCTTTATTGGGTAACATTTCCACGTGCGCATATTACAGCCAACCAATCCCTCCGGAATAACATGGACCTGGCGAGCATTTTAACTATGCATGAAACGTGAGATTTCTAAGATTGAAATTAAAGGTATGTATAAATGGTATACACTTTTGGAAATTGGTGAATATTATTCAATTTCTTTGATTGGCATCCTCTAAAAATCCTTTTGACGATTTAACTTGTGCATTATAATGACAAAAGAATAGCGGAATGTTTTCTTTTCATCTTTGAGTTGCTTGACGCAACAAATATATCTAATTATCCAGTCACCATGCAATTCTACGACACATTTACTCGTGGAAATGACGAACATAAAGAACCTCTCATTAATTGAAATTAGCAAACAGGGATATTTCTTGGAATAACCCTGATTACTTTTATCAAATTACGAAGCTAATAAGCAAGGAAGTACTAGACGTTCAACAAGCAAGGAAATTACTGAGACATTTGTCACTCAAAAAATGTGATCTCAACAGGTTCATTTGTACTGTGCTCTATTTTTGCCGATCATGTCTTCTAATTATTAATATTGAGGTTCTTGACCTTACTCTGAGAACTTTTATGATAAATACGAAACCAAATACTTACTTTTCCTTAAAATATGGTAATAATTATTAAATTTATCGCATGTATAAAATTAAGCATTATCATGCATGAATATCCCTATCGTTTACTCAATGAATCTTAAGCAATTAAATTGAAATCGAAACATAAATTTCCCCATAGATATACTGTTCCCATCTCCACGGCTCATGAAAAGCTGAGAGGAGTGTAATGCCCATCCGTCATTCTGGTTCAATTGTTGGAACTAAAACTCATTATCTTTCCAACAAAGAAAATCCAACTCGTAATTTTCTATCTAGGTATACGGATACCAGAGAGGACCTGCATTGTTTTATTTTTAGTCCTAATCCCACTATTTGTAAATTTTGTAATTGACCTTGACTTTAATATACCTCGCTTCAAAGATGTAATATGACGACTGATACTCTAAAAAGCAATTGTTGTCGCTGGATCTTGGAGTTTAGATTCTATTTATTCGTTTATATAATTTTTGAAGAAAGATGGAATTACATAGTATACAATAATATTTACAAAATCACGTTTATCCGTCAACCTTTCAACGCAGCTACTCTAATTGTCATGAGCTTCGACGCTAGAAAGGGAGTCAAAGAGCAAGAAAACTGTTTCTTCATGTCTGGCTTGTGGTATGAAAGCTTTGCACTAAAATTATTTGGTGATGAATTGGTTTGGAATTGCACAAAAATTGGCATTTACCTCTCCACAGCTTTAATATTGATATTGAACAAAATTTTATTATTCTGGAGCAGCAGTTCCGTGTGAACAAAATACAAATTTTCAATGAACTCTCTCATTAGGAGTACAAAGATATTTTCTCATAGAATAAATACAACATACATACAGCCATGAATAAAAATGCAAACAAGTATACAATCTCCGTGAGATCAAAATACAAATTGTCAATGAACTGAGTATTACAAAGTTATTTTCACGTAGTTTACATACAAAATACATTCAGCTATGACTACTAATAACAAACAAATACATAGAAGAAAACAAACCATAAATTAAGTTATGAATTTTCAATCAAACAAAGAATTTGTTCCTCCTTCAATCGTTTATAAAATTTGTTTTAAACAGATAATGGGAGGAGGAATTTTTTCTTTTAACAGGCAAAGTGTTCCACAGTGAGAAAGCCGATACCAAAAATGAATCATGATAAGCAGTCGATCTATGACCAGGATAATACAAATAATTTGGACCAGCTCTGGTATAAGCATCAAGATTTTAAGGTTTATTTTCAAACATATCAGTGAGGTATTTGGGCTCATTTGCTCGAAAAAGGCTAAACAAATAAGTCCTCAGAAAACATTTTCTTCGGGATTCAGTTTTAAGCCATCTTAACTCCCTATAATAAGGAAAAGTATGCTCATCTCTGCGGAGATCAAAAATAAATCATATACTTGAATTTAAAGCCCGCTGAAGTTTAAGATTAAGTCCTTTATTCAAGTCGTGGAAGGCTTGTGAACAATAATCAAGGATTGGAAAAACCAATGTTGATATGAGCATTATTATCGTATTACAAGGTTGCACGTTTCGATGGAACTTTAGCTGCCATAGTACAAGTATTAATCTTATTACAAATAGTTAGAACATGATCGGTCCATGAAAGACTGTTACTAATAGAGCATATGGAAGATAAATAATCAAGTTATTAAATTTTAGTTTCCATGAAACAAGCGCTGTTTATTTTTGTTCAGTAAAATGATATCAGACGACATTGGCTACGGCAAAATGATATCAGTTTTTTTGATCTATTTGAGAATATCACAGTAAAATTATTGTGTAACTTGAAACTAACATATAACCCGCGATGCCATTTAAAAATACTCCATTTTTAAATTTAATATAAATGCTGAGGGTGCATCATAATTAAAACACCATCTTCCAGCCACGGTAATTACACATTGTGGAAACAAGCGTTATAGAAGAGCCAGATATCCAACTATTAGACTAGGCTATCACTAAGAAGACCCTTTTTTAGCCAGAGAGTAAAACTCCAGATCGATCTATGATCAAGTATAAATACCTAAATTAACTATTAACTAACTATTGCGTCAATAAAATTTTCAATTCATCGTGGTCTCTTTCATTCAACTATCTTCTATCAACTACCCAACAACTTGTAGAAGGTGCAAAGAAAAGCGGATAGGTATGCACGAGGGAAACACAAGAAAACAGAAAGTATTACAGAAATGTTTGGAGTAATGGGATTGAAGAGTTTACAGGTTAGGAGGACAAATATCAGGCTAGGTAGGATGAATACAATTGTGAGTGAGAAAAAAGCATGGGATGAATTTGGGAAGGACATAGTAAAGCCAAACTTTGTGGGGAACAATGACCACCAGTTCAAGACAAAGTTCCGATCACAAAGGACAAATGTAAAACAGTTCTCATTCTTGAATAGGACCATACGGGACTGGAACGACCTACCAGCAAAACTATTTGAGCCCTTCCCAAAAACATTAATTATTTTTAAAAATAGGTTAAAGAAGTCGAAGTCTATCAAGGTTTATTCTTTTTACCCGGCTGTTTTTATTGTTACCAGTGGTCCAATGACCTACTTGTAACTGTTTACTTATAATTATAATAATAGAAACTAGTTTTAATTTGCACTTGCAAATAAAATACTCGCACCATTGAGCAGAGTAACGGGCCAACTTAACGCGTCATTTCACTGTACGGTATCCTTTCCTTAAGAGCTCTGAAAATTCTTGTCCCCGTTATCAATGAATGTGCTTCAAGAAGATTTCATCCCCAACGATTCTCTTCCTCATTACCACTCGAAGGAACAGGAACCGCAATTTCGACACAAAAAAGAATTAATCACTTACCTGCGACTGGGAAAGGCATTCCGGACATGCAAAAGAGGAATTCCGTAGCTGCGAACAAGGCTTAAATTTTTTTGTTCATTCATTCAAACGAATCAAATATATACGCGGATCTTTGTGGCATCAAGACACAACGAGTAAGAGGTAGGCATGAGAAGACCCGGGGCTGCCCTCAAAATCCGAGCCTCACACAAGCACCCTTACGGAGGGAGATGTAAGAACCCTGCAGAAATGAATGCCATTCTCCTCCAAAATATCTTACCAACACACATACCGAGGATTATATCCTTGTAATATTAAAAGAAATTTATCCGACTTCAATTTTCCCTCCCTTTTCATCTGCCAAATACCATTTTTAATATTCAGACTCTCTCTCTCTCTCTTCCCAAAAGAACACTTTTCATCCTACCTTTGATATAATTCCCTCTCTTTTCTTCTCACGTGCCTTCCACCTCCTCCTCCTGTTTCCCCCGCTGCCTTGCCTCGTACCTTACCCCTCTCTTCCTCATGCCCTTATTCATTTCAAACTCCCCTCATTTGCTCACTCTGAAACCCGCGATTCAAGCCAGTCACTGCTCCCATCTTCATCTGCAGGGCTGTGCGGGATTCAAAATTAAGCATTGACGTCAAGAGGCGTGAGCATTTGACCAAATAAGAACATCGGACAGTGAGCGATTTATCGCGTCTACTACATTGTATCCATGATGGAATAAAACTCAATAGTAATTTCCACACTTGTTTAATAAAAGGAATAACCGACCATGGTTTAACACTTAGTGTCATTATCAAGTTAAAAAAATGTAAACACTCATCTTGTACTTATACCCGTTCCAAAGGAAAGGAGAGAGGGGGCGGAGGTATGAGGGGTGGTTGGATGAAGGTAAGGGACCGGACATGATTCATGATGACGCAATTGGTTGGAAAAGGGGGAGGACGGGGTGGGAGAAGAGTGGAATAGACTCATGTGGAGGTGGAGGCCAAGCTGAAGATTAGTGTGTCACAGGGAGACGTATATTTAACGGAGGGAAGTCAGCTGAAAATAAAATATCCTGACAAATATAATCCGGGCTATTCACAATTTCAAATTTCTGCAGGAAATCTAATTTAGACCTTTTGTCAGTTCAGTGTATAATATCAGTGCCAAATTTGCTAAAATGATTTGAACCGCACAATTCTTTTGCAAAGCAAGATTTGTCACATCTATTTAAAAACCTTCTATGTTCTTTAAATACGTATTTAAAACGTCGGCCATTTTGGCCAATGCGCGTCATACCCCATTCATCACTATTTAATTAATATACCCCACTTCTGTTCATATAGTCATAATGATCTTTGGAATTAAATAATAGTTTCACAAGCGTCACAGGGTTATAAAATGACACCTTAATTTGTAATTTATATCCTGTAATTTATAGGAAATATTTCTGACCAAAGGAAATTTGACCCAAGTGTTGAGGTTATTCGTATCTGTCGGTTGAGAGGTCAGCAATTTAGTGGCTTTCTTTGAACGACAGCGGTTAAGCTTCTTGTCAAGGCACTTAACGTGGAAGCCATTTTGGGAAGCTATGGATTGGATTATTTTTCAGTCTTTTTCGAAATTTTGGACAGTCATAGGCCATAGGAATGCGGTTAGTCATACACCTCAATGCGGCCAGCCTGTGAGCATGGTTGTGGGATGACTCATTAGGTATAATAACATCGGTGAAAGTTTCTTTTCAGTAGATGCTGAAATCGTGACTTCCACTCATTATTGAAACAATTAAATCTAAAAAAATTACATTTTCTCCGCCATGTTCTACAGTAAATTGAATGTTATCATGTATAGCATATTAAAAATTATATAAAAACATTTCTATACTATGATTATGACACTCAGTGTTGAAACCATGGTCGGTTATTTTTTTCATTAAACAAGTGTGGAAATTTTCAGTTTCATTCCATCATGGGTATTATAGCATTCCACCAATTAAAAAATTAATGAATGCCTGAAACGCTTTCATTCATTACGTTGTACAGTGAATGTAATAGTTTGGAGACGAATATGGAACGATAACATTAGGCATCATGAAGAGCATGGTACATGATTGCATTGCATGCCAAAGTGTACCTTTTCCGCATGACTCTTACATCATAGTTCGTCCAAAATAGTAGCGCAGTTGACGGTTTGGAAATGCAGCCAATCAGTAAACACGTCCAATGCCATTTGGAGAAGGGAATGACGTGGTCAAAGAATCCACGATGGTTGCTTTTGTTTAAATCATACGATCGTGGAAAAATTGGTTGTTTTTCATGTCTTTCTCACCCAAATAAATATATTTTAAAGGTACTATTATCTCATATCTCGAACTCTACGTGGAATGTTACCTAATTCAACTATATTGAATTTCTCCTATGTATCCAATCGTATGTATAATATCGCTAAGAAACTCATTTTGTACGGAATTCTACATGATATCCATACGGTAACATACTCTTCCAACTATATTTTTGCGACCCTTTTCTGTAGCCGGTGAAAAAAGATTAAGTCATAAATTCTTTGCAAGTTATCACCATATTGGTAATGGAGTAACAATTAAAAAATCCACACGATACATAGGAAGAAGTTTAAAAAAGCGAATACCTTTTTCAAATTATTCTTAAATAAAAAAAGAATTCTTTTCACGCTAATTTTATGAAGTATTGCGCAAAATGTGAGTTGGAATTTCTTTTGGGAAAGTGCTACTTGTACATAGCCCTAATGAAGGAAAATATACTTGTAAAGGGTCGGAAATGAGGTGATAACACTTATAATTTCATAACCAAGAGATGTCTTTCTTCCAAGAAGTATGATTTATTTCTATAGATTGGCATTATTCTGGAGGAAAATGGCTCTCGTAGTTGGCACATCATATGTAGAATTTCCCAGGTCATAGAAGCATTTCAAAAAAGAAGGGTAGTAATGAGGGTGTCTCTGAGAATAGACGAAATTAAAAGAGTGACTTAAATGCCGAGTGTGGGGCTGCATGAATCGGAAACTTTGTCTTTGCGAAGGAGGATGTATGTGCACTTAGGCTTGAGGCGTATGAGATGTGGGTGTGGAGAAGGATGAAGAGGGTGAGTTGGGTGGCGAGAGGGACTGATGAGGAGGTATTGCATATGGTAGAAGGCATATTTGGAAGAGGAAAGGAAGTTAGTGGCAGAAGATCGGAGAAGGAATGAACGTCAAGCGTCTTGAGAGGTGAGGCCTTGTTGATGAGTGTGACAGAGTTGGGCTCGCTCACGAAAGGTGGAACGGAAGTGAAGTGTAGAGGAATTTAACACGAAATAAAGAAATGTTGAGGGTGTTTGGTATTGAACAGAGATCTGATGGCAGGCATCTCTAGAGTCGTGAGTTGCTGTTCCATAAGTGGAGATGATGGGATCCCCGCGTGAGTGGGACCATGTAGGCCGACGTTTCGGCATTCACCTCTGCCCTGAGGATGATGCCTGAGTCAAGCATCGAAACGTCGGCCTACATGGACCCTTTCACCAGGACGGAAGCCCGAGTTAACTTTGAGAAACAGCTGAAAAAGTTTCTAAATGAAATACCTCTAGTTAAGAGTTGGTTCTGGTAAATAAAAACCGGGAAATAAATAGTTGAAGCCACCTTTTAATCCATTATCAATTCACATGGTTGAAAGAGGGGTGGCTTTCCTAATACAGGAAGCGTTCTGCCTTGCTTCTGTTAAATACATGCAACTAGCCGGCGCCTTCTCCAGTGCCATTCAACCGCCCTGCTCTCAACACGGCCCCCTCTTAATCCGCCCCCCTCGTTTTTTCCCGAAAGACCCTCCCCACTCTTTTAATGCCAACCCGCTCCCACCCGTACACTCTCCAGGCCTTTTCCTTTCTCCCCAGGAAAAAAAGTGGCAGCCATTCTTCCCTGCGTGTGCGAAGGGAAAGAGTGGCATCTTTCAAACGTAACGTCTCGGAGAGAAATATGCCCTCCCATACCCTCTCATCCACCCTCTTCTCCCCCCATTTCCAACCCACCCCCCTCTGCGTTTTATAATGCACGAGCCAACGACTCCGTACCTATTTAAACGGAGGGATGAATGGAGAATTTCTTTTTAATGGTCGCGCTTTTGGCTTTGTGCGTCCTTCTTTATGTCTATTTTAAAAATACGGGCGCGAGAAATTTTTATGCGAGTGCGTTAATTAAGTGATTACTTTCTGGAGGAGAGAAGGTTAGTTATTGCTGACTAAGGAAGGTGAAATGGCATTTTCTGACCCACGAGTTGAGTTCAGTTTTACCGCAGAAACAGGTATCATCCTCATGCAACAGTTTGACGAAAGAATTTCAGTTCACTTCTCATTTTTAATTCTGACCGATTAATTTTGATAGTGGGTAGGTGGGGCCTTCTTTTGTACTGCTGAAATACATCCGAACCCGAAAAAGTTAAGAATTGTCATGTGAATACGGAGAAAAACTCAAAGAGTTGGACACTATCTGCTCAATTGCTCTCATGAAACCCTAACTTGTGATCGTCGCATGAAAGGCATATTAAAATAATGCATATGGTTGGGGATATAAAAAAGAAATCATCGTAATGTCTATCAAATACTCCATGACTTTCGGGGTTAGAATAAAAGTTTTGAATTTAGATATTAAAAGATGCAATTGAGCAGCAAATTAAATAAATGACTTTGAGCTACCTACAAATGCAACGTTATTTTTTATATGTATATAATAATTAACGTCATCTTATAAGTAACGTCACGTTATACTTCCTGCACTTATCCCAGATGATTATATCATGGTTATTAACTTTGTTAGTAAATTCATGTTTTACCTTGTGAATTATTGATCACGTTCTCCATTAGCTGAGGTATAAAACTTTTGGATACTGAATATCTGGTTTTGCTCATGCTTATCCCCAAATCGTGATGATGAAAGAGCTCATGGCCACCTAGGAATGTACACCTAAGTCATCAAGTGTCATCTTAATTGTAATTCACAATAATGATTGTATATTATGCTCAAGGGCGAAGGAAAGGTTCACTACGTGAAAACTGACGGATGAGCAAACAAATTGAGACTCTTAAGTGCCGATGCTCCGATCTTCACTCATGTGATAAATGCTTAGGTCCTCTTTGTCATCTACTAAATTATACAAAGCAAACACCTGCAGGTAACCATCTAACGAGTAAATACCAGCTGTATTTCCAATATTTCCGGCATTTAATAGGCGTTTCTATCTTTCAACATTTATACCTACGTTATAAAATATGATTTGTCTCCAAATCGTGGCACAGAGTATTTGAGAAGGCATTGACATGTCCTTGACTACAGCAGCTCTCATTTTTCATATTTGAAACGAGTGGTGTTTGTTAATATAGCACCCAAGTATCAATTAGTTGGACTCTGAGAACCAATCAATATGGGCATTCAATATAAAGTTGCACAGATTGACGATTAGGACAATGATCTGATTTCCCAAATAAAGGGGCATTAATGTTAGAGAGACTAAAATAGGGTAAACTCAGAATTATGTTTGAAAAAGTTTACCTTCTAATGCAGAGTTATGTTATTAACTGATCTAAATTTCAAAATAACACGATTACCTTCAGCTTCATAACAAAATTATTCTTATTTTAGAACAAAACTATGGGATATCGTGATTGAATCCCTTTTGGAACGAACCGAGTAATGGACATGAGCCGTTAAGGAAAAGTTAAGAGTTACACGTTTAGTACTAATTCTTTCTAAAGGATTTATCCGTTCAATTAGGTTATACTCTATCAGTAGCCCTTGAGGATGAAACCCTTTGAGGATGAGTAAGTCGGTTTGATACAATGCGTTTTAGTCACATATTTTCCCTTACCGAAATATTTTTTGACATATTAGTGTCAGCCGAGACAAACTTTCCAACCGGGTAGGACAACGTAGGCGGTAATTCAAACAGGGACGTATGGTTGGGCTAAATATCTGCCAAGAAATCTTCTACACAGATATTTCTACATGATCTACACGAGAAATCAAGGTAATTAATGCGACACATTTCGGAACAAAGAAAGAAAGCATCGGAAGCTTGAAAATGGACAGATGTACATGCAAGCTGAGACCACTCAGTGTAGATGCTCCAGATATGTACTTGCGTCATGAATATACACCGTCTTCATCATCAGTTCAATTTTACAAAGCAAACATCTGTAGGTACCTACCTAACGCTGTACAAAGCCACTATCCGCTCGTATAGCCGGCCGATGAGGTGATTCCCCCTTTCTCTCGGCAATGGCCGTCCAGTTTCCACGGCTGTAAATACGAGCTGTCTTCCCCTTATTTCCGGCGTTTCATTGCCGTTCTATCCCCTGCTCAAACGAGCTCTTTCCTTCCCAATCTCTTCGACGTCCCCATAGGGGGTGGGGATATCGCTCCGATATCACTCCAAATGGTCCTGTGTGAGCTTCCCATATTTACTCTCAACGCCGTCCCTTCTTCCGTTATTATGGACCTTCTTCTTCCATGTACCATCGACGATTCGCCTCTTATCGCTCCAAGCTCTTCGCGACGATTACGCCCGTCTCGTATGATTTGGTCCTTTCGCATCCTCACTCACTCCTCCCCCCTCTGCCCCAAAAGCCTTTCCCTCAAAGTGAGCGGGGACTATTATGCCTTTCTCTCCGGAATCTAGACGTGCATTTCATTGACTTTTATCGCACTAGTGCCATCCCTTGCCGACCATCCCGTCCCTTTGTTCACCTGAAATCCTGAGAGAGCTTCAGGGGAATTACCCTAGCTAATGGAACTGTGGTAACATCCTTTGTGGGAATGGTTATCTGACTCAACTTGCCCGTGTTCACCTTGTATACCTCTACAAAACATATGACAGGAGGTGAGATTTTTTTTGTTCAATATAACTATTTTTTCACATCTACCTGCGTAAATACCAGTGCATAAATGGTTATTTAAAAAAATGTCTTCCTTTCTCTTGTCCTTTGTGTTATCTGAGGTTTTAAATATATTTTTATGACTGTCAATCAGCTCTTCCTAGATGCCCTTGTCTAAAAACTCATAAGGTAGCAAGAACCTTACTTTGTCAGTATTATGTGCTTGTATTTTTGTCCAAAGGAAAATATTAAACACATTCCTGTTGGTGAAGTATCGTCTGTTTTTTGCAAAACTTCTACCAGTGAACTCATCATCACTATAAGAAGTTGTAAACTAAAATCAATTAAAGCATCCCTCAATTTTTTGGTCTCCAATATGTAGTTCTTTAATCTCATGACGGCGTAAATTATATACGAAAATCGATATGAAATCGAAGAGAATTAAGAACAAAGCGGAAGGTAAGCTTTAGCAGACTATACAGGAGATATTAATGAATATGCCTGGGCATGGTGGAAATTTGTTTTCCTTTACTTTTTTACCAAACGATTATTCAAGTTAAGAAGATCTTCAAATTATTCATAAATTAAGCATTTATACTTTGCTATAGTTGGTGAAAACAAGTTCCGTTGGTTTTCGGTCAATATTCAACTGTATAGGTATCGAGGGGTATTTTTCAGTCTTACGCCGTTGTTGGCATGCGCGAAGCGGAAATTCTGCATTTCTCTACTTTTCTCCATTTGTCATCATCAGAATTGCAAAATGTCAAAAGGTTTTTTGAATAAATAATGCAAAATTAGTTTCCCAATTCTACCTTGCCAGATAAATATAGATTTCAGCGAAATTGATGGCTTTTAGGGAAGGCACTTCCACCACTAAGCCTCGTTCCGCCCATACACGCTCGTATCTGACCGTTGGCTTATCGATCGTCGTCAGAGATCCAGCGATGCCCTCCTGCCTTTTAGCACGAACGTTTATTCCGAGACGAAGCCGCAAAAGTGCAAACATATTCAGCTTATCAGAGAGCGTTTGACAGCGTCACTTAAGCCACTGACTTTGCTTGCAAAAATCGCCAGAAACGATTTTTTGTGAATCCCTATTACTACACCGAGGATTTGAAAGGAGGCACCGTATGAGACCACAGTGCACGCAAGAAATACTACGACTTGAACTGCTCTCTACATAGTGCTCAAGTAGTAATGTGAAAATCCAGTGATGTATCATAATGTCGAACCGGATTAGGCTTTCCAAGGCTGACGTTTCAATGACTAATTGTCCATCATTCTCTGGACGAGTCATCTTAACCAAAGGATAGGTGCGGAAAATGCCAGTGATGGACTAATTTTTGCTGTTAATTCTTTTTCCCCTGTGGAATTTACGTTTACTACTCTGAGAAAGCTCAAACCTCATTTTTTACGCTAATCCATACTTAAAGTATTGCGCTTATCCACAGTTTTTTCTTGTACATTCGAATATAAAATTCTTCCAAACAGTGACGTCTGAATGTGTAAAATTTACTAATTTTTTACTTTTAAATTATTTAAAACTTTACAGAAACATACATTTTTCACGCAGAAGAAAAACTATTTGTATAAAAGAATGACACAAAGGAAAGCAATATACATTTTAAAGGAAGTTTTATTAAAAGTAAGGTGGTCTTAGGCCAGTTTTCGGCTCAATAATGCTCTCAAGGTTGTTTCAGCGAGGTAGTTCCTTAATCGTGGAGATCATTTTCGAATCATATCCTTTAATCTTGGCACTTATTATGAGCATAGATTAAATACTGCATTAATAATGGTGGAACAATATAATTTTATGTTACTGAAATTCTAAGTAATTTTATATATATATATCTTTATTAGTCTTTAACTTGGCTCATTTTCTTCACGCGATGCGTTAGAATACTCCTTCACAACGGAAGATTTGTTGCCATCCTGAAAACGTAGCTGCCAAGACAAAAAGACGATTTATCTTTATTTAATAGAAGAGAACACATGCAAAAGACACCCTTTAAATTTTTTGACGAAATTTTCAGTTAAAATTTGGTTATTTTTTAAATTAGCTCTCTCCGGAGTGCTTACACGTACCATTTCCCAAGTAAAATGGCTGGTATTTTTCGTCAAAAATCTCTAAGAGTAATGCAGTTAGAGGCTTATATTTTGATATACCTGGAAGGGTGAGATATTTTTCTTTAATATAAGGCCAAATAATGCTTTAGCTTACACTTTTCTTTTGAGCACTCTATCAGATGATTGGCAAGTTTTTGATCAGTTCTGACTTTAAGACCCCGATTTTTGGGACATCATGTCACTTTCCATGTTATAGATGGCTGATCCCCAGGTACCACTTGAATACCTCATATCCTGTTCCACTTTCGTTCACGACTCTTTCATGCATCCCCAGAGTTCAAGTTCGCTCCAGTTAGGCCACACCTCGAATACACCGCGAGCATTTGGGACCATGGACATAAGGATTTAACAAAATAAATTAATTGAATACATAGAAAAGTTGCACGCTTCGTTAGAAACTGTTACGAGGGAACATAAAGTGTTTCACAACTTTTAGCGGGATTAAGGTGGGAGCCCCTAGAGACTCGGAGGCTGCACGCTTGAGGGTTAGCTCGCTTGAGAAATTCAGAACTGGTGTGTTTAAGAGCGACGCAGAGAACATAATCATGACGCTTCACTACATCTCTAGGTCTGACAGAAGCGATAAATTAAAGAGAGATACATTTCCAAATGGATAGTTACAGAAACTCGTTCTTTCCGCACACAATATGCGACCACAATAAAAACTGAGCTCCACTGAATACACTCCCATAATACACGTTACCATTTCACCTCCCAAAACATTATTCATTACATCTTTACACGGCTGGTGTCCAAACACCGCCTTCAACACGCCCATGTGGCATCTATTAGGGTAGTATGTATATATAGATGTTGAATTAGGTATCTGGGTTCCAAAAACAACTCCTAGGATTTTAGACTCTCGCCTCAGGGATGGGGAGGAAGATATCCTAGAAGGTAACCAACACAATATGCTGTTCTACATGAAGTATTTGTATTCTTTGAATCGGGAATTTGAATTCCGAGCCAGGTCGATGGAATGATTAGTCAGTGCTCTTTTCATCATTCCAACCATTTCTGTTTCACGTTTTTGACAATTTAATGAACTCCATAATCCATCAGGCAACAATTTCTTTATATCTGTGTAATCGAATACACCGCGAGCATTTCGGATCCTGGTAATAATTGTACCAAAAAATTAATTAAATACAATGAAAAGCAGCACGCTTCGGTAAAAACTGCTACGAACCAACTTATAGTGTTTCACAACTGTTAGAGGGATTAAGGTGGGAGCCCCTAGAGACTCGGAGTCTGCATGCTAAGCATAGGCTGCTTGAGAAATTAAGAACTGGTGTGTTTCAGAGCGACACAGAGAATATAATCATGACGCCTCACTACATTTCTAGACATGACAGATGCGCTAAAATAAGAGAGATACACTGCCGAATAGATAGGTACAAAAACCCGTTCCTTACGCGCACAGTAAGTGACCACAATTAAAACTGAGCTCCTCTAAATACACTCCCATAATACATGTCACCATTACACCTCCCAAAAACTTTCATCTGTACACGGCTGGTGACCTAGTATCCCCTGCCACACGCCCATGCGGCGGCTCGCTGGGTTGTATGTTGATATAGATGTAATCAGAAATGACCTTCCCAAAGGGTTCCGCAGCATATATGTTCTCTTTTCCTACACTTCTAACCATTGTGGTAGATGGAGAGGGTTACGAGTCAACAAACTGTAGCCTCACAGCCAAAACGACAACCATATTGGTTATATCGGCCCCTTCCTTAATGGATGAATTAGCGGATGTAAAGCAAGAATATCCACTATCTGCGATAAATTAAGGCAAATATCTCTTATAACATGCAGTGATTAGTTAGTGATATGAATTCTATTGAGTTTTACCGCAGTTTTCACGGGGAATACGGATTATGATAAATTTAATGTATAGAGATCTATGAGGAGGAATAATACATCCTACAAAGGTAAATGCATGCTGATTTATAATAAGTTAAGTATAGAAAACATCGTAAATAAGTCACATTTGCGCGTCATATCATCAATGCTTAAGGAAAATCGGGGTTAAAAAAGATGGTGGACAGGCCTTGCCAACATTACAGCTTTTAGAATTGGCCACGATAGCAAGCGCTCTTGCCACCGGACTGAGCCACTGCTCTTCTTTTAAGCACTCTATCAGATAATTGGTAAGTTTTTGATCAGTCCTGACTTTAAGACCCCAATTTCTGGGGCATCATGTCAATAATCATTTTTTAGATGGCTGATCATGTACTCTCTACCTAAATGCTCCTGACTATTCACCTTTTCTTCTTCGTCAACTAACGCCTCTAAACCAACCAGCCAAACAAAATATTGCTACTATTATCTCAATAACTGCGCTCAAGTGAGAGAAGCATTTACAATACAATTAAAATACCATAAAAATAACGGGGTAAATTATCAATTCAGGCACCTTACTAGAAGTAAAGATATAATGATATATTTATTACGTACATTACTGTTTATAGTCTAATACTTGGAGGTCATTAATAATGGTTACGCATAAGTAGAAACAACTATGCTTCAGGTCCTTATTTTTCACGGTGGTTACTATTGTGATCGGCACATTCAACATGGGGCTTATGAGTTTAATTTTGGATTCATCACTATTACAAATTTACAATTTATATGTGACAAAACTGGTATTCAAGAGATTATTACTGTTATATGTGAAGAACTACGCAAAAAAAGGCACTAAAACCTATTATATCCGTTCAGGCATTTTCATGATTCTAAGAATTCCCCCTCCCGAAATAACCTTTATTAGTAAAATAATGAAAATAAGTCTAAACACTTAACGCCGAAGCATCAAATGCTACATGCCCTAATCGATATTTCAACAGCGAGATGGAGGGAAATGGCCTCTCCAACTGACTTCATCGCAAAGTAGATCTGGTATCCACAGCTGCTCCCCGTACAGCGTTCTCTCCTCAGTTTCGACGTCCCCCTTTAATGAATGATGAGGCCACGGATTTCCGAGTCCCCGATATCGTATCGGAGTGAGTGGAGCCATTGCCAGGCCAGCCATTTCCCACGGCGACATTCGAAGTGCTCTGCAGCGAGTCCCTCGCTTCTGACTCGGCGTCGTCGTCTTTTCCAAAGGCTCTCCAAACTTTATCGGGAGGCCAAATCCAACGACTCTCACACGAAATGGGAGAAGAGTTGGATTCGCGCTTCGGTCGCGATTCAGCCTCGCGGGAAAGTAAGGAAAGATATATGCTACAGGTCGACATTTTTCACGGTTAAGAAATGTTGTGGTTAAGAAATTGATGGGCACATTCAAAACGGGGTTAAGAGTTTGAAATGAGAATCTCACCTTGTACATTCTACACTATTTTATTTTCACCGACCATAGTTTCGACAATATCTGTCATTTTCAAGGTAGGTACAATCTCAATTTTTAGCTGTGCACACGTAGAAAACTATGGGTAAGTAGGGGAGACGAGGGAGAAAGGGTGGGGAAAAATGGGAGAGGGTAAGAAAAGGTTGGTTGAAAGGGGACTGTTGATATTTCAAGGTAAAATGTCGTCAATGGGAAGGGGTAGGGGATTGACACACAATGACCAGGTTGAGTTTATGACGCAAACTAAAACGATAATTAAACGTTATTGACAAAAATGGCGAATGCACGTCAAAAAGGAGGTCATTTACCAGATTTAAATTATTTTTAACAGCATTTACAACTTCAAATAGCTCAAGAAAATCTATTTTTGCCATTATCCTGTTTATGTAAAATGCCAAGTTTAAATCACTTGAAGTATTACACTCTAATAAATTTTAAATTAAAAAAATTGCAAACATGGAAGAAACATCACCTGTTAAAAAAACATTTACCATGCTCCTAAATTATAATGGCAAATTTCCGTCAAGTTTGGCCAATGTACCTAGCATGACATAAATCGCAGTTATGATAATAAACACCACATTTTTACAAATACACAAACAACAGAAATTTCAAATTTATCTTTAGCATTAAATAGAAGTTTTCCTATCGTTATGGGAGAATAAAATGATATGGGAGAGTTAATAGACCTTTAACTTTTGAGTTTGATTTTCGGGTCTTCATTATTACAATTAAAAATTTTTACGTGTCAAAATGGAACTCTGGGGATTTTTACTGATACATGTGAAGCACTACGCAAAAAATGACAGCAATCAGGTGCAAGAACAATACAAATAGGTCATATTGGCACACGTATAAAAAATTGTACAGACTACCGGAATAGGAGTAACATAGTTCCAGTAGCGAGCCATTTAAGACGTAAATATATATAAGTGAAAACCATGATTAATTCTATGAGTAAAACTAATCAATTTTCCTTCAGTTGTTTAAAACAAGGGGAGCCTAACTTTATATTTTTTTAATTATCAAGTTTCATTACGCATTCAAGGCAAATTGTGAAATATCTAAGTTTTACAAGGATTGGCTCGTGTACGATTATTTTAGAATGTTCTCAGAAAAGTCTTGGACTGGCGGTTGAAATTATATAGCGATGATTTTAAGCAAACTATACAGGTAACTGCTCAATGATACACAAGGAATACTTTACTTGCTCAGTTATTTCTTTTTTCTTTGAGGCACCACAAAAAATATTCCAGATATGCAGCGGCGAAATCGTTCCGCATTGAGATATTCCTATTGTGAATTTGATACCTGCCAAAACATTGGTGCATTTACAACTGTAGCCTACTTTAATAATAAGCTGAAAGTCATAAGAAAACTCATTTAAAATAATTATTTAACAATAGTAAAACACTACAAATGAGAGAAATGCTGAAATTTGGCTTTCAATGACATATAACACTTCACAAAAAATCTAATACCGGAAACTGCATTGCATTTCTTAGAAAATATCTCACTCATGAGTGATATAAAGCTAGTGACCTAGATTCTGTTTAAGTTAAATAATTAGATTAATTATTTTATTGGACTTAAATACAACGATAGAAGAATAATATTTAAAACATACCAAAATGAAACAGCCTTAATTAGAAATAAGAATAAGGAAGATACAGCTATAATAAGGAAAGGAGTTAGACAAGGCTGTCATCTATCACCAATAGTTTTCAATGCATAAATCCAAGAAGCAATCGATAAAATAAGGGAAAATGTTGATATAGGAATAGGAATGAAATAGTAAATGGGAAGAAAATAGATATGTTACGATATGCTGATGATATTGCCATAGTTGCAGAAAAGAAAGAAGATTTAGAAATTATACTTAACGAGATGGAAAGAATTCCTAGAGACTAATATGGAATGAGGATAAATAAGCAAAAGACTAAAGTGATGGTATGCGGTGCTCAAGACTGCTGTGAACCTGTAAGGATAAGAATAAATGATGAAGAACCAGGACCAGTTACAGAATTCAACTACTTGGGAAGCAAGATAACAGAAGATGGAAGGAGTAAACGAGAAATTGTGAATAGAATACACCTAGCAAAAATAGCTTTCAATGATAAAAAGACTCTACTGACTTGTAAAAATGTTAGTTTGGAAGTAAGAAAGAGGGTTATGAAAGCTTATGTTTGGAGTGTGGCCCTTTACGGGTGTGAAAGTTGGACTATCGGGAAACATGAAAAGAATAGACTAGAGGCCCTAGAAATGTGGTGCTATCGAAGGATGTAGAAAATTAGCTGGCGAGACAGAATCACCAATGAGGAAGTGCTGAGAAGAGTACAAGAAAATAGAAGTCTCTGGAGACAGATACAGACAAGGAGACTTAAACTAATGGGTCACATTTTACGATGCAATGATTTTATAAAATTAATAGCTGAAGGTTTTATTGAGGGGACAAATCGTAGAGGACGTCCTAGATTAAGCTATATGAAGCAGATCATCAATGACTCTGGATGCATCTCATATGGTGAAATGAAGATGAAAGCTGAGCAAAGAGCGGAATGGCGTGCTATTGCCAACCAACCCATGGGTTGCTAACCGAAGAAGAAGAAGAAGACTTAGACTAAACATAATGACGTGAATAATTCTGTTGTATCGCGTTTTATTGGATGTAAAGAATTTATTATTAAGCAAAGAAATATTACCAGATTGGATTGACGTGCAAGTGATGTGAATTGACCATGGTTTTTGGTGATTAACCGTTATTCTTCAGATTTATATTGACCAATTCTACTCTGTCAAATCATTTGATAACACCAATGAGCGTCATACAGGCATAAAAGCAGCATAATGTATTCCACAGAGATGAAGTTGGTGTCATGGTCACAAGTTTCTTACATCGAGGGCCCGGCAACATATCATTGCCGGGTTTAAGAAATTAATAGAAGAATTATGATCCCTACTTAAGTTCCTTGTAACACCAACTAAAATGTTGATTTCACAGATTTTTTGCTAATATTATCAGGATTATTCATAATGAAAGAGGTAACTTTATCTGATTCCTATATTTCTCCATACGACCTAGGTTTAGGCATATTATACCATTTTAATGGTAAATGCCATTGATGTAAGATTTCACGAATTCGCGGTGAATGATACTGATGAATTCTTCTCGGGCATCCCACCGGGTTAGATAATTCGCAACGACGAAAAATGTTCTATTGTGAGTGCCCTGTGTTGGGAACTTCTGAAGTAGTAAGTACTCCTTCCGTCGGATGTTAAACCGTTTGCCCCTTCGGTGTCCTTCGACTGGAGAAGGTTGACGCCAACACCGGGTTTTCACTTCCTTCGCCCTCTATTCCCCACAGATCCTACCAGAAAATAGCCAAACTCATTGGTACCAAATGAATAAAATGACTGCAGTTGTATGCTGGCTCCTCAAATAACCTCCAATTTATTTACGGAGGCTGTTTATTCAACCCCAATCAATTCCACTAGAATTAATTAAGGCCACTGAGAAAGAATAATGAATCGTGAAACTGGTTCGAGTGTCCTTCCTCCCACATGCCGATGGCGACTGTAACAAAAACATACATGGAAATAGACACTCCGTTAACTCTTCTTTTTTTATATTCTTATATTGGTAAATTCTCTCTCACTATCCACACATTCCCTCTCCTTTACATGGTTGGTGTCCTAACATCCCTTGCCACACGATCCTGTGGCGGTCCGCCGCACAGGAAATATCCATCAGGAATGTTAAGAATGAAACTACTTAGTCAATGGTGACAGGAAGTCAAGTTTTGCAGAACATTTGATTGATGAAGGTCATAGATCCAACTTTTCCCCGAGGCTGTTGCATGTTTGTGAAAGGGGGAGGAAGTTGGACTTCCTGGAAAATTTTGAAATTCTATATTATCACAGAGTGCATGGGGAGAGACTACTTAATGACATAATTCCTTCAACCGCCTCACCCTTGTTCTCTGTGCCAGTACCCTCACCTCCATCCCCGTAGTCCTTGAACCTGGCGTCACCATCTGTTTGTTCCTTCCCTTGCAGTTTGCCCAATCACCTCTCATTCCCCCCCCATCCCCCCCTTATTTCAACCACTTCCCTCTCCTTGAGATTTAGTATATAAGCTGTGCTGTCTTTTGGGTATTTTTATTCTGTAATCTTGATAATGGCCTGAAAAGGCCAAAACCGCTTGATTTATGGTTAAATATATTGGTGGAAAAAACTAAGTAGTTTCATTCTTAACATGAATCGTAATTTACACAAAGTGAATTCGCCAACCATTGATTTTATCCATCAGGAAGCTTTCACGGAATATTGTTGACTTGGATGTATGTAGATACGCTCTCCAAGCGAGGCATTGAAATGATTATTCCTTTTCATTCTTTGCAGAGGTCATATATTAGTTCAATTCGATCGAGATACGAAGAGCTATACCGTTGGATCGAAATGCATTGCGAGGTAAGGACATGGTTATATTCCCTCCTGGAAACAGGAATAAATATGTAGCGGTAGCGAACGGACCGTTTGTCGATAGACAGGTACACAGGAGTGGTCAGATACACGGGAATCCAAACGTTTTACGATGACCAGAGACCAAAAAAAAATAAGAAAAATCTCCGCACATGAATCCGCGTATGTAAATGAAGCCAGGTTTGGGGACCATCCCGTGGTCGAACTCGGCAACTGTTGCCAAATAAAACACGGCCCGGTCTCTCGAGCCTCGTACCGAGTTTAATGAAAATCGGCTCGGCGCGCTGTGCCCGGGAGTTGTTAGCCGAGCGACGAAGGGAGAGAGAGAGAGAGAACAAGGGAATGAGAATGATGAATGAAAGTGAGAGAATGTGAGGGAGATTGAGCGAATGGCGTATACCCCAAGACCCCCCTTCCCAACCCAAACCTACATTCTCTCTCTCCCTCTTTGTGGGAATGAAGGGAGGCAAGCAAGCCTGCCCCGGGAAAAGCCAAGCTGAAATAAGGAGAAATGAGGAAAACGAAGCGAGAAAATAAACAGGGAAATATTTAAAGCAAGCGAGGAGAAGTATATGCTGGATGCGCTATCCAAGAGATTTTTAAAGTTACAGTTGGTGAATACACTTAGCCAAATGTAGGAATTATGTAATCAAAGTATTATTACTTCGAATCTTCTACTTTTAATTACGTACCTTACCTGATTTGGATTCACTTCCCGCTTCATTTTCATGAGTTTATACCTGTGAACTTGCTTATTAAACCCCTTGGTCTTCATGCGGCCCTAACGTCAGAACTAATGAAGGTACTCACAATGAGGATTATTCATGGCACACATTATTATTTCATCTTTTTGGAGATTTATATCTTGTCAAAAGTCCGGCATTCTTGTTTTTGATATTTCTTCATGACGAGGTAGGCCTACGTTCTAAGTACCAATATTTTAGCTTTTAATAACATACTATTGTATATTTTTAATAAAATTGAAGCTAGAATTCTAATATCACATAGCCTCCGCCCTTTAGTATCGACCACTCTTTATGTATTAAATAAAAATCGCGCTTGATTTCAAAAGAGAAAATAAAGCTTTTCTTTTCTGGATGGCACAAGGCTGGATCGGACATTTCTAATGATTGCCGAGTCATAGAGACTTCTTTTGCTCACACAACTGTGCTTCATTGCATTGGTAACATTTAATGACCACCTTTCAACTTTATCTAGGTGTACTTAAAGAATTACACAGCGTTTTTAGTGCTTTTTTGCGAGTATTCCAATTCCCAACCCATTGAACATACCGTACCTTAAGACACACTGCTATTTTATGGTTAGGTGTCAGGCGTAAAAATAATTAACATCCGTTAACTTCAACAACTTAAAGTAAGAAAATGGCGTTGTTCATTTCCAAATGTGCAACTGTATTACAACGATACGCCGTGGGATTGCGAAAATAAATGAATGATTATGAGCGTAATGTTATCACACCTCTTCAACGTATTCGTCGGCAAGCGTACAAAGCGTACTTATGACGGAAACACAAAATCGGGCGCATGGAACAATAAATCTACTTACGGCCCGATTTTAGAACTTATTTTCGAGAAAAATGAAGTGCGTCTTGTGCGGTGGGGTGATGCGGCATTTCATTTTGAGTAAGAACCTTCTTATCTTGGGGGGAAGATGCCAAGGAGCTGAAATGGTGGCGAGGAGAGGGATTTCATGTACGGAATGAAGGAGCAGAGAGGGCTGGGGAAAGCCTTAGTAAGGGGTAAATGGAAGTTGGATAGAATGGCATGCATGTGGGGAACATTGTACGAAGATGAAAAGGGACTCAAGAGAAGAATAAAGAGAGCCGCTGCATATATACAAGAGGAGATCGTTGAAGCCACCTTTGTCGAAAGCGCGGCAGGGAGCGTTAGGGACGACAACCATTCGGTGCGATGAGTACAATGGGAGGAAATCACTCCTCTAATCCCCGGGTTATTAGCGGAATAAGGGACGCGAGAGAGGAAGCATAATCTGTTTACCCACTTAAAATAAACTTTGCAGCGCCGCCGATTTCCCCCCTAAAGGAACAACATCCTTCCGTTGTTAGGAGTTTTCGCAGTTGCAAATTCATCGAGGATCCACTCGTTTGCTGTTAATAAATTTGTATCCGTTTTCATTGCAAATTGAATGCGTTCCACGTGGCCCAACCCGGAAGAGCGTTACTGCAAATGTGGCGCACTTTGAGCTTCTTGCACGAAATATCGTATTTCCGTTCAATTGAGCTCATTTTCACTGAGTCACAAATATCATAATTTATTTCATACGTATGAGATTCAGAAAGTTTCTATGAGATGGAGCATAAAATTTTACAAGAGCTTTCATCTACATCTATACATCTACATACTACCCCACGAGCCGCCGCATGGGCGTGTGGCAGGAGGTGGTAGATCACTAGCCGTGTGAAGATGCAAGTTTTTGGGAGGTGTAATGGTGACATGTATTATTGGAGTGCATTTAGTGGAGCTCAGTCCTTATTGTGGTTGCTTTTTAATCGCGGAAATAACGAGTTTTTGTACTTCTTTGTTCGGCAGGGTATCTCTTTTATTTTATCGCTTCTGTCATTACTAGAGATGTAGTGAGGAGTCGTGATAATATTCTCTGTGTCGATCAGTTCTCAATTTCTCAATCAACCTAAGCCTAGCATGTAGCCTCCACCTTAATTCCTCTAAAAGTTGTGAGACACTATATTACGCTCGCAGCAGTTTTTAGCGAAGGGCCCTGCTTTCCATTGTATTTTATTTATTCTTTCGGTTAAATCGATTTGACCAGGGCCCCAATTGCTCGCGGCGTATTCGAGGTGTGGCCTAACCAGAATGAAGTAGCATTTCTCTTTGACTTTTTCATCCGAGGACCTTCTTATTATACATTTAACAAAAAGTGTGAAATGGCTGGTATTTTTTTGCCAAAAATCTCGGATCTCGTATTATGGGAGTGTATTCAGAGGAGGTCAGTTTTTATTGTGGTCGCTAATGGTGCGCGGAAAGAACGAGTTTTTGTACCTATCTGTTTGGCAGTGTATCTCTCTTATTTTATCGCATCTGTCAGGCCTAGATATGTAGTGAGGCGTCATGATAACGTTCTCTGCGTTGCTCTGAAACACACCAGTTCTGAATTTCCCAACAGCCTAAGCCTAGCGAGCAGCCTCCGAGTATCTAGGGGCTCTCACCTTAATCCCTCTAACAGCTGTGAAACACTATATGCTCGTTCGTAGCAGCTTTTAACGAAAAAGAAGTCTAAAGTAGGAAGCCTTAGTGCTATCTGGGTCTTCGATGCTAGTTATTAGCTGTAAACCACGTAAGTAGCAGGTCCAGTTTATTTGTTTATGTCCCTTACATATCCAGTATGGCTCTTTTCTTCCCCGTACACCATTTAAAGCTTCCAACTTTGTTTCGAGTTATTCCGCCCAAGTTATTTTTTCAACCCTCCACGCCCATATTTAAAAATCATTGAGTCTCCACTCATTATCCTTCCGCACAGCCAATGTTTCCTAATATTTTACTTTAAAAGTGATATACTGATTGTTGATGAAAACAGAAAATATGTGTAGCCGGAACGGCGAAGCCTTTAGTGGTAAGAGAGTAGGAGGAACTTGGCAGCGTATGTTTTTGATAGTCGAGTGGCCATTAGGGTTGGTTTATTTTTTGTTATTGACTGGTTAACACGTTTTGAAATCCAATTTTTCATTTCTTAATTGTCATGCTACTTTAATTATACTTAATGTAAGCACAATTATACTTAATTTTGCAGTGGATAATGTGCACTTTCTCTATTTTTAAGGTTAAATTAGTATCATAATAATTTGTCTTTATTGAGTGAATTTAGGACTGTAGAGTCCTCTCTTACAATTACTTACTCATTTGATGAACACAAAAATCCATGTTCTGGGTAGTGAATAATCTACCCAGATAGGATTCGAACCCTTGAACGTCGGGTTGCCAGGCGAGGACTTTACCCCGTCGCCACTGGGGCCGAGTGTCCAATTGGTATTAGGCCGGGGATAGTATGGAAGGACTAAGGTCATATACTTTAAGTGCTAGACAGAACCAAGTCTAAAGTTGAAATATTTAACTCTAAAGGGCAACAGCTATCGAGATCACAGAATCCAGCCTATTTACGGGAGGAATATGTGAAATAGTAACTTAAATAAAACTTTGAATACTCCACTATAGGTTTAATAACACGACCCGGTTTTCGACACTTTGTGTCATCTTCAGGTGCAAATACAACATCTGTCACTCTATATATACAGGTTCGTGGCAGGGGAGGGGAAGGAATCTGGGAGAGGAGGGGTGAGGGGGTATGGGAGGCGGGCGTGGGGGGGGGGGGGATGATTGGAGGTGGGAAAGGGTTAGGGGGTGGAGAGGGGGAAAAAAATCATAGTTTGTGTTTTGGGAAAGTCAACTACAATTAACACTGTGGAAGGCATGGTTTGGGTATATGGTGAGGAGCCATGGTCACATTTTGTAAATTTTTCTTTGCCAAACTTTAAAATAAACTTTCCCAAAATACAAACTATGATTTTTTCCTCTCTCCACCCCCTAACCCTTTCCCACCTCCAAGCATTCCCCCACCCCACGCCCGCCTCCCACACCCCGTCACCCCTCCTCTCCCAGATTCCTTCCCCTCCCCTCCCACGAACCTGTATATATAGAGTGACAGATGTTGTATTTGAACCTGAAGATGACACGAAGTGTCGAAACCCGGGTCGTGTTATTAAACCTATAGTGGAGTATACAAAGTTTCATTTCAGTTACTATGAATTACTTCCACAACGTCAAGCCTGGAACCATTTCCTTTGTGAATATATGAAACTTAAAACGCGTTTCCTTATAACTCACTCCTATGGACTTAGCTCACTTTAACGAAGCTGAACCATCCATTTAAATCTAACCATCCATCCATAAACCATGAACCATCATATGATAAATAATATAATGAGCCATAAAAATAAATAATATAATAAGCCATAAAATAAGAACCATCCATAAATATGTATTAAGCGTCAAACGCTATAATTGGTTTGCATGTTTATCATGTTTGCGTGACTGAACTTAAAACCTCAACGATGAATGGGTTTATCGTTGCGTATGAATGTAGTGACAGTAACCGCGTTGTGTAAGAAATTTCATTATAAATGTGTAGCTTGTTAGAGTATTTATTTAGTTAAATAAGTAAAATGAAAACCTTACGATAGTACGTCAGAAAAATAGTCGATGCCTAGAGTGGAATCAACCACTACCCTTGAAGTGCCTTGCTGATTATTATAATGATTAAGATTTACTTGAGGTTTCTTTCCTTCGGAATAAATTTGCGACACTGAAAGAGGGGTTAGCCCATGAATGAGGATATTAGAAAAATATATAGATGATGGTCAAACTGCTCTGAATGGCTGCAAGATAGAACAAGAGTATACGTTATACCGGTTAACTCTACCGCTAATATGAAAAGTATGTAACTGTAGTCTGCATGGTTTATAAACCAAACGGCCTACAGTTACAAGGTCGCCTTAACTTTTGCCAGGCCATCACATGAGGAACTGCAAGGTCTCTCCTTTAGATTTTGTAAGTATTTTAAAAATTTTCACTTATTTGAATAATGGTTTTATCAATAAATATAAAGTTTTAAAATGAAGTCATTATTTTGATACACCCTGTATAGAGGTATTGATGCATGGTGTCAGTATCCTGCCAGAAGCTTGAAGTTATGGAAGGGAAGGGTCCTGTGGTAGACATCGGTTTATGAGCCAAGAGTAGAGGACGGCATACTGTGGGAAACTTTGCCAATACAAATGCAGTTCACTTTGGAGTGCGGAAAAGTGTAATTTACGCGTTTCTTGGCGATGTTTACGATCGAAATAAAACTGAATCAGTATATTTTGATATTTTTGGCAACTAATTGTAGAAACTCATATAAACGTTGCATTTAGAGGCAAAGAGAGCAAGGATAGTGATACAAATGGCAGAATGATCATTTTGAAGCTGGAAATGATGACTTGCAACCTTGGGAGCCCTCTTAGTTAACCCCAGAGATTACCTTACTCCACCGTGCCGAGCCAGCTCGCAGGAAATTGACTCTTCTATTGAACAGGATCTAATGCGCTACGTCCACTGTGCTTCTTCATCACCACACCCAAGGCAGTGTCGCAGAACGTCCATTTCAAAAGAAAACTGACTCTATGTAGGAAAGTACCAACAAATTGGAGGAGCTATCTGGTGGCTCTTTTGGGCTGTCAGTGATCCCTAGAACTAAAAATCCAGGCGTGGATTTCTTTCTCGGAAGTCACCTTGGATCCCCGCCAGAAAGTCGTTAGCGGCGGACATATCGCATCTTTATTTATGGCACTGACCTCTCTAATTAGACCTATTTGATAATTCTCTGGCTTACTCACGAGCGACACATTATCACTCCACTATATAGGTACTCTCCACAACTGCCACCAAGTTAAACAGCCACTTTATGCGTGGCAGTGGCGTAGGTGTCTTTTATGGAACAAAAAGAAGAGCATCACGCTTGATGTGGTAGAATTTATAAATAATGACAATTGAAATCGTTATATTCCTCTGGTGGAATATATTACATTTTCTTATTGATTATTTACCACCTTTTGTCCAAAATTCTTCGGGCCGGATGAAAATGTAGTACAGTTAAACCTGGGTTGAACTAAATGTATTTTACTAGTAGAAAATGACATTTTATTTCGTCACTTCTAGTCAGAGAAAATCGGCCGCTAGGGAGGAAACTACACCTGCGGGGGAGGAGCTAGTAAGCAAGTACTAGGGGTTGTACAGTGAGCAGAAAAGGTACAGGAAGCAGACCTGGAAGATATTTCTTAAAGTCGTCGTCACTGTCTACCTATAGGACGTTAGGGACAGACTTATCCCATTTTCATCCAGAGCCATATCCATTCCTGTATGACCTATTCGCTCACTCTCTGGGTTACTCTCGAACGACACGGCAGGATGTCGTTTTTGAGTCGACCGCTCCTCCAGAATTTTCCCTCGCCCTTTTTCCCCGTCATTGCTTTCCCACCAGAGCGCGAGAGTGGTTTGCAACATCTCCAAAAATAAAATGTAATAAAATAAATAGAGCTGAGATTAGAAGAAGGGCCGGAATTCTTGGAAAAATTTGCGAGGAAACGCTCTTCAAGGAGCGGCCGAGGAGGAGACGATGGTTGCTAGCAATGGCTTCCAGTCACGTCAAAACGGCGTGTGTTTTCATTCTTTCCTTCGCCCGGCGCTTGAAGTTAACGGTGGTTCTCGGTGAATAGCGCGGGAGCTGGTTCCTTTGCGCGAGAATTGTCGCGGAGTTGAGAGGACGGGAGGCTAGAAAAATATTAAAAAATAATTTTCACATTCGGCGTCACATCCGTCCGCGGTATACATATGCCTCAGAGCACACATGGAAGACAAATTCACCCTTGCGTATATTTTTGGAGACTTTATCCCTGAGTTGGCGCAGTCTAAAGTAGGGTATATAATATCAACCGTTTGGTAGCTCCATCCTCATCGGGGTGGCACTTATTGTTCGAAATCAAGAAAAGGAATGTTTTTTACCACCGTAAATGATCGAAAGCATTTCAATTTATGGTACTCATGCTAAATTGCTGTAATATACTTCACTTCATGATCAGGATTCGGCAGAAAGCCTAATTTCGGCCATAAATGCGATCGTGCGTCGAACTCTTCAAGTTACACTGGCGTATATGGATCTTATAAACTTGTACACAGAGTAAAATATACATGAGAATCTATTAAGCAGGGAAATAATGCTGCTTCTAGAATTTCTCCGCATTGCCTATGAAGAAGATAAAATATAATGTATTTATATGTATTGTATGGGAATAATAAAACAAAATGCGACGGTTATACGTATTTTTTGCTTATACATTGAGTTTCACATTTATATACTTATGCATTCTGGCACCTATGTTAGAAAAAACTTATGTAAATATGTATCCTCGCAGGAACGTGACATGTAGAAACAAGGTTCTCATATGTGATAGTAACATAGACATTATGAAGGTGATGGAATTAGATGATGAAAAAAATGTTCTAAAAAGGTTTTCAACTGTCCATTGTCTGATCGTAAAATTAATCTCTCCAGCTTTTTTTGAGACTATGTTTTTCATATGACTCATTAATTTTGTCCTGCACGGCACCATGGAAAATATGCAAGGGCAATATTTTAGTGAAAAAAGTTCCTCCCTCGCAAACCGAGTTTTGTGTGATAAAAGTTGTACAAAAAAGTAACAAATAATGCATAAGCTCGATTGAATGTAGGCCTGTAGGGAGAAAAAAATATAACATCTACTCCACGGGCTTGGAAGTAATAACTCTAACCCAGCTGAATAGTTTTTCGGGGCGTGTTACGGGTTTGGAGAGGAATGAAAAGAAGTAAGACCCACATGAGATCTCGTGGGGACTAGCACGAAAAAAAAATCTCTCACACGATCCATCGCACATCTTACGTGGGCGGTGGGGAGGGAGATACCCGGCCGACACCCCCGCAACTCTCGCCAAAAAACACTCCGCCCAACCGCTCGCTCCCAATTGTCCATCTTATCTCGAGAATCACGTTTCTGGAGACGGAGGAACTTTTTTTTTAACATTTTCTCGGAGATGAGGGGAAACTCCCGAAACAAAAAAATCTCACCCTGAGAAGCTCTGTTCACCCGCGATTTGGTTCGACGGCGGGAGAGAGAAGAATAGAAGTAGAGGAGGGCGCTGAGAATGAGAGGAGACATTTGAGAACAAGACTTGTGAGTGGAAGAAAGGAGTTATTTTCAAGGACAAAGGAGACAGGTTTCGAGAAGAAGTAGCATTGAATACCCTTAAAGCCACCTCGAGGATCTACATCTGTATATCTAGGGGCCACCGTAAAATCGCAAAACGAGGGTGGGAAGCCCTGAAAGAATGGGAATATGAATTATTGGGAACAAAAATGGAGGTAAATTGTGTATTAACGACGTATCCTACTTAGGTGTTGAGCTGTTTTTGTTGTGATCACAATTGACACGTGGAAATGAGGTATTTTTGTTCCTGCCAGCTTAGCAGAGTACCACTCTAATTTATCCCCATATACCAGTTCTTGAGATACAGAACGGGGACAAAATATTATTCTCCGTGGGCTTGCACTCGCTTAAATTGAATTTTCTAAGTAATATATACCTAATCTGTAGCTTCTGGATCTCAAACTGCTCCCACCCTAGTCCTTCCATCATCTTTGTGACACTCTCTGTTTACTTGCAGCAGACATTAAAGAAGCGTGTGATATTTATTTGTACTTTAATTTATTTACGAATTATATCTTCATGTCCCAAAATATCGTGGTAAATTGAGCTGACTAGCTACAGCAGAGTAGCATCTCTCTCTCCCAATTTTTAAATGGAAAACCTCTATTAAGTGCGTGATAAATTCTAATTTCATTAATGCAGCTCCGCATATGTTTCGTATGTTGTTTCCAATTCAGGTGATGCGGGTAGTAATTTACACCAAAAAGATTTGTCACACAAATCTTAAAGAAACGGAATCTTTCCATTTATGATTTTTGCAGGAACTTACCATACCTACCGATCATGGAGTTTACTTCCGGGGAAGGCACCATTATAAGAATTAAATTCTTGGTGATAGGCTAGTAAATCTGACCCGACATTTTTATTCCCTCCATACTGCCTTATCCTACCATCACTCATTTGCTATAGTAACCGTCATACATGATTCGTGCATGGGTTATTAAACGGTTGGGAGCCACTGGAGACTCAGAAACTACATGCTAGGCCGAGTTTTCTCCAGAATTTAGAACAGGTGTGTTTCAAAGCGGCACAAAGGATGTCATTTTGACGCTACGCGACATTTCTAGGTTAGATGGAAGCGATAAAATATGAGAGATAATTTGTCAAACATTTAGGTACAAATATTCCCTATTTCATGGCACAATAAGTGATCATAATAAAAATAGCTCCACTCAAAACACATCTATAATACACCCTACAATTTCACCTTCAAAAACCTTATCCTTTACACAGTTCGTGTACTAACACCCCTTTCCACGTGCTCATGCGGTGGCTTGCAGGGTATGAGTACGAAGATGTAGATGTTCGCCCTCATATTCTCGTGTCTGATAATGTGTCAAAGAACATCTTGCACTTTATTCTCTCAATAGTTCTTCCGCTTGTACCCTGCTTTCATGCCATTCACTCGTTTACCATAAATCTACTTCTTAATTGACTGACAAGTGAATGGTGTAAGAGGAGGAAGCAGATCGAAATAGTCTGGGAAGAATCTGGTGGAAGACCTGACGACATGAACTGAAGTGGGAAAAATCTGTACACTTCAGTACATGGAAGGAACGACATGCGTAGTCGTTAGATACTGTAACCGGCCAGCAGGGAACGTTATGCGCACAATTTTTACGACCGAATATCCTTCATATTTACCACTAATCCATTATACCTTCATACCTACTTAAGAGCACCATCATTATACCTCACAGAGAGTAAAAATGATTAATTATGCCGTTTATTTCCCTATTAAAATTTATCGCCATCCAGCGCTCACCTCCTGGTCTGTTTTGGAGTCCGCAGGATTGAATGGTGAAAAACATACTTTCCAGAGAATATTAACAGTGTAATAGAATAGGGTGGCATAGAAGAGTAAATAGGTGTGATTAGGTGAAGTAGAATAAGAAGATCATGGATATATGTGGTGAGACAAATTTTCAAGAGGTGGAAAATTTAGATTCTCAAGCACAAACAAGCGAGTGAGAAGAATGAGTGAATGGGACAGAAACAAAGAGATAGGAGAGTAAGAAGAATTGTATTTTAAAATACCATATTTCTATTCCAATCACCAGGAACTATGCTGTTTTTTCTGCATCTACTCATAAAGTAAACGACGCGATGGGTAAGTACATACTAACGTGACGTTGCCAGGGAGGGTCAATGGTGTCCGGACACCCCCTCCTAACCCAAAATTTTGTATTTATTTTTAACAAAGAGCACAAAAGAATAAACAAATTATTTTTGTAAGCTGAAAACATCTAACTCTAGAGGCTTGGTGGGGGGTTTTGGCCTTGTGGTTTAGTTAAGGAGGACTGAGAACGAGGGTAGAGCAACAAGGGTGTATGTGATGTAGAAATTCCTTGGGGCTCCGTCGCCGCCTCTTATTGTTGGGAAGGAGGCCTGTGCAGTGTGTAGGGAGAAGTGCACGCGAAGCCTGGACGAGGAGACGGGAGGAATTGAATAGAGGATGTGCCAGAATGATGTTCGTTTCGCGGGAGTCTTGCCGTGTGACATTCATGCAATCCTCTTCGTGCGCTGGGAATAAGAGTCCAGAGCTTCGGACAGAGAGAAAAATATATGAAATTCTCACCACTCTTCTGGCTAGGGAACCACGTCAAGACCAAACTTTCGATTTGAGTACGGTGAGTTTTTCTTTGTTCTTTCGGAATTTCCAGTGGATCGAATGGTGGCATCGTTTTAAAAAACGTGATCATGATTTGAGTGAGCTGCAAAAAATGTCAACCTATATCACGGAATGTTCCAGACGAAACCGAAATATGTTGAAAAGGTCATAGTTCACTGCCCCTTGCTTTCTGGGATTTCAACACATATTATTCCGAAGGATTGTTATTATTAGGAAATAATATATTCAGCACTGGTTGTTGATCGATATTTATAACTCTCCTGATAATATTTTTATGGCAGTACTTTTTCCTCCCACAATATTTTTCTCTTCAAAACAACATATTAACTTTTTGCATAACATCCGCACCCTCTTTAAAATGCAGGTTTACAGCTGGTGTATAGGTATGAGGGTGCAGGTTACGGGTTTACTCTTGCATAGTTTCATCTTGTGGGCAATGCTTCAGCAGTTATCCTGAAGACTTCTACAGGTTACGTTGACAGGAGCGTTTGAGCGGTGCCACCTTATATGGAATGAGTTTCACAACTTTTTTTTTTGCAGCGTGTCTCGCATTGGTCCATCGGATATGCTCTTTAGAAAGTAATTTTCAAGCCTGGAAAAAGATTTGTTTTCATTGAATTTTTTTTTACTTCTTTCATCATTACCACCAATTTCCTGATGAGTATAGGATATATCTCAGTAAACTGGACCTGAAGATGCCTTTTTCCAAATGATGGAGCGACGCGAAAATTCATGATACACACTCCAATTGTACTGTATATCCTTGAACTTCTTATACTAAGCACTCCGTCTTTCAGCACGGATTTGAGTGAGTAATTCTCCTTTATTACATGCTGCGCATAATATTTCAATCTTTTGAAATCGCTTCAGGCTTAACTTGGTGGAAATGCGATATAACCATGATATAATATAACAACAATAGTAATATCCACACTTTCTAAGTGTGGATATTACTATTGTTGTTATATATTTTATCATGGATATTCCAATCCTTGTTCATCAAGTAATTATTTCATTTAAAAGACGAATGCAACCAATGCAGAGACAGCCTATGGTAGTCCTAAAAAAAGGCACACACACTCATACAAAGAAATAAGAAACTGCAAAAATAAAGAGAAAGGAGCAGAGTTTAGAGCTCATTGGATAAATTTGTCATAGTGCTAAGTAATAAACAATCATCCGAAGTATGAATTGACCCCGTATTAATTAGTCGTCTACAGCGCTATAGATGACAAAATACGTGCCATGATTTTTGCAATGATCTATTAATCACGTTGAGTATAAATATAATCTATAGCAAGGAGTAAGATGCTACAAAATAGAGTAGAATCGTGGAAATCTTACCCACCCACCTTAATATAATCACATATTTCAACATTAAATTCTAGCTCACCTCAATCGATACACCACATCATCCAGCTATGCAAAATACCCGAAAGGTCAGTTAAAGAAATTTCTTTCCTCGTAATACTTGACAAGGCCGTAAACAAGGTGTTATGATGTCTTTGGGGTAAAATTCGGTTTAAGTAATGATAAATAAGAAATTGTTTAAGTATATTTCTTTATTTTACGGATTCAGAAATAAAATAAGGTCGGTAAAACTCTTCGCCAAACAGATTCAAAAACGGATATAGACATTTATAATACTTGTATACTTACGGTGAATACAGTTTCACAAGCCCGGATATGTGGAAAAATTACCCAAACCGAACATCACCAGCTTAAAAATAAATATGTGACCCTAAAATCTGGTCATGTTGGTAAATACCTGTCTAAATGAATAATTGGGTCGTGAAAATTTTCATTCCATTGAAGATAAAAATTAAAAGAGAAACGATTTGTTCATTTTTGGTTCAATATCGCTGAAAGGTGACTGAGGTAATCATTTACTTAAAATTTTAGTGTCTCCTTTTTGATTCTATAACTATTATGGTAATGGTTTGAAAGTACGAATACATTAATTAAAATAATTACTATATGAGGAGCTACTTGCACGTCACAGTTATAAAACGGATAATTTTCTTTCAAGCCAGGGTGCTAAATGGCAATTTGAATTTCTTGCAGAAGATACCGCTCCAATAGGGACTTAAACTTCAATTTGAAAGCTTTGTAATTAAGTTTCACTCAATTTAGCCAATTAAACTTGAGCACATAACCAATGCTCACTTAAATCACGCAAACTAGTATGATGTTTTACACGAAAGCGAGTTGTGAAGCAAAAATATGTGTAATCAGGGAATGCTTCACCGATGTACTAGATTAGACATAAATTTCATGAAAGCAAGAGCAAATTTGTTTTCAATACATTTTGCTTCATATCATGTGTTTTTCTCGGGCATAGTAGATTAAAATTTAAAGGCTATATCTTCAAAATACTGGGTCATCTGGAATAGCCGTTCTTTATTGGTATGGAAATTGGATTACGCAGGTATACCGGATCCAGAATTCAATTACTGGCTGAATACTAATTGAACATTAAAAAATTATTGCTGGATAGTTTGACTGAAAAATATTATGGTCCACTGCCTTATATTTATTGCGGAATGGGACTATGTTTCCCTTTTTTCAGTAGAGGTAACGCGGGTCGATAGATTATTCATAAAATCTTGCGGGCAGTGTCTCATTAAATGCATCTAGTTTCCCATATTTGAATTGATGGAGATTTATTGGCTACAAAATGGAAAATAATATTTCTCTATGATCATCAATGTTTCAACCCGAAAGTTGGCGTACTTCAGATTTCCCCTGCTCATGTCCTGGTCCTATTTCTAGCATGTCCTTTCTACGCCCTTTATCTTACGACCTTTGGCCTATGAGTTTATCCATTGGTCTCTCTCCGAAGACTCTTCGCTCAATTCTTCCTTCGATCACATTTATAAATCATCCGTTATCTTTAGCGGCGAGTTCATTTTATCATTTAAGATTCCAAAGAAAACGCAATATAGGGTTGCTGCCTATTTCAAATATTGAACGTGTTTTGCAGCCTGTTTCACGATACTGGCTTGTGATTTCCTAACAACCAGAACTTGCACCGGCAATCGTCGTACGTCTTCGTTATGATTTTTCTGTAAAGCCTCAAGTAAACATCCACCATTGTAAGTACACATAGTGAGCTTACACAAATTATCCTGGATCGTGGTACATATGAATGTATCAAAATGGATCTAAATAATTACTGTTTTGATCCGTAATGTAATAATTTAAGCCGATTTTAACTGTCGTATTTCCGGAGGATAACTTAGAAATTTAACGAGATAAGTCTGATAAATTAATACCTATATTCCAGATCGGTGCGACGTTCTCTTTGGCATCAACCGTGAATATAACATCGGAAAATAGTATAACTTTGTTGATCAAGGTAGACGTTTTCACGCGATCGTTAACACCTCCATAAATATCAATGTATTGAAGTCCCTTTATCCCTCATTATAACTCTTCATTCCTTCTTCGGCATCATCCTTTATCAGTATCATTTCTCAAAGGCTTTTTATAATCGCAATGGAGCATTTTACACATTTAGGTCTAAAATGCATGCCTGTAGAGGGCCGCTCTGAATACGTTATAACTTTCAAGTTGTGTCTTCTTCGTCTCGTTGTTTTCTGGTTGTATATGCTTTCAGAATACTACTGGCCTCCTCGTTAAGAAATACCTCAACATGATTGAAATATTCTTGAATTGAACTTCATTTTTCTTCATTCGTTCCCCTAGATTTGAAACTATTTACGAACAGGGTCATATTGCGGATAAGCAGGACGTCTTTGAACATCTTAAGAAGAGAGAGTGCATTGCGTTTCATGGGGTTAGTTATTGGTACGATGACAAAGGAAGAAAATAAATCAGTTTTAATAAAAGAATTATGAGAAAAGTTTCCTCCGAATTTCTCCCAAATTATAAGCAGCTTACCATGCAAATTAACGACTACAGACGAGATGTTTACCTGTTAAGGAGGCTGGCCTACAAAGATTCGCATTCTGCTGAAGACTACCGTAAAGTGATTCCTTCGTTGGTTGCTCAATCCTAAGATTGATTGACTACAGCCCTTCAGCCTTCCCTATCTAATGCTAGTTCCCTTACCTCCTGGTATGTCTTCTTATGTAGTTGACTCTTTATTTGGCCCATGAACTTATTCATGGGTCAATCTATTTCCTTCATCTGGAGAATTTTGCCTCTATTTTAAATTAAATTATGTCCTTTACGAACCAAAGTGATGCACTACCTAATATCATGAAAGGAGTGGCAATGAATTATACCATGCCCGGCGACACGCGTTACGATGAGAATTGTGAGATGTAGTTTCATGAAATGTTGCACGATGTTTGAGATTGAAGGCTGTGTCTTATAACACATTATTCTACGCGGCACATTGTGTCTTACAAGATACAAAATCATTTTGCAATCAGTTGTTGAAATTTAAACAGGGCGCAGCCGTGGATACGTAAAGGTTGACAGGGGCCAAATAGGAGAGTGCCAACTATTTTTTGAAATGACGGGTTAGTAGGAATGATAGATGGACCCTGATCGGTAGATCTAGTTATACCATGGGATCGGTTTCCCGGGGAGCAAATTTTGAGGGGAGTGAGTGGATAAAACACTGCGTGTGATCGGTGCACGGCTCAAATTTTGTCCTAAACGGAAAGAAGCGCCGTAGCGCTAGAAAAAAAACGTATTGGAGGAGAGGTATTCCAACAAAGCGTACCTACTAGTGGCAAACTACAATATGCATTAGTTGGAGAGGAATTTACCTACATATTCATGTAAAAATTTGCTCTTTAATCCATTAATTTCACTCCTCTTCACACCTCTTAATTTCAAAGAAATCGTGTTGGGCGCGCAAAAATTTGCTGGACTGGGTTTGGATGTAGTAATTTATCTATAATATATATATTTATTATAATATGCTTAAACTGACTGATCAAATCAAAGTCTGATAAGTAATGTACTAAGGGTTCAATGCTGATCATTTTCTTCCAAACTTCAGACTTTTTTAAGATATGCCTTTTATTCAAAATTCTTTTAATTGCTTCACTGGTCTAGTGGCGCATGGTATGAAGAATTTAGACCATAGAAAATGGACTACAGAAATAGGAAATGGAAAACAGGTGTAAGAGAAGTTCTCTAGATTTCAAATCAATAGAAGGGGCATCATATTATTACATCAGATGACTGTTCAAGTGAGTGAGCTTCAGCTGGGATGATTGTATCGCATCAGCTTAGTATTATTTACAATTAATGGTTATCATGTACGTGATGGGCAATAATCGATCCATGGATAATTTTTGTAGATTTTCCAGGCTAAAACGTCACCGACTTGATTAATGAGGCAATAATGTATCCAGACGGCGAGTAGACAAATTACATTTAAATATGTATATATATTTCCACAATATTTATACACTATGAAAACTGGTCCGATCAGAATTTTGCGAAGACATGGGTAACTTTCCTAAAGGAGAACTTATCTTCTTATCCACGAAGGCTTTCGGATACAACGACATTGTTACCTATGTCTTAATACTTCAGACGGATAAGCTCTTGCAAATTGCGCGTGGTGCACGTCAAGATAAGCCCCGATCAGACAACGTTAACTCTCCAATGATTGGTCGGATTAGTTTTAATCGAGCAAGGGAGACTATACAGCCTCAATTGAGAAAGATGAACTCTGTGGCGGATTGAACGGCGATTAAACGACTTTCGACAGTTCACTGCTAAGTGAGATTTGAGAGAGCATCAATGAGGGTTGAATGAAAGAGTAGCTAGCATATGAACGCCAGTAAAGAAGCTCATATGAAGCCATTAACATACAGAGTGTATCCCATGTCAACTGGAAGTTCCGAATAGGTGAATTATTTTCGGAAAGAGGAAGGAAAAAGAGAGTTTTTTTTGTTGTAACAAGTCTCTTGATCTAATCTTTTCTTTGATAAATAAAATATTCGTCCAATGCAGTACCCCTCTAATTATTTCTGGCCTTCAAATGTAGTGCAAGGGCTAATTACTAACCCCCCGCGCACTGAGGCTCGAGCCCCTAAACAATTTTTGCTCAACTCAGCATGCAATCTTTGTCTCTCGATCTAATTCTTGTGCCCAATTATTTCGCTCGTTTCAATTAAATAGTTTTATTGCCCAATTATTTCGTTCGTGTCAATTAAAAAATAGGTGTAACTTTTCCGTGTGTTTTGTAGAGTTCACGAATACTATCTTTCCGTTGAATGCTCTAATCAATTTGAAATGAATACTCGTGTTTGAAAGAACTTTATATTCCAAAGAAAAGTAATTCGCACAAAGTGTATAGTTTTTATTAATTTACAAATTAATTGACGAAAAAACATGGTAATATTTTACGATAATCATAATATTTAAAAACAATATTAGCTTGTTGGCTAAACTCCGGGTTAATATCTAATATAAAATGGGTCTTGTCTTAGTATAAATTTTTTCTTTTGCTCTAGCTCTTCAAACAATATTAACGTGAATTCGTTCAGTGAGAATCACTCATGGAATGATTGAAGAGATTTTTCTTCCATTCTGATTACTTTCATTGGCTAAGGAACTTTTTCCTAACTGTATTTTACGCATTAACTGACGCAAAATTACAATATCGTGTCTAATAAGCACCACTTACTGAGCTTTTGCGTGCGTGTTAGACGGTTGAGAAATATCGTGACGTAAATCCATTACTGCCAGTTGATATTTTGCATGAAAATGATTGGTTAAAGATCTTATGTTCCTTAAATCATAAAACTCTGATATCCGCTGCACGAAAAATCAAAGAGTAAATTTCTAATTATATAATAAGGAAATATGCGTTGTTGCTCTATCCTTTCTGGGCATGTTACAAGTGATTATGATGAGTGATCACGTATTATTTCCCATAGGACGTGTGATTCTCACCAAGCATTTTATTTACACTAAGTGATTGATAAGAAATATGTTGGTATTGACGGAGGTTTGGTGAAATGCTTACGGAAAAGTTAACATCCAATAATTTAGTGAAATTTACCGGAAACATGGACCCTCAGAAAGGAGGACGAGAATTTGCTGCAGGCATTTGAAAAAGGTGAGGTGGACGAATAGGAAAACTAACGAGAAAGTGCTTGAGATGGTGGGCGAGGAAGGGAAGCTTCTGAATGAAATTCGAGATTCGCAGAGTAAGTGGCTTGATGATGTAATAAGATAGATTGTTTAAGAATATGATAGAGGTGAGGATGTTGAGCCAGCGGGGTAGACGAATAATAATAAAAGATTTCATGTACAGGATGAAGAAGGGTAGTTTATATACTGAGGCGGAAAAGGATTTGCCAGAGCAAGATAGGCTCCTGGAATAATGGAAAACCGGGAGGAGAATCTCTGACATTTAAACCCTGATATCTTCTTCTTCAGCGTTCAACCCTGGGGTTGGTTTGCAGCAGTACGCCATTCCTATCTTCTGTCTGCTTTTCTCTTCATTTCTGTGTATACGGTGCAACCCATATCATTCACAATCTGCTGCATGAATGACATCCTTGGTCGTCCCCGGCGATTCCTTCCCTCTATAGCTCCTTCTGCTATTGTTAAAACGATGTTGTCGTGTCTTAGAATGTGCCCTACCAGTTTGTCTCTTCTCGTTTGGATATGCCTCCTCAGGGATCTGGTTTCCTGAACTCTTTTCAATACCTCTTCATTCGTGACTCTATCTTTCCAGCTGAGCTTCAACATCCTTCTGTAGAGCCACATCTCCAGGGCTTCTACCCGCCTTCTCTCTTGTTTTCTTATTACCCATGTTTCGCTCCCGTATAGGGCCACACTCCAAACAAATGCTTTCATCATCCGTTTCCTTATTTCCAAACTTATGTTCTTGCGGGTGAGTAGGTTCTTTCTAAGATGCATTCTTTCTAAGATGCAAGAATGCAATTTTGGCCTGATGTATTCTCCTTACAATTTATTTCTGGCTTCTATCATCTCTTGTTATTCTGCTTCCCAAGTAGGCAAATTCCTCTATTACTTCTAGCTTCTCTCCTCCAATTCTCATTATTGGGGGTTCATATTTTTCTTCATTACTGCAAACCATCACCTTGGTTTTGCGTTTGTTTATTCTCATGCCATACTGTTTACAGAAAATCCTACCCATTGTGTTGAGCATCCTTTCTAGATCTTCTTTGGTCTCTGTGATCACAGCAATGTCATCTGCATAACGCAGCATATCTATCTGCTGTCCATTAATTTTAATCCCCACCTCAGTAGTTTCACGAATTTGGTCTATAGCTTCCTGGATGTAAGCATTGTAAATAAGAGGAGAGAGAGTGCACATCCTTGTCTCACGCCTTTTCTAACTTTTGCTTCTTGCTTTTGATGAAAATACCTTATCACAACCATTTCGTTCTTGTATAAGCTGAGTATTACCCGCATGTCTTTATATTTTAGGCCTGCTTTCTTCAGTACTCTGAACAACCCTGATATAAGCAATATAAAACAAAGAAAATCATTGCGTTTGGAAATTTGTTGATTCACATCAAGAAATTAATAGAACTCAATAATTTCACCTGTGCTCGTCACGAATGGGGAGGAACACTCAATATGGATTACATTTCAGATTAATTCACGCCCTCAATTCATCTTGCCTTTAATTCAAGATGCATTTTCATCTTGAAGCTCTCCTGTACCGTGGTGGAGAACCACGAGACGTGGCACATATGCACTGGGTTGGAGAGAAGGGAAAGCTCCGAGATATGAAACTTTGAGTAATACAAGACTTAGATGGATTCAGGGAAGGCAGTTTGCGAGAAAGTGGAGACCAAGACGGGAAGGGAAACAGGGATTTTCGGTGGGCTGGACCAAATTACAGCAAAGGGGATGAAAGAGAATTTCATTTTCTTTGGTTATGGATGGAGTTAAGAATGCACCCCATCTCCTTACCTCTCCCAACTCCACACTGTCTTCCATCTAAGCTGGAGCCGTTGAGTGGAAATTACTTTGGCCGCTTGGTTATTTATTAAGCAGCTCTCATACCAGTGTTTTCTGCCAGTGACTAGGATACCCATCTTCATCGCTTCCATGCAAGAGGGACAAAGGAAACATGCCCCCATGCCTTACCTGGGTGTGGCCTATGGTATCATGGACTTTTATTGGGCCCGAAACCACTGATAATTGATAAAACCAGTTATGCTACACGACACGGAGCGGTGGGACAGAGAAAGCGTCTCAAACAGAAAATACACATAAATCACATGAAAATTGTGATATTGACGAGTAATGCCACGTAATTCATAAGTATTCGTTGAATTCATGCCAAATTGCGTCCAAAGGTGTATGTTTGAAGGAGAAGAAAGGATTCAAGGAAAAATCGACAGTTCAGGGCGATGCAAAAGGGTTGTAGTTCAATTTGTGGTCTGGACCGATTTATTGTATGCCATTTTACCGCAGTATTTTCGGCAGGTACTAATTTCTTCATAGAAAGAAGCAACTTAACTGGGGGTCGGGTTGGTGTGGTGGCTAGAGTACTACTGGCTAACCATACGGACGGCCATGGTTCAAGTCCATGCAGAGGAGGATGTTTTTCAGAGGAAACCCGATCCCTATTTGAGTGTCTTGTGGAGGGTACTTCAAGGAAAGTTCTCCGTTTGTCGGATGAGACGTTAAATCGTGGTTCCCTTGGCGCCTTTCATTATGAGCAGGCTGTTGCTGACGCCGGGTTTCTATCCACCCTTCCTCCCTTACCTATCCCCTATGACGCAAATCACCTTAGATGTCGGTCGCCTCCCCAAAAATTCAATCCAATCCAGCAACTTAAGAGCTATTCTTAACAATAATGAAAATTACACTATGGCAATTGCAAGAATTTTCAAGGTCAATTATATATTTATTTGCACACGTGAGGTGAAAGAAATTTAAATAAATGCTGGCGATAGGGCAGTAATAAAGGGTTGCAAATGTCGTAAATATAACCCCTTAATTGTAATAAGTAGATTATTTTTACACCGTATTTTGTATTAAAAATAATTATTGCATTAAAATTATTCCCTCCAAGAAAACACCTTCAATACACCTTGAAAATAGCAAAATTAGGCCCATTTATTACCCCAATTGACCAGTTTTAATTATTTTATTGAAGAATTAATCCTTTCAATGTATTATTTTAATACATTCCGTTAATTCAAAGGTATATCAGTAAGAATTTCATACTGTATCCTCTGCTGAAAAGACAATGCTAACGGAAGAATTGTCTTATAATAATTACCATGAATACACTCATAATACATTTGGATACGCAGAAGGATTCTTGTTATTCTATTTTAAATCATAAATCGTTTTCACGAACATTAATTACGTTAGGCCATTCATGAAAAACGGACGTATTCACATCAAATTAATTTATCTGTGCAGCCTTATTTGTCTCTCACGACAATCAATGATTTCTTAACCAAAGGTGAGACCTTTAGAAATTAGTAATTAGATGTTGTGTCAATTTAAATTGCATGAGTAAATATAATTTTTTTTCTTTTTAAACGCGCTAAAAAATTTCATATTAAACCTATAATTATATTTACCAGAATGGTGAATGTTTCATGTAACGCAACGCGATGATAAAGTCAAATGTTGATTCGTAAAATTAAATGGCCGAATATTTTTCTTAAAAATTAATTTCAGAAATTAGGCAGCTTGTCAAACAACCGAGAGTTTATTTGTCCGCATTATAAAAACCACTCTTCATTTTAAATTACTGATGAGCCAGACGTATCGCACGCACATCTGTCTTTGAGTAACCTTTATGTCATCCGTGTTGGACCGGTGGTAAATTAAAATGCCAAACTGATGTTCAGTAGTAACAAAATTAATTTTGAAAGGAGGTTTCTGATAATGAGTGATGATGTTTTTTTCTGCTTAAGCTCAAATTGATTTCCGCGGCCTTTACGTGCCCGGAATCGCAGTTTTTAATCAAAAAGAGTGGAGCGTCAATTTTTTCGAAAACGGTCATTATTAGATTCTGAGTGAACGGATGCACACCATATTCGGTCCAGTGAGGCCTCACCTCCAATACCTGCTGCGCTGTACGAGGATTAAGATAACATTTTTTCTCACTTCTAACTCCTCACGAGGGTTTTCTGTGTGTCTTTTTTATCCGGTTGGTGTCATAAGGGACTGGTTGCCTTCGGGCATCAACAGAAGGCCTATCCCATCCGACTTGCCTCCCTGCTCGGGGCCCTTCGTCCTCCGCCCCTCTTGTCCTCGGTCTTCTTTATCCCTTTCGGTCCTGCAGTTCTTTTTCCTTTTCCCAAACCGACTTGTCTTTTCCTCCATGTAATCCTTCTTTCTTTTTTCTATAATCTCCTCCTTCACCGCCATTCTCTCTGCCTTCCCTAATCCCCAACGCCCACTTCCTGTTTTCTTAGAATCTTCGAAGTTCTTTCTCGGCGGATTCCGTATCCTTATTTTGTCTCCTTTGTTCCCAAACATACCTCCCACCTTCCCTGCGTTATTCCTTGTGCCTCTCCTTCCTCGCAACACCCATTACGTGCTCAATCTTTCCTTCCAGCACTTGTTCCACCCTTCGCCAACCTTTTTGTCATCCCCACCCTCGCACAAATGGATTCTCAAATCCCTGTTCCCTCCTACTTCGCTCACTATGTATGCCGAAAGTTTCGCAAGTGCTTAACTTGATAATGGTTGCGGGTGGGCGTTTACTCGGTGCTTAGGCCGACTGTCTAAGAAGTTCTCAGTTTCTTCTCATACCTCTATAAGCGATAACTTTGAGTTTCGCTATTGGTTTGGTTTCGCAATTTCTAATATCCCCTCAACTAATGGAATTTACTGTACTGATACTGAGTTACTGAGCGTGAATTCGCAAGAACTGGCATTCTGTAAACTGGCTTGTTTGACAAGCTATTTCGTCTCAGCGGAAGGCGTGACTTAGTAATTTCATAATCGCACTTTGCAATAAAGGACGTGAATTAGTAATGTCATTCGAAATATGTGGGCTCAGGCGGGGAATGGTGAGGGGCTATACTTCAACATTGCAGCAACTAATCGGCAGAGATCCTATTTTTCGCATCTCTTCCCGAGTACTTTGCCTTATACTCGTGTGTATTTTGACGTAAAATAAAAAAATGCCGTCTTTACTTCTTATTTCACATTTAACAAAAATATTTCCTAGTCTCACTGTCATAAAAATATATCAACTAGTTAACGCTTAATATAATAATTCAATAAATTATTTATGATTATTTTTATATGAAAAAGCTATGCAGTTGCCATTCAATGGCCAATGAGGAAAATACGGCTCATCATCAAGATTCTTGCTACAAAAATCACTGCTTTTAATTTTTTTATCATACGTGCTGGAAAATACCAAATAACGTAGCATTTATCCGCATGCAAAATGGTCAGTCATTCGTTGGGTGCGTTCTATTCATTACGGCGTTGAGTGTTTCACAGCTTCTCTTATCTTAAATGAGCAGTATTTTCATATATGAATGTATTCATATATATTTATGATTTCCACGCATTGATGATAAGTGATAGCACGTTAAACGTTTCTGTGAATAGCGCTACTTGGGCGGATGGTCGCACTCGTTACGGTCGTGCACCCTACGCCGTCTACGTGAGGCCAGTCGCAACTACTCCGCACACGTTACACAATATACTATTTAGACTAGTGATAACTAAAATGATTATTATCATAGGCTGATCCGGTCGCGGATAACTACATTGATACCAACAAAATTTAAACATTCAAATACCCATTTGATCGTTTTTCATATATATAAACTCCTTTGAATTTCACTTGTTTAATAATTGTACTTGTAAATAGTATTCGTACTCGACAAGAGACTTTAATGGCCGTGGACCTACAACACACGTCGATAAAAATGAACCCTCTTAAGATCAAGTAAACCGATCATTTTTATTGGAGTCCCAGTAAATTTATTTATTTTGATAAAGACAGAGTGTGTTTTAGGATGACATCAGAATATCCTGAAATTGATGAAGTAGTTTATTGAAATTCATAAAAGCTGAATTAACGGACCTTCATCTTGGGAAGTATCCCCGGAGTTCTTTAGCAATGGATAGCTGGTAATATAATGATGACCAATGCCTCGTCCTTTTTTGTTTCTTTTTCTTCAGTGTGATTAAAAAATATATTGAGGGCAGTATTATAGATGAAAATAATTTTTAAATGTTAACGACCTTTACAGAATGTCTTTTTCATTGCTTTGTTCTTTTGTATACCATTTTAAGATAAGTTCCATCTCTTTCATAATGATTGATTTCCGCAGGAATCTGAACAGGAAATAAACATAGCCTTGTTTCATCAATATTCAATAACGATTATTTCCCCTATTACCTTTCATCAAATATGAAACCCACTTTTCTAAGCTCTCTCAGAATCTTCATTTTCCCTCAGGATCTCATTCCATTTCCAATTTTTCCATTCTCCTGGGCTTCCCGCCCATAAAAGCCCCAGGATTAAAACCTTTCTTCCTCTAGCCAGCAAAAGTTAATTTCAGCCAACGGACGTGCCAAGTTTCTTGACGTAGGCTCTCCTTTCACCGTCGTCGAATCAATTTGTCCACAATTGGATAAAGAAACTGCAATTGCGGTCCTGAGAATACCAAGAGGCTAGTAAGATTAGTTTTACTAAGCTATGAAGTCGATCGAGGGTGTTAAATAAAATATTTCTGGGGTATATGTCAAGCTCTAATTTTCCTGGTTACAGTAATATTTTTGAATATTCTGGAATAAAAAAATGAAAGAAAATCGGAAATGGATGGAATTAATGGCTCTAATTATAATATAAATGATTACATTGGATATTTTACGTGATTTATTTCCCGATGGATTTCTATTTTTAACTTCAATATGTCTTTTTAGGATTATATTCTTTTACATAAGCGTTGAAGCTTGTGGGAATTATTATATTTATGACTGCCTGAGCTTAATCGATGAGGATGTATTTCAATGAGAGAGCCAAATCAATCGAAGAAACATTGAGAAATGAAGCATCCTCACCGGATTATTATTAATTCCAAAACAATACAAAAATACATATTTCAACCATTTTTGGCCAATTTTGCAGCATAGCAATATTTTTCGTATTGATAAAGAAGTTTATGAGGAATTTTAAATTTCCCTACTTCGGTATCTAGCATCTTGGCAGAGTTTACTCATAACTGGACATTTATCAAACAAATATGCAAGGCTCCTTAATGGCCAAAAACTTAACATCCTCGGCATCGGAAAATTACAGTTGATTATTTCAATTTCAAATGGCTGGAAAAATAAAGTAGAAAGTTGGTACAAGAACGCATAGAAAAATAATTTACTTGTAAACAATATATCTAAGACTTATTCTATTTCGTCCTAAGTAGCAACAGTAAAAAATATAGTTACAGTGAATTTAAAAAAAAGGTGCCGAGTGACAGAAAAATATCGGTGGTAAAACCTATGTGATTGCCCTCTACTAGTTACGCTCATTGGAACCAACCGATATGCTGAACCTCTCCGTTGACAGTCGTTTAAGTTTACGGAAAGGCCTTATAAAAAAGCAGTTAACGTGGCTAGTTACCTAAGTAACCATGTTGCACATAAAGCCATTTACTCGGGACAAAAATTAATAACTACGGTATTCTTTAACATAGTGGTTAAGTTAATCTGAATGTGTTTTCACGTTTGTTTACAAATTTTTGTACCCTATTATTAGCAATAAGGGTTTTACGGTGCTTCAAGTAGCAAGATGATGTCAAACCAACTTATGGCGCGGCAGTAATATGGGCTCTTGTTGTTAAAAGATGTCTCCACAGCTTTGACGCATTATCTGAAAGCTGGAACCGAAACCTGAAAAGCGCTGAGAGAACCTGGTGATCATTAAAGCACAAATTTGTTTGTATTTAAGAAGACCTTTCATCACGCTAAGAGTAGGTAAAGAAGCTGCTTTTTTAGAATGAGTGAATGCATGCATTTTTATTGAAACTTTTGCAAAATTCAAAGGAAGCAGAACCACCTTGTTTGTTGGAGGTACCTAGTATTCTTTTCAAAACCATTTTCCAAGAAAAAATTTAATTCACTCATTTCAATCCATTTAAGTATGGCGAGATCGCATGTTCTAGTATAATGAATTGAAAAATACATATAGTTTGTATGAAATTGGATGCCAAAGAAATCACCCAGTAAATTTTAGGTTAGTAGTGATGTTCCTTTTTATCTTTTTTAATGGTATTACTTTTTGCAGGTTTTTCAGCGTTGATCATTAAATGTCTGTTGCGTCCTGAGAGGTTCTTAACTAAGAGGGAAATGTATGAGGGCACAAGTTTCGTGCAATAATAGTTGGCTTTATGGGAGTGTAAGGAAAAATTCGATTATGGCGTTCTTTTGAAACGTATCTCTAAGAGGCTGCAACGTCCCGTAACTACTCGAATATTGGCGTGTTTCCATTCTCTTTAAAAGCTAGAAAACAATCATCGTTTATTAAATTTGAAAAATCATTGGCGTAACTAGACATTGAATACGATTGAATAACGAATTGATGAAAATCCAAAGGAAATGGAAATATAAATGGAAGGGTTGAGGCTCTTCGGTCAATTCTGTTGAATCCATGATAATCAAGCATAGAAATATATTACTTACGATCTTTAGAGGACGGTACATGTTGCCCAATTAGTTTTTAGATAGAGTAGTTTATCTGGCCCTATTAGAAATTTGCCACTAACCTAATTAGCTCTTTTTGAAGATTTTCTTTAAAGATGATTCCATAGCAGGTGAAGACTATTTCCACTCTTCAGACATTTACAATGCAGCTCAGGATCAAATTCTGAGCACTGGCTTTCGACTTTGAAAATTAAAAATATCAAAATACAAAGTTCTTCTATAAAATAAAATTCTCATTTCCAAACAAACCATGAAGGCAAGAGGAATCGCTAACAAGAGAAAAATAGACGATAGAATGCTCAAAATTACTCCTGCCTCAACAGTTTTCTGATATTCACTTCTACGAGGAATTAATTTATTCTAGTCTTTTACTCTGGCAACGGTAGAAAATTATTCACGGTAGGTTTCTTGGTATTTTGGTCCAAAATATAAAGTACCTGAGGCCCAAATCATTAATTAGGCGAGTTTCTTCGAAGTCAAAAGGAAACCAATTGTTGATAATTCATATTGTTTAGTTTATGGATAGAAGTTATACAAGGTTTTAGTTGAGTATATTTCAAGGAATTCTTGAAATTTTATGGCGTCAGGTACCCTCCACAATTCATTTACCGTGTCATCGAAATTAAGAATAAATGTTATCCCTAATAGGAAATAAGTAACAATAGAGGAGTTTTGTGACTCCTCCTGAGTCCTATTTTATTCCTTGCTTACGAACTAAATTCCGTGAAACAGGTACGCTAAGATGAACATCGGGACAATGAAAGTTTCCAAGAACTTGAAAAGTTATCGAATTTTAGAAAATGAGGCATGTCATTTAGTGAAAACAATCTAAATACAATAATACAGCATATAAAGAAAAAGGAAACACGTAATTGGATAGTTCACATTCGAGGATTATCAAATGTGTAAACTGCAAAGATGTACAAAGTTTATTAAAACTGCTACTTTAGCCAACCCTAATGTTTCATAGTTGAGTTCTAACGGTCTCTGAAATATTTTTACACCATGAGATATCTATAATACAAGTTACCACAGTTTTGGCTCCTTCCATTTGATATACTGTCCTTTTTCAGCTCCAAATACTTTATAACTGTCTACATACCTCTTAAATTCCAATTCTTTTCATCAGTCTTCCCACAACGGAACATTCTCTTTTATCGCTGCTTTCAACGTTCAACTACAATTCAATATTTCATCCATCTACTTTTTCGTGTTTTTTGAACTTCCTCATAAAAGTTTTCCTCTCCACCTATCACATCTTATACCTCTTCATCTGTCTTCCATTCTATCCAGATCACTTTATCAATCCTTCTTTATACGCTTGAAAACGCAGCGATATACGGTCATCCTCAACCCTATAAGATCAATCGTCTGAGAATACAATACTAGGCTGTCTATCTAAGGCTTGACTAATACATTCTGTAAACTTGTACGCATTAAATGAAACCATTAGTTTGGCACTATTTGGTAGAACCTTTTAAACGATTTTTAAAATGGTAAAACTTTGAGCTTAAATGAGACCAATTGAGCAGAAATAAATAAAACTTCACCATACATAGCGTGATGAGAATATTTGTCTTTTTTAAAAAAGAGATTGCGAAATAATAATCAATTCCCCACTTTAGAATTATATATTTACATTACCCGATCTCATTATGAAAGAAGCGACGCTGTAGCTGAACAGAAGTACTCTGTACATCATCAGCTCAACTGTTTCTGCTTCTTACCTGAAAGGAGAAAGAAAACAAATGTACTGACTGTGAATATAAATACTAGCCAAGTCATATAAAATGAATCAGTTTGAGAATATTCTTATAATAGCATTAAAGCTATGATTTCAAATAAAGGTACTTACCACCATAATAACGTGATTGACGTTTTAGAGCCTACGGAAATTCATTTAATACCCACTTTTTAATCAAAATCTAATATCCTATGATTCATAATCATTTCTGAATGACTCACCGTGATTCAAATAGCTAATTTAAAATGCCGATGAATGTTTTTGGAGCTTATCAGATAGACTTTCAACTTTCTTTTATGATGTGCAAGATTCTTCTAACTTCACCAGCCGTTTTTTCTCTTCTGCAAGAAACGACGACGATTTAACCTGAGGTGAGATTGACCATCACACTTCGGTTTCTTTCAACATATAATTCTACTATAACCATCTTTTGCAGAATAAAAAGCCAAAACAACCCATGACCTTTTTTTATATTTCCACACGTGATAAGGGTGCAGTGGTGGGAATTATCTTTTTTCGGTATGAAATTTTATCCTAATTTTGATAAAAGCGTTAGTGGACCCCCGACAAACTATAGAGGTTGATTTTCTTCAAGCAATGTTTCTTATCTCAATTGTACATAGTTCTTTATTTCACGAGTGAAGTTCATCTCAGGAATAATGAAACTATTTCTATGCACACAATATATCTTCCTACATGTTATTGTTCGAATTTTGCGGAAGAGACAAGAAAGGAAAATAAAGCAAAATTACTTAAGATTTTTGTAGAACAATTTCCTCCACTTACCACCTTACTCAATGTTTCTACGCAGGCCGTCGAGGATCCAGCGACGAACTTCAGCCTGGCGAAAATTCTCATACACTACCTCCTCTATCTCCTATTTCAGATCCGTACTTTTTCTATTGTATTTTTCGGAGCTTATCGTTGAACTGGTACGGTATATTGTGTAGTTTCCGATGAATCTCCTCTGCCGACTTTGAAAAATCGCTGAAAATATTTTTGAATACAGTACTCTTTTTAACACGATATTTATATACCTAATTTATCACATCCCACGATATTGGCAACCCTTACACACCATCGATTTATGATAGGGTTTCTACCTTGGTCCACAACTTATTTCTGCCACTATTTTGCGTGATTGGATCAGGCGCAAGCACATCCACATTCATTGTGAAACCTGCTGCTGCCTAGATATAATGAACACAACTGTCGAACTTTTCCACATGTTTTAATAGTATTAGTATGCGTTTCAACACACAGAGTCACCAAGAGGTTCAATACATTGAGGAATAGGAGCAATCGCATATATATGGTTGAATGGAGAAGTGGGTATAGGAATAGGGGGAGAGAGATGTGGAAGGTTATGCCGGGAAAACCAAGAACATCGAAAACAAGGAGAGAACAAGGAAACGTGGGATACCAAGGGAGACGGAAAATAAGGGAAACAAAATAGGTAAGGAGGGAAGGGGGTGGGGGCAGAAAAAGATAAGCAAGCGAGGTCATTAGCAAGGGAAAGGTAGCAGGTAGCCGGTATAAGGAGTAAGGGAAAGGGAAAAAATTGGGAAGTCGGCGGAAGGGATGGTCAGCATAGTGAGGGTCAAGAGGGAAAGGGATTGTGATCAAAGAAAGAAAGAAAGGTGAGGGAGGATACAAGATGGACTCTTAGAAGGGATTACTGACGCAGAGTAAATCGGAAAGGAAAGTGGAACGAACGATATAGGGTGGAAAGGAAGCGCGCGTAGGGTGGAGTCGACTGGAGAACGTTAAGTAGGAGTACGACCGTTTGCTTTAGGGGAGAGAATATCAAGGAGAAGATAGTGGTTTAAAAACAGTTGTTCATTTATGGAACATTCACGTTAGATTGTAATTTCAAATTATATGGCAATGTCCATTCTTTTGCTCTTGCTTCCCAGGTGGAGAATCTCTAGACTAAATTGACAAGAATGCGAAGTTTGTAGCAGTTGTTTTGCCAGCAGTGACATTTCGTCATCGGTTTTCATGCATCTTTCATGTTCCTTTTCTATTGTGCAGAAACTCCTACCAGTGTGGCCAATCTACCATTTTTCACAAGAGATGCGCTTCACTTAATAACATATTGAAGGAGGAGATATAATTCATATTTGTTATGGCAAAGGATTCTACCCAGAATAGTGGGACTGTAAAATGACTTTGCATTTTTCTTAGGGAAACTGTCGAGAAAGTAAACAACACTCGCAAATCAAGGTTTCATGGGCACAGGATTCACTTCTTTTTAATTGCCACTCACTTGTATATCTTTGTTTCTATATAGCTATTTCCTCTTTCAGTGCTAAAATTAAAGCCACTATGGCAGCCTTCAAACGGGAGGGCATTTGATTGCCAGTAAGTGCCGTACAGTTGCGCGTACAGTCGTACGAGCGCCGTACCTCAGCTCTTGGGAGAGAGGGTGTCTGAGAGCTCCCGTTAAGACGGTGCAAGACACTGCTCTCGCGAGAGCTGCCCTCCCGACACTCGAAAGGGAGTGTCGGACACCCTGAGAGCGCGTCCGTTGAGATGCAGGTGTCCGGTGTCGCGACACAAATGTCGGGACACATGTGTCCCGTTAAGACGCAGCTTTGCTTGCAATATTGCGACATTATGTGGCATGATGTCAGACGTTTGGGTAAACATAAAATGCAACCCTCACAACACCACAGTCTTGTATTAGCAAAAAACTTACAGGAATATACTGCATACGATTTGGATTGTATGATAAGGCAGGCAAGTTAGGTGTATCATACGGCATTAGAGAATCTGGTAGTTATTTTCTTTTGAAGTACCCTGGTTGAAAGACTTAAGTACATGTGCGCATATAAAGAAATGAGAACTTTTTCCAAACGCACATGAAAAGATCTAACCACTTAACTGGCAAACTTGATACCTACTACCCCAGAATCTAGTTCAACTGATCATTTTCGCGAGTAAATAAGGTTTACTTTTTCATTAATCCGGTTCACAATCTATTGGATCCTCGTCAGCATTAGATATTTCAAATGAATGATATTTAACCACAACTTTCAATGACAAATTCTCAATAATCTTGTAGGTACGTTTGAACTATTTAAAACAATGTGTTTTAAGTTTAAAACAAAGTTTTGAAATAATGCCTATTGGCTTTCTTATTTCTGGGATAAACTTCTAATTTTATTCAAATACAAAGCGAAATTATTAAATTCGTTTGGCTTTTATCTGCGCTAGGAAATCTTGTAAAAAATGCAAACAAACTTCAGATACCAATAGGGCTGTAACGGGATTAATGCCTAGTGATTTCAGAATGAGAAAGAAGAGGACAGATTTCTAATTTCAGTTACCTCATGTTATACACGAAAGTATTGGAAACTGAGTGAAAATTCACTTGCATAAAATTGCTATTGAATCGAGGAGAGGGGCTAAGCAATTATCAACATCGCTGTCCCTGTGAGCGCAACGGATTCCCTCGTATAGACCGATCAAATGGTCGGACCTTTAGCGTACACGGGACGACGTCGAACGGAGCACGAAATTTAACCCAATCTTTTTCTTTCCCTCCCTTCAAGAAACCTTCCCTGACAGTTATTCGCCCATTATCCGGTCGGAAGGAAGGAACAGGCCTTCAGCGGGAAGAGAAGGGGTTTAAAAGAGCAGGGTTGGGGGTGGGTTACGCGAGGGGAGGAAGCTTGGTGGCGGCAAAGGCTTTGATGACTGAGGGCGATAGACGCTCCCTCTTGTGAGAGGACATCGTGAGTAGCGGGGGTCCATTCGCTCGGTGTCGGGGCGAGGCTCTCCTGCCATTTAGGGCTGTGCGAGGCGGCGTGTCGCCCTCTTGAAAGGGCTAATTGTGCCAGGGCGGGAGGAATCTGCCTCCGAATAAAGGGGCTGCGCCAAGCTCCGATGCTGATGGAATCGCTTTGCCCTGACCCCCGGAGCATCTTCCGGGGAGAATGTGCCGCTGGCTGAGGGAAAGGAGAATAGAACCATCGCGGTTGAACTACACCGGCCCCCCTGGGGGATAGGAGGGGCGCAGAGTGGAGTCGGAAACCTCGCATTGACGCATATTTGAGAACGTTCAATACAAGTTAATGGTGCCGAAAGACCTTAAATAACTTCATGAGTTGAGGGAATATTCATAGAGTAATTATTATAATTGGGAGAATCTACCACTTATCATGGGTTTAAATGTAAGTGAAAACCTATAGAATTTTGGAGATACATGCCTCAATCAACCAAGAAAACTTTTTCCTTCATCCCTGAAGATGATTGACCTCTTATCTTCCCTCACAAGTAGCATCGTTCTTCACAATCCATGCTTACCCATCTATTATTTCTTCAAAAGTGTCCCTACTCCCCTCATTTTCTAACCTTCTACTATGCCTTTTTCTCATCTCCTCTATCACTGTCGTGTCCTCACTAACAATATCAAGCACTTCCTTGTTTGCCTTTTTCTCTCCTCCACCACGGATTCTCAACATTGCCTGCAGCATTTCCTCTTCTTTAGACTCTTAGTCAATGTTTCTGCTCCATTCAACTCTTTAAGTAATGTTAGTCTCCGTTTCTAAAATTTCTTACTTATATCCTAACACACGGTCTCCGTCATTGTCTTCCTATTACTACAGAAAGCTCTTTTGATAGCGTTGTCCCTTATCAAATTGTTTTCCTAATATGTGACTCGAACAGTCTGCCAAGGTAATAATTGTTTGCATTTTAAATTTAGCTTTAGGTTTCAGTAAAGGATTTGCACTAAATAAAAACACGATATGCTGCAATTACTCGGCTTTGTGGTTTTCCCCCAGAATATTGTAGGCAATAACAGCTTTAGCAGCGCTTATGCTAAATGTATGATGTTGAAATTGCCCTTAAATCTGAATATCTCTCAGTTAAAGTATATCAAGAGTCCTCAGAGTAAATTAGTGGAGTAAAAATGGTAATTTTTCACCGCCTCATCTTCTCCAATACATAAATAGGGATTCAAAGAGATACATTGGTTACCCACTCCAAGGTATACTCAGTGTATCTCTAAGCATAAACTTATAACTATGTTATAACAAAAAATATGGTATTAATTATGATTATATTTGTTAGTTGCTATTTTTGATGCATTATATTCTTTTCCTAGACTCACATTACCATATAATGTTAGGTGAATTTTACCTCATCGACTGACAATTATCTAGCTTTAAAGTAATCCCTACACATTTTTCGTGCTTAATATCAATTCATCCTTCAATTAGTCGTTCTTAAGGTTAAAGCCAACTAGCATCTTTGATAGGTGTCATCTGCTGTAACTAGGGAGTATGTACATGCGCATTGAATATTTTTATATCTTTCACTGTGATGCAAACAACGAATCCAGCCCAAGAGAATATAAATTTTATCAGCTAATTTATTGAACGATCCTTTCTTTCTCCTCTTTTCAACTTTTGCCTTCGCGTACGTTTCCTACGGTTACGGTGAAATACTACCATTTCCACGTGTGATGAAATAGGTTGACTTAGGTGAAGCGCACGATTGATGACAATTTAGTATCATACTATATGAAATGTGATGCATGCTATTAAAATGGAGAAAATTATTTAATTTCATTAGACTAAAAAGGGACGCTTGAGTGATGATAGCTGGTGCTAAAATAGCAGGCCACTTTTGATGAAATTAAATTGAAATTTTGTTTATAATAAAATAGTTCTACTTGCAGAAGTATACCCCAAGTACACAATTTTCATGTACCTTTCGTATATATAGATAAACGTGGAGCGAAGCCTTTATTTTTATCCTGGGAAAATGTATATTCATTTACTTGCCCGGAGTTGTTCATTATATAATTTGTAGTATGTGCAGATGATGTCCCTCGGCACGGAATATCTCCCAAAGTATTGCGAATTGCTAGCACCATTGCATGCACTTTCTAATTTCTACATCTGACCTACAAAACGTATGCACATTTTTTGGATACTGCGATACGTAATTGGTAATGGATTAGGATAGAAATATGCTAGATACTATCCAAAATTAAAATGCTTTGTAAATAATTTTCCCCAATAAAATACGATCAAACGAATACCTACCCACAAAGCCTTTATTATAGGCTTCGGCTTTTAATTTTGGTTTACCGTACAAAGTAAAAATTTCATCAGATCTTGCAATAGATGATTCTGATTTCTGGCCAAAAATTCTTTCAATCCCCCGGTTGAGAATACTTTGAGCGCAGCCTCGCTTCTGAAGTTGAGCAAAATGTTATCAACGGAACACACTGTGGGAGAGAACAATTTTGCTTTTAATAGTACCGGTAGTCGAGTAAAGTATTTTCTCCAAAGCCTCGTCAACGTTGTATGCACTTTGATGTTTTTACGAGGCAGCATCTTTTTTTAAGGATATTCATTGGCATTATCCCCAGAACATCAATCTTAAGAGACTCGGCTCCTCGCGAGGCAAAATTTCAGGAGTCGACAAAGCATGCTTCCGGGTATCCGGCGCGCTATTGTACCCTTAAAACGCGTCCGAGATGGAGGGTTACTTTCACGAAAACTCCAGGTACGCCTTGGATGGCCCGCCGGAACATTCACTCCAAAATCTATAAATTCTTCCAAGGCACCATTGTTGGTGGACGTCTCTCATTTACGCAAATTGGAGATAATGGCCCCTTTTAAAATGACGCCACCCCCCTTACTTTGACCGGGGATTATGACAAAGGGCTTCACCGTCAGTTTGGTGCGTCATCGTAAAATTGTAGTAGTCGGTCGTTCTGACGTGGATATTCTTCAGCGGTCTCGCTGAGGCGGCGATATCTCGGGCATGTCCCCGAGCTTTTGGCCAAATGATGGTGGTAAAAGTAGGCCCTGAAGCGGGAACGGGCAGAAAGAACACCACAGTGGAAGGAAATGGGAACGAAAATGAAGTGACGGGGACGATTTTCCGTCGTGTATGTATATATACATTAATCCTCGAATGAATCTTCCTTTATTTCTACGCCACGGCCATTGGTCACTGTCGTGGAGACGGCGCCCTTTGCTTGGCAACTACGCCTCGGTTAAAGAAGCTATAGAATTGCCATCTAGAGACAAAGCAAAGGGATGGTTACGAATCACCGAGGCTGGCCTAACGACGGTAACGTTTTCATCATTTTGTTTCCCATCTCCTGGGGTGTCTACTAGGAACATACGACAAGGATTTAAATAAAATCATCGTCCTAGCAACCAAGGAAATATCTAAAAAGACATGTAAAGTAGTTTTATTCGATAATACGTAATGGTTAAGCCATTTCATGACTTCCAAAAACATTTAAGAAATTTCTAAATCAACTGAGTGAAAAGTAGGTGTAATTAAAGGAAGCAAAGAAAAACTTATATAAATCAGAACTTTTTGATTCTTTTAGGTAAAATAAGATCATCTGGAGTTTTCTTCCACCTATAAATTGACATCACCCTGCATTCAAGCTACAAAAGCAAAGGAATAGGCGTGGAAACTTATACAAATCTAGGATATTTTACTAACTATTTCATATTTATTGTATAACATATTAAGACGATAATGAGAGTCATAAAAACTCATGATTTTTGCATGTTTTTACGATATGTTTTGTCACAAAAGCTTCATTAGTTTATAGTGTCCATTTATGAAATAACGGGCGGCCGCCAAGTTTAAAACTTCTAAGTCAAAAGCATAGCCGTTTAAACTACGTATGAAAGACGTATTTTTCTCATAAAACTTGTCTTTTATATTTATTATTTTGGTACGAAACAATTTTGAAATGTAAGGAAGCTCGCCAACTCGCTGCAAAGAAAAAGTGGGTTTACTTGCAATTTCGACAACCAATTCGAAGAAAAGAATTATTTCCTCGCCTTCTATTTGATGTCAAACGCTTATCTGAAAGTTCATAACACAGTAGACATGTACGGGAGAGGAAGTAAAGGACGACTCCATATTCCCGAAGCCGAGCAACGGTAACTAATAGTATAGTGAAAATCCTCCAAGTGTCGTTTGTTTCATTTTCAATCTCCCCACGAAAAACTCCCCTAGTCTTCCGACAGCGAATAATTGTTTCCCACCACCGACATTAATAGCCTTGTCAGATTTTTGCGCCCGGGAAAAATCTCCTCCGTCGACCCGTGCCGTGTCTTTTTCCCTCCCTTTTTCTTCTCCGGCTGCGAAACCTGTGGGTGGCTGTGAAGGAGTTGGACCGAGGATGGATGTGTGAGAGTGGGAAGTTTTGAGGATATAGAAAAGGATTCTGCGAAAAAACTTTGTGGGTGGTGAAGGATGCATTGTTAGATTTGGATGGGGCTGGTCCTAAAATACGGATTGAGGAGGAAAAGGCTAGGAATGGGGGAAAAGGTTTGGAGGTGGGCGCAAGTATACATGAGTATAGAATCCCTCGGAGTGTGGTGTCCTTTTGTTTCCGCGATTGATAAAACGTCTCTGCTTAGCTTCTTCCATCCCCATAAACTACTCCCCATCCCACAACGCTTTCATGGGACTCACAAACAATCACAAGATTCACTCACTCCCTCTAACATTGCGAGGTCCGAGAATTTCCTTTTCCGATTTCCTAGTGAGTGTGTGAACACAAGGAAAAAGGCTACGCGTATGTGTTTCCCTGTGTTAATAGTGTGTGTGTGTGTGTGTGTGAATGAACAGAGAGAGCGAGGTAGAGAGAAAGAATAGCCGTATACTGAGAGAAAGAAGAGTTCTTTTTGGCCTCGGTGATACGCGACACATTATTTCGCCGCTCCAGGGAGACGCTTTGAGTTACTGGCGACGTAGGATAAAAAAAGGACCGAGGGTAAAGGGAAAAGAGGGAGGCGGGGGGAGGGGTTTAGAGGGTATTCTGTGTGTGGAAAGGGGTCCAGAATGAGAGACGAGGGGGTAGGAGAGCAGTACATGTAGCAGCAGTCTTTTTCGATTACGTATTTCCAACGGTTGTGGAAGGGGTGAGGCACACCCAGACTGTGAGGGAGAAAAATAAGGGTACCGTCTAGGACCCACTTCCCTCTCTTTATTTCTCGCTCGCGACAAACGACGGTCCCTGGGCGAAATGAGGACGATGCCTCATTGTTTCTTCTGTGCGGAGGGGACTTGCCGCCCGCTGCACCACGAGCTGCCTTCGAATCCCATCCCCCGAAACGTTTAAGGTCCGCCCGATTGACCAATTCGGAGGAAAATTGTGCCGAGCCTCGCGTGCCGGCTGCGATCGGCGCCCACATTTCATAGCTCTCTTTTGATTCACGAATACTACCAGATATTTGCCCTCGGTTTTTAATACCTGGCTTAATGGTAACCACAAGATAACTTATCCTTTGAAATGACTAAATGTCAACCATGGATTCGGGTTTTGTCTATTATTTCCAATCATTTCATGAACAAAAGAAGTGGTACAAAGCCATTCGCTCAGCTGCATATTCACCAAGGGTTGAAAATCGCTGCGAAAATATCACTTTACTTGACCGAGATCCTGGTCACCTCAAGTGATATTTTCGTGGAAATGTTCAACCCTCGGTTTTGTATATTAGTTACTACATTGGATTTTAGTTATTAATTTGAGATTTATTTGTTAAAACTATGCCTTGTGAGGCATCGGATAAAATTCGACAAGGAAATATTTACATCGGATACATAAGCAGCGCAAAATATATTCCAAGGCTACGGAGAATATATAATCCCATAATCAAATAACCAATTGATTGATATGCTCGCTATCTAGTCGTCGCCACTCAGCATTTTCGGTTTACATATTATATTATAATGTGTTTTTAGCATGTATATTATGAAGATATGTTTGTACAGAAATTGTGAAATCAGGTTTTGGCTGAATTATTTCAACGGTTTCATTAATAATTGTTCGTGGATCTTAGGTGTGGAAAAAGTTGCATAAACACCTAGATTGTAATCCTCACAAAATGACTTGGTAAGTAAATGAAGATGCCAATTAATAGAATAAATTGGGTTGCTCAGGACGACCTTAGAGATATATGCATACAAGATATTCTCACGTATAGTCTACAACATATTGCAGAAGGCACCTCCAAGGCTATGCTTTACATGCTGCGGTTGCAGAAAACTAATAACCCCGCCTGGTAACTTGAGAGCAGATAACTAAACTGAAAATCTAAATACATTACTTACCATGAAATATAATTAAGAGCGAGGTAGACAATTGTGGATACAAGTAAAATGTATATCCAACCTTGCAGAACTACGTCTCACAAAGTTATTTTACTTGGCTGGATATCGGCCAAAGAACTCGCAACTCAAGAACGTTAGCTAGAATCATTTGAACCTCTTCTTTGAGTACATTTGGTTTGTAATCGTTGTCAAATCGAACGTCTTGTGACCGGAAATTTTCACGCGTTTGTGTTCAATTTTTCCTCAGTGGCAGAGATTACAAGCAATATTAATGCCATATAATTTTTCGTTTAGAAATTATGACAAGTAGATATTAAAAGTCATTAAACCTTTTTGGAGGATTTTCTCTTTATAGATAATCGTTATCTTTTTTTGGTAAGAATCTTATTAATCACAAGAATTTAATTTAATAAGTGTGAAATTTTAAATTTTAATATGCCATAGTTTCTTGTAGCCGAAGGTCGATTGTAAAAGGCAAATTTTTGAAGCTACTTTCTCCCTTCTGTCACATGTTTTTCTATTTCGCCGGTTACATAATATACCCCTCAACTTTCCTCAGCGAATTAGTTTCATTCCTTCCTCATAGGATAGTTTTTCTTTTTATATCCTGCGTAGGTATTTTTGATTTCCCTCTCTTGGATCTATTTGCTTTTATTTCCGTTCAGAAATACACAAGTGTGCACAAAAAATGCACGTCATGTTTTAAATACATGCGCGAGAGTGGCATACGTCATCAAATCTTTGTATCTCCAGTCCTCCATTTAGTAGATCCTACTTAGCCCGGAGCACAACACGAAAGACACAAAACTGTTTCATTCTACTAATAGATTCATTGTTGTATTTTACTAATATTCTTTTCGGAGGTCAACTTGTTTTTGCTGCTAAATTAATCACTTCCGGTATCTGGGGTCTATGTTTGAGCCCCAAGAGTAGCTGAAATTACACAGTAGAATGTAGGTACTTTGGAGCCATGTCAAGAGAATCTCCAATTTAACACAACATTTATCGAGTGAAAGGTAGAGCGGTGTTTAAAATGATAACTGACGATAAAAGCTTGCTAATACCGTTGCCAGGTTTCTTTCCACCCGTCCTGCACCCCCTGAAAACTTCCGAACTATGAACTTGCGTTCTTATCGTTAATATTAAAAATGAGAGCAGTTTTCTGTCGTCGACTCCAAGCTCTTGTCTTCTTTGACATACATTTAATCCTGTACTGATTTCGAAAAACCTTAAAGCTCGGAGAATCCCAGCGTCTATAAATTTTCCATAAGAGGGTCTACTTACTACATTACGATTCAGAATATGACCCTATTACAATTTTCAACTACAAAATAGATTCCTTGAGTTTCCTGTATGGGTGAACCATGTCCCTACTTTTACCAAAGCTTAAGCAAGAACAGGGAAATGGTGGCATGGATATGATCAATTTAAAAATTCAGCGTCATAAGCACCAATACCATTAAATATTTATGAGGAGAATTTAAGTCCTCGGGGATGTTAAAAAAAGAATCGGGTTTCGTGGCGTGAAAAGATAATTTTGAGCATAAAATAAATATTTTCCTGGTAAGACAATCTATTTAAAAATTCAGCATCATAAGTGCCTTTTCCATTGAATATTCAGGAAGAGGTTTTAAGGTTTCGGAGTGTTGTAAAAGAATCGGATTTACAGCGTGGGAGACCCCCAATACCGATGATCGTTGATGTTTCATGAAGGAATAGGCAATGAAATGTTTATGTACCACCAGCGTATGTCCTACGCTTTCTTCTTTTTTTAGAGGCTCCAACGTGTCGGTTTTGCACCGCTTTGATCGTTAATGTATCGCCGTTCCACCTTTTACCACACTCACCCCCTTGACCCTTCAACATTCTAATGTATTTTTATTCAAACACATTAGCGGTCGAGACCAGTGGAGGAATGGATACGTTCCGGGCCCTAAATCCGGCAAAGGTCGTTAAGAGCGTGCAGAAAAACGGGTCTTGAAATATTTTATGCCTACCCTTGTCCAAAGTATTATCATTATCATCTTTTTTTAAAATTTTTTGCGAATTTGGTGTTTAATCTTCATCCCCTGTACCGTATACAGTCCAAAATCCGTTCTGAAAGCATGGTGTTATTGCATTTGCGAGCGATGAATGAAGCTGGAATCCTACTTTGTGTTCAATATATATTTATCATCTCATCGAGGAAAAAAAATAGATGCTCGCCCAAAAGCCCAATCTGAATCTCTTTTGGGAGATTTACCTTTGGAAATCGGATGCACAAAGGGATAATTTTTTATGTGGCTGATAAGGCAAATAGGTACTACATGCCGGCAGCTTTTGAGCGATAACCAGAAATATTTTTCGGAAAGTGCGGCATTACGCGTCGAAGATTTGCAAAGGATAGTTACCGGGTGAATAATGCTGAACTATTTTTAGTGATAGGCATGGCGATCAACATTGATAGCGTGTTCAACTTTAGAGGATAACCAGTTTGTTAGGATTTTTTGGGGCGAGGTTACCCAGATAAATCAATACGTTGGCTTTGATAGCGTGCTAATTAAGTCTTATCTATTTATGTATATTAAATCAAAACACCATTTTTTGGGGATGTATTTATCTGGAATTCAGTTATTTTGTCATATTTTTAGTCATTTGTATAGCTAGTAATAAAAAAATAATTTCTCCTATAATCCTATCGCCGCTGTAGAGACAAAATTCTTCAAATTCTTCAAATTCTTCAAAATTCTTCAAACCCAAAATAACTCAAAGAATACTAATACAGTGTAAAAAAGCTGAATCACGTACTCTTGTTTTAACTATACGACACGTGATAAACAACAGAGAATATATGTCAACCCAAAAAGCAGTTAATATATATTGCTGTAGGAAATATTGTTATGAATTTTTAAAAATCTTAGTTTCAGCACCATTGACTGCAACATGCTTTCATTAAAAGAGACTATTGAGCCTTCTTAATTGGATGGCACTATCGTTCTTAATCATGATATAATATTGTTTTGTAATAGTAATAAACATTGACCGAGATATTAACTTGACATCAATATTTGGGTCAACGTAATAAAACAAATTTGGTGGGACAAGCTCTCTCAAATTTTCTGCCATGCTCCTTATTCTCTCCAATAACTCTCTAGTTTAGTCTAGATCTTGTATGAACTACAATTGTCCCTAGTTTTATAAATTTATGGGCTTGGAAAGGATTTGTACGTTCCGAATTGCATGATTTTATTATTATTCAACTGTTTAAGGTAGACTACGTAAAATACTATCACTCTCCTTATCGTTAAACGTCCCATTCTTATCCATCTATCTCTTTAGCTCAGCAGTATTCATAGCATCCTGTTACAGTCTAATGTTCCCATCTTTTAACTCTGACTAGCCAAAATTCAAAACTTTTAAAAGAACTCTTAGTTACCCTCTTTGGGATCCCAAGGGATATTAGCCTTTTATGACCAGTACAATGTCCCTATTCTGCGCAAATTTTCGACTCAGAATGGGAGTATATTTTGTGCAAAATGATCAGTTGTTAAAATTTCTAGGTAAATCATAACGGCATCGGAGGTCTTTCTCTTCAATAACATTTATATTTGAATAATTAATTGCGCAAAGGATTCAAGAAAGATAAAATATTACGCATTACAAAGGCTTCAATATTTTCCTGAGGTGCTGGTGAGGTCGCTCTCGATATTATTATTCTAACTGACTTATATAATACTGAGAGAAGTGTATGACAGTGAATCACACTACAATATTAGATATAAGATAATTCATTCTTTTAAATAGTAAAAACACCTTCACCCATGATGATGTTACAGTAGATTTTTCTTAGAATGCATGACTCCATTACACTCATTTTTCCATCTCATTAGTTAAAGTTTAGTTAAAAATTAGTTAAATTATGATTATATTAAATAATATTAATATAGAAAATTATATTTTAAAAATAATTAAATAATATAGTAAATTAGTTAAAAAATTAGTTACAGTAGATTTTTCTTAGAATGCATTACCCCATTACACTCATTTTTCCATCTCATTAGCAAATTCAAAAGATACAGGTGTTATGAGGTGGAAATTTGATGTGATGAGAACACAAAGGTACTTTTCCATAGATTTTTAATATATTATTTACTATATAAACACAGTAATTGTATAAAAATCTGTGTAAAAGTGTGATTCTTACTTGTAATACGGAACAACGGTAACCTAGGGCTGAAGTTTGTTTCAGCAGAAGAAATTGGAGACTCATCGTTGTTGAATACATTTTTCGATCTTTCAAAACATTTCATTTAAGAAGCTCCAAGCATTTGAGTGGTAAAAGTTATAAGTATAGATGGTCGCCATGCGATGCTTCAATGAATAATCCCTTTTCTCGAGTGATCTTTTTATATTATGTGACACAATTACCTCTAGAATTCTCCCAAAAGAACGGCACTGTAGCATCAGTTTAACCTTATCTCTCTTTGCTTTTATCAATGAGAGCTATTTTATATTTGAAAATGTTGAAAGCAAAAATATAATTTATATTACTTATACCACTATTAAAGCTAAAATTGGAGGAAGAAAGATTATGACAGTGGGATAAATTTTCCAAAACGGGATAAAATGAGAAATGAAAGGATTTTTGTTATTCTGGCTCATTGCAAACGTCCCAACTTCGAAAAAAGAAGCATTTATGACGTCGAGGGTCTCTATTCAAGGTAAAGTATATACAAGCGTAAAATAATGTGGAACGATTTTGTGTAGCTTAAATTCCACAAAAATGGCCTTATTAAAGCAATAAATGGAGCAATAGAGGAAATATTGTGGCCTGGACAAACTTGTAAAAGAAGATAACAGCTGACGGAAACCAAAATGTCACGCTTTAAAGTCAAATGACATATTTAGCGCTAATTATTGTTTTTTTACAGAATCAAACTCTGGCGGCTTTCATTGCAGTTTATGATGTAAAAAGCTTTAACTTACGTTTGTGACTGTTTTAGAAGGCATTAATTTTTGGCTACGTGTAAATGACACTGGAGGAAACAGATATAAAAGGGACATTCGCCGCCACGAAGCTACGATAAAATGCATTAAAGTATAAAAAAGAAAAGCATAGTCTTCCAAATTTAGAGTCCAGTCATGACCATGGCACTATATAAGCTTATAGAAATTCCCGTACTCTAACTGTACTGTACTTTTTTTATATTTTCATTGTGCAATAGTTTTTGCTGGCTATTAATTATTATTTTGACACTAAAATCGTGAAAATTGGCCTAAAATAAATGAAAATCCAGAAAAAAATTCAAAGAATTTTCCCTGAATGTTAAGGCCACAGTCCTTTGAAATTTCATTATAATTACCTTGTTCGTGTTCTTGAATGTTTTATTCATAGAAAAGTTATCTTTGTCATATATGTTGTGAATTACTGATTGGCTGACTTTTCTCGCTCTCGTTTTAATTTCTGGTTTATTCATCTAAGTGATCATAGCAGCTAACTGTTTGATTTGTCTTTAGATGCGACCAGCCGTCTATCTTAACACGTCTAATTCATTAAAGTATGATAAATTAGACTAAATAAATGAAATATATTCGATGAGTCGAACCTACGATAAGTATCTCTGTAAAAGCTGTATACATAGTTTTTCCGCACTCCCGATACAAACTAGCGCTTGTTCTGTGACCAAATTTCCATTTAATTTTTAAGCATGGACACTTTCAAATGAAAAAAATACCAATGACTCCCATTTCCACTACGCAATTCTTGTTGGCAGTCTACTTTTATAATAACTTGGTCTACCGTATTGTATGGAGGCTTATGCTTCGAATAAGTTTTAATTAGTGCGTCCTTCAACCCTTTATCCTTGCTGCGTGCTGGAAATAACATTTTGGAAAAATTAAAGTTTCACGCACGACGGAATCAACTTTTCCCTGCTTTCATAGAATACCAATTGAAAAGTTAAAATTACTTGAAAGAGTTTTATATTACGAAAGCTTCAAAATGGAGCCGCCCAATATTAAAATACAGAGACAAAAATTGTGATGAGTTTCTCTCGGGCGTCATGGCCACAGTGCTTTAAATTTCAGTATGGTCACATCTTCAGATTTCTGAAATGTTTCGTATTTAGGACATTTTTACGCATATGATTTGGAGAGTGACTGAAAAGCAAGGGCTGTTTTTGATATTGTTTTTATTTGTTGTACCTTAAGGTATATCAGCAGAATATTAGGTGTCGTGAGACATATCATTTTTCTTTAGCTGATCTTTGAATGGCCTGGCAAATTAATATAAGGAATTATGATTTTGGTCAGCAAATTACAGTCCCATCATTCTCATAGAAGCTTGACTTATTATACATTAAACTCTAACTGGCCAGGCATATTAATGTTTATTCCTTTTATTTTGAACAAGCCGTTCGTTTTGGCACAGTCGCAAGACCAGAGACTAAAAAACCATTTACATTCTCATTGGTCTCGTACTAATCATTAATACCTTGTCTAAGAAGGTGAAAAATTTAAGCAATATCCTGCTTCAGATGATAGTAAAGTTTCAGTGAAAAGTATCAAGTATAGGGGATTCAACATATAAAATGATTGAGTAGGTATTTTTTCCTTTGTTTTACTTCCCAAAACTAATATTTTCCATTCTTAATTTCCTATGTCCTAGACATCAATCCTAGAATGCCTAATGGGTAAGACATCTCTGCCCAATAGCGTATTTCCGCGTCTTGTTCCGGCCCTGAGCTATCCGAAAACTGGGAGCTCTGTGCCGCAATCATCTCTCCTCTCCCCCGCTTTTAGCCTTGAATTGATCTGGATTACGACTCGCCCTAGAGGCTTTGCTTCTCTGTTTGAGACGCCCAAGGGCTGCCCGGCTGCATCTTCCTCGTCCGGAAATTTTCCTCCTCGGAGGGGAAAGGGTTAGGAATAAGAAGTCGGGGTCATACGACCGCCGGTGATTTGACAATTGGGTCATTGAGACGGCAGACGGTTAGGACCTTAGGGGGAATCTTTTGTGCCTCAGAAGGTCGGCGGGATTTATTCCTTGGCGTAATGGAAGCGCCGTTCACCAAGGAAGAGGGTAATGATTAGTACCGTTCTTAATTCCGTGGCCAAACATCGAGGAACGAGTTATTACTGTGTAAAGCGATTCGATATGGCCTGTCTAAGGGGGAGCGGATTTTTTATCACTTAAAGTAAAGACACACGGAGAATATTAATGAAAATTGCCAAGGAAAAATTTTCGAAGGAATATTGATTAACTATTGGAACTGAAACTATTTCAATATAATGCTATAACATCTTTAAGTGATTTGGCAATAATTTATACACCAAATGCTCAAATGGCCTATTAAATAAATATTTTTAGCAACTTTCCTATCTTTAGTTTTCAAATAATACCTGCGTACATATTCTTACAACTGTTAGTAGAGGATCAAGATATTTCGTGTCCGTTGATAAATAGAATACAAACTATTAAACCACGTTGAAGTCCGTTGTCCTAATGCTTTGAATACAACTCTGCCTTTGATAAAATTAAAACAGTACGCAAAATCTGATTTTATTCAAGCTTATGTTTAATAGGTCTATTTATATGTCCATGGAATCATTTTTCAAAATACTAACTAAAGGTTAAAATCGTATGGAGAACATTTTTATTTCACGGAGAAGGTATTGTGTATGGAAATATAAGCATGGTTCGTATGGTATTAATGCGTCGCTTAATGAATAAGACACCCGACGACATCACCATTTCGCTGTAATCAATTTTTTTCTAAAATTTACCTGTGGAAAATGAATGAATTTTTTATTTATTTTACAAAAAGTATCACATAGTAGATGACAATTGTAATTATCATACAATTGTGTAACTGGCATTGCACCATGGTGATGTATATATCAAGGTAATTCCATAGAGTATCTTTAAATTCTACCTACACAATTTACTGATTAAAATCCATTAAGAACAGTTGAGTTACGGACCAGGAGCGTCAGGGCCGTAACCACTTGCTTAACTTGAATATAATTTGTTAAATAACTTTAACTACTTAGCATCCTTATATCGGCATGCTAATTACCTACCACAGCGTCACCTGTGATGCACTTTTTACTCATTTATTTTGGCTTGCCTTGTAAAACGTCTAGTGTGCCCATATCTTGATTTACATATAAACTAGTTTATAATATTTTAACGTTTTCTTCTCATTACTGCGACACAATTTAATCTTCATTCAGAAGCGTAAAAATGACAATCATTTTCCCTCATTTTTCTCTGCTCACCAAGCGTTATCCATGACACCTTGTCCTTCAAAGCCTCTGTATCTTGCGGTAGGACATAGATCAGCAGACCCTTATGCAAGAAATATTTTTCTCCTGGCCTTCATGTAGCTCTGCATCATGGCCTTGTATCAAAAACAGAACGTTTGGATGAATCATTCGAATGCTGATATTGCTTTATGATGCGCATCATATCCAACCTTCAGAGGCATAAAAAAGGTCTCTTCGGAGCCAATTCCTCCTTTGTCTCACGACGATGATGATGAAGAGGGAGGAGGACTTGCATCTTTCCTGCTCTTTATTTAGACCCAACGAGCCGTTTGGTTCCTGTAGCATGCAAAGTACAAACAAGTAGCAGTAGTAGTAGGCCAACTGCTCAAGCTGCTGAAGCCCAAATGGACCCACGAGCGCAAACATATGACGATGCCCATTCCACATTTTACATTATTTTTTGCCCATGCTCCGCAGGAAGAAGGAGAAGCGGTGCATCCCTTTCATGAGCGCGAGGGACACGGCGCAGAACGCAACTACACAGCGAATCCCAGTTGATGAGAATGCGATCTCCCGACCGCGCTACGTCCCTCTTTCATTCTGTTTCTATTTTATTTTCACTGCTGCTGAGAATGGGTGCCCGTTGAAATTTAACGAGAAGAGTAAAAGAATATATAAGTTGGTACATCAGATTTAAGGAAGCCGTTCAATGTATGATGTGCGAGATGCAATTATCATACACGAGTAAATAATCACCCTTGAAAAGGTTGGAGTGCAATACTCCCTGACTAAAAACTCGCTTTAATTATCGTACTACTGAGTCGTACTATCGCTCAACCTGAGCAAAAACGGCCTCTTGTATAAGTTCCCTTTAAAATTCCATGCAGCAGCCACCAACAAAATTAAAATTTCTAATTGGATAGGAAAAACATGGACAACTTTGTGGCCAAAAACGCAATATTTACGACAACATGTAGAATATAACATAAACACACAAGAAAGATTTATATACTGAATTCTTTCAGGAATCTTTCCGCGGCGGCTTACAATATGTTTACCACATATTATTACCGTCACTTGAACAAGGTTTTCCATCTATTAGGTCAATCTATTATTTGCCTTTTTTTCTATATCCCCACCTCTAAATAATCTTCTTCTGAATTGAATGAATTAAACTTATTATTTATCAGAATCTACTCCTTAGAACTTCTTCCTTCATCTTCCACGTTAACCAGATAATTAAATCCATTTCATTCCACAACCGAGTCTCAAAAGCCTCTAGTCCGTGAATGTCTCAGTCTCACATAGATACTCCGAACCATATGATGCTTTCTATCGAATTGTGAGTTTAAAATTAATTACTCTCCACCACTTTGCTATCTGTCTCTCATTGGATCCCATATTTTTAACAATCTGTTCAAAAATCAATTTTTAACAAAAGATGTAATTTATGTCTCCTTTGCAGAACCGATTATACATTTACAACATCTTTCCGCGAAGATCACGTTTCCGATCCATTAATTGCTGCTGAAGTAAAAAGTATCATACATTCCTTTCCATCTTATTTAAAACATTTTGCTCTCTACCAATACCTCCCGGTGGAGAAGAATACCGAAGAGATGCGCTCCCGTTTCATTGTTTTTTTTCCATATTTTTTTCGAAACTGTTCAGATGGGGGTAGGACCTCGAATCTTTCTCCATATACACAGACGCACACGTTATTTTTTCTCCTCACAAATATTTAACGAAACGTAGAGCAGTCACGGATTCCTCTTCCATCTCCTACCCCATTCTATGTCTCTCTTTTTGCATACCTTCATATTCCCCACTATGCTGCTCCTCCTCCTCGCCTGGTGCACATCCACGACTTTACGTGCAGCACCAGAGCAGCATCGAACCACGTCGGGCCGTCCGCTCGCTTTATTTGCATGCACGGGGGTGTATGGTTTATGGCTGTCGGGGTTGGATGTTGTATCGGAGTGGAGGGGAGGCAGACGCGGACAACAATGGAGAGGGCTGGTGAAAGGGGTGGGGCTGTTTCAAAGGGGGGACGGGGAGGAACAAGAGAGGCCGTTGAGGGGATATGGAGAGAGGGTGGGGGTTGGTAGGGCGGGGAAAGGTTTGGACTGAGAAGAGGGGAAAGAACTGAATATGGGTCGTCGGGCGGTGGGTTGGCGTGTCTCTCGCCAAAGAGTCGGAGCGTGGAAAGCAGGCGGACAAGAGGTATAGGAGTATGAGGGCTAGTGACTAGAGGGGCTGGAGAGACGCGAAAGGACGCTTTTGCGTGTGCCGTGGAATAAAATGAGAGAAAGACGCAACCCATAAAGTAGAGTAGCGAATGCACTTGTCAAGGGGAATCCAACGCGACTGAGTCGAAACAAGTACCGAATTCAAATTTTTTCGTTTGTATTGGAAAAAACTGACATATCTAATGCGATTCCTGTGCTAATAGAAATAAAATCAAGAAAATAATTATTTTAATTTTTAGACAAATATAATCTTTAATAAACGATTATCTCAATCTTTAAAGCAAATTGCAGCAAATTTTCTATTATCACATTTCGATCACAATTAATTCAGTAATTTACTCTTAACTCAAGGAACAAGATGAACAGATACCTGACAGATATCAGATAGATTCTTGGAGAAGTTTTTTTAGGTAAAATTCTCTGGTGTATAAGGTAAAACAAACTCAAAACTCAAAATAAATCATAAAAAAATAATAACATAAATGATAAAACAAAAAAGGTATATGGTAAATATAAGGTAAAATGAAATTATGTATATCCTCTTTCGTATATAATACCATTAGTTTCAATTTACCAAAAGTATAGCGTGGAAATGTTTGATTCTGTCCTAAATTTCCTACACGTTTTTCTGAAAGAAACCAAAATATAATAGGAATTTTTACGATGAAGCGTTATAATAGGATCATTCAATGCCAAATGAAAAAAGTATGATATTTAAAAGCCAACCATCGTTTTTTTAAGTATGGAGTTTTCTTGCGTTTTACCGTCGATTGCTGAAGATGAATCCTTTTCAAATTGGATCAGGTGTTCCATGTCCGCTAAAATTTCCATACTTCCCATTTTCACTGCTCTATAAGAACTGCATGGATTGCTGAAGACAATAAGGGTGGAGAGTGAAAGCTATACGTACATAAAATGCTCACGGAAATCTGGGTCGTAACCAAATGTGTCACTTTAGTTCGACTAGCAATTTCTTAATTTCTTGATCTCTGAGTTAACAAGAATGAATAACATACGTTTATGTTTTCTTCTTCACATGGTCTATAGAAAACATGTAATATATTTTGTCCAAATATTCATTGACATCAATATTGACACAAGCACACCTTCAATAACATAGGCATAATACGATTAAGGAAATAATTTGGTAATGAGTAAACTTTTTCTTGCAAATAAAAATTGCTTACTCCTGACCCTGATAACGAGAGAGAAAATGTTTATGTAATTTATGGTTTATAAATTTAGGCTTATTATGATTATTTGAGTTTGGGTGTTTCGTCTTATGAAGAAAAACCAATTCAAACATCAATTTTATATATTCTCCAATCTCCGGCAGTTGAAGAGGTCATATTCTCAATGAGTGTTCATTATGACGTCTTTATTATTAATTCATCACATTTTTGGTCTTCCTAGCTTATTAGAATAATTAGAAAAGAATATGTATGATGTTTTAAAACGGTATGATTTAATAGATGTGGGTAGAAAAGCGCAAATATATATTCAATGAATACAAGCCTTTAATCTTCAGTGCAAGGAAATGTGAACGATTTAATTCGTTTTACACCATGATTTAGCGTCCAAAAGTCGTTAACACTTTAAAAGAGAGAGAACTCGAGTTCTTTTTCCTGTAAATGACGCGATCACTTGAATTCCAACCCGTACTGATATATTCAACGAAGACAAATACAAAAAGGAATTAACTTCTACCGTCACACAACTCGTGGCCAATTTGAATCATTCAAAAAGGGAAGTAAAACACATTTGCGCGTATCAAGTACTCTATTTATTCCTAATACATAAAGATATCTGGTGATTTAACACCCACTATGATGCATCAACGCATTTTCCCCTTGCTGCAAACGGATCTCACACAACCTCTTAGCAATAATATTGCTTTAAGATTATAGTAGGCTATATATTTCTGTCAGCTTATTCATTATGTCATTTATTCAGCCATTGATTCATCTTCAAAACCTGTAAAACCAAAATAATCTATTTGATTTGCTTTAATTATGTCTCCGTTAAAAGCTCTTATAAGCGTCTCCAATTTTCAGTCTCCACTTGTATTATTGAAAATTCTTACTCCCTGCATTATCGTTATCACCTCCAACATACCGTTTTTTTCCCAAATCTATTTCTCTGCATCATATTCATCTGCCTACTTTCTACCAATTTGAAGTTCTCTCTTCTCTCCTCTATCATCTTAAAAGTTTCTTCTTCTGCTGTCATATCCTGAACGAGTTTATCCTCTCCATTGTCCAAGCAGCTTAATCCTTATAGTGGTAGAAATTTTATGTGCATAAACCAAGTTTCATAGTAACAAATTAGGCGATGATCCATATTATAGTTAAATTATTATTATCCTATGTGTCCCAAGTATGGTGTTGGGTACAGATTCCAACTCATGAGTCTCTTTCATTATGTTACTTTTTCCTCGACGATTCTTCTAGGCAGTGTCATAGATTGGTGGACAAAACTAATTTTTCTAAATTTATTGAGTATTCATAGCATTTTACGCTGCTATTTGTAATAAAAAGTTAGAATGAATGTTACTTGCAGTAAATCGGTGGTTTTTGTGTAAAATGAAATGATGAACTACTTATATTTCCATAAGTCGTCATTTTATTATAAAGGGCTAGGTTTTCTTTTTAAAATTTACTTTCTCAAACGCCTTAGCATTAGATATTCAATCATTGTACGAATTTTCTCTAAGTACTTGTTTAGAATATATGAATGGTTACTGAGAGCAGGAGTTAGTGGCTATAAAAAATGTTCTGTATTGTCATTTCAACTGTAATTGCATGTTATAATAACTGCTGGCGCTAAATGCTTATTTCAATACCTATGTTAGCTGTGTAAAGAGCGTTAAGTCCATAACGGGCAAAAAAAAGAGTTTTAATCTCAGGGATGTTGGAAAAAAAACGCCTAACATGTCTGAGATGATAACTCATTTCATCTCATTTGGGATGTAACACCCTTAAAACACTGGTATTAAAAACGATAATTTGAAGGGAAAAACAACACCAAGAAAAAATAGATTACATGGTAGGCATAAAGCGCGAAATTCTCTCGTCACCTATGTTGATATCATAATTTTCCGCAAAATAGCACACTCTACAACGGAGTGCAAAGATGCTAGCGAATCTCATACTTGAACTATATCGTTCACGAACTGCAAAGAGACCTGTGTTGGAGGAGGACGAGGATTGGGGATAGGAACTGAAGATGTAAGTCAGTCAGGAAGGCGAGGGAGGGGAGAGGGAAGTGGAGAGGCGAATCTCATACTTTAACTATGTCGTTCACGAACTGCAAAGAGACCTGTGTTGGAGGAGGACGAGGATTGGGGATAGGAACTGAAGATGTAAGTCAGTCAGGAAGGCGAGGGAGGGGAGAGGGAAGGGAAAAGGGTACAACAAAGTGCAGCGTCCATTTGGAACACTTCCAGGGATGCAGAGGGGAGAGAGGGGGAAAAGAAGGGGGGATGGTGTGCAAAATGGTGGAGAGTGGGAGATGCTCTACATGAGGGTGGGAAGTGGGAAGAAGAGAGAGAGGGGAATTATGGGGGTTAGGGAGGGTAGGGACCCCGGGGTACTAGTCTCTCTCTTGACCGCCACTCCTTCTCTCCAAAACCCTATCCACTGCTCTGCTGCCCGTTCCTTCAACCCCCCGCCACCACAAACCATATCGATCTAACTCCCCACCCCCAGTTTTTCCCCTCGCCCACCCTCCCTACCCTCTCCCCGCAACATGCATGGCCCTCTTTCCCCTTAAACCACCCCTCCCTTCTGTACCCTACGCCACCATCAGTGTGCAAAAAAATCCGACGCTGCCTCTTCTTCCAAAACCTTGCTCCATCTCTCCTTAGGCATCCATTCTGGGTTGGCACACGGTAGGATTCCACCTCTCACTTCTTGCCAGCTATAACAGTACTAAATATGGCTTAGCAAGTTAGTCCTATAATAGAAGAAGTCATGGAAGCTTCTCTGCGAGTGTTTATTCGATGAGTAACCACGGGTGGCTATAACAGTAGATTTCTATGGCGGTTATAACTGTCCGCGGTTTAAAGTTGCATGGCAAAGATCCTTTCAGTGGTTTCGGAATTTACTTTGTGAAAATCAATTAGCTAAATTCGGAATGTTTTAGCAATTTTTTCACAAAACTTTAATTTGAATGACCTGTATCATCGCATAGGCGACATCTTCAGGTGTTACCTATGCGATGGAATTTTCCCTAGGAAACGAGACTGGCCACAATTTACTCTTCAATTCTGTCATAAAATTTATGATCGATGTCAGTGTATCCTATGAAATCCTATTAGCGCGACTTTAAGCGTGAATAAAAAATGTAAACCGCGCATATTTGCTTCATCAGGGTAAATTGATACGAGAGATTATTTATTTGCGTCAGGATAAATTTTAAATATTAAATTGAGCAAAAAGAGGATAAATGAATGTTCTAATACTAAATAATAGGTTTTACACCATTTATCACACTTGTTACATTTGACAGATGCACAAATACAATTTATGTAATCTACAAAAATTAGTACCAAACTTGTTACACTTGAGGGATACACTAATGAAATTAATAATTTATATTGAAATATATGAAGCCATAAGATGCGCTAACACATTCTTTGTTAGAGTCAGAAATTTACAAATTCATTCATTTCTATTTCTTAAGGAAACATTTTAAAGATTATTTTAAGGAAAGAAACCGTTAGCATTATGTAACCAGAGTAATGTCCATTTGGAATCGATGCAAATCTTCTTCCATGGAATTAAACTTCCTAGTATTTGGCGGCTTAATGAGTGTATATTCAGACCATCGAATTCTATAGATATTACAACATTGTTCGAGAATCGAAATACTGAATCTTATGTTGTCATCGAAAGTGAAATACAGCTATACGTGTTCTTGCTGTAGTTAGAATCTATCAAATTATAACTTAGATAAAGTTTAAATAAAGAATTTAGTTCGTATTGTTTAATTTATAATTTGGAAGTTTTTAATTTTCGTTTCCATCAAATATAATTGGGTAAATTGGGAATAAAAAATTAAATATCTGCGTCAATGCAGCCCATCAAACCTGAATACAGGCCAAATTTTGTAAAAATTAGGCTTTAGCTATATATGAGAGATTAAGAATGGTATCATTCATTATTCCAATGCTGGAAACTAATATCGAACGTTAATGTCCATCAAATTTTGAAATTTTTTACAGATACAATATTATTTTTCGGGAAGGTCATATAAAATATCTAGGGCCACCACCGAAAAGAAATTAATACGGGAATTATGTTCAGTTGAATATTTTTTAAGCTTAAGTAAAACCTCTTTCACACAATTTAGTAAAAAAATTGATTAAGCCTTTTCATACGTAAACAAGAACAAAATTAGTTATCCACACTATGACTGTTGTTGTTGTATATATATGGGATTCATTTTGAACTATTCGTTAAAAAATCCAAAATTTACTCGAAAGTTGAGAACTGCAAGTGATTTGAACTTTTACTTGAAAGTTGAAAATAAGTGCAAAGTGTCATGAATCTCGTTATTATTTCAAAATGTGATTCCTGATTGAAAATCTTGATGTTGTGCCCTTTGCGCCCGTACTTTTATGAGAATCTATCAAATTCTGGCCGAAAGAATCGTTTCATGTTATAATTATATTTTGAAAGAGGATAGGCAGAGTTGACGGTAGGAATGGAAGTATGGGTTTAGAAAAGTGGCAATATTTGAAGAGTAAGATCATATTGAAGTATAAGTCATATCTCTGGCAAAAGCTTTGTTATGACCGTTTGCTCACCTTCACCCACCTTGCTATATTGTATTTCAGAAAAATGAAGGTTATAGCCTAATGCCGTCACTACCAAATGCTCTTGCTCACGTCCTCCTTACCTCGGAATCACCTTCACTGTTAATTATGTCCTGGCACCTCTTACCCACCCGTGAAACCAAAACACCAATTTCAGTACGAGATGATTTATATCAATTTTAAGATGTCGCGTGTGCAAAACTTACTTGCCACATCAATACTTTGTAATACAAGCGGAAAACATGTAAACGGTGTTAAAATATTACTCAGGAGTCATCATTACAATTGTTTACCTACGAATTCAGACAATATAGTAGGCCAACTATTGGGTGTAAAATGACGGAACGATTATGAAGAAAAAACCAAAAGAAAAAACCGAAAGCCTCGTTTTAAAATGAGTCGACGTTAAGCGTGTATTCGTTATATCATGCGCTTGGTACAGAATGCAGATGACAATTTTGAGTTTTTGCTAAAATATCAAACACAATGTAACGAACTTAATTCGCTGCAAAAATCAACTTCATTAAATAAATTATAATATGAAGCAAGTGTACGAAAAGGGAGGGAGATTTGAAGATTAGGGTTATGTGAGAGAAGTAACACGAGAAAGGCAAGATTCAATAGCTAACCCTTCATATTTTTTAACTTAATCGTAGAATCCCTGCCTGCCCTGATCCCTATCCGGAAGAAGAAAAAATTTTCAGAATTTGAGGACTAGTTTTATATCACATGCAGCCAAAGTTTTATTTAGTCAATCAATATAAGTAAATAAAAGTAATCAATATAAGGTTGGAGAGTAAGGCCAATTAGTACGTGGACGACCCGTTTTGGTTACCAAAGGGAAGGTCATCTCGAGACGTGATGGCGGTGATGCACCCAGAGAGTACAGATGAGGGCAGCTGATGGTAAATCAGGGGGATCGCGGGGTAAGGCAAAGGTGCCCGTTGTCGCCTTAGCTTGTTCACGTTTATACTGAGGACATGGTATCAACAGGCGTCGGAAGAACGTGATAAAGTAATCAAAGTAGAAGGGCAGTTGATAAAGTCCATTAGATTCGGAAATTGTCCGGCATTTTTGAATCGATATTCAAAGGGATGCTTTAGTAGATGCTTCACAATATTTGTGCGGAAATTTGGAATGAAGATAAATCATTAGATTGCTGGTCATAAAAGCTGATGGGCACACGCTTGAGTATGTCGAGCATACTCATTACTTAGGCATTATGATAGAAGAAATGGAAACAGTAGCAAAGACACAATTAGGAGAAAATCCATATCTAAGTAAGTGTTTAATAATTGAAGGGAGCTGATGACAAGGACCTCGGGTAAAGATATTCAGAAGAGGCTAGTGAAGAGCAAGACATGTAGCTCAGCGTTGCATGGGAAAGACGCGGGGCCCTCATAAAGGAAGGAGAGAATCAGTAGCTGGTATTTGAAATGTGGGTGTGAAGAAGGATGGAGAAGGTGCGGTGGACAGAAAATAAGACAAATGAGGAAGTGCTTGGCATGGAGGGCTATGAAAGGAAACTTTTGGATGAAATTATGAGTAGGCATTGTAGGTGGCCGGAGAAAGTAATAAGCGGCGATGGGTTGTTCAAGACTGTAATTGAGGGAAGGATGTTGTGAAAACGGGTAAGGGGAAGAAAGAGAATAGGTTATATGGACAGGATGATGAAAGGTAGATCTTATGCTGAGGTGAAAAAGGAAATACTAGAACTAGATAGGACCTTAAAAGTACATGAAACCGGAAGGAGATTCATTGATTTTAACAAAATTAACTTTTACCAGTAGACTAATAAAAATAATGTTAAAAATTCTGTTTTTTAATGACTCCATGAAAAACTTCCAGGTAGATTCGCAGGAATGTGTTTTGAACTGAATTATTGAGCTAAAAACTCGTAGAGTTAATTTTACTTTGGTTGGTGGGGTAGGCAGAAAATGAGCAATCACTCAATTATGGAAAAGAGGGAAATATGTGTGAGGATAAGACGAATGATTTTTCAAGGTAAATAGGTGTCAAATGGCAAAGGTTACATAAGTGAGGCTAGAACGGCGTATGGCATATTTACGATAGTTTCTGTATGCTTCCGTTTGGCATACTTACCACATATTTTGCAGAAAACGGAGGTAATAGTAACTGAATTTTCACAGTACTGTGATGATTTTTCTAGAGGAAATAAAAATTACAACTATTTTTTATATGAATCGTTTTACATAAGTTATAAAGTTACCAGCCAAATTGGTTGTGAATGTATTTACTGGTGGAAGATATTTTTTACAGCATAACCAAAGGATTCACTATTTTTACAAGGCTTGTCCTACCACCTTCTTTAACCTATATGCTACACATTTCCTGTCTGAACGACGCACGCTCGATTGCATACATATTGACAAGCCCAGCAGTAAAACATGAGATATCGTTTCGGTGAAATATGATTGATTGCGCCCCCTAGAGCGAGCTCAAAGTGCAACTCAACTCGCCACCCAGTTCTCCATCTACCCATGTCCAAAATCGCCGGAAAACCTGCTGCATTCCTAAACTGACCATTTCCAACGTTTCTCTTTCACCCTAGATTTTTTCCATCACGGTCGCCCCTTCCCACGTCACAGGCCCCTCGCCAAGTCTTCATATCCTCCTTTTTGTAATTTTTTTCTTTTCCTCGCTCTTTTGTCTATTTAAGGGGATACGGTGGTCGCTAACGGCTCAAATCTGTTGGTGCACCAATGTTCAGAGATGTCCTCTGCTTTCGCGTTTTTATAGCGCATGCATTTTTTTATTTCCTGCCGCTCCTCCAACTCTTCCCTGCTGTTGCTTCCTAGCAGCGTTTCCCAACGGGGATTCTTTATGAAGGTCGCCTGCTATTTTTTTATGCCAACATTTATGGCATCAACAAATAAAGTCTGGCTTGACATTTTCGTCTTACTTGTCTCTACGAAGAGGATCCATGTTTTTTGCGAAGTATAGCCACGAAGGATAGGGAGAGTTTTTTTACTTTTTTTAGGAAACGCTCGTGAAAAATGGCAGAGATATCCTTCTACTTGGTCATATCATGAGCCAACGTTTAAAGCTGCGATCTGAACGTACGTGATTCGTCATACTTGAGGACTTACTTACTTTCGTGAACAATTAGAGGTCATGTCAGTTGCCCCAAACGTTAAGGACATAATCTATGGTAGATATATTTATCGGTAAATCCTATCAAGTTTTGTATTATATCATTAGTTTCCTCATAAGGAAACGTTTGAGATCAAGGGAAATTAATATGATGCAAAATGATGCTACTCAGACCAGGAGACGAGACATGTGTTTCCATGTGCTAAATTTCTGGACCCACTTTTATTAGAATGTTGTCTAATCTAATCTAATCGTTTAGTAGCTTGTACATAATCTTTTTCTCATCACTTTTAAAGAGCATGGATTAAGCTTGGATACCAGTGTACTACATAGTCATTTAACGATTTTTAAAGACACCAATTATGACATAAGGATTGTACAGTAGAGTTGAGATTCGATTTTTCCGTATAGAAAAGGCTCCACAATATTACACCGCTTGGTATGCACATCATTAGTGCAATAAACAACAGTAATTCAGGAAGTGGATGTCGAACCCGCAAACTTAGGATGATTATGCCGGTGGATTACCGACATAGCTACGGTGAACATCATGTTGGATGTAAAGGAGAATATCTAAAGGCACATTTACACGAAACATCTACCCAAGCAAGTACGTGGCTGGCCGATGCGGTGACAAAAGCTCCAAATTAGAACAGGGGCAATATAATGGCCACACGTTCATACATTTGCGCAATTTTGGGTGTATACACAATCAAGTTTTAATGGTGGCCATGCACCTACTCGCGCGGGTACATGCATCACGTAAACACGGCTTAAGAGTTGAGTGGGACGGAATACTTCAAATTGCCTTTCTAGCAACAGATTGGTGATTCAGTAGTTTCAACTGCCAATGTCGTGTCGCACTCACTTTACCCCGAGTTGTGACGTGAATTAACTCTGCCGTCGAAAAACAATTCATTTCATCAATAAATGGTGCTAGAGTTGTAAAAATATCATTGGATTCACCCAGTTAAACTTTGCAGGAATTCGCCTTGTTTAAACGTTGCTAGACCTGCGAGCCCAAAATACAAATGACTGATATTCCTAGCGTTTTTCGGAACCTTAGAATAACAAGAAATTTTCTTTTGCAATACATATGGCTACCATTTTAATCTTAGAGCATCATCATTAGCTAATTAAAGAACGTACGAACGATTCCCTAATACTAAGAAGAGGAAGTGGAATTTAAAAGAAAATAAAAGGAGATGAGAATGAGTGAAGGAATTGTTAATTAAACTACAACCAAGAGACTGGGGAAATTTGTATGGAACAGGAACTAATTGGTTTCAGGGCCACGGTTCCAATTGTTTTATTTTCTTGAGTCCTGCTTAAGCATTGAGATTTTATTGGAAATTAGTTATTGATGCACTCCGTGTTAAAGTACTCCGCTGCTGTAATGAAAACATTTTTTGCTACCTGCAAGTACGGAGCTGCAATCCGTATACAGCATAAATACCTCTAACATGATCCATTTTACAATGAAAGCTTGCCAAAGATCCAAATATACTAAGTCTTGATTATAATGTGTTATGCTTTATGCCTCCACGCCTCACTTACCCTTGAGTTAACACATAGAATATGTAGATTTTCAACCATTCCATTGGGAAAGTTTTGAAAAAATATGTGAATAATTTGACAGATGGTGGAAGTGGTCCGTTTCATGTCATTCCTTCGGTTTAAGATTGAAGGACGTCTCTTTTTTCCCTCTTCTCTCTTTCCTAAGCCTGGCTTGAAATGAAAACCTCCCTCTTCTGTTCACCCCCAGTTCCACAGACGTTATCATTCCTTTTTTGTGCGAGCGCCATTCTTGCCCAAAACCAACCAAATCTCCTCCCGTCTCCTCTCTGTCATTTCCCTGCCATCCAAAACCTCGCTGGCACCATTTTACTGATCCTCACCTCAATTTAGCTGAGCCCTACATCCTTCATAGCAGCGCGGGCTCTTTGCTGGCAGACCTTCCCCCTGCAACCCTCACAACCCAAACGGTCCAATCCACCCTCCGCACAGTATTTCACTCTCTTCCAACCCATCTCTCCTTCCCCCTTTGCACCAGTTCCAAAATACCCCCTGTTAGTCGTGGTTTAATCCCCAGAAATATCTGCGCATCTTTCACTTCTCTTCGGGTCGGTCGTTCCGTAGAATCAGGATATCATGAGGGACCCCAAAAAATGTTATCACTGTTACTATACTGTGGCTAGAGGGGTGGAGTAAAGCGGTTTTAATAGGGAATAACGACGGCTCTTAACTGCTTCACTACAAATAGCCAGAATAAGTAACGTTATTTAACATATGTGAGTAAACATCATCCCTTCTAGGATTGACACTGTCAAGGGAGTTTACTCCTCGGTGCTAAGGCTGTAATAATAGCTCTCTTTAAATGTTTCCTCGAAACTCTTATTTCCCTGCATACCTCATTTTCTTCAGTTACAGGTACTCATGGCTTCATCTACACTCTCTTATTCTTCGAACTCCATACTTGCTTTTTATATTTTAAGCATCTTCCAACACATTCACTCATGCACTTCACTCATAACTTTATCATTTGTTGTACATTGTTTTCGTGAGAGACGCTACGTATCGGAATGAATATTTGAATTTTGAACGACTCAAGGAACGTCAGAATTGTTGAAAACTTCATTTTTATGTTTTAAATTAATTTTAGTATGCATGTCACACTCATGAAAAATGATCCGGATGAGAGAGTGTCTAAATTAAGCCTATTATGCAGATTGTATGAGGGCTCTTTTGGAGCATACATATGGAAATTCAACGCTGTTGACCCCTTTAGCAAGATGAAATCTAATGCAGTGGCATCACATTATACTTGACCTACGGGGTGTTGACAAAGAGCACAAACATATGATGAATTAAACTTCCTTTTCAGCCCTTAAGGAGGTATGAGATATGCCAATGAAATACCAACCTTCAGCAGTTTCAGTGAAGTATCATTTCGATTATTGTATATTCAGTAGAGGGAATGTGACTCGGTTCCCTGAAGATCCCCATATTTAGCTCCAATTAAATGATCCCAAACTGAATTTTCCATCTGGAACTGCACGATACTTCATGTATGCCTTTATTTTCCGACGAGTGGTTCTCCAACATGAATTCCTCGCTGTTACATTTTGCGTATGTGAGTAGTATCTAATGATGATATTACCGTCAAAAATTCAAAGTATATACCTTAGCTTCTGAAGCATGATATAATACTCGTATATGCGCAAGTGTTTCTCGATAGTTGTTCGCCATCAAAAACAGAGGCAGCCTCTAAATCAAAGTCAGGTCTACGCATCTTCAAACTTTAACTGATGAGATTCACGTTCGTTATGACGGTGTTATTATTGCGACTACTGTTGGATACTCATCGTTGATTAAAAAATAATCACGAAGATGACACATATATTAAACATCCGAATACATTTAATCATAGAATTATATGAATCACACCACGTTTTGTAAAAATATCATCTCTAAAAAACAATGCTGGAATTCATTAGAATGTGATTAGCAAACATTGAATATTTCAGGACGTATGTGTTAATCTTCGCAACTACATCTATAATCTCTCAGTTTCAAAACTTATCAATAAACTTCTGGGTCGCCAAAACAATATATAAAGGCTGGAATGGGTGATGTTTTCATATTAAAGGCTATTCATGGCATATGTTTCTACACTGGAGCTCCTAATTTGCAAATACGGACAGTAATATTGGTGGTTTCAATGCCACCTCTCTGAGTTTTCCCAATTTCTGAGTGCGGTATATTTTCAAATCAGGAGCCTGGGCACAGAGACGGTGTTCCTGGACAGTTTAAACACGTATATTTTGTACGTAATAAATAATTTTGAAAGTACAAAATCTTATATATTACGTATATTTTGCTCCTTTTCCCTCCAATTTTACGTATATACAACACACTTTTATCGTCCAATCTTTTAATATTTGATATTCGGGTTCTTTCCAAATAATGGTTAGCAGCGTTCAAACTACGAGGAGTTTTCTCATATCGTCAGGCTATATCACTATGGTTAATGAACACAAAATCATTTTCCAATTCCCTTCATCCTGTTACCAACCGCATATTTTTCACCTTCTCACCTCCCCTCTGCTGGGAGCGAAGCGCCATCACCGAAACCCAAAAAACCACTGTTTCCTCCGTCCCCCACGTAACCAATCCTCTAAAGTCCCCGAAAAACCCCCTTCAGCAGCCAAAGCATCGCCACGCTCCCCCACCACTCATCTCTCGCCTCCCACCTACCACCCACCCCCGCCGCCCCCCCGGCATGATGGCCGTCTTCCTACAGCTCCGTCGTTAACTCCGCCGAGACTTATATTACCGTCATCATCCGGCGCACTCCTTCACCACGTTCTCATCGCTCACGGGGTTCTTCCATGTTCCGCTCCCCATTCTGCTTCTTCCTCCGCCTTGTCATTCCCCTCCCTTTTAACATCCCTCTCTCTTTCGGAGTCCGCACAACCCGTCTTGTCTTCCACTGTCCTTTTCGCGGATAGCGGGAGTGGTAAGGAGGATGAACATCGGCATTTGATCTGTCAGCCGCGGGGAATGTTATAACCCGGGCCGTTTTGAGGAGTTCTCATGTTGGTTGATTGCCTCTCAGAGATGGCTGTTCTCCCTCTCCACTCGTCCCGAACGTGTCCTATCCTCTCCAGACCGTTGATCATACTTGGTAATTTTTGACGTGGGTATTTCTTTGAAAACCGGTCCGACAACGGGCTACAAGGAAGGCATTGAAAGTAAGGTGACAGTTCACGATAAAGGCATAAGCAAAGAGTATTGGTTGCAGTCTAAGCAACCCTAGTGCAAATTTATTAATGCAGGAAATCTGGAAAAAATGTATTACTTGAAACTTTTACATCCCACAGGACATTTTAAACTTCAAATCGACCTGGGTTTCGAAGGCTAAGCTTCGTCTTCAGGTGCCCACTGGAAGATAATGCTTACGCATCAAAACCTGAGTTGCATTGAAATTTGAAATATTCTGAGGTGTGTAAGAGTTTCAAGTTAATACATGTGATGGAGTACCGCAAAGTTAACGAAGATCAAGTTTTATTCTCTGGAAAAAATTACTTAAAGAGAGAGAGAGAGAGAGAGAGAGAGAGAGAGAGAGAGAGAGAGAGAGAGAGAGAGAGATTTTAAACATATTTGTTTAATAACGATCATATTCATCTGCCTTTTTTGGTCCAATTTTTTGCGTATATGTGCTAAGTGTTTCATGTTGGACTTCACAGAAAAAAATTACAATGTAAAGTTGACTAAACTGTGTGGATCAGGTTTGTTAAACGGCAATATTTCTTTCACCACCACTCTGCCCTGTTCTCTCTCCCTGAGTGTGACTATGTGTCTCTTTGCCCATGTTAAAAATTACTCGTCATCAACAGTGAGTAGTAATCCGTCTCCCTTTTTTTTTAAAAGCGGTCCCAAATCCTCTGCTCTATTGGAAAGTGGAGTATGAATGATACTTCAGAAAATTCTTTATAGTAAATTTATTGATATTGTTGCGAGAATACCGTCGAACCGGGTCGAATTTTGGAATTTATCAACTACTATTATTTTGATTTTTAGTGGCTATGTATCTTCTATACGGTGATTGATTCCGACTCGGTAACACCATGACAAAAAAAGCCTCACGCTTGATTTCGTTGAAGTCCTTTACTTTTGTAAGAAAATAAAAATTGCCAAGTTGAAAAATTGACGGTCACGCTGAGAAACTTGTGGATATTAAAAATTTCTTTTCTTACCGAAAGGTCATGACTGGTTATGCTATGGAAATAAAGGTGATCTTGTGAAACGACTACCATGCCAGCATAACTTTGAGTTGGGTGACGTAAGAACAAGGCTAGGGTGTATTCCGGGGTGGATGTGGACGAAAATTTCCACTCGGTACGTATCGTGACTCCGATACGCTTTCATGAAATCACATTTCTTGATATCATTTCAGTGATTCCCACTGGGAAATATGAAACGGCCACCGAGAAAATATAGGAAAGAGAGATACCTCCTGCTGAGATATTTGTCCTCTAAGCAAACTCCTTGTCTGTGTCGTCAGACATGTCTGCTCATGTAACCTGGAAGGGCAATGTAAAATTTTTCTACTCTAATATTCGGAGACCAATCTTCGATGATTATTTTTGGAAAATATTCACCATATTCACAAAGAAACCACACGGTCTGACTAAAATATTTTGATATCACTACAAATCATGTTATTGCAAGTCCACCATTAGCTTACTTCTCCGATACTCAATTTAGTTCAAGTCTCCCTGTCTTGATAGCATTTTCTATAAGTAAAAGTTTTTAAAATAAAATATGATGAGTACTCTGAAGTTATTAATGTTTCCCTTTCCTAGTATAATATGTTGTCCTAATTTTCCTTTCGGACAAAACTGGATCCTTTAGCGAATTTTCCCGAACATTAAGCCTAGAACAAACACGTACCTAAAACCCTTAATGGTTTGGTATCTCATCTAATTATCTAGAACTTCTACGGAAAAAATTAACACGCATTCATACAGCCTTGAGAAAACAAACTTGAATACAAATTTTGCTTTTTTAAGAGTATAAGATAGTTTTATAGCTCCCTGGTTTCCTTTGCTTATTCAGTGTCTCGATGTGTTTGAAAGATGAGTACATTGCTTAGCCATCCAAAGCACTTCTCGTTAATGAGCGCTCGTGAAACCATAAAAAAATAACGAGTAAACGGCTACATTTACAGCGATGCAATTATACGATCAAATATTAAGTGATTATAAAATCGAGACTTAATTTCTGTAAGATATAAGTATAAGTAAGTGGGAGATAAATTTATCGGATTTAAAAACTTATTTTCAACATAGACGATGATATTATTTTTTTTCTGTTAATTTACACCCCTTTGTGCTCCACCTTGCAAATACAGCAAATTTTAACCCAATCGAACGCCTCTACTTGACAATTTTAATGACGTCAGCCATGGTGAGAAATCCTGTGCACAGGTTCTGCTCGTCATTTCTCCATTGTAGTTGGATATTACTTTCCGGTATTTTCTCTGTTTAATTTTCACATTTATCACATGGTCTCTGCGCTCTACCTTGCATACACAGAAAATTCTCACCAAACCTAACGCCACAAACAACTTATGGAATTTTATTACTTAAATGTATGTGATTAAGTATTAGTAGGTATAGAAATCAATGAATAAATACAGAAGATAACAAAATCTATCCCAAAATACGGTCTTGTCAAACCTTATAAGCTTTGTCGGCAGGTTTCGTTATGTTAACAATCCTAAAATTCTGGCTCCACGCATTAAAATTCCGGCAAATTTACAGATAACTTCAAATGAGTAGGTTTATCGTCACTTGACGTTGCCAATATGGGATAGACCGTATGCAATTATGGCGTCATACCAGACACAAAGTATACAATCCACATGCATAAACATGCAGTTTCTAGTAAGTCACAGATCAAATAATTGTCTTTAATTTAAATGCTACATTGAAATAAGATGGTTTTTATTCCTATACATAACATTTCACCAATATTTTTATGACATCGAACATTCTAGGAGTTGCTGCAATCTGGTACTGCACGCCATATCTATGTACAAACTGGAATTTATATCCTGACCTTTTCTACTTTGGTTATTTATTTCATATTATTTAAATGCCTTCCACGCTTTAACCCATGAAGACAGGAAGTCCTTACCGATCATGATGTCACAACTGAACTAGATTTATGACGTCAGTGACTAAGAATTTCATCGAGCTTGCTCCACGCGCCATCTCTATAATGTATATATGCTAGTATGGGAGGTATCCTTCCCACCCTCCCGAAACAGTCTTGAAATGTGTTCGTGGAGAGAAGGGACCGGAGTAATCTTCTTATTTTTTTATTTTCAGTCTCTGCGAGCGTCGGATGGTAAATTTTACCGTGTTTGAAAACTTCTCGGAAATGAGCGCGTTGGATTTAATATTTTTCTACTCCCTTTCCAAAACCTTTTCGTGACTTCTTAATGAAGGTGTTTGTTATGGGGTTGAGGAGTGGAGAGAAGGCAAAATGAATTTCGGTACGTATGAGGGAAATGGGAGGAGCGATTGATTTTTTTTCACTCTTCTCAGCATCCCTGTCGCCCAGCTATCTCTCTCTCTTCCTTTTCCCTACCGGAACGAAAAAGTTTCTGCAAATTAAAGGACGCTGTGGGCGATGTATAAATATATATATTTATGATAACGGCGGCTGGGGCGTAACAATGGTGCGTTTTGCGAATGTCATTTGACTCGTTTCAATATTTTTTTATCCTTTCTCTCCTGAACGGAACTCTTTAGGGTCTTCTTCGTTCCCAGGGATTTTGTACTCTGTTTTATTTTCGGTATTTTCATTTTTCTTTTTTAAGAGAGCTCCTGGCTCTGAATGGATGGGAATCAACGGGAAACGCTCTCATGGTAAGGACATAGCAGGGAAGACTTAGGTTCATTAATGGTGACTTCTAAGCGGAATACTCTCATCCCACGCTCTTTGCTCGTAATTTTGATGACGCATGATCGTATGCGGCAGAACTCGTACGAGTTTTTACGATATTACTACGGGATGTTTCGTAGTCGCCAAGTTAAGTTTTTTTTTTAGATTTTGTGGAATGTATCCAGTACTTCTTTTGAGCTCTTCCTTTGCTCAATTATCGTCATACGCACTACCGTGAGCGTAGAAAATGATGTTGAATATTAGGAGAGAATACTGTTTTCAGCACTCATTTCAAGTTTATATATATATAATGGGTTATGATATGTGTATTGACCAACATCTACTTTTTAAAATGTGTATTTTTCGACAGTTTCTCCTTTGTTTTTTGTAATTTTTTGTTACTTTCTCTATCTCTGCGACTGCCAAAATCGCTGTGTAATGCATGATGTTCTTAGATGGCTTTGCCACAGAACATTAATAAATATATTATTATTATTAAAAAGTTTTTTTAAATATTACATCAATGTTTTATGTATCATTCGGCTACTCACCAATACGTTTAGGCTGGAATGATAGAGGCACTAATATTCAAATATGTGTTTAAAAACCAGTAATACAACATGGATGGAAGTAGGACGGGCAGTAAATTCAGTTTCGTGTCTAGTAGTACACTTAATTTCGTGTATAGAACGTTTTGTGTCGAGTTTTGCGGGGCCACTATATGGATCGGAAGCATAGTCCAATGGAAAATCAGACCCATACAGCCTATACGCCTTCAAAAACAGGTGCTGGCGGAAGATACTGAAGATAAAACGACAAAATAAGAAATGATGTAGTTTACAGAAAAGTGGAAGAGAAAAGGAGCATATGGAATACTTTACAGAAAAGAAGATCCACATAAAAAGGATACTACCTCAGGCACCATGGGTTTAAACTGAAGGTAATATAGAGGGAGATGTCTCCAGAAGAAGACCCAGGAATAAGTTCATGGACCTAATTAAGAGGAAAATATATAGGAACAGCTGCTAAAAAGTAAGGGAACTAGCATTGAAAAGGGAAGGACGGAGGGCCGTAATCAACCAATCTCAGGATAGAGAAACCAATGGATCAATGGAATTTAGTTTCAGAGATTGAAGAATACTTAAGTGCTCCTTAAATATACACAAACTACTTTATTAACTCCCATTTGAAGGTGATGTTTCAGCATGTAGAAATCCAAGCATTCAAGGCTCTCCTTTGGAGCAGAGTGTACGGCATTTTACTCCCTCGCGGCTATTGTGGAAAGTTAAGTAGCACAATGGCATTCATTATCAATTGTTCTATGTCAATGGCTTCATGGTTTGGCTGTCTGGGTTAAAATGTGAAGGGTTCCGGTCGTAGTCAGCGGGAAAGATTCCTTGCGTGAGTGATTAAGGCGCCCTCCATGTCCACGATGACAGCTTGCAAAAAGCTGATCTCAAGGCACTCGTTTGAAAGGCCTGACAGCTTGGTCTCAGCCGTTCTCCCAAGAAGCAATTACGCCCGTTTTCTCCGGATTTCTCCAGAGTGTCGCCCGGAATGTGACCGTTGACCTTCATAACCTTTAATGGCTCGATGACAAGTCGGGTCAAGTTTTTGCCTTGCCCATTCAAATCGATCAAATATTTGTCCTCCTATTGGAAGGAAAGGTGCCCAGTGGTACGACGTCACTATCTCGTTCCTCCACTGGAATTTTATTTTTGAGAAAGATAGTTGCCCACTTTCAGCAAGAATGAGCCGAAGCCTTGTATAGTGGAACTAGCTTTAAGTAATATGCAGATTGGTCGAGTTGTACAAACAGTTCTAGCAATTTCTCACGCACAAAAAAGGGACAGTATCACGTCAAATGCAATGGCTACTGATATTTTCCTGTTAAATGTGCTTTAAGCAACTCTTGTGGATAGCAAGATCTGGTCGTGTTTGGTAAATATCTGTAGATTCACCGAATGGTAGGTATTTTCTTAGAAGGACTAGGCTAATGTATGAAAAAAATGATCCTTAGAACTTTCATTAAAGCGTCTTAAGTTGCACAGTTTCAACTTTTGAATTGAAAATTTTGGTATTTATCTCATTGTTCTTCCAACACACTTTGCCTTGTAAAACAATCCCTACCGCAAATTGCCTTCTCTCCTCGGCATTAGAGTTAGTGTAGACGACCCCCACCAAGTTTTGCGACCATCTTATCCTTTTGGTTGGCTTGAAAAACCGTAGATCACTGATTATAATTCACTCTCAAGCTTAGGCCATTTGTTTGTACTTAAGTTTAAGGCTGCACGGTGTAATATAACCTCAGAAGTTGGATCACCTAAACACCAAGTTCTTGTTTGAGTAAACTGAACAGAAACCGATGAATTCCCCAGCTATCATCCCTCACACGGAGACGCAGTCTTGCTGCTATCGATCTGGACGTCTTCAATTAAAACTGAAATCGCTCCGGCGGAAATATTGCTGTCAATTTTTTTCTTTTTGGTCCTGAGCCGACCCGTTAGGATAGTGGAAACGAGGCAAGGTTCGGTTCGTGGGTCGAAAACAGGAAAGGTGGGGTTGGGGGTGGAAACCCTTTAAACAGTGGGGGAAGGGGGAGAATCCTTCGGCAAAACTCACGCAACCCACGCGATGAGGTCGCATTTGACTCGACCTGAGGCATAGGAAAACCATCGATAAAAATTCCCTGAGTTCGAAGCCGAAGGCAAAGTGCCGGAGAGTATTTCGGGAATGTGGTTTCCTTTGCCCTTTGCCTTTCATGCCCCGACTCGTAGATCTCCTTTTCCGATGAGTGTGCAGGGCACGGTCAATCGATATGACGTGTGCCATTGAACCGCGCCCATCTGTGAGACTGTAGGTAGCGTTCGAAGGCTGGAGGCGGTTATCTATAGAAAAAAGTGACTCGTGAGAGAAAATCCAAGTCTTAAGTATCGCTCGAGATAATGGAAAGCGGGAGTAAAAACCCAGCGATGCATATCAGATATCCGTGTCGAATGAGCAATGGAATGAGTGGAAAAATTATCTTTTGCAGGAGTAGCGTAAACATGCATTGAAATTTTACGGTATGGATTGACTAAGAATCTCATGACGAAAATACATCTTTGACCTTCTTAGACACGTGTAATATAGGTATTCCACTGTGTAAAGGCAGGTTATTTAAGTTATGAAATCATATCAGAGGCAAAAGATGTTTCTCCTTCTATATGGTATGAAAATTTTTAGTAAAACGAATGTTATTATTGGCTCACATGAATAACGCCGGGATCATTTAAGCGTAATCGATAAAAGAAATTGTGAAAGGAGAACGTTGAAGGTCGATTATAACAAGTCTGAGCAAGAACTAGTTTCTTCCAGTATCATCATTTAGATTATAGCCATCGTTTAATATCTGCATTTCCAGCTCAGACTTGGATGTGCACGATGTGAGTTTTAGTATTATGTGTAAACTTTCCAGTAAGCAGGAAAGTTTTTCTGATGAATAAGTGAAAGCGATATGTTGCTTTGTTTTGTTTAGGCCACATCTGGAATCCACAGTGAGCATTCTGGACCCATAACAAACAGAATTGATTAACAAGGTGGGTAAAATTCAAAGAAGAGCCACAGAATTCGTGAACAACTGTAACGAGCGATGTAGAACAGAAGGTGTTACGCAGCTGTTGGAAGGACTGGATTGGGAGCAGCTAGAGACTCCTTGGAGGCTACACGCTAGGCAAAAATCACAGTAAAAACATTTGGACCAGGCAAGGTTCAGTACAAAAGGGATGATATCATTTTGACCCCATGTTATATTTATAGGACTGATGGAAGGATTTTTATAAAGAAGAAACACTGTCAAGGAGAGGGGTACAAAACTATCATCTTTCCGCGCAGCATATGTGATTATACAGGAGAAGATCAATTCACACATGAGACATTCCTACAAAAGTGAGCCTAAAACCACATTTGATTCCTCTTAAAGGTAAAACGTACCCTTAGTCTCTCCCTCATGCTTTTCCCTATTCCCTCACGGTTAGCTTTCTAACACCTCCGACGCAAGTTTCTGTGGCTGCTCGGGGGGTAGTATCCATCTAGAGGTACAGCATCAATAATTCCTGTCTAATGCTACTAATAGTTTTTCGTGAATCTTTCTTGGATGTGTTGTCTTTTTTCGGGCAGAGTTATGGACTAATGATTACTTTAGCGTATTGTGACTCAATCAAGTTGTAGAATACTGCCGCTGTTTATTGTTAAATCAATTTAGAATCCACTTCAACTTCAAATCATCTCTTAAATAGCATCTATTTAGTAAATAATGCTACTAACGCGAATTTGCTGATAAAAATACTTTATTATACTGGTATTATTGATATTTGGAATGAACCATGAATATTTTACCCAAGCTCCAATTTAAATTTTCTTCTCTTTGAAGGCAATAGTTTCATCACTGGACGGTGAGCTAAAATTTCTTACGAATCCGTCTCTGTATAATTGGGAGTATTGTAAAATAGTATAAACTTCGACAGAATGATAACCCCATTACAGTTGCATATTAAGGAAAAATGCTTACATTGCACATATTTGGTAAATAACACTGCAAACGAAAAATTGCTGCTAAAGAACCCTTATTCTCCAGGTCTTGCTGATAAAAATCGGTATGAGCCATGCATATTTTATACAATTTTCAAGTTATATTAGCCTCCCTTTGAATAAATTAGTGTTATATCGGTGAAGTACACGAAAAGGTCTTCGAAATCTGTCAGTGTATTTTGGCGTATTCTAAAATTGTATCAACTTTGTCGGATTGATAACCCCACGCGCAGTTTCATTTTAGGAAACGCGTTCTGTATCTCGTTAACAGCATGAGATCGAGCTATAAATAATGAAGCTATAATTACTGGAATCCACGTGCAACATGATTTGGCGACTGAGACATGCGTGGGACGGTTGTAATGAGGAAACTGGGTCATCTTTGACGGGATTCACGGTGTCCAACAACAGATCGATAATCTAGCCTAAAGTACCCCAGACTTCAGTTTATTTTTTTAGTTCAAGGTTTCAAAGCAATTCTCCTTAATCGATCCGCATTCTGATTAATGTGGTAATGCCGCCGGGAGGTATTACATTGTCCTTCAAGGAAAAGAGGGTAATTTATCATAATTTATTTTCGAGTGTTTTAAGTAGCAGATGATGCTTTAATGCTCAGTCAGCCAATTCAAATATGACTAATAAAAATTATATGACATCTATTTATTCAATATCTGCTTTAAATATCTATCTTTGAAGTTACCTCGTCTTTTAACTTAACATACAATTCTACTAATAAATTATAGTACAGCTTTTACAGTTTGAACTTTCCTATTGTATACTTTTTTCAGGAACTAGTATTTCATTGACAAATTTATAATGTCTCTTATATATACGACAGAGTTTAATCCGATTGGTTTTTACGCATCTCCTTTTATTATTTTTATTACAATCTTGAGCCAAATTCCTGATTTAAATTTAATTGTACTGGTTTTTTCGCTTTTCCATCCACGAAAAGTAGCACTTTGTCCGAATATTTAAGTTCAAGTATTTACCCCTTCTACTCCCTGGTTGAACGCATTATTTGATAACTTCGGTATATCCGGAGTAACTTCACGTTGTTTGCGTTTAGCAGGAGCACCTGCAACATTTAGATGTCTTCAGGTAAGAGAATTTGAGAATTCATTTTGATTCCCGTGGGAGGCACGATCTTTTGAATCTTGCAAAACTTCATTTTGGAAGATCGTGCGCTAATTTCCGTGAAACGCCTAGGCTTGATGACAACCCGAGCGTAAAATAGGATCAGGAAGTTAAACCTTGCACATTATTCGCTTCGCTCTAGGAATAATATCCTCAGGGAGCCACACACACGTTCCTCAAATGACGTGTTTTTTTTATTCCGATCTAGGTAGCGCCACGGGCGGAGCTCGGGGACACTACCCATGCATTTTTATAGAAAGGATCAGAGACATAGCGGACCTAAATAGCGAGCCGGGTCGTAGGAAGAGATTGGCAATAGAGGAAGCAAAGGTTGGGAGAGCCCCAGTTCCGGTCTTAATCTCCCAAATCCTCATCTTCACGACTCCACCGTGCTCCCTCCAATGCCTTACCAGGGTGACCAACCGTGAAGTTGTTGCGAACACGAGAAGCTTGAGAGTGGTGCCAACTCGTCAACTCTGACAAATATCCCATTATTTTAGCATATATTACTTTTCTACCGATTTATGTAAGGTTATACTAACATTTCTTCCCCACCAACCATTCTTTGCATAATTTGATAATACTCCTTATATTTTCCTATTTTTCTCGTGATAAAGAAATATTATAGGGGAATCCAGCGTAACAAGCAAGAAGTTCTCTTGTTGAGGATATAATAATGTTTAGCTAAAACTTATGATATGGTATGACCTTTACATATTTTTATCCCTTGCATATACTTCATTAAAATATTTTAGCTTTTTCATATTTATATTATTTCTTCTTCCTTCGAATCACCATACCTGCTTAAGGTAGTCCGAGCGAGATAGTTCCCTAGTTATTATAGAGACCGAATTATACGCTTTAATTTCACCAGTTGTAGAACATATCCATTAAATATTGCATTATTAATGGTGCAATTATGTAGTTTTATATGACAGAAATTTGTAAATTATAAAAATGAAAATATCTAAATAAGTCTTTAACTTGACTCATTTTTTTCGCGCGGTGCGTTTGAAACTCCTTCAAATAGGAAGGTTTTTGTGATACCCGAGAAACTACTGCGGTGACAATATGATTAATTTTCAAATATAGTTGAGAAAACATACAAACTACAGAATGTAAGTTTTATTACAACATCTAAGTGTTAGATACATCTCATTTTTTAAATAATGTCTCTCTGGAGTGCATGCACGTGCCATTTCCCATGTAAAAGGGCTGGTGATTTTTGGCAAATGTCTCCGGAAGTAATGGGGTAAGGGGTAGAATTTTTGGAGTCATTGGATGGTTGAGATATTTTTCTTTAAAACGAGACCAAATTCATTGATTTATAAGTAAAATGATATTTCGCTCGAACTACCTTAACAAGTGTAATGTAGTAACAAGTAACAAGAACATGAATTCTCGACCAGGATTCGGTACTACATACCAAAGAAGCACGTGTAAGTAACAGGACAACAGTTAATGTTTGATCGAGACCACATTTACCTGTAGAAGATAGGAACATAATACTGTGCTCTTCTTCTCTTGTTTATATAACTCTCTAACATATTCTGTTGAACATTAGAAGAGGATTATATTATACCCTCCAGGGTATTTCAGAGACGTAGTTCGATGGATGATACGACGTATTTTCCAAAGGCATGGGTGGTATCCCTTTAATAAAAGAATCATTTTTTCCAGCGTTTACTTATCCCATGTACACATTTCATAAATTTTGTTTCCCTTCATAACATACAACTGTTACAACATGATGGTCATTCCGTGAGAACAGACAAATTTTTTTAATGATAAAACATTGTTTATTTTATTTAAAAAAAATCCCAGTCATCTCTTTTTCCTCAGCATATATCACAGTACGTTTCATACCTAATTTTACATTGTCCATTTGATTTCCTTCTATCAGCCTTCTTTTCTTCCCTCCAATTTTATATTTCAAAGGTAGATGGACAGGTGATACACTAGAGTATCAAGAGCTTCTCTGTTAAAAGCTGCACAGTTTTTTTACTTGCCACTTCATGTGCGTTCATTTTCCTACAGAGGGTATATTTTTTACAAGAATCCGCACATGACTATAATCCTGATGGTCATTCCGTGAGAACAGACAAATTTTTTTAATGATTAAACATTGTTTATTTTATAACAATTTTTTGACGGATCAATGGTTCGCGTATAACATATTATTGTGTTGTTTCAATTTTTAACTTTTTGCTGTTTGTACATTGTATGATAATTATTTTTTGATATAACACCTAATGATGGACGTCTTATTTCAACGGGAAGAAGAAAACATCAAAAGGAGATTTTTATATAGAACTTAAGGAATCCTTCCGCTATCATGCTACAAAAGTTAATGCTATGTAGCAATCATAGACCACAACTGGGAATGGGAACGTATAAAAAACTCAATCGCAATATCACTGTAATTCTGTTGCATTCTTCATTTAACTTGAACCACACATTTCTCGAGAACAAATTTCCATTTAAAGCCTATGCTGAGATCACTAAGTCAATAAAAGTTGCTCTAGATGAAATACTGCAAAAATTGTCCAATTTTATTCTAAATCTTAGCCAAAATCATGCCGTACATGAAATTGAGGGGCAAAGTTAAAATACCTACTTCTTTTTTATTCATACTATCCATTTCAAGTCTGTATCATGAGTTATATTTATTGGCAGTGGAAATTAAAGGAACCTTGGTATAATATCCTATGTTTTTCATGTAGTAATTATGTAAAACTACCGATTAACCCGGCACTATTTGCCTTACTAATATGCACAATTCATTCCTCTGAGTCCAAAGGCAAATGAATGCCAAATTGTTTTCGTACCCATCAAAGATTTTTGACATGGATATCGCGTTTCGCTTTTCTATACGTAGATTATTTTTCTATAATTATTGGATTCCTTACTTTTTATGATTATGCATTTCTGGATATGAGAAAGGGAGGAAGAGGGGAAACTAAAGTCTTTATCTTACTACAAAAATAAAAGGTATACAACTGTCTGTACCAATATATCTTCCCATTCCGCTTTTTTCCACTGAGGATCATCTACCTTGAGCAACGATCAACATTTTGCTACTTCTGATCCATACAAACATGACTGGCTATCTAACATTTTCTTTTTGTGTATTTTTATGTACTATTTTATGTACATTTGTTTCCCTTCATTAACTTGCTAAAGTATAATTTCGAACATTTTCATGGAGATTCTTTCTCTCAAATTTTTTGTGAGAGGTGAATATTTCCAGGCATTTAAATAACATTGATACGAAAACAACTACACCCGTAATTGATTCAAACCTCTGAAAAATGCGGTTATTCTCGTGTAAATCTGGCAGTATATTTGAATACGAAAATATTTTGAAACCGTGGCAACCCTGGTGAACTTACCCTTCAAGGTACCTCAGAAATGGGGTGGGTTGGGCAATGTTTTATTCCCCTGAGGTAGGGGCGGGGTCTGGGTGATGGGATATGCTCACGGAGGTGTGGGATTAGTTAGTGGTGGAGATACCCTCCCACCATACTTCCGAACGCCTTCCTCCACCAGTCAACTCCCCTCTCGAAAAATAAAAACAAAAGACGGAAGCGGGGGCACATTTGCTCCGCGATACGGCACGCGTTCCTCCCACTTCATGCCTCGCTGGGGCCGACTCCATCGAACGCGCCGATATTCTGCAGCCTCTCACCCTCCCTCACCCCCTTTAAAGCAGGCGGTTACTTCACAAAATGTATTTCCCCCGGGAAACAAGAAGCGAAGGTGGTGTGTATTGGGGAAAGCTTGAAGAAGAAAATAGGGAGGCTCTATGGTTCTTCGGTTCTGTGCGTTATCTTGGCTCGGAACGCTCGCAATACCGTCGCTCGCCGTTTGAAGGTACTACCGTGTCGTTTATTTATGTAACGTTTTCCTTGCGCCAATATGGGATGTACTTAGAGCAATTACACGAGAGGATCGGATATACTGAATGCTGGATCCCATAGGCTCGGGTTCGAATCACGACACTGACGGAGATTTTTCAGAGGACGTCCCGGTACCTATTACCTCGAAGGTTTTTGCAGCTGTGCTCCGTTGATCCCTGCCTTTTCGTATTCTTTGTCCACGTATCTTGTTTGGGAAGATGGCAGACTAGCGCCCTCAGGTCAAGGGTGTCGGGAAGTAATTTTCTCCACCCGTATAGAGGCCAGGCTTGTTTGCCGCGGCGCCCTGGTTGGATGGTTCTGCGCTCAAACTTGGTACTACGTTCTGATTGGTCTGGGCTCGCGTTTCTTTTTTCCCTTGGGAAATGACTTCCCGACATCCTTGACCTGAGGACGCCAGCAGGACAGGTGGCGAAACTGTAGTCTATCTGGACGAAAATTTTTCCCTTATGTGATAATAAAGCGTTCAGTGCAGTAGCGGAAAAACTATTGTTATTCTCAGGAATCATGATTTGATCCCAAAGTTTGCATAAAATTCCTTTCATTTTGGTGTTATATTTTTTGTCATATCTGTTTACACTGAAAATTTACTGCCGCCGGTTTCTTCTACAGAACACCACGGTGAATTTAACTCTGACGAAAAATGTTTTCACGTCCTAATTCAGAGACAGACTATTTGATGTGTACACAGGCAACGCTATATTTCCGTATTTGACTTTCCGAATCTTTTAAGTGTCCAGAAAGGAGACATATATAGCCGTTTACATGGGCAATTGAAGTTAAATGTCGCCTGTGACTTAGCTATAAACTATGCACCGAGTTTTCCTCTTCCCCTATCTAAGCTGTAAAACAATATTTCTTAAATAGAATCCTTGATCGTCTACTCACTTTCTCCATTTCTTCGTAACATATTATCATTTTTTCATTACAATTTTGCCACAATATATCACACTCATTCTCGTAGTATACTTTATACGTCTATTTATACTAACTCTAGCTAAGTTTCCTTATTCTCCCCGGTTAAAATGACGCTTTTTTTACATACCTCTAGTCGCAGTAGCCACGCATACTACATAGATTACTCACGTTTAGCTTCCTGAATATTAAGTGCATTCACCAATCAGAATATAAAACAAATCGTGAAATTTGTTAGTTTTATGGTAATACTCGAGGAAAATTTCATTTAAGAATAGATATATTTCAGTGCGAATGTAAAATAAAACGATATATTTGTTAATGTCTTTGAACTTTCGCGATAGGTACTCAGTTATATCTTTCTCATCATTTCAGATTTTCCATATATTGTCTTCAGCGACGAAATTCTATTCTGCAATCTCCGCAGCTCAACCTGTGCAACAAGCGTACTGACGACCGCATGATAACAGTGGTATTGTTGATGTAATTAGCAGCCTAAAGATACTGTACACCCCTTCCACGTTCGGGACTGGGTAAGTGTAGAATCAGAGTCTAATGAACTATAAATGTTTAAGCATCTAAAACTCCCTAGAAGACTCCCTTATAATACAGATGAAATGACAATTTCCTATCCAGCACATATTCTTATTAAATACAATATTTTATAGGGAAATATGATATGAAACAGCATTGTCTCTCTGTCTTCTGGTGAAACGAGACCCTTTTTAATTTTATATTGACCATTGATCTGATTGTTAATTACCTTGACTTCCCTGATTGCCTTATTTATGGTGCGCCTATATTATTAACGAATCTTAATTCCCCGTAATCCTTTAAAAGCTTGTCCTTCAAGCGTACTCTACGATGAATCATATTTCATTAGCAGTTACCATCCCTCATATGCGACAACAGGCTTTTACAGCAAAAACATAAGTAGTGAATTTGCATCAGCGTAAATATAGAGGTATTAGAGTTCCATTACCAGCTCTTTTATAAAAGACAAAAGCGTAAATTGGTTGTTTTCTCAATATTATCTAAATTTAAGTTTAATTACAATTATTACTTCTTCAAGACTCTTGATTAATTTTTAACGGGGAATACTATAGCAGTGATTGTACGGAGTAGCAGACTTAGTGAAACTTTTCTTTCTTCTTTTCAATGCCGTGCAAAGGGTTATAAAACTGCAGCTGTGTTCGCCGATCTTTTTAAAATGGGTCAAATGCGGGAAAAAAAAGTTTTTGCTTTTAAATTAAGAGAGCTAATAAAATGGGGCGAGAAAAAGCGTTCATGAAAAGGTGATAAAAGCTGGGTGAGAAAATATTCTTTGCTTGAACAATTAAACAAAACACTGGAGAAGTGCGTGGGCCAATATTACGTGAAATACTGCTGAAGGAAACTGCCGAGGTGGAAGGAAATAGGGTACATGGTTGGAGGAACTCACGGTAGATGGCGCCACGCTCGGCTACCATGAAACAAAAGAAGGAGAATTCCGAAGACAATGAGAGCAAAAGGTGCGAATAATGGAAGGTTACCTTTGGTTTCCCTTGCTGAGGATTAATTCTGATTTAAATACGCAGCATTAAAATTAAAATGAGTTTCCTCCTCGATAAAATGAAATTCCTTGTACTTTAAACCATTACCGACATCCGCCAGGGGAAAGCTTATGGAGATGTCCTTTGACGATTTACAAACTTGATTAAAACTGCCGTAAAAAGTAGATGCGCAATGAAATGATGCTGACAACCTGGGAAATTCTCCCGAGGTATTCAAACGACAATCGGCATCATAGTTTTACGCGCTACTAGCAATTAACGCATAACTGAACAAAAGCCAAATTAACTTTTGAAAATTTGATATGTGAATGAAATGTTGATTGGCCGTAATTTCGAATTTAGTTTGGTCATTTTCGGAAGCACAAATAATTAATTTCCATTGAGCGACATAGTTCTCTCTTTATTTTACCCATGCAAAATATAATTACCTTCGGTTCAAGTTTCAGTGGCGCAGAAAGCAGTGAAATTTGATTTGCATGATACGCGTTGCATCGCATATTTTAATTTGTCACGTACCAATTATCAACCTGCGTAAAAAAATTAACATTCTTTCAACAAAGGATGCTGACGTGAAATTTGCTCTTAAACGTGTTTCTCCCTACGTTGACTGAAAACTCCGAATTCATAGTCCTCGTGACTTTTTTTATTGATAAAGATACATCGCGGAAATATTTTTATCCGAGGGGAAATGATAAGAAGGTGAATAAGAAAGTTTAGAATCTTTTCAATAATAAGAAAAACCTGTTCTCGATTAAGGAGTAAAATTTCTTTTAATTGTTCGGTTGATGAGAGGCTAAGGTTTTTTGGAGAAAAAAGTTACTTTGTTATAAAACTACCGTATAGAATCCTATTCTGGTAACTAAAATTCATCAGCTGAAATTAAATTACTCTTTTTTACTGATTGAAGCTGAACATTGGCGAAAAACACACATACACGAATATGGTCAAAGGAATTATTGCGCCAAATATTGTAATTAATAAAAACTCATGGCATTTTATTGACATGAATACATCTTTATCGTAGGGTTATTTTAATTCCCGGAGATGGGCATATGAAAAAAATGAAATGTGCAGAAATGGGTAAGTTTCTTACCAACATCGTCTGAGATGTGTTAATATCTTATTAAGTCACGATAAATTGTCAACATGTCCGCCTCTTTTGGCGGCGCTAATAGCTTTATTCATAGTCCTGTGTTGTTTATCAGACCTGATAAAAGATTTTCTCATTAAAAATGGTATTTATTTGTGAACTAATACTCCAAACATCAACATATGACAGTTTTTTCGTAAATTTTAACAAGCTATGCAAAACAATATCAACATAAGCGCTAAATTAATTTTTAAAAATGCATGCGGTGGAAGCAAACTGCATGTTATATTCCTGAAATTTGGTGTACACAACCTCTAAAAATATTAGTTGTCGCAGAAAAAGAGTTTTTAGAACGGTGAGGTTTTTCTGAGAAGTGTAAAAGACAAAGAGTGAGTGTTGTATAGGGTTAGAGAGGTAAAGAAAATATCAGAAAAGGTTCGGAGAAGGCTGAAATGTGAGTGAGTAGATTCTGAGAAATGAGGCCACGTGGAAGAGATTGAAGGTGCAGAGTACACCCGACCGGTGTTGCAGATAAAGGAAAATTGCAGAGGTTAATGATATATAAAGAGTTTTAGAAATCATAGAGATACCTAATGGCCAACAAATTATATGAGGAAATTTAACAGAATTACTGGTAGGGACATTACAAACACCTGCCTACTAGTACAATTTGCAACAAAGATCTTTTGGATTATGTTGATTCTTGATGTTTCATTGTTGCTTCACACTTATACATTCCAGGATTGCACTTTTTTCTCATGCAATATTTCTTATCAGCCAAGAATGCGAAGACATCATTTTCTTTTCACAAAAGCTAAAGGTAAATTGAGGGAAAAACTAAACATTTTCATCATTTGAACCCTTATTGGGTGAAAGGGCTCATTACTAATTTTATTTACGATTGTATGTTGTAGACTGACGATTTGTTGACAAAAGCCTTGAAGATGGGAAAACTGATAAATATTGGCATACTCGGACAGACGTTATCAAACAAGATATTAATAAACCGGGTCTTAATGTGTCCACAAAAATATTATTTTTCACAATTTTAATAATGTGTTGTATGAAAAATTTATGTAGATCCACTAAGTTATTAACAGTTATTATGTGATGAATTTGTACATCTAGGACCTAGAGTTGTAAAACACCTAGGGTATTGGGTAAAAAGTAGACACGATTATTTCCTCTACTTCGTCGATACTACGGTCACTTGCCTCAGTCACAGAGGAAAAATCTACGATCTCGGGATAAAAACACTGAGCACACAGGGAGTGTTACTCTTCCACGGGGATAATATGGATATAGTCACTCTACGACGAACCTTGCTACCTTTTTAACTGTGGCCTCTTTTTCTCCACCTGTAACGAAGTGCTTTCCAAACGAAGAATTTACATTTTTCTTAGAAGCTAAGATAAAATAGTCTCATTATATTGAAAACATAACATTGGAAAAAAATCGCAAATATGATAAGTAATGTCGCAAGTTAATTGAGGCTTCATTAAAGGTTGCGACGTGCCACGTGTATGTAAACGTTTAAAGGGTAACACTGGCATAAATTTTCTATCCGCTGGAGCATTGATGATTTGTATTCCATTGAATGCAAAATTTGAACGAGGATCCATCAAAACTTCATCCCCTGTGTATTTAAATCGAATGAGCATATACTTTTAACGCCCTGTTTTCGTGCGCGGTCATATGAAAATTTTCACCAAGGCAAGAAACATGATTTTTTCTGTCCCAAGCGCTATGTTATGGAATTAAATATTTTCCTCGCCAAACGACGCTAACACGTTGTTTAAACAATTGGGGAGACTGGGGCTAGTTGGGAACACTTTTTTTTCTTTTAAATTTTCTATTTTTAACTATAACGGTTATCAATGAAACAATTATGCTGGGGTTTTGAAACACTATTTATCTACAGCAAATAGCCACGTTGGGTAAAAATCGTTACAAGAAAAGTTAAAGGAAATGTTTCCTAAAATACTACACGTGTACTTACATCCCATACGCGGGTAAAGTTGATACATCGGCCGAAGCACGTTAATACACACATATAAAGGCTCTTGGAATCAATGCAGAAAAATTTTACAATGACAAAAAGTCACCTACTAGCTTCTCATATTATAAATTCCATCAACAAATGGCCATCATCAAAATCACTGTTAATGTTAGTTCACCGACAGAAAAACATGTTTCTTTAAACACGGCATTCGTGAGCCCATTTTTTTCAGTTCATGTATTAAATCCAATGTACTCCTGGTTTTGAATTATTATAAAGCCCCAGTTATGTTTAATTTTTTCTCTTTTCTTTCTTTCTTTCGCTTATTCATTCGTTTGTTTAATTATTCTCTTTATACAAACTAGCCCCGCCACCATTTTTTTCATCTAACCTGACCTACAGAGGTCCATTTTAAAGTCACAATAAATTGGAGCGGGTCAATTTGTATCCAATTGATTGATCATCAAAAATGTACTACAATGAATAAATAAGTTAAGTTACTTAACTCTAGATTAATAAGGAAGTGATATAGAAGAATATTACCAACCGAATAAAAAAAACACACAGTACAAGCTTTTTCCCAAACCGATGCAAGTAGCATATTAACAGTTTGTTGCGTTAAGAGGGGTGGTGGCGACAGACACAGATAGTTTCCACGCGCTCGCTTGCTTAGTTGCCGAGTTATGCTAAATGAATGAACATGCCCCTACACACACCTAGCTCCAGTCTCCCCTAATTTCCGCTTTTTCCGTTTAGCTTTGGGATTGTCAAAGCGCGCTGCAACTACTATGTAACTCTAATTAAATGCATAGAAATTTAGTGAGATGAATTTCTCTGGGATAGTGTGTAGGCACAATGTACACAATATACAAAGTAGAGTCGTCTGGTGCAGAAACGCAGATTCTGAGAAATGAGAATGAGAAGAAGCTGCATACGTTTTAGTTGCCTATTAGAAGGGAATTGAGAGAGTTTGATGAGCTACCTCTTTCCGCAGGTATGACCACCTGCGGAACCAAAATATAAGGAAGAGTTCAGTTATAATTGGTACTATACACAATATACATAAATTTTTATTATATCCTTTCAAACAAACAATTTCATGAACAATTCAAAATAGTATTTCAATATCATTATGTTCAAATAGCCATTTTTTAACTTCGTCTGAATAATAATTAACTTTGTTAAAGGCTCAACATGCGACTAATAGTGTTAATTTAAACATTACGTGCGCTGTTTTTGTGTGCTCGTGCAGATGAACCGTAATATGGCAAGAAACTTGTTGTTATTCTGATCTATGAATGACTTTGAAGTCGATTTCCTTCCAAAAGGAGCGGAGCAACTATCCGAAGGGATGGAACTTTTTACCATCCACTTATTCGTCTTCGTTACGGTCTCTTGCCTCGGCCGCGTTGGAACAATCTACGGACTCGACTCGGTAGGAAAAAAATGCAAATGAAGCAAAGAGTGCTGAAATTCCTTGGGATAAAAATATAGACACTGCCACTCTGCGAAGAACTTGGTTACTTTTAATTTAGGGCCTCCTTTTTTCCACCTGTAAAAGGGGTAGGAGGAGGGGGAGGGGAGCTTTGGGAATTTTCTGGGAGGGAGAGGACGGAGGAAGATAAAGTGGGGCATCTTACGAGGATGGGTGAGACGGAATGGATGGAGGGAAGCCCCAGGCCGCTGAGAAGAGCTCATCGATCTTAAAAAGAGTGGTCATTTCCCTCCATCCTTCTCGTTCCCGCTCCCAAACTCCCCGGTTCCCAAAGGACAAACACAGGGACGAACGTCAGATCCGGGTTTGTTGTCAACAAGACACTTTGAAAAAAGGGGGGGGTCGTTAATTTTTTAAAGCTCATCAGACGTGAGCAGTGAAAAATGCGGGGAATGGGGAATGGAGGCAGTGTTGCCAAGCTACGGAGTGTTCGCTAGATCTAGCGACTTTTGTTATTTTATTATCATTATTTAGGTAAAATTTCGGTTAAGATAGGTAATTTCAGTGGAGGCGTGTAAAATTCCTTTACATTTATTAATGTGCAAGGACCTTTCTAATTAAAAATTCCTTTCTTCATCCTAGCAATCGTTCTACCCTTCTTCAACATTGTCCGTGAAACATATTCTCTTCCTGATAAAATATCGTACACTGAATATTTATCTATATTCTCTTCCTTTCAATTCTCCGCTTTCCCAAAATATAAATATCACAGTCTTTTACAACCCTCCACCCCTCATTACTTCTTCCAGTCACCTACTTTGTTTGTTCCTAATATCCTCCAGAAGTTTTTTCCGCACCAACCGTCACTGTCAACCAATCCCTGTTTGTTTTCCTCTCTGTTGGCCGCATTTCTCCCATCCTCCTGCACTCGCTCATGATGAACGGTTTCAGATTTTCCTCGTATAACTTACTCAGTATACGTTGGCAGGAAAACATACATTTTAGCACATAGATACATATCTAAGTACTCGTGGAGAAATGCTCATTTTTCGATGGATTTAAGACTCTAATTTGGTTTAAAATCCGGATACAGAACAAAATCGGGACTTTTAACTTTTGAAATACTGACTTGTAACCGATTTTAATTCCCTTGTTGCCACAAGCTTTGGGTGCTAAAATGTAATTTAATATACTTAATCAACTTCCGTTCTCTATTATGGAAACGGCTACTGACGAGCGTTGCCCTATCGGTTCAAACTCCAGATGCCTACCTTCTCACCACGTTCTTACCCTTTTTCCTCTCCGCTGAGTCCGTTGAAGGATGCGAATCCGCTATTATTCAATTCGTTTTATGCTGCGTAGGCAAATTAGGTTAGCATGCGGGTTAATGTGACGTTTTTTAATTATTACTCTGATTCCTTATCAAATTTAACAAAATTTAATTATTTATTTCGCTTTGGTGCACATGAATGCTTTTAAATTAATTAGTCGGTGTCCAATTTACAAATCTCAAATATTAGTGAGTTCAACTAATGTAAGTATATAAATTGACATCAGTTATGAAATATTAAGTCCAGGCACAGGACAAAATTAAGAAACCTAAGAATGATTGGCAGTGAAAACAATTAGATTTTACCAATTTGGTGGGGCGCCCCTCAAGTATCTTGAATTAAATTCAAAACCAGAAAAAAATAGAAATAATTGGTGGGCAATGACAAATTTGAAAATTGGAAATCAAAGATAAAACATAAAAGGTGGATATCTACGATCCTTCGATGATGTTTCCCCGGCGAGTTCCAATTTGGCTTCCCTTTCCTGGCTTAGTGGTCCAAGTTGTCACGGTCGACTTTCGGATGTCACGATGCTACGGTGCACCATACGATGACTACCAGGCACTAATATTCACTAATCAAACAAACCTTTGGCATATACTACGGAGCAGCTTAACACAGCGTCTGTTTCCGTCAAAAGATCCATTAGCTCTCTCCCAATACGTCTCTCCTTCCACTTCCTTCGGCAAAACCTCTCCTACTCGCATTGTTAGAACGTCGTTCCCCAATCTTCTCCCCCTTCCCCAAGCGTGGCTTGTATTGTTTTCCGGGAATTAAAGCCTTACTGCACGTGATCAATAGTATTCAGGTTTATTTATGTTATGGTATTAAAACTATTGTTGTCTTCTGCCCGTGGAAGGTTATTTCCAGGTTATACAGCTTTGCCTAACAAAATTACGAGTACCAACTATGACCTATGATATAAACTGGAAACAAGTACTAGCAATAGATACATTACAGCTTTTAACCTAGCTACTGAGACCCAACTGTGTTATCCCACAATTTTTCGGCCCGTATGACAAAGCAGGAGAGATCTGTAATGTTAATTATGGACTTTTATTGAATCGTAATGTTTTTCATCAAACGGAATAGTTTAAATTTCTTCCAATAATGCTGATACGTGTTAGTGGATTGTAACACGTCAAATCACTGTATATTATACTTTAAAAGTAATTAAAATGCTAATATATAAGATATACGTTTAAAATTTGCAAATAAGCACGATGGAGCTAACGTTTTCCTTAGGTTTACCGCTATTTAATTCATGTCTACGAATAAATAAAATAAATATTGATATTTATTGAATTTTTCTCATGGAAATTTCTTCAAAAAAAAATGAATATTGATGTTTAAATATGCATTTAGAGTGATTATATCTAGGGAAAATATTTGTGACACATGTCATTTTTCCTTGAGCTGCAAATGAGCGACTTTGTTCTTGGATTAGGTAAGCGAAAGAATACGATTACGAGTTGGCAACCCTGTGTGAAGGGGTAAAAAAGAGTGAGCAAGGCTTTAATGAATGTTTTCCTTCTCTCTATTTCGTGCGTCGCTGACATTTTTGAAGCGGAATAGAGCACATATTTTGGGGTTTGCTACCGTGTACCCCTGGGGTGGGGAATATAAAAATACTAGGCTCGTCTTGTCTGGAAGGATTGCAAAAATTTACGAAATCCCAGAGCTCACACTTGGAGTCACACCTGCCGGCGTTCATCTTCAGAGGTGACTTCTCGCGAAATCATTCCCGCAGGGCCAACTGCAATATTTTTTCGTGCCGTTTTAGTGTCGAAGCAGCAAGCCAAGATGGAAGACCATCAAAGATGCATTTATCTCACGGACTTGGCCACCAAACTGAAGTCGGAAAAGACTGCATCCAGAAGGTCTAATTTACATTCATTCTCTTCTAAACTTTTTCCATCATCTTTGTGCAATAAACGCTTAGTGGTTGACGTAGATAAGTTGTACTTTCGTGACATTGTTTGCACCAATATCTTTATTATAAATACCTTTCCATGACTGTTTATCTCTAATTTACTGGAATAATTTTTTTTAAATTTGCTATTTTTGAATGAACGTCATTGTGTTAACTCAGCTGACAAAGTCCTTGACGTGCATCAAGAGCAAAACACGATTAGCAAAGATTACAATAAATGAATGATAATTAATGTACATGAAATATAAGCCGTAGTGATCTACAGATAGAAGAAACTTGTGTCTCCTTAGTGATAAATAACTTAAAATAAAGTTTCTGTTGCACCAACTAATAGCCAAGCTACGGTTTATTATCAATAGGACTGAGCTTTTCTTCACCATTAGGGATTGATACAGTTTGCAATATCATGTCATGATGGCTGTTATAAAGGCTTAGCGATTGAAATACCTTGAACAAAAAGGTGACGTGTACACGACAACACAGTATTGAAAAATTTAACTAGTCATTCACATATCTCAAAATTATCTAAAAATTAGCCTACAAACTGGCGCTGGAAAGGCGTGTGGTATGGAGTGTTGGAATACCAGCCTTTGAGAGGGAAGGAGATTGGGAAAAGATGGATAGAACAAAAAGTCAGATATGTTTTACGGAATACTCTCGGTCATATTTGTTGATATGTATATATTTTAAGTGAGAAGGTATTGGAAAATGGAATTTTATAGCCCTGTGCAGTGTCTAAATTTGTTGCAAATGACTGTTGAAATTGATGTTCAGGTTTAAATCTGTGTCTAGCGTTAATCGGAAAATTGAAAATTTTAAGTCTGCTTAGTAAAATTTGTAAATAATTACCCATTACTATTCTAGATATAGCCATGAACAGGATATGTGAAAAACATTTCAAATGTTGTTTTTATATTATCACTGATCTCAGTAAAGAGATAAGACACGCGTTATTATGCGCCGCGTATTGAGAAGTTACTTTATAAAGGAGGAGCTAATTGACGCTTAAATTTGTTAAAATTGGGAAATACGAAAATCCCAATTTGTATTCCATTTACACAAGAAAGAAGTTTCCCTCCTGCTGAGAAATTCGTTTTACGGCACCATCACTCATGAAATTGGAGCGAAAGATTGTTCCCTAAACATTTTCTTTTCTTTGGAGGAAACGGCTCCTTTCAGGTCATTCGGCTATGGCAACGTTAGGCATAATAAAGTCTCGGAAATAAATGAGTCGTAAAATTTATAATAGTCTTTTTCCGAGCATAAAAGTAAGGAATTAAATTCTACAAAAGGCAAAATCGTAGCGAGGAAATTTATTGCCGCATGAGAAAGTTCTCAGACTCGCGAATTGTTGCTTTTTTTAGGCTATTGTCCCGGAAAGAATAAGAAAAATTTGGCTCGTAAATTATAAACATGAATTAAAATGACAAACTTATATGTAAAAGTTCTCAATGAATTCATATCCTATCTTAAATATAGCATAGAAATGTGCTCAATTCACAAAAGTGTGGAAACTAGATTAATATAGATTATATAGATTGTATAAATTATATAGATTATTATTATTATATTATTATAATATAGATTATATAGATTGCAGCTGGAAAATTTATTGTTGTTCTTTAAGTAAGCCTTAAATCGAATCGATTGTCTCCTGTACGCGCCAATTTAATATCTAAATGCATGTTACATTAAAGGACAGCGTAATACTTTGGCCAGTCATATTCAGCTTGAGATATGCTGGGTCGAAAAGGTGTATGACTCGATAAGACTCACCTGTGTACCGCAGAGGTTGAATTTACAGAAGGTAAAGGGGCAGCGATGTTTTTTTTAAAGAAAAATTATGAAAGTCTCGTTGCTCGAATGTTAGTGACCTAAAAAAATGGTGTTCATCAGCTATGCTATGTGCTATTTAATACTGATTCTCTGTGAGATAAGGGGATATTTATGTTACTATGTTTCATCGTTTTTACACACTGGGATAAATAATGGAGGAGAATATATCAAATGGGTGAAATGAAATAGATAATACTAAGTGGCCCGTACTGTATTGAATATATATCGCCTAAAATTACTAGGGGCCGCGTTATATTGGGGCTCGCACTCCATCCTCATGTTACTACGCTTTATCGTTTTCATGCACTGGGAATCATTTAAAATTGCTATGGACCGCGTTATAATAGGGCTGGCCCCGTAAATCAGTATCCTGTATGTCTCGTGCAGTAACTCTCTCACTCACATCTTCGCTATTCAAAACATGCTGTTTACATTCCACCATGACCCAAGGGAGTTCACGACGCGGCGTTTTTGCTTAGGTAGGGGGTGAAAGTGGTGGTCAGATGGTTAAGGGCAAACATGTCTCACCCTAGACGCGCTAGAATGCTGACCCTTCTGAACCTTGGGAGCTACTTTCCGCGCCGGGGCATAATGAAAGCCACGAAGTCGTCCACAAAAACGGGGAAAGGATGAGACGGCAAGGGAAAGACGGGGGTGGGTGGTTGGGCAGGGATGGAGAAAGCGAGGGGTGGGAAATTGGGGCTCGTTTTCCACAGTGTCGCGGAGGAATGTGTTGGAGTGTTGCAGGAAAAGGCTGTCGTCAGAGAAAGCCCTTTTAGAAACGGCGCGTGTCACCGCCTTGCGGTCCCAGGACATGTGACAAGTAAGCACCGAGAAAAGAGCAGGGTTACTCGTTGCCGCAACTACAAGGAGGAATGTAGATGGAGAAAGCATCGAATGCGCAAAAAAGAACTTTCTCTCTTGACAATAGGAACGAAAAAAACCCGAGGAGATAAAAAGTTCTCTTTATCTTCTTCTATTCACGAAATGACGTAAGGAGTAGAATGATGCTGGCGAAAAAAGCGTCCAGCTTTAGGATAGAGCTGATGAATGGGACTTTTTTAGAACTTGAAGAAGAGGTTTGCGAAGAGTTGAATATGGAGTGGAGTATAAACTCTGAATGAGAAAGATAAGAGAATAAAGAAATAATTCCGGGTTGAGATTCGCGGAACTCTATTTAGATGGTGGTAAAACAAAGTTGGGCAGCACTCTACCAGGTTTATTTTGTGACAAGTTTAGGGGTAATTCATAATAACTAATTGATGCTCAAGTTATACATCAAGCTAGTGGTGAAATATAGCTATTATTCATGTAAAACTGAAACATCAGGAGTAAAACCCCAGCTTAAGACAAGAATAGGCAACAGATGATAGGAATATGGGTATGACGGAGTACAAAGAATGGAGATGGTCAAAAAGAAAGGACGCAGGAAAGAGCTTGGCACCTTATTTTAAAAGTAAACAGAAAGTTTAGCAGGATGCAAAGTAGGTGGTTGGCAGAGGTAACAAGGAAATAAGGAATGCTGAAGACCGTGTAAGAGTGGGGAATGTTGGTCAAGTGGGGAAGAGGAAGAGATGGATTGACTTGGTGGATGGGATAATTAAAACTGGATCTAGGCTGAGATGAAGAATAGAAATCGTGCAAGCTGATCCACTCACTTAGTCTCACGAATTTTTACTCTCTTCCATTTAAATCTACCTTATACTGTGGATCACTCCATATTACCAACCATCTATCTGTCTAAAAGTTTTATTATCTCCTTGGAACCTCAGTTGAATTGCTTCTAACCTCTTCCAAATCTCTTCTCCAGGAACCTTAGGGGCTACATTTTTTCAGAACGCAATTAAAAAGTATAATTTGCTATTAAGTACAGGGTTTAAAGATTATTTATAAACAGAGGAAAATTTATCGGAAGAAAGTGAAGAGAAAAGTCATAGCAGCCTCTTAAAAATAAAACTGTAATAAGTCAACCGTGAGAGAACGGTCAAAAAGCAATGGATTGGAAGAAACGAATACGAGATACGCCGAGGAAGAAACGCGTTAGATAAATAATGTGAAAGACCAGATCAAAATTCATGAAGCAATGAAAAGTTTTGATGGAGGAAGAATAGAGTGGAGGATTGCAGAAATCCAGTTTTTGGTATTGTGGTTGTTGGCAAACCAAACTTCTTTACTAGTATCCTACTAAAATGAGCGTGAATTAACATCATTTAAAACAGCTGTATACATTTAAAGATTCTGGTGCTATTTTTAACAACATCCTTTTATTCACCATGATTCAAGCAGATATAGTGCCGTTTCGCCTACGTAAATTAAGCAATAGATTATGAAGTTTGTCATTTATAATGTAAATAGGACAACTATCCTGCTTTTGAGTTGCCGACTCTTCACAGTTAATACACAATTCGGTCAATTGTGTATTACATCACCCTGTGCCATCATATTGATGGAAATTAAGACATTATTATAAGTGGAAAATATAAGTTCATGAATTTATTAATGATAATTATTTGCTATATTATTTGCTATTTAAAGATGAAAGAACGTCTATACGAGTGTCAAAAAATCTTAGTTCTAGAGATAAATTGTAGAGTAATTCAGTTTGCTATTTTCATTCACTGGAAAAAGTCTGGATTATTGATTAAACTTCCTCAATAAATGCTCAATATACTGGTTACATTTTGTACCTGATTCAAGCTATTTGTACTAGGTATTGAATAGACTACTGTATACTGAAAAATGTCGTTCATTAGCTAATATTGGTCATATAAAGTTTTGCATGTGTCCATTTTTCCACTCGGCTCACTACTTGAAACCACACTTAATTTTCCAACTGGCCTTTATTTTCCTTCATCAACCATTATCTTCTTTTTAATTTAGACCAATTTTTCATCATATTGTCTGTTAATATTTCTGTCAAGTGCCTTTGAATTCCCTCTCATAGCTTTCTCCCCTCCTGTAAGGCAGTTTATGCCCATTTTTCCATTTTCATTTACTATTTTTCTCAGAACCGACCCCTTCATTCACTCCAGTCTAAGATGTTTAAAAGAAAACGCATTATAGTATCACAGGTGGAATTGGTGGCAATGGAAAAGAAAATAATGGAAATCAGCGATAAAATATTGTTCAAATGTATTTGAACATAAATACATTGGTGGCCATAAGCTACAAAAACAGGGCAGTGAGACGTAAGAGTATTGAGTTCTCACATATTGAAAGCCGTCGATCAGATAGTAAAATTTTGAGAGTAGCTGAAAGTTCGATGAGCAGCAAGTGGGCATCATGAATGTCGATGAAAAGATCTATAGGGTCATTGTGTTACCATAAAATTCAGCAGATATTTATGGATGAATCGTTGTAATATTTTCTGCATGAGCAACGTTATGTGACAGTTCCATTAAGCCTAATGATTCTTAAAACATTAATATTCACATAAATAAATACAAAAGTACCACATCTCATAAAGTATACACACTACGCATTCACCAAGAAGAAGCTGTAAGCAACCAAGGAACCCAAGATTTTCCTGGGAGGAGAAATAACAGCCTTTAAATCCTTCTACAAGCTCAGGTTTGAGCTTTGAGTTTAGCAATTCCTACCAAATGAACCATCTAGCACCCGCAGAAATTTCATCAATTGTGGAAACATACGAATGTCAAGTAATGGTAATTGTGACGGTGTCTTCCAGGGAAATCCTTGGTAAGTCATATGAATTTGCTACGATAATTCAGTTGCAATGGTCGATGATAAAAAGATAGGAGTTCTATGAAAGCTCTATTAACGCTCGGCAACCATAATATGCTGTCAATGATATTTTCTTAAAAAATGCCAATATTTGCATCACTAGTCGAGTTAATCCTCTCAATGCCATTGACAGCATTTCCTCTGGGACTGTAGCTGCATTTTGCGCATTTAAAAAAGATCACCGTATCTACATGAAATTTATGACAAAAAAGGTTTATAGAAATATACTATTCCATAAAATTTCAAGTTTGTTTAAACTGATTATTATGGTTTGAAAAAGAAGACGCGCAAAAATCGATCCAGGTAAGGCACAATTGTGAGAGAAAGAATGTCATGGGTTTAAAGGCTAAATGGAGAAGATCTCAGGAAAGAGAATGTTTGCGACGAGGGTCTTTTAATGGAAAATATTGGAGGGCTGAAGAAGAGAAAGCTCCAGGGCTTACTTTATGCCAAACTTAGATCATTATATAGATGATACAAAATGTGGACTAATATTCAAGGAG